>CM036591.1:28507500-29737500 GCA_020745705.1 Hemiprocne comata | reverse complement strand
ATAAACTTATCTACAGTGGCTTGTTGAAGAATTTAAATAAGATCTTGCTCTTAGCCAAGTTTAGGCTTTAGAGAACACTACACTTCCTTGTCTGTATCAGACACCTCGTGCTCAGCTTCTCCAGTTCATACGTGGTTTCATCTCTTCCACAGACTCACAGAAGAAAGACTATAAAGAGGCAGTACAAAAGCCATCTACTCTACACAGGATTCGAGTCTCTTGCTACATGCAATGAACCACTTTTGTGTCTAAATCACTACCTATTTTTTCTATTTTTTCTACAAAAGGACTCATTTTCACACCACATACACAAAAAGCTATTAGCATGCAGCTTCTTCTCTAATGCAGTGCAGCCTTCCAGGTCCTTCAACCTCATCCAGAACACAAAAAGCAAACGACTTCTCTCTTTCCCAAAGGAGCACTATTGGGATCCAGACTATACAATGAATAAATAAAATTCAAAAAAAGCAAGCACACAAACTAAAACAGAATTTCCAGACTAAAGCAAAAGGACTTACCTCAGCAAGAAAAAAAGGACATTGCTGTGCTCCGAATAGGCTGCTTTTCCCCTTCGTAATTCCCATCAGGCTCCAAGCAGCCCATTAAGCAGCCAGTTTAAAAGTTCACAGGTGCTAAACGCTAAACAGCAGAGTATGCTGGTATCTTGGTGTGGCAAAAACCTGCAGTGGGGGGAGGGTTCACTTCAGGCAGAAGAGGTGAAATGCTTTAACCAAACCAAGTTTAACAAAAACCTTACTACCTCAAAAACCTTTCTTTTTCTTGTTCAAACTTTTAGAAATTCAAAGCCACCAGTAGTTTGTTTGCATTATCCCTCTCAGCTGATAAGTACATTCTGGGCATTTCTGTATTTGACCTTCGTTTTCACTTAGTTGTTGTGTGCAACACACACCACCAGCCTTGGACCTTGGTACAATTGTGTTCCAAACAAGCTCTTTTTTTCTTTTTTAAAAATATATTTCAAGTATAGGTTATGCAGAGTGGGGTGGGGAAAACATTTACTTTTGTTTCAAGTGAAACTTACCTTCTGTTAGGATTCCAGATGCTGGAAGCTAGTTACAGAATAACAATATTTTTCAGCTTGAGACAAAAAGCTACGAAAAACAATAATTTCTATCTTAATCACTTTTACTGGGACTAAGCTGCATTCTTGAACAAAAAGAAGGATTTTGTTTACAAAGTTATTCTACCTACTTTGGTTTCCCAGACTATTGCCAGGAATTCGAGCTGAAAAGATCTGGGAAGAATATGTTTTATGAAATAAAGAATGATAATGAGGAAAATACACTGCTGGATTACAAATGCAGGTGGTTTTGACAGCTGATGCTAATAAAGCCTTTCTCAGGACTACTTCTATTGCCTTCTTCTGGCTCCACAGGGTAGGACAAGTGAAGGAATAACAGTTGTGCACAAAGAGGTTTTTGACATTTAACTTCCACTCAGGAGGTATCAGATTGTGTTAGTGAAAGCTTCAGGCTAAGCTGTATCCTAGGGCTTCTGTGCAGGATTGGCTGGGAGGAATACTGCTTCAGCAGGTACAATTTTAGATGTGGTTTGCACTGTCATTTCCAGGCAAATCACTCACCTCTTTGAGCTGAAATTCAAGTTGTGAATGCATTTTGTAACTGAGACAAGAATATCTAGCAGCATTTTTACTGGCCCTTACCTAGTTCTCAGAACAGAATGGCAGGGTGATAGTCACCAGCACATCCTCCTCAGCATCTTGGGAGCAGCTCAGGGGTGGAAGGAGAGACCTAACCCAACAACAGCCATCTTTCATATGGGTTATTGCATTCTCTGCCTGTCCCATCTGCCCATAGTATGGAATCTAAGTTAACTAGCTGCATAAGACCAGACCCAAATGTTTTAGCTCACCCATGTGGAAACAGAGTAATAATATCCTCACTTTCTACTTTTGCATTCACATAAGCATTTTTCACCAGCAGCTCTCAAAATCAGTGGGTCCCCTTATATGTGTTCCATAGAAAGAGTCCTGTTCTTATTACCTCTGAAACTCTATACACATCTTTCTTATGTAGTATAGAATAGTTTCAGCTACAGAGTTCCCAGTCTGAATACACAGATTAGACAAATCAAGATATGGGAACAGAAAAGAAAGGCAAAACCTCCTCCCCAAGATCAATGATGAGACAAAAACTGTTACACTCTCATGCCCTATGCCCTTTGCTGGACCACAGTATCTTGTGCTGCTTTAATTGCTCCAGACAGTTTTAATGAAGCCACATCGAACTGGAAAATGATTATTCTTTTGAGCCCTTCACATTAATCTTAGCAGGCTTTATGGCCTCTTGAAATAGTTTTGTCCCCTTCTTAGTTTTAATACCAGCAGAAGTGGATCTTCGAAGATGGAACCTACCACAGGCAAGAAGGAGATATGGGTACGTTTACTATCAAAGGACTATTTTGACTCTTTCATGCATTAGCAGACAAAAAATTACTTGTCCCCTCAGACATCTCTACTTTTGTACCCCTTTTGTTTACATCCTGGTGTCAACAGACCTAGGATTTAGTCAAATTCTGAAATTGAAGAACACAGTTTCACAGTGTTCAGAGAAATAACTTGCCACAGAGAGCAGAAAGGCCAGAACCTAATTTTCCATATCATAGTATCATGTTTAGCCACAAAATACTCATGAGATATTAACTGAATTACATTATACCGTGTCCATTTTCATCTGAGAGTGGTGTGGCATCCTCCTTGATGCTAGGTGGTTATTATTTGAATTTATATCAATGAGAAATAGTTTGAAAAGTATAATGGGAAACAATTTTTATAACTCATCTGCAAAAAAAAAAAAAATAACGAAAAGTGCTGAGAACTTAGTAAATTTGAACAACTTTGTCAAAAAAGGAGAAAATTACTGGAAACACCAAAAGTTTCCAGCTTTTCATTTTGTCACAGCATTTTCCTTTGAGATAGACCTTTGAAAGAAACTAAAGAGGGACAAATAGGCAAAATGCAACAAAATCATAGAACAGTGGGCACAGATGACTTCTTGAACTGAATTGTCTGAGCTTGATCTGAAGAACTGGAGTCTCAAAATAAAACAAAAAAAAAACCACTATAAGCCTCCCAGGATAGTTAGCAGTCCACCCAGTACGACAGGGTTGTGGGGTCAGGCTCACATCCGGTTGAACAGTTCTCCATTGCATGCAGAGGATGAGTGCCCCTTCTCCCCAGGGGCCACAGATGCCCCGGCACCCTGCAGGTGTGATGGTGGCATAAAGCAGAAGTAACATTTGCCTTAAAGGAGAAGGCACCAGGGGGTGCCAGGAGAGCTCATCTCAGAGGCAGGCAGTTTCTGCTGCGAGAAGAAACATAACATTTTCCTTTGTCAGACTGGCCCCTTCCTGAAAGGCTTTGAGACCTTTTTATCTGCCTTAGTGGCAAACTGACACAACTGCAGGTCCAGGACACAAATGCTGTCTTACTCCTCAGTGCACTTGCTCTCCTGGCCCCTTGGGCCTTGCTCACAAACCCAGCTGAGCATGGAGAGCACCCCATGGGTGCAAGTGGGCTCTGGATGAGGCTGAGGCCAGATAAAACAACTTGTGTTCCTGTTCAAGCTCTTGAGCAGCAAGAGACAAATGTGAATTGGAAACCAAATTTTATCTGGTAAAAGATTATAAAAACCCCTCCTCTAAACCAAGACAAGAACTTTTAGAAGTTAACCGCCCTCTCCTCTCTCCCAACCCCCAGCCCCAGAAGGGGAAATATGGAAAAAAAGGCTAAAAGAAGTTTAATATTAAGGGATCAAAATACAATTTTTCAGTTTGTCACACAGGCTGCTAGTCATCCCAGGCTGACAGTGTCCCCAAGCCAGAGTCTCAAGAGGAGGGCAGTTGCAGGATTCCAGGAACAGATCTGTCTACCAGCATCGCTAGTTCCATTAAAGAACTGGCAGAAGTTATGAAGTCCCACAAACTGATCTGGATCTGTTGAATCACCCTTTACCAATGGAGAACAAAAAATATATATATACTGGGTAATTTTTCACCAGCTCTAGTTGTATGAGATGGTGAGGTGGTCATTATTACCACAGACACTTCTGCCATATTACATGGGAAATACAGTACAGACTAGTAGGACAAGTGCTGAAGACTGTGTCCCACACAGTTATACACCTGGAGTGCTAACATACGAATACTTCAGTAGTGGGATAACACCAATTCCTGCAGAGAGAATGTGGGCAGAGATCCCACAAGTTATGCCTGAAGAAGAGCTGATTAGGGATGCCAAGTTTTGTCCATGTGTAAATTTACAGTTGGTGGCATTTCCACTGTAAGTGCCATTGTCAAGATTTTAGGATTGGATTGCAAAAAAAAACAAAAACAAAAAAAAAAACCCAACATGAAAAAGCATTTGACTGAAACTTGCCATTCAACTTCTCATCATCAGAGTAAAATACCATACTGTACCAAGAATGAAAAGAGAGAGAGAGAGAAAACAACAACATTTAGCAGGTTTTAAAATTATGCAGATATTTTTAATGGCTTTGGAGTATTCAGACACTCACTCATATGTCAGAAAACAGATTTGATTTATAGGAATGACATTTGGCAGAGCAATTAATCCATACTCTGTTCTAATCATGTTTGGTACAAGGAGAGGAAAAAAAAGTCAAACTTAGGTTTAAAGCTAACTGTGCCAGAAATTATTTTCAAAGGAGGCTCAGAAGGGTTTTTAATAAGCTCAAGGACAAAATCTGGTCTTTATTCCTTCCCCCTTCTATCACCGAACATAAGAATCCTAGAATCATAGAATGGTTAAGGTTGGAAGGGACCTTAAAGATCATCAAGTTCCAACCTCCCTGCTATGAGCAGGGACACCTCACACTAGACCAGGCTGCACAAAGACTCATCCAACCTGGCCTTGAACACCTCCAGGGAGGGGGCATCCACAACCTCCCTGGGCAACCTATTCCAGTGCCTTACTACTCTCATGGTGAAGAATGAAGAATGAGGACTGCATCCCATTTTCTAGTTGAAACTCAGCAATTAAATCTTCTGGAGGTGAAATGGGAGTCTGGGACCTCTCCAGTTGCTAAGCAGATAAAACCTCCTCCCTTTCATCAGGCAGAGCAGGGGTTTGCCTCTGCGTGAGTGCCCTTTGGTCCGATTTGTTTATCCTGGAATGAAATTGTCGCTGGTTTAATTGATGATCCTGAGTCAAACCATGACAACAAATTTTCATTGGTCTCCATTTTGTCCATCTCAGAAACATGTATTGAGAAGGAAATGTTCATCTCTCCACCAGGCACTTCTTATATCTCCACTGCCAGAGCATTTACACTTGGGTATGGGAGCTCTAATGCCAAGAGCAGTGCTGCTCCACCTATGGCAGCTTCCACTACAGGCCCAAAAGTAGCTTCCAGAGGCCCAGGCCCAAGGAGAGTCCACTTTGCAGCTTCTTTCCTGGGTGCAGAGTGGGACCTTCTTGCCACAGGTCCTGAGACCCTGTCCCCCCAAAAGAGGTGTTCTGGTGAGATATGGCAAACTCACCTGGGAGTGCATGGCCAGACTGCTCACTTGCCCAGCAGCTGTCCTTGCTTCTCTAGATATATCCATGGCAGCTGACACCTTCCTTGCACTCTGCTGGTTTTGTGTAAGTGTGAGCCTCTCTTTCTTTTGTTCCCATTTGAATCCCTGGTGTTGAATTCTTCAGAGAGGAAAAACAATGCTGTGTTCCTCATCCAGTGTGACAGACTAGACCATAAAGAAAAGCTTCTCTGACAAATCAGTTATAGAATACAAGAGCAAGCACTACATTGCAGTTTTCACATACGGACTTTGCTGAGGCTGTGACTTAGCTCACACTGGAGCTGCCCCATGTCTAACACAGCACCAGTGCCAGTTTGCTAGGAGGAATATCTCTTAGAGATACTATTTTGTCATAAATATCTCAGAATTAAATCTTACAGCTGTTCCACAACAATGATAAATCTGTACTTGACTTTGTACCAGGAACTGCTCTCCACTAGTGGCTGGGCATTCACCAACAAATTAAAAAAAAATAAAATCTAACACTTCATTTGATTTTCCTGTTGTTGGGTTTTTTAATTGTAATTCTTAAAACCAGACCTCCTCCCTCCACTAACTCTATTGACTCTCCTTCACAACCCACATCCAGAAACTCCTGCTTTATTTTTTCACAGATGAAAACATATTCCTCTACACTCCTTCTAGGACATCTTTCAAAATCCAAGGTTACACTTTTAAGAGAAATAAATAATTATTTTAGCACATTGGTTTTAACACCTGCTATGAAGACTGCAAAACCATTCACGTTCTACCTATAACTCAATTTTCTCACACTCATAACTCAAAAAATATTTGCCTCTGGGTTTAATAGGTTCCATATTCCTTTCTGTCTGAAGGTGTATCATTAAATATTATTACTACTGGAGGTATGTTTGGGCAATGTCTTTCAGCTGTATTTGAATTAAGAGGAGAGAGAAGAAAAAGTTTTGACCAAATGCACTATTTTTGGAAAATAAGCACAAAAAAAAATAGCTGGCCTGAGCTAGCTTCTTCTGAAAATTATACCTCTAGGAAAGAGTAAGATGAGAGAGGAAAAGTTCAGACCTTGAGGAGTGACTTTTGGGGCTGGTATAGGAGTTACTGACTCTTTCTCTTGCAGCCAAAGATTCACTCCTTCACAGGTTTGTGCCAGCTCCATCACCCAGCTGTTCTGGCCACAAGGCCAAAGAGTGCTTGGGACAGTCTCCTCAGCAGGACTGTAGCTCTTTCAGGGAAAGGGGTATCCATCATAAAACACAGTAAAATACAATGCAGTAAAATATCAGCATTGGCAACTAGAGGAAAAAAGAAATCGTAAACCAAACCATTAATCTCGTGACTTGTGATCCTTGCCACAAGTAGGACAGCACTCTGCAATGGTTTTTTCTCACTGGGACATACAGAGCTCTGGCACAAATGCTGCTCTTGCAGCCTGAGCTGGTGGGATGGGTGAAGACGATTGGAAGGGTAAGAGAGGAACCCCTCCACCCTTTAAGCTCAGTACAGCCCTCTCTCTCAAAGGAGTTCTGCGCAGGCAAAACCTCCTACCTACGGGGACTCCCATGGGCACTAATGGAGAGCTTCTCTCCAACACACGTGTGACCTTCCTCACTGCCATAACCAAGCAACTTGTACATTTTGCTTTGGTTAATCTCCCGTCAAAACTCTCCTTTGCTACCTCATGCCTGCTAGAGAAGCAAGAGGGGGTTGGGACAGGTGCTGAGGCTTGCTCCTCAAGTCTCCCAGGTTCTGCCCCATGCCAGGTGGAGGGCAAGAGCACTCACGCAAGCACCCCAAGGCTGGCCCAGCCTGGAGTGGGGCTGCTGTCTCCAAGGTGCAGAGACTGATGTTTTGGTCCAGTTTCTCTCTTGCCTTGCTGTTGGAAAAAATTTCTGCCTGTCCAGATGTTGCTCTCCAAGTGACAAGGGCAGTCCTGTGCCCACTTTGCCTCCTTCCCAGCCTTTATTTAAGCACTGACTTTGATCCCAATGCACTGATGTGAGCTGCTCCACTTCTGCTACAGGAAGTCAGCTGGAGAATGGGTAACCCAAGGCATGGATTCACAGATGACTTTTAGCACAAATAGTCTGACACAAAAAAACCCCACAAATTAAAATAATGGAATAATAACCAAATGTGGCATTTCAAGTCCCCCTTCCAGGGGAGCATCTCAGGCTGTTACAGTCCTACACAAATTACTCAGAAAAAACTGGAACAGATAAAGATCCCAAACCAAGCAATACTTCCTGTGCAACTATGAGGACCGATCCAGTGCTCACCTGAGTCAAGAGAACGACACTTACTCCTTTCCCTAGGCCATTGAAAGCATGCTTTTGCCAGTACACAGAGTCCGATTTACACGTTTTCATCTAGAACATCATATTTTACTATGAAAACCTTCCGTTATACCTGCCTGAAGCTTTTTGTCCTAGATTTACCACTAATCAGTGTTTTTTCCCCTGCACTGACAGAGACAGTCAATGTCTGAGGAGTCATTATTTCCTCATACAAGTACACAAAACTGCTAAGTGTTTTGGGTTTGATGTTACAACTGCTCACTGTCACTTTGGTATCTGCCACTGCCAGTTATTCCCTCCACAAACTCTTTGTCAGAGTGCTTATATTTTTGCTAGAAGGCTTTCAAGTTCTCTTTGCAAGTTGAAATCCACATCACACACATCATACAGGCATGTGCACAGACACTGCTTGAAATACCACAAACAAATGATACCACATGCCTTTGCAAAGCATCTTAAAGAGCTCTTCTCTTCCATAGGATAGCGTATGTGGATTTTTCTGAGGATGCCTTACACACTGGTTTTTGGCTATGGGTTTTTTTTTTGTTTTGTTTTATTATAATGCAAAATAGGTATTTCCTCAGTGCCTGAATTTTGAAATCTGGAGTGTGGGTTCTTCAGTAGATGTGGCAGCATGTGGGTATTCTCTCCAGTTTTTAGAACTCAGGTTGCTATAACAACCCATGGCATCTGTTCAATCTGCTACCTAAGTATCCTCTCTCTTTCTCTCTTTCCTTTTGGGTCTCCTATTCTTCTGAAGTCAAGTGCTTTTTATTTAAGGAGCTAGCTTGTGCTCCAATGTCTATATGGAGAGCAAGATGAAAGAAGAGAAAATCCATGCTGAAAAGATTACAACTTTTGGAGAGTATCTGGCTGAGTGGGGCAAATTCAGGCCTGGGCCCTGTTCCTGCTGAAGTGAAGATTCACTGGTTCCTGCTGTGAGTCTGAAATTCACTGCCATGGCTCATGAAAGTGGGGGTTTCTCTGTTGACTGACAAACAAGTGACGGACACTACCAGGGAGCCACTGACAGAACAAGAGCCAAAAGAAGGACAACTTGTGTAACTGGCTCTGCATAATTTATGTTTTTCCTCCTTATTAACTGCTTTCTTCTCTTCTGGATAAAATGTTTATTTTTATCAAAATGGTTTTTTTTCAGTTTGGTGCGAGGAGCAGGGGAAATGAGAGATAATTTTTTTCCATTCATACCAGAGCAGCAGTGCCACACAGGCACTGGGGTTTGGATATCCCACCCACCTCCATGGCTTAGTTGCCCAGGTTTCATGCTTCATCATACAGCACTGCCTGTGAAAAAGAGGTGAATTGGGGAAGGTGTAGACCAACTACCAAGCCCTACACAGAGAAGAGAATGGGAACATAGCTACAGTTGCCATGAAGTAAGCAGGACACTGACTTCAATGGAAATATTTCTGTTTTAGGATGAAATGTTTTGTCTGTGAGTTTTTAAAAAATACTTAGGATTTTCTATCCATATAAATCACTTTCATTAAAAACTGAAGGTTGGGGTTTGTTTTCTTTTAAATGCTTTTCACAAGAGCATTTGCATTTTCTCATCAGCCCAGCTCCAAAATGCTGCTACTGTCCATCAGCAGATAGCAGTGCTGGGCATACCCAGGTCTGTCCAGCCACCATGGTAATGGCATGTCAGAAACAGGGAAAGGAGATGACATTTCTTAGGGGCCTCAGTCCAAGCATGTCGAGTATCTCAGAAGTGGTGGAGCAATGTTCAAAATAATCTGCAGAGCAACTGACTCTCCCATATGTAATTCTGCACACAGATAACTTGTAAACAAACTGAGGTGTAAGCTGCCCTGTCTTGACCTTAACACAGCTCTGAATTCATGTCTCCAAACCAAGGCACTGCTGAGGGATGTGCTCAGAGCTATAGACAAGGCAATGAGGCTCACTGTGGGTAGGATTTGAATGCTTTTGCCTGCCATGTTAGCTCTGCAGGAAGGTGGCACTGGGAAGCCAAGCTCCTTGTCATTGCATGCAGCTGCCCCTGCCTACAAAGAAGCTCTCCAGCAAAGACCGAACGCAGCTAGTGAGAGGCCTGCTGTGCTAGATAGATGTATCATGTCACTTCAGCCTTGGCCACTCCCTGCCCCTTGTACACCAGATGCTAAAGGTAAGAGTTCACAGGGAATAGCAGGCTCAGCAGTGAGCAAGCCTAAGCCACACAGATAGGAGACAATGACTCTTGGATAAGAAGGAGCAGTCCCAGGGGGGACAGAAGATGGCTCAGAGCCATCCCAGGGACTGGGAGCATGGAAAGCCTCCAGAGAGATCAGTCCTTCCACAGTCTTTCCTTTCTCCTTTTTCACCACTAGACCTAATCTTAATCTTCACTTGCCCCTAGATACAGAGCAGTATCAGTACCTACTATGGAGAGCCAGACATAGGCAAGGAGTCCTTCACCTCACATAGGCACTTTCAGGGCTAACCATAAGTAATTCAGTGCCATGAAACCTCCCATGAGGGGCAAGCAACCTGGTTTCCCATTTGTCTCAGGAAGCACGAGGTAATTTTCTTTGAAATCACACCTTTCTCCTTCAAAGCTTCTGTGTATATTTGGTAACTTTTACATATGTCATTTCTGTATGACAGCCACAGCTCCCACCTGGAGTTTTGCAACATTGTCCACATGTTACCTTTCTTACAGGATATAAATGTGTTACTGATACTATATTTGCACACCACAGAGAGAAAATGAGAGGAAAAGAAAGCAGAAGGAATGAAGTTGCATGCCAAATACCAAACTGAGGCTCACCTTGTGCAGGAGAAAAGAGAACGCAAAAGAGCCACCTTTCCTGTTTACATTGCAAATGCACAGAGACAGGGTCCCTCTCTATGGGCAAAGGGATGGACACAATCCAGAGCTGCCAGCATTCCTATAGCTGCTCAGGCTCCTGAGGAGACATGTCCGAACTGCCCCACCTCACCCCTAGAAGATAGCAGTGGCCTCTAAGGCTCAGCAGCTACAGTGCAATGACACCTGGGCCTTGCTGAGGAATGTGGCAGACCTCAAAGCAGAGGAGGAGAAACTAGGACCAGGCCACCTTGCCATCAAAGGACCAGTCATATTCAGCTGCTTAACTGCTTATGCTGCTGTGGTCCCCCTGTGCTCTGTCATGAGAGACAGAGAGATAGACAGACTGCATTTCCTCAGGAGAAATTATGTGGGTTGTTTTTATTTTCTCCCCATTTTCTGATGAGAGCTGTCAACACAGCTGCTCCTCAGACAGCCTCCATTTCCCCAGACCAAGAGCCCAGCAAGAGGAGGCTTGGTTGTGAGCTCTGCCAGCCCAGGGACAAGTGCCCTGCAAGGCTGAGGGCACTGCCAAGATGGAAGCATGGAAACCAGTGTGGGACAGACAGCAGCACTGAGAGTGGACCTTCATCAACAGTCAGGAACGGCCTTGGCACTGGCAGTACCCCCTTTTCTTTCCCTTAGTCTGAAGGCAAAAATAATGTGGGCATCCCCACTGTGATTCCAGCAGGATCCCTCTAGAAGTGGTTGGAAAGAAGTGGAGAAGCACGGAAGCAATTGTAGCTATTGTAGACATCATGTAACCCAAAATACAAGTGGGAAGGGTGACCCCAGGGAAGATTTCAGTGTTTGGGATGGAGCCACATTTAAGAACCAGTGGAACAGCTTCAGATCAAGAGCCAATGAGTGACTGCGGGTGGATTTATCCCACAAATACTTACTAGTGACACCACGTATCACAGTGCACCACATGAATCCTCACCTTTGTAAACAGCCATGCACAAATACTCATGGTAAAAAAAAACAAAACCAGAATTCAAGCAATTTCCAACATGACCAGGTTTGGTTCTACTATATAGGATGATGACTCCCTTTTAATTTCCTTAAGTTTCACCCTGGGTTGCAGTAAATCAGCCTAGGTTAGCCTTGCTGTGCTAGCTTACATCAGCTGAAGACCTGGTGTTCAATATAAAGAATGTGTGATAAACCATTATGGTGTTCCCAAGAACTAGTTATTGAAAAGGCAGGAATCTCAAGATTAGTTCAGTGGAAAACACAGACAGTCGTAATTTTTTTCCTGCACAGTTATTTGACTTGCACTCTAAGAAACGCTAGCGTGACCAAAAGATAACATCTGAGTATTTTAAATTGAGACATTCTACTTTAGCAGGAGCTTTTCTTACAATTTTGGGCAGGAAAGAGACCATGTAGACATCTGTTTATTCAGCAACTTTCTCTAAATCCCAGAATTAATAGACTAGGAATCATGGAATTGTCAGAGTTGGAAGGGACGTCTAGAGATCATCCAGTCCAACTCCCCTGCTAAAGCAGGATCCCCTAGAGCACATTACATAGGACTGCATCCAGACGGGTCTTGAATATCTCCAGAGAAGAGGACTCCACAACCTCCCTGGGCAGCCTGTTCCAGTGCTCTGTCACCCTCACAATAAAGAATTTTTTTCCTCATATTGAAATGGAACTTCCTATCTTCCAGCTTGTACCCATTGCCCCTCATCCTGTCACTGGAAACTACTGAAAAGAGTCTGACTCCATCCTCCCTGCACCGACCCTTTAGATACTTGTAGGCATTAATAAGGTCTCCCCTCAGCCTTCTCTTCTCCAAGCTAAAGAGTCCCAAGCTCTCTCAGTCTTTCCTCATAAGGGAGATACCTGAGCAGGATATAACATAGCTAGAGTCAGACTTTATTTTGTAACTTAATGCTCCAATCACAGTAACATGATCTGATTCAGAGCTTTCTTTCTTGGGTGTAGGTTATAAACAAATGAAATATTGGTATTTCTTTCATTGTAGAAATGGCAGTTTTGATCACAAATTACTAAAGTTTCTTGTGAAAAGTCCAGTGAACAATGTTTTGAAATCTACTTTTTTAAACTTTATTTCAAACTTTAATCCCTGTTCTGCCAGAGTTTGAATCCAGACAAGTCTACCAATCTTCTGGTTGTATCTCTGCATTGACACACAGCATTCATTGATCTAAAATGACAGCTCTCCACCTTTCACTATGATGAACTAAAATCCTGGTGACAAACATCTAGATCAGTTATGGCCATTCTCTAAATTAAGATCCAGAACTGGGTCTCAAATCCACCAAGGGTCTTGGGAGGTCACAGTGGCTGCAGGGGAAGGTGTTCCACCCTGACAGTCAGACAAAATTATAAATCCCCCTAAACAGGTTGAGTGTTTGGTACTTTGGTACCATTTTGAGCTCTTTGCAGTAAGGTTGAGGGGCATTAAAACTTAGAATCTTCCATATGTGTAATCAGCACTGACAGCTTGTTAAGTAATTCTACAACCCAACAAGGTGAACATAAGACATTGCCTGTGTTCCTTGGGCAGGTTGGGACCAAAAGTAGACCAAGAGATGTTTAAAAGTATTTTCATTAGGCAGCATTTCCAGCTGTACCAATAACTCTTCAAAATGGAAAGCAATTCTCTTCCTGGCACCATTTCAGAAGATTTAAAATGCATGATTCTAATTACTGCCTGACAAATAATCCTGGAATGCTAGCTGAGAAGTTTGCAGTGCAGACAACAGATACATTATCATCACACTGGTATATTTAACTTTTTATGATGTCTAATATCTCTACGTTATAAATGAGTGCAAGCATTCTTTACCACTGTGGAGTACAGCCCTCTAGCACACAAACTGAAGGTTCAAACATTAGTGTGACACAGCTATAAACCCAAGGTCATTTTGTGGTAAAACAGTCTAGAAGAGTTGCCAAATCTGTCTTTGGACTACTTTTGATCACTTGGGACAGTGATTTCATTCAATCTTTTCAGAAATTTGTAGAATTCCTCCACATCAAATTAACTCTTTGCAGTTCTGTTTATATTGCAGAGCAACTGCCTAATCTCAGGAAGATCAGGGTTTCCTTTATCAAGCCCATACATAGATCTGTATCTGTTTCTAGCAGCAGAGCTCAATTCAGACTTCTTCAGAGGTCTGAATAATTAATTCTTTTCTCCCTCCCCAGGTTCCTGGCAATGACCGAGATCTCCATGTTCCAAAATACCAACAGGAACTTCATCGCCTTCATACACACAGCCCCACTGGGGCAGTTTAGAGAGTGCAGAGACTTCACCGGGCTGTGGACGTGCCTGCTTTGGCTATTGTTTCAGGAGGGTCCCATGCCAACTCTTCTGAGCATTGCCTGTCACTCGTATGAGGTGCAATCAACATGCAGAGTTGATTTAAAGCCAAAACCTAAGTGAGTCCAAGTGAACAAGTGTGATTCACATGTTAAGAGATCAAAAGTTTCAAGTGGGAAGAGCAGCCACTAGGAGAGGTAAGAACGTACAGACAGACTAAAATCCCCTATACCCCTGCAATGCCTATACACTCATGAGCTGAACTTAATGTAACTGAAAAATTCGCTAGCTTCCGTCTGTAAACAACTGTGGCAGTAACTGCTTATCACCCAGGCTACCAGTGTGGACTGCCTTCATGGTATTCAACTAATTTAAGCCCCCCTCTCTCTCCTTTTTTTTTTCTTCTTCTAAGAAATAGCTATTTGACATAAACATCTTTGTTTGGCATATCACTAGAAGATCTGCTGCTAATTATAATGCTGAACCCAGATGCCGGTGGAGGAAATTAATCTACGTCCTGCGTAGTTTGTTGGGCTTGTTTTAGTAGGTTTGCCAAATATTTAGTGAAACCCTCATATGACTTTTATTATCTGGAGATAGATATTAAAGGGCCAAATACTGTTCTTACTCTAACTGGTGTAAACCTAGACAGCTCCATGGAGAGAAATAAATATAGTTACATTACTATGGATTTACATGACATTAGTCTAGAGTTACAGTACTGTAAATCCTCAACAGTGGAACTAGGAAGCTAAACCATAAATACTCCATCATCTAAGCCTGGGCTTTCTCTTAACTGGAAAGCACAGTTTTGGTCCTGAGCAAAATGCCAGTATTCAACATCTATTTTGCTACATTGGCATAGTGGAATCACTTTCATTTTGCAAGCTGGCCTACAGAAAACACCTGTGGAATAACTGGCATCAAAATTACTCTGTTCAGAAAAGCAAAAATGCTTCATCACAAACAGTTAAAGCTATGAGCAGCTCCAGGAACCTAAGACTCTCATCTGCCTACTTGGCTCACTGAGTTTCCCTGCGAATACATCACCAGTGGAGGAAGGCCACTGGTGGTGGAGGCTGTTCCTGTGGGCAGGGCAGCCCCAGGGTGAGGGCCAGCCTTAGACATACAGACTGCAGGCCCAAAGTCCCAGGAGGCACCAAGAGCTCACTTGGGCCCAAGAGAAGCTCAGACTTCCCCAGAGGAAAACATTTGGGTTCCTCTAGGAAAAATGGCTCAACCAAACAAAAAAGAAAATACATGTTGCAGCTGCAGAAAAATTGACTACTTCTCTGTAAAAGACATTGGGTTTTGCTAATTTTCCCTGTTCCCACCCATTTTTACAGCATAATATTTTCCTGTTGCAAAACTGGGAGGTGGGGAGCCATAAAAATAACTGGTATTTTCCACACAGAAAACAAACGTAAGCTTTCAGCTTTAAGCTTTAAACTAACTAAAAAACAAACAAACAAAAAATCCAACAAACTTTGAACCAAAAATCTCCAAAGTCAGTGTTCCCAAACAGAAGCAAATCTGTGTTGTGAAAAGTGTATTTTCCATGAGAAACAAAACTGACAAAATTTCCCACCATGCTCACAGACAAAACTGAGTAAGCTGAGCATCCCTGCATGCCAGCTGACATTTAAGGCAGTAGTATCATTTAAGCAATACAGACCAAAAGACAGGAAACTTCCTAAGGAAAAAAATAAAAACCCTGCTGAGAGACAATAACCTCTAATACAATGAATGGCTATTAACCCTAGCTAGGCATCATTTGCAGAAAATGCCATAGCCCTCAACTGGAGTGATGATTTTCGAAAAAAACCAGATACTTATAAAGTCGCAATATAAATTTTTGATTCAAATAGAATATGTGGTTTCATCTATGGCATTTACAGTGTATCATTAATTGTAGTTACCCTGTTGGAAAGCCACTTCTCAGAGAAGCACCAGGTCCTGTGATTGTGAAACAGGCTGCTCCTGTAAGAAGGGGTGGAGGGAAGGGAGCTCTGCAGCAAGACCCCTGTCAGTAAGACACAATTTCCCATTTTGTGGAACAGGCTGCGGGGCCCAGCTCACAAGTTAAGAGATCCTCAGGGATCCATGTAGATCAAAGTAATTTACAGGAGCCTGAGGCTAGCTGTACAAACTGAGCAAAGTTCAGTTCTCAGCCTGACAGTAATTGAGTGGGACAGATTTTAGGCAAAACAAGTTCCCACTTTCTGCAGTACTTGGAAGGCCTCCATGGTTTGTTCCTACCCAGGTACAGTAAACAGCAGGAAAGCAAGTTTTCTGCAGAGGGGATCCTCTTTTATTGCAGATTTGAAGACACTGCCAGCAAATAAATAACTTTTGAACATTTAGTGTCTCTCTTACATCTTTTTGCTCTTATATTCTCTGTTGAGCTGTTTGCCACCTAAGTTTGCTCTGCATTTTGCCAAGACTACATAGGTTTAACCTTAAAGTGTCTTTTCCAAGCCAGAAGGGGCAGAAATAATTTGCTATATTAGCAGGCAGGTTAAGCATCTTTCCATGCAGCAGCAGACATGACAGACATGTCTGGAGAAGCAGAGGATATTTTCACCTTTGGTGTGGGTTTGGAGAGGTCCAGTGTTTGTGTACTCTTTTGGGCGGAAGCAAACACAATATAATTTGCCTTTCTGCAGCATGGTTCCAACTCAAGCCAGCATTTGGCAAAGTGAAACAATGTTAATAAAGCACATGTAAAGGAAATCTAAATATTCAGGATTTGTATGGCAACATCTTCTGCGCTCCTTTGGACACTAGAGTAAAAATGGGACCTTAGACTTGCATTACTCTACTGGAAGCCCAGCTGCACATCACAGCTCACCAATCAGTGCTACCCAGAAACCAGAGTTCAACTTTGCTTTCCAGAGGAAGGCCTTCAATTAACACTTCATGCTGCAGCTGCTCACAAGATAAACCTTCCTTGCTGTACAGGGATCTGAGGAACAGAGGTTTTTACCAGAACATGTCCGAGGACAATGTTAAGAGCACAGAAGCCCAAGGCTATTCTAATGTACACCCCATGCATTCATTACTGGAGCCAGAGTATAGAGGATGCAGTTCACAAACCAGTCCAGTTACCAGTAGAAAGGGAAAGAAAGAGCTGGAGGCAGCACAACCTCTCCCTTCTAAACTGCAACAAGCTTTCCAGAATCACAGAAATCACAGCAGAAATGTGGCTGCCATACATTTAAGAAACTAACTTCAGGTGGGCAACCTGCTCTGACAGATTTTGCATTAACACGCCAAACTTTACTTGCTAACACTTCACATCAGAAGGCAGGTGCACGCATATATGTGCAAGCAGCAAACCAGGGCTCCAAGCCCTGATCCAGTTGGAGCTCAATCCAAGGAAGGATGGGACTTTGCCAGGGTTCGAATATGAGGCTTGGCTCCAGAAAGGATGGGAACCACTAGACAACACACTTCTCTGGCACAGGTGGAGCCCAACCCCAGAGATCTGGAAGACAACCAAGTACAGAAAAGCCACTACAGCCAGCATTCAATACAGCTTCACACAAGCGTCCTCCTGTAACCTTCTAGCTTTACAATCATTTGCTCAGTGAAATGGCAGTAGCAAACTACAACATGAAGAGCAATACTTTCAGAAATCATGTGATATATGGCCCTGTAGAATGATCCTTCATAGAGGTATTTGTTGTCCAGTTATTCTTGTGGTATACTTTTGGTTGTCATTCAGTCCACAATTAATGCTATCAGTGTAGTAAGCTAATAGAATTGAAATGTAAACTAAGATTATTGACAGTGACCTGTACCTACCCCATTATAATCTCTGACTAGAGATCATGGAGTTCATAACAGCTAGCAATGAAATATTTTTGTCCATAAAGAAGGAAGAGAACAAATGCATGTGCACTTGCTTAAAAGTACTCAATGACTTAAAATTTCTAAATATACATTTGTTCCAACTAATATGGCATTAGTGTTTCATAAAGTGTTCTTTGCACTGTCCTTTTGATTACAAATTCTATATTTTCAAGGACAACCTAATACAGAGTCATTTAAATTACTGGTATTCATATCTCTAATAAACTGTAACTCGATAATCAGGGACTATAAGGGATTCTTTTTCTCTTACATCACAGAGCAGCCGTAAAAGTACAAAATCCACAGAACCATGTGTACCTAGTGCTAATGACGAACACAGGGCTTCATCCTTCTTGCCTCAGCAAAACTCCATAGACTGAGCCCCTGAATGAGAAGAGTAAAACAGTTGTTCCCCTCAAATATTTACCCATATTTCCTCCTTTCTCAAACCAGATGCCAAGCTCCTGCTGCCTCTTCACTTCCAAGAGTATTTAGCTCTTTGCTTTAATTCTCCTAATGCTCTGCATGAGCAGAAATGTCCAGTGCAGATCACGCCTGCTGCCACATTTACACCAGGAAGGGCCTAGGAGAAGAGCTGCCGCTTCTGTTTTATGAGACTGCTTTGGGCGTTGGTATGTGCATACACAAAGTGGCTGTTTTACTTCCTTCTCAAGACATGTTTTATTGACTTATTTATTATACCTTCAATTTACTTAGGGTGGACAAAAACACCCATTTTAGATTCACTTTTATACAGAAATCCAGCAGCAGCAAGGGAACTACCGTTCTCTGGGCTAATACTACAAGAACACAAGGATGGTCTCACTGAGTTCACCCTGTGCCCCCACCAGATCAGGGATCCTTCTCCAAAAATTAATTTAAATGCCATAAATTCTGCATCAGGCAGAAGAAAACCTACTTGAACAATTTGCTTTGTCCATCTCACTACCACTTACCCTGAGTACCAGCTATCAACCCCGTTTTCCCAACACCTCTATGAGCTTCTCCTTTCTCCTCTCTTTCCTGGATACCCTTTCCCCCCCACACACCCCTTTCATGTCCCATGTGCTGCCTCCCCAGAGATGGAGACGGCCTCACTCTGCTACCAGATTCTTCTGGCCTTTCCCTTTTTTTAAGGGCAGGGAAAATAGAGACCCATGTACAAGCAGTATAAATAAATCCAAACAGAGACATAATTAGACTGTCTTTGCAACAATACAGAGACCAGTAAAAACACAAGTCTTTGGTAATAAATGACATTTTTGGTCTTGAACAGATTATAAGTGCTATGGAATTGAAAGTCAACATTTTCCTTCCATTCACTAGCTCACATTTCTCTTACAATGGAGCCCCTTTTAATAGCCAGTCATAGTCACCACATCCAAAGAAGGGAACAAGCAAACTGGCCCACAAGTCTTCAGCTTTGTGAGGTGGCAGCTGCATGAAAGATTCCAGGCAGACGGTGGACCCAGTTGATGCACATCAGAGACACTGGGGACAGCTTCAGTCCTGGATACCTCTGCTGCAAAACACTCTCCAGACTCAAGGGCTCTGGCACCCACAGCCATATATGAAGCCAATAGCTAAAGCCTCTTTCGTTGCAGTTTTTTATTGTTTCTCCACAGCAATGTCAGTAAGCATTCTGTTTCCTCTTTGTATCATTTGATGCTGATATATCTCTACTCAGATGTGATTTTCTTTGACACCCAGAAAGGTATGCCAAGCTCAGCTCTACAGACCACATGCAGTCATTTATACCAGTGCAAAGCAGATGGAAATTAGTTCAGGATCAGATTGACATTCACTACCTGCGTGCTCCACTGCAGGTAACCACCCCCTTTCAGCCAGATGCATTGCAATGGCGATTCAAGCCTCTGGCCTTTAAAGTCTACAGCTCTTCTCTGTCCTGTTCCCTTGCCAGTGGGGCTGTCTGTAAAGTTTTCAGCAAGGTGCATTTATTTGAAACTCTGAGGGAACCAAAGCAGAATCAGGTGCTGGCTAATTTTAAAGTATTGCATTGCTGAACCACTAACAAGGTGTAGCAAATGGGTGGAAAAGTTATTAGTAGCAAATGAATAATTTTGGCTACCTGGGAGTTAGGAACTCAGAAAGAGAGGAAAACAGAAAAAAAGACATCCAGCACAACCAATCACATCAAAGGGTCAGAGCTTAGGAATGCAAAAGCTTGTCATATCCTTTTAATTATAAAGGGAAGTTTAAGAATAAAAGACACAATTACAGCTGAAAAAACACCTCACATAAAGACCAAGTGAATAGTTCTACCTCCTGCAGCATTCCAAAAGAAACATTTCAAAGGTGGAATGTATACATAAAATACCATCAGAAACTCAGTAACATTTTTTTAAAAAAACTTCTGACCCATAGAACATTCCCTTCCTAAGAATGTATTCTAGGTGTAAAAAGTCATTACTTCATAAACACATTGTGTTTTTACAAAGGTTGTGTGTGTTGGAGCAGAAGCGTTCTCCAGTCAAGCAAAAAAGCAAGACCAATCTGTAAAGCTCCTCAGGTACAGTCATCCTGTCCCCCACTACAGTATCTCTCTGTGGGCCTTCAGAGGTAGAATAACAACATGGCATAACATACATCTTCTACAGATACCAGGTTCGTTATTCAGCCTTTGCCTTTCCAAGTTCTGGATCCCATTTCTGCTCATGCTGGTATCAACAGACACTACTGAAAAGGCAGAACTTGACCCCCTCATTTCCTGGGCTACCCAGGCTAACATAATGTAAAGGTTACCCAGCTAACATGGGAGTCTCAAGCCTGTCTACCAGGAACTGCAGCTTTGGGTCTTTAATGCTGTTCTGAAAGGTTTCTTTAGATCCTCAGAGTTTTGCAATTTTGAAGTCTGGCCTCAAGGGGGAGATGCCAGAGTTAAGGATCTTTGATCAGTATGTGCACATTCTAATAGTCTTAAAATTCTGGTAGTCCCAGATTGTAATGCCAATATAATCCTTCTCCTACAATTTCCCTTTAGCCTTTGAGCTGTGCTTTCCGTGACAACTCAGTGACCTTCTGCCAGCTGGAACTTGACCATTGCTCCTAAAATGGTAAGGCCAGTGCTGGTGGGAAGGTGGCCTCTGCCCAGCAGGTCCCATACTGCTCCCAGCCCATACATACAGGCACACTCTCCACATCCATAGCACACTCCTACACGTGCTGCGTATCTTGACATGCAATGATCATGAAAGCAGCCCAGCAAAGGGAAGTCTCTGAAGAGTATCGCTTGTTCATTCAGGCTCTTCACAGATATTAATGGGACAGATGGAATAAGTGATTGGACTCTCAGTAATCCAACTTCTACTGGCTCAAACTGGAACTTGAAGATAACATACAGACAATAAACTCCCTAACCCTAAAAGAGATTCACAAAGCAACAGATAATTTGGTTTAACAAAGCCAAGTTACCAGATATTTGTAAAGCCCTGAGCTCACCTAAAGGCACAAAGAACTCAAGAAAGTATAAAAAAAGTTATACAGGGAAATGGAGAGAATAAAATAAATTCCCCTAATGTACCACAAATATCAACCACCACACACTACCTACAAACCATATGTTTTCCCCATCTGTGCTGTTATCTTCAACTAAATTTATAGTATTTGGGCTATCGGAAGAATTGTCAAGCCTGAGCTGGGCAGGATTATAAAACCTAGGTGTTATTACACTTTAAAAGACATTTTCCCCTCCCCCTACCACACAGGCACAAGATTATACATTTCTCTTGCTGCCTTCTGGCTCTGGTACTACAGAGGATGCTATGCTTGTTCTTAGTTACAGTAAGTGGTAGGGCATCCCTAGCCCCCCAACAAAAGAATAGTTCCTCTGCCTTTCTGGTTTTCCTATCTCCTCACCATCCTTCTCTCTAGGTAGGTCAAAGAGAGGAATGTGCAGGCTGAGGCTGCAGGGCTGCTTCCTGCTGTGCTGTTAACCAGCAAAGCCCATAGAAGTTAGCAGTGAGGTCCTAGTTCTTCTGCCCCAGCAAGGGCCAGCTCTCTGGGGCAGGTCTCCATGAGCACCACTTGAATTCTCAAGCTCTGAGGCAGTTTCAAATTTGAACTAACAGTGATTTTAGATGAGTGCTGTGTTTGTGCAATGGTAGTGCAGGAGAAGGAACAGGGCAGGAGAGCAACAGTTTGCTTTAAAACATGCGGGATGTGGAGATCTCCTTGGGAAGGAAACAGTGAGGCCTCATAAGTGATCACCAGCATCATGAAACGAAAAAGATACCTTTCCTTGCCCACTGTCCAGCTGCATCATAAGCAGAGAACACCCTGGGCTGCTTTTACCGTAGCATGGAGCCTTTTTCCACAGACTGCATGGCACCACCACTGAGGAAGCCAAAAGCTTTTAAAGTGGCCAAAAACCAAACAAACCACACTTCTAAATACAGCTCAGACTACCCCTTCACTGCTAGTCCTACAGCCAGTCTTTTAGAAAGACCTCAGGATGCTGAGTTCTTAAAAATACAGGGAATATATATAGGGAATACGCTCTTGGGGGAGCATATTTCTAAGAGGCGTTTTTCATTGTGTGCTTCCATCCATGGCACGTTAGCCCTCTCCTTCATGTGCAGCAACAGTGCTTTCAAGAGTGTGCACGCAGAGAGGGAAACCACTTGGAAAAACCTAACCCTGACTGTCAAGTCAAATAACAGCTGTCTACACTGAACCCAAGCCCCTTCTTGCACAAGATTCTCCAGTTTGTGCATCACTTGCAGTAGCTGCCTACTTCTCTGCACCTTCATCCAGAAAGCAACGTGACTCACACAGCTCCAAAAGCCTCCTAGGAAGTCCAAAAATAAGTACAGCAGGGAAGATCCCAGTTTGGTTTTTCACTTGCAAAGGATTACAGTAAACGTAATAACTTTCCGCACAGAAGGTCTTTAAAGGGTGTGCAGAATTCCAATAGGTGTCTCATTAATGCCAAGTCGTAGAGCAAATGGTGCCATGCTCCTGCAGTCTGGTCCACCTGCCCGTTGCCAAGTGGTTCTCTCCAGTGTTGCCTCAACCTGCTGACTGCCAGGTGATGGTCTCCTGCTGCCCTCATCCCTGCTGTGGAACCAGTGCTGCCTCCAGGATGTTGTCTCATTCGCCTAAAGAGCTGATTTCTGAAACATGCTAAAGCTCAGCGTCAATCCCTGGGAGAGTCCAGCTCCCCTTTCACCCTTAAACGGCAGATTGTGATGCAATTTTCCTCCCAGTCCCTCTATATTCATGACTTTCACCTGTCGTAATCAGCAGTCATTTCCAAGCCTGCCAGTATCACTGAAGAGGCAGATGAGTTCAGAAAGGTGTGAGAAGTGCTGTTTTATTCTGACAAATGTTGCTGCAGAGAACAGGATTGTAAGTATCAATTCAAACTGCCCTTTTTTTTTTTTTAATTATTTTTTTCAGTAAAGGGAAGGACGAAGGACTTGCACCAGGGACTTCCATGTACAGGAAAGCAGGAGCAGGTTACAGATTCAGTCCCCTTTCTTTCCTTCTTACAATGCTTAAGCAAGTCTAGGCCAGATGGAGCACCAAACAGCCTAGAGTGCCCTGGAGAGTGGGAATCAGGGCAGGCAGGAACTGTGGGTGCAAATCCCACTTCTAGGTAGCCATTTCCCTGGCTTTTACTACAAATAGAGATGTGCAAATAATGGAGTTTGCGGTTCAGTGGCTGAGTGGAAATATTAAAAAATTAAATTTTACAATAAACAGAACTCTTAAGAAGGTCTGCTTGTTATGAAAAATGTTTATCATTATTTAACCCTTTGAGAAAAATCACCTAGGTTTAAAAAAAAAAATAAACTACTCTTTCAAAGCATTCTGCCCTTCCTTTTTCATAGAAACTACAGAAAAAATACATCACTTCATAAATTTGAGTTTGTAAGCTTGAGTTATCACTGCAGAAAAAAATGTCTGTCTCTACATTACAAATGCCCTAAACGGAAATACTTTTGGAAGTGCAAAGCTGGTTTGTTTTTTATACAACCATAGCTATATGGGTATAATGCAAGATATTTTGTCCCTTATATCCTCTAATTTGATCCAAATTAATAGTTGGCTTTTGTTGCTCCAAAACTGTATTTGGGGCAAATGAAACTGATTAGGTAAAATAATTAATCCAGTTTTTTAGGAAAGTTGTTTGTCTTTCAATAGCTTTACATTCAATACTGCATTCAATGATGTGTGCCAAACATACTAAGTATACAAAAGCTATTCCATTGTTCAAATCTTTCAAGAAATCTCATCAGCAGGGTTAGGTCCTTTTTCCCTAGAGAAATCCCCTGCAATAACTCTTATTTAGAGTCCAAACATTATCCTTTGTAATGTCTATGTAGGGATGGTGAAAGGCAGTCACAGAGCTGACAGAAGACAATTCTAAGAAAGGAAGAACACTGCTCATCTTAATCCAAGGAAGAGTGCAGAGGGTTACCAAATACATCTCATTTTTGTAAAGTGAAGAATTACGATCCAGGAGCCCTACAATGCCATTTGGAGAGAACCACTTTTAGAGTAAAGCAGGCCATGGAAGCCACCCATGTTTGGAGGAAATAACTTTTATTCCAAAGTTAATCCAGGATTTCAGAAGTTCTTTTGCACGTAAGACATGAAAGAGATCATTGGATAGGATAAGCAAAGATAAAATCTCGCACAGAGGCAAAAAAGCAGGCCTGCCACACCAGGATTTAGAAGAAGGTCTAGTGCTGCATTAATTGATCTACATGTTCAGCAGTACACATACATACATGTGCAATACACACATGCAGGTGTGCTCACTCACTCTCTTAATCTGAAATCTGACTCATTTTACATACATTCATTGCCCCTAAGCAAAGCAACATACTGCTGATGTCACAAGGCAGGACAGTTGGTCTGTGATCAACCAGCCAGCCAGAAAGAACACCACTGGGGATGCAAAGTTTTGCCTTTTCCCACATTGAATGGGGCATTAACTTCAAAGTCTGTGATCCCTTAAATCTTTAACAATAATTAATAGGAGAAAGATGACTAATATTTGTGTTTGCCCTTAAACCTGCTCTTGGGGGAGAGGATAAAAGCTCAAAGAAAGTAGCATTTTGTGCAAGCAAAGTCAACAATATTAGTTATTCCTGAATTGGTTTGTCTTAACTCCAATGTTAATGCTTTACTTGGCCTTGTGCTCCCAAGTGGATTGCATTTAGCACTTCAGTTCCTAGAGCACAAAATATTTCACTGCATAGGTCTCCCTGTGCTAACTAACCTGAGGGCTGCAGCAATGTCTGCCAGTTGCCATGGGCTACTGCAGCCTTGAAGAACTGTCACAGCCAAAGGAAAATCAGCTCACACTGTCCGGTTCTGGATCCCAGGCTTTGGGCTTGTGGCCTCCAGAATGCCCTCAGAGCTGGGGTATGGGACCCTGCAGGGAACCAACACTCCAAGTGGGCTGACGCTTTCCTATCCCAAGGGATGATTCACATATATTAGCTCTAGGTGTTACCTTCAACATTGACCTCAGTGAGTCAGTACTTCACTTCAGAAGTTTTGTTTTCTTCAGACATAAGTAGTGTGACATTTGTTGTTTATGTTTTTTTTCTCCCTCTAGTCAAGATCAATGTATCCTATTCTGACAAGGGAATTTACAATATGATTTTCAGGGGACTCCATGTTCTCATAATCTCGAGTGTGCCACCTCAGGGAAAGCTTAAAAATTCAAAAGCTGCTCTTTCACACCAGCCAGCAGCCTGATGGGCAAAGCCAAGTTTCTTCTGTCTGGTGTGTTATAGCCATACAGAGAGGCTGCACAAATAGAGAGAGTTCAGAGACCAGTAGAAAAGAAACTCTCTAGTTTTTCTGTATTGGCTTTAAACAACCCATGGAAATAGAAGTGGTAGAGTTGACATTTTTTTCCTGCAGATAGACACAAGGCCATTTTAAGATGTCTCCATGCTCACCAGATCCTGATGTTGCTTTGTGCATGCCAGTATGCTAAGCCAGGTCAGCAAACCCCAAGCACTGCTCACTCCTCAGCCAGGTATAGCAGGCAGTGAGAATTTCTTCAAGTCCCCTGCAGAGATCACAGGAAGTTGGGTGACACAGGAATGTCCCGTGGTAAGATTTTCCCATACCCAGTTCTGCTCAGTGCTCTACACCAACAATCCAATCTAAAGCCACCCCAAAACAAGGCAAGCCTGGGCCAAAAGCACGGAGCTAGCAACTGCATTCCATGTTCCCCCTGTCTCCTGTCCAGGCAAACTTAGTACTGTATTCAAGAACAGGATGAGCCTCAGGACCCAGAAAATGGCCAGATGAGTAAACTAGCCCTGAGTCCAGCTCAAAATTCAAGGATCTGAATTTCCTTTGGAATTTTGAAGCCCACGAATTTCTTGTTAATCTTACCTTGTTTTAGACATCACTTTATGCCAGGCTGCCATTTTAAAACTATTTAAATGAGTGTAGGAAAAGAAAAATTTCATTGGGTTTTGTCTGACCACTTCAGATTCCTACCAATCAATAGTAGAGCAAAACCAAGATGGGAAATGAATGTCCCTTGTTTCAGGAGAGCTCACTGTAAAGGTCTGATCCAAAAGCCACTAGGTTAAATGTGGGTCCTTGGATTACGTTCTTAACAAGTTTCAGATGCTCAGTCATTTCCATCAGTCATTTGCAGAGATGGGAATGAACTTCAAAGGGTTTGATGTAGAATTGAACTTCCAAGACTTTGGATCTGAACATCCTGGGACTTGTAGGTATGTTTCCAATCATCTGCAGATGCAGCTTGCAATGAAAAGAAACAGATCCCTAAAGCTTCTGTATTTTGCAGACAGAAAGGTCAAAAAAAGTGTTTTGTTTCCAGGAGATGGTCAGTTCATTCTCTCACTGATTCTTATCAAACCCTCACACAAGCCAGCTGTGAACCACAAAGACGGGAGCCAAACTACTGGAATTTAATGGCTCATTCTCCAAAATGTATTGGCTCATAAATATACACTGTGTTCTCATTCAGTGCTAATTTACTTTAACAATAAACTTATTGTGACTTGTATTCCCACTTCAAAAAGAGTTTTTATGTGGCAAATGGGAGGGGCATAAGTGGGAGTTTTGCTCTGGTGAATGAAACAAAGATACAGTAAGGTGAAGAAAAAAATCTCAGTAATTATACTCCATAGGGTGTAAGGCTATAAAATAGCAGTGCCTCAAATTATTTGCAGACATGTCCACATTTGAGAGAAATAAAATCTTTCAGAGGATAACACACCTGTGCTATGGGTAATTACCCTCACTTGCAAATTAGAACTGGCCCAACAGATGTTTATTCCACCACACAGACAGCAAAAGCAGTAAGAAAGGCTTTGCCTCTTTGCAGAAATTGCAAAGTATTAAACCCACCATAAACTGGTACAAATCAGCTTTGCCCATACCTCTTCCTATGGCGGCTTCTTCAGCACAGAGAGCTGATCATCTCTTGACAGGATGTGAGCCAGCCCAGAGGCTGTCTGGGAGGTGGGAAAGACTCAGAAAGTAAACTTGATTCTATGGGAAGGTGCCAACAGCAAGGAACATACAGGTAGAGCAGCCTTGAGGTGCACAGGGAAGAGGTAGGCAAGCAGAAGAGGGCTCCAGCATACTTGTGACACCCCATCAAGCCCCAGCACAGAGCCCAGGAAGCAAAGCTGCTAAGGGACTGCTAAAGGGAGGACCAGCCCACCCCAGCATCAGAACAACTTGGACCCAGCAGCCTGACCTTAAGACAAACTGGCACTTACACATTTTTGAATCAGTGTCCAGGGTTCTCCAGCAGGGTTTGCAACCTCATCCCAGCATGTCCAGCTTGGCTAGCCATGCCACAGCCCCACAAGACTGCAATACACTGATGGGTTCCTAAAAGCATCTAGGGCCTCACTCCCATTGCTTTAGCTCAAAAAAACCCACATGATTGTCTGTGAGGAGCTGGCTCTAGCCTCTCCCCTTTTTTGTTGTTCTTCTGTTCTTAGCAAAAGCATTTTGCTTTCCTTTCTCTTCTCAAGCAGTCCCAGATTCCTTCCATGGCACCGTTTGATTCAATCCAACCACCCCTAATGTACAATGTCTCCCCAGTGTTATCAAAGACTCTACTCTGGAAGACCAACCCAACAGCAGAGCTGTCTGTGGGATGTTAGAAGGGACAAGGTCAGCCCGACTTCCACCCTGTATGTCACAGCTGCCTGTAAAAATGCTGACTAAACCAGTTTTTTTCTTGAAAAAGATCAATATAATTTTGCTCAAACCAAAATGTTTGGGGAAACGTCAATTATGATAAAACTGTAATGGGGAAAATAGTCCAAACATTCCATTGCAATTATGTCATATCATATAGTTAATGCTAGAGTAAATATTTACATTGACCCTTTGTTAGCCATGCATTTCATATTACATTTAACATTAAATCTAATAGAACAATTTCTAGGGAAATAATCAATATTGCCCAGAATTTGCTAAACGTAAGATACTGAGATTTAAATTTTTCACTTCAATTACAAATGAATTTTAATTTTTAAACACTTAGACTTCCTGCCAGCCAGGAACTTTATCTCCTCACCACCAACAGTCCAATATCAGAGTAGTTCACTGGAACTGCTAGTACACCTCCAGCCTCTTGCTACTCCAAGAGTGACTGGGAGGTAGTCCACAAAGAGGTTATCATAGGGTGAAGCTGGCTCCTTCAGCACAGAGCAGACATGCTCAGCACACCAGAAGTGAAAAGTCAGACAGCAGTACCAGCCAGAGCCTGCTCCTAGTACAGCTCTCAGTCTGCCAAATGGCCTCTCATAAGATGTTTAAAATTGGAGACTTGTGTTTGACCACAGCATTTTTTTTCCTATTTTGTCCCCATTTGTCAGTCTGTCCTTGAAAACATCACTGTTCCCTTCTACCTGCTGAACAGCCAGTGTTCTCCATCTTGCATGTGTCACATACATTTACTTATGTTATTAAAAACAGCCCCATTTTACCCAAATGCACTAGGAGATACATCACTCAAAGCACCATGTTAAGTCACAGCCTCAAGAGCACAGGCCAGGGGCCAGGAGCGTGGTGACAGCTAGAAAGACAGCAATTCTGACATGTCTTAGACCTACCATGTATGATGCACATTTAATCTGTTATTTGTTTCTTGTGCTTGTTCTGCAGCTGAAGTACCTACTTGCAAGTTTGAGCTCTTGAGGTAGGGAGTTTCTTGCTGTGACCCACAGCTATACAAATGTGTCAGTAGAGAAGTCTGAAGAATAGGTTTCAAAATTTTTTGCACAGTTGCCATCTACGAGCATGACATTCAATTAAGCATATCTCTATTTATGAAGTACATACGTCTATATATGTACATATAAAGTATATTGTCATCATTTAACCCAGCAAAATACTTCTGGGATTTTGTATCTGTTTCCAGCCTTAATGGTGGACACACATAAAGGTGTTTGATCAGAGGCCCTCAAAGAGTGTTTAAACACTTGAAGACTAGTCAATGAAGCCAGTGACATTCTCTTTCCTAAGAGCAGATCACACTTTTTCTCCTCTTCCTTGCTTTCTAGCTGACTTCAAGCAATCAATTTTGTGAAATGCTGAGTGCATTTTCCACCATCACTCAAACCCACATGTGCTGCCTGGTGTAACCAGCCTCATTTTCCCAACAGAAATGCTCTGACACTGCTTTGCACATGAAGGTTGGATTAGATGGTCTCAAGAGGTCCCTTCCAGCTTCAACTGTTTCCCATCACAACAAAACCAAACCAATGTGAGAGAAAAATACAAACAGTAAAAACAGTTACTTCCAAATGCACAAACTCTGTTATTCCTACTTTGTTAACACCCTGCTACTGCACCCTTTTCCAGAATGAATACCCCCCAATACTTCCTACAGTCAAAACCTGATGCAAATCTATCAGCTGGATGCAGCTGAGAGTCTTGCCAAAAGATATAGCAGGAATCGTGTAGTATTTGTCAAGCATCTTACAGCACCAACTGTGAGTCAGGTCAATGTGGGAGAATTTTAACTTGCATTTGTTTAAACCCCACTGGTTAGCTGTCTCAGTTACTGGAGAGGGGAAGTGCTTAAAACAGAAGCCCAGTGCACCTGAAAAGCCAAAAATGAGAAAGCATTTGAGGGGATTTGAAGTCTCATAATTTTTAAGACTGTTTTAGTGCACCTGAATTTTGGTTTACTGATAGCTGGACTGGAGAATATGGATATTATCAACTGAGAATGGTTTTGAAGTTTATAACATAAAATAAGTAGCTTTGCCTTATAATTGTAATTTTTTGTATGTTGCATACAGTACACATTATAAAATATTTCAACTGGATTAGGAAAGCTAGGATTCAAAGTAGGCTGAAAAAAGATAGAGTTAATTTTCTGGTATTTGCAGGGTAATTTGAGCAGCTTCTTTTCTCCTCTTGCTTCACCCAAAGGACTGTGACTGTGCTGAGACCCCACAAATCTAGTACCCTAGAGGGGATTTCTGACCAAACTGCGTATATGCAATGGTTTAGGGAATCCCCCATCTGCTTTGGCCACACTGAGGCTGATAATTGCCTTCCAGATTTTTCCAAATCCTGCTTTCTTTGTCTCTAGTGACATTTTATTCAGGAAAGGAGTGAAAAGCATGCCTTTTTGTTCACCTGTTTTACCGCACAAACATCTCTATGTTACCTTAGACACTTTTGAAAATGACAAGAAGTCACCCACAGGCAGTAGGGATGCTTGAGGAAGGCATCTATACTGCTTCTGGGTGCAGTCAGGCATCAGTTTCTCAAGAGAATTTGGCTGCAATAGCCTACACTGACCATGAAAAGATATTGCACATTATTTTACCTTCTATCTGCACTTCCTGCTAATCATGACCATCCACAATGAAGTGAGGCTTAATACTTAAAATGTTATTATCCCAATTTTTATGTTTTCTTAGGAAGTTAGAAACAATAAAAAGCCTCAGAACAACTTGCATTTAAACTAATTCCCCGGCCCAAAAAACACATATGACCCATTTTCTCCATCAGCAGTTGTAACAGAACTGAGTTAACTCAGAATCACTATTATAACCAAGAATTTCCCTAAAAGCATTCAAAATCTTTTTCTGCTGAGATCACAAAAGTGTCTGTTTTGGGCATAATAGGGTTAACAGAGCTATCCAGCTGACCCTGCAGTCCATACACCAGAATTTCTATGGTTTCCATTCCTCCTTGCTGGTCTCAAAAGCTGAGATACCAGTGGTATGAGTGACGTATTAAGTGTCCTCTCCTATGCCTATTCCTTTTGCATGCAGTTGGTAAAATAGATGCTATTGCATATTTAATGTGCTGAAACCACATAGCCCATGAATTATCTTCTAGCATCATGCCCCAAGCACTGGCACTATGAGCAGCAGGGATGGAGCAGCTCCTACACTGAAAATGGCTCCCTCTCAAACAAGGGTGCTGAGCCTGGGAATGGATCTAGCTGTCTGTTTTCTCCACAAATTACTGTAGTCCTCAGGGGCTATGTGTCCCCCTCCCCCACCTCCAAATCAAGTCACTGCATCTTTGCCTGACAGCTCTTTTGCTTGAGCGCAACCTGTACTTATCACCTGGTCGTGGCCAGCCCACTCTCCCTGCTGACATACAGCTGCTCACTCACCCTGCCAGCACCCACTGGTATTTGTGACCACAGCCATGAGGCATGGCAGGGATTTGGGGCAGTGAATTACCACAGACAGCAGAAGGTGCACCTTAGGGTGCAAGCTCAGATGCTTATATGGCTTCACTCAGCTCTCACTTGGTGAGTGGAGCTGTGCTGTGCCAACGTCTTCTCCTGTTCTCACTTGCCCTGCAAAAAACACCCCATCCTATGTTTTGCCCCAGGAAGGTGCATGCCACCATTGTTGTAAGATAGAGCAAAGGCTTTTGCACCTCTGTTCTGACAGCCCACCCTGGCCCAACATGGTTATGCATTCCACATTTCTCTTGTTGCTGGTCCTCCAGGGCTTTGACCTTACAGTTACGTGTCATTGGGGTGTGATTACCTGAGAAGAGGAGGAGCAAGAGTTCCTTAATCCAACAAATAGAAAAGGGAAGATTTAAAGGAGATGCTACTGATACTTCTACCAGCCCTCTGTACTGAAGACAGCAGAGCACGCAATCAAGGGGCTTTGCAAGGTAAGCAACAGCTGACCCCTGGCAGCTCCAATCCAGGCGGCACAGCCTTCTACAATAAAGAAGCTGCAATGGCTGAATTCAAGTTACCCTGCTACTGTCTGTGCTTCCATGTGCTACCCCCGTGCTTAGTGTGCTAAGAAGCTATAGCTCTTATACATGTATACCCATGCTCTTTTCTTCAGCTGCAGCAGAGAAATATCCTGAGGTGCCCTGTACCTCAGTTTCTTATCTGTAGTAGTTCTTCCCTACACCATACTTACAACTGAAAGATGCTGAAATAGCTACCATAAAAAAGTGTTGTAGTAATAGAACAATCCAATTTTCTAATACATTTTCCACTTCTACAGAAAGTTCTATTCTAGCATGAATGTCAGCAATACAAGAAATAGGTGCTCTTTCTAGGAAAGGTGCAGCAGCAACGTAAAATTGTGTCTGCCTTTTAAAAAATATGTTTTCTGTAGGCGGAGAGAAGAGAGCTTGTTGTACCATTAGGTGAACACTTATTTCCTGCATCTTTAAACTCTAGCACACTGTATCAGAAGACACCCCAGCCTACCTGGGTCTCTTGTGTCAAGTACACAGCCTCCTAGTTAATGAGTTACTTAATAGCTCATAAAGTGTCCCCTAGGCTCCCCTCAAACCGTAACCATTCCCATGCAGCCAACCAATCATCGGTGTTTTTCATGTCAATTGTCAGAAAGCAGAAGAAAGACTGTGCTAAGATCCAAAAAGAAATTCTTGATACTTTTTGTTTGGGGGGACAGGGGAAGATGGGCATCATGTCTGTATGTTAGGGGACAGGCCCTTCTAGACTGCTCATTCATTTGGTCACTAAAATGTAGAGAGACAACAAAACTCTGTAATCATTCCATAATGCTTCAGCCTAAACTTTACATCAGGATCTTTCTAATGAGCTAAACCAAGACACAGTTTTTATTTTCCTGGATATTAGGTACAGCCATTGACACCTCACACAGACCACAGGAGGAGGTGAGAGTGACAGAAGTTAAGCTTGATTTCCTCTGGATCAAAGGGCACAATCCATTGGCACCATAACCCCAGCTAAAGTGTCTGGATGGACTTTGAAATATGCCAGAAAATGTGAAAGTTTGCAAATTAACTTTTATGTTACATCCCACTCAGCTGGTGTAGAGTGCATCAAATGCTACCATAAGTGTGTCATAGAGCATCCTCGATGGAGGACATTTAATGTTAACATCTGTACTTACAGGGTCAGTGGCAATAACAAGTGGTTATCTAAGTGACTGATGACCCCAGCCTCTATCACAAAGGTGGCTATTTCTTTTATATTTATGGTTATGTCCATACATATTTGTTTCCCTTTACACAAATCCTCACTAAGAAATCTATAAATGCTAGAGTATCTGATCAATAGTAAAATATAGTGCAGTAATGAACTATTAAAAAATTAATAAGAATTTGAAACTATATTGCATGTACTTTGAGAGAATTATCATTCTATCCTGAAGGGTTTTACTCCAGGAGAGAGTTGGTCTAAATGAATATGTCACATGTAGGAAGTTACGGGTATGCAATGTATGCCTAACCTAGTATACCAAATAATGAATGATATCTTAGCAGGGAATATAGTGGACTTTTTGGAAGATTTTTCAGACAACTGTGATTTCAACAGCCACATTAGAGCTATAAAATGCTTTGAGCCAACATTTCTTCATGGTGCATCCTTGCTATATTTCATAGATTCAGCACTGCATGCAAATCACACATTACAAATGATGCATGCTTATGAGCAAGTAGCTTATATGTAAACATATGTTCTCTGAATACCATGCACCGTACCTGTGCTTGCAGGCACTCAGTTTGCAGTACTGAATGTTCCTTAACTTTCTGAAGACCTACGGGCTGTTTTAACAAGAGAATTAAATACCCTTTTCAGTAATAATTTCTCCTTGTCCCCAGTTTTCTCAATAATTTTCTTGGTTATTTTTTTATTATTATTTTTGCTGCCAAGCCATAAAATGCACACAGTTGAGGCAGTATTAGGGTGGCTTTTATCTTCTTGCTTTGTTTCTACAATAACAAGCTTCATTGACCCAAGAACCTTCAAAGCACTATCACTTCACCTAGTTAGTATGCATGGCTCAGCTACTTTGTGCAGCAGAGAAGGCCTCAAGGGCTAGGCATTTCAGCATGACATCATCCTCCAGCGATACTTTGCAAGAACCTCATAGGTTTGGATTGGGCTGAGCAGATCTGGATGAATGCCGGTGTGTGGTCAGGCAGAGCTTTCCAAAATCAAGGCAGAATACTGTCTCACTGTAGGCTCATGGGAGCACAGCATCCTGCATCTCTGCAAATGCAGCCCCAGAGCCTGCGTACACCCACTTGGAGATAGATATATGTGCCTCTGGTATAGCTCCCAGGAGCCACTTTTTGCTTCTTCTGCCTTGTGTATTGGACTGTTTTAACACTCACACTTTGGAGCTCCTTTTACCCTTGTGGTGACAACGATTGTCTAGAGGGAACTGACTACTTACTGACCTCTGATCCCAGACCAACCCAGGCCAAGCTGTGGCTGTGCAGGCCCCATTCCCAGTACTGTGTGGCTACAGAGTAGAAGGGGTAACTGAGCTGGAGGGCGGCATTTGCCAAGGAAAGAAGCAGGTTGACTTTAAAAGCACCATGATGCATTTAACCAAGCTGACAGAACAGGAAGAAAGAACAAGAAACCAAACTCAAGGCAAATTGCATTTGATCTGGAAATTATTAATATTTGAGACAATAAAGACAGACCCCCCGTATACTATTTGCATAGAATCCAGCCTCGGAGCCAAACCACACTTTAAAGGACTTCATCTCGAAAGAGCACTGCCGAATTCAAACAGAACTACTACCATGACTAGAGGGTTGTGGTGCCAAAAGATGTCAGATTGAACACGAAACAGAATTTTCATTCTTTTGTGTACTCCATAAATATTAACAAGTTGACACCCCCTAATGAAAGCAAAACACACTTAAGCACGGGCAGAAAAACCAAACTAGCCAACCATTCTTCTTTTAGGATTACAATTGGAAATTAGTTGTAGAGGTCAGAGTTTTCCAGCATCACTGTAGGTTGGGATTAACTCCATGGACATTGTGAGTGCATAAGAGAAGAATGTTGCCTTCCGTGATGCAAGAGGATTGCAAACACCGTGAAACAGCCACCCCATCCTTCCAGTCCTTTGCTGGATGGAAGCAGATGCCAAATCTTTAAGTCAGCCAACTGGCCTCAGCAAGCACTTGAGGCCAACAAGCAGAGGAAAGAGATGCAGCACATAGCAGGCCTGCTGAGGACCTTCCTGAAGCAAACTGATACCCACTGTGGCCAAGAGGCACAGCACAACCCCCTCACATCCATTGCATGTACTGATGGAGTTTGCAAGTTGCACAACAGAGAATAAACTTTAGTGGCTGGGCAAGAAGTGTCAGGGAGAGCACAGTAGCCAGGATTTGCTGAAATGGACTCCTTTGATTCATACCAGTTGAGCACTTTGCCTACCAATTCTCACTTTGCTCATTTATCCAATAAAAGGATCTGTATATCTTTAGGAAAAAAAGAAGCAATTGTACACAATCTCATCATTTAAATAGGAAAAGAAGATTTTTGTATTCTTCAGCATGCCCATCAAAAAGGTAGAGCTTTATAACCTAGGGAAGAACTTCCACCCTTGCAAGACATCTAATAAAAAAAGAAAGGACTAACTGTAGGGGAAAAATAATTTTAAAAGAAAAAAAAAAAAAACAGCAAGGCAAGAAGATAGACTTCAGCTGGTCTGTTTGGGTTTGACTTGGAACATCCACAAAACATGGGAAGTTCTGAATTCTGTTTTGCTCCAAGCATCTCTCAAAGCTTTTCTATGTATCTCTTGGAGAGAGCTGAGGAGGGTGGGAAATTGCTTCTGTGTGTAGAAAGTAGTGGGGCATAAAAATAGGGAAATATTTGTTTCAGTTATTCCCCTTCCAGAGACCAGCAAAGGCTTTTGTACACACTATCAGGAAATAAACATTTATAAATATTCAGATTATTGCCCAGAGTGGAAGTCAGTTCTAGCACTGAGAAGGGCACAAATCACTAAGATAATACTCTCTAGTACCTTACCGCTTCTCTTAAAAAGAAAATAAATTTAAAAAGTAGAATATTGCTACATCACATTTACCAGTGCCTTCACATATTTTCTTCCATCAATTTTAGAGCCAATAGAAGAATTAAAGGGGCAATGATGCATCAGGCAATAAAAGTATTCCTCAACCAATCACAAATGTTTCAACTTTTGACTCCTTCAGGCTTTGCAAGTCCCCAGAGAGCCTTTTGAATACCTGCCCTTTGCTTACCACAGAATTTCACTTGCTGTCTTTGAGGCAGGAGTGAACTAACCTCACTGAAGGCTCTGGATAATGAGACAAATAATACCTTGACTCAAGGAAAGCTCCTTTTTGATAGTGTGGGTATGCATGAATGCTTTGCCTGCAAGTTCCTGTTGCAGAGATTACCACCTGAGCTCAGAGTTGTTAGCATCCACATCATCCTCCAGCACAGTGTTACGTCATTGTGGAGTCTGTTACTTTAACTGTTACTTTCTTTGTGATTTTTTTATTGGAGAGGAACATGGTAGTCTTAGATACATTTCCGAATCTCAAGCTATGTGTTAGAAACGCACAAGAGGGACACTCCCAACCTAGAAGAAACATAGAATACAAATAATCCTCTTGTTTCTAGCATAAAATGAAGTCTGTTCGAAATCTAGGGAGTCCAGCAAGCAGCTCTGTGGGGAGGTATTTCAGCAGCAAGCCCCTAGCAATTATTTGAGGCACAAGTTACTGCCATTGTCCCGGCCCTTTCTTTAGCATAACCTTGGAAACGCCGACCTTACCCATACCATCAAACACAGCCGACAGGAGCACCATCTGTACAAGTCTCAAACCCTCCTGAAGGGAACCCAGCACTGCCTGGAAGGTCCTACCATCTCCTACTGAGACAAATTGTATTTTTCTTCTCTGGTAAATACAAACTGTGGGTGTACCTCCCTCAAGAAAGGCCCAGAGCTCTGCAATGCTCCTAATCTCTAAATTGTTCAGGTAATTTCATTTGACTTTGTTGATAAATCAGGAATGTATTTTGCAGAAACATTTGCTGATTTCCTTTTCATTCCTTTTTAAGTACTCCCAGTAAGGTGAGGAAAGGACAGAGACACCTTCCACTACAACAGGTTGCTCAAAGCCCCGTCCAACCTGGCCTTGAACACTTTCAGGGAGGGGGCATCCACAACATCCCTGGGCAACCTGTTCCAGTGTCTGGGCACCCTTCCACAAAAGTAGCCCCAAGAGTGGCCAGACCCCAAACTTGTTGCGGAGCACTGGCTGAAGGGGGCAGAGTCCCCAGCACTATTTCATGAGTTTGACACACATCTCATCTAGGTTTGAAATAGGCTTTTTGAGACACGCTAAACCCAAGCTGAAAGTTTACAGCTTCCAAGGTGACACCCTTGGCTCTGACCTGGAAGCCAAGATGACAGGTACTCAGGGACAGCTGGCCTATGCCAGAGCAGGAAATGTCTTTTCTCAAAAAGGAGAGTTGCATCAAGAGGGAATCCATAAATACTCAGTGACTAGGTTTGGTTTGAAGCAAAACCCAAAGGGGGATCTCCTCAGGTCTATGTGCATTGCTCTACAGTTGAATGGTGAGTATCCTTCTATAATTAAACCTGAGGCATCTCAACTGTCTGGTTAGTTGAAGACACTATCTGAGCACTTCCTTGGAAAACCTATGGTATTACATACCCAAAACATTGAAATTCAATGGACTTTTGTCACTTAAATCCCACAGGCTCCAGCTCACAAGCACATTCTCAATTTCTATGCAGCTTCACCTTTATGGATGCGCTTACAATGACATGAATACCACTGGATTGCCTTATGGGTGTCACTGAAAAGGATGTGTTAAATACACTTCCCCTGAACTTCCCCCGAACTTCCCTCTTAAGACAATCCCAGCTTTTTATCAAAGGACATTGGAGTAAATAAGATTTTTTAAAATTATGAATCCTTTTAAATAGACAGTCAAATTATTCTTTTAAACCTTTTGACATGTACTAAAGACAACACTAAAAAAAACCAAACAATTTTGCTAGTTTAATTTAAACCACTCATGAAAGCAAAGGATTTAACTGCAATGCAGTTAATGATTCCAATAAAAAAAACTGTTTACATGGTTGACACAGACTTTTCCTGGCCCCTTTGAGCTGTCCATATAATACATTAAGTTAACACTTAATAACATCAGATTAATATATAACAGAGAGAGAGTGTATTGCAGCCTCATTCACAGTCTCATTTGCTCTATTTAGCAAGTTCTATTAAATTCCATTTTTCTCCCTTAGAAGATCATAAATACACCAATGTTCACTTTTGAGAATGGAAGTCCAAAGTGCAACTTAATACGGGCAAATCACTTGGCAAGTAATTAGTGACCCTCAACTTGAAATCACACTAAAAGTACCTATTCTGCTAAATAGGGGATCTGAGATCAAGCAGAGCGTGACACAGAAGGGCACATTAGTTGCTTACTTTCCCCCCCCCCAAGCCTATGAACCTAACCAAGAGCCAGGCTGGTCCCACACAAACACTGCTGCCCACAAACTGAAGAAATGCTACCTGCAAGCCTTGGGTTTCTGCCGAGTATTACTGTACAGGCTGCCACTTTGGGGAATCTGTCTCTCACCAGCTTGTGGTGATGTCTGGTGGACTTTATGATATTTCTGTAACAAGGAACTCTCAGATGCAATAAAACTGCTATGAGTTGCCAAGGGCTACAGCACACACATGTGCCAGAAATCATGGGGGTTTTTTGGGATTTTGGAAAATATTTGTAAAGGAGACCATCGCTCAGGCTTCTGGAGATGCACAAGGACCCTCAACACAAGAAGGAAAGATTTGTTTTCACTATAGAACTATCTTTGTTCAACAGCAGCCCAAGGGCCTATGCAGGGAGCCAGGCACCAGTGGGAAGACTTACAGAGCAACCCAGGAGTATCTGTGCTGGAGGGAGTGCAGGGGCAAATCCACCATCCCCACACAGAGATAGACCATACCAGCAAGTCAGATACAGGGTTGTAGATGAGACCTCACCAAACTCTCCATTGTTTCTTACTATCCTTTTAATCATCTCCTCAGGCTGTGTTGACTTCTCACATACCCTCCCCAAACCAGAAAGGCTGTAAGAGCCATATACTTCCACACCTGCATGTAGGGCACTGTGCTGTAAATGTGTCCCACAGCAACTGTGCTCCCCTAGAAATCACACTGCAGCCAATCAGGACCACACTGCTCTGAGCAAGTGGAGCTGCTTCCCTGGCTCAGTAGAAGCTTTTTGCTAAAGTAACTTGGGAGCAGCTTTATATGGGTCTGCAGGGATGAAAGTAGTTTACACTTCAGTACAGTCTAAACACAAGTTCTCCTGGTAACTTGATGATATATGCTCAGTCCCTAAGATTTAAAGCCTATGTTACAGGAACAGGAAAATCAAATTCCAGAACAAACAAGTGTAGGAGGAGAAAATACATTCTGGCTAGGACTCCAGCGGGGATACAGTTCTCTTGTTAGTAGCTGGTGAAAAAATTCCAAATACATTCAAGAACTATCAACAAAGCTACAATATGTCCAGGTTTGAGTAGCAATGAGAAAGCAGAACTCCTGCTAGTGCATTTATGACAGGGCTGATTGACAGAGTGTTTTGAGGGAGGGGTATGTGGGGTGTGATTCTTAGCTTCTCCACTCACGTCTGAACTCTTTCCTAAGCCTTTTTATTGCAATGCCCTTAGTGCCTCAAATTCTTACCTAAACTACCACAGAATATAGGCACCCAGAGACATGAAGTTTAGTTTGGGTCCAGCTCTAACATGTATATATTTCTATCCATTGTTCAAGGTGTAGTGTAATAAATTACAGCAATTCAGCAGTAACTGAGCACTAATTTTTACACAATATTCTAATAAACACAAATGAAGATAAAATTTCTAGACACATCTTTGCTTTCTAAATCACAAACATGTTTGTGATACATTCTAAATGAGGTGAATTGACACAGCTGCAACATTACCAAAGCTCTCCTGCCTCATACTGAGGCTGGCCTGGAAGAACATGAAAGTTTCCTGTGTTAGGGAGAACATGTAAAGCCTCTGTGAGCTTTACTTCCAGTTGTCTATACTATAAATACCAAGTACAATTGAGCATCCACTGTAGTGCAGCTACCCAAACCACAGGTATACAGAACATTTCTACACCAATTCTTCTCCTCCAAGTTGCACTTTGCAAAGATGGGCAGTATCTGCATCAGGCAAATCAGTTCAGGGCAGATACCCAAGATCACTGGGGAGCTGAAGTGGTGCTGCCACACCAGCAGGGTGCTCTACCTAGCTAATTGGTTGGTCTACGAAGAACTAAGTTAATTTGCTCCCAGGGCAAGCACCTGCTCACAGGTAGCTCCAGCTAGCTGCTCAGCTTGCCTGCAGGTCATCTGGACTAGGCTTTTCATGACAACCACGTGGTCTCCTTTCAGAGGGCTTTTGCCAGCTCTACTGATTTGGGCTGGGATGGAGTTAATTTTCTTCATAGTAGCTTGTATGATGCTATGGTTTGGATTTGTGATGAAAACAATATTTTTCTCCACCCATGACCACCCTCATTACTCACTCCTCCTGAATACAGGCCTGCTGCAGATGAGCTGTCCCAGCTAGAGCATCTCAAAGGAGATGCTTGATAGATTCCATGGTGTCCCCAGGTTGAGTTTAAGTATTCCTCCCCTTTACAGGTGCTACTAGTAAAACTCATCTCCCCTTCCCTAAAAATGCAGCACTTACATGGATATCCAGCTCTCCAGTAACCATTACACACAGCACATAATTCAACAGGGATACTGTAATTTAATAAGACACTGATTATACACAATTTCAGAACACATTCACTTATAATATTGGTATGGGGTGGATCACAGGGCTGCAAAGTTGCAGAGACATTCCATAATCAAATGGCGTTTAACATTACAGCTTGCTGGCCTACAGTATCCCTCTCAAATGCATAATTGGGAACTTTAATAAAGGACTATGCACAGCTTTGTAAAGAGCTAAAGATGAAGAGCCTGCAACAACTGAAAAGACATGAGGTTTGTCACATTCTTATCACCCTCAGATACACTACTAGCAGTAGTCACGTGCTAATTTACAGGTCTCTTGCAACAGCACACTGGGCAGTTTTCCAGACAGGTATCTCCACTGCAATCAGCCAAACTGCTGACTATTAACTTTGTCCCTGCTGGAGATGTTTCCATACCTCATCCCCAGGTTGTGGGAACTATAATATTTTATATTTCAGGCACTTAATAAGTCCTATAATGGGATACACTGATGAAGTAGTTGTTCCTCCTAGATGCTCATGTTAAGGCACCACACCCAGAGCAAATCTCATTTTGTGTAGGCAAAATGAGCGGCAGTACCCATCTTACTAGTGCAACAGACCACAGGTAATCACATTGACCCCAGCACCTGCATTTGGGGTGAATAGATCTGAGACCCAGATGGGTCACTTACCAGCTGCAGGGGCACACATACAATGTGTGGCTGCCAGCTTTTGATAGCTGCATGGAAACGATTTGTAGAGAAGGGACCAAAAGGCAGTGGAAGCTGGAACAGCTGCAGAGGCTGGTGACTGGAGTGTTCCCTCATGTAGGTGGAAAACATAAGAATCACTTATTTTGGCCTGAGCTCTGGCCCCTTCCTGGCTGATAGTTGCATGAAAGAGCTCATTGTCAACCACGGCATTAGCTGTTTTAAATCCACACCTTACATGTATGTTATTTCTCCCAAGCCATTTTTAATTCTGCAGCTATTCCCAGTTCCACTGCCTAGGTACCCAGTAAAGTCATAGAAAGACAGACAGAGGGACAGACAGAAAGACATTTATCCTTTAAGAGATGAGTGGATTTTTTCCCTATCTCTATACTGACTTTCCTCCCCATGTTTCTCTTAGGCTGGAAATTCAATGTCCTCCCAAGGCCTTGTCCCTTTATACAAACACTGTTCAGCTGGCTATTCTGTGCAGACCTGCCAATTAGCAGTTGTACTACAGTATGGGTGACAAGGGGGGGATGTCTTATGGTTGTACCAGGGAAATACAGGCCGCAGTACACCACTCACTGGTAAGCAGCATGCTGAATACTCAATAGCAGCAGAAGGGCATTGAACAAGGGATGCTAGTAGAGCTGAGCCCTGCTTGGGGAGAACCAGAACATGCTTCTTGCCACAGTATTTTCAGGAAGGTAGCAAGATGAGGCAATACCAAGCTCGTGGCCAGCTGCAACAGCCATAGGTGGTGTTTCTCTTTCCTCAGTTCTAACATGGAAGCATTGCCAGCACTGGGCACAAAAGGTTTTTCTGTGAGACCAGAAATTTTGATTTTTTTTCAAATGAGCTCAATTTCCCACACTAGAATGTGAGAAGTCCCTTGTAATGGCTACTGAACTTCCAGAGCTGACACACAGTAATGGCTTTCAGGCTGTTTATTGCTCTCTGCCATCCCAAAACACATCTACTTTTTGCAAACAATGATAATTTATAATGTTGAGAGGTGTTTGCAGTTTATTATATTATTATCTTGTATAAGCTCCAGGTGCTATTTGCTATGGACTCAGAAGGCACCTCTGAAAGTATTTTTGTTCAGCTCCCTTTCCAGACAGAAGAAAAACTAAATTGTCTGCATTTGGCTTTGTACAATGTGTCAGAGGAAAGCAGACTAAATCCTTATGTACAAAACAATGACTATACATTTAGTTACCAGTGGAAATTATATATTAACAGATGTTAATACACAAATATAGCTGAATAGTTCAGTCTGAAGCTTCTCTCCTTTTCATTTTCAGCTTGGTCACACAACCCTAGGCACTCATGAACTACTCCATAAAGGATCCACAAAAGATCCTCTCAGAAAAGCAAAACTTGTCAGGATCCATAGCTCTCCACAAAAAGGAGAAAAGCCAGCGCTCTACATTAATAAAAGAGAGCTGAGTCTGGGCAATCAGGGCTCATATAACATATTACTACGTATGCTAAATCTGTCATTTATATTGTAGATGTACTGGGAGTCTGTAGTTCTGGCCACTGCACATTTGGAGGCACGTGGGTTTAGATTTTAAGCACTGTAGAACAAAGTTAATCTCACTTTGGAACTAAAAAATTAATATAAGCAAGACTTTCATATCAGAAATCCTTCACATGTTTGTTATTACATGAATCCTCCAGCATATTTTTTAGCAGAAATACTTGGCACAGTAAAAAAGTTGCAATGTATTTGTTCAATTAAAAAAAAAAAAAATCACATTAAGATCACAAGACTAACAGTACAGTCATATCCCTGAATATAACCTGAGACTCAGACAAACCAGTAGTGGGAGGACCATTTATACTTAGCGACTAGGTTGTCAGCGTGAAAACCTCAAGTGGGATGTAAGTGTAGGGTGACTGTCTTTGGTTTTTTTATATTTGCTGAATCAGCTCTGATGATCAAGGAATGTTGTTGTTCAATTTGACTAAGCGGACTAAGTAAACTGATTTCATACTTGTTTCAGTTTTGCTGCCTTATCTCAATCCATTTGCCTGATACTAGACCTGGCAAAAAGCACAGGCATTTTCTTTAATGATCATCTTCTACAAATATTATCTCACTCATTTTCAACACCCTTGAAACCAGACATGCATAAAACCAGATGCACACAAAAAAGACCCAAACTATGTCCATTAATTTAAAAATCCTCTGTATGCCATGCAAAGCCAGCACTAAAGGCACTTGATACACAGGAGAGACTTGTATGCTAGTGTCAATTGTCAAATGCACTGCCAAGTAGATCAATAATTTGGAGGTTTGTTTGTTTGGGAAGACTTTTTTTAAGTGTCCCTTAAATGACAAAACACTTCACACCATGTTTTCCTTCAAGCCTGGCTGTATGCCACACGTTAACCTTGCCCCCAGTTTCTGGTCACTACTAATCAGGAACGTCTCCTCTTCCTTTTTCCCTTCCTTCAGCAAACCTTACCCTTAAGTGGATTTGGTGCCATTTTCAGAGTGCCAGTTCAAGAAACGAAGGACTAGACTTTTAAAATTTTTATTTAAATCTTTTTGTTTGTTTGTTTAAAGGCCTAATGCTATTTTGAAAAGTTCATAACAGTCAAAAGTGACATCACTTCTCTAACATATGTTCCTAACCATAAGTGGTGGGAATTTCAAAGCACACTCAGCACTGGTCTTTTTTCTTTTCCCACTGAATCGTCAAGACTTCTATCGATCCCAATGGGAATTGAGTTTGATAAGTACTGTGAAAGCCTCACTCAAAGTAGAGCAATTAGGAAGTTAGATGAAACCAGAAGAGTCTGCTGGATTTCAGGAGTAAAAGCAACACAGGACTCTTCACCTTGCTCTTCTTTCCCTATTTAGGGCCCGTATTGCCTGGGCTTCGCTGACAATGTTGACCTCTGCAGAGCAAACAGGTATCATCAAGGGCTACAGAGGTCAGACTGCCTGCCTGATCCCTCCTGTTCTCCAAAGGCTTTCTCACTTTCCTACACACTATGAAAAAATAATAATAATAAGGCACTGTTTTGATAAAGACAAAATCGTTGTTCAAATAGTTCTGCTAATTTCACAAAGATGCGTGATAATGTTTCACATATGGCTTTGTGCCTTTTAATAACAGAAATTGAAGACACATTTCAAGACACAAGTTTTGTTGATATGCTGCTGATAGTGCAGAGTAACTGTTGGCTTTTGGTTTTAATTATTCTAAAGACCACTAACGGATCATTTACCCAGAGCTAATGGGTTTGTGGGCTCTTTAAGAAGCATGATAAGCCCACAGTTGTGGCAGTGAATGGCATGGGGGTCAGAGCTACCACGGGGGCTTTTACTCTGGAGGATGAGAAGGTGGTAGGGAAGGATTTATCCTGCAACCTTGGGCTACTTAATTATCACGTTGCCTTTAGGATAGTTGTGCTCCGTGTAAACAGCCCTGTTCCCTCTGGAGGAGACTCCAATCTTGAAAGCATGGTTCACAGCCCCAGGAGCTAGTTCCTGGCTTCACAGCACCATACCCAAGAAGAGCAGGGCCTGAAGGTCAATCTCCTTGTTCACCCCCAAAGAGCCTGGCATTTATCCACAGCAGTCACCCCCACCTGTGCTAGCCAGTCTCCCATATAGTCAAAACACATCAAGAGACCACAGCTGTTCCATTGTCCCCATGCAAGTGCCTACCTAACCAACACCTCATGCCATCCCTGAGCCTGTTTAAGCTGGGATGGAAGCTGGGCAGCTGCAAAAGGAAAGGCTGCAACTAGTTACACCAGCTAAAATGACAACACTTTGGCTGTGAAAATAGGTTTTGGTTGCCATTAAGTCCTGTGCCAGGAACTAGACCAAGTTAGTGACAATGCTCTGCCATCAACTGCATTAGAGGATGTGGGGAATAGGGCCTGTAGCTCACATGTCTATGAACAGGGAGGGAACATGCCTGGGCCACTCCAGAGTGAGGGGAACCATCCACCCCATGGCTGCAACTTCCCAGTTGCAGGGCTTCACCTGTACAGCAAATTTGAAGGGTTTGAAACTACATCAGGACATTTTAGGCCAACTGTCACTTAACACTGATCTAGCACAAAGTCACTGGTGCTATTCCTGGATCACACCAGTAAACAGTGGGTAGAAATCTGGACCCTGGTGGGGGTGTGGGTCGCGGCTTTATGTATCTCGGTCCGCGACACCTTCTATACAAGGTGTGTTACACAGTGTTAAGCATAATTTTTAGAACAATATCTCTTAATAATTCTAGACAATTACTCATATTTTAGGGATTAAACATAACCATCTTATTGCATAAACCCTGGAAACATGTTAAAGGCAACAGATTATTTTACCTAGAACATGAAAAATAGAGGCAAAGAACACAGGAAACCCTAAGCATTAGAAGTAAACAGTACCTTAGGTTTTAGAGTTAACAACAGATTTAAAGTGCCTGAAAATGTGGCAGGTTGATTCCCCCTGTAGTGGGAGAAAGTAGGAGAGCAGTTGCTTCACAGACACCAAGACAACCACCCTTCTTGTCAGGGGCAGAAAGAGAACCAGGCCTCCCAGATGGAAAGAAACCTTTGCAGTTGATGTGGACCTTAAGAAAGAGATCAGGCCTGCCACATTAGAAGTTTCTCCTTCTTTGCAAGAGACCCTATCAATTTTGCAGAGGTTTTCAGCCCATTATCACATTACAGGTAGACAGTTGTCATAAAGCATTAGATCTAAGCGAGGCTGACAGCATAACTGCAGGCTAGCTCCAGGCTTGGCAGTCTGTGCAGCACCTGCAGGCGTAGGAGCAGAGTGTGCTCCATCAAGAGACAGGCTGGTGTAATCTGCTGTGAATCACTTTGAATGGCTGCCCTTAATTGACAGTGCACTCAAGACCTGTCCTGATATGTAGATGAAAGCCTGAAGTACTAGCACACACATACACTCTTGCCGGGAACCTGCTTTCCCTCAGATGAGCAACAGCTTGAGACCCACCTTATTTTACTAGACTTAGAGCTCTGTATTTTGCTCTGTCCTTCACTGCTGCCAGTTCACCATCATCACAACAAGAAGGAAGAACGATGCTTTTCCTAAGAATTGCCGAGGGTTTTTTGGTCTTTTTTTGTTTGGTTTTTTTGTTCTGGGGGGGGAAGGGGGAGAAGGGGGGAGCTGTCATGAAAGCCCAGACTCTGGAGAAGAGTACAACTGGTATCGAAGAGTTACAGGACAGCAACTAACTCCCACAAGGCTCCCAGGTCAAGATGGCAACTGTTTCTCTCTCTGGGAATACCAGCACCTTGACACATCATTCAAGTTTCCAGCACCTTTTCTTGCAGAGTACCTGGGGGAATGATACAGATAGCAGAAGACAGAAGTCATTATTCTCATCCTTGCACTCCACCATGAGCCTAATCCTGCTCCCTCCAAGCCAGCCAGCGTTTTCTAGAGATTTGAACAGGTGGGTGCTGAAACTTCCTCAGCCAGATGAGGAGGATTCCTCTTTTACTACTGCTGTCCCAAGCCACCTCCTAAGTAAACTCTCACCTCCTTGTCTCCCAAACTAAGCTGTAAGCTGGGCGTCTTCTTTGGCTTCCAAGTTTGTTGTTCTCATTGATGTCCAAATTTTAACAGACTTTTAGACCCAAATTCTTATTTAGGTTGTGCTGGAAGCATCAAGAAACTGAAACTGAAAGTGCCTAAACACCTAGCCCTTGTGCTGCCAACAGAGGATGTAGAGAGGCCAGAAAGCAAAGGGGCTTCAGGCCTTAGAGGTCCCTTAGCAGTCTCAGATTTTTCATTAAAGTTCCAAACCCATTTGCTGAAAAGATTAAGGGCAATATGGTGGAGGGGACATCCTGGCTGTTAAGCCAAGTCACCCCTCTGCCACAGATGCAGTTGTTTGCTTCCCGGTGAGAAGCCAGCTGAAAGAAAAGCCGTAAAGAGATGATGTGGCTGAAGGAGCACCTTCCATGATCAGACAAACCCTTCTCCTTATTCTTTTGAAGTCTGCAGGGCCCAGACTACAGTACCTGACCAGAAGAGCAGCAGTTTGCTCCAAGCCACACAATCTACCAAGGGCTGCACACTGCATCCTGCACTGGCTCTCCCTCCCTCAGCATCCCCAGGGAACAGCCCAACCTATTCGGCGCTTGCTTAGCCCCATATGCTCATTTCAAGGGCCGATTTGTAAGAGAGAGCACCAGCAACAAATGTCAGATCTGGTTTAAGATTGGTTGGAAAGCATTTAGATAGAAGAATAATTGCACAGGGATGTGGTTTACTCTGGAGAAATAAAGGCTGTGTTTAAATGTCTGAAATTCCTGGTGACTTTAATAATTGTAAACTTTGCCTCAATAAAATGCACAAATAATGTTCTTGAAACATTTCCAATCAAAAGGTATCATTTCTGGTTTAAAACAGTTGCAGTAGTCAGTATTTAAAAGGAAGACGTCTGGGCGGGCTTACCTCTATTTCAAGGGAAGAGAAAACTACTGGTTGGTTTAGTCTCTCTTTCTCTGTTTTTATAGCCTTCTTATTACAACATTATAACCTTCATACAGTTACTCTGTTGCTTTTTCTAACCACCTGAAGAGTAGCTCTACAATCACCTACTGAAGAGATTATTACATTAAGGTGTGTTTAAGAGCTTGACCTGGTAAGCCATCACACCCCTAGAGAAGCATGATTTCCGCAGCAGCTGAGCATTCTCAGTAACCATACTGAGTTGGCCCAACAGGCACTAGCATTGCTTCAAGAACAGCTATTGTACCAGTCTAGCAGGCACCAAATTAATTGGTCAGACACTTTTCAGTAGTGCCCAGTGACAGGACAAGGGGCAACGGGCACAAGCTGGAACACAGAAAGTTCCTTCTAAACATGAGGAAAAACTTCTTTGCTGAGAGGGTGACAGGCTGCCCAGAGAGGTTGTGGAGTCTCCTTTGAAGATATTCAAAGCCTGTCTGGATGCAATCCTGGTGCCTTCCAACCCTGATGATTCTGTGGTTCTGTAAATTTAGCAACTTAAGAGCCCGTGGCCAATTTTGACTTGATCACAGGCTACATTTCAGTGGCATCTTGACACTTCAAGGTGCGTCCAGACACCTACTGTTAAGTCTCAGAAAGTATAAGCTGGTAAAGTGCCCACCTGCAGCTTTAAGTGCCTAAATATCAAGTGCTCTTCTGAAAAGAAAGCTCAGGATCCCCAGCAGTCTTGGAATTTTGCCTTGAGCTCTCTGCTGACCTGCATTGCTCACATGAGCAAAATCAGATGCATCTCACAGAAGTTGGCAGAAATTGGGCCAGTGTTTCACGATTCATGTGCCTATAGGATTAACTATAATTAGCGTCTTCAAGTAAGACAATAACTGTATCATGCTATTGCATTCCATGGATGCAGTATCAGCACATATGGAAGACATTTATTACTATAAATATTCGGGCACTTGATAGTTATCCAAAAATATAAAATCAGGTTAATCATTCTATCCTACAATCCCTGGCAAGAGATTTGAACTCAGGTTTTTCTGGCTCAGCTTTAAGTTTTACATATATGACCACGTCTGCCAGCTGGCAGCACTAAAATCTTAGGCTGAAGTAGTTCTCCAGCAGCCAAGTCTATCTGCACAGTAATGTTATAGGCTTAGCTTTTTGCAAGCCATATACTACCTAAAGGTATCTTGCTGCTGCACAGAGTTATAAAAGTTTATGTAGGACAAGTAGAAGAACTGCTTTTGTTTTCAGAGTTAATAATTAATATCTCTCAGGGGAATAAACAACTGAAGCTGTCGTCTTATTTCTAAAGGTTGCCCTGTATTTCATTTCTAGTATTTAATTTGCCTACATACTAGGAGAGCAGCCATACTGTCCCCGCCTACGTATGTGTAAAATTGTTTCCAAAAATAAGCCAGAAGAGGAAATTTCTGAAGAATGCTCATCAGAGCAAAGGCATGGGAGAATAAACTAACAAACTTGCCTTTTAAAAAAACACTCAGCAACACCAGCATCAGTGGTTATTTGACTACCAGTAACACAGCACACCATCTTTGGACTCATCAAGTCTTCCACAAATGCAGTAAAATTCAATGGCCATTTTACAATCTCCTGTTAGGTGTCATAAAACCACAAGACCCATGTGTTCCTCCACAGCCCTGCTCTTCAAAGAAAACTAGTGAGGTTTCAGTGCACACAAGTCCATGATTTGTGAAGTTACAGCAAATACAGACCCACTCTCAGTTCCTGGCCCTGTCTCAGCCCACCTGCATCATCACCCATGTGTGTAAGAGGAAAACACTTCTCAGATACCAAATACTGGCCATGGCTTGTGAATCCAGTCCCTGCTCTTGCATAGCACACAGGTCTGGGGAAAGGACAGTTACACTTACAGGACACAGAGTCAGAGTCAAAAACAAGCACTGATGGATCAGTGCCAGCCTAGAAGGGAAGCAGCCTGGGCACCCCTGCAGTGAGCTTCTGGAATTGGGAGGCTGGTGCAGAGCCAGCCCAGGGTTCTGCAGGACCCCGCCTCCAGTTGGCACTTCACAGAGGCTCTGTGACACATCTGTGCCCCAGCCTTCAGTGCATCCCAGAGTGGGCATACTACCCAGACAGGTTACTGCATCACCCATCAGCTTATGGCCAGCAGACAGGAACCAGAAAAGCTGGTGGGATCTTATTACAAAAAGAGATTACAAAAGAGGACAGCAGCTAGTAGCTGAACACAGTAGTGCTGGTGTCTCCCTGGAATGTGAATTCACCCAGTCACATGTAGCTGCTCAAGTGTTTGACTTTAAAACAAAAGGATTTTATTTTTTTTCTGAGTGGTGTCAACCTGAGGAACAAAACTTCCCTGTATCATTACAGTACACGTATCAAGTAGAAAAAACACGTCTTTGAGCCATGTGCGAGAAAGCTGAAGCAGGTAGAACATGTAGAAGGTTTCTGCAGTACATAATGTAAGGCCTCATATTCTCTCCCTTCCCTGAGAAACATCAAGTAACTACAATAACTTATGCAAGGAGGTTCAAGTTTCCCCTTCCTAGCCTTCATCTACTTCACAGCTTATAGACTCACCACCACCTCAAATACCTGCTCAGGAAGCCAAGCAGCTCCTCCTCCTTACCCTGGCAGCTTCCAGGATGAAGCCACCAGCATGTTCTTTCTCTGTAGCCATTCCTGCTGCTCTGTCAGAAGGCCATAGGTAGCCACTCTCCCCTGCTTTCTGTGCCAGATCAGCAGATACCCACAGGCTGCAAAGCTCCTTGCCCAGGAGACCACCTCTTTCTTTTGCCTGGCATGACATTCTCCTCCAGAGTCATTCACCACGTGCTAATTATTAGAGAGCCCTCTTAAGTCCTGCCAAGGCAGTGGGCTGTGCTAGCCAAGCCTCCCTCACAAACACACCTTGAGGCATTTAAGCAAGTGGCCTCATCCCACATGCCTACCTGGGTTACACCCCAGAGAAGAGTGAACCCCTCTCTGGGCTGGTAGCTACTGCCCTAAAACATCACCACCTCACAGTTCACACATGCCTCTCTCCCTGCACACCTTACCACTCACTGTGTTTTGGGCAGCAGGGACGAAATACCCCTGGCAGTAGCTTGCAAGTTCCTTAGTTCAGTTTGGACGGCTGGATCACCAGCTGGATGTTGCAGTGGTTGATACATTTGTTTACATGACCATATATGCAGTATATACCACATTTCACCCCACACATGCATTTATAAGACAATATGCTGTATTTATCCATAGAACCTTAACTAATATTGCATCAGAAAAAAAATAAACAATTTGCAGAGGGTGAGTGCCTGTTAATCATAAGCTAAAGGGGAGAGGAAAATTTTTAAGAGAGATATAAAGGGAGGAAGTGACTCAGTGGGTGGGAGGGAGGGGACAAGCATTCCAGACAGATGGGACATGAATAACTTTTCCATCTCCCTCTCTCTCTTCTCTCCCAAGTCCTGCAGGAACTGCTGTGTTGAAATAGTCAGTCATTAACTATTTGATGAGGTTTTAAAATCTGAACTGAATTCTCTGAATGTAACCAACTATTATTACAGGGTCTGCATCACAGCAATGCAAGTGTTGGAGCCCTTTGGCAAGCCATAATGGTGAAGGCAGGACTGAGCTCTCCATAGGAAAAGCCACTAAATGGCATCAGCTGTTTAGCTCTGCATAGCCTTGGTAATGCCAAAGGAATGAGAGCATTAGTGATCAGTGAGTTTGCAGACCAACTGTGACCAAGCAACAAGGGCATCCATCCGTGCAGCTGGCAAAAAAAGCTGATGTTCAGGCTCTGGTGGCATTGCTCAGCCTGTGGGGGAACCAGGCCCCAGTACGCACCAGGCGGAGGTCACACTGGAGGAAATGACTGCGGTCCTCCAAAATGCCTCTGGCTTTGGCTGGTCTCCTGCAGTGCAGTCGCTAGGGCAGATTCTTCCATTTAACAGCATCCACCTTTTCAGAGGGCTAGGTCACGGCCAAAAATGCTCTTTGGTGCCAGTTCAAGGGCAGGATTCAGACTGTGAGTGCTAATAAGTTCCCTACTGCCCATGGGGAACCTCTCCCCCTCAGTCCACCTTATGCTACACAAACAGGCTCTGAGAAAACCTGAATGAAGCATTTCCTTTCCCAGATGCCAAAGGCTAATTGACCAGCACAAGACCTGCTGAACTTGGTGGAACCAGGGTGGATATAATCACTCAAGAGAGCCAATAACCAATTAACTGAATGGCTTCAGCAGTTTCGAGGTCTGCCTCTTTATTCAAGAGCAAAACAAAGATCAATTTCTTAATAAGCTTTGTAATATATGTTATTCCTTCCGTCTCATTATTATTATTAGCATTGCAGCAGTGTTTTGTGCATATAATGAAAGAGTAAGACAAGGTCTGGAATGGCCTGGGTGGTAGAGAAGTAGTGGGCAAAGCCTCAAGCCAAAAAACCCCACATATACATATATAAAACAGGAAGTCTGTATGAGTCCTCCACAGCACTGCCCAAGTCACATGGGGATTCTTACCACAAAGTAAGAGAATACCCCCGCTAATCACCTTTACCTGTTTATCAGAGTTTTTGCACATGGAAAAGTGAAAATTCTTGTTACAGTCATCTAGTGCAGGAGTGTTAAGGCTTGGTCTGGCCTCCACAGCATCACCACGATGGCCACGGGCTCACCCTAATCTGTGGGCTCAGCCACTTGCTGCCAGCAGGCAAAAAGCCAGTGGGAGCCAGCTGGCAATCGGGCATTGCAGCCCAGGGCCCAGCCACTCACTGGCCCTGCTGCAGTGACAGTATGTGGCAGGCAGGGAACAAGCACATGCTCCCTCCTGCCACTGAGGATACCGACCTCCGGCAAAGGGCTGGGGCAGGTAGTGCCTTCATCTGCCGCTGCCACATCCAACAGAGCCCCGAGAGACATGCTTCTCAAATCCCATCATTGCATTACCCTGCAGTTCCCCTATGTGTTTTGCTTTTGAAACTGCAGGTTCCTACACTCTCTGAAATAACTGAAATCACATTCCCTTTCTCAGAAAGACTCCGGCACTCCTTGCAGTCTTCTTTCTTGCAGTAAGGCAAGACACAGCAGAGCAGCGTACAAATTCCTCCCTACCTCCCAGTGCCTCCTTTTCTCCTCCCCTGAAATCAGGGCCACCTGGAGATAATGATCTCACCCATGAAGATACAAACAGCATCATCTGCATTTTTCAGCATCTCCCACATATACTGTCATGTGTTCTCAGGCAGCCTTATGGCAAAAGTGCAGGCTTCCCTTTTGGATGCATGACTGCATGGCCCTGAGAAAGCCCCCTCCACAGCAGCAGCAGGACTGCCTTCATTTCTCTCCTGTGCATTTTAGCTGAGAGTGTTTTAGCACACTGAACAACCAAAACATTGCAAAAGAGATCTCTTAAGGAGAAACGGAGAACTCAAGAGGAAGGGAATGATGCTAGAAGCCCTTTTCTTTAAGGAGCTGTAACTGGATAATTGTCTAAAACAGACTGGCTTGTTGACTTTCTCTCAGCAAAAGGCATAGAGCTGTTTAATTGATTTTAGCCTGTAACTAAACATATACTTCTTTCAATATAATGAACAGCAATGCTACAATATTGCTCTCCTAATGTAAATTGATCCATTACAGATGAGTGTTTAGATCAATGTGTGATGTCCTGATTAGAAATAAAACTGTTTGCTCAAGATTGCTAGAAAGACAATGGGCACTGATAGATGATACTTATGTGACAAGGAATGGCTCTTAAAAAGGAGATTGCCAAGGCCATGTCCATCAATTATGAAACCAACATTCACCCAGCAGCCACACACGCATTTTTAAAGACAAAAAGAGGAAAAGTTCCCAAGGCCTTTGAGATAAAACACACAAGGCACTAGAATGGCAGAGCATTTTGTGAAAGGCCAGAGAGCTTCATGGCCATACACAGTGACAGCAGAAGTCAGCCAGAGAAACCAAAACACCCACTAAAATGTCATGGGCCATAATCGCCATGGTTTTCAATGGATGAGAGGCCTGAAGAAGCCCCTAAAGCCTTGTGAATTTATAGCATCAGCAACTTCCCACATCTTTAATTTCTAGTGCTCCCTTAGGGATCACCATGTGGCCTGGTTCAGCATGGTGGGCAAGGGATTATAAAAGGTAAAACCCTTAATGGAAGACGCCTACTTACAGCCCTCCCTTTTTTTCACTCGGGACTGTCTCCAGCCAGGGTAAAGCTGAGGACTCAGCAGGCTGGCGCAGGTGTGCTTACCACTCTCAGCTCCACAGTCCTGCTGCTTGCTTTCCAGCATGGAAACTTCTTGTCAGCTCCAGGCACGGTGGTGTGGGGGGCCTTGGCCACCTGGGTAGGGTAGGCAGTGTCCATGGTCATACAGAGCTGAATAGCACTGTTTTATCTGTCCACGTTATACTGGGGCTCATTCCAGCAGAGAGCAGCCAGCCTCATCAGATAGTTGTACCACGGTGTGTGTCCCACATGCTCACACCCCATGTTCAGAGCTGGAGTATGGGCTTGCCTTTGTACTGGATTGCATCCCAGCCATTCATTACTGGAGCAGCTGCAAGCAGTTCTCTTTCTTCTAGGGACAGGCTTCGCCTTTGAAGCATGCTGCCAGAGCCCATTGGGACGCTTGGTGGGACAAGGCTGTGCCTGCACCAATGCACAGCGCCTGGTGGCCTCTTGCTGAGGAGACATCCAGTTCTGCAGGCAAGATGCCACAGCAGCCCCAGGCACACACTCCCACAGCAGGGAGGGCCCTGGCAGTGGCCCGGAACATGGCCTCCACGGCTGACTGACATGATTAAGATGGCTGCCAGGGTAACTAAGATGGCGGCCAGGGGTGCTAAAATGGTCACCACAGAGAACACAACACCACCTCAGCAGCAAGAAAGTCCCACCCACCCCAGCTCTTCCCCATCCCATTGGCTGGGACACCCGCAGCGCCACTCCCGATTGGCTGTGCCTTCAGTCCATCTCAGCAGCACGCGGGCAGCACCTGCAAGGGGAGGGCGGTGTGAGGGGGTGCAGGCACCCTCGGGCCAGCATGGGATTGTTGGGCCATTGCGCTGAAGGCAGCTTCCACCTTGCTGGCAGTCTGAGCTCTGGAAGGCCTTATGTTGTCCTTAAATGGCTTTGGTGCAGGAGTGGGTGCATGTGGGCGACCCTGGTGGCTCCAGAGCTGGGTGGATCCACTGAGGTGTAACTGGATGGTTGAGGCCTATGGTGACAGGGGTGAGACGGCACAGTTCAGGGCCAGGCCCTGCAGCCCTGCACCGGACAGGTAAGCACTGGAAACTACAGGTTTGCCTGTCATTTCAGTACCAGCCAGCCACAGATCTCCATAATGGGGATAGGGCTGAGCTGGCTTGGTACAGTGTCGCTCAGCTTGTAGGAGGTGCAGTTGCTGCCTATAAATATATTGGGTGATGGGTGGCCAGAGGTCAAGAGGGGACGCTGGGTGGGGGAAACTAAATGAAAAAACAATGTTGACACAGAACAAATGATGCTAAATGGCGTGTGAAAATAGATCCATTAAGGGAATTATATTCTGCACCAGCCTTTAAATACAAATAGAGGAGAAAAATAGCCTTCAAATACAAACAGAGGAGAATTGGTTGGTTTGTGAAACCAATGACAATCTTATGGTAAAGGACTGCATTTGCTGGTCATGTCCTGCTCCACTCTCCTTGCAAGAGTCCCCCTTCATGTCCATGAGACCAATCTGCTGCATTTTGTCCTCCCCTGAGGGGCAGCACATGCCAAATGCTTCTTCTGGTCCTCTCGATCATTAATAGCTGAGACTGTGATGAATGTAGCGTATACTTTCATCATATGGTAAAGATGGACCAAGCCTATGCAAGCAAGGAACAGTCTGTTATGGCAAGAAAGAGCTGGTCCCTCTCCTGAAGCCAGGGGCATGTGCTTCTACTGATCTGGTCAGACTCAGGACATGGAGAGGTCACCTTTCAAGTAAGGAAGGTGTTTGGGGACATTATGGTGGTTGTTGCTGCTCAGGCACTGCCACTCAGGATGCTCAGTTATTTCAATCCAGGAGCAGACATCCCAATGCCATGACAGAGCAGTTCTGTTGCTATCAGCATCACGCTGGCTTATGGAACCCTGAATGGTGTCTCTCCAGCAGCCTCTTCTCTCATCCTTATAAAAGAAAAGCACAGTAACAATGTAGGACAGAGAAGCTGCAGTGTCTTTGTGTAACTGTGGACAGAATGATTCAGCTGAGTTTTGGGTGTCTGAGTAGGGCATGACATTACCTCCAACACAGTTTCCTGTTACCTTAATAGATCTGCAGCGCACAGAGAAGTGCAATATGAAACAGATGAGATAAACTGCAACAGAAAATAGCTTTTCTGGAAGTAGTTGCTGTTTGGGGTAGTGGCAGCATTTAACTTAATACTTCACAGTCCTTCCATGGCATGAAGCACATCCATTCAAACATGAGCTTTATAGACCTGCAGTACACAGGTGAAGCAGGCAGGCACAGGCTTGCTGACAACACCTCAATGAGGCTGAGACTGGTGTCCTCCTCTGGAGGAATCCACACAGGGGATAGTATATTTCTGTAGCTCTCCTTGTCTCAGAAGGGTTGTGGTCCATGCATGTGCACTTTGTGTTTGGCTGGCACTTTCCATCTTGAAAGAAGTCTGTCCCACAGAAAGCCCCAGGTTCAAAGTTGTGCCCAGAGTCACTCAGAGAGGAGACATTGGCCGGTGTCACAGTTAGTTTGGTGCTGTAATGGGAGCAGGTCTGGAATTCCCCCCCATGCTTATGGCATGGGCCCCTCAGAGCCACCTGCTGTGGTCCTGCACAGGGCACACTCATTCTTGGTCTCTTTTTTGGTGGCTTAGAACAGGTTAATTCCCACTGGCTATTGCTCCCTTCACCATGGCTCTTGCCAGGAAAAGATCTGACCTGGGTCTTGGCCAGGTAAACTCCTGGAAGGGGGATGCTCGCCAAGCCCTAGCAGTGCCAGAGGCATGAAGCACTTTCAAACATTGCCCCAGGACTACAAAATCCCCTTCTAATACTCTTGCTCAAGTGTGAAAATGCTGCATGAGGCAAAGGAGAAATTATCTTCTCTCATCTTCCCTTGCCACTGTCTTTCCTGTGTCTGGATCTCTGAGCTACCTTAGGGAGCAAAAATGTCTTTTACTTCAGGGCTCTGATTTTTGTTTGAAGGCCCTTGACCTGTAACTCAGGCTGCAGGAACACTATCTATGCTGACACAGGTGCCTTGCTATTCATGCTGGTCCCATAATCCCTGCTCTTGCAGCAGCCCTAACAGTTCTCTTAGTCTTAGGAAAAGCACTTAACCCACTCTGTGTCTCTCCTGTACCTCATCTGGTAAGAATTTGCTAGTGAACATTGCCTGCATTTCTGATCATGCAAATGACACTGTTTATTAAGATTGGTCATAAAAATAGCATCTATTTTCTGGGAGCATTTCATTGGAGATCTTCACCCCATGCCAAGATATGTCATTTCTCATGGTTAATAGGATGAGATGAAAAACTACAATTATGTAGCATATATGCAGGATAAAACTATGTAACTTCAACAGTGACAGGTAGTATCTGTCAACTTTCAAGGTTCACAAGCAGCAAATAGACTTTTTATTACAAAGCTTCTATTTCTGTCATTATCTTGATGCACTCTCAAAAGGATTACAAGGAGGAACTCTGTCACTAGCCAAAGCAAATTTTCCTCACCAGCTCAGCATGTCAGCCTCACCTCGCCTCCCACCACCTGTATCCCCCTGGCTCCAGTGAACCACACCTGCTAGTTGAGCAGGACCAGCATTTAGCCATCAGCAACCAAAAATTTGGGAAGGAGGGGAAAAGCCTGGAGAAATCTGCACTTCAACTGCTGCTGTCTCCCCCTCACCCCTACCATCTTTTTGTCTGAGGCCAGGCTGGCTCACCCGTAGCATGCTCTCTCTCTGCAGTTGGCAGGCTCCCCACCGTCTGCACCCTGCACCACAGCCAAGGAGCGAGCACCCAGGGTTCCTGCCATCACAGCGAGACGGGGCTTTCACACTCCTCAACTGTCTGTATGTGAGCAAAGAGATGGGGATCTTAGCAGGAGCGCCAAAGCCACCTCATTCCATCCGTGCTTCCATGAACTTTTCTGAAGGTTTCAAGGGTGGCCTGCATTCGCTGTCATATTGCCTGCTTCCCAAGTCTCAGGCTGCCAGCACCTCTCCCCTGGATGACTCGGCTCATGTTATTTTGTGTTAAAACGGCTATGTTTTTTTAATGGCCATAAATAAGTTAAAACTGCATCTTTAATTAATCACTGCACTTTATATTGTAAGTGGAGATTTTTTGTAATGCCTTGTTTACAATTTTAAAATGCCATTTGCTCACTGTCAGATGTATCTAGCTTTTATCCCTGCATGTTTAACAGGTTCAGGATAGAAACAAAATTTCACCAATGAAGGATTCTAATCCATTTAATTTAGAGCAAATAATTGCTTAGTAATGAGCAGATACTTCTATCTAAGCAACAGTCAACTTCAGGCAATATTATGCTAACAATCTTAAAACCATTTTAAAGTAATCTTAAAATGTTTATTTTTTCATTCACATAGGCTTGAAACTGGAAATAATATATTTGGATGACTAAAACATGAACAACAAATAGGAGCAGCAGCATGTAAAGTATAGAGAAGTACAAGCATTAATAGAAATATTTCTGCTATAGTAGCTATTAAATTATACTTATTTTACCATTTGGAAGAAGAAACCATATGCTTATAGGATTCTTCCCCCCAATTAAAATATGTGTGGGTGTGTGAGTGTGTTTTTCCTTAAGTATAAAATAGCTGTTTCTCCTTTTGTTTCCTGTCCCACTGGCAGGCAGAAAAGGACACCCAGTTCAACACCATCAGCATCTTTGCAGAATGTGCCTGGGCACAGGTGCAGATTTGAAGGTGAGTTCACGCCCTCTGTCACCGCCCATGGCCATGACCACCAGTGGACACCCAGCCTGGCCTGCCTGCCTCCTGCTTCGGGACGGTGCCCACAGTTCAGAGCAGAAGTAGCTCGCCAGCTCCAGGCTCCAAGTGCTCCAAGTTACAGCCCTTTCCTGATATAGACAGGCTGCATCTCTAGCATGGAGACTGTTACATTTCCCTGTGGCAGCTTACTGTTCCCGTGGAAGGGGCACAGGCAGCCTGGGACCCCCTCAGAAGTCAGTGAGTGCATGGAGAGCAGTCAAGCACCCCAGTAAATGGCATTCGACCAAATGCCATTGTGCACAGCTTCCAGGTGTCCAGACATTCCCTGAACAGACAGAAAGACACTTGTTTTCATTTGGTTTCAGATTAAATTCAAGAGACAAGCAGGTGGCTGGGTATCCAAAAGTGTGGTTATTCCCCCCCTATTTCTTGTCTTAAGGGAGTGCATAGATATTTCATATTGGATCTGCTATGAAAGGCCATGAAACGAGGAACTATTACATTGGAACTACAGAAAAGACAAAGCTTTTAAAAATTGCTCTACCTCAATTCTTAGACAACTCAAGTCTGACATGCAGTATGTGATCCGTCTGCTAGGATTGAATCCAGGCACTCACCACTTTGTTAGCTTAAGAATTTTGACCAATTTTTTCCATTTATCTGTATTCTCCCCAAAATCATTTCACACATTTCTCAGATACATCAATCCTTCCGGCATTCCTCTAGACACTCAGTAGGATGCCCTGCTATAAATATAATAAAGCCTTTTATTATGTCCATTAACCATGGACATGTGTGCTCCAAAAGTTTCCTGACACGCAGTCATTTGTGGCTTTTTAATTATAAACAGAAAATATCTACCAGCAAAAGAAGACAGCAAACTGGAAGTGGATCTTTGTGTGTGTTTTGAGTATGTTCTCCAACGGGCTGATGGCACCCACACCCTGCTCCTGATCCCGCTGGAGACGCTCTGCGTGTACACATGGATAACAGAACAGATCAATCTCGGGTGACACAGACCTGCCAGCTGTGCCAACCCCAGGGGGCTTATGCAGGTTTTCAAACCCCAGTAACACTGATCAACTATTACTCCACATGCAGATATGCCCCCCTGCCATTTTTCAGATCTTGTTCCACTTGAACTCAGCAGAAAAGAAAAAAGGCCCAGTAAATTACTTGACAAATTAAGTCATATTTATTGAATGCGTTTTATTTCAACAACCAAAAAATTCTAACAGCCTAACAATGCACATAAGTTAAAAATTAATTATCACTTAGTGATAACAAAGATAAAGTTGATTTACATGGAAAAAAGAACATTTACAATATGTTAATCCTTATTCACATTGTTGATACCGCAATAAAACACAATTTGTTTTTTTTATTTTTATTTTTTATTTCACAAAAAAGGCGGAAAATTGTGCTTTGTTAAGAGGCACTACAAGAAAAGTTTCTTTCTCCAAATAGATATTATATGATGGATATTGAATAAATAGACATATATGCATTGTAATTCGCAAAGTTCTGGCAAGACCACAGGCTAAAATGCCCACAGATTCACTTAGAACCACTGCAAAATTGGCAGTGAAATTAAAAATAAAAAGGCAAGACTCAGCATTGAAAAAATACCTAATAAAATTTTTGGTTGAAGTGTAAAAGATACCAAATGTTGATGCCATCATCAGATGAACAACTTTACGTAGCTTGGCAAAATTCAGTGTCCTTTCAAATGTATGGAGTGATTTCAGCTACAGGATAAGAAGACGGTTTTGAAAGAGTAGCTCTGAGAGAAACATAAAGCAGCAACCACTGAAATTCTGATTAAAGCTGCAGCATACTACAGAAATAAAGGATGAAGAGCAAAAGGGGCATTAAGTAAGCAACCCACCATCATTTTGCAATGGTATATGAAATTTATGCAGAGATACTCTTATGTTTCAAACATTAGTTTTGAAAAAAATCCCTTAAAAAGTCCAGAGGTTACTGAGCAGCTAGAATTAGCTTGTATTGCAACGTCTTCTCCCTGTATCTAGTCTGTTCTGAGTAAATATCTACACATAGAGGTTTGTTTTTCGTTTTTAACACCTACCTTTTATACCTTTCAAATATATAAATAGTATTAACAGTTATATTACATTGCCTGGTGTAGTAAACAGAAAGTAACTTTAAAAGTGATATTGCATGAGGTCTTTGTCAAGGGTATATGAAAAGCCCATGTGAAAAAAAGAAGAAAAAATCCAGAAGCCTTGTTGGCACGGTTATGATTGCAGTTTGAGCAGGTGTCTGAAATCAGTCCAGCTGCAGAAGTAGCAAAGGTGAGATCTTGTCTCAGAAATCACTTTACGGAAGCAAATGGTACTTGATGTCCCTTTCGACAGGATGCCTCAGAACAGGTGGACGCTATAGTAGATTGTAGCTTTAGTGCTCATGCCACTGAAGAGTCAGTCAGGATTAGCTCTGCTTTATGCAACGTAGCTGGTAGCTAGGTCGCTGCAAGACCCTTCGACAAGGAGGCGGGTGGGCACGAAGGGCCTCGTGCCCCCGCGGCAGGAAGGCTGGAAAGCGCCCAGGCCTCGGATGCTGCGCACTGAAGGTGGGCTTCGGCCTGGGGACCCACGGCTGCTAACACTTGGTTTCACCGGCAAAACACACACGAGATGGAGGAAGCCCAGCTAAAACAGAAACACGGGGGCGGCTGGCTAGAAGGGTGGACAGAAGTCAGCAACCCAGACCCTCCGTCAGTCAGCAGTTTACCTGGACAGAATGGTTGGGATCGTGGCATTTTGTGTCCAAATGTAACTTTACACCTGTGTGTGTCTGTGTGTTTCACCTCAGTATAAACAAAAAGCAACAACAAGAAGAAAGCTTATTAAGATCTGAAACAGAGAACAGGTAAATAAAATCCACAGTAAAATGTGGTTCATAGTATGAATTCCATATATAAAAACTCAACACGTTACCTTTTTTCTCTTTCTATAAAGACCTCATTAACAGACAAGTCTTCTATGCACTGAATTTCTGTTTCAGTTTTAGTCATCCTGAAACCCATGAAAATTCATCTGTTCACTACAGAAAGGATTTCTGGAGAGTGGAACATGCTTTAATCCTTTTAAGTGTGCATTGTGTTTAAAGTACTTTAACTTACTAGTTTTCTTTTTAAGGTGCCCTGATTTGTTTTTCCATTTTCTCTTTTTTTCTCTTTTCTTTTTTTGGCAGTGTTGATTTATGTCTTTAAATACGTACCTCAAAAATTGCCCATCAAGTTGCCAGATAGGAAGCCATATAATAATAATTAAAAAAAAAAAAAAAATCAGGGATAACGTAGAAAATAAATAGAAATTCAAAAATAGTCACCACACCCTGAGAGCAGGCAGCAGTTTATCAAAAAGCCAAAGCAACTCATTGTGAAGTGGTTTTAATACATAAACAAGTCTCATATTTAAAGAACTCAATTCACAGTCTATACTTTCAGGTTGTAAAGTTCCATCCCATGCAATTTTAATATATATATATTTTATGTAAATATATATATATACACACATGAAGTTGTAAATTTTCCTTCATTCATTTAATAGGACTTTTTCTTCCCATGTACTTGCTAGATGTCCCTTTCACAAGTGCAAGATTAATGAAGGCATAATCCCATGTGATTACAATGATTACTTCAGTCAAATGGAGGAAGTGTAACACTCGAGTGTCTGAGTCAAGATGACGTCTGATGGGGCAAGGCTGAATTAATTCTGTTTGCACATGGATCATGCGCAACGGAAACAAACAGACAAAAAGTAAAAAGAGAAAAAACCTAAAAATAAACCCAGAAAATCCGTGGATCAATGTATTGCTTTCTGCACTCCTATGTCACATTATCTCTGGTCGATCTCTGCTGGCGCAGCCTTGCTTTTATCGGGGTTCTCCTCCTCAGGCTCCACTTTGTACATTTCCTCAGAGCCCTCCTCACTGTCGTTCTCTTCTGACTCCGTCAGCAGCTCCTCATCCTTGTACTCTGCCACATCAACCACTGTTCCTAAATGCTCTTTTAGCTTCCCGTGGTGCTTTACGTGGTAACGTTGGTTCTGGAAGAATTTGATGATGGTGTGTTTGGGGAGATCCAGCTGAGCAGAGAGGGTGTGGATGGCTTCCTGATCAGGGTAGAGACCCACATCGTGGATAAAGCTTTGAAGGATACCTAGAGCTTCCAAGGAGATCTTGGTACGGGACCTTGGCTTTTTGGCACAACTGTCCTCCGCAGGTGGAGGAGGAGCCTCTTCTCTAGGTGGGGAATTCTCCTTTGCAGGCTGGGACTGCTGTCTGTGCAGCACCTACAACATCAAACAGACACATACTTCATGTACATGCTGACCTCCTCGGTGCTTGAGATAAAGGCACCCAGGGTCTACTTTGTTTTGGTGAAGAAAGCTACTAATTAATACTAATCTTCCACTACTTTACTTACCTGTAAGACAGCTGCACCAGAAGCTACAGACTGAAAGGAGAAAGCGATATAATAGGCAAACGATACAAAATAAATATAAACCCACCAAGTAAACAATACAAAATGTAGGTAATTAAAAAAAAAAAAATCAAACAGCCAAAATAAAAATTAAGTCAGAAGGTATTATAGTCTCATGGTCACAATGACCAGCCAGTTGTCCTGTCTCAGACAAGTCATTCTCCCACTTTGCTCCTCTTCTCCCTCCTAGTTCCCTCTCATCTTTTTAGGCTAGAGGCTCTCACCATTTCTACAAGATGCCAAGTACCACAAAGGCACAATCACACGTGGGATTGTCAGGTGCTACTTTATCATAAGTAATGATTTGGCATTAAAATCCACCACAGCTGATTTATAACAAAAAAATAATAATTAAAGTCCAGACATTTGTTAAGATTTCCCTTCCATGAAGAGCAACACTGTAGTCAGTTCAGCTGCGTCACAGAGTTGGCTTTAATGCATCTCTTGAACAGATTTCTCTATATTACATATGTATTAATTTCACCAGCTGAGGAGTTCTGAGATCAAATAATTATGTCCCTACATTCTGAGAAGCCCTCTGGGCAAACACAGTTTTCAGCCTTATAACAGCAGTATCTCCTTTTTGGCAAGTTTAATGAAAGCGTATGTAGCCCTTAATCTTCCTAACAGCCACTTAAAATTACTAAGGGTCTTGTGCAGCCCTTGTTCCAGGGGAACAAATACCTGCTCTGAATTGTTAGAAATACAGAGGCACTCCATACGCTTTCTTTAAAACCCAATCTATACAAGAGAGATTACCAGCAAAAATCCCCTACAGGATTGAGGGCTGTATTTGCCCAGAGGTTTCTTCAGATGCAGAGAAATAATTATTAGAACTCAATGCTGCAGAGCTAACAAAATCAATACAGATAAAAATTTCCTTCCACAAATAAGAGGGAATTCTGGCTCTTTACCCAAAGAAGAAAACGTCTTTGCTGCAGACTGTAATATCCAGAAAATCAACCCTACATTAAAGATCTCTAAAGGAAAACAAACAAGAAAAAAAAATGGAAATGTGCTGAGAACTTGCTCTGAATTCTACACACATACTGAGACCCCAATAAAACACTGTACTATTCAAGTTATTACTGCAAGAGGGAAGTTCACTGTGGAATATCAGTCTGTCAATACATGCAAATAAATAAAAAGGCTGTGTGCCGAAGAGCCCCTTATTAATCCCCTTCATCAAACGTTGCTGCCATAGTAATTTATAACATTAGTCATCTCCAGTCACAGTTTTTGAAAAGCACATTCAAGTCCCCACCGCACACGCGTGGCCGAGGGGCCAAACCTGGAGGAGCTGCTGTGACCTGCCAGCTGGGTGAGCCGCGGGTGCGAGGGTGTGCAGGGGCAGACACACAACTGCACGTCCTGGTGACTGCAGCACACATCACTGCTGCTGCCGCGGAACAATGCTCGTGACAGTGACAGAAAGCCCTCAAATAAGAGGCAGCTTGATGGCAGCTCCACTGTCAGCTAAAAGCAGGTGTCACCACTGGTGACAGGCAGGGCTTGCCACACTCCTGGCAAGAGCTGCTGGTGGGCAGAAGTGTGCAAATGTGCTTCGGTTCCAATAGATACATTTTCCTCCCAAGCACATAAATACTCAGGATGTCATAGAAATGGAGCTAACTAGGGAGCTGGGGGAAAGGAGAAATTCAAATAGAATGACAGATATTTTGGTTTATGTTTTATTACATGTCTTGTTCCAACAAATGGAATCACTCAGCTGCTCTTTGAGGATTTCTTTTTTGTCCATGGATTGTTCTCTAAGTAAAGGACTGATGGTTCCAGATAGAGGGGTTACAGACAAAGGTCAGATCTTTGCCTACATTGGCAGAGAGCACTGAAAGCAGCAGAGCCAGGATCGCAGACACTAGGCTGAGGACCCAGCCCAACAAATTTGTCACACAGCCCCTACCTACACTATCTACCCTGTTGTACCCTCTGGTCCTGTCCCCTGACACTGTAAGGCCCAGAGCAGCCCAAAGGAAAATAATTTAACACCACAAATGAACTGCCAGGGAATTTTCAGACAGCATCATATGAGAAGCCTCAAGTAGTGTTGCTAATCAGAAGCTGAATTGAAGTAGCAGGTAACAGAGACAGAAACACATCCCAAAACAGTGTGAATTACTCAGTTCATTCTTGTTGGAGTTGGAAGTGTTGTTGTTTTTTTTCTCTTTTCAGTTGACAAATAGTGTGAGAAACGATCCAGCCTGAAAAATGTTACAAGACTTCCAATCAAATATAATGATGAAAAAAATCCAACAATACAGGATCAGCAGCAGTAAAATGTTTAATTTGAAGGAGATGAAGAGATGCCTACAGCATCTATAAAGCAATCAACCAAAGAGAGGGCTGAGAGCAGCAGGGAAAGGATAACTTTACTTAACCCTTCCTTTTCTGGAGTGACCTCTCCCAGAAGAGAAAACCCATAACCCAAGGGTTATCTGTGTAAAATATTAGAAAAAGGTTGTATTTTATTTCATTTACCATTTTCCTAAGTAATACAGAAACGTAAAGCTAATCTTAGATAAATCTCATTCTTTCACTAACTTCTGGGGGCTTGCTCTGGATTTCCAGTGGCAATAACAAAGGATTTCAGCAACATAACATTAGCCATATTCAGAGAGATGGATAAATGCACAGGATTTCCTTCAGGTTTAAGCTGTGATCTGTTTCGTATTTCCTTGTGATAATATGGGCTATTTATTACAAAAGAGCATGCTTTTATATGGGAAACAGATCAACTGTTGAGGCACATGATACAACATGAAATCTAAATTACCTTTATGTTAAAAACTTGCTTTGAACTACAGTTGTAAAACACACTGGTGGATTTGGGCAATTTGTTTACTTCCTGCCCGGCTCTGCACGCCGCAGCCTCGTAGAAGAAACTGTCCATTTTTGCCAGTTCCAGATTTTCAGATTTTGGGTCATTATTATGCTCTTAATCTGCAGGTAAAATTCCACAGGCTCCATGCACTGCTGTGCACCCCCTGCCATAATACTTCATGTTTTGGGTCACTGTTGCTCTGCTTCTGTACTGCAAAGAAGGAAACCCCACTGATCTCCTGTGGTTAAAGTACAAGCTGCAGCACATTTCCCCATGCAGATAACCCCCGCAAACACCAGGCATATGGTGGGCTTCAGAGAGGAGGGATGAAAATGATGGCTAAGCTCAGCTTTCCCTTTCCCAAGAAAGCTGGCACTGGGGTGCATATCCCAGCAACGTGCCCCCCTTTCCTACTCCCCTCTCCTTTCTCCGTGTCCTTCCCCAGCTCTCCCTGGCCATAGGTGGGGCCTCCACCTCTAGAGCCACCACCATCTGGAGCTTACTTCTCTTCCCCTTCCTCCCTCCTCACAGACTCTCCATCTACTTTCAAATCAAATGTGAAGATATAGATTTCCTTCCATGCCCACAGGACTTTTTTTTTCCATCCCTTCAAGAGATTTCATTTTTACACTCTACAGGCATGGCTGCCTTCTGTGTTTCAGAAGAGAGGTGCTTTGGAAGATGCAGCTTTTTGAAGGTTCATTCATGTAGACTTTTACCTCACAGACAAACACATTTTTTCAAACAAATTAACCAGCTCTGGTATAAAACTTGGTAGAAAACAAATATGATGGAAGTTGACTTTAAAAGACAAAGTGACTGGCCTTAAATCGCACAGTACTGAAATATGATTTGAAGGCCACAATGAAAACCAGCTGGAAGCCATGTGTAAAATATAATAGTACATGCCTACAGGGAAGGAAGTGAGATATTGAATGATTAAGTTTAGGAGAGTATATAATGTAGTGTATCATTACGGGAGTGATCAGGATTACTTGTAATAAGCTAAGGGTTTGTGGTCTTTCTAAAATCCAAAGCCAAGAGTTATTGGGGGGAAGGGATCACTGCACTGCTTTACATGTATCTGCTCCCCATGTCTTGGGACACTCCCACAGGAGAAACCTGGCTTCAGCAGAGTGGGACAGCTGCATTCCCACAGAAGAGAGGTGAGCAAACCCAAACTGAATGATGAACGTCATGTAATTGCAGTCTGTGTCTGCACTGTATTTAATTTTGGCTGGATTCACTATCCCACTGATGTTTGTTTCCATTTTCACCCACTTTCTAGCTAGAACTAAACATGTGAAAATGGTAAGTCTCTAAGGGGAGCCAAGCAGGATGCTTGAGTAGGGTACTCACATGCACTCGGGCACCAACTGCAGCGAGGCACTGGCTGGCAACACTCGCTCCATGAAATGCCACCTTTCATTGCCTGAACGTTCCAGTGGATTAGACACAGAAACTGCATTTCTACGTGAAAAGCCTGAGCACTTTTGTTTCATAGTGTGGTCCTGCTCTTCCCTTTGCCAACAGGATTAGTCATGTGAGCTCCTTTCTGACAGGTTTTGCTGAGATGATGAGGTGTTCCTTACTATGAGAAACACCAAAAATGTTCCATTCTTGCAAGATAAGACTGTGCATCTGCAACAGCCACTGCCCTTGTTGAACAGACACCACCTTCCTCGTACAGGCAGAGCGAGCACCAACAAGTACCTCAAGTGGGGTGTGCTGGCCAGTACTGATTCTCATAATGCAAACCCACAAGGAGCAAAGTTGAATGGATTTGCCTTCTCTTTTCTACAGTGGGAAGGGGTCTCATTTTTTAATCTTTCCTTCACATTTCCACTGCTCTTGTGGCCAGCCATGATACTTTATCATACCAAGAACTTTCATGCCGCCAAAGACAGCAAGTTTTTAGTGTGCTTAAGGAGCCCAAAATAAAAGCCAGAGAGAATGCACACACATTACAAAACGTAGGTTCAGTACATGTGTTTCAAGAAGAGTCAGCAGGATTTGCCACTCATTTGACTCAATGCAAAAGCAGATTCACTACATAGTGCATGTTACTAAGCCAGTAGGAAAAGCTCCTTCCCCATGGCTGGCTGAAGTCAAAGTGAGGGCAGAGGACAAGCCTAAACAAGACGCTCAGCTGCATTTTACTGAGACCTGTTGCTGGAATTTGCAACACTTCACCTCTGAAAGCTCCCAGGCAGTGCCTAGCTATGATGTTAAGAGTTTAACTCAGAGACAACCTCCATCACCTTGCAAAGTAATCTTATACCTTGAAGGAGACACTGTCAGTCCCTCTTAGCAGATCTTACAGGAATTATCTGCGGGTGATTATCTATGCAAACAACCAACCTTACATGCACTACTCTCAGTCTCTCACAGCTTACCTTTGTATACAAAAATGTGGAAGAAGAGAACGGAGCAAGCTGCTGCCATAAACAAATTTACACCCTAACAGGCTCCCAGTCCGGAGCTCACAAGGGTAAGAGCATGAATTAGATGCAACTACTGTGCCAAGACACTTTACAGGTTTCCTAGGAATGCCTCTACAAGAAACTGCACCAGAAATTATAATTTGCACCTGTGTTCATTTCTTTCCTCTTAAAAATGTGGTTGTTAAGACTACTCTTTTTTTTTTTTTTCTTGCAAAAATACATTCATTTAGGTAAACACTGCAGCACTAGTCATAGCTCCAAATGGAGTATTTTCTTTGGGCTCATTCTCACAGTGGTGATTTCACACCTTGACACCATAAAGCTGTGTTAAAAACTGTGGTTTAGTTTCCTTGCTTTTCTTGGATTATACAGTATCCTAAGGTCAAAACTCAGGAAAATCCAAAACTGTTATTAAAAAAGAAAAAGTACCTATGAAGTGATGACAAATTGCAGACTACATGTGCTAGATTACATTTTGACTCCAGGCAGGTTTAATATACTTTAGTTTCCTTTTACAATTGCCCTTAGCAGGTACCGTTATCGGTAAGGGATTTAAAAAAATATACGGTACTCAATAAAAGAAGACCATGTCAAAAGAAATCAATATGAGCGTGCAAAAAGGTAGGAAGTCTGACATGGATAAGTATGTTCACTTTCATCTAACTTCAGTCTGAGCTTCTTTTATTTTTTAGCTAGCCACACATCCTGTGCATTTTCCAATGCAGCTTAGTAATTGCTTCATAAGAGTAAACAGTTATTAAAGATAATTATAATATATGTTTGTGATACGAGGTACCCAGTCCCATGCAAGCCAGACCAAATCAGCCACCCAGAGCTGGTGGCTACAACAACTTGTAACCCAGCAGCCCTGCGTCCTATTCAGCTGCAAATACAAAGCAGCCACACAGTAAAAAAAATAATAATAAAAAAATCCCCAAATATTCAGGCCTTTTCTATCACCCTTCATCTGCTTCTGACCACCACCAGAGCCAGAACATTGGTTCAGACAAACCCTAAGTCTGAAATCTCTCAGCTCTGAAGTACAAGTGACTCTCTGAGCCATGCAAAAGGAGAGGGCAGAGGGAACTGTGAAGAGAGAAACGAGTTCCACAGGGAACCCGAAGTCAAAGGCAAGTTTGGTTTCCAGACTGGAATGTGAGCTGGTTGAAGTGATTCATTTCAACATCTTTGGAGCACACTTGCCACATGCTTCCCTCTGCTTTATGGCAGTTGCCTTGCTTAAGGGCAGGAAACAGGCAGTGCTCTGGAAACATGGCGAGGCACTGAACAAACACCCAGTTTCTGAGATAGTGGCCCCATCCTGCAATTCTTCTCCAGGACCAAACTTACAAAAAAAAAAATCACAGAATCATACAGAATCACAAAACGGTGAAAAAGGAGGCAAAAATGACAATGGGAAGAAAAAAAAATAATTAAAAAAATAACAATGCCTTCCATCATGCATTGCTTTTGCCACCCCACACAAAGTGATAAGCATAAACATTAGCAAAATGCAATTAATCTTGACTTGAAGGTGGGGGGAATGCATCCCTCCCCCCTGGCACACACTGCTCCCATTAATGCTAACAGGAGCTTAGAATGCATCAAAGAACAAATACACCACAAAACATTTTTAAGAGCTATCATCACTGGAGATAAAATATAAATTACAGCCTGATTACACTGCGCCGCTAAGAGGCTACATGTGCAGTGTAGCTTGCAGTGACAACTGGAGATGACCAGATAACTTTTGGACAGGTCTAAGGTTGCCATAAAACATCTGTGTGAAGGCATCTTTCCTTGTCTTTGCTTTCCTTTCAAGAAGCCGTGGAACTGCTGTCTGCACAGTTGTTTGAAGAATGTTTACAAATCAGCTTGACAAAGAGAAAAAAAATTCTGCCATCAGTTGACCACAATCATGATCTTATTCTTCAGTAATGCGTGGTTTATTTCCCTTTCCTGATCTCTGCTAATAGACAGCACGTGCCTACACAATAGCCACTATTTTGTCTGTATAATGTTAAAAAAATAAATCAGAACACTCTGACAATGCAGAGCAGTGTCCCGGTGTTTCCTGGGGTAACTGCTCTCCCTCAAAAGCTAACTCAACTCTTCCCACAAAGCACAGGCACAACTTTCATTGCTGTGCAAGTGCCTGAGAACTGGCTGATTTTATAGGGTAGCATAAATGAGCTCATGCTGATGAACATTAGTGGATTAGCTCTGAATTTCCCATCTTTGGCTGGTTTAATCCAGATTCTTAGGTTTACTGCACAGTAACTGTGGCCGGCAGCAGACAGCCCTTCCTTGAATACCTGGCTGTAGCCTGGGAGAGGTGTCAACAACTACTGTGCAGCCACAGGTGGAGCCGGCACATACCTACTGTTAAATACACAATGGCCCAGATTCACTCCGGTTCATGCTGGCACAAACCAGGGTGCCGGTGACAAGAGAGGCCGATGCAGCCAGGAAGTGTTGCACAACACCACTGCAGACTCTCTCCTGAAGGCATCGGTGATGGATGGCTCCATTGTCTGGGGATGGGGCATGGCCAGCACAGCTGGCACAGGGGCTGGCTTGCTGCATCTCCTGGCAAGCAGGCAGGACTCTCCCGGCCTCAGAGAAGCCATGCAAGCCTCTCTTGCCTGTAACCTGTGGTAGCAAGGTAGCCCCTCCCCACAAGGGAAAAAGCAACAGCCCCATAAATGTTCATGCTGCCCTTCTGCATGGTGATGCCAACTGGAGTCTCACTCAAATGGGATTTTCAACATCTGTCTGCGCATGGAGGGCCACAAAACCTTCCAGTTAATGCTTACCTTCTTCAAAACAAGGCTGTGAGCTTTGTAAGCCTCTCACTTGCCTCTTCTGTGCATTCTCCTGCAGCCCTAGCAAGGCTCTCTGGGGTGCTATGGTGTGCAGAACCCTGCTTGGCAGTTTTCAAATAAAGCCTTGGTTGTGGCAGGAGGGAAGGTCTGTCAAAGATTTCAGGTCAATTCTGAGTTTCCCCATCCCAACCCTGCTAAATCCTAAAGAGGAGCTGGCAGAATGCCACAGGAACTAAGGAAGCAACAAAAGGCTTTTTGGTTTGCTTTTCCGCAGAAAAAATACTTCTGGTATCCTCCACATTTTCTTGTTTAATTAACACTACACATGTTGTCCTTTTCTTTCAAAAATCAAAAGAGCGTTCATAGGCAGTGTGAACAAGATCTTCCCTGACAAGCCCCAACCTAGAGCCATGCTTAAGATCAAGCTCTAAACCTTAAGTATGGTGACACAAATGGCATCACTATAATCATGTTGTTTTCCAGTTACTCAGATCAGAAGTAGGCACTGCATTATTTCAGGAAGGATATGTTTGGATTAGACACTGGATTATGGAGGGAGTAATTATTTGTCCCATCAAACTCTTTTAGGTCCTTACAGATGGCTATTTGGTGTTCCAGGAATACTGAACTGCACTGCTAATTTTTACAATGGGGGCAGTTAGAAGTCAGGAGAACCTGACTGTTATGGTTAGTGAAAATAGTAGATTTGTGCTGATAAAACACTACTCAGCATGTTTTTTGCTTTCTAGACGTAACCACCGGTGCACTTAATAACAGGACTTGAGCAAACTATACTGTGTGAATCAAACACATAAAAGTATAAATATTCCTTTTTTTAGAAAGCAAGTCTTAAAAAGTGCATTATAATCAACTACCATGGTAAAAAGCAAAATATCCAGCATTACCACACAAGCAACTGGCATAATGTGCTTTATTATACCTTTAGCTTGAAACTGGGTAAATAAAAATCCAATAACCAAAGTACAGTCTCCTGCACAGATTAGGGCACTGAGGACAGAAGGCCTCAGAGAATTAGATATTCAATCCTTTGTCTTATTGATTATTCCCTGGAAAAGGTGGGCACGTCCAGAAGACTGAGGAAGATACTCTGGTGTTACTGCTCTCTGTCTCTCACTACTCTGGCCTGTACTTGTTTTACAGATTCTGGGTGCTGGAAGAAAAAGGCTTTATGGAAAGTAAACTGCACTTGCAGTTTATATTCACAGTACTAGAAAATACAAGGTTGTGGAAAAAAAGGTATTTTGTTAATTTTTAATAAAATGGTCTAATATATGTCTGGCCAGGCAGTATTAGGACAAAGCAGAGGATGAAACTGTTATGGCCCTGGGATCCATCCCTAGCTTTACTACTGATGTTGGGAGCTCTCTGGACTGCTGAGCCCATGGCTGGCTACACACACATAATTGCAGGCGTAAGCTCACACTGAACTGCAGCCTGCAGCTAGTGCAGATCTGTGTGCAAGGAGCCCCAGGCTTTTGCTAGAAATACAAACCACCATTCTTTGCTTCATTAGGATTAGAATTGTGTGGCATTTTCCAGTCAAAAATACTTTTTTCAATCAAAAATGTTGACTGAGTGACATCAAAGTATTGCCTAAATAAAGTCTACTTTGCCAAGCTGCTCGCCTGGGGCGGTGGAGCTGTAGATACTCTGACAAAGTTCAAGCAGTTGTTTAAGCATTTTTCATGAAACAGCATATTCTGGTGGCTGTTATTCAGAACAACTTTTGCTCTTCAAATTCTTCATATTTTCCTTGGAAGCATTATGTTGCTCTGAACCACCGCAAACTTTTTTTTTTATTTTAACTGAAAAGAATAATTTTTAAAGCACCAATATTTATTTTTTTCCGGTGTTTCACAAATATCAGCAAGCCCTTAAATTCAGCTCAAGCACTTCTATGGCTCTAGCCTATACCACCCAATGAACAGAAGCTCACAGCCATCTATCTACCCAACTACCTCCTTCACGGTCATATTTACAAAGGGTTGTACTGATGGGAGCTCTGAAAGAATGAAATGTAATGCAGTTTATAAAAGGAGCTGGATCTGAATCTTTCCCATCTCAAAATCCAGTAAAGCTTATGATTTTTATTGCATGTGGAAGTCCTTTGGTCTATGTAATACTGATTAGCAGCTTGGTCAGTAAGTCTGATAAAACCAGAAAGTACTTTCAAATGTATTCTGGCCAGAGACACTTGGGAGTGAAGTGTGTGTTGCAGCTGATGGCCCCAGGGGCACACAGATACCTTGGGATTTCTTCCTTGGTTCTGTTCCATCTTGCCATGGTTTTGTACAATTCTCTCCAGAAATAATTACTCCAGGCCTCTCTTCTCCTTCAATCTTCCCAGAAAGTAGGCATCATCTCAAAACTATTCACCCCTCACCTCTCCTACATGCATTAATGTAAAAAATTTAGATCCTGCTTCAGTCCAGGCTCTGGACTGGACTTTAATGGATCCCAAACATAGTAACGCAGCATTCTTACTCCTGATCTCATTTAACCAAGGGAACAGTAGGAATAACATAACTCCTATTGAGCAATGCTTCCCCAGTGCTAATCAGGTCATTAAAAAATCATAAGCAGTTTGTTTGACACAGAGGGACAAAAATGACCACAGAAATTAATCAAAAACAGGGGAAAATTAGAGATTAGAAGTAATATCACTCCTTTCAGCAACCACAGTCTGAATGCTTGGTAAGTGGCTAAAAGATACAATCACTGCAAGATCTGGAGACACAAAAATAGTCTCCTGACTGAATGAAATGTAAACTAAACTTGCCCTAGTACAGAAGCATTTTCCTTCACAGGGCAGTACTCACTGCCATTGGAAAATCCAGACTCATTAGCTGCAAATGCGGGCTGCCACAACTGACCCTCCCTGCTCTTGCTGAAGGAAAACACACACATGCTTAAAGTCAACAGAGTTGGAGGGAAAGGAAGAAAAACCCAAATGGGGCAAACTTGCTAGGAGAGATTTCCATGGAGGTTCCCCACCAAAAAGTAGATCGTTTCCAGTTAGTCCGGGTCAGGGACCGCCTGTGTGGTTTCCTGCCTGCTTGTCTTTGTAGCTTATCTAGATCTCATAAAGATATGCAGCCTGAAAAAATTAGAATGGTTAAGTACAGAAATCAGGAAAACTAAATACAAATGAGCCTTGGTTTGCACTTGTGCAGATAAGCAGGACAATCTATGCCTGTGGGTGGGATGAATACAGTGGTGCCAACCCCTCTGCCGGCGCAGCCACGTCGGGCTGTGGCACATCTCATCTGCCAAGGCTGGGTGAGGTCTCGTGAATGCCACCATGCCTGTCCAGGCACCAAAGCTGTGTCTAACTCTGTCCAAAACACTCTGGGAAACAGCTCAGCTTCTTTGAAGATAGCCCTGACATCAGTTTACAACCCTGCCTGCTTTGACTGTGGTACGGGTGCGTGCCAGCAGGCTATCTCCATGGCATATCCCCATCCCCACTCCCTGCCCTCACAGGGTGGCACACAGGCAGCGCGTGTCTGTGTGTTTGCAAAGCTCCGGGCCTGCACTGGCTCTTGCAAGGCTGGCCATGGGAGCAAAGCAAAAATCCAACCAGGAACATATGCACAAGCTACCATATGGAAAGGGCATTCTCAAATTAAGCCCTGAAACCCAGATGAGATCTGAGCGAAGGACAGTTTCACTTAAAGGAAATCTCTGAGGTCAACCAGCAATTAACTGAAAGGTTCTGATTGAATACGCTATTGACTGCGCCCACATCAGACAGCTTCCTGTTTATTATACCTTATGGGCTGTCTAGGTGCCAAGACATTAAACTGTCAATAATCTATTAATACTAAACAGCTCCTCCCTCCTTACTCCCCCATGCAAATACTCTTAGGCTAAGAAACTGCACTAAAAAGATGGAAATTCTTGGAGTGAGATGGAAATGAGATTTTTAGGGTATTTCTTTGCTTGGTTCCAGCTGAAAGTACAGCAACATTCATAAACAGTGTAACACCCAGTCTATAACTACATGGAAAAAATTGTGTTAAAAAAAATCAGACATGATTGAGACCATATCCTGAAATCTGGCTTTCTTTTCCAAGCCATCTTTAAAGAGCCTAAGTTAAATTTAATTAACAATTTACAACAAGGAGAGAGAAGATATTTAAAGAGAGGCTTACAGGTCCTTAGCATTCAGTGTCTGGGAAACAGTTGTATCTAAAAAAAAGTTTTAATGAATTTAATAGAGAAAAGCACTTTAATTAAATGCTGTCAAAGAGGATTGTATTAATGACTGCACACAAAGGAATTTAAAGCAAGCCAAGTATATTTAGCAAATAGGAAGTAGGCTTTCAGAGGCTGCAACTATTTATGTTTCTGCCATTGCAATGCATCTAGGAGATCACGTTGCCAATTGAAAGCAGTTATGTTATTAGATATGATTTTATTTATTATGGATTATTAAAATTTCAAATGCTGCAGGGAATACATTTATTTCACTTCTAAAATGAAAGAACAAAGATATTTCCTGCTTGCTTAGTAAGAGGAAAAATACAAGACGAAATAAATAATAAATAATAATAATAACTTAGCACTTAACTAGTGAAGTGCTGTCCAGACAGATCTTTCTATGGGGCTTGTTGGGTCCTGGATTTTTAGTGTGTCTCTTTCTGCTACAACTGGATGGATTCACAGTTGCTACTGCAGTTTCAACACAGCATGAAAAGAGGAGCCAGCCTCTTACTCCTCGTGAGTACAACTCCTTGTTGTATCCTGCAGTAGCACAAGGGACTTCTGTGACACTCTACGTTTCAAATCTAAAAATTACCAAAATCCCAAGAAGGAAAAAGAAATCTAGGTTGCCAAGCTCTTGCAAGCAAGGTTGAGAAGACCAAGGTTTTCCAGACCCAACCAAGAGATGTAGCCGCACAATTCTCATAAAAGCCCCTAACAACTACGGGTCTGAATTAAGCCTTTTTGTAGAATGTGCTCACCTTCCTCAGCATCTGTGTGATGGGGAGATGTGGCATGAAGGAAGGGGGCTTTTCACAATCCCACCCTGCCCACATGCCTTGGATTCAAGTGCAGCACATAAAGTGGGCATGGCCTAGCAAGAGCATAATGTAGAGATCCAAACCATAAATTTGAAAAAAAGGAAGCAGAAAATTCAAGAGTGTCAACATTATTTTGTACTATCATAGTACAAATAGCATAAACTAAATTTTGCCCAAACTGGAAACCGAGGAATGTTTTATGACACAAAGTTAATGAGATGGCTGGGTCTGTAATATCCAGGATATGTTCTGTCATTTACCACATCCTTTTTGCCATGTTTAATGGTAAGAGGTTAATGATGATTTTAGACTTTTCAAGTTTCCGACTGTTTCACCAGAGGCAGCCTATATGTGCCTGTATTATTCTGTTTCAGAACACCAAGTCCATTTTAAGTTAGGCACCATTATGTGAGTTAGCCCCAAATCACTGGTTTTAAAATTTATTTATATGTACTTCAGTGTAAGATTTTTACCTTTTAATTCGAAACATGAAGAATTGAGTAGAACTGGGGGGGAAAGACATGGGAAAGGAGGCACAAAGGGATACCTACTCCCTTTCACAATATGAATAGCATCACCAGTTGTGAAGTTCAATTTTCTAAATACATTATCTGATTTTTGTCTAAGACTTTTATTAAAGTCATGTGTGATGTGTGTTGAGAATGTAGCCTTTGTTGTTCTCCACAGCTAGGGATCTTGCAAACAGCTTCACTTTGTCTGTGCCAAGATATTTTGGAATATTCTTTGAAACACTGCAAGCATAGATGACTGTGAGAAAAAAATATGTGCTACTGTACTTCTGGATACTTGATGTGTGAGAATAGAGCATACACACAAAAACATTTCCCGTTTCAATCTGCAATTCCTGTAAAAGTCTACACAAACATGGAGCAACACACACAGCATACTAACCCTGAAAAACACATATCCCTGCACGTATTACAGTCTCTGGATATTTCCAACCATACAGAAGAGAAAACCTCCACACCAATGGACTTCTGAAAAGACTGGCCCAGGGCAAGAAGACTGAGCATGTCCTGCTCTGTCATAGCCTAACCCCCAGCAGTGCCCTGAAGCTGCACAATTTCCTTGGGGAATGCTGTACAATGCAGGAGAAAGAGCAACTCACTCACTCTCAGACATCTTTGGGGTACAAGCAGTGCAATGTTCTCTGGTAGCACAAAACAATCTTGCTTGCCTCCCCATGTAATTTTTACGATTGCCTATCTGCACAGAAGGGCCAGCTGCAATGATCCAGGGCCCTAACTTTATCCTAAGATTTCTGTAAGGAGCCTGAAAACAAACTGTTGCATACGTCCAGTAGCCTATACACATTTACACATCTCTAAAGCCTGATATTATCAGTTTTGTACACATGTGAGGGACAGGGATTATTTCAGGCAGCATTAAAATGAAATTTAAAAGAGCAATATTTTTAACTGCAAAAATTTCCAAACATAAATGGAACAGAGGCTCATCTAGTACCTTTTCAACCTTCAAGATTTGCCTGCTGCCAGCCAGCAAGCTTCAAAGATTATGTGACTTTAAAGAGCTTTATTTAGTAATCTTGCTCTAGATGATTGCTCATCTTCAACCTACTACAACCTCTTACAACACTGGCAGCTTAGCATTTACGAGAGGGACAGGACTGGGAAAAAAATGAGGGCTAAATCTGGTCAAACTGTGTGTGAAAAGCAAAAGGGTGAGATGACAGGGGCCAGAGCTACAGTGATGCCATTTGCTAAAAGAAGACTTGTCAGAGCAACATCAACGCAAACTACCACCACCCTGCCGATTACTGCCAAGTCTCTGCAGTGCTAAATCTGCACATTCAGATTTTAAGTGGAGTTTCTGGCTGGATCTCCCCCATGTGGGAGCTGGGGCAGCCTGAGCAGAGCTCCTTTGGGGCAACCGTGCACAAGCCACTCTCTGGGCAGAAATGCCTTTGCCTCAAATGGGGCAGCACATCCTGCATGACAGTGCGCGCGTCCTCAGCCCCTGGGACAGCCTTCACCTCTGCCATGGTGTCGGTAACCTCACAGTCACTCTCGTGGTAAGAAGCTGGTGACAAAAACACCAACTGTTCTCTCAGGGTTCCCTCACTTAAAGAGTCCCACTTCATTCCTCCATTGATCCTGGACCAACAGAAAGCTGTCCTGGAGCAGATGGCATTAAATTAGCCTCACGGTTCCAGGAGTTCTTTGACAAGACTAAACTTGCCACCTCAGAAAAATACAAAACTATCCACTTTACTTATCTCCCATTTCTAGGGTTAATAGAATAGTACTAAACCTAAGCTAATTTCAGAACAGAAGCAGTTTTGCTTTAATTGCAAGTACACTCCCCACTATCATTTCAAGGGGAATTGCAGGCTTAAAGTTAATAAAAATCAGCAGCACTTTTCAGCCACATGATATATCCACACTAAACAGAAACAGCTGAGAAGGCGCAGTAGGCAGGTTTGGCTATAGCAGTCAAAGCTCAGTGGCTTTCCACTGCAATTGTGGTAACTATCAATCACAAGAAGCTCTATCAGACTCCTCAGAGTTGAATGTAAGGGGTTAGTTGTCTGATATGTGCTCCTGTTGCCTTTGTCAAACCTCCTGCAAGGCTCCTGAGCTACCACAGCACATCAGGAGAATGGCAAGAATGGCGTGCATGAAAAGGATAGAAAACCAGAGCACATACCCACAGCTTTTTTTCCCAAAATGCAGTGTGTCTGGCTGCAGGGCAGGGGTCCTGGAGCAGTATGAGAAAGCAGTTCAGAGGTGGGAGCCCTCTGAGAGTTTTGCATGTACTGCTTTCTTCAGAGCTCAGTCCTTTACCCTTACCCAAAAGCAGACACACACAAGATAGATGTAACTGCAGAGTAAGTGGCATTTGCAATATATATTGCCTTCAGCTTTTATACTGCACAGAAGTAGAAGTTACACAGTTCAATGTTTTTTTCAGTGGTTTTTGAATGGTTTAGATTGAAAGAAGATACTGATATTAAAGAGAGAATGGAACTCCAGATAACGTAACAACTCCACTCACAAAACACAGCTCTTGAGCTGACATGCACTTCCCTATTTAGTTCTAAATCAAAGGCAAAAGAAATACTCCAGCTACAACCCACCCAAACCAAAGCTATGAATAAACCTGCAATACAAATATCTCTAAAAGTCCATCTGGGCTTGTTGAGCACAAATTGTCTCACCAGTCTTGACCATCCCAGTCTGAGCAGACATTACATCCAGCCATGGAATAAAGAGCTAGAGGAATCAAAATGCAGTGGGTATTCTTCTATGGTCTGTCTTTTGGGTACAGACAAATGATGAAAAAAGCAAAACTACCAGGGTGCAGCCATCAAGAATTAATCACAGGGCACACTATCCCCACAAAAAAATTGTCTAGATAAAACAGTAAGCACCAAAGACAGAGAGGTTTGGGAAAGTAGTTTTTGTCCAAGTCTCCCAGACAATTCAGTCCTGATTTCCAGTATGTGAAATCCCCTGCTGTCACTCACACAAACACAGCAAAAACTCACTGTGCACATAATCCTATAGATCATTAAGCACACCATGTTCCCCTATGGAATCACACAGTTTTGCCTCTCTCATCATCTACGATTGTCCAATATTATTAATTAATATTATTTTTTAAGAAAAGAAACTTTAAATCTCACTGTTTTTTCCATCTGCATGCTATGCATTGTGTGACCCATGAACTGCAAAGACATTGTTTAGAATCAGATATTTCATTAGGAAGCACTACTGTGGTGTTTATTCCCCTCTTTGTTACTTCTAGAAAGAGAATATGAAATGAGTTTCATTGGATTGCCATCGCCACTTGCCTTGACCCATTTTTACAAGGGCTCCATGTTCTGCTGTTTTAAATTTCATTGTCATTTCCAAAATATTTGTTCGTTTCCATCCCTCACAAAATGACAAAATTAGTATTTCATTTACTTCTGTGGTATGTTATTTTCTGCATATTTAAAGAGAGACCACAATGTTTGCAGTGAACACACAATACAAAAGAGCTTTCCTACAGCTTTCTGCTGTGCCTTCTTTTATTTACTAATGTTCCTCCATGATTTATGATCTGAACTATTATAAATTGCCAGACTTTTGTAAATCAAAGCTTCTGAGAGAAAAAAAAAAGGCAGGGAGATGTAATTTTAAAAAAGTGACAACAGTGTATCAGAAAGCATGTGAAAACCATTCCTGTTTCTTTAAAGTCAACATTTGACTGCTCTTAAATCAATATGTACCTACCAGCTTCAGCAGATCTATCTGTCAGCTTACATGGAAAATGAAAACCAAGGTTTCTCTGCTCTCTCAATAGTGTGTACTTTGCTGCAGTGGTGGCTCATTACTCCAGAGAATCAGCTTACCACCCCAACACTCCGGAGACAACAGCTTGATTCATCGTTTTCCCAACTGAGTCAGGTTTCTTTGCCCCAGCAATTAACAATGAATTAGCACTATATTAAAGTGCCAAGCAAGATGGTTAATCTCTGGAGTAGTCACCTTGGACACTGCAGACAGAAAGGGGAAGAAGGGAGAGAGATTTACTGTCCCCCAGCATGTCTATAACAAACACTGAATCCCTGGTTGGCAATGGGAAGCGGCTGTAGGCACTTGTCAGCATTAACACTCTAGAAAGATCCAATGCCAACAAACAGCCTGGGAACAGTAGGATTTAGTGAGGGATGGAAAGGAAGACAAGGTACCCTCACCTCTGCAGAGTAGGAAGCTAAATACGGAAGCACAAGGGCTGCTTGCTGCAAAGTGACTACTTTGCATGCAGTCTGTCCTACAGATCTACATAAGGCCAGGCCAGGCTAGATCAAAGGTCCAGCCAGCATCCCATGTCCAATGGTGCTGGAAAAGGATGAGAACAGGGCAAAAATAGAATGCTTTCCAGCATACTCTCCCATCCTCCAGCAACCTGTGGCTCAGAAACTCCATAAATCAGAGGTGATGTTCTTGTGGCATTCAGCTAAGCAACAAACTCCCAGGTCATTTCCTTAGTCCCACAGCAGTACTTTGTGATTATACCACAGAATAGGAGGGAGAGAGAGTCACTTAGGGTCTCAGTGACACCTGAAGTTCCTTAAAAACCAAGCAAGTGGCTGTGGTGAGCTCAGCTGGCATGCACAGCAACACGTAGGTGTAGCATGGATGCTCTGCAACCAGCATGTGAAGGAACATCCAGGCTCTAGCACGTCCACACGGTCACACCCGATGCTGCCAGAGCACACAGCCATGCCACAGAGCTCCACAGGGCTCACATTTTATGACTCCTCAGCACAATAACAAATAAATCAAGTGTGCAGGGAGGAATTTCTTGCGCACTGAGCTTCCACTATAGACATTTTTTTATTTCAGAAACAGGAAAATATTTTATTAAATAGATTAATATATGGGTGACAGGAAAAATCTAATGGAAGAGAGAAAAAAAGGCAAAGTTTATTTTAAAGCCCTGAACCCAAAACTAAACAGAGAGGTACAGAGAGGTAGTAACACCAAAAAGGGGGCAAGAACCTGCCACAAAAGAAACAACAATCCCTTAAACATCAAGAACCAAATTCTGTCCAGCTGATCTTCTACAGCACTACAACTGCCACACTGCACACACCCTGCCCTTAAGAGGACAAAATCAAACCCAGCCTCGAGGTGATTCCCTCACTGAAGGTGTGCCCAACCCTCTCATTGGCAAGTGAACTACACAAAACGCATCACAACAAAATCTTTGCCATTTCCAAGAAGCCATACTGGGAACAAAGCTGAATTTTATCTATCTGTTATCTTTTGCCTGGTTGCATCTCTTGTGATGATAGCCAGGAGTTTCTTCCAAGTCCCTAAGAAGTCCGTTGGAGTGGCATCCCCAGCCCAGAGGGGGCTTGATCATGGTGGCAGGAAGCTCTGGCAGCAGCATGGGGCAGTCTGTTTTCAGACTCTCCCAGTCTAATGGCTGGAGGAGCAGGAGACTCAAGCTCCTCAGTCACAGGTTACTGTACACATGTCAATTCCATCAGAGCAGAAGGAAAGATGGGGTGGGTGGAGAGCAAAAGCAGAACTAAGCACCTCCTGCCTGCTTTGGTGTTACAGTCCTGCATCTGCTGTTAGTCACAGTGCCGCTACTTGTATATTCCTCAAAGGTCTGTCTTCTTGACATCAAGGCTGCAGGTAAGGGCTCGATTTACAGTGCACTTTTTACTAGCAAAGCCTGCAACGCAAAGTAGGTCGGTGACTGCAGCTCTTGGATGTTTCCACCCCCTGCTAAAATGCAGCCAGGCACCGTGGCAGACACTCTGCACCCGCCATTGCTTTGAGAAGGAAATGAGAGTTGCTTTCCCACTTGACACTACAGAGGGAATTTCAGATAGGCAGAATGTAATTACTTGGCCTGGAGTTCAGCCAGGAGTGGGGCCCAGGACCCCTACCCTTATGTAAAGTGTCACAAAATCTCCAATGACTGCAAGTGTGAGGACCTCAGCTTTACATCTCTGGCTGCTGTCATTGATTCTTCATGGCTAATTACCTAATAGTGACCCTTGCAGCAAAGCCAAAGAACAAACCTTGCTGCTTGAAACAATTCAAGTCCCAGAGACCAAAAACTATGCAAAAATTGCTTGGTGCAGGCTATCTTTTGACAGTAGGGAGCAGGTGGACAGCCAGCTTTCCGTGTCTTGCGCTGGTTGCGTGCCACTCAAAAACCTACTGGGGTTTTTGGATGGGCAAACATAGCTTTAAAATGCAGCACCCCCAAAACACGAGCCTACTGTATCAACTGTATACCAGGGTCTCCAGAGTTTTACTGTATGTAGTTGCCAGCTGGTTCCATTTATTTTTCTTCATTTTTCATATTTTGACTGTAATTAATAATTAATCCATGGCTTTGTAACTTGCTGACAAATACAAATGCATCATATTACAACACAGTGTAACGTGTCACTCACAAGAGCCAACCTGCACAATGCAGAAAAGTGATGTGCAGAAGGCTTTGGAAAGTAGGCTAATCATCAAGGTCACTCACAAGAGCTCAGGGAAACTTTTTCTTCAAAGTGGCCCTTAGAGGACATTCCTACTTGCTGTGGGCACCAGAACTGGGTTAATATGTTCAAATCTACACAGGTCTAGTCCTCTTCCCACATGGTTAGCTTGGCCCTTTACCCTTTGGTAGCTCCTTGACTCAAGATCCCACAAACTTTTGGGAACGTGGAAGACAAAACTGGCAATATTAATTACTTAGGGCACTTTCCCTACTTTATAGCTCTGAGAATCTGAACCCCAGGAAACACATTTTTTCTTCCAGGCAAAAACCAAATGGAAAGCACAGAGGAAGTCAGTAGCAGATGAGACAAAGACGATTGATTTAGGCTATAATTAATCTGGGTGAGAACCAATCTGTTTCAGAAGGGGCAGGATTACAAGACAGAAAAACATCTGGCCTTTGGAAAAAGGTGAGTATATGGTTGGCTGCAGTACTAGCAGCAGCAGAACAAGAGCAGCGACAAAGAATAGAGGCTGAATGCCAAGGTTCACAGCAAGAGCAGCAAAGCAGTGCAAGCTGCCATCAAACAGCAACAGGCAGAGCAAAGGTGGGAGGAAGAACTGTGAGATCATCAGAGAGAAACACGGTACTGACAGCTCTCTGAGAGCTGTCATGCAATGGGATCAGGTGAATAGCACCAAGTGCCAGTGGCAATCCAAAAGGATGGTCTGCTGTGGAAGGCGCCACCTCAGCTTTTTAGGCTGAAAAAACATCTCCTGAGCCTCTCTTGACCATCAGCAGATGTTTGGGTTGGTGACATGCATCACTAGTTATTAGGAATGCACATAAGGCTGATTTTCTCTTCTGACTGAAGCTAGAACTGCAAAGATGAAAAGTCTTGTAGTATTTTCACTTTATTTTCCCTATGTATATTTCTATTTATATCTCATTCTTTTAAAACTTGAGACAAGGACAGAACAAAGGTGCACAAACCGAAAACTCAGTCACAAAGGTTGTAGAGAGAAGCAAAACAATCCTGAGAAGGTTGTGAAGTGAAGGTCTGTTCCCCACAAAACACTCACCATAGTCATTTTAGAAGTACTTTTACCTTACACTGAATATATAAAAAACACTTTTCCATGTTATACTCTTCAAAATCCCTGTGTTACCTGTGCATGGACAAACTTCCCCTCCTACCCTCCTGCTTTTTCTGAAGTGTTACCTGGCTTCTTTGAACAAAATCAGATGTACAGCTGCAGTTGTCCATTAGCCACCATTTGAGAGTAGGTAACAGGGGTGCTCAGATTCTGTGAGAAGGAGCAAGTGACCAAGTCCCCACTTCTGTTCTGCTTCCTAAATAACTGCACACTTCTTGCTGTTGCTGAGGAACACATCTGTACTCCTCTAAATGTCAGCAGCTTTAGACAGCTACATAGTTTCAGCCACAACGCAACTACCGACACCAAAGGAGCTCCATAATTTCACTGCTTCTGACCTCACTGTTACCAGTGACATGGATCCTCACATGTTTTCTCTTCAGCCACCAACACAAACCTGAACACACTCACACACATGCTGCAACATACACACAGCAAGCGAACCTCTCAGGCTGAGGCTTGCATGTGGCCCTACAGACAGGTGAAAACTGGTATGTCTCAACCTGCAAAGCAGAAGGAAGACAGAACCAGTTGCTTCTCTCTACCTCTGACAGCTGTTCCCTCCTGCAAACACCCTGAGAAGGAAGGTAGCGCTCTGACCTGCACGGGCTCAGGAGTGAGCTGAACAACATGCTGCATACGCTCACTGTGGTGATGTCTGGACTCCTCCTCATAGATCACATCCCTCTCGTGCTGGGGAAGGTTCAGGAAGCGGCGAATGGTGCAGAGGTTCTCCCAAAGGGTGCGGTTTTCCGGACTTGGGTTTTCTTTCCAACGAAGCAGCTCACACAGCCAGCCCTGCAACAGTAGGGTCAGCAGAGTTAATTCACTGAGTACCAAGGAACCAGATGTGACTGTTAAGTCAGCTAGACTTAAAAGCTCTGTGCTGCAAGTTTCGCTGGTCTCATCTCACACATAACACTCCATACCCTCAGCTGCCCTTTGTTCTCAACAAATCCTTGACGTATCTCCTGCAAGCTGGAGAAACAGACACCAGCAGCAAAGCTCAACAGGAACTAGGAAGGACAGAATCTTACCACCTGTTATAATCATACCATGTTTAAAATGCTCGGATATAAATATACAAATATAAGGTGGGCAAATGCCAACCTCATGAAGTTCAACAAGGCCAAGTGCAAGGTTCTGCACCTGGGTCAGCACAACCCCAGGCACAAATACAGGCTGGGGGGAGAATGGATAGAGAGCAGTCCTGAGGAAAAGGACTTAGGGGTGGTAGCAGATGAGAAGCTCAACATAAGCCGCCAGTGTGCGCTCACAGCCCAGAGGGCCAATTGTGTCCTGGGCTGAATCAAAAGAAGTGTGGCCAGCAGGGCCAGGGAGGTGATTCTGCTGCTCTAGTCTGCTCTCATGAGACCCCACCTGGAACACTGTGTACAGCTCTGGAGCCCTCAGCACAGGAAAGACAGGGAGCTGTTGGAGAGGGTCCAGAGGAGGGCCGCAAAGATGATCAAAGGGCTGGAGCACCTCTGCTATCAAGACAGGCTGAAAGAATTTGGGCTATTCAGCCTGGAGAAGAGAAGGCTCCAGGGAGACCTTCTGGAGCCTTCCAGTACCTGAAGAGGCCTAAGGGAAAGCTGGACTTTTCACCAGAGAAGGCAATGATAGGACAAGGGATTTTCAACTGATAGGACAAGGTTTTCAACTGAAAGAAGGTAGATTTAGGTTAGACATCAGGAAGAAATTCTTCACCAAGAGGGTAGTAAGGTGCTGGAACAGGTAGCCTAGGGAGGTTGTGGATGCTGCCTCCCTGGAGGTGTTTAAGGTTAGGATGGATGAGGCTTTGTGCAACCTGGTCTAGTGTCAGATGTCCCTGCTCATAGCAGGGAGGTTGGATCCTGATGATCTTTAAGGTCACTTCCAACCTTAACCGTTCTATGACTCGGTGATCTTTCCCACAGAAAACATGAGTTGACATAAATGTGCATCTCCACTTCTGTTTCAGAGCCCCCTTATTTCTTCATCCAAGCAAGAGAAAAGGAGACACAAATGCTGAGACTTGCTAACAACAATTATGCTAAGGATTGCAGCTGCAGGACCAGAAATCCAACCACTACTGAAAATGTTTAGAAGATACTATCAAGTAAAGACCCCTGCTCTGCTGTCACTGTGTTGCACTGACTCCCCCAGCTCCGAACCCCACTAAAATTTGATAGCTTTAAATAATTAAATGGCCACTTACAACATGCAACCTCAGAGAAAGGGAATCCTCCAGTATTTAGCACAAAAGCAGCAAACAGGGTCCCAAAGAAGTTACTAAGGAGATCAAGATACTAGGTGGAGGTAATTCTACACCCAACTACAGATCATAATAATAGTAGATTTAATTCCTGCTATATTACATTAAGGTTAGTCTGAAATGCCTTCAAAAAGTTACCACTGTATTAAATCCTGCAGGATGTCTCCACAGGGGCTGAGAGCTCAGACCCCTGAGAGGAAATCACCAATGCTTCAGAAGGAGGAAGCCACTCTGAAACACAAACCTGACCAGAGAACACAACAGCTGTAGCTGTTAAGGTGAGGACAGCCCCACACATGCTGAACACATGTGGCAGTGACCTGGCCTGCCCAGCAGGTTAACCAGGAAGGGTGGCTCTTTCTGCCCCTGTCTGGGGGACATACAGCAAGCCTCATCTTGCCTGCCAGCAGGCAGCCCCACTTGGGGCTGAGGGCAGTGACTCTCCTCCTTTGCCCACGTGCAGGAGACACAATGCAAATGACAGAATATGAGAAGATAATGCTGAGGATGCTGTTTACCTAGTAGCTTTATAACCCAGCATTTTTGAGCTACAGCTCAGCATTTTGACACCATTTTGACAGGCTCCTTGCAATACCTAAAAGATAGCTTGATCAATGTTAAAAACATTTGGTACAGGAAGTAGAAAAAACTCCATTTTTCTGAACAGTGACTAGAGCCAATGGAACAGCCAGATTCAATCCGGGCCTGCGTGGGGGTTTTTTGGTATTGCTTTTTTTGTGTAACAACTTGTAAGCCATTGACAACTTCTACCGTGCACTCTAAACCTCATATATAATATCATAAGCCCTTGTTTGTCTTACTCTCCACTGTGTCTTCTGCCTTCACCCGCCCAAAAAAGGGAAGATTTGATTATCTTCGCTGCATCAGCCAAGACAGCAACACCAGCTGTTCTCATTGTGCAGCCTCTTCCTCACGGCCTACATGTTAATAACCTGATCATTCCATTTTCTCCTTCAACTGCCGGCTGCAGCACAGCGAAGAGACAAAAACCCAGGCCCATCTGCAGCAGCTGTAGGCACTGAACTGTGAAGCCACCAGGGATTTATAAACTAATCTGTAACACAACACTGCCTTGTTTTTACAAGTGAGAGGCCACATTTGTGCAGACCTGATCTTTTCTTGCAATAAACTAGGAAGGCTGGGGGGAGGCAAGGATGAAAACAAGATAACTGATCATTTACTTAGGGGAAAAAAAATGTGTATTATATTTTCAAAGAATTTTGACTGGTATTTGCATAATCTCTCAGCCAGGTGATGTCTGCATTTTAAAGTGGTTTGGCCACATCCCTTGCCTTCAGTTCTCCTCTTTCCCTTTCCTCCTCTCAGAAATCCTCCAAAACTTTCTCCCTTTTAGAGAAGACAGGAACAAAATCTCCCAGCTCCACAGTATTTTCTCAGGGGTTCCTCCACAGAAAGGAAATAATTTTTTAAATGGAAAATAAACCATCTGTGGAAAAAATAAGCTCCCATTTCTCCCTGTTTTAAGCAATCTGAATAAGTCTCCAACTGAACTCTTCCAAAGGTTGCAAGCAGGTATGTTTAACATCTGCCAAGGGATGCTGCAGCATGAAGACCAAGAGTTCAACAGAAAATACACACAAAACCCCACATCTGGTGGAGCTGGAGCCCTGCATGGGGCAGGCTCAGGGGAGGATGGCTCCTGGGGCTGTCCCAAGGGCTGCAGGGCATTGTGCAGTGCCAAGCTCCAGCAGAGCCCAGGGATAGCGTGGCACGGCCACCTCCCCTTCCCCCTTCCCAAAGTTGGACCGGCTAGCCCAACGGTGAGTGCTGCCTTTTGATTTATCCGTCCCCTCATAATCAGCACTCATTACAATCACTTAGAGCAACACTACAGGCCTCATTATGGACTAGGCACTTGCTGCCATTAGTCTTCAAGAAGGATAGTGCTCAATTTGCCTGGCAACATGCGAGGTCCTGACCTTGGAGCTATTAGGGAAAAGATTAGACTGCAGTGTGACCATGTGTGCAGACATGAGCAAACCAAATTAATTTCTGGCGAAGGGAGGCATCAGGCAAAGACCCCGTCATCCTGAGGACACCTGAGAACTTCTCCATTCCCCAAAGGACATAAGCTAATGGCACGTTTAAAGGAGCCTGGTTCTGAAGGTGAAGCACATCCGTGGTATTTAGAGAGATATTAATCCAGTTTCCCCACAAAGTATTTGCTTGGCTGATCAGATTAAGGGATCCAGCCTTCAACAGCACACCCCCACCACAGCAGGCCCCAAGAAATCTGTGATACTTCACAGCCTCAGACATATTGCACCATGTGTACCCAGCTGCTACAATAATTAGCTTATGAATGTATCAGCTGGTTCTGTGATTTTTATAAATAATAACTAACCTACAGAGCAGAAAGATTTTCATGAGCCTAATATTAGCAAGAAATTGCAAGGTGCGCCTAACTCTGAATAGTCATTGTACTAAATACCCTGCCTTCTCTCATGTTGTGCGGGACTGGATCTCCCCCAACACCATTTATAAATATTTATTTTTGCATCAGCAATGACAATATATTTGTGGCAGCTTTCTTCACAACAGCCATCATTTGCTCACCCCCACATATACACGTGCGTACCCGCTGCGTGCATGTGTACACTTATCTGCAGCAAATCTGTCCTTTCATTGCTCTTTTCCTATCCTTTCTTTTATTTATTCAAGCATTCATTCCCTCACCCATTCAAGACCCTATCTACCCATCGATGGGGCTGCTTATTAGGCAACAGTTTCAGCTAATATGTGAGAAACCACAGTGCTGCAGCTTACTCACACATTCTTCATGATTGCAAGTAACCGCTTTCCCCATGCACAGATGAGAAGTCTGCATTGGGGTTTTTTAATTATTTATTTAAATAATCTTAGCACGCCATCCAAGAAAGTTTTGCAGTACCAGGCAGAAAAAAAAAGGAAAAAAAAGTGTAAATGTCAAATAAAACAGTGACAGATGACAGTATTCTCTATTGAATAGCACCGTTTCTTCGTGCATGTTCAATGAGAACTCATGAATTATTAATATGCAAATCTCCTTTTTCTGTTAAAAATCTCAACTTGGGGTTTTTTGGTTGCAATTTATTTTCTTTTATTTATTTCTCTGGGTCTGTGTACGTTACACTGAGCTTTCCATGAGAATTATTTCATTAAAGAAATGCTAACACACAGAACTTCTTGGAGCTACAGTCATTCACAGTGAGTTTTCATCTATAGCTACATTTATTGGCATGAAGACGGAAAAGTGGAGGAGACGTTATCTTACCACTTTTCCACAACATCTGAGTTCACTGTGTTACAAGTAAATCCAACTTCTGAGAACGTATTCTGAAAATCTAACAAACAACACATTCTTCCCCAGATCCGTGATACGCTGGTTATGATCCTGCCTCCTCTACACACCACAAGTCTTGCTCCGCTGCACAAACAGCCCCCTTGACTGCCACAGTTAGCAGGAGAATCTGATACGTGCCAGTGTCAATAGGGGTGGCAGAATCTGGCCCATTATGTAAGCTTCTAAGGTTCTCAAATGGGAATGTCTTCCATTAAAAATAAGAGAAGGAAAAACAGCACAATTAAAGGATACTTTTGGCTCTACAGTCAGGCACACCCAGTGTTTGTGGTTACAAGGAATTTTGCTCAGAATTTCCTCCATTTCACCCCAAAACTTCTAGAGGCATCGAGCATACAGCCCAGTTCAGCTCATTAAAGAGAGCTGCAGAGAAGTGCTAACCTCTATTTTTGTTGTTCTCATGAGACAAGTTAAACATTTTCTAAGCATTTTATTTGATAAAACAAATAGTATCATATTAATGTCCTATTTTTAACCTCTCTCTGTCTCCTAATCAAATACGTTTCCACATAGCTAAGCAAACAACAACAAAAATCTGCAGGAAGCCAGCCATTCCCATTGTGCTTTTATGCTGTTAAAGAAACTGCATGTTTACTACACCAAAGCATCAGCCTTAGTGCACTCAGACCCCCTTGAGGGACAGTTAGCTGGTGCAGCGATTGCAAGCTGTATGCTCTTTTCACTTATCCCTGAGCCCTTTTTTAGCAGCTTGACCTTTTCACTTTTCACAGGCAGCCAGAGGCACCAGACTATAATACAGTCAGGTTTTCCAGTGCTCAGCAAAGGTATGCACAAATATCCTGAGCCCCAAAAGTGCTCCTGCAGACCTGCTGACTTGCAGTCAGCCGAAAACCAAGTTCCTGACTGAAGAACAAGAAAGCATGTGGGAAGAGTTCAGGCTCAGTTATGCTGGCGCTTACACTTTGAGCAGCATCTCTACTGAAAGCCATTACAGGAGTCGGCAGTTTGGTGTCCACACTGACTCAGTCACAAGCAGCCTGTGGGCTCAGGCTGGACCATGGGGCGCTTTGAGCCTGGCTAAAACCATAATTAAACTGACCTTGTGCTTTCCTGCAGTTATGCTGAAATTAATAATAATAACACAGCTAGTTTTCTGTGCTGACATTTTCTAGGGTCTCCAGTGAAAGCATGAGTAGGCAAATGAAGAGTTTTTAGTAAGAGTGATTTAGTAAGAGTGATTCAGGAATAAATCTCAAAAATAAATGTAAAAGGCCATTTCCTCACCCACATCATCAGTACAGAAAATGTCAGCATATGTGACAAAAGGAAAAAAAAAAAGCAATGATCGACGCAAGTCTTGAAAGATTAGGAAAGAAATGCTGCATTCCACAGAGAAAGCCCCCTTTCTACATTGGATCATAGAAGTCATCTGGATGAACTTCCTCAGCCTCTCTTCTCTCCACTGAATTTGGGATTCTGCAGTGCGAAATGAGCCAAATAATATTCTGCTCTTGTTCCTTAATCGCCAAACTCTCTTTCCATGAATCCAATAAGTGTCTATTAAAATAAATAAACCCCCTAATGATTCAAGATAACCTAATCAAGAAAGCTGAAATGGATAAAAGACTAACTGTAATGGAGAGTTCTGTCATGGCTTCAATGAATTCTTGATGAGGGCCGGGGGAGGGGACTGAACCTGAGAAGCTTTACTTGGAGCATTTTGATACAGTTCAAGGTTAATCACTCAATAGTCTGGATTTTCTGAAACGCTCTGTACCTTTCCTTCCTCCAAAATGTGAGGCAAAACGCAATGCACTTTCATGAGGGCCAGTTTCTCACTAGCCTTAGAATACAGGAAACTATACAAAGAAAGAAACAAAGTACATGAGCCTTGACGTATCTTAGATTCCTGGGAACACCAAGTCTGCTTACAGCTCTTGGCCTCAGAGGGAAAGATGCTGTGCACTGAGGATATTTCCAGCGTGCCAAGTTCAAACTAGCTTCTCCCCACGCTGGAGAGGAAGTGTGGGCTTGTGGTTAGGGCAAGCAGCCTGCCATCAGCTCCCAAGTCTGCCAAGGACTTCCTGAGCAAAGCCCCAGCTCCACAACCATCCCTGCTTTGCTCAGCTGCTGTGAGGCTAACACACTGCTGCAGATGCTGTCTTGGATGGGGGTCACACTGTGACTGCATTTAGAAGCCTGTAAAAAAGAAGCTAATGTCCAAAGGTACTTCAAAGAAATTTTAAGTTCAGTCAAGGAGAGAAATGTCTTTCTGTATTTCCTCCGTATGTAACATGAGCATCAAAATATCAGCACAACAGATAGGTCCCAGCTGTAAACATTCACAACATCATAAAGGCACTGAGATGCTACAGCAGTAAGACGTGCCCTATATGCAGACACTATATATGCTACGCGTCTTCACCACCAGCTGTTTTTTCTAGCTGTTGTTCATTATCACTGGAAGCTAATTAGTTTAAGGGCATAGAAAAATACCTATTATAAGCTAAAAGGGGGAGAGAAGGCATCCCATAATATCAAATTAATACCAGGGAATAGAAGTTGGGAAGAAAAGAGAGGGAAGGACAAGATCAGGGATTTCTAAAACTAACCCTGCCCCAGAGTGAAGCTGCTCATCCCTCTTGCAGTATCTCTACTATCTTCTTGGATCATGGGCAGAAGGTGAGAGCATGGGAAGGCGCCCATGGTGCTGAGACCCACCTAGCATGGGCTCCTGCTGTGGGGCTAACACCCCTCTTGGCCAGAGAACAGCTTGCCAGACAATCCTGGCAATGACCAGGGATCTCAACATGAAAAGTCAAGAGGAAAGATGAGGAACTGTTGTGGTGATTTCAGTCCATAGCCCTGGGTTTCTCTTAACCTGGAAGGCCTTAACTGAAGGGCTTTTCTGTCTCCAGCCTCCATTTTCCCAGTCAAGTTTATTTTTTGTATGTTCATTTTTAAATGGGGCAAAGATACAAACCAGAGACTGAGCTTTGCCAGCTTAATGTTTTCTCAAACGTTGCTTCATGGGGTCCCTCTTGCTTTACTGTGGTGCAACTGGAACAAATTCCAGTCCCGTGAGGAAGAATTTCAGTTTCAAGGGTTTACTTTTTGTTTTCACTGGACTGGTGAAGGTCAAACCCTTCCATTTGCCCTACCCAAGGCAAATCCCCAGCAGCACATGCCCCACTTCCTGATACTGCCCTAGCCTGATGAAGGACAGTCTCTTGCCCTGGGAGAACTGTGGGAAGTTTGGTCTCCATGTTCATCCAAACTTTGCGCTCCCTCAGACTGTCAACATGAGCTCCAGCCAGCTATGCCCACTATTTATTTTGATAGTGACTGTTTATTATGAAGACAAATATATTCTTAAACTGATTCACACTGACAAAAAAGAAAAAAAGCATCTGCTGAGCACAACACAGCCTCTGCTAGGACTCTGGCTAGCAGAGGTCAGAGGGGTGATGCTGCTGCACAGTATTACAGAAGTGCTGGCAAATGGTCATGGGGGAAATGGTTTTCCTGAAGCTGTAATGTACAGCAGGTGCAGAACTGGACCACTTTTCAAGACTGACAATCCAAATCTGAAGCAACGCAAGGTCAAAGTCTCCACTTGTCCCACTGCCCAGCTCTGGAGACACAGAAGCCATCCAAACCTCTTTGAAATGGCACACTGGAAACCCACCTCCTTGTGAATCAAATATAACCAGGAAAGCCTAAAGCGCAGACTGGAAACCAAATCGTGGTGTTCCAGCCACACTCAGAAACACTCCCAACATGGTAACAGCGTTCCCAGGTTTAGTCATTTAAAGGACAAAGGGCACAAGCAGGTGTCATCCCCAGAGAAACATGCTATCCAGCAGGTACACCATTAACAGCTGGCAACTAACATAGGATGACTGATTTGGAAGATGTGTTTGTAGGGCACTGAGCCCCTCAGCTCCTGTTGCCTTCAAAAACACAAAGGGATGCACAGACCTTCACAAACAAGACTAAAAATGTCTAGATATAAGTTAAAAGGAATAAAATGCATATTATAGTAAAGTAATGATGAATAAGTCAATGTCTAAGTGCATGGCTTGAGATCTTGATGAAGTTCGATTGCCTTAAAGAAGTCTCACCATACTACCTTGGTACCTCCATGAGGCCCTCTTCCTTGCATTTATGTTGACTTATGGCCTCTGTGATTTGAAACCTTTGTTTCTAGCAGCTGCCCTTCCCTTTAGTTGTTGAACTGAGACTCTGCTATGACTTAAGAACAAAGATGGCTACTTGTTAAATTAGAGGTCAATTAACTCCACCAGAAGATGATGGCACTTGCAGTAACTGCTCTCAGTGGGTACCACTCTTCCTGTATGAAGACAGAAGACGACATGAGGCCTCCATTGGCTCTGGATGCTCTCTTGGGTACATGACATACAGCCCTGTGTATAAATGTCAAAACAGCCCTGCCAGAGATTCACTGGCTGCTAAAACTGTGAAGATCTCACAGCACCGTGGATTGCTGTTGACAGAACAGCAGTGCCCAACATAACACATGCCTTGTTAGCAAACTGGAAGCCTCTCAGTAGTCTGGGGTGAGGGAATAATAGAGGAAGCCAACGCAATGCAAGCCAGGCCTGTGGAGAACAGCAAGTGAACGAACCTTGGCGGAGAGTCTAAGCAAACCCTCAGACTAGCTCTTTTTTCCCCCCCTCTTTGAAACTCTCTCTTCTGCAAACATGGGCAGTTTTCAATGAGCACTTCCCACCATGTAACTCAGCTGCTGAAATCAGCAGCATCTTCACCAGAAATGCCCACGACGGGCACAGCTGCCTACACAAAGCACTGGGAAAGCGCCACCGCTACTTTTTAGACAAACTAGATCTAAGGGGACATGCCAACCATCCCACCATGCTAGTGGCTCTCGCCTAGACAAGCAACTGTGTCCTTGCTTTTGGCACTCCTCTTCGGCCACAGGGTACCCCAGCCAGTGGTGGGACACCACAGGCAGACTAAGCCAGGCTGAGGGGCAGGCATGCAGGTGGGCTTTGGGGCAGGGGGAGGTCCTGTATCGCTATAATTCTTGGCTACAGCTTCTCTGTCCCTGCCTTCCAGTGCCCCCATGAAGCACTTTCATGCTCCAGCAGAGCACTATGACATCTCAGCATGGTGAATGCTGGGTCATCCCAGGGAGCCAGTATTGCTTTGGCAGGGCTGTGAAACAAAAGAAACATCAGCCTCAGAAGCATTTCTTTATTTGCTGCTGCTGCTGAAGAAACAAAACCTTTATGTGCAGTAACTTTGCTTTAAATAATAACATTTGTGGATCCTGCTCCTAACCTTTTGCATCTGGCTTTCAAAATCCGTCCTGTTCTTTTTCCACGTGAAGGACTATGGAGCTTATTCTTGTTTTGGTGCTGGTGTGCAATGATGCCAGAGAAGCGCACTCAAGCTGGCACAGACTGAAGCTGGTGAGCCACCCAAATTATTGTTGGGTGGTTCAGTCCCTCTCTATTTCAAGAAGCCTCTGGGTATAATGACAGGAAGCTTGCAGGCAATTTTAAGCCAAACCTCAGAAAGGCTGGCATTCAGTCTGTGTTAAGCGCTCCTTATTAAAAGCTGTCCAGTCCGGATTCTGGGTGGAACTTTGATATCTGCATGGAGTAAAGAATAAGGGGCACGTTTGCAAAATCAATTGTGCAGTTTTTATATTTACTGCACGTTTACCACATATGTCATTTATTACACAGTGGAAAACCGTTAAATGCACAGTAGTTGTGCCAAGTGGCATTATGCTTTTAACAGCTTTATTCGTTTAACAGCTCCAGTTCTCATTATATTTTGCCATGTGGTACATGAGATTTTTAAGCATTTAACAGTTTAAGAGGGTTCCATGGTATTTTCCTTTTATGTATTGCATACTGTGCCTGGGATTTTGTCAGGGAGTAGAGGCATTGCGGACTGTAACCCCTGTACCCTGACAAACGAAAGTAAAAAGCAAAGAAAATAAATTACTAAATGAGGAAGGAAAACCAAATCAAACCTCCGTGTGTCAGGGCTCAAATACCTGTAACAAGGACAAGGCTCTCCCATGTGCTTTGATAGCCTTTGCTGCTGTGTTTATATGCCTTTCAACCTTTTACTTTGCATCTACTTTAATTACTACAATGTTTTTTCCCTGCATAGATGAAAAGGAAGTATGGATCTTGCAGAGTGCATGCACACTTCCGTCCCCCTCTCTCATTGTCAAAGACACATTTGTGCATTTTTGTGTGCATATTGATGCCCTCTCCTATCACAACTGAGTTATTTCATCCAGGATCAGAAATAGCTCTTTTCATTGAGAAAAGAATTCCTCCCAACAGTCTCCAATCCACTTGCTGCCCTTCCTACAAAAAATTCTGTCTGTCCTTCTTTCCAGAAAATTCATTCTGGTGCACTATATTTTTTTTAAGAGTTGGATGAAATTTTTAAATTAATGGATCCTCTTCAAGAATTTCACCCTGACCTAGGTTTGCCCGCATGCATTTTTTACACCCAAGGTGGAAATTAATCCAGGAGAACTCAAAGCAGTGCCTCCTCATGCCTTTTTCTAAAAGTGATTTGATCTGATGTGAATTATTCACATGGCAATACTGTATGCAGCACATACAACATGCAAAAAAAGGAAACACCTGCCTAATATGGAGCTTCCCATTGCCTTTTATCAGTTGATTACTCAAGAAAACAATTTCTTTACCTGCCAAATGAGAAGGATACCATCATTTTGAAAGGTCCTTGTCCCACTAGCAGAGGTCTAAGTTATACACCACAAGTGAGAAATGACATGCGTGTTCGAACAAAAGGGGAGAAAAAGCTTGGCTGTGAACTGATCCTTTCCTCAGCCCATTTTAAAAGGGAAAAGGAAAACACTTAAGCAGGCAAAAGCCAAAAACATGACAGGTTCCCCAGAGATGAAGGTTATTATTATTGTAGGAACAAATGTATTTTTATTGGTCGGAGGAGGAGATGGGTCTAGTTCCAACCCCAGAGTTTGCTTTAAAAACAAACCCCCCAAAAGCCCCGCAACAACAAAATTCCCTTCACCACTCACCTGACTTTTATTGGCAGCCACTTTGGCAAACAGAGCTTGAGATACCTTGGCCCTTTTCATCTCCTGTTGGATCTCGTCATAAATGGCAGCTGTGATGTTGACGTTGGCGCCGTCTGCCTTAATGGGGAGGTCTGTTGTTGGTGTCGAGGTTTTGGCCTACCAAGAGACCATGAAAATAATAATTTAAAAAGTGCTGCTTTCAGCCCAGCCATCTGTGCAGAAATTATCAAAGGATTTCAGTCAGCTGATGCCAAACTGCATTAGCTACAGAGGGACACTTCCTGTCCATTATTCTAATCAGGTTAATTGTGATTGGAAATAATTGCAGTGCATTCCTATAGGACATGCAAGGCCCTGTCAACTCTCCCCCTCTCCCTCTCCCAGCATGTTTATTGAGCAGCTCAACAACAGGATAGGTAGCTGGGGCACTTGGCTGCAGGCAGTTGATGAAGTTAGCTTTGCCAGCTAGCTCCTGCAGCAGAGGCACCAGCCTCTACCTTCTCTCCCCCCTCACTAAGAGTAGCCTACACCTTAGAGGAAGAGCCAATTCTCCCAGAAAAAATGAGTAAATGGGTAGAGGTCTCTAAATAATAAATTATTACTCAATTTAATGCACTCCCTGAAGTCTCCCTCATCCTTTATTAAAACCATACGTATGTCATTTGAGTATGTATGGTTTCCCAGCCTTATCATCATTATGCTAGCCAGACAGTCACCTAATTTCACCTAGGAAATCAGTGGAAATGAAAAAAAAAAAATCATTTCATAAAGCTGGGCTTTGGCATGCCTTTGATGTGCTGCCCTCATTCTCCTAAACTCATATTGAGATTTTGTGTATTCTGCTGCACTCCTTTTAATTGAATGATTTCCCATCAGCTTCTGTGACAAATGAAGGACAATAACGGACGCTGCCAGTACTTTCCCCAGGCTGGACTACCCCTAAGAGGCTTCTATCAATACAGTTCAGCAGGCTGCTAGAAGACTTTTATTTTAAAGCCCCTCGGCCATGGCAGTCCCCAGAAGGCACTGGCAGGCAAGGGAGCAAGGGCGGTACGATGTTTGCTGAGTGCTCCCAGCACCAGCAGCCCCTCAGAGAGACAGTTTTCATTTGCTTTCTGGAGCTCAAAGAGGAGCGAGACCAGGGCTGATCACTGTACCTCTTATGCCTTTTAAGGTAAATATGTAGGTTACTGAGATAAAATCTCTGTTTTCTCTTAAGATGTAAAGGTCTTAGAAACAAAACAACCTGGGTGGCAAAGCTCACACTTCCCGTTAGATCCAAACCTCCCACAAACCCTGGTGACATTCAGGTATTTGGTCTTCAGCTGGCTCCTGGTCTTGTGTCAGAGTTGAAGCCTGCTACAGTACATCTAATGTTAATTTTTAACTAGGCAGACATGCCCAAATACCTATTTGTTAATGGGAAGGTTAACTAGGCAAAACAAAACCTTCTGAACTTTTCCTTCAGTTTTGCTGTCCTCCAAATCTTCCTCTCCCAAACATTATTTTTGTACCAAAGGCCATATTAATAATGGAGCCAAAATCCAATCAAGACAACAATCTAGACTAATCACTCTTCCTACCACTTCCAGGTAAAGCTCTAACCAACCTGTACTTTCTCCCTTCCCTACCCCTCAAACGCAGCAGGCGCTCCTCTGTACTTGTTTCCTGCCTGTTGTAGGCAGGACCCACATGGAAAAGGTCTAAGTTTTTCCTGCTCCTGCTAAGGCTAGCCCCTACATTCATGTGGGGGCAGGTGGAGCAGACTACAGACCCCCATGCCCTGGGATGCCAGTGCTAAACCCACCAACCGCCATCCACAGGCCATGGACACATATGGGGTACAGCCCAACAGGTGGACTGACAGGGACACCACACTGAAATTCAATATTCACAGATAGATGAGAGTTAGGGTGGTTGTGGGAAACCTAAGTAAACAACAAAGAGATCATGGGAAGGAAGAGGACTGTCCAAGTCCATCAGGACTCATTTAATGGAGCTTAATTTTACCAAAGGCCCTGCAGTGCTTAAAGGGGTACAAAAAAAGCCTTCCCAGTCGCTGGAGCCTTTGGCAGCAGCTGAGGTCACCACAGCCTCAAAGGCTGTTACAGAGGCCTGAGATCCTGAGAGGCCTGAGATGAACAAAATTAGCATGTAAAAGAAACATTTAAAATACAGCTCCATCCTGCATAGGTCTCCTACACTGCTAGCTCTACATGTCAGAAAAAAGCCTGGCCTACACACCTTGAAAGCTGGGCCATTTTTTATTTAATAATGAAAATAGGTAGAAAAAGTACCAAAGCAAAATATCACAGCCACTAAAATAAAGTGTTTTATGTTAGAGGTCTAGATTAAAAACTGGTCTTGATATCAAGAAGGAGTTTGCCATTATTGTAATGTCTCATTGCAAACAGTGTGGAAAAAAGAAAGTGTTCCTAACCACAGTGCCAGGACGCTGAAACCCAACTGCTACTGTGGGTCTTCCTCATGTACACGACAACTCCCAATAGCTCAAGGTCTCATCCCCACAGCACCTGCACCCATCTGCCAGATCAATCTGCCATTCTCACCCTGGGGCTGATCCTGAGGAGGGGACAACCCACAAGGGGGGCCTGGGGCTGGCTCATGGCTACAGAGGGCCGAGATGGGTCACTCTGCACATCCTTACACCTGCCTGTGCAAGTGCCCCAGCACCAGCCGCTTCCACAGGTATCTGCCACTGCTCTCCTCCTACCCAGCGCACTCAAGCATCATTCCCAGAAGTATTGCTTAAGAAGATTGGTATCTATGGAAACCATGTTGCCAACTGCCATTCCATCAACTTCTCTGGCACCCTAACACAATTCCTGAAAGGACAGTACAGCTCCTACGGCTGCTGCCCCAAAGCACCCCGGCTCCAGGGTAGGTAATGTGCCTGCCTGGGGAATGGCGGCGCTGCCTGCAAGAATGGCATTTGTCTCCTCAGAACTAATACCGGGCATATGGAGAAGTGCAATAGCTGTGCTGCCTGCATGGAAAGCCTGCTGCTGGGAAGCAGCCTCATTTGCAGAGGTGTCCAAGTTGTCAAAACAGCACCTGTGCTGACTGGTGCTGGCCCTCTAAGGGCTGGATGAATGTTATCCAGCGGGTAAAAGGCGAGCACTGGGTACACAAACCTTTGTGTGTTGCTTTTGCTGATTAAAAACCTCACAATATTCTACTGCATTCTTCAAGCCAAAACAACGCAAGGATGGGCTGCTTTATACTTCTAGAGCATGGTTTTCTAGCAACATGTAGCTCTTAAAAAGGCAGGCAAATTATTTTAAATTACGTTCTAGATGTGGCTAGAACATGGGAAAAATGTCATATTTTGACAGAGGAATGAGATGGGGCAACAGATACAATTTTTATTCTCACTGGATTACATCTAACCTCTAAATTTCCTTCTGTTATTTGATTTTAGTTGCAAAATCTATTGCAATAAATGTAAGTAGGTATAAGCTAATTCTTTCATTAATAAATATAAATGCAGAAAGTGGATACACTATTTAAACATTAAAATAGTCCTTTATAGTTTTAGTTTCACTTAAAGGTGACTAAAAATGGTAGGAGTTATACAGTAAGTTTCCCATGTAATAAAAATTAAGTGTCAAATTTGAGTTGGCAGGATACCTTTGCTTTCAGTGAAAACAGTTCTTCACCTCATGTATTGTGAAGTGCACCCAAATGCCAGCGTTAATTTGAACAAGCTCAAAAATTTCTAGAAAATCAACATACCTTCCTTAAAGATTATGAGTTTGCATGTAAAACAACTACCCCCCCCGCCCCGCTCCGATGCCCAGTGCTTACTTATTTTTAGCAGCTGTGGCTACAATATTCAATATAAGAAGTGCTCAGTAATACTATTATAAACACAGCTAACACAGGCTGAGACTTTGCAGACTACATGACTGCAAAAGCGCTGAAGAAGGAGGGTTACACAGGGCTATTTACTAAAGATCAAGAGAAGTGTTAGAACTGACCCATGATGTCTGCACAGTCAGAAATTTCAAACTCAAGTTAGGGAAATGTCATGACAGGAGTTAATCATCATCTCTGTGCAAGCATCCTCGCTTTTCCAGAGTATACACCTGGGACTGCAAGCAGTCTGACAAAAGTGGAGATCACTATTACAGTGTAGCATGTGAATGTTCTTTCTCAGTGCAAAGGAACAACCTATCCAAGAAGGTGGGTGGCAACAGCATGTTAATAAACATGTGCAGTTAAATCAATGAGGTGGCAGCTGGTTTTGAGCTGTAAAGCATCATCTTCCTTCCCAGCACCCTGCCCATCTGTACTTTCTGTACTTTAAATAATTGCTTATGTAAACCTCTAACTCAAGGACTGGGATTTCCTATGCAGAATACAGAGCACACTGATTTCCAGCAATGTCCGTCTAATTTACTGTGAACCTCTGTTCACTACACATTTTTAATTGCAACATATACGAACCTCTCCACAAGCCCAGAAATTTCCTCTGTGTTCTGCAGAATGTAATGGATACAGCTAAAAATTTACATGCACTGTCTTTCTACAATATATTCTATAGTAGCCATTTAGCTGACGTACATCAGCAGTCTGTGTGTAATGCCCACACACACTCTTTCAGGCACTAATGTTACATACTTTTCTGCATTTTTGGCATTAATTAAAGTTAGAATCATCATCACAATGTCTTGCTGAAATCTACTTATCATCTCTTAACAGTCACTTCAAAACCTTACAAAAGGATTTGCACAACTTACCTGGATGAGAGGAGCAACAGACAGAAGGGCAGAGAGGAACTCCTTTCCTGGACTAATTCACACAACAAACAGGTAACAAGGGATCATATCTTACCTGGGGGGTTCTGGAGGAGCTTGGGCTGCTGGCAGCTGAAGACACCATGCTCACATTAGGGTTCATACTTCTCTCTCTCTCATCCTGATAGATACGATCCCGCTCCGAGTCAGGCAAGTTGAGAAAATTCTGCATTGCTCTTAAGTTTACCAGGAGGGACTGGGATGCTGTCCTAGGGTCTTCTTCTTTACGCAGGATCTCCGACAACAAGCCCTGTTTCGAAAAATGTGTAAAAACAAAAAAAACAACCCAGTCATGTGTTGGTTGGTTTTGTGTTGTTTTTGTTTTTTTTAAATTCGTTTAGTGTAACCAGCTGAGTTGCAATAGTGAGAACCTACAGCAGAATCTCATGGGCTCTCCTAGATGGGATATTTTGTAGGAAAGTGTTTGTTTTCTGGGGGCTGGGGTTTATTTTGGGACTGTCCTATTCTGGCACTGTAATAAGCTTCTGAGTATGGAGATGCTGGATTGGAAGGTAGGGGCATTGGGTAGAAGAAATTGCAGTTACCACCAGGTGCTTGCTGCAAATATTTTAAGAGCTGTTAGATCTCTCTTTTTACTTGAAGCTGGGAACACTTGGCAATCCTGTTCATCTTTGACAAATCTGCCAAGGTTGGTAAATTTAGTTTTGACATTTAAACAGTACAGGAGCTTTATAAAGAAAAACATTTGGCTGGTTTTTGATGTTACAGTCCGTGCATTTTGGTTTGGACAGTCATTTCTGAGAGGAGAAAAATGGAGCAGTGATAAAGCCTTAGAATCTAGCTTTAGGGACTTAACCCATTCTTTCATGGCTCACTTTAAAATACCACAGGCATCGCATTGCAACCATGAATGAACAACATATCCATCTAGTGTTAACAAAAGCCATTATTCCAGGAGGTAACTAGCACAGCATTTCAAAAAAAAAAAAAAAAAAAAAAGGGGGGGGGGGGAGAAAAAAATTAGTTGGAAAGATGAAAATGTCATTAAAAGAGGCTTAAATCTAATGATGGGATTCAATTTATGCCTAACTGTATGCACTCAGCAGTTCTACAGATTATCTAGAAGTCTAAGGCACAACACACAAGCCTGGATCAGGACCTAGAGAAACTCCCAGGACACAGCGTGTGCCACCAGCTTCCCCCAGGCACCCTCTTGCATCCAACACATCACAAATGGGTATTTCACTCCAAAAAAGCAGTAACAGCCATTTCCTGAACTACAGATGTTTAAATGTACTGGTGTGCAAAGAAGCAGAGAGGGATCATTTTCGCTCATTGAGACTACACATATAATAAGAAATGGCAGGCAGAGGCTTCTTATTTTTAAAGGTTGTTCTGCCAATGCTTCCCCAAGCAGTCCAATACCCTTCTGCTTCCAGCCTCCCATGATCCAGAGGCTCTCTGCTCCATTGCTACCAGAACACCAGCCACAGAAGCAGTGTGAAATCCCAGTTGAAGCTCAGAGGGCTCACCTCTACCTACTGCTCTGAGAAGAGCAATGTTCAGCAACCGCGTGCAAAGGGACGCCACCATGCCCCAGACACGATTTAGCTGTCGCTGTTGACATGAGCATTTTACAGTTACTTTACAGCCACGAGTGAGGCAAGCTGCCTCATGAGTATAGTCAAGGCTTACTCCTTTCCTGTAAGAAAAAATGTTACTAGAAAACAACCACATAGTCAAAACCCTTTAATACTTAGCTTATTTTCTTCTGTATCAGAGAGTGTGAGAGACTGACTCTATTCCCTGAGGAGGGAATTCTCTGTGACCTCAACAAAACTGCATGCACATGCTTGGCTTCTTCCTCGGGGCTTACCACCCCTCAGAGAAGCTAGAGACATTTTGAAAAGCTCTCCGAAGTCTGCCAGGCTCACAGGCTTAGGAAGATTAACCAAAAAGTACGTTACAGGAGCCTGAAGCCATGACTGGAATGATCTCAAGATCAATACATCAAGTCCCAATTATAGTTTTCCCTTAAATTTAGAGGAAAATTCTTCAAATGCAGTAAATAAATGAAATATCAGTTCCACAGATTCTCTAAATTCTTAATTTCTTAGGTCTTTTAAAGGATACAGAACTACTTTATTTTTTTCTTAAAGAAAATAGTAACTTTGAATATTAATGTATTTAGCTTGAAAGAAAGGGACTTGAAAGCTATTGGAGCTGACTCTAAGACAGCTTTTTCTCCCCATCTAAGCCTGGCTAAATTTATGGTCCAATTTCAAAAATGGAGAGCAGAAACGTAAGTGAAAGCATGCCAGCAATTACTTTTTAGTGCAATCATTGACTCCCTATGTAAATCAGAGTCTTACAGGTGCAAGTGGCTTGGCCATAGCACTAAGAGCTATCTCACTGCCTGGGATACCAACTCTTGTGCTTGGACACTGACTCATCACCAGAAACAGCCTATCATCAGGCAGATCCAGTGTTTTTGCCGGTACCTCTTGCTTCTACAAGGGTCTCATCTCTGCAACAGGGACGAAGCAATATTTTGCTTGCTGCTCAATCAGCAGCTGTACAGATGCCAGGAGCGTCACCTCCTAATGCCAGCACCTGCTCCAGAAAGAGGGACCAGCTCCTGCCCCCAGTGCCACAACAGGGGCAGCCCCTCACAGGGGCCAAGCCCTGCTCCCCAGGCCCACAGGTAGAAAACCTGTGGGTTTTCTGCAGCTCCTCCACGTGCTTTGGCAGCTTCGGAACCATGTAAAGAGGAGGACAGATAATAAGAAAACTGACTCAGAGGGAAAAATCTCATGTCCTCCTGCAACTGAAGATAAACCATGCAGGTAAACAACAGTGGCTAGATAGCTGAGCGATAGGTAGGACAATAAAGTGAAGTATCTTGAGAGCAACAACGTTTACAGTAATATAATTCTGAGCTACTGAAGTATACACAAACGAACCAGTGAGCAACATTATATTAAAAAAAGTGATAATAAATAATCTCTTCAGCCTTTTTGTCACCTGCAACAAATGAGGCTTTCAATATGCAAAACATCGTCCTTCCAGAAAAACAAATTATCACAATTTCATTTAATTGTAATTTAATCAGGCATAATTTATTTTTTAAAGTGATATACACCAGGTGTGTGGTGAGGTGTGGTGAGGAAACTGGCCCAGCCAGACAAACCCTACTGTTTTTATTTTTGAGAAAACCCTGAAGCCAGCTGGGGACTGTTTTCATTTCTGCAAATTATGCTTCTGCTGGAGGGGGTGAGGGAGGGGAAACCCACAGTATTCGTACATTTGTTATAAAATTCCATTGGCTAAATTAGCTCATTCTGACTTACACCTCACATATTTAAAAAAATTAAAAATAAATAAATAAAAAATTGGCAGTTTGCAGAGTAACCAACTCTGCAACCCTACAAGATCTTCTTCAGGGACTAGAAAGTCTCAAACTGATTTTAAATAGCCCAACAGATGTTCTATACCAAACACAGCTCTCAGGATACATTTTAGGACATGTAGTTTGATAATACCTTTGCTTTTCCACTCCTGTGCATCATTTTTAAACCAGTTGCTGACAAGAAGCTTTATGTTCACAGAGGCCTTGCTCGTGTATGAGGTGTGCACTCCCCCTGAGAAAGGGACTCTGTGCAGTCACAGTTTGATTTACCCTTGGAACCTGCACCATTTTTTAAATTACACACTGTATCCATAATTTCCTTTAAAAAAATAATACCAGTGGTGGAGAAAGAAGCACACGTCCAATCAAAAAGTCATCGGATCTATTTAATGTAGGAGTAATTTTGACAGTGTTTTCCAACTAACTGAAATGTAGTCCTTCAAGCCAGCAAACTCACTGTCATGGCGGTTTGCTTTGCTCTCATTCTATGGAACCCCATTTGTGAACTAATGTATTTTATTTTTATTAACCACAGGACTTTGAGGACAAACAAGCCAAACATCATGAGCAAGAAATCTTTTTTAAGCAACTTCTGAAAGCCAACAGACTACACGTAGAGCGAATGTTATTCAAACTACCTCCTACATCCAAAGGACCAACTGACCAGCCATCGAGGCCAACACAAAGGCTTGACCAAAGCCCACAGAAGGTGAGCCAAGCCTTTCTGCCTTTTTCCCAAAGTGCTTTGGCTCAGGCCTGGAAAGGGTGTAAATGAGATCTCAGGGGGACAGCACTACTTGTGACCAAACACAGGACAGTTTTGCAACCAGAGCTTTTCAAAAGCAATCTGGATGGGGGTGAGGAGATCATGCTGGAGTGCAACCCAGACACCAATGTCCAGGGGAGAGAGGAAGATGAGGGCCACGAGGCAGCAAGAAACTGACATACACTGGCCAGGACTTCTCACGCATCAGATCTGATGACTTGGATGCAACCTGTGCCCTCCCTTGTACAGACCTAAGCAATGTGTCTATGAGAGCAGGCACTAAGTTTAAAAAGGTTCAAAACAGTTTTTGGACAATCAACACACTAGCCAAGGCTAAAACTTAAATAAACCCAACTAATGTGCTAAACCTCCATTTTTATGTTCTGTATAAGGAAATTACATAAATGTAGGACTAAAAAAGCATAAACAGTTTTTTCATACTTTTGGCTTATTTGTGCCTCTCCATAATTTAGTTATTGCCAAAACCAACAGAGAAAATGCTGAAATACTAGAAACATATTGCTCCTGTAGTACTTAAAGCTCCAAGTACTTTAAACCCAGTACTTGTAACTGACAGTCTCAATAGAAAAGCTATCCTGCTTCCCATCAGATATAGATGCAACTCTGAGTTGAATCAGAAAATGTAGGCATTTATTCAATTTCAACGTGTGAATTTTAAAGATCAGTGATGTAAACCTGTCCCCTCTCAGCTTCCCAGTTCAGTATGCGAGGCCAGCATGGAAGGCAGCACTCAGGGAACCCCTGAGAGCTCATTCCTACTTAACTACACTGTAATCGTATCTTCGGCATACAACAAACTTGATTTTGCTAGGCTAAAACGACCATTTATATTTAAATTTGCCTGCTACTTGCACTTGAAAGCTAGAGGAGACAGGTCAGCCAGGGGAGCTCTGCAACAGAAGCACTAACTTTTCATAACCCTTCAAGGAAATAAAGCACCTCCACCTGCTGTGTTTTTCTCATGTCAAGGCAGGCTTTTACTATGACATCTCTTCGCCTCCCTGCATTTCCTCCAGGTCCCACCCTCAAAATTATCTTCTTGGATTAATAAGATACATTTAACAATTCTAAACATACTTCTCTTTGCCTCTAAGTATAGAGCACTCAACAAGAACCCCTATACGGAGTACTTGTAGGCTTCTTAGGACTCAAGCTCACTTTCAAATGCTCACAGCTTTGTTTCCATTCCTTTGCATCTCTTCTTAATTCTAGCTAGGACATGAAGCAGAAGTGCTGGAAGTCTCTTAGAAATGCTTATCCTGGCAATGCATCCAGCACAATTTTGCTAAGCAAAATTGCTTCAGATAATCTGTGGAAATTTTTGAGTGGTTAGCAAAACCAAGCACCCTCATATCCATCCTGTCACAGTTTCTATCAGGCAAAACTGTGTTTGCACCCTATTCCCTGACCAACTCTTCTGTCTCAATGGGCAACATGTGCAGTGCCACTTTTGTGTCAGTTCATATGAGCTTCAGAACTCAAAGGCTCTGACTGGTTTTCCATCGGGGTGAATGGGAGACCAGCTGCCTCCCAGTACCCTTCAGCGTACCTGAATGCATCACATCAGTCCCTCATTTGAAAGAAATATCCTGATGTCTAGATTCACTGCCTACAGCCAGAGTATGAGCCTCATTCTTAAATTCATTTAACTAATGCTAAAATTCAAACATCTCAGGAGAGAGCTGCTTAGGCAAAAAGCATTTAGGGGTTGATTTGAATAAAACTTATACAGGGTGCAACAATGACAATTTGATTTTTATTATTAAAAATGAAGTGTTTAAATCCTCAAAGAAAATGCCTTTATTGCATTAGTTTAATAAAGCCTCTTTTTTATTATGGTATCTCTTTTTATGAGGGAAGGTGTGCATGTGGAGCCGAATGTGGATGAATGGAGAAAAGAAAGAAGAGAAAGACCAAACCACCTGCAGCCACGAAGTGCCACCATTTATACGACATGCATGTGAAACCTTTACACCAAAATATGCCAGAAAATCAGCAAGATGCACAGATCATGCACACTCTGTATATCCATGCATTTGCTTTCAAGGCTCAGGACTCCTGTGCCTCAGGAGGGCTCCTGTGCTGAGCAGGCAGCAGCCGCCTCCTACAAGCACACATTCTGAAAGCCTGACTCACATGCTACTTAAGATCTTTTCATTCAGCCTATTGAATACAATTAAGTTAATTGCAACTGAAATTTTGGGTAGTGCAAAACCCACTGTTGGAACAAATATCCCATCTACCAAAAATCTGCAATTTATTAAATTAAGCACTTCCTTTACAGACTGCCTTCTTTCCTGTGAGTACAACAGAATGCTGCTTGTGCCACATTACACACAAGAATAAAACAAGCAGGCAGCATTAAAGGGTTTCATGCAATAGGAGAGAGTTTTCTATGGGGAAAAAACATAACAAAAAATCTCCCCCCAAACCAAAACCAGAACCCTTGCTAATTGAAAGTCTGTGCACAATGGGGTAGACACCATAGCGATGAATGCAGCATGACTGTCTCACTAGATATGAGGCAGAGAATTAAAGCTGCTTGTCTTCCTCTCACTTAAGTTAAGGGGAAAATCATTTGCAAAAAGAATTCTGTCCAGGATTTGGCTCACAAGCAAGCAGATGTGGAAGAGTTAGTTACTGTAACAAACCATATTTCTAATCTTAAAGCCTCTTAGAGGACCCTTTTCTGATCCCACTTCAGTTTGGAGGAATTTTGCCAAACAAAGCAGAATTAGACATAAATGAGGAGTCACCACCCCCCTCCCTTCTTGCTTGCCTCCGAAGTCTTTATTTGGAGCTTCCTTACCAGTTATGCTCCTGCTCTCAGAGCCCCCAGCCCCTCTATAACTGACTAGTAAAACCTTTGCATGCCCCAGAAGTTATTCCCCCCTTGCAGGAGCCTGGACTTCCCCACAGTTGTGCCAGAAGCTGGGGCACTATCCAGCATCAATCCAATGTTTCCCTATGCCTCAATCCACTTCTGCAGCAAAGGTTTGACCGAATCCCTCAAACAAGGTGGATTAGTCTAACTTATTTAATTATAAATTTCACTACATCTGAGGCTGGTAGAGTTCCCTTCTCCATGTGCTGTTATTTCCTTTCATCCAAAGAGGAACAGTTAGGCCCCAGCTAACTGGGCAGGAGCTGCGCTGGGTACGTGCTGCCTTCCTATCGGCAGGTTGGAAAGCCAACACTGTCACCTGGAGCAACTCAGGGCTCGAGGGAGGGAGCAGTGCTCTTTAGGAAGAGAGTTACAAACAGCCTCAACATGCCTGGTTATTTTTACCCAGCTCTCTTTGTATCTGGCACCACAACTGTTTCATTCAAAAAGCTTCAGGTTCATGGATATTTCCAGTTTCTGAGGCTGTTCAGTAAAACAACTCCTGGCCATTTGCCCAAACATTTTACTATTTTTGGCTATTATGTCAAAACATTGGCAAAAAAAAAAGATACTTAAAAAAAAAAAATCCATATAAACAGAAACACTCATTCAGTCTATAGGCTTTGCAGTCCACTAGGCACCCCCAAGGAGAGAAGCAGTGCATTGATTCAGTGATTTAGGTTGTCTGGACTCTTAAAAATAGCCTGACCAATCAACCTGACTGCAACTCCACGAGCCCACAGCAAAGAGGGACACTTGCAAGCAGGTAGAGGGAGACTACATTCATCTTATGCCAAATGTTCAAATGACCTATTTCCCTCTAGGATTTTGAAGAGCACAGATCACTTTGGCACCTTCAGACTTGCAAAAAAAACTTTCCAGAGAAGGACAAGGTAAACCAGAGGGAGCATTTTTATGCATTTCCTTTGGAAGAATCCTCTTCTGTAACCATCACCACCTGCCCATTTCTCAATACATTACCTTTAAGGTAACCCATGAGGTGAATTGGTAATAGCCTTTAATATCGGTCCATGACAACGACCTTTTGGTTGCAACTCAAATGCTGTGCTAGGAGATACTATAGTGCAAGAGGGAGACAGCACAAGGACTCTGCCCTGAGGATGGCCGAAGTTCATGTGTGTATTCTCCAGGAGGAAGTCCACAGTCTTGGTAGCAGCTCTGGCCAGCAACCCCCTTGTCCTGCCTCCCACATCACACTAGCTCTGCTGGCCAACCTAAAGGGTGCTCATTGTTTTAGAGGCTACCAGTCACCTCCCCTGCATCTATGTTTTAACTGCCCCACACATAGAAGTCATCCTGATTTAAAGAAGGTGCATGCTTCAGATAGATAGGCATTTGGGGAGAACTCTAGCCTGCACTGAGAGCCCCTTTGATTTTATTGCACTGAGCCCAAAAAGGGACAGATGCTCCCCCTGCACCTTAAAACCTTCTCATCCTCTGCAGCCTGTATCTTGCAGGCACTTCCTTCACTCTGGCCCTTTCAAAGCTTTGACTACTTTTACAAATGCACACAAGGCAATTCCAAGTGCAAGGTACAACTCTGACAGTTTTGCTTCTCCCATGAATTTGCAGTATTAATCAGACTTTTCCTTCTTTTTTTCTCAAGATTGAATGGTTTATACAATCAAGAAGTGCAAAAGTCTTACAGAAAGAAAACCTTCTATGAATGACTGTTTCAGTATCAACTTCAGCTTACTGCTTGGATGCATGTAAACATGCTTTATGAAGACGCCCTCCATTTTAAAACAAAGATATCGGGTATGACCATGTAACTCTCAAGTGTTTGATGGGTGTCATACAGCCCTCTGCCTTTCATTTAAACCTACTCACCCTCTTGACCACAGTTTTTAAGAACCAGACAAGGATGCCTAGTTTTCCATTAATGAGATACTTGTTTGTAGCAACACTTCAAACAAAGGGAACAAACTATTTCAGTAAACAACACATTCAAATCAAGGAGCATGTAAGTTTCCAGCTTACAGGTTACAGGCCAGCAGAGCTGCAAAAGGAAGCCTAAGCAAATGATCTTGGCCGTGAAGAACTTGAGCACAAACTATGCAGCTTCCCAAGCAAGATACTGAATCTCCTGCCCTAGTAATACAGCTAACCACCTTAGTGATGGCAAGCTTCCTCCACTCCCTTGATCCATTCCTTGTATGAGCCAGTGAGCCCCCTGGTTGCCTTGGGGGGAGGGAAATGCTAAACATAGGGCCAGGAATGTAAACATCTCTTGTATATTGTCCTCTCTGTCTGCATCATTCCCATCTCAACGGGGCTCCTGGAATGGGGCTGAACAGCCCTGGCTCCACTCCTTGGGCTGCACAACCTCCTGTAGAAGTTTGAACAGCGACCTACTGCAGTCCACAAGAGAGGACTATACCTGGAGTTAAAAACTGCAGTGCTGCTGGTATCCACAAGAAAAAGAAAGGCTACATAAAGCCTAAGAGGGCGTTTTGCCAACATAGACTATTCTTATAATTGCCAAGCAGGTTCCAGGCAACATCGGCTTAGACAAACATCATAGTGTGCACAACCATTTTAAATGTTTATAAGGCCATGTAGGAATTTCTTAATCTTTGGAAATGGTGTAATTAAAACCACTTTCAATAACTGTATTGTCTCTGAGGGTCTAAGAACTCTCTTCTGCCTGTCCTGTTAGTTGAATAAATAAGCATTTAGATTCTACAGCAGGGGGAATTAAAATTGTGACGTTGATCCTCTGAAGATAAAAGAAGGTGCAGAGGTTGGACCAAGGCATTTACTAAAAATCACTTCTACACACCTTCAGGGTTTTTCATACTCAGTTTCAAATAAATCTTAAAATGCTTACTTGGCAATTTTCTGTTTGAAATAAACCCTCTTCATGGCCAACACAGCCTGGGCCAGCTCCTAGCAAAAGATTCCGTGGAGCTCTTCTATGTGCACAACAGGTACAAAGCTGCCTGGTGTTCAGTCCTGTCTCAGAGTGGGACCTCAGTGGGAGCCCTGTGCCTCAGGAGATGGACAGGACTTGTCACAGAGCCTCAAGCACTTTGTTTTCATGTGTGCAGACAACATGGGCACAGGTACAAGCAAATATTGTTGTCTTAAGCTATGTATTTCCAACTTTAAGAGGAAGATTTGGGTGTTTTACAAACCATACAATTGTATCTCTCTTTCTTCTGACCCTCCTCATATCTCTCTTCCCACACACACACACACGTTGGCCATTTGTTCCAATGGATTTAGTCCAGTTTGGATCAAAGCTTCCCCTACTTCATTTAACAGATTTGCTCAGATGGAAGGTCTCAGGGGAGAAATAATGTTAGTAAGAAGGGAGTTTTCAGCATGGAGTATGTAGGTCATTGGACTTGAAAATAAATTAGAGAATAGTTTCTCTATTAAACAAGCCTCACAATACATATTTCATGAAGCTATACTTAATTATAGGCTAATGTGCACCATAGAGCTACCAGGAAGAAAGATTAAGCAGTGGCCCATAATGTAGTGATTAATACAATTATTAGCTGGCTGGCATACAGCATCTACTATTCAGTACCATCATGAGAAACAACAGACCTCCAGTTTCTAAGGCTGGCACTTCGTGTGAAATGCAAGAACTCAAACATTTCCAGAGAGAAACGCACATGTCTCTTCATCTCCCAAGGAGAGGATCCTTGGAAGCAGAAGGAAGAAGGCAAGGTGGCAAGAGCAGACTTGAACTTCGAGTGCCTTTTACAGAGCTTGCTTCTCCACCATGGGTGTGTAAAAACATCCCACATCATCTACTGTGCAGCACAAGGCTGACTGCCTTCTTATTACCTCAAACAGCATTTCCTAGACACACAGAATCAAAACCTTCCCTCCTTTAAAATCCTATAGCAGAACTATCAATTAAACACACAAGTTGTCAGACAGCTTTCTCTTTGGGGGATGAGCTTTTGGTTTAATGGTAGACTTGGGCATTACCAACCCAGGTCTCCCAATCTGGCTAAGGCAGAGCTTCATGCTTAGTGACAGTGGCAAAACCCTCACCAGCAACATTATTGCTGACCTCTCACTCAAGTTCAGAATATGTCATTCTGTCAATACCATCTACTTTGATTATACCAGGCTTTATATACAACGGGTTATGATCCCAGAGGGATGAAAAGCTTTTCCAAATTAAAAGCAGCATTTTAAAGAGGAAATACTCATACATTCCTATGTAGTTTTCATTTGATATCCTCAAGGCTAACCCCAGAACTCAAAGTCATGTTGATTGAAAGTGAATGTTTTTTTCTGAGTGCAGACATCTTATGAATTTAATGGAAGAAGGGAAGTAATAAAAATGTGCTCCATACTTTAATTAGTTCCCTCATAACATGGCATTTCCAAAATGGCAGTGCCAAAGAAAATCGTTAATCCAGGAGAACAGACAAAGGCACTGTATGGGGCAAGGGACAGACCTCCAGGAGATACACACATGTGGCCCTTGTTTTCTCTTGCTAGTAAAGCTTACCTCCAAGACCAACTCTGATTGCACAGAAGAAATTTGTACCAATACTAAATATGAAGCCACTTTCCACTTCTTTAGCCTTTTTACAAAGTATCACAATTGAAAGCTCATACTTGGAATGCCTTGCATGGTATCTGGCAGCACGATAATTTAACTGGCTTGTCTTTCTGAAAACCCATTGACCCTGGGTACTCCAGGTGCTGGGCTTAAGCTGATGCTATCAGGTGATCATTTCAACATCTGAATTCCACTAGGTGAGTGACAAAACTTGTGTCAGATGTGTGAAAGCAAACACAGTCTGCTGAAAATGGCAGACATCTTTCCCAACAGTCAGTCTTTAGGCCTATGCACACTTTTCTTACACATTTCTTGTGGCAGTAGCCTCTGGCACTAGTTGTGGCATCAGTTATACACAGGAAGGAAATGATAGAAGCCCAAAGATACCTCTGACTCTCACAGTCTCTTGTTACATCTTCCTGGCCAGTGGAAGGTTATAACTACAGAGAGGAACTCAGGGAAGAATTCACACGTGTAGAATTACTGCTAGAGAACAAAGCTCAGGTAATTGCACAGGGGTGACCAAATGCAAACAAACAGCTGTTCCAGGAAGACATACACTTGTTCCATCCTGACAAAGACACTGGGGGAAAAAACAGAGGGTGGTTTGATCTGTTTCTATCACACACCTCCTGACTTGATCTGCAACAACCATACAGCCCTCCATGAGCTACAACTTTGCACCCTCAGCACTGTTATAGAACAGAAATGGATACCTGTGTGCGGTTGAATGCTACTCTTGCAAAGACAGCTTGAGACACACTGGCTCTCTTCAGCTCATCTCTGACTTGCTGGTAAATATCTGGAGAGACTTCCACCGATGAATTTGATTGCTCTGGTTTGACAGCTCTAGGGATGGGTGGATGATTCAAGAACTGCTGGTTGATAGCTTGTGGGTGCTGGTGAGCCAGTAGCCGGCTGACAGCAATCTGTTGGTTTATCAGATGGGCCATTGCTATCTGTTGCCTCACCAGTTGTGGACTGAGCTGAGGAGACAGGAGCCCAGGGTTTATCATTGTCTGCATCGTTGGCACTTGGTTTCGGATTGGAGTACTGTGGTGGATTTGGCCATGAGGAGACTGTTCGTTAGTTTTTCCCAAGGTTGCCAGCTGGTTGATATTTGGTAAGTGCATGGGACGCTGACCAAGAACACAATAGTCTGAAAGGTTTTCTCTTTCCACTCTTTCCACTGTTAAAAGAGAAAAATTATTTTACTGTCATTTCAGTTCACACTTATGAGAGGACTCAAAGTACGGGTTACTGCAGGTGACTGTGCACAACAGCATCCGCTTTAGTTCGCAAATCTGCACTGGAATAAAAGCTTCCCAGAAACATATGCAAAAGCAGCACAAAGTAAAAGCAACAACAATAATTAACATTCTTTTGGACTTCTCAGGCATCACTCACTGCTGAGAAAGCCTCCTCATCAAACTGGCAGCATGTATCTTCTCCAGCCTCATTTCCTAAAGAAACGAGCTTGGACATTTCCACTCACACTGTCACTAACTTTTGTTAGTCAGTCACAGCAAACTGAATAACTTTTAAAAGTTTTAAAATGTTTCAGAATCACTGGCACCTGGGTGAAGGAAAGAAACCCAAGTTAGCATCCACCTGCACAAACTCAATGGAAACCAGCATTCCCTTTGCAGCTCATGGAACAATTTCTCATTACTAACTTAGCAACCATTACCTTCTCTGACGCAAACTCTACCTTGCGTTGAGTGTGGATAGTTACCTGGTAACGTCAATTCACCCAGGTGCACTACAGCAGAATCATCCTGCTTGTGTGAAAGCAGGCTACAGAACCATGCAATTCACATATGAGAAAATGTTAAAGCAATGGTTACTATATACAAAGCCTCACCACTATCAGTCTGCCTAGAAATCTTAAAGCATCTCTGCATGACTGCATACTTTAAAGAAAACCCATTGTTTAGCACAACAAAACCCTGTGGTCCCTAATTGACACCTTGCTACAAAAAAATAAAACACTACACACAAAACGCATACACTGTCATTTTATATAAGATACATGATGTCCCTTCAAAATCTCTTATGTCAGCAATATTGCAATATCTTTCCATCTAACTGCAAAACCAAATGCACATATTACAAAAGCAAATTTCCTCTAAAAGTAGTATTTTTAAGAGGAAATTAAATTTTAAAAGTACACAAAAATAACTATTACTTAGATAATTCAATGTAGTCAGATTCAATTTTACAGTAGGCTGCAGATTCCATGAGCATCACTACATGCAATTGGATAGGCGTTTATATATTGATCTGATATAAAAGTGTTCAGGGACACATATCATACAACTAGAAAACTACTACCTCATTCTTGTATTGCTCTCAGCAAGTAACAAGATAGGATTTATTTCATAAATGCCATAATACTATTATAACTTGTGTAATTATGAACAACTGTACAAGGCTTTGAACTCTTTTTTAAAACTTAATCTATATAAAGCTTTGAAGTTTTACACAGTTAATACTCAGGATGACAGTTTACTGATGACTTTCTCTGTTTCCTTCTAAATAGAAAAGACAGCTCTTTTCACCTTCCAGAGTTAATCTCTGACGGGGAGGGTTGAATTCTCACTGGGGAAGGAGTCATGCCCTGAACACACACAAACACACACAGTTTCTATCTTTAGAGCTGTCATTCTGGAACATTGCAAATACCAAATTTTACAACTATGTGAATTCGTACCCAAGATTTTCTTGTAATAAATTCTGACTCACTCTTCCCATTCTTTTAAAGAAAAAATGCACAAAATCTTTAATCTTCAATAAAATAATTGCTTAAAAAAACCCATAACTGATTTTCTAAGTAAGTGCTTATTTGTGCAGTATATTTCAACTATGAAATGCAATACTATACATGCAATACACATACATTATTGCCAGCAATTGATAGTTTTGCTATGCTACTCACAACCTGCCAGAGACATAAGGCAGTGTTTCGGTTTGCTGAAATTAACTGAAAATCCTTATTCAAACACCACCCCTCATCATGTCAGTAGGCCTTTCTGAAAATTAGGTACAGAAAGCTCTATACTGCTAGCCTCTGGCTTTGCAAACTGACATGAAATCAGTGTGAAGTATAAAATACCAGCACTGTTAACACCAGGGACAGACCTGGCATCGATATAGAGATGTCACGTGCGGGCAAGGGAGTGGGGAAGAGGGGCTGCTTTATCCCAGCCCCAGACCATATTCTGGGACACAGCTGATTCAGAGCCCACATGGCCATGCTACTGCCTCCTCAGCCTCTCTGCAGGAGTAATGCCATTAAATATAAACAGTTGCCAGCAACACCAAATGTAATTATTCCAAAGGTGCTGTAGCTACTTGGCAATCAGAAATTAATCTGAAGTAAATAGGATAAAAATGCTGCTCAGTGTACATTAAATACTTGGAGCATCCTGCTAAAAGAAAACACAGTAAGAGCTACTTTTGGTCTTCATTTACACCCCTGGAAATCTGGAGTCCTTCTAGTAGGAGTTTCAGAAGAGCTGAAGTAAGTTCTGAACTATTTTGTAGTTTAAGAAACACACAGAGAACAAGTCACTGAAACCAACAAATTACTACTTGATAGAACACAAAAACAGTAACCAAGTGTTTTTGAAAACTTGGTGAGAAATAAATATAAATAACATTCACTTTCTGGGCTGAACCACATTTGCCAAGTTTCCACCCACTCCTGACTTCAGTGCCAAGTTATAAACCCCTATAAAAATAAAGTTTAAGATTAAAAGGCTGCCAGGCTGTTAATCTCTGCAGTGCTCCTTGGAATTACAATTACACAGAGACACCACCTGACTTGCTTCCATAGGTGTATTTTCCCCTTATTATCAGTTCCCTTTTTCAATCACATTAGACTATACAGCCATGCATATATTCCCAATAAACAAACCAGATTCTAGTCACTTCAACCACTTCAATAATAAAAGGTTACCATTAACAGTTACGCTGGATGGAAAAAATGTGCATTACTCAACTCCTCAAGACTCTTTCCTTCTCTAACACATTGCCCATATCAGATTCCCTGTTGTTCTTTGGTAACTATGGACTGGTAGGGTTCTGCAGGGCTGGACTGGAGTGAGCCTGAGTCAACCCTGAGATGGAGACTGGCACTGCCCCGGGAGATGGGCCAGCTTGCAGGAAATGCTCTAAGAAAAAAGGGATACAGGAGCCACAAAGCTCCTGTGACATCAATGTTCTGCCTCAGATCTTCTTGAGACAGGGTTTTTCCATTTGCATCCTCCATTTTCTGTGTTCCTACACCATTACAGTCTTTCCCTTCTCCTTCTCTTCTTTGCTATTGCTCCACTCAAATGGGGGATACATTTACAACTCCTGTAGTCCTGTATGAACCAGCTGATATTTGAATATATTGGAATACAAAGCAGTGAAGACAGAGTAGCAGGACCTTAAACTAGGAAGGAAGGGGCTCCATGGACACATGCTGTCTACTTTCAGGTACTGCAGACAAATTTCCTTGCCTAGCAATGCCTGTGCTAGTTAAAACTGGTCCAGGAGGCTGCTACCCACCTCCATCTGTGGTTTGACCACAGCAAAAAATATGGCAGCGTTTCCCTTTTCTCCCTGCATCTCACTGTTGGGTATACAACTCTGCAGTTGCTTGCTTGAAGAGCTCTTTTAAACCAAGTATAACATTACTGCCATATTTCAGAGCCACCCACCCTTTGAAGCCATACACTAGGTAGGCAGATTCAAGGTTTTTGGACAACAGCTACTGCACCAAGCTCACCAAGCAGCTCTCAGAGCACTCCAGGATAGTATCTGCCCTTCATTTTCCTACACCGCCATACAACATCACTATCTCTTTGAGACAGACAGAAACCAACATAATCCCCAGAATGGGAGCAGCAAATTGTTGTATTTCAATGTTCCTTTCTCTTCTTATAATGATTACCACGTGTGTCAATGTATTTCAACTCCATACTGAGTTAGAGACTTCCTGGATACAGCACAAAAGCAATCCAGTGCACCCTTTCCCTGTGTGATGCTCTTAACCTCTACCCAAATCTCCCTTTTGCAGTCAAGCAGCTGACGCAGTCCACAGCACAATAGCTTGGGGTGGTCTGCATGCAACTTTCCATTTGAAATAAAACCAGCTCAAAAGATTTAAAATAAGATTTATTTCTCCACCTTCCCTTCCCCTCACCCTTTTTTACTGAGTTGTTAATAGGAACATTCTGACAAACAGCCTGTGGGGCATTTAGGGCTTATGAGCAGCACTGAACTGACAGCACTGGAAACCAAATTCCCATGCACAATAATGGATGGGGCAGGGAGAGCAAGAGCTTCAGTGGGGACACAGAAGACCCGCCAGCACCCATGACCCAGCGAGTCCTGAACTTTTCAGTCCCACAGGCGTACGGGCACTTTGCCCCAGAGTAGGAAGAGGCTGGTAAAGAAACATTTTGTAATAAGTTACTAGCCGGCAGAATTGCCACGCTTCAATTGTGACAGGATGTCACCACCCAGGGCTGTTCTCCAGTGCTTCAGAGTTTGCTCCTTTGTTTTATTTATTATTTAAAACCTGGTGATCATGAAACTCATTACCAGTGGCTGTCATGGCCAAGTGGGGAGAACTCTGAACTCTAGTGTGTGCTGCATTCAGCTTCAGATAAAGAGGTTCCCACAATTTCTCCTGTCTTAGCACCATCCTACTCACTGGAGCAAGGCTTGAACTTTGGAGCTGTGCTTGGGGGACGAGGCACTCATCAGCACAGTACCACCCTCCACCTTAGAGAGACAGGGCTGCTGCACTACAATGAGAGGGTGCCCTCTTGTTTAAGCTACGTAATTATGGACTACCAGTTTGTAAATAAGAGAGCCACTCCAGAGCACAGGAGGTGCTTCTAAAGTGGTAATTCTGTATATTTTAATCTATAATTAGGATAATTACTTATTTCTTTTAATCACAGACCACTTAACCACTTCAGTGCAAAGGGCTGGTCTGAGGAGTCTGATTTTCGTTGAACATCTAATCTTCATATTTACCCAAAGTCTTTCACTGACTTCCTTCACTGTCTGATTTCTGCCTGGCTGTTTGCTCCTGCAGTTAAGATTAGACAAAAAACACGATGACTGAAGAGGTAGACTTGATAAGAAATTGTAACTTTTAAAACCTTTCCATTCCTCTACTCCTGCAGGACAGCAAATAACCTCAAAATAGCTATAGAGCACATACAGAAATCATTTGGCCGCTGGCGGTGGATAGCAAAGGCCTTTATCCAAGCCTAATGGGAAACAGACAGAAAAAGGCCATTGTCTGTTCTTCGTTGTGTTGCAAATCATTCAGTTCCCACCAAAGCACAAATCACTATTTTTGTATTTAGAAGAATTATCATTAAAAGTGGGCCTTTGACCAGCATCAGTTTCAGGTGAACTGAGCAGAGTGTATTAACATTGCTGACTCTCACTGTGCAGCTGACCTTCTCCTTCCCTCATCCTAAAGATTAGATCCAAGTCACCCCTAGGGACATAGAGATGCTACCATGTATTCTGTCTCTTCTGCTTAAATGTAATAAGTCATATTCTTCCAATACACTGCATTGCCTCCAAAGATGCCTGTCAGAAAAGAAGAATATAACCTATGATTTTATTTTTAGATTGTTTTGGGGTTACTGTACAGGTTCAAGAAGGCACATGTACATATGAACTCATTTCTTCATAATCACGTTAACATCATTTGTAGACAGGACATGCCAGATCCATGTGGCAGAGAAAAAGAATTACATTGAAGGTGCATTAGTGACCACGTGATCTAATGCGTGGATATTGGTCAGGTGAAATGGAAAAGGAGAAGCGGGGCAAACATGACTCAGAACTGTCTGACAGAAATACAGCGACTGGTTTAGATGGATTGATGGTCTCAGATGATATAAAAGTATCTCTCTTCCCATCAAAGTACTGTGACTGAAGTCTGTCCTGCTATTTAAGTACTAACCTTTTGTGGGCACCTGAAGAGGGAGGTGCAAACCTCCTAGAATACCCAGTCAATCGTGCAGTCCCTCCAGGAGATACAGATGCATCTCTTCCTGACTCATAATATCAGAGATGGTGAAAGGAATGACACAGAACACAAGTATCATTAAGGCAGACATATAAAGTCTTCAGATAGTTAAGTGAATAGAATTCAGTTCTGCTGTCAGAACGACGTATTTCATGAAATCCACATGATCACAGTCACATTGCAGCCTTCACATCACGAAAAGTTATGCCTATACCTCATCTTCAGCTTTTCCTCCCTTTCCAATCTAATGTCTACTAATGCTTACCTTCTAAAAATTCCTTTCCTTTTGAGCTAATGTTGTTGTTTGGAAGCACACACAAATACTTTTTAAATATGAAGGAAAATCAATTTTGAGATTCTGCAGATTAGGAACAAAAAGTGCTTGCTTCTTAGAAAATGAAGAAGACTGCTCTTTACTAAGAATTTAAAAGTCCCAGCCTCAGTGCACAACTGGTTCTCACTGAGAAAAGCACTGTACTTGGAACATGAGACATTTTTAAACCATAAAGTTTAGTAACATTATTTGAACAGATTTGGTCGGGATCTCTTAATTTTAAAAGTGTAATGTCCCTGTGGGACAAGTGGGTAGGTGGTTTCTCCACAGAAATGTTTCCAACATTTCTTGTACTGACATGGTCCCTAAAGAAGCCATGGCTGCAACTCTGGCCACACAGATGTGCAAGAGATGACATTCAGCTAACTGCACATACCCTTCTGCCACAACACGTGTGCTACTGAGTACCACTGCTCCAAAACTGCCAGAAGACGTGAGAGACATTCTGCAAAGCTGAAATGCATTTACATATATGCATTTACTTTAGATAAAAAGTTAAGCTTAAGGGACAAAAAAACCACAATAAACCAACAACACAACAACCCGAAAGGGTCTGTTTTAATTCTCTTCACAGAGAGGAATAGCCAAGAGGGCCACAGCTCATAAAGCTCCTGGAACACACTGCAGTGGGTAAATTGTTTCTTAAAAATACACATGCACAAATTCCCCAAACTCGCACCTAACACCAGAGACAACACTGGAACAGCACACAAAGGGTCTATAACTCTTGTTGAATCTTGACAACTCCAAACATACTTCAAGAGAGATGGCACTTTTTCCTCATGGCCAATGCAAACCCATGAACTACTCTCCTCAGAAAGCAGCACAACAATCCACAGACCAAGAGGATGTCTCCAAGTCAGAGATGATCTTCAGGTCATGTATGTCACCTAGATGCCCAAAAGCCTGCCTGCGAATTAAGTTATTTCCTTTCTTTTTTCCTTAAATAAATGAAGGAAGTCCTATTTTTAGTGAAGTAAATACACAGTCAGGAGTGTAAAAGTAAGCAAAGAAAAAATTACTGTACTGTCAAGAGCCACAGAGCTGACCTGAATGACCCTAACTGGTTTAGTGCCAGAGCCACAACTAATACATAAACAAAACACAAAATTATCTCCTCTCAAAACACTTAACATTTCTGCCTCAATTTGTTAGTAAAAAGGCAAAAGGTCAAGATCTATACATGCATATATACACATACACAGTTACATAAAACCCCCTCTATATATAGAGAGATATGCACACACATTTATCAATAAATAGCATTTTTTTTAGTCAAAAACACTACTTGGGAGAGATCTGGTGTACCTTTTCATGAGGCTTCCACAACATCTGCTTTAGAGGAACAACTGAAAACTATTCCTCAAAACCTGTAACAACAATTTTCCCCAGACTCACACTGACACTAGCATGGTGCCACAGTCCTAGGTTCCTTCAGCCTAGAAGTAAGAAAGCTGGGAGCCCTTCTGACTCCTATTTCTAACCTCTCTCAACCTACAACAGCCTCTAGAACAAATTATAAGAAAACAGATTGCTTCGTCTATCCGTTATGGTTACAGGAAGTAAGCAAACATACTTCCAAGAATAAAACAGCACACAAACAACAAATCAGTGATATTGGAAAAACCAAGGAGTAGCCAAAGCAGATTCTCAATTTAAGGAAGCTATGAAAGCTTTTTATTACATTCCTGATCTGTTGAAATAGAAATAACTGAGCCCTCCTCCTTTAATCTGAAAAGCTTCATCATTCCACAAAAACTTGGAGACAGCCACAGTCTCAAAACTCACATCCATAGAAATCTATATTTTGACAGCCACTGATGGCAGGAGCAAAGATGAAATGTTCTTAATACACAGACAAAGAAAATGCATCTTTTTATTGTTATGTTCACCATCTATTTATTTCTCCCCTCTACCTTTCTGACTTCCTCCCACTGAGCTAAGTTGTCTCATCAGGCAAAAAGAAAAAATTCACACCAGTTAAGAATTTCAGTTGTGAATAAAATGTGATACAGTGATAGCCCTCCTGATAAAAATGGAAAGCATGACACTTGGAAGTGAAGTATCTGTTTAGCACAGAGCTAAAAAATATTCAAAATCCTATGAACGCGACACACTGGAATGAGTATGTAACTGATTTGTCCCTTGACAGTGACCTGAGTTTCATGTTCTGAAAGACTTCTCTCTATATATATAGAGTTTATATAGAGTTATGTATTTAAATAGTTACTCATATATGTGTGTGTATATATATGCATTTAGCTACTTAAAAGGTATTATTTTTGTGTATCTATTTGTTAATAATAACCAATGCAAGCCTTAAAAACAATTATTCAATTCCCAATTTTCAACAACATTGAACACTTTCTCCCAGCTTCAGTGAGTTTAGCATCTAGAGAAACAAGATGAGCAGTTCTCAGATTGAGAACTGCAAGCTTGTTGTTTCCCAAGTGCTGTACATTTTCCATTAGAACTATGCTAATAACATCACAGAATCATAGAATCGTAGAATGGCTAGGGTTGGAAAGGACCTCTCTCCTTCAAATATGTATGTGTATCCCCAGGAGACTGGGAAGAGTGGACACCCTGTTACAAACTCACTTGTGTCCTGTGTATCCCAAGTGGCAGACTCAGAGCCAGGAGCAGACAAAAGGCCTCCATCCTGACACCAGCCAACTCCCCGGTCTGTCTGTGTACTAACTCTTGTGCCACTGAGTAAACTGTGAATGTCTTAAAATCTGAAGGGGCTGGGTGGGAGGAAAAATTCAAGCAGAATTTTATTCTAGCATCGTCTTGACACAGACAAAATTACCACACAGAGCTGAACTAACTGAAAACTTTTTTTAAATTACAAGCATAAATAGTTTAGATGTCTTTTCGGTAAGTTCAACAGAATGCACACTGAGAATGTTTACTTGAGATTTGATACAATTCCATTTGTGTACAGCTTTTACATCTGTTGCTAATGATACCTAATTATTGATTGTTCATTTTCTTATATATATTTAAACATTAACTATATACTCAGCAACTCGATGCTTTTGGTTTTGGTTTTTGTTTTGTATTTGTTTTTGGTTTTTTTTTCCAAAGAACTTTTTATTTTTCTGCCTGGCCTCAGTTTTAATTACTTTGATCTTCCAGAGTGTATGATTATTTTACTGTTTATTTGTTTCTATGAGAAAGGAAAAAAGTTTGACCTAGGAGATCTGTATGTGGCAATTTGTAACAGAATCATGTAGCTTATGTTTAGGAAATCATGGTTTTGATTAAGAAGCAACCATTTAGTTCCCACTGTTTTATTAAAACAGACATTAGCAGATAATGGGAAACACATTTAACACTGTAGGCTGCATTTAGTTTGCAATGTCAATAAAGTTATTTTGAAGCCCCTTCCTATTTTGTCTTTACCACAGCTCATGTGAATTGTTTCTTGATTTTACTTTCTAATAACCAGCTCTAGAGTTACAAATGGATATGCGTGCTGGCACCAAAGACTCTAAATTATAGTTTTACCCAATCTCTCCAGATTACAACCTGAAAAATTAATTGCTGCATCACCCATACACCTTCATGGGAAACCTAAGTCCTTTTTTTTAATAATTAAAAGAGTGTATGATGACTGAAGCATTTAACTCATCACCGATTTTGCATACTAACTGAGCTGTCCTGTAGGAATATCTAGCTACAGAAAAGACAATAAATGTCATGAAAACAGAGATGATGAGAAATTGAAACTACCCAAAGAAGCACAGAAGTCTTCCTTTTTCCAGGGGGTTTAGATTATTGCCCTGAAGTTGCACGGCTGTTTATTCTCCATGCACCACTGTACCTGCCATAGACTCTTTGTTTTCTCTCCCACTCATATGGTTGATGAATCAACACTACTTGAACTGCTTTATAGAAGCTTGTGTTTACTTCACACATACCTTAACCTTCCTTTTTCTCCTCCTGCTAACACACACACACACAGTGATGACTGACTCTTTGAATAGCACAGATACAGGTATCTGGCAAACTCTCAGGTTTGGGTCCTTGACCTCTTGATTGAAGTCTTATTCTGCTTTTACTGCACTTAACAATTTAACTGTGCACTTACCAAGTAAAAAAAGTAAGAGCTTAAACAATTCAATGCTCTAAGAATGGAAGAAAATGGAAGACAGCAGTGTGCTAGAAACACTCAAAAGCTGTAGTGGCACCTCTACAGTTAAGAACACTACAGTTAAGGGCAGGCAGAGCCTCTGCAACTGGCACCCTTGCCCAGTTTGGAAAAAGAAGGGGGGGGAGGGGAATCCCATCTCTGTTCTCCTAGAACAACAAGTAAAAGCAAATGGTGATGACCTTGAAACTGTTTGATTCCTTTGATAGGCTTTTAACTAAGAGGATATGTTAGAGCACTCTGAATAAAATTATTTTATTAAGAGACACCATTTAGAGAAAAAAACCACTTCTGAGTCATGCAATGGCAGTATAAAGAGAGAAGAAACTATCCAGTTTGCTCAGCATGAGGGTAACCATCTACTAAAATATCCAATCAACATTTTTATTTCAAGACTAAATCACCTTAGTAGGTGAAAACCAAAACCTTCATTCCCTCATCTGCATTGTTACCCCACTTCTGCCTGAACAATTTTCCTGCTAGATACAAATAACTTTACCATAAATGTTTTTCTTTTCTTTTTTTCCCCTAGTGAAAATCTAACCGCTGCACACCCCAGGCCTGAGCACCTTACACGTATGTTCTGCACAAGCCAGACATGCAGAGGGAAAACAGATGCCACAGAATTTGTTCTGATATTTTATGCAATTTTGTTTCATATGTTCCTCACTCAAGAAGCAGACTCTTTATGGTATTATTATGCAGATTTCTAGTCTGTCCTATGGAAACTAAACACACAACTTTTCATAGCTCATGTCTGCTGGTCTTTTAAGAGAAAAAGAAGGCAGATTCTTTTTGAAAGATGCTAATCTTAATGCGACTACAGATACAATAGCTTCTCAGGAGGGACAGGATATTACCCTATTTCTACATAGTGCTTGTGAATCCTGGTATGATTTTCCTGGGCACGGAAAGGACACAGACAGAAACAACAAAAACAGCCTATGTCTTCTTTCAGACAATGAATCTTCCTTTCAGTGGTGTAAAAGAGAAAAACTATGAAAAAACCTATGACAGGGTAAAGCTAACCTCCAAGACCAATGGACATTTGGAGAGAGAGAAGCCAGTTGGTATTGTGGAAAAGCTTTTCACTATCCCTAAACTCTGAGGCACATCTGTGCTTTTTTTTTTAACAAAACTATCAAAACAAATGGTCTAGTACACATGCAAGCCCCTCCCAAAGGAAAAGATGAATAAAAGAACAGACTACACGTAATGGATCCTTGTCACATCATTTCATGTACTATTGGTAGGTGATCAGACATTTCAGTGGTGAGAGTGGGATGAACTTACGTAGAATAATTATACTCCCTCAGACATTAATTGCTAACCAACTAACACAACTTCTCTGAAGCAAAAATACAAACAGGCTATTTTCATCTTAACTTCAGTGGGTGCAGCACCTGGTTATTTAGCAACATCTCCTAACAATCGGGTATTAAATGTACCACTGGTATCCACATTCCCCATGATAAAACATGGCAGGAATGCCAGTCCACTTAGTAATATTGAAAGCAGAAAGCAAGGGCACAAGTAACTCAGAAAGACAGGTTTTTAACTTTCATGAATAAAACACAACTAAGGTAATTTACACAGCATTTTAATTTTAAAATCCAGAGCTACTTTTTTTTCCCCAAAACGTTTTAGCTTAATTCAAAACACAGTTGATCTTTCAGCACAGCTAAATGGGATATTTTAAGCATGTTTTAAGTGGCCTGTGTTTTCACACCAGCCTTGTTTGTAAAGTATCAGATTTAATTTCAAATGTGCTATGACTGTGCCCTCTTTGTAGACAAATTCACTAATATTATTATAGCTTATTATCACTTTTACTTAAAGCAAATAATCTCAAACTGTCAGCAGAAGTTCAAGAACTTGGAAAGTCACACAAAAAAAATCAATTTACCTTTAATCTTCTTGTACTTTTTGTACCATCTCCCAAACTCCTGGCACTTGGTTGCTGACACATTGGCATAGTATGTGCTATTTACAATCGATGAAATCATACTCTGGAAGTACAGAAAAAAGACAGAAAGTGTTTTAAAATATCTTACACAATTATAAATCTTTTCCAGGGAACATGAATGACTGTGAGTGCACAATGATTATCTATTTGCAAATTTAAAACCAAAAGGAGTGTCTGAGGAATACACAAAATTGGTTTTATTCTCAATTCTATATTCCCAGCCATAATTAAAATTAGAAAATAATCATTTTTCTTTTCCATAATAATGCAAAAAAGATACAGTGCAAACCTAGACTGAGACCTAAAGCTCAGGCCGGGGAGGCAGTTCTACTTTACTTTGTACTTGTGGTATTATAATATCTAAACTGTAGCTGCATAACAACAGGCAGTGGCATGCTGGGGAACACATGCTCACTGCACCTGGGTGAGAACAACTGTGATTTAGGAACCAGACCCTAAAGGTAAGATTAGATGCTCCAGCATGCATAATCCAAATAATGCTTTTCAGATATCCCTGTTCTGCTTCCAAATGCAGCAAGACCACACAGCCAAGAATCAGAGAACACCCGTGCTACTCAATGCAGACCACCAGTTAGGCAAATAAGTTAAATTAATATAATTTATAGAAACGTGTGACTAGCCCTTGTGTGAAAAATCGCCACAAAGAGAAATTAACACCATTATTCAGAGTGAAGAGAACTATGCATACTATAATACAGAACAGCCAAAAACCACAAAAAGCTCAACAAAACTAAAAGATCACTTGCTTAACCACCACCCCTTTCTACTCTTTGCACATTCCCTCTGAGTGACTCCTGGAAGTACCAGCCAACAGAAGCAGAGAGGAGCAGACTAGTTATGTGGCACCCGATACCCATCAAAATGATACTGTGTATCTGGGGTGCTTCTGCTCACAGGGAGGGAAACAGCCTACCTACTGGTAGTTCTTCCTTTCTATTTTTAGCCCCTCCCTTCACCCCTTCTACAAAGGAAGCACCTTCTCCAGAGCTCTCACCTTCCTTATGCCCTCCTTCCTCACTTATGTCAAAGCTCAGAAAAAGCCCCAGCACATTGCCTGACCCCTCTGCACAGAGATGAGAGAGCGAGGATGATCTCAAAGCTTGAACAAGCTATCTACCAGAAGTTTAAGCTCTGGCCCACTGGCTCACGTGGGCACCTGTGCAAAATGGCATCTTGGTCCTCTCTGAAAAGCTACAAAGCTTACACGTTTGCTTACTCAATTTTAATAACGCTTTACAAATGCAAACATCCCTCCCTCTTCCATATTTATCCAGCCTTCTACCCAATTCACTGCAGCATCAAAGGACTTCAGCTGTTGCTGAACTCTTGAGTTTTGGGGACTTAAAAAATATTAGCAGAACTGAGAGACTTAAGATAACTGAGCCATGCAGATTAGTTTCACTCTTCCACAGCTAACTGCACTTTCAGAAGAGAGGCTCTTCTGCCTTTTTACTTCCACTTTTCCACTCAAAGGCTGCTACGATGCATTGCAGTAGTCTGGATGGCTATGAACTAAGAGCCTTTTTAAGTGGCAGCTTCCATTTCTAAAACTGAGATCAAATTTTCTAATTAAAATCAATATTTTGAGACATAAACCTAGCATTGTGGCAGTCAGCAGCAATTCTCTCCCCATAAATCCTCCTTTGCTCTAAGGCATTTTAACAAGCAATAGCATTCAGAAAGCCTGATGTGGAGACAGCCTCTGCTAAGGAAGGATTTTGAACAAAGTTGAGCCAAGATAACTTGCTTTTTCTTAGAGTCACTTTAGTTACATTTCCAATCACTAAAAAAGGGTGGGGAAATTGTTTAGCTGTGACTACGTAATAATGTTTTTTTCCCTCTCCCCCTCCAGCCCCAAATCCTCTAGTTCTACAATAAACAGTCAGCACTGAAATTGAAGGGCTATTAAACATCACAAATATATTAACCCATTAACCTTTATTTAAGAAAGCAAAGCTGAAAATATATAGTAAAATCAAATCAACCACTGATGAAAAATCCCAGGACAGATTCTCTTCAACTGCTTGACAGTAGAGCAGGGGAAGGAACCGTAACAGCTTTCAAACTATGTATCCTCACTATTAAATGGAAAGGAATCCTGGGGGCATTTCTGCTAGGAATCTTGGTAAGTTTGCAGAAAGGAAATATCCATTCAGAGGAGAGGGGGGAAAAAGAAAAGAGAGTAATTGCCAATTTCTAAATAATGCGTATTACTCCTGGGAAAATCCTTAAAGAAGGAATAGGTTATATGAAGCAAGCAGATTGAAGGTTTTTTATGTGTGTGGTCATGACAGCCACATGGAATGAAAACTACTCAGCCTAGGAGCTGAGAAATACCCACACAACGAAAATTCAGTGCAGTAAGTTCAAGGAGAAAAATACGGGATGTGCTCACATCCCAGGAAATCTTAATCCAGCAGAGACAAAACTCATGGTCAGTACTGAAATGAGTTATACAATATAGAGGAAAGACAGGTCTCAATGGAAAGATGAAAACCGTGAAATAATTTGATTTCTTTCTGCCACACAAACTCCCCCCCGTACCCTCCTTCTCCCCTACTTGGTTAACTGGGATTTATTTGCTTGAAGAGGAGCTGTATGCTAAGGGTAGCTAAGCTACAGCCACATAATACACCTAGCAGAAAAAACCAGAACAATTTTAAATCAAAGTGAATGATTACATTTCCCATTAGCAGCAATCAGAATCCCCATCTGGGCTGCATGGAGAGCTTGGGCACTGAGAACCAGAGACGGAGCATTGTCGCTGGTGGGAGGAAGAGCTCCCTGCACTGCCCCTCTCCACTTCTGTACTTGAGGCACTGTGAACACATTAATAAACAGCAGCATTTACTCTGCAGTTTGACTCCTAAGAGACCACTCTGCAATTTGCTGCTGTCAATAATATATTAACCACAAGAGGGTTGTAATGACATTCCACATTTGGCACGATATTTTTTTTAAACTGATTTGGGAGAAGGAATTGTATTAGAGGCATATTCAGATGATGGTAATAAACAGCTCCTATACAACCTTCCATTGTATCTTTTGCATTTTGTGTGGCAAAACAAAAGAGACTGAAACTTTTTATGGCATACTAACAATAATAATACAAGCTGCATTCTTGCAGTCCCAGTTCAAGGGTTAGTCACTACTCAAGGTCACTAACACCTGCATGTAAAAGTAAGCAAGCTTAAATTTCTACAGAGGGACCTCCTTTTAGTTTTGTCCTCCAAATAAATACTGAGGCAAGGATTTTTGCTGCTACAGTCCTGCCATCAGTAATTTTATAAATACATTTCAGACTGATGCTATAGAAAGAGTAAACCAACTGTAGCATTTCCACCTGGTAGGCTTTGAAACTGAAGTGGGAGGAAAAAGACCCAGACAACAAATGAATTGTGCATATGAAATGTTGTATAGTTTAGTTGTACTGGATATTAAAGAAGCCTGGGCAGACACAACCATATGCTGCAATCATCATTAGCTGACCAGATTCCACAGATAATTCTATCTAAAGAAATTACACTTAAACTGTGTGAGAAGAAAAACACTTCTGTATTCAACACACTTACGCTCAGTGCATATCTAGAGTCACTGCTACTCTTTTAGCAGTAAGGCAAGTTACATGGCTTTTCCTTACACATGGCCTTTCTATTCCTGTTAGTTCTGCAGACCAACTGGCTAAGGAAGATAGAGAACGTGATTCCTGCAAAAGAAATTTGCAAAGACCTGAATTCTGCTCTGTATCTCATCTCTGTGCTTTCCCTGGACCTGTAATCACAACACAGTGAGACTAATTTGTGCTGGTTATACATAGAAAGAATTATCTTGGTTCACGGAGGCTTTGGATCATGAATTGCAGGATGACCATACAGTGCAATGCAAGACAGGCAACCACAGGAGAAAAAACACTGGATACAGGCTAGCAAAGCAAAGACTTCTTAGAGAGCATGGATTACTGATGTTTTGACTTTTTTAAGATACAATAGGCAGATTAACCTATCACAGAATCACAGAATCTTAGGGGTTGGAAGGGACCTTGAAAGATCATCTAGTCCAAACCACCTGCCAGAGCAGGATCCCCTAGAGTAGTTTACACAGGAACATGTCCAGGTGGGTTTTGAATATCACTAGAGAAGGAGACTCCACAACCTCCCTGGGCAACCTGTCCCAGTGTTCTGCCACCCTCACAGTGAAAAAGGTTTTCCTCATGTTTACGTGGAAGCTCCTATGCTCCAGCTTGCACATACTGCCCCTTGTCCGATCATGAGACATCACTGAGAAGAGCCTGGCTCCATTCTCCTGACACTCATCCTTCACATATTTATAAACATTAATGAGGTTGCCCCTCAGTCTCCTCCAAGCTAAAGAGACCCAGCTCCCTCAGCCTTTCCTCATAATGGAGATGTTCCACTCCCTTAATCATCTATGTTCGTAATGAAGCTTTCAGAATCATAGAATGTTTAAGGCTGGGAGGGACCTTAAAGATCATTAGGATCCAACCTCCCTGCTATGAGCAGGGACACCTCGCACTAGACCAGTCTGCACAAAGCCTCATCCAACCTGGCTTTCAACACCTCCAGGGAGGGGGCATTCACAACCTTCCTGGGCCTTACTACTCTCATGGTGAAGACTTTCTTACTTAAGAATGCAAGATATTTTTCACTCCTAGCAAAGTTACTTGGTCTGGGTGCTGATGTGTTTTTCTGTTGTTTTTGTGGTTTTTTTTTTCTGAGAGGTAAGGGAGACACAGTCCTGAAAATTGTATTAATCTCTTGTTATAAGAACCTGAAGCACAAATAGAAGTCATGATATCTGTAGGAACCCGTGTCTTAGTGTCTTAGACATGACATCACTGCTGTTTATAAAGCAGTCATTGAGAATCGGACTGATTTTTTCTTGTTTTTTTTTTTAACATAATTACATATATATTTTGTGTTGCTGTTGCCTAGAAATCAGGCCACAACTGTTAAAACAGCATACTTTTTATCACAGTTGGAGGCTGATGAGAGCTACCTGCAGGTTACTGGGGGAGGCAGGCTTCTGTAATGGGAAAAAGTAACTCAAGTCTCGCATTTGAGGATCATTACTCCTCTTGTAAAAGATTCAGAATGAAGAATTTACATCTACATCCGTCTGAACAGCAAGATAAAAATCAACCATTCATTCATAATTTCCACCTGGCAATCCACTAAGAAAACATGGTATAAAGATACTCTTCTTCATATTAATTAGAATTTCTCCTTCCTAAAGAAAATTAGAAATTTATTTGATATTTATAGAATTGTTTCGTCACAAATATGAGCTTTCTATCTTGTAAATCGGGCTTTCCCTTAGCCTGTTAGAAACACTGACCTGAGAGAGAGGGCATTCTTTGGCTAATGTGCTCTGATTCATCTCTTTGAGCAGTTCCTTTAAGGCATTGCGAACTGTGGCGTGGTTCCACTGCTCTGCTGGCAAGTCTTCCAACTTTGAACAACTGTTAAAACAGAAAGCAAAAAGGAGATAGAATCATCACCTTCACAGATGCTTACTCTTTGTACAAGTGCTATAGACCTTTAAGCAGTGAGCACAGCCGTGGGGTTTCCTGCTTAGCCAGCCCATCAAGGTGCTTCTTCCCACTTTCCTCTCCACATCAAGTCCAACTCCCAGAGGATGTGTAGTTTAACTAAAAGAATGACAGTACATGGCAGGAATAGCAGCTAATCCTACTATGATATTACATGCATGCATAACCATTCCCTCAGGAGCTTGGTGGAGAGCAAAGAAACTGTGTAAAGCAAGCCCCAGAAAAGGCTGAATAAAGCCATCATCTCCAAAGATACTCCTGCTGGGATAGAAAAATAAACATATATGCCACACTGTGGCTAACAAAGTCACTAAACAGTAATGGCCCCCATTGTGTGGAGGCAAGGCTTTGAGCAGTGAGTCTGAGAAGTTCAGTTTATTTTACACTGGTTCTCATACTGCCCTCATCAGTGATGTATCCAAGAGCCCTTCAGAAACACATTGTCATATGCCCAACATCTGTCACGTGTAGCTCATTCTCACTTTCATTCTACAAGAATTGCACATGTAGTGAAGCTTTTGCCTTCATGTGACTTGTGCCTCTTTTAATTTAACAATCTTGCGGTCTGTGTGTACATACATGGGGACAGACATGAGAAGCACATCAGAAAATTGGAAGAAGCTTGTCAGTGCCATTCATGCCTGAGAAACCTAATGCACACTCTCCATGCAGACTCTGAGGTGGTCCTGTCTTCTGCCTACACACCCTGGCTTTACCCTCAGAATTGTAAGTTCAGTTTTGCTTGAGGAGTTCAAGTAGTCAACAACCATCTTTATCTCAAAGTCACAAGATATCTTTTATTGGCAGGCATTTAAGGCATTCAAGCACTTTGAAGATAAAGAATGAGACCTTGATCTTGGGCTGATAGCCTCTGGTAATACAGATGTGACAATTGGCTAGAAGGACTCCTGGTAGCTCATACTTCTGAGGAGATGAGTTACTGCATTCCAGTTTTAAAGAGGTTACAGGCTCTAGATGCTCTTTCACAACTATGCTGCAGAGATGCAGTCTAGGTGAGAAATTACAACAGTATATAAAACCAAGGAAATGCCTTTTAGTGGGAATTAGAAACCCCAAGCCCCATCAGAGATGTAACAGGGAAGAAATGTTGCTGCTTGGCAGGTTAACATCAGTGAGGTACCAACTACTTCCAAATTCAAATCAGAACTGAACAGTTGGAGGGCAGGTGCCTGCCACCAAAGGACGCACACATACACCCACACGTCCCAGTGGACACCTCTTCTGTTCAAGTTGAGCTTTGAAGAACTGTGGGTAAATTATTCCAGGCTCTCTGTTATTTTTGCCTCTTTCCTGTGACATGTCCTGGCCATACAGCTACAGCAGACGGCACAATGTAGGCTTACCAGCAGGTCTAGAGTGTGCCATGCACTGCCAGGGACCTGCCACAACTGCTTACTCAGACATCAGTAACTATTTGAGGACTCTTTTGAAGGCAAACAGAGGAAAAGGGGGAGAAAAAGTGCAGGGGGGCAGGGAAGGTGGGCAAGTAAGCGTGAAAATGTCAGGAGCTTTTGCTTTTCTGATTAGAACCAGAATTCAGGGAAGGAAAATATTTTCCAAATGCTAAATGGAGCTGCAGTAACACATCCCTTCCTCATCTGCTTGCCTTTTCACTGGGAAGACCACTGGAGAAAAAAAGGCAAGTCAACAAGCTCCCCTCCTCCCCATCTCAGCAGCTGTCAGTAGAAGACCTGGATTCTCACAATGCCGCTCCTGGAAAAAGGCAAGGAGTTTATTTTTTTGATAGAATAAGGGCTCAAGAATCCATTAAATTAGGGACTGTGGAAAAGTCTGCTTTTAAAGGACCCATATCTTTACTTGATTTTCTGCCCCTCGCCTCTCTGCTACCATACTGCTACTTCAGACAACATATAAGATCAGTTGGAACACGCACCAAAAAGCTGCCAAGTGACCCACCCTTCTCTTTTATTTTCATTTCATCAAAAGACCAGAAATTAATGAAGACAGGATGTGCTAATCTCTGTAGTAATGCCGTAATCGACAGAGCAGCTCAGAGAATAGAGAAGGACAGATGTTCAGAAACACCCACCTTTGTAATTGGATTTTCAATGTCACAACATGATAGACATCTTGTAGCATGTCGGCTACTGTCGCATCTGGTGCATCAGTCACATAACTCAGAGGGAGGGGATTCCACCTCCCAAGCTTGATTATTCCTGAAAAGAAAAATTCATATTTTACATTTTATCAGCCATTTACTAAATCCTTCAATAAGCTTCTTTGTTCACAAGATTCAAGATCTGCCTTGAGGTTTATTGCAGTCTTGCTCAAAAAGATGTGTTGCACTGACTCCTGAAACAAACAATGGGGAAGAGTTGCAATAGATTTTAAATTCTTAGCAGAGAGTTGCTGACATGTTCCTGGCTCTTAAATTACTTCAAGGAAGCACAGGAGGCTTCTGCCCTTCACATCTTTCATCAGCCCACTAAAGCCTCGTTCTCTAAGTTAGAACAAGCTTTAAATACTCTATACTCCTGATTTTGCACTCTGCAAAACCCTTCAGTAAATAAATGCACTGGTTTTGACTTGAACAGGAAAATGCCTGTGTGTGGGCTCTCAGCACGCAGCTACAATCTAAGCATGGTACAATTCCCAATGTGGATGGATGGCACTGGAAATCCACAAAGTAGGAAGAGTTCACTCCCAGCTGCACTATGCAGATGGTTGCTTTTCTTTGTGAAAAAAACAACAGCAAGCAGCTGACCGCAGATCCAAAATAGCATTTTGGGGGCGGAGGGTATGCTGCAAGTCCTATTTCTACTTCTGTTCATTCTTTAATAGGGATCATCACCTCTTCTGGATGAGCTTGTCACAAAGACTGTAAGCTTGGATGGTAAAACATTTGGTGCAGAGGTATTATTTCTGTTTAGACAATTGCAGAGGGCCCACCCACACCAAAAACAATGACTAATACCCAGGAATGACTTCCAGGAAGACACCAAACAAAGGAAGCCACAGTGCCATCTTACATGACAGCAAAGCAGTTCAGCCTTGTTCTGCAGTATTGCGACTGCTGCTCTTATTCTGTCCTCCACTGTGTTCCCACTGCCCCACTGTTCTGCTCACATCACTTTTCTTGGCACAGCCCTGCAAGACACCAATCATCTTTTCTCCCATGTGAACTGATGCCTTTTGAGGTCTGCTTGTATACTTTTTGGTCTTCAAAAAGGCCATCTGTAAGCTCTACTGCCAAAAATACACTATTAGATGAGACAACTACTTCCTTAACAGGAGCTCCAATAACCCTCTTTGGGTATCTGGAAGGATGCTGTGATGCCAAGAAATTTCAAGTCTCGCCTCCTCACTCTGTACTCCTGGTTCTTCACCTGCTCTGGATCTAATCAAACTGAAATAAATGGCAAAGGCCTTTTATCCTGATCTCCCAAACATCATCCTACAATAAATACCACCTCTGAAATATTAAACCAAAGGTTCTTGCAAAGAGACATTAACAGAACACAATGCTTACGAGCCCATGAAATAACTGCAATGGAGTATTTTTTCCCCTGTTCCTACACAGGTTGAAGAAGACATAATTGTAGTACAACTCCTTTTCTGTAGCATTTAAATGTTTACGTTTATCATTGACGTCTTGCTTTGCAATGTATTCTACCACCACATACTGAAACAAGCTTGAAGTCATGTAGTTCATCCTCAGTGGCATAAAATTTCACTGTAACATGCTGGTACAGAAAGACTAATACTTCAAGAGCAGACTAGGAAGCTTTAGGCAAGGGGAGATATTGTCCAAATGAAACAAAAAGTTAGTAAGTGTTGCTTGATATCCAATGCTTGAAAATGGGACATAAACAGAACAAAAACATTTAAATGATGCACTGTTTCAGTATTAAGATTTAACAATCTGGTGCTGAATATGCTGCAGTATAAATAGTGCTTGGACTCAGATCCAGTAGAGTAACACACAGCACTCATTCACAGCACCGTATGTCTCCAGTGCTGGCTCCTTGAGTTATATGCCACTTGCCAAGAAAAGCTGTTTTTCTTAAGGGGATAGTTTACTTAATGTTATCTCTGGTGACAAGAAATGCATATAGTACAGCTTATATTAGTCAAGAAATGAGCATCAAGGGTCCACTGAGTGAAATACATACTAGGAAAACACAGTTTAGCTGCTGACTTCCCTCACCCCCTTCTGCTATATATTAATTTAAAGTAAAATCACCTAAAAATCCAGAAATCTATACCAGCTTCACAGAACACTTGGCTTCCTATGTTTAACCACGCCAAGTTTTCATGTAATTGAAAAAATAAGCATCATATGTGCCCCATAAGTCACATCTAAATTGGTAATATTTTACAAGAGGCTTTATTTTTCATTCAATTACGAAAAGCACTCAGAGCACACCATCTGCAACTGCTCGGGCCTGGCAATGATGGTGAGAGACAAAATGATGGTTGGAGGTCACTGAAGTTACCAGAAGTGTCCCCAAACTAAAAAAGTTCAAAAGAGAAAAACCACAGCGCAGCCACAGTGCACCACGGGAAATACTATCTAAATTGCTTTACAGCAAATGTCTGCTACTACTGGAAGCCAGGTAGATTTTTTTTATATTTTTTTTTTTTTAAATCTTCCTCTACAACTGGAGAGGAAATTATTTTGGCTGGATTTAGACAAACACAGGTGTTACCATACTGCTGGATGCCTTTGCACGTTAACACCTGCTGCGAGTCCTTTACTCTGTTACAGCACTGCTGATACGCACTGTTTTTTCAGCCAGTGTGATATGACGTGTGAATTTTTGTTTTTCCAGAGCACATTAAGCTGGTCCAAACGACAGTCAGAAGCCATGGTTTCCATCCAGCTCCTCAGCAGACTTCACAGGTGGTTTATTTCATGGCACCAACACTGTACTTGGGGCAACTCTTGGGCTGCATTTGGGAAGATGATGCCAGCTTGTTGAGCAAATGTATTCTCTACATGCTAGAAGACATCTCTGAATGACTCCTTAGTAAAATCTGAGTGGATCCAAATTTGCCCCTAAACAGGTAGGTCCCTTCTCATGCAGGACTGGGTGCTTCTAGTGTAACAGCAAAGCTAAGATGAGAACAGCCTAGTAGCAAGGAGTCACTTCCACATACACGTTTTTTGTTGTTCCTCTCATTGACTCCAACTGGTACAGCTCAGGCCTTTAAAGAAAACACTTTAACTGGGCTGACTGAGCTTTTATCCTACCACAATCGAGTCTTGGGAGTGGGGATGCAAATGAGCAAAGGTCACTGCGTTATTAATGAACGCTCCAGGAATATCACTCCTCTATCAGCACCAGACCTTCTCAAAATTATGTGTGGATAATGTGCAGCAGATCAGACTGCTCAAGAAATCCAAAAGCACATCTTCCATGCATTCACAAAACTCTTCTATTAATGAGTCTAGTTCTCTTTCCTCTATCAATGATCCTTTGGGACTCTTCCTGTAAGAGTTTTTGAATAGAAAGTTCAACAGCTTTCAAAGCTTGCTCACACTCAGAAAATGGCCATATACTAGAACAGCTCTTGAAAACTCATCTAGAAGTGGCTGAATGCAGCCTAGGCCAGTTAGTCAATTAAAAACAATAAACAGAACAAACAGTTTTTGCAGAAGAGTTTTTTTCAAAACATATTTTAGAAGAGATTTTCTATTGATGCTGGCTGTTGGCTCTTGAATGCATGTCCTTCTACAGACAGGGCTTTTACTAAGTTTAAGTTTCAGCTTCATCAAAATGCAGATAGGGGAAAAAAAAAGAGTATCCTAATTTTAAATTTGCATAGCTCCCTTTACCCACAAGAATGTCAGAACACACCAGCGGCAAACTTCTGTGAGCCCGAGTGTCAGATTCATACATAATAACCACTGCAATTCACTGCCATGGTTCCACTTTGGCCAATGATGTGCCACCCTGCCAGAGTACTTTCAAGTTAGTTTCATTTAAAATGCTGCTCCTTTGGAGAAGAAAGTGGTAACTACGCAAGCCAGAGCAGAGCAATGCATTGAACAGAAGGTCTGACCAGCTACATCATGCCCGATCTCTGTATCAAGCAGAACTTGTCACAGGATCTTCATGACCTTTGTTTTACTGTATCACCTGAAAGAGTCATATGTCCAAAGCACTGGGATTACTCCTGGGACTTCACACTAGTGAGATGTGAACTTCTAGAATAACTACATTAATCCGGAGTGCAACAGCAGCAGAAGACAAAACACTGCTCTGCTAGAAAAATGCAGCTAAGGTGACAAACCTTTTTCATTATTATTTAGCTTACACTGTCCCAGAAAATTATTACCTATATGGGCTAGAAGCCTCATTTCTCTTTGCAAATGGAAAGACAGCCATACAGTTCACTCATTCTAAGAATGCCACATCTGGGGTTTACAATACACATATATATATCATAGTCCAGCTATGACACTTCTTGGTCATAAACAGAATGAGGTCCAGGTCCTGCACCTCTGAGTCACATGCACAGTTAATTTTTCATCTGGATAGTCCCACAGGAATCCCTGGGGCATCTCATGGACACTTCAATACATCACTACTGTAAAATCAAACTCTTAAAATGGGGCATTTTACAAATTCCTTTTTGCAGCTAAACAGAGCAGACAGGACCAGAGCACACCTCATGCAGTCACTGGCTCCCTTCACAAATCATCCCCTGCTCCCACCATGGATAGACTCCTGATTTCACCTTTCACAAATTATGAGCATACCTGAGTTACATCTTAAATGGACACCTGTAGGTAGGTCACACAGGATTAATCCAACTTATTTAAAATACTAATCTGCTAGAATTAAAGTTACATCACGGCATCAAACAAAGGACATTTCGGAAGTTCCTGTTAGCATCACCACCCCCACCTCAATATTTTTTTGGAGACAGCTACAAAATGAGTAATGAGTAATACTTGCCCAAATATGTAGAGAGGGAAAGAGAAGAAAATTTGTGTCCTTTGGCTAAAGAGGAAAAGAAGGACAGCAGAGAATACTGATTGCTAACCTAACGTTGTTAAGAAAAGTACTTGTCAACATTAAGAGATAAACCATTTGAAGCCCTGATGCATAACCCCCAAAACTCTCACTTTCTACAGCATATGTAAATGTAACCTGCTGAGACTCATGTAGGGTGAGGTATTAAAGCAGACAACTGCTCTCCTTGTGGATTGATGGACACAGTCAGTCTGGGAACTGTAGAAGTGCAAAGCTTATTTCTTACACTAGAGCTCCATGTTCACTGATGCTGGGTCAGCACTGCTGCAGGCTGTGGCAGCACAAGTTACATTCAGTTCAGGCAACAACACATGCCTGTACAGCCAAACGTAGCAAACAACATCGTGTTTATGTGAGCTTCAGGAAGGCTGAGGGAATAGGCAGCGCCCAACCCAGTAGAAGACCTCCCAGGCTTTATTTACCCCTTCAAAATGTTTCAAGCAAATTTGATTTTGCAGAGTTATACTGGACCAGAGCTGTGCCTCACAAGGCCGTGGCCATCCCTGAGCAGTACTAGATGGCCTAGAGTTTGCTTCCCTATATCCCAGGATCACAGCCTGGAGCAGCCCACTGCAAACACAAGGCTGGGTGAAGAACACAACCATCATTTCTGCCATGATGTGAGTTCAAACAGTTTTGTTTAAGCACCTTACATTTCAACAGCAGTTCTTACCAACACAACAGAAACTCATGAGAAATTGCAGATTTGCTTTAGCACCCCAACACTTTTTATTCCTTTTACAACTCCAAATTAAAGACCTCAATGAAATGCTCAATAAAAGCCTGGCTTCCAGGACCATCAAGCCATTTATCTATCTATCAGCCACTGGTGACAGGACCCCCCTACAAGATGGGTATATGCTCTTCTGATGTTGATTGCCTCTGTTTATCCTCTTCAGAGACGACTTGTCCCTGTGCTATAGCATGTAATTTTCCTTTGTTCAGCTGTGCTTTGTTACAGAAATTAAAAAATGCCTGTCCCATGTAATAAGCACATAGAAATATTTATCCATAAATCAGTTCTGCAGGTAATCACTACCCTGCAGTACATAACAACTCTGCCTGTGATTCTAACCTGTGCCCTGGCTGTAGTATATCATCAAACTGTAACAACATAAAGGCATAATTTGTAGTTATTATTGTTAATCCAGCAAAGGTAATGACTTTTCAAGCAGAAAGGAGAAGAAAACAATGGGAACAATTTAAAAAACACTGATTATATTAATTTCTGTATTATATTTTTTAGCTGCCTTTTCTAGCTCTCACAGCAATTTTGAAAATACTATACTGCCCTTGCCCATGATTATAAGGGTGCCCATACTATTCTAGTGAATTTCAATAAGTGACATATTGCAGTAATAGATGGGAAAAATAATCAGCATAATCCTCCCCTGTACTTATAAAGCACCTTCCATCAGAGGATCCCAAAGCACTTTAAAAACATTAATTAATTAAGCTTTGTAACATCCCTGTGAGGTAGGCTGTATTACGCCCATTGACATATCAGTGTTTTAGTAATTGAAAGCACACAATGAACATAATCCTATGCTTATGCCAATACAAAAGAATCCCCCTTCTTCCTCATTTCAGTACATAATAAATAATTCAGTGAGAGAACAGGAATAAACTATGTGACTACACTGTGATGTACACATCCACAAATCAAGAGGAACACCCACACTGCCTGAATGACGAAAGCTCCACCCCAGCTCACCAGACTTGTGGAACTTCAGGGCTCTGCACAAAGGGTGACCTTCACCCAAGGGGAAGGCACGGCCAGCCACCTGAAGCTCCAGCAGCACAAGGCTGCTTGTACTGCTGTTGCTGAAGGTCTTAGCTAGTGCTGTTTTTAAAATGCTGTCATAAACTATGCATACCAACGACAGTTTACAGAATGCAATCTTGTGGTGCAACCATGCATCTATGAGCTAGTCAATTTAAACGCTCATATCTAGCCTTTCTGGCTTTTAGATCTGTATCAATACAAAACAATATCTGTATCAATACAGACTTCTATCTAGATTATGCATTTACATAATTATATTTATATTATTATATATTGAAATATTTCTAGAAACATGGTTTTAAGTAACTGTCAACAGAAAGACTGTTAGTGTTGCGAGGTTTAATTGCTGAACTTCAGAGTACTTTCACAGATGAAAATCGCTTTGATATATGAAGCTTGGTTTGAGTTTTTAATTTTTTGAATGCTAGTGTTGCCGATTCCTTTCCTCCAGCACGACTGTACTCTACTATTTGACTGAAATAACATACACCAAACAGTTTGGTGCCTTGTAATTCTATATATCGGGTCTACATTTTACTGAAAAAGATTGTGCCCCATGTAATAGATGCTGCTTCACATTTGGAAAACGTTACGTGAGGACCCTGACTTTTATTAAATTAATTTAATGTAGGCACTAAGTTACTAGCTAAATTAATAAAGATCTTCTTAAAAAAAAAAAGAGAGGAGAGAGGGGGGAGAGAGAACAGAATGAACCCACAAATTAAATAAATTTTTCTGGAGCTTATTTTGGAATTCTTTATTTAATTTTCTGTTTGAAAAAAAAGCCAAAGATTGGTAAGGAAACAGAAAAAAAAAAGGTTGATTTTATTTACTTCAGGGGGTTATTTTTAAAACTGTTATATGATAGGACATGAATACCACAAATAAATAGAAGGGTGAGGAAGCAAAGGAGGTACAAAATACTACAAAACCGAGTATTTTTAAATGTTCTTCTGTTTTACTTTTAAAACTATTACCTTCATTGAGTAAAAATACATTTAGCCCTGCATAACATCTCTCCTTTGGCATTTTTGGGATAAGTCTGCACATACCTTGGACAGCAAGAAGTAATACCTGAGAAAAGAGAGATAAGTCCTCTTTTTCTCTTTTGTCTGAGACAACCACTCCTCTAAGCCTCATTTCCATGGCATGAAAACGGAGTCTGTTCAGTGATGAAAACTCATGACAGAAAGACTACTGCATTCAGGATATTAAGCAGCTCTTAGCAGTTGGCCTTCATAACCTTGTCAGCCTGGAGCTCAGCTTTACCCTCCACCAGGCTGCCCTCTCCTGAGAGACACCATCACACCAGGGCTACTTTTCTCAGAAGTACTATTCTCCCAGTGCTGCAACACCCACTCCTTCATGAACATCTTCCCCCCATAAAGCCCAAAGCATGGCACTCTTCCCATTTTTGCGTGAAATTACAGTCTTCAGCAGCCTCTGCTCTTGTGGTAAGATCCTTCCCAGCTGAATCCTGGGAATGCCTGAGCTTGCTCAGCTGCACAGGAGCAAAGGCTGTGCCTCATCTCAGGGAGCAAGTGGCTGCTGAACACCTTTGAAATCCAGACCAGGAGTGTCACAACTCAGCCTTTTCCCTGATTGAAGAGCTTCCTTAGCTGCTCCCATACCTGGACGTTTGCTTTGCCATATAAAAACACCACTCTTTTGCTTTGGACAGCAGCTGCCTCTCTTTGAGTTCCAGGTTCCCCAGCAAAACACTGGCTGCTTCTCTGCCCTCCCCCAGCCTGGCACCAGGACCTCAGCTCCTGTCTATAATTTAGTGCCTCCCAAAGAGCCAACACATTCTGCTGCTGCTAGTGAGGACCTGTAACATGTAACATGCTTCCACCTCAGCCTTACAGACTGAAAATGGGGGCTTCAGTGTATTTGCCTCAGTTGCTAAGAAACATACATGCAAGTGTACTCAACAGCTGGTGCTTTAATCCACTGAACATGTTTCTTCACCAGCCACAAATGATGCCTCAATCATCTTGTCCCAGATTCCGGACTCACTGACTGTATTGCCATCTCCTGATCTACTAGAGGCTGTACGTGAGTAAGAGGACCAGAACTTTACATAAACATTTGCTCTCCAGCCTCCTTTGTCAGCTTCCTGCCAGCCCAGCACCACCAACACAATCTGCCTCACAACACCTTGAGCAGGGAGAACACAGCATCTGAGTGGCCTTTGCTCTTCACCTTCCAGAAGCCTTTTTTTGATTTTTAGATTGTGATGTTTTCAGATAGAGGAGAGAGGGAGAGGCGGAAGGTGTCCTCCTTCTTTGGCAAAAAACCTGTATCTGTTTTGAAAATTATGTCAGTGCCCCAAACTCCTTCAATCCACCCAGCCTCAATGCTTTCCTATAAGCTTCACATGGAAAGACAGCCCACTGAGCAGGAAAAAAGCACAATAACATAGCATGCAACTGAATGCATAAAACACATTTTAAAGGTTATAAAAGAGCAGTGCTAATAGGACATTGTAGAGGCTAATAGGCTTAGAATTAAGCCTACGGACATTGTTTGGCCTTTTATGAATCTGAATATCCTGCCTACTCACAGTAACACAGCTACAGAGAGCACAGAAAGTCTGGCTCTGACTGCATACAGTAGCCAACTATCTTTGTGTTGAGTCAACTACAAGTAGATTTGAAAATTCATGGGTCTCCAGTCCAAAGAAAAATAAGGACACACAGCATGCCGTGCTGCACAAACAAACCCTTAAACTGAATGCAGATTCATATTTTGGCCTATGTAGTTTAACAGCTTAATCTCTTTAGTTTAAGATTTGTGTCTTCTGGGGTTTTCCTTACGCTGTATAAAGACTAGCAGAACATTTTTTCACTAAATTACTACTTTTGGCTTGCCTTCTGTCTTTTCTTTCCTCCCACCAGACTTTCTGCTCTTGACTTCCATGAAAAAAAAAAAACAAAACACCACCACAAACAACTGAAGAACTAGTAGAACAGCATCTAACTAGCAGCACAGAAAAGCATGTGTTGCTGAGGAGAGAGAAGGATTGAGGACTTTGCTGAAAACCCAAAACAATGACTGCTTCCACTAATTCAATATGAACGCAACATGTGCAGATATGGTTGCTGTTACCTCTGCAATTTGACTCTGAAGTCTTTTGCTCTCTGTAGCTGCATTATTGTAAAGAGCATATGCAGAACCATACAAGACTAACAGTGTTCACAGGCTTGATCCTAGTATCTCTAATGACATTCAGTTGACTAGATCCGCCATGAAGCAGTGAAGAAAGGAGATAAGATTTGTACTGTAGCATCATTATACTAAAAAACTATAAGGAAACAAAATTATCCATATGTAAATGTGCATACACACATACATTTAACAATTTTAACAATATGCAACAGATCAAAGACTGAGGGTTTGTTCATTAGGCTCAGGTCTCCCTCATAGCTCAGCACTGGGTAAAAGTCAATGGATCAAATCTTACCCTTACCTTCCAAACTGATCTACTAGACAAGAGAATTGTATCTTTAAGGTTGCAATACTTCTTTTCAAAATACATTTTAATAACCCTAGTCTCTAATTTGAGCAGCATTGTAAATTCAGATACATTTAATTAAATTCAATACAAATTTTCCCTTCACTGACACTCATTTCAGTTGACAATCTGATTCTCAGGTTCCTCATCTCCTTCATTTTTTCCAAGGAAGAGCAAAAAAATTCTGCATTTCTGACAAGTCTAAATAAAGCTTTGCTGGTTACTGAACTATGCTACATTTCCTATCAACAGAAAACAAAGGAGAAAAAAAAGACTGCAGTTCACCACTAGAGGAGATGACTCAGAGCAAGCAGTAACTGTTACCAGACTCAGAAAAAACAGTCTTCCCTTGTACTGTTGATGAGCCCACATTATGTTGAGATGAACCCAAATTTGTTTTCTTAACCCACATCTTCCTAGAACTGAACCTATTTCCTTACAATGCCACCAGATTCTTTTTGGATCTTGTTAGCATTTTTGTCTTCACGTTAGTCAGTTTGCAAATGAAAGATAAAAATACAGAAAAAACTACTTTTTTTTTTAATTTGAATGATCACTTTCTGTGCACAGGGCACGGAAAAGTTATTCACCTTCTGGTTCTGGAGGTTTGCAGCACACGCATGTCAAGCTTTGAAGCATTTCCAAAAGCTTACTGCTTCTTTAAGAAGCAACTAAGATTCTCATATCATCATAGACCAGAGAAGCTATGGAGCTGCTATGAAGAAAATTAACTCTATCCCAGTCAAAACCTGTAGCTTAATGGACACCATCAGCCACTGAAAGAGTCAGTAAAGTCTGAAGCATTGGTGACGCTGCAAATACCCTCACACACCAGCACTCTTAGGCCGCTTTTTCTTTGTGCCACTGCAGACACCTTAAGAGACAGTGATGGCTTTTCTAGTGAAAGAAACTATTTAATGCCAACACTCCTGTACTAAACCAGTTTCTGTACCACAACTCCATTCCTCCAGAGCTTAGCGCTCTCACCACTTCCTTCTCTTTCCTAAACTATGTCTCATGTTCAAATGCAAAGAGCTAAAAAATCCCCCACGTTGGTATTTCAAGAAAAAAGGGAGTCAAGACTGTCATTTCTAATCATCTCCCAAAGCCCCAGGTGTCTTGGGCCCACATGTGCACGGCTTCTACATGAGTGTAAATAGAACGGGAATCCAGAGGCCTGACCACAGTTCTGGGGAATACTGTTACAGAAAGATATGCTGGAATTATGCCTTATTCAGAACATGGTACCAATATTGGAAAATCACTGGAATCTACCGAAGATGCATTTCACCATCAGGTACAACTTATACTGGTGCCAGTGTTTTCTATACTGCAAACACAGAATAATTGACTGGGGATTTCAACTAATAACATCATAATAAATGAGATAATAAAATAGAAATAACAATATTTCCTGAAGTCTTATGTAGGAAGATGAAGACACTGCATGGGTATGCATTCCCGACAGAATAGGCAGAAAGACCCTCCATTAACCCAGATCTGTTCCCCTCTCTTTACTCGCCCAGGGAACCCGAGTAAACCTCAGCACTGAGGGAGCAGCACAGCAAACACAACACAGAGAGGTGGCATTGGGAGGTTTATGGTTTTCACAATCTGATTGATTTCAAAGGTCACACTGGAGGAAAAGCCTCAATCTGGTTTCTGCCGACACAGTCATTTCCCACAGCCAGTAACTATTCCCTGCTCTTGGCACTCACTCAGGTGGTGGGACGTGGGTTGCACTGTGGGTATGTGCATCTTAATGAAAGTTAAAAAAAAGGAAAGGACAAAAAAAAGAGTACATGCAGTAAAGAGGCAATGCAGCACATCCACCACATGGGATGCTCCAGCACTGCTTCAGGTCTGTAGTAGAGGCAGTTCAGCTTTTCTGCCTGCCTTCTCGATTGGCAGCACTTTAGGTGAGGACCAAACGCCCGCCGTAATGCATGTTCACCAGGAAAAATCCATTGCCTCAGAAATACTCTCCTTTCTCAACTGCAGATTTGAGTTTATGGTGGATGAAAATCCTGTCAGAAGAGCCTATCAGCATTAAAACAGCTCTCACGTTCTGCAGGTGATGGCCCTGGTTTACAGTTTATCACAGAGTAACTCACTTGAAGAGCTCATCCAATAAAGGTCCCAGTCAGTGTGAACAGACACCACTGTGCTATAGATACAAAAGGTCAAAGCCACACCACTAAAATCATAATCTAGGAGAATAATGTTAAGTATTAAATAAAATTGATAAAGTATGGATGAATCTGCAAGATAATGTGAGAAATTGCTTCCTTTAGATACACCGTTCTTGACTAAACATGTTGCTATCGTGAAATTTGAGTTATTGTTCAAACAAGTCATGCTGAAAATGAAGTCCTACCCAATCTTCACCAACAAGAGTAATTTTACTGCCAGTGGCCCAAAATTTTGTCCTCTCTGTTACCTCCTTTACCTGCTGTGAGATAAAATGCTTTAACTGAATTCCCAAAGAAGGGAACTGAAAGGAGGCCTCTCATCTGGAAATGTCTAGAGAATACTGTTAATTTATATAAACGAAGATAGCAGCTTGTAATGGAAATACTCCGCTATTAAGCTGTGCTAACATAAGCTTTTTACAAGCAGCAATGAAATGGAGGTACCAATTTCAAGATACTAAGGGCTTAAGCCAACTTTTATCCAGGTATGTAGCATATGAAAGGCTTCATGTTCCATTAGCTGTGTTGTGTGCCTATTTAGATAAGAGGAATGTTGTATCTGGAGCATCTTTCAAGTATTTTTTTTATTGGAGGAAAAAATTAGCAAATGTAAAGAAATGTCACAACTACAAGTTTAGAGCCATCTTGGTGGAACTGCAAAATGAGGCTATCATCATGGCCGAGGTGTTCTCTGCCACTTGGGGAAAGGGAATTTGTTTTGCCCTATCGCATGAGAGACAGGCAGACTTGACAGGTTTGGGTTGGACCTTAAAGATCATCTAGTTCACTGTTGCCTTCCTCCTCCTGCCCGTGTCATGCTGCTCCCATCTCTGAATGATGACCAGCCTCCTCTTAGCTCTACAGGAATAAACCTACAGACCACAAACTTCTAATATCCCTTCCTCCTACCCCCAAGGCAATGACATACACTCTATTTAGCTTGAGTCTTGACTTTTCTTACTGTCTTCTTACCATACATGTTACAAACAAGAAGAAGAGGAGATGACTAGAGCCTGCCATGGAGTCTAGTCTACTGGGATGAGCAAGAGATGGCTGCTCCATGAGAGCTGTGCCCTAGGCTACCCACCAACAGGCATACTTGCTCAGTCTGTGCAGTGCAGAGCAGCCCAGAAAACACAAAGGTGTGAGCTCCCAGGGCAGGGCGAAGCTGCCCTTGCAGATAAGAAAGGAACACGGCAGGAAAGCACCGCCATCCCTGCCAGTCCCATTCGCACCTCAGCATTAGCCTTCTTCACTGTGCACATATGGGCTACACATTTAACTGGCCAGCTGCACAGACCCATCTCTCCCTGCCATGAAGGAGAAAAAAAATAATTTCATTTTTCTAATAAAATAACCTACATTACTGTCAGAACAAATGTTTTCATATAGTCTCTTCTGGATCAGTTTTCATGTACACATTATTAATATTCAATGGGATAAGTATTTCTAAATAACATGTATAATACTTTTTAAGTGGCTGCAAACACTACATGCATAATGGGAGGGAGCAGATCAGTCAGTTTAAATCATGCTCCCCTTACTGTGCTAACACTTTTGCCCCTTCCTGCATATGTCCAGTATGAATTCTGGACACTCTAAAGTTGATATATATTATGCATGTAAACTTAAGACACAGGTATACTGCATGCTGGTATCACTAAGAAATTAAAAATGTAGGCAGAAAAAAAATTGGGAAAAAAAAATTTCCCAGCTCTTTCTCCTAGTAATGTCAGAAAATTCTTTGTATTTCATCTTGGGGTTTGAACATTAGCAGTCATTCTCTGATGATATTTAGACAAGCCTTCAACTATGCAAAGTTGGTAAAGTCATTATTTCTATTGCAGAAAATTATCTTCGAGCCTTTTGTTCATAAAATCATCACCAAATTATGACATTTTTTCCTGAATATAACAAAGATCAGTAGACTGTGGAAGTAACAGATATTTTACTTCATTGGATAAAAATCAGAGGAGAAAAAGGGGGGGAAAATCAGTTCATGAAACCACAACTTGCATAACTGGTTTTGCTTAAATGAAAAACAAATCAACTGATCATTTCCTGGCAGATGAAGCATTACATTAAAACAGAATTTAATAATTTTATTCTTGAATTATTTAGTCCTATCCTTACTCCCTATCACTCTATTCCCTTTTAATTTAAAACCTTGTTTTTAAAGCAGATAATTTTTGAAGGAGAAATTATATTTCAAACTAAAAATAAGTTCAAGTAAGAAGAATCTTTTTAAATCCTATGCCCATGTCTCCTCTACTGTTTCACTTTCTCTCTCATCAAAAATATTAATTTGATAAGACTACTAATATGTATGTGTTTAATCCCCCAACCCTCCATGGACAGCTTTTACGTGGATTTGTTAATTGTCAGAGAAGTGGTGCAGCCCTGATGGGTGAATTTCCCAGGTGAAAGCTGAGTCCTCATGAATCCAAGTTCATCACTCGCCACATTGCTAATGAGACAAGTGCAGCCCAACATGAGGTTAATTGTCAGAAGCAATAATCTAAATTAAACTGGCCAACATTCAAGTAAAAGGTACCACTTAAAATACCTTTTTCAAATTAAAGCAATCTCAGGAGTTTATTTGCCTACTCAATATAGAGTTCCAAGTTTTAAAAAAAAAAACAATCCTTCCTCTTCGCCTCTAAGGAACCAAAGTAATTATTTTTAATACAGTGACATATGTTAGACAAAAGTATTAAGGAGGGGGCTTCATTCCACTCCAAGTCTCCATGGAATTTTCCCTTATGTGATCACACATCTGAGCTCAGATTTTAACCCAGCCAATGAAGATTTTTCGTAATAATGGTGATTAGCTGATGAGAAATCCTTTCACAAATAATCCCAAAACACGGAGTATCTGGTGTGATCTTCCCAGCACTGAGAAGTATAATTAAAACAATACGAGGAATACAAAAAAAGAAAGAGTTCACAAAAACATTTGAGAAATGGCTCAAGTCAACTCAAAGCTCACTTGGTTTTGGCTGGGACTTCAGGCTCACGACAGCTTCAGCCTGCCAAAACAAATACAACCACCCGTTTCTTCCCAATGCTTTCACCCAGGGAGGAACCTGCTCCTTTGCTTTCCCCTGCCACGATAATGACATGTCTGCTAGGATTTGATTTGGGTTCATATCCCTGCCTGCTTTTGAAACAATTATTTTGTTAATTGTAAGAAGAAAAGGACTTAAGTGGCACCTCGAACTGACATAACCAATAGCTTCCAGATAATTGTTATGTGCTGTAATTAAAATAATGCACATCATATAGGCAAAAAGTTTAAACATAACCTCGAGGGAAAGTAGTTTGGGATATAATTAGACATAGGGAATCTGTATAATTTTGGTTGCAACCAGAGAAGAAAAAGGCATAATTTAAAATAGAAATTATTCACTTCCCATGCAGAATTAGTATTAAAAAAGTGTATTCATCTAATAAGAATGAATGTTGTGGGTGAAGTTACAATGTTTTATGCATATGTTTACCAATAAGGAATGACTGCAACATGTATGTAAAAGTAGTTCTCAATTAACCTTTTTTATATTTTTTAAATTATTTTACTCTGTTATTTTTATGAAGAAAAGCAGGTAAGCAGATACAAAGCTATCTTTCAAGACACTCAGTCATCTATACCTAATCTCTGCACTAATGACAATCAGGATACTCAGGTTTTCAAAACACCTTAATTTTAGCCTTAAACATGAGATCATTTTAAGTCAGGTAATGCAGTGAAAAACCTCTCAACTGAACAACAATAGATGTACCAAGAAAGAATAACGCCACACAAAATACTAGGAAAGACAGTGGATTCAAATAAGTACTAATAAATGAGAAAAAACTTGGCCCAGCTTTTAATGATATTCCACAAGAAGTGCCTTTCTTTTTCTAACACAGAGTTGAACTCTTGAATCACTACAAATGCCTTAGTCTAAGAGGTAGCTGGCAAATACGGTGGCAGGAAAAGCACCCTGAATTAGGTTTGGCCAGTTCCAGATGAGGATGCTGACTTCTGCTAGTTATAAACACTTTCACATTTCTTTTCTTTTTTTTTAAATTCCCATTTGGGAACTGCTGGTTCCTCTCCCAAACATATAAAATTCAATCCTCAGCGCAGAAGCTTTGTTATATTCCATTCCTTGCATGCATTGGACAGCCTACTGCCTACTCAGGAACCCAAGAGGAATGTACAAAACAACACTCTTGGTGCACTAACATTAACTCTGGAACTTTGACAGAAGCATGTATTCACCTTCGTTCACCAGCTCAACCAGCTGCAGCAAGCTGTACCAGTAGCAGAAAGATGACTTCTTGAAGATAAATAGGCAGTGGCAAAACTGAGAAGACTCAAGAGTTCCTGAACTTCGATGTAGGCATTAATCCTAGGCTGCTGCCATGCTCTTGCTAATGTGCACATAAAAGCAAACAGCAGATGGTCAATTCATAAGACCAGCAATATTGGCATAATCAGCACAGAGTCACTGACCTGCCCACATTCAGCCAACCAGATGCTGATCGATCAACTGAGCTCAATTAGGCAAAGACCAAAGATGCTTGGAGAACACCTGAAGAAAGGCCTTCACTCTCCACATCAACTGAGTAAGGCTCTTCGTGGTCCAAGGTAACATATTTACAAAAAATATTTTTCATTTCTCTTCATATGTAGTGGTTTGATCTCTTTCTCCTTTTAAATTTGAATCTCTCTTTCAGATGTTGAAGTGGGCATTTCAGTCTTCATTTCTCCCCAAACGTTATCAGAGAGCCATAACATAGTCCAAGAAAAACAAAATACTCTAACAAATAGCTGTTATAGATGTAAAGATACAGAGCTGCCTGTTTTCAGCATTCAAAGCAAAATAGTATTTCCAAGTGGCTTTTCTAATTGAACTAAAAAACATGCTAGGCAGCATCTAGTTTATCAGTTCTGTTTCTGAAGTGAACTCCTCATTCTTTCATTGGAAATTTGAAGGTCACAACTACAGTAAGGTCAGAGGCTTTAGGCAGCCAGGACACAGGAGAAAAAAAACCAACAAGGCAAGCAACATAAAACATCTCTGGGTATTTTGTTTTTCTTGCAAACAAAGAAATATACCATAGCAGTCTCCTACCTGCCTGACACTTTGCACCTCCTGCAGTCAAGGAGCAAAAGGCACATTAGACAGCTGTGGGACTTCTACCTGGAAGAAACTTGATGTTTCCTGCCCCAGTCCACAGACAATGATCCTAACAGGGTGAGCTGTCAAGCAGCTACTTCAGCCAGATTGGTGAGGTTATAGTTACTCTGTCAATTTAAGCCCAAACCGTAAATGCTTATTCAGTGTTCTTACAGGTTTAATAACTCAAGCAAGAAGAATAATGATCACTTTTGCAAAGCTAAGCTGCCATTTACCACTAGTTAGAATTAAATAAAAACAGAAAGACAGATTTGGGAAACTTGAAAAACTTTCAAAAATTACTCTCTGCTCCAAGACCTAACACAGTAATAAACTCTCACAGGAATAGCTATTTCCCTGGCAAGATAGTGCAATAATGCAATTACTGCCATTTAATTAATTTATATTCTCAAAATCTGTCTCCTTACAATTTCTAAGTATTTTGCTTTAATATCAAGGCAGGATTTTCTGCCCCAGTTTGCCATAGCAACCCCTGCAACAAATGGCAGTTGTCTATAAAAGGGGGGATTCTTTGAGCATGCATGCACAGTTTAGCACAGTTTGTTTTAAAGCAGGTCAGAGCACAATGGACCTTTTCTACCGTGTGGGATTGAACACCAAGAAATCTCACTTCAAGGGCTGCCACGCTCCTCTGCAAAATGAAATGACACTGCTGCTAAGTCTGGATGTAATTACAGATATGAAAGGATGGCTGTGAAAGTTTGCCTGTATCTTCCTCTCCCTCCTATACTATAGATGTATTTACCATACAGCTGTTAACATCCTGGACAAGTAACACGCAGCAGACTTAACATTTCCTTTCATTTAAGTGTTAGTATACAGTGGTGGCTGCTAAAGCACGTTTACCACTAAAGAATGAGACCTTTGTCTGTCTCTATTGCAGGCAGAGCTCTCCCATGCCTGCCTATGCAGCCCCTGGCAAAAGCCATACCAGGAAGTCTTGACCTCCGGCCCAACAAGAACACTTAGTAGGGCTAAGGGTAATCCTGACTCCTCCTTGCTCATTCAGTTTCTCGAGCTGTTTGAAGCAATCATTACCAAGTCAGCTACATTTTGCGGTCATATTATAAAATGAATCATTGTTCAACAGTCCAAGATTGCTAAACTCATTTTATGTGTGGTTTAGAGGAGAGTCACTGGTTGCTCAGACCCCTCAGAGCTGTACTCCCTCCAGTCTAGTCGCAGCAGGGAAAGCGCTCGTCTTTGGCACTAGTCCAAACATAGGATGGTGTAACTGAGCAGAATTTGGCCTTAGTACTTGTTCTCACAAGCTCCCCACGAGCTAGCCAAGACTCTTCTCAAGCCACTTCCATCAGAAGAGGTTTTACCTCACAGAGTGCCTACCTTTTGTGCAGTTTTAACACGACAACTTCTGGGAATTGAAATATCCACCACTCCTTTTGAGGTCCTCCGATTACATCCTCCAAAGCGTAACTTCTCACTACATATTCCTATAGGCACAATTTCTGTTTTAAGAGAGCCTGTGGAATATTTGATGTTGGGATTTGGTAGGATTGAATGAATGTTCCATTATTCACCCTGGTGGTAGAGCAGCAGTTGCTCTGAAGTTTTACAATGCAGCGCATTGCTGTAAAGACATCATATGACATCATAAATCTCCCACTATTTCTAAAGCTTCTGATTAATATTGCTACATAACTACCTGGTTAATAAATGAAAAAAAAAGTTAATCAAAGAAAATTTTCTTGCTTTATTTAAAAGTCTACAGACAAGTACTAACCACCTTATGCTTTAAAACCAAAACTCTTCACCTGAACTTCCAAAGAAAATAAGGCACCATCTTGATTTATGGATGCAGTTAGACAGGGAACCCTACTTCTACATGAAAACCTCACAAAGAAAGCTCTTCTGCAAAATATACGAATCTTAATTTCAAGTAATATTTCTAACAAGTTCTTTCAAAACAAAAAGTTACTGTATGTCTCTTATTACATCCAAGTGTTTATGATTTTTCAACCAGAAATTGTCCAAATTAACAAATATTTTCCCCTTCTTTTAAAATCTTCCTACGTACACATACGTATTAGTCAAGCTAAAGACCAACTTTTCAGTCGTCGCCAAAAAGGTGGGTATTTGGTATCCCCACCTTCAGTCAAACACACACACACACACACACAACTAAAGGAACACTAAAGCCTACTGTAAGGCTCCTAACCTCAGGCTTCATGTGTCTCCCTACTCTCTGCAGCTTTCTCCCTCCTCCCGTCTTAAGAAAAGTACTTGCAACCCGGTCAAATTTTACAAACCTTTAAACAAACATGTCTCCCCACTTTTAGTTTCAGAGGTCCCACGCTTCTGTCCTCTGAGGACACAAGTCATCTACCTCCATGACTCTGCAGAAGCAGGTAATTAATATTTTGTTGTCCCAGTAAGTCATTGTGTCTCAGGTATTCACGTAAGCAAGCAAGAACCTTAACTCAAGCTTCTATGTTTTATTATTAAAAATATTCAAATTACTCTGAAGATCATTAAACAAAAATATCCTGCAAATGGATGGCCTTCATATAAGGAAAAATGTTCTGTAATACAATGGCTTTGGCGTATCCCTCCTGTAGCTAAAGATCTCTCTCCAAAATAGCTGTAGTGAGTTTGTTTTTCTGTATGAGGACACAGATGAAAAATTGTGTGGATGAAACATGCCAAAGAAGCTCTTTGCAAACAATCAACAGTGGTTACTCATCCTATGGATAAATGTATCTGAAGCTGTGTTACCTACACTACCAACCTGCCTCCCAACAGAGTATTTACTTCTTCATATAAAACAAGTTTGAAATGCAGCTTGAGATACATCTGGAAATAAACCATGTTTCAACCTCTGCCATCAATTTCATCAGCGGAAATCAAAAACTCCATTGATTTCAAGAGTATTTGACTTTACACTGCTGTAACTTAAAACATAGCTTAATTTTCTTGTAAAGAATCTTGCTGATGCTACATAATTGACAATTACGAACACTAACAGCATTGTGCGTACTGCTTTTGGACTGTACATCACACAATCGGATGCCTATTTAACTTTTGCATTTCACTTACCTTCAAACCAAGACAAACCTCTCTATTTCCATTTTTTGCCTTACTACAGTATTACCAGAACACTGCATTTAAGTTTCCACCATTGCAAGGAATATTTGACTCTGAGATACACACCTTACACTTAAGTTTTAAGAGGTCAGGACCTTATTTCTACTACTACCGGCTTTTCACTTCTGTTCTTAACTCTTCCCACTAAGGAAGCAAAGGCCCAGATGAAATTGTCAGCCCGAACTCCTCCTGGTTCAAAAAGCCATGGTCATGGTGTGTAGCTCCTGCTTTGGCATCTCTCATCCTTTCCCATCTCTCTCTTCATAGGATATCTAATAGAAAGCACTGCATTTTCATAACTGGTAACTTCTTCATTACTCCCTTAAGTCACTTGCAGTCACAATTTCTGTCAATCCCTATGTTGCTCTGCCAGAACATCAGTAAGACACTAAATAGTACACGTTGTTTCAAGGAAGTATCTAATCTGCCATTTTTGCAAGTTCAAATGGCTGTGCTGCCAATAGTAGGAATAAGATATTATTTAGTACTGAAATTCTCTTTTTTCTGGGAAGAATTAGAAAACATATGAACTGTCCTATGATATTCAGTGGTTTGCTGAGCATGACTATGGTCCAGCCACATGCCATAGTATATATATAGCCTTACAAGTTTATGATACACTGAGGTTTCTGCTTAATTTAAATCTGCTACTGAATTCTAATACCTAGTTCTCTTGTTTCCCCATCTCCACGCATCACCCACAGGCATTCAGTGCCAAAGGCTCAGAAATAATGCAAGGGCCACAGGAGGCCCCAGGCATGTTTGAAACCCACACAAACCCAGGTACAGTCACACTGTCACGCACCTGCACACTTGGCAAAGTAATGTGCTTCAGAGAGCAATACTGTATCCCAAAGTTACCAACCAGTTTATTTTTGTTCCAAGTAAATTAAAATACTCAGATTCTTTTCTATTCCATGTTCTCACGCAAAAGATGGGATCATGCTCAAAAGCTTCTGAGGGAATCCCCTAAGAATTCATTTTTTATCTCTACAAATTAATTTTTTTAAGAGAAGTTGAAGCTCTCCTCATCAAGAGCCCCAGAAGTACGGGAAAGAAAAAAACAAAGAATTAACAACACTAGCTATTATACTCCCACACAGGGTTAACTTCGTTTCCAAATAGCATGCAGAAGTCTGTCCCACCCATCAGATGAGCTACTATACTTCTATTAGCGTTCTGGCACCTCCTTCTGTACAAATGTAGCCTTTTTTTTCTATCAAGCACATTATATAAAAGACTGTAGCAAGCATGGAAATAAGATCACTTTTTTGCTTCCAGATTTAAGCTCAGCAGTCCTTGTCAGGCAGCATCTTCTGCCCCCTAAATACTACATCACGCAACTGGAGGATGTATAAAACATTCAGTAGGTGCATGAGATCAGGGGAAACCAGGAGCAGCCTTCCTCTACAAAGAAGTTCCTACAAGATCAGACCTGATTCAATGGACCAATGATTCATGCCAAAATCAGAACATATTCCATCTTTCTTCCTGTGAAGCTACAAACTGCACTTCGCAACTGCTCTATGAAAATAACTGCAGGTTTTGAAAAAGACAAATGCTATGTCATTGTAAGAAGTTATTTTGTCATAAAGCAATTACATTTTGTATCTAAAAATATGCGGACTAGGGGCTCCATATGTACTACAGGATTTGCATGCTACAGCTACATTGCTGCAAGTGCAAATTTAGCTACATATCTTGCCATACAGCACCTTGGATGGTTCCTGGATACGTGGCCAGATAAAATCTAGACAAAACACTAAGCACTCAAAGGAAAACAAAGTACACATTGTCTATTAATTGCATGGGAGTTAGCATTGCCATAATGTACTCCTTGGTGAAGACATGATTTTTTAATTTTTTTTTTATTTATTGCGATCTGTTAAAAGTCATTCTGTTTAAACAGCATTGCACAATTTCCAGACAACTGAATCTGTGAAAAAAGCCTTATGGCTTTGTGTCAGGTCTTTCCACATTATTATGGTGCAAAGGCTACATAAATTTATCTCCTTCTAATTCTGGATTTTTTAAAAATATCAACACTCTATTTTTTTTCCATGTACAGCAAAGATTTCTCCATCTCCCCGACATTTACATGCAAAACCAGAGTTTACGCACAAGAGAGACAGATAAAAAAAGGGAAGGATTTAGGAGAAGCCTTGAAGACACTGATGGCAATTTTGTTCCAAAAAATCCACATTGCGACCATGGGGCACCACAATGTAACATCAGTACTACAGCTGTACCTGCAACTCCATCTCAAACTCAATTCAACAAGAGGAAGAGTGAGATAGGGGAGTTGCTGTTACTCAGTGAGATGGTGGGGGTGCTTATTACAATACCAAAAAATCACACTGCTGTCCCTCACAGAGATGTGACATTGCTATTACAAATAGTGTAGAAACATTTGATCTGTTACTGCCTTCTTTTTTGGTTTTTCCCTCCCCATTTTCCTGCACAGACACACACTCAAAATTGTAAAGCACAAGAAGTCCTTCTAAAATGAAATTGTACTTCAGAGCTACAGAAAGGTAAAGGAAAAAACCCTCATGTTTTTACAGAAATAAAAATATTCCTTAACCTTGTTATTGAAATTGCTTTGGCTTATTGGGCACAAATGTTTTTTACAAGTGTAATCCACAGTTCACCATAAATGCTGCACTTTTCATCTTGTATCACTCAAACCAGACCATGGAAGCTGTCTAGCTAAAAATTATTTCATTTCCTTCCTACTTGGCTTTTATGCCATGCTATCCTTTTGGCCCCCTTCTAGAAAAATCCATAAATGCATACATACGTTGGGATTTAAACAGTTTGGCACTGGTCTTTTAGTACCTACAAGTAACAGCTTAACAGAAGCAGCTTTAATATCAGTAAACTTCATAATAAAAGTACCTCCAGATATATAAATGAAATAACATCTCTATAATACAATACCAAACTAATCCTTGTGATAAATTTATTAATTTAACCCTCAAAAGGTGAGCAGAATATTAATTTTGTTCCTTTATGAACAATATACTTGCACTAAATAATGTAATAGGGTTTACCCTAATCTGGTTAAATAGATGTTCAGTAACATTCTAACAGCCTTGGCATCAACACTGACACAGTTCAGTACAAAACAGTAAATTTACTGTAAAGCCTTTTAAATTTTCAATGACAGAATAAAATTCCATGGAGAATAGTTGCAAAATACAAATCTTTAATAATTGCCAGTTTCTATTAAATTCTGCTGTAAGGGTAATATTAAATTCTTAAAGTAATATGTCACTTTGTACTGGTAAATACCCAGTTGTTTCTGAAGGACGATACCTACTTTTTACATCAGGGAAATGCCCACCTCCATCCAGCTCACTGTCCTATACATCAACCACGATTTCCCACTAGAAACCAGACTTGTAATCCTTCACCTGTGCGCTCTAGCTGGGACTGTAGCATCCCTTATCTAGCTGGAAACTACCATTTTACATACAGCAAGTAACCTTTTTTTGAATAACAGTACAATTCTGAAATCAACAGGTCTTTCCTCTGCAAACAAAACAGAAGTTAAGTGTTTGATCTAAGAGGCAGATCCTGCTGCTTCTATGAATGCATGTAAAACATATTTCCTTTGGAACACATTTATCCCATTTTGCATAGGGCTTTATTTTATGGGTGGGGCTGTTTTTTGTTGATTTGAGTTTCTTCATTTCATGGTAATTAGTTGTAGAACTCTTTAAGATGCATTGCTAGAATGACTGCTTGACAAAGAGCACTTTGTATCTTATTGTAAAATATTCAGACACTCAACCCAAACAAATGGTGTCTGTAATAAAAATACTTCCATGTACTGTCATTTGTACTAGAAAAAAATTGATTTTATTTGTTCATTCTGCATTTTAGTGTCACAGGTCTCTTAGAAAAGATAATTTATAATTCCTTATACAATTAGACATGAAATTAAGTCATCTTACTCTGCAGAAGAATTTATAATAAAGAGACCAGGTTCGACCAGTTCCACTGCAAATATTTTGATAGCGTCAAAAAAGACAGCATAAAAATCTTTAGCATTTTAAAAAATTAACACATGCCTTTTGGGTAAAGTACTGTACATGCTGTTAGTCCCTTAATTAGGTTCTCAATTTCACATACACATTTATAGCAGGGGGGATTTTTAGTGATCAGAAAATGCACATGCATGGTGTTGCTTGCTCTTTTAGCAGAAAGATCACAAAAAAAAACCCCACAACGCAACTAGTATGTGTAGCCTTCTATTTAAAAGCTCCACAATAAAATAATAATAAATCTTTGTGAATATTACCAATGAAATACCATTATTCATTAAGTAAACAAATACAGTGTTCAGATTGAGGAAAAAAATACTTGTTTTCCACACTCAAGCCACAGAAAAAAAACTTCAATGTTCATAATGCATGTAGTTTTTAGACCCATTTTAAAATATGTAATTTATGCTATCTATATAAATGGATACATAAAGAGTGATGTTTGAAACATATTTTATTGTAGCATTTCAAAAAATGCCAATTTTCTCATGCTGACTGCTGCATGCTCAATTCTGCCTAAACATCTCCTTCCAGGGTCTTGAAAAGATTTAGTAATACCTATAGCTCACTATTTGATACATTCTTTTCCTCAAGCATTTGGTTCTTCCTCAGTTTCAACACCAGATAAACACTTTTCCCAGCTATGAATCTACTTCATAGATTCTATAGCTGGTGCCAAAAAAAAAAAAAGCACTCAGAAAGGCAGACAAATTGCCATCAGTAAACGACCCCTGTGCCAAAGGAGATTTTCAACATGGAGTTGTCACTGTGAAAGTAGGAACTATCTACTAGCTATCCCACATAATTATTTTTGTTAGAAAAAGGAAAAAGGCCAAATTGTGGCTAAGCAGCAAATATATTATAAAAACAAAGTATGAAAGCAATTTAGCTAAGAATCCTGACTGGCACACACATTCTCGTCCTAGCTTGCTTGTTTGAATTTAACTCTTTATTGGTAACTGGAAACAGCCAGGTGAAGACAAATATGCTGCACATACAAAACTGAGGAGTGAAATCAGAATAAAATATAGACCCCAGATCTCAAGAGTACTATAGCTTTATTGTTTAATTGACAGCTACTTCATCCTAGGATAATTATTTTTCTGTTGGAATAAAGTTGAACGTAAAAACACCCATAAATAACCAGATACAAAAAATCCATCTCATTCAACTTGATGCAATGCCTTTTTCTAATCATGCCTGTATAAACATATATTTTTTAAGTTGTTTCTGTAAATCAAAGGTGTTCACTGGTTGAGAGGAAGACAGTATTAGCAATTCTCCATAAGCCCTGCACCAGTACGGAGAACAGACACCCAGCCTAAATAAGTAGCTCAGTGGACAGGAGGGAGACACACACACCTGCTTCTCTCAGCCACAGCTTGAATTCGAACCTTCATCAAAACTCCCTGAGTTTCCAGTAAACAGGACAGCAGGCAAAAGGAGGTCACTAACAGCATTGCCTTTTGCTCATCCTTTTCCATTCTGTAAATGTTGCCATTTAATCTCCTGCAGACCCTGATGACAAACAATGCAGGAGGGCAGATTGCCCTTGTAAAATTCAACCAGTATGAAAAGATGCAAACATCAAATACAGTTGCTGATTGACAGGTTCAGTTATTTTCCAATAAGAGCAGGAGGATGAAAGCTGGGTCCCTTCTACAACAGTCACACAGGAGGGTGGGAAACCCTCCACATTTCAAAAACAAGCCAGTTTTCATGCTTAGCTTGTCTATGGGGTTAAAGGGGACCAAGAAGTGCTGCCTTACACTACGAGCTTGCAAGGGACCCCACAGCCAGCACGGTGGCTCTCCACATGCTCAAATCCATTCCTCTTCACACAGGCAGCAAGATCCAGACCAGGGCACTGACAATAAGCTGACTTTGAACACACTGGTCAGCAGAAAGACCTCTGCTTTCTCCCCAGCAACATATCCATTAATAAATGCTGCACAGGGGAACCTACACCCATGACAAACCAGAGATCCTAAACGTTGGGATGTGTTTCTCAATAAGAAGAAGCCAATCCATGGGATAAGCCCTGCCTCTGCTAGATTAAAGGAGGTGGGGTCAGCTTTGTGCCCCTTCGGGGAAGGGAGATGGGGCAAGGCAACCTGCAGCTGGAGCGAAAAGTACCCACTGATGCCAGGGTTAAAATGTGGCATTCCTTATCTAGAGCGGGGACTGGAAAAAAAAAATTCTTAGCAGACAAGAATGTCTAAAAATAAAAGATTTTAAGAAGACACCCTAACATCTTAACCACCACCAGCTTTGCTGTCCTCATACTACTGAATGTTCAAATATTTAGCTTGCTAGCTAACAGCTAGCTGCACCTCATTTTCCTTCTCTGGACAAGGGAAGACCTAGACTAACCTAATTTATTCCCATTTTTAAATACAAGTTTCCTTCATTATCAGATTCATGAAAGAAAAAGACAACAAAATTTTATTTAAAATTAGAATTAATAAAGACCATTTCCCAATTTTCCTCAAAAATAGCAGTGGTTCATGGGCTTTTGGGCTTAGCTGAGAGATTGGGAAGGGGGCCAAGAAAAATCTGGTCTAAATTTTAATTGAGTACACACAGGCCTTTTGGAGTGAACTTCATTTTTATTTTACCCCAAACTACTATATGGGTTGCTGTGACACAAAAGAGTCTGTGGCTCAATTTTCTGAGCATTTCTTCATTACTTTATAAAGCTAACAGAGTATGTAAAATTATTTCCTTTAAAAGGGCAAAGCTTGAAGAATCTTCTGTCCTGGAGCATTATCTTTTTTCACCCAGCCTGCAATGTAAAGCAAATGGAAAGCACTAAAAAATATGGCTCTCATCAAACAGAAACACTGATTTGCTGTCACAGTCTAAGGAATATTTCTCAGAAACAAAGGAGAGAGAGGAACCCACAGCACAGTCTGAGTTTGATCCATTATCACAACAAACAAATGACACACACACACCACTGCAACAAGTCCACTGCAACCCCTGGAGCCAAAACCAACACTTGCTGCATTGCAGAGCACTTGTCCTCAAACTCCCATCCCAGGTATGCAAAGTCTCACAGACAAGTGGGGAAAGAACAACGGCTATTTCACTGGGAGTGCTAATGCTAAAGCCAGCTCTGTGCACTCTGCTCCCTCCTTTCAGCCCTGCCTCCTCTCCTGCTTACCAGCAGTGCTGAGCTCAGTCACAAACTGCAAATGGGACGGAGCAGCCCTTAGAATTCAGGGCTGCCTTTGGTTATCCTCCTTTAAGCTGTTCAAACATGAATAAATTACCCATTTACTTATACCACCCAGATGTTTGCCATCTAGAAAAATAGACTACTATTTGTAGAAGGTTTTGTTCCATCACAAGAATCCTGTAAATAATATATTTGGATCAGAAAGCAAATATCACGTGGCAACTTTTACACACACCAGCATGGGAGGGTGGCAGGGAAAAAAACAGAGACGCTTCCTGACTGCTGGTTAGAAGTCAAGAACTTTCACAGTGAGCTTATCAAAGAATCAAGTATTCGCTGGACTTCATGCTCTTGGGATAATGAGGTTACTTAACACTACAGATGGAGAATGAGAGTGACAAGTAACCTGAAAGGTTGGTTTATTAATTGGATTTTGATCTTTTGTTACCATATATATATACACTTTAATACAAATATATGTGTAAATATATAAAATACATGTACATCTATTCTAGACTAAACTAGATGTGTGTACATATACATATACACATATACATATTACATATTATACATTATATATGTAATATATATAAAACGAAACAAAAATGTTCCATGTTTTATATAAATATGACACTAACATTTCTATGTATGTCATATTTTCCACAAAAAATCCCACACCAATTCTAGTAAATCCTACAAATATAAACAAGCCTCAATCTCTGCCTCCTTTTATTTTTCACGTAAGATTTCTTAAGAGTTACAAGCAATGTTTAAAGAGAACTCTGGGGCTTTAATTGAAATGGTATGAGATGCTGAACCGATAACACCAGTGTATTTCAAACCTTGTGTCCATTATACACTGAAATGCCTACCAAAAAAAACAAAGAGGTTTTCAATATTCTCATTAAACTCTGACTTTCTCTCGTGGCTCCTAAAAGTGAGTTTCACTTACGGTTGTCATGAAGTTTTCTAGGGTAGACAAAACAGTGATTTGCTGGTAAATGTCAGTATAATAGGAGGAAAATAAATATTTGAGAAGTACTCAGCCCACTTTCTTCAAACATCAGAGAGAAAGACAAAGACTACAACTCAAGCAATGTACAATTCAAGAAGGAGCAGCTTTTACAAGGAGAACTTTTATCTGGATGGCTCAGCATCTCTGCAAGAAATCTACACTGCCTAGCAATCGCAGACAAGTTGTCATGAAACTGCACATCGGAGTTTACTGCAAGGTGTCATACCCCTAACACTTCTTAGATTATATCATCTGGGCCTTTTACAATTTCACCTGCAAAATAGGAGAGAAGAAAGAAAAGCTTATCCATAAGAAGTGTCCCCAGTAGAAGTAAAGAGGGGCAAAGGAGAGGTATACAGATGGAGTAAGACTAACTGCTGAAAAGAGCTTTGAAGAGGGCTGGGTTTGTTTTAAGACACATTGGTTTAGCAGGATGCTCATACTCTGTAGCAAAAGAGTTTGAGCTGAGAGATATGAAGCAGCTCTACGTGGTCTGACAACTCTGTTAGGTTAGACCACTAAGCTATCTCTGTAGGAACGAAAAAAAAAGTGTCAGCAAACAGTGACAGAGCCAGGAAACGACCCAACTTTTAATTTATCTCTGTATTGTCTTGTTATTTAAGTTGTTATACTACCACTGTTGCTTCTATTCATTAACGCCAGTATAATACTGACTAGAAGGTCTTTGATCACATGAGCAGGCAGCCATGGCTCAGGCATACAAATGACATTGCTAGTGCTAGGCTGAGGAGTCAGAAGATTCCAGACTATTTCACCCTTGTAATTTATTGCACATTATTCCCAGGAGAAACCTGAACCCAGGTTTCCTCTCATTTTTTCCATACTGCTACCTTGCTCTTGTGTTAAAAATAGCATATCTACCTACTCTAGTTACCTAGATGATCTTCTGAGGCCCATTCCAACCCCTAACATTCTGTGATACCTGGTCTTCCCAGGTGCAGCAAACTTAGCTGTATACATCAAACACAGTTTATCAGGGTTTCACCACACTTCTATTGTACCTTTCCTGATACAGAAATATACAACCAGCTTGTGCATGTTCAATACAGTCCCAACTGGTATATTCTCCCTTTACCTGACATTCAATTGAAACCTATTGTGGTCCTGGAGACAGCAAAGATGGGAGTATTTCACAGGATCTTTCTGTACTATCCATCCGCTCAGGTGTTTCCAATTGCCCCAGAGCTGTACCCTCTTGGGCCAGCGTAGGCAAGTCCATTCCCCTATTATTAGTATTTAAACTCTTCAAATCTTTGTACGCATGGTTATAAACCCTTAAGGGGCAAGAAGGTCATACTGGTCTCACAAAAGCTAGCCTGAGTGAAGGAGTCCAGCATTCAGGCTGCCACTTTCTCACACACATCAGCCTGGGGTTTGGATTGATTTGCTGAATGTCACCATATCAAACAGACTCGTTCTTTGCTTTGAAATACTACTTAAATGCAGGCCACAAGCGCAAGAGGCCGGCACTTACAGCAGAGAGCAGGGCTGAGCTCACATATTTAGACCCTTGAGGAAAATGAACACATTTGCAGTCTGAGTTCCTTCCTGCCCCAGACATGTGCCCTATGGATGCAGAGAAGAGCCCTTACGTGTCTGTGCCTTGGTTTCCTTGCTTTACCATCAGGAGAGCCACCTTTCCCCCTCACTGTAGCCCACTGCAAGGACAGCCTCACTAGTGCTCCAGAGTGCAGTGCTCTGCAGAAGCACCAAAGCCAAGCCAAGCCTGTGTTACAACTTCTGTGGCTGCAAGCCAACATCAGAGCCTCTCAGTGAGGCAGCTGGAGGACAGCTAGTCCTGAGATACACCTATGGGTGTCATGACATTAGGGCAGCAGTAACGCCATCGGTTACTCTGGCCAGCCACTGACTGACAGCAACAAAACTCTCCTCTTCCCCACTCCAGTCATGCAAGGCTGACGCTGTCTGACCTGAGCTCACTAAATCATGATCCCCACAGAGCATCATTGCTCTCCTCCATGCCCAGCTATCACAATTCCACATGGCAAGGTAAGATACTTAAACCTTTTCTGCTTCTCATTCTTTCTCACCTTCCCCACTGACTACTGCCAGCCTCTCCTTCCAGCCTTCCACTCTGACCAGCCACCCTGGCTCTTTGCAACCACAATGCTTTCCACTCCTCAGTCAGTACACAGCACCAGAAGCAACTGGGCAGTGTGAAGAGGGGCTTCCAAGGCAATAACACAAGACACTGTGCTTCTTGCAAAGGCCCTGCTCATGGCAATACATTGCTTAAGAACCAAGGGTTGGCAATCTCTACAGTGACAGGGATGGGAAAGATCTAATGTTTCTCTTGCTCTGTGTTAGCTTCCCTCTGCTGTTTTCTCACCCCTCCTTCTGCTCCACTTGGCACCTCAGCATCATTTCACTCTTCCATACACCCCTTTCCTAGCGGTGGCCACATACGGCAACCCAAGCAACTCCTCTGCCAGTGGCTGGCTAAAGCTGCCCACAGACAGCAGGCAGGGCAGGCACTCCTCACTGCCCTGCCAACACACCTAGCAGGAACACTGGGGAAGAGAAGCGAAGCTCCATTTCAACGGTCCATTCAGCATTGCAAGTTTTTGCAGACACTGTACACCAGTTCTGCGTATACACTCACAACAGCTAAGAAGGAACTGGTCCAAAAAACCCCAAACATATGTATATATTTCCACAAGAAATCACTTTTTTTTTCTGTCTCATATGGATTCTAAGAAAGTAGACCTTGCTAAACGTGTCAAACTAGCACTGCTCTTCCTGCACCTCAGACTGAGGAGGGAATCAGCCTTCACAGCAGGTCCCAAAGATGCAGGACTACACACGGGGTACTTCATATTGCAGCTACTTTCATATGACTTTGGTCCCAGCAGTCAGCACTCTATACTACATGTAGCCCCTAACGGTAACCTTCTCTTGCATTGCCCGGTTCAAATACCCCACCCACTATAAAAAAAAAAATAATAAAAAAATTTTGCATCAGAGCATGTAAATTTTATTAAACTACACATAGAACAGGTGCCCCTTTAAAGCATGACTCTCTTCCTCTCTGGAAGGCACATGTAGCAGGTTCCCTAGTGTCAGGTGTAGATTCAAGTGATGAAAGAAAAATACATAAATGTTTATTAAACCTTTGTTGCCATTCACACCACCAACTTTCACACCCCAGTGCCAAGCTGTTAACAAATTCCCATGCTGTTCCAGAAGGCTTTTCACAGCTCCTGTCAGAAAAGGGAAGTTTCACGAGGGCAGCACTCACTGGAAAAGTCTCTGCTCTCACCACCATCAACAAAAAATGTTCACAACCAGCTGTTTGTGGAATAAATGTGTCCTGCCCAAACAGTGTGGGAGTAAAGAGTTTCTTCCAGTGAGGCATGGGGCCACCTTCATGTATACCTCCTGATACATATTTGTCTCAAAATTATTTATGCTAAGACTTCTCAATTTAACTAATGACCAGGACTGAAAATTTGCCGTGATAAGCCAAGTGACCACGAGCCAGTAGGTGAGGCTCCAGGCCAGGTGGCAGCTGTGTGTGCAGGCTGTAGCTCATATGCTCAGACATGGCGTCACCTCCTTGGGGAGCACTGCAGGTCCAGGCTGCTCTCCAGGCAGGCAGCCCAGCTGCAGGGCCCCTTTGGGCACAAAGACCCCTCGGGGAGGCAACGTAGCACCTACCCCTCCATGCCACATTTCCTTTTCTGACACCCAGACTCTGCTGTGCTGCTGTACAGCTGGCAAGTGTGAGGCAGGGCCCTACACACAAGGCACACACCGCCTCTGCTCAAGCCCCATCAGGTCTGTAGAAGTGCCATGGTGAACTGCAGCGAAGGCGGTGTGAAACTGAACAGCAATTCTCCCTGCTGCCACTTCTCTTTTCCCCCACAACTAGCTCTTTTATCTGTCACTGGAGACCCTGCTCTAAAAGGAAAAGGCAAGATATGTCCCACAAGATGAAGTGAACATTGCTACTCCTCTCAGAGTCCAAAACAAGAGAGGGGCAAAAGTAAACACTTTCCCAATTCAAAAGGTGGCAGTTATTACATGCTTTGTTACGGCTTAGACAGCCTTTACAATATAAAGGCTTTGACAAGCTCATGTTCACTTTGTCCCTGGACAATATGGGGACACCTACTCATGTCAGTGTTTTGCATAGCATGCTGCTCAAATCTTTACCATTCTGAAAAATGTACCTGAGGATCTTCAACTTCTCATGCAGATCCTGTAATTCAGGTAATCATAAAGCATAAGGAAGAACTAAGTGACTGTTTATCAATGTACATTGTTAAATGAAATGAAGCCCAAGCCCTAGAACAGAAGCAGATCTTTCCTACAAGCAGAATGAATAAAGCAAATAGCTGTATTTTTCCTGTTTTTAATATCAGAAAATCGTGTTCCCAAATAAATCCTTATTTCAACAATCTAGTAGCATACATCTGTCAACCCTTGTTGACAGATTATAGCCTAATATTCTATAAATTTTCTCATTAAACTAAACAATCTCAGAGATCTGTTAGCACTCTGTCTCTGCCTATACCTTATCTCAGCTTGCAGACAGCTAGCACAGAAGCAAGACACTGCAGAACATGCTGCATACTTCCACTTCGTATCTTAAAATCAGCACGACCTGCAGCATTTGCCCAGGATGTACAGAAGATTGGAGAACTGGTCCTTCAGTGTGAAGGTAAATAAAGTGACCAACAGATTTGTTAGCTGACGGATCTTTAAATTTTTAAGTATTATACTACCTGATGTTTTCAAGTGGAAGGTAATTGCTGCCCTAAAGACAAAAATGCCAGTCTTTTCTTTCAGACTAATTACAGTAATTAGAGATTCGACTTTTATTTTCTAGACGAGTTATTCCAGCAACCCATCACACGATAGATTAGTATCTGAACCTGCTCATTGCAAAGCCTGCAGTTCAACAATGCAGTGGACATTTCCTCCCTGCACAGTGACTAGTTTCCTTCATGAGCCAATCTGTCTCTTCTCCTTCTATTTTCACAACAGAGGGATGCTGCAAAAGCAGGTTCCCCCAAGTGAGATGCTCAGCCAGCGTGGATCACTGCACTGAATGGCAAACCTCTTTGGAGCAGGTTTCTTGCAAAGCCCATTCCCCTTTCTAAGTGCCAAGAATCAAATCTTGGCCACCTAATGCAGCATGTTCCACGTGTTAGCTTGCAACACGTTGAGCAACTGTGTTAACTGAGATGGATAGTGCTGTCAAACAGGAAGCTGGCTCACCAGGATGGAAACAGTGGGATACGCTGACCTTTTACATTCAGGAAAAAAGCATCCCTAAAATGAAATTAAATGTTTCATATTAAAAAACAAAACAACTACCTTTTTGCAGAGCTTTTATTACCATACTGTGTAAATAAACACACGTGCATGAGCTCTGCGTGTATAAAAAACCTGAGCCTCTCTCACAGAGCAGAGGCTGACAGAGGAAATGAATCATTATCACCCTGCTTGGGAAGAAGTTTGTACAACGAGTCTGTGCTATTAACCACTGCCTGGAACTCCTGGATTCAACACCACTCCAGTTCACTCTGCATGTTCAAAAACCTAGCCATACAGAATAACTAAAACCAACAGTTAAAATCTAAATGGCCAGGCAAAGCTTCTTTTAAACTACTCTAAATGGGCACAGGTTTTATTTGTGACATGGAGATAAAACTGAAATTTACAAGCTTCTCATCTGAAAGAATAAGCACTGAAATAGGTTAATATGTATGTATATAACCATTTTATACAATGTCTAATTTCTAAAACTAAATACTATAATATGCTGTTCAAAATGGCCCTGATACAAAGAGGAATCCTAGATAACATCTAGCTGCACACCTATCCAGGTTCTATCCAGCTCTTCTGTGCTGACCTGCTTGAAGCAGCAGCCTGCCTCCTGGTACAGAACAATTGTGTCATTGAATATGTTGACTGATCATTATCACCGTATTTCACACTTCAGCAAGATCCAGCTAATGCTTTCTAGGGAGACTAACAAGGTAGGGCTTGCTGTACACCTAGTTTAAGATCAAGCAATCAACACAACTGATAGAACCACTTCCAAGACTTGCCACTGATTTTCTTGCTTTGTCCTTACATCGAACATCCTCAGGTGCGGAGAAGGGGAAAAGAATTGTATTGAATACCTTGTGCCTGAGCTGCAGAACTGTGGGAATACCCCAGAGCCAGGAGCGCTGTCTCCACCAGCTGGCTAAAGAGCACATCTTTGCGAACCAGAACGAACTCAGCATGCTCTTCTCGATTATCATATTCAAGAGAGGCGTCTGACTGCTCCACCACACAAAAGACTGGAATCATCAAACCTAGATGAAAAAAACAACAAAAACAAAAAAGCATCAATAAGAGAGGAACAAGAAGCGTGTCATATATCTCTGATTAAAGCTGTAAATTAAAACACCTCCTAGAAGGCTCCTCTTAAGTGGAAATCTGCCTTTCTTCCCTGTGGGATAGCTTTTGTTTTCTTTCCAAGGGAAATACTGAAGTCTCACCACTTGACTCATTTAAAAACCACACTAAAAACTCCAGAGAATACAATTCAGGAACAGAATCACAGTCAGCATGAGGACAAACAAGATTTCCTAATAAGACCTTTTCAACATTGCAGAAGTTATCTACAGCTCCACGAATGCCCGTTCTTTCAGGTCAGAGCTTCTCCACATTCAGCAATACAAAAACCTGACATGAAAAAGCCACTTCCGCTTCTCTCCACACAGTGAACATACACAAGAATCAGCAGAGGCAATTCCCATCCGCAGTTCTTGGCTGGGACAGGCTTATTTGCACGTTTTCAGACCATGGGCAGTCTTCTCACTGAGCAAAGAAAATACCCTTGCACTGCTTTTGCTGAAAACAATAATCTCGTGTTGGCAGCTGATGGTCATGCATACCCAGAGAGGCCAGTGGCTGTTCTGCCGGCTGCACGTATGAAGAGAGTGGGAACAGCTCTCTTCGAAAGAGGATCAAGGATGACAAGGAATCACAGAAGTGGAAAATTCAGGGGGTGGTCTGGATTCAATTTTGTTCTGGTTTATTGTAAATTTACATTTGTGGTTACAGGATCAAGTCATCTATGGCAATAAATTGTGGGGCATGAACTTAAAGGGATCCAGTATTACAGACAGCAGAGAAACAAACCAGTTTGCAGGAGACAGCCCTCCAGTACTCAAAGCATGTGCACGGGGGGAAGATGGAGCAGACAGAAAACCTACAGAACTAGCTGCATGGCCATTTTGTCAGGGGCTGGCAATGGAAAAACCATTAGCTGCCCTCACAAGAATTTATTAATTGGTTATATGCCATTTCTTAGCCTCTAGGTAAACTAGGAAATATTGGGGTAGATACAAATCTCAGCCTAAAGCTGTTCTCCAAATGTGCTATCTAAGGCTTGTAATACTGACAGAAAGTTCACCTCTCACTCCTGTTCTTCAGAATTGAATATAACCATTTCCAGTAGATAACAACTATGAAAAATAAGTGAGTATATTTTTGAAAGGCCAGACATAAATCACTGTATTCCTGAACCAGGCACTTCTTTATGGGGAAAAGAGGAGAAAGCCACATTTCAGTTCTCCTTCTGTACAAATTCAGTGAAACATCTCCAAGATCTTCTACTATCAGTAGCTTCAGTATCTACAAACCAATAGCTACATATCCCTTCAAAGGAGTCACCCTGCCCTGAAATAGACACAGTCACACCAGTAACAACTGCTAACAGACTTAAATTCTCCTTACCTTGAATTTGCAGAGAATAGATTTACATTAACATAAATTTTAGATAGACAGTTCTCAGCTCATGACATATCTGGCATGGAGGGCTCCCAGTCTGTCATCTAACTGCAGGTCAGTAGCAGCAGCTACAAGCCACAATATCCAATAAACATGGTTTAGTTCTTGTTTTAAAACACATCCTGAAGTAATGATTAAATAGGTTTTGGCATCACATTGATGCTGCTGCCTCTTCACTGCTTGATTCTGGGTTAAACTGATGCATTTTGCAAGTTCAAGCAGCCAAATTCTAGCATACAGTGTTAAAAAAATACCCCAGATCTTAGTGAAAAAAATCTCTAGCTGCTTTCCTGAAAAGACAGTGCAAGGTTGATCCTGTTCCTCTGAAATCAATGACAAAATTTATTTTCCTATCAAAGGTTATTTGTCCATAAATCATTTAACTAGCTAAAATGAAAGTCAACCTCCATAAGCAATAAACTTCCCCTCCTGTCCAACATACAGAAATTTTGATGGGGCTATTAATGTCTCAACAACAGATTCAAACACTTGGCCCAACAATGAGGCTGTAATATTGGTTATGTAAGTTACATTTTGGCAAGACAGAAAAAGTATGCAAATGCAAGCAAATGAGAGGGATGCCACAATGTCTTTTATCCTCCTGGTGGATCCTTTCCTTGTCACACAATGGTCTTTTCAGCAAAGAAGTCACACCTATTCTCCACATTCGTTTACTGTCTCAATACAAACAGGATCTAAATGCTAGAACTGTTGCTGTACATGACATCACTTTATGGATGGCATAAGGATTCTTGCCCGTTATGATTTTCCTGCCCCCTCCTGCTGCCCATGCTCACAGGGACTCTGCTACAGAAACAGCTTTTGCAAAAACATCTCTGAACTCAGTGACCCAGTGTAACTGATGATAAGCTGCTATTCGTACCTTAAAAACAGAGAGCAAAGGGCAGGTTACCACATCTGTCATTGCTAACCCATTCTCATGCCTCTCACTATAGTCTGGAATCTTAATACCAATCCTATTTTACTAAAAAACAACAGTAATCCAATTTATTTCCAAATAAATCTCACTCCAATGAAGTTCCATCTGGTTTGCCCTCTAGTTCGCATTTAAGCTATAATATCTCCAATGGATTTATTGCCTCAAACTTCCCTTTTTCTGATGTTATCTGAAAAAAAAGTTAACATACTTTCAGTATGCTGGAATCAGAAGAAAAAAAAAACCAAACATCAACAGCCACACTCTTTACACACCATGTCTTGCTCCTAGATGCCTATATTGCACCTCTAGGTCACTGCTGGGCCCTTACAGAAGAGCAATGCAAGTTAGTCACTGCTCATTGTCATTCCAGTTAAAGAAGTTACAGCAATACCCAGAGAGCAGGAAACAAGCAGGCATCCATAATGAAGTCTCGCATGCAGCACTACTGCAATGCAAACCAGCCTTACTAATAAATCCTGAAACTTCTCAGCTCTTTCCCTAATGTCTGATCAGCCATAACTCCTGTCATCCTCCCTCTCCCATGCATACACACAAAAAAGGCGGAGGTCCCCTCTGCACTGAACTTCTGTGCATTTGCTCTCCCAGCTTTAGAGAGATGCTTATGGCACTGATCTTCACACATGGAGAAAACAAGGGGTAATCTGAGAGCTAAAAGGGAAACTGTTTGTTTCCTTTAAGGATGAACACAATGCTGGAATGCACACAAAACATGAACAGCGATCACAAATTATAAGAAAGACTTTTTCTCCTTGATGTTAATTACTTAACTGACCTATAAGCTGTTCTTTTGAGCTTCTCACAGAGCATTTGACCCCATACAGATAGCATCTGCATAAAACGTTATGGGAGCATAAAACAAGATCTACGTAAGACTTTTATAAGGACATCCATACACAACAAAAACTCCTCCTAATCCATAGAAAAGAACAGGGAAAAACTGTTCCCACTATCACCCAGAAGAACAAAATGGTTCGAAGTGACGGGTACCTTTGTATAACATATTTTAAAAAAAATAAATAAAAAAAAAATCAGAGATTTGGTTTAAGCTGTGCTGTTGCTTTCATTGAAAAGCTGCAAGGTACAGAGAAGACTTTGTCAACACAGTTGCAGTTTTTGGCAAGACACTTCTAAGGTGCTGAGAAATTAAGAAGAAATTAAATATGTATCAAAGAGACCTGTGTCCAAATGAACATTTTATCCTCTTTGCCCATTTCAATTTATAGTACTATTTCACCAGGGAGCAATCCATTCTTAAAAATGATGGAAAGACGTGAAAACTCTGGGCACTCATAAAACGTTCATTTATACAAAAAACTTGAAGCCAGATAAAAGTATTATCAAACTGAAGTCATGCAGCTCCCTGGAAAACATTTTCAGCTGTATGATTTGCAAGTTAAAGCTGTAAATTTCTAATGACCAATTAGAAGGACAAGACAGAGCAGATATTAAGAAATCCCACACTGTTTCTTTTGTTCATTTGCAAATGCTTTGTCCAATGCATGCCTTAGAGCAATTAATAAATGTGATACTATTCACACTGAACTTCTGTACACTGCCCACTTCCACAAAACTATCATAGGCTTGGCATCTTAAGCAAAAAAGAAAATGATTCAGAAAGCTGAGGAGGAGGATAAATTATTTCAGCCACTTACCTCTCCAGCCATTAAATAGGGAGAAGTGCTTGTGTGTCCTAGTAAGTATAATATGAAGATCAACCAATAAGAAGAGGCACCAATAAAATTCATGTCTTTTTAGATTAAAATCTGTTTTCATCAGCACAAGTTTTGAGCCCTGGTTAGGTGTTATTTAGCTTAATCTAATTGGAACAATTTCCAAACATCAGCTTGATTAATTTCAACAGCATGGTGTTATGGAAAGATTTACTGTACAGGGGTTGTCTAGCAGGGAATTAATAAAGAAGCCAGTTCTTAGCCCTGAGTAACATGAGGTTTTAAGACTTCCCAGATTTCTAGTGGGAATACTTCACAGCACAAGCATGTTTTCTTCTGGGAGTGAAACCCACCAAAATTATTAAAAACTGAGATCAAATGGTGGTGTCAAACCCAAAGGAAATCATTCTACAGTGGAGAGATTTTTATCAAATTAAGAAAGTGGAAAATAAAGTTTTTGTTGTTGCTGTTGTGCTTTAGGTTTTTAGAGGGTTTTTTGGTGGGTTAGTTGTTTTTTTTTAAACAGAATGCAGACAAACATGCAGAGTAATCTCCCACAAAGACAAAGCAAACTTCTATAGTTGGGAGTTCAGAAACCAGGACATTTACTTGAAAATTCATAAACTACTGAAAATTCTTTATTACTGTATGCAAAAAACATTTTCCCCAGCAGAGACTGTAACGAGGGTTATTCTCTAAGCTAGTCTTTCCAATACATTAAAAAAAAAAAGGTATCAGCAAGAGCAGAATCCACAATTGTTTATTCTCACACACACCTCAAAATACTGAATTGTGAGCAACTTCAGTTGGACTTCTAAGATGAGACCCTTACCCTGTGACAGAGACTAGGAAGCTCCATTAGCAAAACATGACTCATCTTGAGGAAATTATCTAGATAAAGATTCCATATATTTAACAATAAAGCATGCTTCTACAACTGGCAATAACCACAGGAAGCAATCAAACTACAAACATTTCCTAAACCGAATCTGCTTCTGTTTTTTCTTTAGGCGAGAGCCCTCTCTCCAACAAAGACAGTGACGGGAAAGCAGTCCATTTATTTATTTCTTTTTGTGCTGCAGTAGAACTGAGCTTACATGTACTGACTGGGTATTTAACTCTCTTTCCCTTTCTTTTAAACAAATTTGAAAAATTAACCTAAATTGAGAAAACGGTTTTAAAAGGCAGAAATCAGCATCCACGCAACAGAGGAGAGGTTTGTCAGTTTTCGTCCTTACATACTGCAGCTATGACTGAAAAGGCAGAATCCAATTAGGTTTGATAGCTTTCAAATATTCAGAAATATGTGAATCTCCGCCCCAAATATGGTCATCCTACATCATAATGCAACATAAATCTGCAATTTCTGTTCTGAAAAACTTAACACCACCACTAAGGAAAAAAAAAATAAAATAAAGGGGAAAAAAAGTGATGCTTCAAAGCTTCAGCCTGTCACTTCTTCAAACCAGTGTAAACTGCAAATCCTGAAGTGATTTGAAATGAAAACCTACTGTGTATGCTAATAATCAAGAGGTTTCTATTCAAGACTTGACTAGCTGAACAAACATAGAATCTTAGGTTGGAAAAGACCTTTAAGATCACATACAATGAGAGAACATAAACTCATATTGAGGAAAGATCAACTGGATTCCAAAACTATTTTTTTCTAAGAGGAAGGTCACCAAATAGTATTTGAAAAAACAGGATTTTTGTTCTGATCCCAACACCACTTCTATTTAAATCACAGCGTAGCTGTAGCTGGTGGCGATGTGAGATCTTCCCCAGAAAATCCTGCAGAGTCCAGTTGAGGGCTGCAGAAAGAGGATACGCAAGGATAGGCTGAATAGGCACAGCCGTCCCATTTCCACAGTGCCACACGTACACAACTGTTCACACTCGAGAAGGATCAGGCTTGAAGCAGATCCCAGGTTCAGCCTGTGCAATTCAGTGATGAGGTGGAAGAGACAGAGCTCACACATTTCAGCAAGAGTTAGTCATGCCCATTAAGGCTCACTTTCAAGCTACCCCATAAATTATAAATATAATAAAATCAGACAGAATATAAGCTGTTGGCACTTAACTTATTTACAATAAATGCTTGGTTTGGGCAAATGGACTGTGTTTCAGCCTTTCACGTATTAAGCACCAGCTTACAACAGTCTCATTATGAGTCTGAGAATTCTTCCACTGTAAATCTTTTTTACTGGAGACTAGAGGAATGATTTTGCAGTTTTTTGTCACCGACCACTCAGAACCACGTGAAGAAAGCTCTGTGTGCACACTGACAGAGGGCCAGTGGAAAACCTCTGTGTCAAATACAGGAGATTGCATCAAGATCTTTGCAGCTGTACATGGCTATGCAAAGCAAAAGTGCCAAGCACCCCATTACAGCAAAAGGTTTTGTTTAAAAACAGGGACCTTACCTTCTGCTAATCCTCTGCTCTTCAATGTGTTCTAGACAAAATGAGAGATAACTGATTTTGCATACAACCAGTAATATGATATTGTTAAACTACTGTTCACGGGTTTATAAACCCATTGTAAATAATTTGTTCCAAGACATAATTTGGTAAAGTACAGCTCAGTCCACAGATAACTTCAAAAACAATGTTTACCAAAGAAACAAAATAATGTTAAATAACACTACATTGTAGAATTTTTTTTTTTCTTAGGAGGGTCAGAGGAAGTACAAGGACAATATCTTTCTCCTCCTCCTCAGTTACTTTTTCTGGCTTTACATAGTCAATAAATCTGTAGGCAGGAAATACATTTCTACATATTATATTTTAGCCAATGGTGATTGCAAACCACAAGATATTATTTACATCCTTCTTCTGATTCCAGTCCTTTCTGTGGCTTCGGTCTCCTAACCATCACAACTATCCCAGATCATAGGAAATTTTATAAAGTCGCTAGCATCTCTGCATATGTCCCCTGCTTCTGAGAGCTTAACCAGCCACAGAATCCTTCTCCTGGCTGAAATAACAGCTTTACTGTTTAACACAATATATTCCAGGCCACTTTCCCACCACAGAAACATATTATGAATTTCATAATTTGATGTTGTAATACTTTAATTTCTTAGAAAATTGTATAAAAGAAAAGCAGTATTCAGAGCATGTACTGAGATCGACAAGAAATGTGAAATTAAGAGGGATACGAGGTATTTACCTCTAACACAGTTTCTCCTGCTGTGTGGCTAGGACAGAAGTGTTAATCACAGGAGGTGAGGTCTTTTGTTAGTCAAAGCAGATAGAATCATAGAATCATCAGCTGCTTCTGGTAACTAACCCACTTTGCTAAACTAGTTACATTAACTCAACCCAAACCTCAAATCTGTCATGCTGGTTGGGTTAAAAGGGCGAGAAAGAGAGAGCCTACTGGGGCTTTGTGCCACCCAGTTAGTCTAGGGACAGTTGCATGCAGGGCAGCCAGGAGGCAGAAGGAACTAAACAGGAGAATAAAGCATCTCCAGCTTTCCACCTAAATGAGTGAAAAGTGAGACCCATGATAACCCAGACCTCAAAATATGGTCTTAAGGGAGTCTGAGTCAGAAGGCAGCACAAGTAACTACTCGTGTTTTTCTCAGCTTCCTCTGCCAGCCAAGCCCCCAGACACGACAAATGCCCATGGCTGTACCAGTGCCATGCCTTCAGCCAGAGCCACACGCAGACTTTTTCCAGTCACATTAAAAGGCAAAGATGAAGCTACATTTTTAAAAAAAAAAAAAAAACAAAAAACAGCCCATTTCTTAAAAATTGCTTCCCAATTAAAAAAAAAAAAAAAGAAGAAGAAAAAAATACCCTACAGCAGTACTTTATAATATAAACTAATGGAAAATATACTCATTTCACTCAAAACCAGTTAAGGAAACACTTTTAAATTAAACTGGCATTTTTTAAAAAAATCATCTTAAGCCATTAATTTCCTATAGGTTTCAGAAGTTTAGGGTTCAGGAAGGGTTTTTTGTTTGGGGGACTGCTTTCTGTTGTTTTTCTCTCAGCTACGTAACAAAATTTGCCTAAGGGGCTAAGACTCTCTACACCAAGTTTCATTCAGAATTAATTTTAATGACCAACATTTTAAAAAACTGAAAACTGGAACTACTAATAAGCCCTTAACTTCGATGGTGCTAGGAGATGCCATCCTATTATGTAATTTTTAAAGCAAAAAAAACATCTTCCAGCACAAGCATTTTAATGAAGGTTCTGTTAACTGGTCTCCTGGTACTGGGATAAGTCCCTTGGAATGTAACAGAAAAGCTTTCGTAGCTGGTTTGAGGTTTTATTTCTGGAGAGGAGCTACATACCACACTCAGGCCTGTTTTGGGATCTCCACTGGGACCCACCAACAAGCTCTTTTCTTCTTTGTGCCCACTCCTCTGTGAGCCACCTCCTGGCAAGAAGAAACTATCACCCCTCCTTCATGCTACCATATAAATAGCTGACGGAGAGTCTAATGTAACTGCTGCACCTACATCTCTGTCTTCAAGCCCAGTTGCAGGTTCCAGCTGTAAGATAAGCTGAATGCATCTGTAATCATTGCCTCATTCCCTTATGCCTTTTAGATACTGGAGGCACTGGGAAACCTCATTTTAAAGTGACAACGTCAAGACATATGGCAGAACTGGTTACAGGCAAAAGTTAGAAGTATGCAGGCAATAGGACAAACCACATTAAACAGTGTCTCAGAACAAATGTCATCAAACTCAGTGGTTATTGATGAAGCCCTTGTTCCAGCAAGGGTTCAGCTACAGCTATGGCAACATCATTGCTAGACAGTATTTTTCTGGTATAAGGGGACTACAGAAATCTTCATCAGATCTTCAGCAGGAAAATGAATACAGGAGAGAACCACGAGCAAGAAAGAGTAGAAGCCGCTCTGTCATTCCCTCCTCTAGAAAGCAACCAACTTCCCCTGTCTCCCTCTTCTCCAGTTAATATGCAGAGACCCTCCACTCACAATGCATTACGGGTCAGGAACTGGCACCTGGAGCTCGGTCTTTACTTACAATGCTTATCTTCCACACCCCATGCCCCTGCAAAAAGAGAACAATTCCCGAGTGGCATTCTCTCATGTTCCTTCTTTCTCAAGGACAGAAGATCAAGAGCTGTGGGGGAATCACTCCACAACTTCACAAAGATGAGATCACACATTTGAAAAATATCCATTTGAACAGTATTTTTTTAGGAACATTTATTTTTATCAGCCAGCAGGTCACATTAATCTAACAGTTTTGACTAACTGCTACATCTTTATCAAACAAGTCATGAGGTCAAGGAACAAAAGTTAACCGGTACATTCTCTTTCTGAGGTATGCACAGTACACTTACTTTGTTCAGCCACTAAGCGATACTTTGGGGAGAGAGCAGAAAGAACCTACCTACACGGGGGCTGACTGTGTGTGGATTCACTTGTTAAGAGTCATCAATCCATGCTTTTGGGGCTCCATAGGCTGAATTGCTACAACATTACCTACACAGAGCTACACTGGAGAATCAGATAGTGCAAATGCATGTGCTCACTTAGAGGGGTTAGCCAAAGAAAGCAGATTACATCTGCTCTCCAAAGGCTGAACTAGCTCCCAGTTCACTTCTGGATGCCATTCCAAATGTTGATAGAGCTGTATGGTACACAACTAGAGCCAAAGCTACCATAGAGGGGACCTCTCTTTCTACATATGGTGCAGCAGAAAGAGACTTCTGCTTGCAGCTCTAGGACTCGGCTTCAGAGGAAATGGAGTCAGGTTCCCTAAGGCTTGGGCCTTCAACTACAGTTAGGTCCCTTTTCAAAAAGTCACAACTGTGTTATGCACCCAGCATGGGGCCCTTCTGCCTACAGGGTTTTAATCAGAAGACTCAGATGGTGTGGTAGCTAAAGGGTCACAGAAGAGCCAGTACCAGGTAGCAGCATCTTAAGAGACCGAGTACTCTTACTGGCATACATGTCCAAATATTTGGAGAGGCAAAAAAATAGGAAAAAAAAAAAGTAGCAAAGCTTTTATTCTGAAGGAGAAAGAAGTCTTTTTACTACTTTCTACCTGTTCATGGCATTCTCGGAGCTCACCTGTTTGGTAGGTTAGCACGACACTGATCACATTAACGTAACCAGGAAGGCTCAAGCCAATGACAGAAACATTACATTCGTTACTAAGCCAAACCCAGACACTCCAATAATGCCTAACTTGAGCTTCACTGTCAAGCAGTACATCCGCTTATTGTGTACTTGCTCATAGCACACCATATGAAGTCTACCATCCAGACTTGCAACTTGAGCAACAAACTTGACTTTAAAAAAGAGAAAAAGAAAAAAAAAAGCAAAAAAACCAAAAAAGCACACACTTCTGTTACTCTGCATTTTCTCCAACTCTAAAAATTGGTAGAGTGTATGACAGGTCCACCTCATTTTTCTTAATGATGTTTTTATTATTCTTTCACTCAATTAAAACAGAAATGGATATTGCATCTTCTGACTGTATAATTGTTATTGTAATCTGTTTTCGATCACTGCTTGGGAAATGGGTCCAAAACAACATAAACTATCCACAGCCTCAGAATGCAAGTCATTTTCTTTTACTACAATACTTAAAGAGACATCTATCATGTTGCTCTGCTAGCATGCTTGTATTATAGCAAAAAAAAAGTTATTTGTAAGTTGGGAAAAGACATATGAAAATCACCTTTTACTCAAATGTATTGTATAACTCATAATTTATAACTACATTTCTTAATAACCATTCAAAATAATAAGGCTGGAAAATGTGCACATCTAATTTTAATATATAAATAATGGAAATGCATATAAACCAAAATATGCTCAAAATATGAATTCATATTACTCTCAAAAAATAGTCGGGTTATAGTTTTGAAAATTACATGCTTCATTTCCAGTCTATGCCTGTCAGCTAAATTTATGACAAAACACTCCCTGTGAGTTTAGATTACCATGATGGTAAACACTTCTATGCGAGTTTCCTCACTTATCTGAAGTTTCTGTCCAAGTGCAGGCAAACTCAGCAACTTCTAGAGAGTAAAGTATCAACTATACACCAGTAAAGACAGACTAATCCAGCCTCTTCTCAACATTATACGAATAGAAATGGAACATCTGAAAGAGAGAGAATAACCTTGTGGCTGTGTGCAGCGATACAAATCATGAGTTTGGATACCAGAAATTCCCCTCCACACATTTCTTGCCAGGATTCAGTGCTTTTGGAAAGGTTTACTGTCAATAGAGAGTCTTCTTATCCCAGTGTGTGTCTTTGGGCAACAAATAAGGAGGGAGCATATTTGTACTGTTATCTGAAAATGCACTGGGTGTATGGTTATCTCAAGAGACACCAGAGCTTCACATGAAATATAGTCTGACAGGTTTTTATTAATCTTTTTCTGAGCTTTTTTACCTTGCTGACATTGCTACTAACAAGGTACATTTGTGCTCAGACTGTTTACTATTGCAGCTCCATCTGATACAAGAACACCAGTTAGAGCAAAATGACTGACAATTTTTACTATTAGCCAGGTAATTTTCTATTTAGAAAGCAAATCACATGCTTAAACTTCTGCCTAGAGGAACCTGTCTGTTTTCTTCAAATTCTTTTTGTTCCCTTCATATAAATAATGACAATCCTCTCTTTTTCCTAACATCACTGCATGTAACAGCAATAATTATTCAGCATTTGCCAGGAAATTTAAAATACATCTTGAGTTCATTCACAAGATCTCTGCCCTAGCATCAGCTCAGGATACTAGCAATGCAGGGCTCACACTCCATCTTTTAAGCCATGCTGTAAATTATTTGTATTGCCTTATTCCAAGTAGAAATGCCTCCCAAAAGGTTTTATGTAAGCCCTCAGATATGAGCAACATCAATATTTACATCTTTAAAAATCAGAATAATAATTACACTTTAAAAAACCCAAAATAAAACATCTTTCAAACATGGCCCTTAAGGGTTTCAGTGTCAGCCACCTTAAATTGCTAGTGGACAAATGCTGACATCTTGGTATATTTGCAAATCTTCAAGGGATACCAGCAGAGCAAGAACAGGCATTTAAACAGAAAAAACAACTTTAAAAACAACTTTATTATTTTTTAAAGTTTCTCTAAAATCAAGGAAATAAAACTGGAAATATGAAATGAAATATGTTTCCCTTACTAATATTTGGATCAATGCAAATGAGGATAGGGACAAAGTACACACAACAGCTGCAATACGTGCTTTTGTACAAAGAACAGGAACTCTGTGGGAAAAAAATTCCTAACTATGGAGCTGCGACAATATGGACAACATAACTTGCTGGCTGGGAACATATCACACATTAAAGCAGTCAACACTTTGTGAATGTCTACAAGAACCTCATCTAGAAGGGCTAGCAATTTCCCCCAAATGAAATGACAAAGCGTATTTTCGGTCTTTCGTAGCACTAATCAATGTAAACTCATTTGTATGTAACCCCACAGCAGAGAGGTTGCCGATGAGCTTTCTGCAACAAGTACAAAGCTTGTTGGAGGGCGATTTTTTTTTTTTAGTAAGGCTAGAGGCTAGAAAACATTTCTCAAAAGCCATCAAATACGCAGCTACCTTTTGTCTGCTGTGACTATTTCTTACATCTGCGTTAGTGACACGTTATCCTGGGGACCAGTGCGTCTGACTCAGGACGTTTAATACCATAGGAACTAATTACCACAAGACAAGTTTTTCAGCTAGAAAGGGCATTGGTTCCTTGTTCAACACAACAGAATGGTTTCAAAACCCCTTTGAGCTTCAAAAAGCAGGGCACACTTGTTCAGTAGTCACAGAGCCTGAATCTGGCACAGGTTGTCTTGAACAAAGCCCTATGAGAACAATTCAAAGGGACTTCAGAATACGTTATACCTTGAAAAACTGGGCCTTTAATCCTAAAACACAGCAGTAGTTACTAATTTAACTAAACTATGAGGGATGGTAATTAAAGGCCTAATTTATCTATGCCTTGCAATTTGGGATTCAAAATAAAATCTTCCTAGGTTTTACAGATTTTCAGTTATTTTGAAAAGTTTAAAAATAAGATTTAAAAGCAAGTTGTGGACTGCCCAATCACAAAAGTAACAATTTTCCTGAACAGGCCATGCAGCTGTTTGGCAAATATAAATGCATGACTGCACTAAAACTGTCTTAATTTTACATCATAGATGCTATATTGTATTACCATCTTCTGTGTCAATGCGAGTGACAAAAATCTTACTGGTTCAAGTATTTTCTTAAGCTCCAAGTCACTGTTGTGGCCCTTTTCCTCCCCATTCCACACAGACAGCTTTCAGAAGACCAGCAATAATGGAAAATAACTGCAAAAATAAATATTCAGGCTAGCACTTCCATTAGGAGTAAACTACATACTTTTAAAGGTATTTTAAAGTAACCGATACCATCTGAAAGTGCTACAAATGAGAAATTTTAAATATGACAAACTGTTGAAATGATTACTTGATTACAATTACATTATCTTATTTTTTTCTACTTTTAAATCTAGATAAGATATTCAGTAAAGTAAAATAATTTATACAGAATATAAAGACTCCTAAAAATTAAGTATTTACCTCAATACCTAACTTCAAACCTCACCTTAAAGTGTTTATTCATAACAATAAAAGTTTAATACTGTTTTTCTTCCTTCGATGTTCAAATCCTTCATCTACATTCTGAGTGAGAAATATGTTGCTATTTCATTTATTTAAAGTACATTTCCTCACTGGCATCTTTAATGTGTTTAATATTATTTTGCCATCTTCTTCAGGTATAAAAACAACTCTGAGGAGTCACTGCCAGAATCACTTTAACAGGAGTTTTCAAACAAATGCCCTATAAATAATTGACAGTGTATCTACTCTGTTCTGTCACAGTGAAACTAAGAAAAGGCAGGACCCAATTTATAAAGGGCAGCGGGGGAAGAATTAACATTGACTTTTTCAAACACTTTGGTTTCTTTTTCTGTCCTTTGGTTCATTATGCGAATAACAGCATCTAGTTAACTACGATGGCCATGGGTATGGGGTGGGGAGGAAGCAGGGAGAGGACTTAAAACTTGTTGCGGGCAAAAAATACAATCTTACTGAAGCTAATCTTAAATCTTGAATTCAAAATTGTTGGTGGCTTTATGCAGATGCAACTTAAGAGGTCTAAAATTACTCTAAACATCAAATTATGCCTAGGTCACCGAGTGGGTGGATACCCTATATTCTGTTTAATGTCTATGTTCAATTGCACATATACTTTAACCAACTGTTTTTATTTTAATAACAGAGCAAGTATTGAAAATACATAAAGAAAGACTATTTTTCTACCTCAGCAAAAATCCAGCTGATACACTACATGACCCTCCAGGAGTGACTGCTGTGATTATTCTATTTACATGACATAATCTGATTGGAAAAAGGGGCTGCGGGGTGGAAATCAGCAAAAAGACCAGCAACTCATTTTTAACCATCAGTCACGAAAATGAAATCACTGTCTTGCTTTTCTTACTGTCCCTGTTAAATTAGAGGTCTTTTCCTCATTATGTATCAGAAATGTGTAAAATCCATGAATTTACAGTTCCTCATAATCCCTAATGAATCATACAAGGCAACATTTTCCAACTATTCTTCAACAGATAAAACATGAAATGTTCACATACCGTGATTCCTGAACTAACAAGGATTTGTGGCTTTCATGTTTCTGTGTTTCAATGTGTTTAGTTCTTTGAAATATTTACGTTACTTCTTTCAGACAGCAAGAAGATATTCTTCACCTAGGCAGGAAGACTATCTAAAACTTAACCTTTCACTTTAATCAATTCATAAGGAGAAGTGAAACATGCTTCCTTACTCCATTCAGGATGCCATTTAGAGTTTAATGTTAACTGTTTAGAACGGAGGAGCAAATTTTATCAGGCTGTATTCTTCTGTCTGCACAGAAGCAGTTTTTCTCTCCAGTGAAGTACTTTAAATCCTTGTAAAAGATATAAAAGGTAGCAAAAATCTTATGACATTTTTGCAGAAATATTTAGAATGGATTTTGACAAACAGCTCTTTAACCATCCTCAGCTGGCATTTCTGTTGCCCCAGAGATATATTAGAACAGCTTTCTAACTACACCTAAGCAGACAAGACCATGATACAACAGAACTTTATGGGGCTGACAATAATTAGCAGCAGTGCTCCAAGAGTCACTGCATCCACATTTCTGGTACATCTGACTTCATACAAGCACAGTAACCACAGCTACAGATTAACATCCCAATCATACAATTTAGTTTGAATTGTCTGAAAGTTTTCTCCTCCATTAATACTCTGCAAATTAAATCACATATTTTACCATTTAAATGAATAAGAATGTATTACTATCAGATTGCATCAAACTAATCTAACCAGCAAATTCTTTGTAATCATTTCCTGCTCCAAATGCGAATGTCCGTCTTAGCTGTATTTTGGTTCTATGTTATTTCAGCTCATTTTGCATACTGGCATTTTAAGTTGCATTCAGAGGCTTTAGATGCTTATTTTCCATGCTCTTCAAACTCAGCACACACACACACACACACACACATATATATGCACATCCATTCAGACACAAACAGGTTCATGAATTGCAATCAACAATTTTGTAAATATAAGTTTCCTACCCATTAATCTTTTTTTTTTTTTTGAAACCCTTATGGAGTGAATTACTAACTGAGAGGAGACGCCAATTCTAGTAAGTGAATGTTACCCAACAGGGATATAAAGCTGTCAACACCACAGTGCTCTTGCTTGCTCTAAACTCTCTCCCAGGCTTCGTATGTTTTTTAAAGCGGTATTAGCCTTTTTTTTCCCGGGAACCTTTATAAAACCTGCCTCTCCTGAACATCTGAGCACTTGTGCTTTACTACATACAGGTTTTAAAACAGACTGGTTAGGTAACTGCTGAAACACTTTGGAAAGCACTGGGTTAGTCAGGCGAACTAAAATTGGACTCTAACACATTGGCCTCACGCTAACAACAACATAAACAGTATCGAAACTTTTAAGTCCCCCATCAAACGCAACCTTTAAGACCCTGTTTACCTTTTTTAGTGACCTTCACTAGTTTATTATAGCTGCTGTAATGGCCCTTTGAATTAAGTACACTCAGGTTAGGAATAAAAAAAAGAAGAGTTGTAAGGCAAAATTTCTCCTGAGAACAATTGATTTTTCTGTCTGTTCTACAACAAAAGCCTAGTTTAAAACACTTTCTCATTAATCTAGAGAGAAAGCTAAAACACCTACAGCACTATAATACTTCTCTATTTCTCAGGTAAGTCACTAAAAAAACAAGTGTAGCAAACACCATGATTATAAAACTTGTTACCAAAGGTCATCAGTCTCATCATATCACCAGTTAGTTGCAACCTTACTGCTCTGTTTGCAGGGATTAACTTCAGAAACAGGTATTATTACACCAAAAAGCCAACTGACAAGTAAGAAGGAATTTCAGCATTTGCATATCTAAGACCCAAAATTAGATTAAAAAAAAACCTGCTAGAATCTTTGTTTTCAAAACCTTTAGATACACCTCACAGAATAATTTAAAAATAATAATAAAAACCTAAAATGGTCTCTAGTTTCCAGAAATTATTTTTTTCCAAATCAAGTTCACGTTCAATATATTGGTGCATTTTAAATCTTTAAAAATAAGAATAAACTGAAAGACTGACAACTTAAGCCTTTAATGTCATATAACTACAATGTTCAATAGTTTCCTTTTTATCAAGCACTAGAAACAATACTAAAAGAGCATTTATTAATACTTATTTGAAGAGAAGTTTTATACTATTTGCCAGTATATTAGAAGTAAGGCTTTCCATTAATGTCTACAGCTGCATTTCATAACTCTAGTGAGAAAATTACTAACACTCAGCGATCACTGCGTAAAGACAGACTTCAGAAATACTCATAACGGTGTGATCTGCATTCAGAAAAAGATCACTTGGTCACACAGTTTCTTAAAGATCAAACTTGAAAAAGAGCAGAGGAAAAAATATCTGGAAATTAGCTATGTTGATTTACCTTGAGAGCATTTCCAAGAGGAAAAAAAAATTAAATCAATTTTAAACAGCACCATTATCTTATTAAAAAAGCTGCCTTAACTAATTTAGTATTGAGTATTACAGAACCTAGGTAAATATTCAGACAAGAATAATTTTCTTCTTGCTTTCAGTATCAATAAGGAGTAATGAATAAACTTTATTATGAACAGCCTAAAACCAAAGAGATTGAGACTGTCTAAAGAACAGGAAAGAATAAGAAAAATTAGTCCTGTATTTCCTATTCCCCCACACTTCTACACGCCGGTCTACACCAACTTTATAAATGAGCTGAAGAGTAAGGAATGAAAATGTAGGTTCTTAAAAGTTTGCTTTAAGAAATTAAAATCTGTGTCTTAAGTGGAAGAAATCTCCCATAACTTAACAGGCCAGATTCAGCCTAAACCATTAATATAACTACAAAAGCCAGTAGATTTCTCTTGGCTAACACAGCTGCAATTAGAAAGCAACATATATATATTTCAAAACATTTAAAAGCACTCCTTTAAAGTGTATTTCTATAAATGTCCTGAGGAAGAAGATTTTAGCTACAGTTCTAACACTCTCTTTAAAATCAAGCAGCTATAATGCCTCAGTCTCAAGAAAGGCATCCAAAACTAGATATATAACTTTTTGTATGCTTAACTAGTTAATTTTTTTAATTATTCAACAAATTATTTCTCCACCAATTTGTAAGTAGACTAGTACTACAAGTCTTTCACTGCAAAGCTGTTTCTTCTTTTTCTGTACATTAGAAGAACAGAGAAGAGGTTTAAAAAACAGACATAGTCATTCAAGAAACTTAAAAAAACTAGTGAGATCTCTTACCCTTCATTAGATATATAAATGAATCCTACGTTTTTAAAATAAAAGGAAATCTGCAGCCCCTTAGCAAACTTGAGCAATTAGGAAGCCTATTGAGCCAAAGAGGTCTAAAACAAGCATCTAATGGTAAAATACTAAATAAACCCAACGTAATAGAGTCATGTGACGACCGTATCAAAGTATCTCTTGATATGTCATTTACACAAACTCTTTGTGTATAAACAAGTACATTTGTGTGCTACCACTCTAAACATTTTAAAACACAAAAAAGAGGAATTTTTTTTTAAAGGTAAAGTTATTTGTGGTCTGTCCTGCATTATTTGGCTCACATCTGGCTAAGTCCAAGATTTTAAATACATTTTATCTAACACGAGGCTGCACTGCGCTAAATGCGACAGCATCAGAGTTCAGAAGAAAAACAGAGGGTTTTCAGGAGAAGCGACTGGAAAGCTTAGGGGGTTGGAAGGAAAAAAAAAGCAACCACATGTGTAACCTAAACATATTCTAAACACAAAATTGACCACCAACTAGACAGAAAAGTAAGTATGAAAATTATTCTAGAGAATTGAAGGAATGCTGCAAAACTAATGCTCAATAATTACACTGAAATATACGAACTTTGCACACATTTTGCCCTGTCCTCTTTTACAACAACCACTACAAGATGCTATTTACAGAAAGAAAAAAAAAAAATCCGAAAATGCAACTATAAACGCTGCCATTTGTTTCACTCTGGAGACCCCGTTCTCAGAGACGAGGGTGGCTGTAACACACCTACCTCAGGTCACCCACCTCCCTAAAGTCAGCCAGGCTGCCTGTCCCTAACCTGGAGGCAATGCCCTCTTTGCCGGCGCTGCCCAGGCCGGCCGCTGCCTACTACTCTGTAGGGGAGGATGCCCACGAGCTGCCCCAGCGGCGACCTGCAGAAAGCGCCGGGCCCAGCTCCCCTCAGCTGCCCTCCGGCAGGATTAGGCCTGGCCTTTTGTCAGCCGCCCGGCTACAAGCCCGGGCCTAGGGGTGGCGTCTTTGGAGGCCTTCTAGGACCGAGTTCTACGCACCGCAGACCTCGGCACAAGTCCTTCCACGGAACCCTGACACCGCAGCAGCATGAGCAGTTTAAACGCTTTCCAGGAACGCGGGAAGCAGCCCGCCAACTACCACATGAATCCGGCGGCATGTCCGCGCACAGTGCCCACCAGCCCGCCGAATGCCACCCGGGCACGCGGCTCTGTGCGTCGTGGCCACAGGGGCCGCCAGGCCTAGCCAAGCCGAGCCGAGCCGAGGGTGAGCGCGGCCGCACGGTTACCTCCCACGGGCTTGGTGACGGCGCCGTTGGGCCTCCCGCGGGTGCCCATGGGGCTGCCGTTCTGCTCCAGCCTGGCCACCTTGCCGGGAGGGGGGCCTTTGACATCGGGGCTGCCGCTGCCTCTGTCGGGGCTGTCCCGCAGGCAGGGGCTCTCACTCCTCCGCTCCATACTCGGAGACGCGGCTCCCGCTGGCAGGTCGCAGTAGAAGGAGCACGGACCTAGGGCGAGAGAAACAAGGGGCGCTTCAGGGGCCGCCGGCCCACGCCGCCGCCCGGGCTGCCACAGCGCGTCCCCCTGGCAGCTCAGCCCCGTGATGATCGGGCGCGATGCCGCCCCGCTCCCGCAGCCAGCCCCACTGAAAGCGAGAGATTTGGCCCTGACGGCCCCGGCCCGGCCGCCTTACCCGTCCGGCTCGCGGGCCCGCCGCGGCGGAGAATCGGATCCCGCCGCCTGGCCCCAACCTGCCGCGGGCGAGGGCAGGCAGCAGTGCGACCCAGTCCCCATCGCGCCGGGCAGCCAGCCCACCCACCCGCCCGCCACAACCAGGTGCTGCGCCCCGGGTCCGGCCTCAGCCCCGGCCCGCCCCCGGGGGCCGCGGGGAAGAGACTGCCAGTCCGGGCGGCCCCGCTGGCACGGCCCCCTCACGCCGGCCAGCTGTGCAGCCACGGAGTAGCCGGCTGCTGGCGAGGAAGCCTCTAACGAGCGGCTCCCGGGAGCTGCCGCTGTACTTACTGCTTATAGTCTGTCTGTAAGTTGGCTGAGTTGGGCTCTGTCCATGGATCAGAAGTAGAGAATCCAGGGTGGAAAGTTTTCTTTTTTCCTCCTCTCACGTCGCTTTCTTCCCTTCTACTCCGTCCCCCCACTCCCAGACCCTTCCTTGCCCTCCTCCGGGGGTGCCGAGGCAGCGGGGCCGGGGCGGCTTGTCCGCGCTGCGCAGGGCGGCAGGGGCCAGAGCCTCTTCCCGGAGGGTCCCGGGTGGCGAGCGGAGCGGGGAGGTCGGGGCTAGGGGGCGGGGAGCCGCGGGGCCGCCAGCTACGGTGCGGAGGAGAGGGGAGAGGGAGCCGACTTCTCACACCTTTCGTGGAGAAAATCAATACTGGGGGAGACAGGGGAAGGAAAAGAGGAGGGACCGCCGCTCTCCCGGGCTCAGCGGCGGGTGCCTGGAGGCGCGGGGAGCGGCGGCGGCGGCCCCCGGTGTGTCACTTTCAATCGCTCCCTCCTCTGCCAGCGACAGCAGCGGCAAGAGGGACTCGCCACAGCGGAGAAACGGTTATTAATTGCGTTGAGTCATCGAGGCAGAGTGAGTCCTTTTTGGGGTTGTCCTTGGTTTCGGGTTTGGTGTGTGCGTGCGCCTGTGTGTGTGTCTGCCTGTCTGCGCGGCGTTCCCGTCCCAGGGCTGTGCATCCCAAACATTGCCACCCCTCCTCTCCTCCGACACCCCTCCCCCTCCCCGCCCCCCCCGCAAAAATCAAGTCTCGGTGCTATCTCGGGATCGGGCGCAGACGGGCGCGCAGCAGCCCACCTCCTCCCGGCCCGCCCAGCGCAGCCCCGGCCCGTCCGGCCCCGCTGCGCGAAGGGGTGGGAGGCAGAGACCCACCTGGCAGGAAATTAAACACTGATAGCTAAATAATACAACTCGCATACGCAAAGCAAGCGCGGTGCCACAAGGAGGGAGGAGGGCTGGCTTGGATGGGGAAGGGGAAGCACGGCAGGACGAGGCCGTGGTGACAGGAGGGACCAGGGCAGAAGGGCGCAAGAAAACGGGCAGTCGCGCTGGAGGAGGGACGAGGGGAAAGGAGAGGAGGAGGAGCCGGGAGACAGATGGGGAAGGGGAGGGAAGCCGGAATTCGAGAGACCGGACCGACCGGGAAGGAGGAAAGCTGCCACCGGCATCCAGTCCAGGCTGCCAGGTCGGTCCGATGCAGCCGGTGCGGCCTCGCCGCCTCCTGCCACCTGGACTTCTCCCAGGGAGCCGAGCGACGGCGGGGACCCTCGCGCGATCTCACCCCGCCGGGGCGAGGCGGCAGTAACTTTTCATGGTGCGGCGGAGGCTGCCTCCCCAAGGGCCGGTCGCGCTTCCTCCGGGGCTCCGAGAGCGGGCGGGCAGCCCGGTTCGGCCCCATGTAGGGCCCCGCCGCCGCCCTCCTCTCTGCGTCCGGCTCCAGGCAGTTACCGGGCTGGCCCTGAATAATTGATAGATGGGGCCGGGAGAAGGTGAGAAGCAGGCAAAGAAGAGCTGCTGCCGCCGCTTAATTATTTAATAGCGAAGCCTCGGGTAGGGCATGACAGCGCCAAGTGCAGCCAGCGGGAAAGGGAAAGCTCCGGCGGGGAAGTCGCAGCGGGGCGGGATCGGGCCCCCTTCACCGATCCCGGAGAGGGAACAGCATTCGCCCAGCAGACAGTCACCTCTCTCTCGGGTGTAAGGTGCACCAGCAACGCTCCCCTGGGCCGCTGGCGGAGCTGTCGCTTCCCCCGGCGGGCCTTGCCCGGCGGCGCGCCCCGAGGGCTCGCAGCGCCCCCTGCCCGGCCCGGGGGGCGCCGGGGAATGGGCCGCCAGCCCCGCGTCGCCGAGCCCTCCCCGCCCGCCCGGCGGCGGCACGGGCCCCGCGTTAAGGTGGACCGAGGAAATCCCTCAGGCGCTGGTGGCAGACAAAGAACGGGCGGCGGGGTAAAGGGGAATTGCGGCGGGCACCGAAGGTGAGTCCCCCACCTTCCCCCGCCGCCCGTCCGCCGCTGGGTCCCTGTAGGACGCCGCCCTCCCATGGTGCCCCCTTAAGAGCTTTGCTTTTTCACGGTGGCGCCGGAGGGTCAAAAAAAAGAGGGGGCTACGGGAGTTGGGAGGTGAGGGGAGAGTTCCCCGTCCCCAAGCACGGCGGGTCAGGGGCACGGCGGGAGCATCACCGCCACCGGACAGCTCTGGCGACAGATTTCCGTCCATCCTGTAAACGCCCGGGAATGGGAGGGTGGGCAGCAGCGGTAGTCCCGAATGTGCATGCAACCAGCCCGGTGCGGCAAGCCCCGCCAGTGCTGCCCCGGCATTTTTGGAGGATGAGAAGGGCAGGTCCCCCGGAGGAGGTCGGCCGCTGCTGGCTCCGTTACCCCCTTCCTTCCCCCTTAGCGGCAGTGACAGCCCGCCCGCCCCCCCGGTGGGCTCCGGGCCGCCCCTGGAAGCGGTGCCGGTAGAAGCAGCGGATCCCCGGGCAGGGTAAGAGAAATAATCGTTTCGTTCCGCTCCACATCCGATCCCCGACCCGGTCCCGAAAAGCAGCGCTGAGTGTGGCTTGCCCCGCCTCGGCAGATGGACTTGTGTCTCTCCCCTTCTAGGAAGGGGCTGGAGGACCCGCCGCCAAAGTCTGGACGCGGTGCCAGCCTTGCCCGGGGACAGCAAGCCGTGAACGGAGATGGGAACCAGGTCCCATGGTGGCTGAAGTTTGGGGCAGCCAGAAAAGATATGGGGTGACAGCGGAAGGCCGGGGGCCGCCGCCAGGGTCGGGGCTCTGGGAGCTACGGGAGGAAAGAGCGCCGGTGCCCGGGAACACGCAGGCTGCGGAGGAGGAGAGAGCGCAGAGGCTGCCGTCCCTACCAGAAAGGAGCCTCAAAGTTTGGAGAACTCTCGTTTTTCTTTTTTAAATAACCCGATCTAACTTTTCTCCTCTTTTCCCCCTCCTAAATCTGATAAAGTTCAGCAGCAGTTCTTACATGGAAGTTAACGTTTTCCACCATTTATGGAATAATTGAATAACGTTTTGTTCTTACCTTTGACGTTGAACTACGAATTCCCGCAGATCAATGGCCAGAAAGTTAGAAGAACTGGTGATTTAGGACTTCAGTACTTCTGGAAAAAAAAAAATGGCAATGGTTTAGCCAGGATGTTCCCTGTCTGATTCGTTACTATTATTATATCTGATGATGTGGATGGATGCAGAGATTCAATCCAAGCCCATTAATGAGCTATTTTATAAACACCACCGTCTGAAGATCTTAATTTACATTTTGTCAGTGATCCTTTCCTTAACAGTGGAGACGTGTGGTGACAGCGTGATTACAGGACTTTAATAAAGCTCCTATAAGAGTATGACTAGCTTGTTAATTGATTAATATTTTATTAAGTGTAAATATTTTATAAACTTTTTAGGAAAACTATCGATTCTAAATTATTAAACTACTCAGAAGGGCGTTTGAGTAATGCATACAATTAAATATTTTTAAATATATATGTAGCAATTGTTTTATTTGCAATGAATCCCCTGCACCTTCCTCTGGCGTTTGTTTTTTTCCCCACTGGCAGCTGGTTTCTCGTTTGTGTGTTCCCTGGAATATCGGGATTGCCAATGACGTGTTTATTCCTGTGGTTATAAACCGAATGTATACACACAGTACTCTTTTAACTTTGAAATCGGGATTTGTAATAATTTGAAAATTTCAATGCGGAAGCAAAGGGAAGTTAAACTGAAGGGAAACCAAACCAAGTGCGTAGAAATGTTGCTGGTTGATAACTTCTGTTTTGTAAACATCATTTAGTTTAGACAGATTTTATGATACACGATGCTCATTTTTCTTTTACATATTTTTTTCCAATAAAAGCCTTTTATTTCTGTTTCAAATTAGAATTATTTTTTTCCCCAGTACATGATTTTCACATATTGTCCTTATTTCCACTGGAAAAAAAGGGTGATTATTTCCCATCGCTTTTCCTGATCTTGCTCAAAAAGAACTGGATTTTTAAGATTATCGTAATTAATAACCTCTTTTTCTTTTTCTAACACGAACTTCCAGTATGAGAATTTTCTGCTCTCGCACTCTGGCGAGAGCAGGAGTGAGGTGCACTCCGAGTCCTCAGCGGCCCCTGTTACTGAAGTTTATGGACGCCTCAAGTGGTTGATTGCCAAAAAGAAATTTGAACAAAACAAATGAAGAAAAACACCTCCTTGTAAAGGTTTGGTTTTCATTAACTACCGCTGTTAAAGCCAAAACGCATGGCAGCGATCGCAGCTCCGTGCCTGCAACAGCCTTCAGAGGCGGACGGCTGCAGCTGGAGCTGCCGTGGGCTACCGCGCCCCTGCCGCCCGCGATGCCTCACGGTGATGCCCCCCGGGACGGGGCTGGGGCTGCCCTCGCCCCGCGGTACTGTTCTCGAAAACCGGTACGCCGGCTGCCGTACGCTCTCCCTGCTTCCTCCTTTCTCCCCTTCCGCCCAGTGCGTCCCAGAGGCCGCGGCGTCCGCGGGACGATCGATTCACGGCGGGGCTTGGCCGAGCTGAGCCCCCCCACGACATGGCGGAGCGCTGCGGCCTGGACTGAGGCGGGGGTTCCGGCCGCCGCACACCTGGGTCCTGGGGAGCGCCGGCCCGCCGCCCTCGAGCACCACCTCGAAACGCAGAAGCCCAGGCTGCCACGACTGAGCAGCGGCTGGCGGGATGGGAGCGGGGTGGCCCTGCGGCCCCGGTAGAGCAGCGCCGAGGCCCCGCGGGGGCGGCAGCCGCAGCAGGCGCCGCTGGGGCAAGCGGGCTCGGGAAACAGAAGGCATCTCCCGCAGGCGAAAGGCCCCGGCTCCCCACTCCCGCTCTGCCCAGCCTCACTTCCCAGAGGCCCCCAAGCCGACGGGACCCGATCCCGCGGCCGCTCCTCGGGGCAGGGACCGGACCACCGGCCCGACCTGTCCCGGCATCTTCCCCTTCGCACAGCGCCATCGCGCGGGCAACGGCGCAGTACGAGGCGGCCGCGGCTCCCGCCCGCTGCCCCGGCGGCTCGGTGTGGCCGGGCAGGACGGGCAGCACCTGCCCCGAGGGCCGGTCGGGCCCCTCCTGCTCGGCACAGGCTGCACCAGCCCCGCCGCCCTCGGCAGTGCCCTCACCTCGGCAGCGCCGCTCCGCCCCACCGCGACACATGTCGTCGAGGCTTCCACAGCGCCGCGGTCCTCGCCCGCGATCCGGCCCGGTCAGGGCAGCCAAGGGAAAATCCGCGGCGGGCAGAGCGTGCCGACTGACCTCCTGCCCGGCTGCACTTTTTTCGCGCTCCCCCCCCCCTCCCGGGACAGGCGCTGCGCAGCCGGGAAGCCGGCCTCCCCCAGCCTCTCCATGAAGCTCCCGCCGTCAGGGACCAGCCGTCTAATCCCGCCCCTGGAGGAGCCGCTCCGCACTACTGCGATCTCTCGCTCGGTGCGAGGTTTAGGAGGTGAAGCTAAAAAGAAACGAAACGAAAATGTCCCCAATTCCAACAGAGGGAGGGCGAGCCTAGCCCTGCCCGGAGGACTTCGAGAGGGATAGCTCTCGCTCCAGCCAACAGTACCAGCGAGAACAAGAGTTGGGCCATTGCCGTTTCCCAGCCGAACGCCGCCGCTTTCCCGCCGGCATCCTGAGCCTAAACGGGCGGCTGCCTGGACGGGGCGTGCGGCGGCGGCCACCTGGGCGCCTGGCGAGTTCCCCGGCTCCGCCGTACAGCGCCTCGGCCCCGCGGGGGCCGACGGAGGCGGCTCTGCCTTCCCTGCGCACCGCTTGCCGCCTCCAGCCCCTGCAGGGTCCACGCGCCTCATGTGCCAATTGAAAAAGAAAAAATCAGAACCAAAACCGTCTTTACGGCGTCTGAGCACCGACTAAACTTTTTCGGGACGGCAGTACCTCTGCAACTCCTACCCTTGCCTTCATCCTTCCCCTAAGATTTTATTGAAAGTCTTTTACCGCTAGGTATATGGAGAAGCAGCTGCGGAGTACAGAAAGGAAAGCTCTACAGCCAGCCGTATACAGGGGAGGGAAGGACTCGAGCTGTTATTACACCGTATTACACGGTATTTCGGTGCTCAGAAGGTAGCGCAGACCCGGCCGAGGCGGACGCAAGGAGTGGGGCTCGCCGCCGAGGCGGCTGGTGCGGGGCTGAACCGGCCGTTGCCAAGGTCCTGCCAGGCTCCCTCCCGCCTTCCGGCTCCCCACTGCGATCTGCAGCTTCCCCTTTTTCCTCACGCTAGTCTCTAGCTCTTGGTTGTCCCTCTGGCCGCGGGTTTGCGTTTTCCCGCAACCACACTCTGCAGTGTGAGCCGCAAGGGATTTCCTCCGTGAGATTTCACGCTCATCGACCCACCTCACCGCAACAGACTTGCGAGACTCTTCGGTTTTGTACGGCTTCTCTAAATAGATCTGTTTAGATCTGGAAATTGCCAAGAGCAGAGAGCACAGACCGAAACGTCTGTGCCCTGCGGCTCTTCAAATTAGCAGCTCGTAGCTGGAAATGAAGGAAGAGTTTCGCCACTTTCGTTGCGATTAAGGAAAATTCCCTAGATCCGAGAAAGAAGTTGCTAACAAGTTCTGAAATTAGCCCCGCCACCCGAGCACCAGCTGCCACTACTCCTTCACATCAGCCCAAGAGCACTCCAAAGCCGCTTGCCCCAGGCCGGGCGGCGCCCCCCCTCTATCTCCCCAAGGCGGCCGCACTGAAATGAGCGTCCTGCCTGTCGCGCCCGGCCCGAGTTGCGGCACGAACGAATGCGGGAGAGGGCTGCGGCGGCTAGCCGCCAGCCTTGGCCCAGGGGCTAGCCCAGCGTCTGCCTCTTCACCCCAAAGCTTTTTGCAGAGCGCGGGGTGCCGAGGGAGCCCGCTTTTCTCTCCACCCGCGCTCTCGCTCGGGGTGGGGGCGAGAGTCGGCGGAGCTTAGCAGGACATACCGAGCGTGCCGGGCTGAGGACTCATACCCCGAGGCAGGAATAGTTTTAATTGCAACGATTTACGTGAATTAGCAAGATATCAGTCTTTCTCGCCCACCTAGCTCCGACCTGGAAGCACAGCATCACCCGCCCACGTCGGACACCACCGCCTCCCAAACTCTCTGCAAGTTCCTGCCGCTGGCGGAGGCCAGATGGGAGCAGAGACCCCAGCAAAGCCGGGAAGGACAGAGCCGCTTCCGAGCGCCTCCCCGGGAGCCTCTTAGGGAGCAGCGCCCAGCTCCGCCGTCACCACCGCACTCATTCCCCAGAACTGCGCGATACATTAGCGCCTGACTTCTGTGCAGAGTTCCATTTTCCTCCTAAATGCAAACTTTGCCTCTTTAACAGACAGCCCAATCTTAGCACGCAAACCGCTTGTGTAAATCAAACCACCAACAAAGAGGCACAGAGAACTCGCGGCTCTGCGGCACAAGGCAGCAGCTGGCGCCAGTTTCTTCCACGCGAAATGGTGCTTCAGGGAGCAGGAGTCATGGTGGGACTGCACAGGTCCCCACTGCCAGCCCCCATCTCCCGCCCTCGCTCCCTGCCGCTCTACTGAAAGCCAAGGGCAAGTCAGCTCCTCAGCAGTAGAGCTGAGCCCAGCCGGCATCTGGGCTGCCTGGGCTGGAGGGATGGCGCTGGGGATTTATAGTTTTCTGTGCAAATAACTGAACGCTGCGGATCTGCCCAGAGAAAAGGAGCAGACAGTGCAGGGGATTTCGAGTGAAGATAAACTACAGCGTTTTTATTGAACTGTAAAGGCTGGAAATGCTGTTGAACAGATCGAGGAAAAGCACCCTAATACACACGAGTAGCAAATGTCCCACAGCCCATCTCCAGCAAACGGCAGGCAGATCAGAGCCTCCCCGGCCCCGCCACGAACTGAACTTGTCCCTGGCGAAATCACCGCAGCTGGAAAGCTGCAAGGGGCTGGCCGGGTAACGCTCAGCTTTTTTAGGCTTTGGCAACACTCATACTGTTACCAAGGGCGCTCTCTGCAGAGGGGGGACATATGGGGACACCAGGACAAGAAAAGGCCAAATCCGACAGCTTTTCCTTCTGCTAACAATCATATTTTCCCGTGGCCTCAAGACTTTGCCCGTCTATATGTGCAAACACAAGCATCTTTCAGAGCCAGAGTTGATACTTGGCCCGCAAAGGGAACCCCTGGGTCTGACGCTGCTCGCCGGCTCCCTGCAGGTTCAAGGGTGGCCGAAAGGTGGCCCGCCGTCCGGGGCAGCCCCGGTTACCCCGCAGAGATGGCTACCTCCAACCTGGACGTGGCTTCCCGGAGCGGCGGAACGAGGCAGATACCTCTCCAGCAGATGCCGGAGAGGCCGGGGGCCTGGGGATACTGCCCGGAGCCTGCTTGCCTTCTGCTCGCTGGGCTCCGCAGAGCTGGCCTCCCTCTCTTTCCACAGCCTCCGACAGCGCCGTCCCCATGCCCCCTCCCATTCCCAGGCGGCGGGCAGGGTACGGAGCAGACCAGCAGCCTGTGCCCGGTGGCCTGCGGAGGCTGCCACCTCCTAGCTTCACAGTGTAGCCGCAGGAGCCGTCCTGTCCCCGGTGGCAGTGCGGCCGCCGTGCCCAGGCGTAGCGGTGCTCACGGCGCCACGCACCGCTGTCACACAGCGAGCGCGATGTCGCCTAAAGCCTCGTCTTCCACCAGCCCCAGCGTTTCCCTCGGCCTGCGGCGTCGGCATCCCCGCGGCATACCCTGCTGCCCTCTGAGAGGAGCCGTCGACCTGAGAGCTGCACTCCCGTGACAAATTTCAGGTTTATAAAGGGACGGACGGGTTCGCGGTATCCGCCGTTTGAAATCCCATTACAAAACCAGACCAGACACAGTACTCGTCTGCTCCACGCCACGAAATCACTCCAATTAAGTCAGCATCTAACAAGCGAGTTTGTCCCCAGCGGGGACGGCAGCTCCCGCTCACTCCTCTCCATGAACCGCTGCACTTCTGCCCTGGGAAGTGCCTTTCGGCCACGCCGCCCCTGCGGTGGGACACGATTATTTCCTCCTGGCCAGCGATGTGCTGGGAGCCGGAGGACACCCCCAACCGCCTGCCGAACGGGCGCCGCTGCCCCTCGCAGGGGTCCCGCGCCGCCGCAGCCTCCCACCTTCCGAAAGACGAAACGCTCCAAGATCTCTGCGCTTTGTCAACACGCCGGAGTATTTGACAGTCACAATTACCTGTAAATATTCCGACTGTTTTGTATAGGAGACACTTTTTTAGCCTTAAGCCTGGCAAATCTCACCCGAGAGGAACTGTAACATTACCGCAACTTAATCGCGGCAGACGTTAAACATAAGCGATCCGCGCTCGGACCTGAGCGGCAATCCTCCTCGTCACCGCAAAGCTCAGGAGCGGGAAAGACAGCTACCGCTTCCTTCTTTCCGCACCCTGAAATGCAACAGCTAAGCACTTGATTAAAAGTGCTAACATTAAGGCGAGATTTCAAATTACTGACAGAAAAAGGTGTCCACGATCATCCTTTTGGACAGAACAAATCTGTTCATACAAGGGCAGATAAAGTGCCAGATTTTCTAACAAACTTGCAACCACAGTTTAAGAATAAATATAATGAGATCTGAGTGGATCACTACTACCCTAACTCCGAGATTTCTTTACCGGTCTTCCCAGTTTTTACTTCAACCTCTGTCTTCCTTACCCATCGCATCATAAAAATTAGCGGCGTGGAATTACCTGTCTGCTTTGTGCCTCCTTCAAACAAAGAAGGTAAAAGTCACTTCACCTATTAGCTTGTATAAGTAACAAAGAGGTGGTAACTTGGAGCTACCATATTTTGAAGACTGTCACATGCTTTAGAATAAATGAGGGTGTTATAACCCTAGCGATTAGTGGATCAGCTCATCTGTGCAACAACTTGTGGCGCCTTCGGTTCTTAGCAGGTATTTTTTTCTGTCCCTGGCAATAGCACTGTACATCCCGCATCGCTAAGACGGTCTTAAACAACAGCAGGACCTCTGCTTCTCTCTGCGCTCGTTTATGGAGGGGAAAGCAGTTTGTCAGCGCCTTGATTCCGTATCACCCTATTTTGAACCAGATCTGACGGGATTTCTCGGGCTGCAGCATCTCCCTCCGCAGCGAGGACAAGGCGGAGATGCAGAAGCTCCCGTGCATGCTCTCACTCAGAGAAGGATGTGGAGTGCGGCTTCAGCCTCCCCTCACACAACAGGGAGAAATTTGCCTAACTTTCACAAAGTTTCATAGCCCTGGGCTTTTCCTAAACCGCTTGCAAGAGAGGCGCAGCTTAGGAGCGCGGCCACCCTGTCGGCCAACTCCGGAGGCTTTTCACAGAACTGTCTCGATCCGACCGAGGTGCCCTGAGAGGAGCGCACGCCTCGGACGGGTCAGCTCATGGTACCCCCTCCAGCCTCCACCTCTCTGCTTGCTCCGGTCCCGGGGCCCGAGGGAGCTTCGGCAGCCGGTCGGGCCAGTCCGAAGGCGAGCCGGCTCCTCGCCAGCCTGGCAACGAGACGGGCAGCGGTACCTCCCCAGGCAGACACTTGTACCGGTGGGAGCTCACAGCCCTGCTGGCATGCTGCACTGAGTAGGAAGGGGACACGGAGCTTCGCCAGGCATAGGCCTGACAAGGAAGCCCCCACATAGAGTCGGGTTCCATCTCCTACGGGATTGGACGGACCCGAGGGAGCCGGGCAAGGGCAAGGCGACAGGTGTTGCGGGGCAAGGCGCGCCCCGAGGCCAGCACAGCAGGAGACAGGGCTAGGAGTGGCCGCCGTTTCCTCGGTGTCGGCGGCGACACTTCGCCCCGTTCGCTCTCTGAGGAACCTCTCGGACAAGACAGGAGAGGCGAACGTGGGCCAAGCGTGCGGGTTGGGGCACGGGCAGCAGAAGCCCCTTCCCGACCTGCCGAGCGCCGCCGGTCCCCACTGTCGCTTCCCTTGGACATTACGGAGGCCAGCCAGCCCTTCTGCCGGGCCGCGGGAGGGCGGACAGCCCCTGCAGATGGGCAAACCCCCGAGTCGCCTGTACCTAGCAGAAGCCACCGGGCTGGAGGGCCGAGCCCTCACCCTAGCCCTCTGCAGTTGGGGATTACGAAACCGAAGTACCATTAGGCCGGCGGCCCTACCCTGCCAAGTACTCAAAGCACGGGGTTTTCCCACTCTTTCAGCGTGCCCTGTCTCATGTAGATGCTTCCTGCCCTCCCCTCTTCGTGTCCGCGAAACGGTGCTGCTACTGTTAGAGCGTGTCAACTCACCCTACAAAGGCCGGTCCTTTCAACTGAATGGAAGTGTGCAAGCAGCATTGCTAACCCCGTTCTTTCGTTTACTCTTGGCCACCTCACCCCACTCAGGATCTCTGACAGGTCATGGTGGCTTCTGCACAACTACAAATGGAGGAGATTGTCCCAGGTTTTCACTGTCGGTGCTTTCTTCCGATCTACAGGGATGTGCATCTGTACCAGCTGGAGAAAGGCTGTAGGATGCTGGGGGCCTCACAGCCTGTCGGCAGCTATGTGCCTGCCCGAGAGCTGGCACCGGAGCGGGCATGCCTCCATCCTCACTGCCCCTTGCCTGACAGCTAGGAGCCTCGAGGGGTCAGCGGCCACCGGAGCACACAGCCGCGGGCCCCACTGCGGGACAAGGAGCTCCGTCTTGGTGCCCGGGCGAGGAACTTCCCCGAGTGCACAGCGGCACTCCGCGCCAGCAGCTCGGGGGCGGCGACGGGAGCCCTTCCCTCTCCAGGCTTCCCAAGGCCCGCCGAGACTGGGAGCCCCTCCCGGCACATCTGCCTCTAGGGCGACCAGAGACAAACAAATATTTGCAGATTAGCCGCAGGCGTAAGAACAAAACCAGTCCCTCAGCTCCCGCGTGCAGCCGGGGCTACAGAAGCCCGGCTCGCTCCCTCCTCCCTTGCGGCCCCTCAGGGCTCGGGGTGCCCCAGCCGGGCCCGGAGCGACACGGAAGCCGCTGTTCGCCGTCCCCTCCAGGTCCCAGACCCATTAACGGCGGGAGAAACCGTCAGTCAGGCGGAAGAAGGGGGTGCTGACAAGAAAGAGAACCAAATAAATCACTTTCTCAATTTCCACCTTGATTATATGGTCCTGCTTTTATGGGCCTGCCCGGCAGCCGGTGCACACAGATAGATACACACCGCTTTCGAAAGCTTCAATAGTAAAATCCCAACGAACTCCGAGCGCCCGCCCGCTCCCACAAAGCAAACAGGGGCGCCCCAGCCCCCGGCTGCCTGCGCCCGCCCCCGCACCGCCCCTCTGCCACCCAACGGGCCTCGGGTGGATGCGTCCTTGTACGGCGTTCAGCTTGGAAAAAAGAAGATGAGAGGAAGTCTGAGGTCTATTTATATTCATATATTTTCGATTAAGACAATTAAGTAACCCGCACAATGCAGCAGCCCCTCCCTCTTAACAGTTTCCTCATTTCTGCCAAAACAGTTTACTCACTGCAGCTAAAACAAACTTCCCAATCCCTTCACAAAAATTAGAAACAACAGCTAATAAAAGAAGCAAAATAGGAGGTAGGCTTCATTGGGAAACCAGACATGGAAAGTAACTGTGCAACTGCCAGGCTGGATTTCTTTCTTTCCATCATGACTGATGGATAATGTACAACTCATGTCCCTTAGTTCTTAAAGATTAAGCCTAGGCTGCAGCTGTCCATCTGTGTGGACATGTATACTGGGATAAGGCCCTCAATTGGCAGTGACCTTTCCCTTGGAAATGGCAGCAAAGGCCACTGTTAACTCACAGGTCACCTCCCTGTCCTCCAATTCTGTACAATCAAGGGTTTCCCAGGAAGATGGTGGCAGGTCTGAGGAGATCTGAGCTACATGCATTCCCAGAGGCCTCCCTGGAACAGGGCTCCTACATTTTTTCAATCTCCAAGTATAAAAAGGGTAGAATATACAATGGCATATATCTTGAATCCTTTTGGTGATTCACATTGTAACCTAGAAAAACTATGGTAGTGCCCACAAATTAACACATTTCCATTTGAGAGAGTTTCTACCAATGCCTGCAAATAGTGTCAGTGACCCCAATTATTTTTTTTTTTCCCAGTTTCCTATAGATCAAATTATACCCACATTCACAACTCCCTCTGAAAACTTGTAGCTGATGGTTAAAGCAAGCCATGATTTAAATGTTAATAAGGAGACATGAAGAACTGCAACAGAAGTGAGAGAGATCATTAAGTTTCTGCCAGTAATAACCAATCAGGAGATGGGTAGAGGAGGGCAGTCCTGTCTTGCAAAAAGCTGCAAGACAAACCATCTTATTAGACATGAGAGAACTGAAAAGGAAGAAAGCCTATATAAACACTCTACCTGCAGCAAAGAAACTCCTAGTCTTGGCTCATAGTCACCTGTCAGAAAAAAAGTCCAAGAAACCAGAAGTCATTCCTGGCATTTATGTAACTTCAGTGTTGAAGATGCAAAATGGAGAAGGTGATTAAAAGATATATGTGGGGTTACCTGAGAGACCCTAGATGTAACTGTATTCAGGACCCTACCTCAACGCTACTAACTTATGTCCTCCATAATTAAATTCCCGACAATTTTAACTGCAAAAAGGGGTGGGGTTTTCTTATTTCCTGCCTTAAGCAACAGCTAATAAAGACAGTATTAAGCACTTTGCTCCCTTCCTTTCCATAGCTCCTGTTCAGCAGGAGTTGAAGTGACCACAGTGAATGATTTGTCTTTGGGTCAAGGTCATGATCCCATGTCAGCCTGAACACAGCCCTGCTCTTGAAGCCAATAAGAGTGTTGCACAGGGATCATGCCACTAGTTTGTAATGCAATCTGGAATGTTTTAGAATGAGAAAACATTAAAAGATCTGTAGTTATTGTCCTGATAGAGCTTTTTTGTAAATGGTAAAAAAATATTGTTACCATGGCGTACTGTTCTCTCTATATTCTCATGAGATCTCTGCTCTAGAAATAGTGCCCAGCATTTCCTAAAAGTTCTTGGGTAATGGCTGTTTTTATGCAGCTTCTATTGTGCTCGCTATTGCTCCTAAAAGAGTGGAGTTGTTGGAAGATGCATTTGGTTTTCCTTACTGCTTTGTAAAAGGTTTTGGGTTTGTTTTTTTTTGTTTGGTTTTGTAATAAGCAATTAAAAATAGCTTGTCCTCTAAAAATATGTATTTTCAAAGCAGTAGAATGAGTACAAGCAGGGGAAACAGCCTTTGAAAGAAAAATTACTTTGGACAAGTTTTGAATTTCAAACATAGTCTTTGTTTAGATTTGACTGACAAAATGCCTCTTGAATATTCTTTGAAAGGTGATTACATTAGGCAGGGGCTATTTTAGCAATTTCGCATCTCATGGCACTATTGTATACAGGGATCTGTCCACCCACTTCCCTCACTACAGTCACAGCTCCTTGAGCCTTTATTCAGCCATCTTTCATCACTTTTAAAGTCATGCAAACTTTTTATTTTCTTGCAACCTTTTCCACACCACCAAGTCTTTTCTAGGGCTTCTAGTGGGCTGCAGAATCCCTTTTGGTCCGTTAGTGATGTTGTGTTTAGAGGTTTGATGCAATACCTTGCTTCTGGGCAGAAAATGTTTTCCTGATTTAACAAAATTTTCAGGATAATAAAAACCAATTGCCATTTCAAATCACAACAGAAGGTTGAAATTTTTGAACATTTAATACTTTCAAGGGAAAAAACCTAACTTGCACTGCAAGTCCTTTCCAAATTACATATCCTTCCTTCTCCATTCTATTTTTCTATCATTTAGAAAAAAGTGCAGAACCTCTCCTGTGAAGGCACTGCACAGCCAGGACAAAGCAGCATTTAGTTATTCTTATCATCAGCTCAGGTGGTGAAACCCATTTGAGTTCTGGAGTGTCAGGAAAGCTCTCCCTCTTTTTACTTTCTGTGTAGTCTCAGCATTGTCATATTTTGGTGTTTCTGCTACACTTGTGCATCTCAAACCTGCAATCAAACCTACATTTGTTGACACATTTCAAAGTTTAAAAGTAATATTTAAATATTTTTAATACACATTTATCAAGGGAAATTCTGTACCAACTTGGGATCTATCAATACTAGTAAGCACCTCACAGTTTTAGCAACATCCCTGGGCCCCAAAACCCAGTGGCCTGTGCCACCAGTGATTGAGATCAATTCTTGGCAACTAGCACTATATGAAACAACTCTTGGGTGTATCTCAAGAGTTAACCCAGGCCAGACTTCAACACTAAGAGGCAACTCATATGAGGTTACCTTGTTTTGGTGGTCAAGACAGCAGAATAGTGTTGATGGAGACAGTTGTGGGCAAGTGACACAACCCTTCTGATACACTAGCACAGACATAGCTTCTGTCAGTCCTGAGTAAGAAAGATGGAGTAGCATGATCTGAACATCAGCTCACGCTTTCAGACTCCAGGCTCCTGCACAGTGCTGTACAAATGGACAGTACAGTGCAATGCATGTAAGCCAGCTGAAAATGAACTAAAATGGCCCTCAGTGTTGCTGTGATTGCTTTTGTACAGTTGTACAAGAGCAGAGGAAATCAGAATTCTGTTCTGTGTTGTGCTATCAATATTTAATTCTCCATGTCATGACAACAGCTGTCCCTTCTCAGGCACAGTAGATTGGCAATCTATGGTGTAACACTTTAGTGAAAACAGATCAACATACCTACTTCAAATAGTTTTGTGACAGGTAGAGCCACAAAACTTCTCTTTTACATCAAACAGACAAGAAAAAGGCTTCGTCTTAAATTCTCAGTCAACGCTCTCACCCTTGAGATAATTGTTGGCAATCACATAATCAGATTGATTTAATAAAAAATCTGAGCCAATTTTAGAACGGATCAGTTTATCTATTATTTCTCCTGGATACCATTCTAAAAAAAAATCTAATTAATTTAAGAGTAAACTCCTAGTCCAATTCGAATCAGAGACAAAACTTCTGTCTTCAACAGCATCAGGATTTTATCCTAAATATTTAGGCACAGCCTCCCTGATAGTAGAAATCAGCACAGTTCAATTAAAATAAAGTGAAGAATAATACTTAGTATTTGGGCTTATATGCTAACACTCATTTCACCAGTGAGTATAAAGAGAATCTTCTGATTAAGCTAGCTTAGTTACAATGCCATGAGCAGAACCTAGTTTAAAAAAATCACAAGGCAAAAAGCCATAACTATTATAACTATTAAGTGAAGTATTTAACTCAGAATCACACTCAGTATCTGCTTTTGAGCATGTACCTTTTTAGACCGATCAGAGAGAAGAGAGGCTGCTGCCTATGCCTTAGCTTTTATTTTTCATTGTTTTAGAAGTGACAGCAGGTCAGTGTCATACAGAAAACAGAAAGGTAGAGAAACCTTCAGTAGAAAGAGAAATTGCACTAACTCTGACAATACAGTAAAGCACAGCAGATCAGAGATAGAAAGTTATACATGACTTAAAACATCTGAGCAGTGATGCAAGCACAGTTTCCTGACTGTACTTCCAACGGCCAAAAGCAAGGGCTGACATAACAGGAGAGATTAGCATGCCTCTTCAGGGCCTGATTGCAAATACTGGAGAAACTTTGCTAAGGGCCCTTGTCACATTCAATGAACCTAGATTAGTAACTGGCAGCCTGACTCATTCCTCATTTTGTTTTATCTGCTATCTGGATGGATTCCAGAATTTGGTGGAAGAGGTTGGAAATAGGAGATGCTAACAGATAACTCAGACACTTCAAAGCACACATTCTCCATAAAGAAAGAGGATTTGCTAAGAAGTAGGAACAGCACATAAGACATTTTTCCTTCCAATGTCATAAAAACAGATGAAATGATTCTGCACATGCAAGTCCGGACCTACTACACTCTCCAGCACAAGCCACTGAAGACAGTAAGCCCACCAGCTGCAATCTGGCCTTAAGATATTAAGAATGACCCAGATTCTACAGTGATATGAAAGGCTATATCTGCCCCACACAAGAGCCAGAGTGGTCTGGGAACGGTTTTGCTGAATGTGGGTTAAGGCTTAGTGGGGCTAAAGCTACATAACAAATAACAGAACTCATCCTCTGGGATGTAGTATTACTATTTGACAACTTCCACATGAGCACTTATTAATGTCTGGTGGAGCTCAAGTCTTACTAGCTCCTGTTTTTAAAAGATGGTCTAACAGCGCACAGCCTGGCTGCATACTTCATTTTCCTCCAGTTCTCTGTCCACAGAGATATCTCTTGGATGGGGTTTTCAGAAGCACATTGTTGACATAGGAGAACTCTAATTTTCTGACAGACGCATCATCCTAAGTCACAAACGCACAACTGAGAACGCTTTCAGGTTACCTTTTATTTTCTACATCTGTAAAAGGAAACAAACCTCACCCACTTAGCTTAAGATCTTAGATCTGTAAGGATCTTTTGCTGGCGATTGTGAAATCCTAACACTGAACTTGGCAAGGCAGCTACCACCCTTTTTCCCAAGTAAGGAAGTGCCAACTGTCTGCAGAACTCAGTGACATTTCTGTTCCGCATGAAGGCAGGCTTGAAAAGACAACAAGGATCTTGCCCTGCCCTCAGCTTCTCATCCTTCACATGCACTGAGCCCGATTTTGTGCAAGGGGAAAATGAGGCAAGGAGCTGAATGACTGCCGAGGGCTAGACAGCCAGTCACTGGCAGGTTCCCCAGTCATTCCTGATTCCCCGTGCTATGCATTCTTCCAGACCAGGCTGCTTACCAAGCTGGGAAAACATTTCCCTAATGCAAGACAGAATCCAGACTCTCAGATTCTCATTTGATTTTTAGATGATCTGCAAACTTTCTATATGTAGAATAATTTTGAACTGTCTGTTGGGACACAAATATTTGGATTACATATTTTATCTGTCTCTTATTAGTAACATCTAGAAATTCCCTAGGAAAAATAGTGTGTGCTTATAATCTCTTCTTTCACACATTTAAAGTATTTAAAAACTTAATTTGGCTCATCACCTGGTCTGAATCAATAATCAACTCAACGTGGGAAAGAAGCTTTTGAAACAGGGCTGAACCTTACATATCAACTGCAAAAATCCCATTTCTACAGTTGCATCAGGAGTAGGTTTCTGTGCTGTTACACAAGTAACTAAGCTAAAACGTGCTAACCCTTTACCATTCAGTCATTTTAAGGACCAGTTTATGGAAGGCTTATACACAATAGTCATAAGTATTTCCTTTTCTACACTGACAATTGTTGCTGTAGAGAATGTTCAAACATTGAACAAGCCTTCAGATTATTCCCTTCTCATCTATTCTGTTTTTGAAGCCTGGGATTTCTGTAGCCTGATAGAAATTCAAACAATCTTGTAAAGTCAACAGAACTTGGAATAAGTAACACTGAAAAATAGTTTTGCCCAAGCTTCTGTCTTCTGTTGTTCTTTGGGTTACTCTATCAGGCTTCCTTAACTCACACTAAGTCATTTCTTAGTAGTAGAAGCTGTTACTAAATCAAAGGACTTAATGAGCTGTAAGTAGCACCATATCAACAAAACAATGCAGCCCCTCCCGCACAGACAAAAATCAGTAGCTAATATCAAAGATAAAAGGTTTTAAGCAAATTTGTCAGGCAGGCACATCTACTGCTATGTTCCTACCTTCCTTCCTTCCAGCCAACAAAAGTGAAAACTAAAATAAAACCTGACTAGATACAAGGAACCCAAGGGAAAAGAGAAAAAAAAAAAAAGGCGGGGGGGGGGGGGTGTGTTGGCAGGGGGCTTACACAAAGGAAAGAAACTCCAACTTCTTTACCAGTATCTACAGCAAGATGAATAACGGTCAGCTTAGAATAAACTCAGAAAGCCTGGAAAAACACAGGAGCCAAGCCTGGGATCCAAAACTTCAAAAGGTGATTCTTTGACAGACATACACGGTTCTGTTAACTTCGAGTATTCAGTAGGGTAATAAACGAAGCCACTCAGCTACCGTTCAGACAGAGCTGCCTCACTGAGGTACCTGCCTTGAAGACAATTAGTTTTAATTTTTGTGCCACTGGCCAAGCTACAAGTCTTGGATAAACTCATCAGCATTTGCTACTTTCTGGCTGATATTCACCTTGACTTTAGATGGATGCTATTGTTTTTGTCAAATTGTTCTCTAGCAGATCCTGCTGCCTTAGGGCTTAGAGACATTCAATTTAAACAGGTGGCTATAATTAATTCTTCAAAATTATTTTGGGGAATTTTGATTTTTTTTCTACTGACAGCACATTAGTAATAAGCATTGTGCAAAAATTAGGCAACTGCATGTTGTTTGGGGTAGTTGTGATTAAAAAGACATGCTCTAGCTCATCATAATGTTTTTGTAGGCTGACATTCTTTCTGAGAAATTTATTTCTTTTAACTGCTTTGGGCTTATGTTAATTGTATATTTTAAGAACAACACCCGCTAAAGCAGTTTCATGTGAAAAATGGAAGCCTGCTTACCTCAAAAAAAGTGAAACTGGAAGTGCATTTAATGTCTAATTTCATATGAACTGCATTTCTAATCTCATCTCCCTTTCATTCTTAGTAGGTCTTTAGCAAATACTTGGTTGCTAGTGGAAAATGTTCAGAATTATCAACCAAGAAAATTATTAATAAACAGTTAGGGCCAGTCAGCAGATGAGGATACTACAAAGTACTGTTCTGACAAGCAACACTGTGAAGAAGTTGGAAGAGTACCAGGAGCTAAAATGCACATACAGTACCTGTTATTCAGCATACATAATATACTATATTTTTAAACTTGTTAAGAAGTAAGCCAAGTCCAGCATTCAGTTAAATAATTTATTGAAAAGAAAAGATAGTGAGCTGCACTGGGATGGTCAGCAGCCATCACGTTTCCGTACAGCTCCTGCTGTAGACAGAAACAATGGGAAAGGTAGAGAGATCTTTGCAATACCTGCTTTTTTCCTTATTTCTCCTCAGCAGATGAGGTATTTGGGGACAAATATGAATTTAGACACAACTGTTTCTTCACAATGTTTTCCAGACAACACTTTTCATTTTGATATCATGGGTTTTTTTCAGTTAAAATGTAACCAGATTAAAAGCCAAATGGTTTTAAAATTAGGCCAATAGCTACAAATGAAAAAAAAACAAACCCACATCAACAGCAAAACAACCAAAACTCCAAGCAAACCAAGCCAAAATACTTATCCTATGATTTAAATATATATATTTGGAATACATTAGGTTAACGTTCTCCAACATTTCATTCTATTTCATTAACCACCACAAAAATCTATTAGTCTGACCTGAAGTGATTCTTTTCCTGGTGAATTGTTCGTTTCCCAATTCACAACGTTTGCTATTTTCAAGCAGCAGCAGAGGCAAGCCAGGGCTGAGCTTAAATAGAGTCCTTGGTGGGGGAGTGTGAGGGGAAGTCCCAGGTGAGGTTGATCTAGTCCATTAAGGCCTCTTAGTGCTCTAAGGGCCCTGATAATTATTCATCTAGCTCAAAACTGTGGCAATAAATTAAAGAGTAAAATTTAAAATGAGGTTTCAGTGTCCTGGAAGCAATGCATACTTCTTCACTCATCCAGCACCTTGGACCAGGTGACATGTGGAATACTCGTGCACATGCAACTTTTGCTAGGATGGAAAGACATCATACGATTTATCTTCAGCCCCAATATTAATAATTTTAATAAGAAGAATTTTCTTTGTAATGTAAGCACTAGAACTTCATCCTAATAGGTAACAGTTGTAAATGCTTTGGAGACTGAGCCAGACTTGGGTCAGTGGTGTGTGATGCCCACTATAATACTGAAAATTTGAGGAGAAATCCTGTGTCACTAAACTCATGCAATATTTGCTACTGGTTTCCATGGAGCCAGGATCTTGCCTCAGGCAAAAACAAAACTGCAGAAGTTACAATATAGACTCTTCCACTCCAGCTCCCAAGTACAAGACCTGAAGAGCAGATGTATTATTATTTATTGAAACGCAAACTTACACAGACCTTATAATCTCAAATGATAGCTGAGTGCTAGTTGATAAACCATATTTGAAGAGCTTTTCCAAAGAAGGCTCAAACTAATTTTTTTTTTTTTCCTGAGTAAAATGTGTTGTCAAAGTATAAAATCTGAATAGCGAGAACTGATCTCTTGAGATATACTGGAGACACTCAAGCTTCAGTTGGCAAAATGTGGTCACTGTTACAAAGCAAACTTCACTAGAAGTTGTACAATGAGTTTGGTTTTTTTACCCCAAAAGGTGTGTGTTTATAGCTTTATTTAAATGGAAGAACAAGTATTTCTGAAATATTATATGAAAGAGCATATTAGGAATTCATTCTGTCACAGAAGACAGCATTGCATAACATAAAGAGCATGGGATAGTTAAAAGAAAAATCAAATATATAAGCAGAAAGTGCTTTAATTTGCTACTGAAACTGTCTGTAAAACATAATTCTACCTTTCCTTCTTCCTTTCTGAAAGATGGAAAATCAACTTGCACATTTTTTTTCTAACATCTGACAAGTTTTACCAAGGATAAGATGAGGCTTCTGTCCTTGCTGAGCACCAGCCAGCCTGGGACATGTCTCTGTATCAAGATAGTCTTGTCCTGCTTCCCATGCCCACAATTTGGACTGATTTGTGTTCATCCTACAACAACTGGTCAATTCTTAACTGTAATGCTGCCTCTTGCTGCCTTGGAAAGACCATGATGAAGCCTGAACAGCTGGCTCTTGTGCACTTACATTTAGAGGACAACAAAAGCTAGGTCTTACAAATGCTCTGAGAAAACAATTTTCCTCTGTTGCAAACAGAAACTGGGGGAACTGAGTCAACTATTAATGTTAAGTAGATGAATGTCCTTATGTCATGACCATATACCCCCTTCAGTTCATAGACTTAAATGCCATTGACAGCAAAGTCCTCTGGAGCACCAGTACAGCAGAATTAGGAGGTCATTGAAACAGATGACTTTTCCTTTTTTCTTTTTATTTTTTTTTTTTTTTTCCAACCTGGCATCTGTTTTCACACGTGGACATACATCCAAGGAACGACAGACCTGTCAATCTGACCTAGGTGCCAGGGAAGTTCATGGAGCAGATCATCTTGAATGCCATTACGCACCATATACAGAACCACCAGGTGATCAGGTCCAGTCAGCATGGGTTTATGAAAGGAAGGTCCTGTTTGATCTCTTTCTGTGACAAGATGACCTGCCTGGTCAGTGACGGAAAGGCTGTGGATGTTGTCTACCTGGACCTCTGCAAGGCCTTTGACACTGTTTCCCATAGCATTCTGATAAACAAACTGGCTGCTCATGGCTTGGACGGGCATACGCTCTGCTGGGTAAGACACTGGCTGGACAGCTGGGCCCAGAGAGTGGTGGTGAATGGAGTTAAATCCAGCTGGTGGCTGGTCACAACTGGGGTTCCTCAGGGCTCAGTATTGGGACCACTTCTTTTTAACATCTTTAGCAATGATCTTGATGAGGAGATAGAATGCACCCTCAGTAAGTTTGCAGACGACACCACGTTGGGAGGGAGTGTTGATCTGCCTGAGGGTAGGGAGGCTCTACAGAGAGACTTGGACAGACTAGATTTATGGGCTGAGGTCAATTGTATGAAGGTCAACAAGGCCAAGTGCTGGGTCCTGCACTTCAGTCACAACAACCCCATGCAACACTGCAGGCTTGGGGAAGAGTGGCTGGAGAGCTGCCCAGCAGAAAGGGACCTAGGGGTTCTGATTGATTAGGCAGCTGAATATGAGCCAGCAGTGTGCCCAGGTGGCCAAGAAGGCCAATGGCATCCTGGCCTGTATTAGAAATAGTGTGGCAAGCAGGAGCAGTGAGGTGGTTGTCCCTCTGTACTCAGCATTGGTGAGGCCACACCTTGAATACTGTGTCCAGTTTTGGGCACCTCAATACAAGAAGGACATCAAGGTGCTGGAGCGTGTCCAAAGAAGGGCAACAAAGCTGGTGAAGGACCTTGAGAACAAGTCTTATGAGGAGTGGCTGAGGGAACTGGGGCTATTTAGTCTGAAGAAAAGGAGGCTGAAAAGGAGGCTGAGGGGAGACCCCATTGCCCTCTACAACTACCTGAAAGGATGTCATAAAGAGGTAGGTGCCGGTCTCTTCTCACCAGTAACTGGTGATAGAACAAGAGGAAATGGCCTCAAGCTGCACCAGGGGAGGTTTAGGCTAGACATTAGGAAGAACTTTTTCTCTTAAATGGTTGTCAGACATTGGAACATGCTGCCCAGGGAGGTGGTTGAGTCACCATCCCTGGATGTGTTTAAAAGTCATCTAGATGTGGTGCTTGGGAATATGGCTTAGTGCTGGACTTGTAAGAGTAGGGTTAATGGTTGGACTCAATGATCTTGAAGGTCTTTTCCAACCTAAGTGATTCTATGATTCTATAAAGGCCACTAACTCTAGCGGTGTCTCTAGGCACATTTCTATAATGGGGATGGAGAAGACTCTCTCTTTGAAGAAAAGGACATCAGAATCTGAAGTACCAAACCTCTTGCTTTCAAATGTCTTGAACTGCTGCAGTTCTCTGATACAGCCTGACAGCTGGCTTAGCTGGCTCGTCATACTCCTCCACAGTTGAAAAGGTAATGCCTTAAAAGGGAGAATCAAAGCCACAATTTACAAAGCACCTCTGGGTCCTTTCAATATATTGTGTACATAATTTGTACACGTGTGTTTGTGAGATGGGGGAGGAAGGCCTGGGAGAGGCATAGAACAAGTAGGAATATAATTAAACCTAAAAACTAATAAGAAGAAAGATCTATAGGAAAGTAATATCAACTTGTGGTTTTGCAAGTTATTTTTAAGTACTGTATAAAATCATTGAGAATTTGATTGTGGTATTCACAGTTGTGATACTAACCACTGGGCTCAGATACTACACAAATCTGGCCTCAGGTTTATATTGATTGAACATCTATTCAATCAATAAAAAAACATAACCCATTCCTTTATTTCATCTAGTCTCAGAGTCAGTCGTCCCATACATTACACCTGAATTGCAGTTAAGCACTGCAGTTTATCCTGTTCGTTGCAGGGGTGGCTCAATGCACAAAGAATCAGGCAGCTCTACTGCTTTTTTCACACTGTGAGCTGGGCCCTCTGTTGCTGCTGTACTAACCAGCAGGGACTGATGCCAAATGAGAAATCCTTCTGGTAGAGCTCATAACAGCATTTTGCTCCTGGTCAAAACTTGCAATGAAAGGGGGGTGGAGGGAAACAGAGGATCGATGGGGAATATTTGCATAGCAGCAAGGACTCACAGTTTGCAGCTTTTGGGCCTTGGGACCAGGAATTTACCACGTGGGCTGCTTTTGGATTGGATGATGAGGCCCTGAGTTTGGACCTAGTCCCAAAAGACTAACCAGACATGGATGATAATCCCAACAGATTTGAAAAAAAGGCTTTATTGAATTAGGTGAACAGAGTAGTAATTTTTAACCTTCACTCCAACTCACAGAAGTGGCCAAAGAACTTGTTCTCTTACAAAACTAACACAAAAAACACAGGTTCAATCAGAAAGCACATATGTCCTTTTCTAACGGCCAGGACTTTTGGAAGTTTACAAACATTTAAAGGAGATATTCCTAAAAGCAAATGGAAAGTAAAAGGTGAATTACATCTTCAGAAACATTAGTATGACATGTGCCAGGCAGGACTCCTTTACATTATTAACAAAATTTTGGTCCCAAATCTTTCATCAGTTTAGAAACTGTTTTCCCCAGCCTGCCTTTGATAGATAAAACTATTTATTAAAAAAAAAAAAAGCCCAAATAATACCATGCACAGGTGTGTTTCACAGGTTAATTCCACTTTGCTTTTTTTTTTCTTTTGCAGCTTTTACATATGTCTCAAATTCCACTGAGTATAACTTCAATTCTGGAAAATACAACTGGGCAAAGAAGGAAGAGAAGTAGTACCTGGGTTTCCTGAGTATCTGGGATTTCTTGGGTATCTCCCTATAGAAACAAATAATGGAGCACTGCATAATTTTTTTTTTTTTTTAATGGGAGCACTGCCTTTATAGAACTGATGAAGCCTGACATTTCACATCCCAATAACAAGGATGTATTCTGGAGGAAGGTATTTTAGAGACTGCTGTTGACTCTGCCCTGGAATGTCTGTGTGTAGCAAAGCAAATGATTGCCCAGAGGGGATTTTCCCACTGCTCATAAAAAATGTCACAGCCTAGCCTTGTCCCATCTGTACTGTGCTTTCTCAGGGCAGCATCAATGCAACCCATTTGGAGAAGCCTATGCTGTAAATACTGATCTTTCAAACATTACACAGAACAGCGTAATTTTTTTTTTCCCATTTAAAATGTTAAGAAATGAATATATTAAAAGCAGAGCACAAAATGGTGCTTTACCTGTAAAAAGTAGTTGGGCCAGATCAGTGAAGTGGCAGATTTGGATTTTGTCTTCATTTGAAGTAAAAGGTTGAAGAAAACAGAGACTCAACAGAAGTGATGCGTGTGTTGGCACGTACACATACAGCCCATACAGTTTATACTAGACTTGCAGCCGATAATACAATATAGAACCTCAGGGGCCTGTCCTGGGACCAGCACTGTTTACTATCTTCATCAATTACATAGTGGGATCACTCAGCAAGGCTGCAAATGACACCAAGCTAAGTGGTGCAGTTGACACACCTGTGGGACAGGATGCCATCCAGAGGGACCTGGACAAGCTTTAGAAGCAGGCCCGTGTGAACCTCATGAGGTTCAACAAGGCCAAGTGCAAGATCCTGAACATAGGTTGGGTCAATCCCTGGTATCAATACCAGCTGGGGGATGAAGGGATCAAGAACAGGCCTGTGGAGAAGGACTTGGGCATACTGATGGCTGAAAAGCTCAACATGAGCCGGTGATGTGTGCTTACAGCCCGGAAGGTCAACTGAAATTCTGGGCTGCATCAAAAGAAGTGTAGCCAGCAGGTCAAGGGAGGAGATTCTGTCCCTCTACTCTGCCCTGGTCAGACCCTACCAGGAGTACTGTGTCCAGTTCTGGAGTTCTCAGCACAAGAAAGACATGGACCTGTTAAAGCTGGTCCAGAGGAAGGCCACAAAAATGATCAGAGGGATGGAACACCTCTCCTACAGAGAAAGGTTGAGAGAGTTGGGGTAGTTCAGACTGGAGAAGAGAAGGCTCTGGTGAGATCTTATTGAGGCCTTCCAGTACTTAAAAGGGGCTTACAAGAAAGATGTGGACAGATTTTTTAGTAGGGCCAGTTGCAATAGGACAAGGGGTAATGTTTTTAAACTAAAAGAGGGTAGATTTAGACTACATATAGGGAATAAATTTTTACACTGAGGGTGGTGAAACACTGGCACAGGTTGCCCAGAGAGGTGGTAGATGTCCCATCCCTGGAAACATTCAAGGTCAGGTTGGACAGGGCTCTGAGCAACCTGATCTAGTTGAAGATGTCCCTGCTTATTGCAGGGAGGTTCAACTAGATGACATTTAAAAGGCCCTTTCAACCCAAACTATTCTATGATTCTATGAACACTACCCTACCTGGCCCATCTTGTATTCTTACTGGATGTAGGGAGATCTGAGGTCTGGCACAAGAATTACTTCTAGCAAGGACAGCCTAGGATGTGGCAGGGTCCAGGCATGTTTTAATTCACTCATATGTGTGTACCATGGTCCCTCTGTCACAAAACCCACTAGAACTGAAGCATATGAGCAAAATTAGTCTGGGTCTGTGATGTATCTTCACTTCCAGCAAATTCTGGAGAGCAATTTAAGGCTTCCTCTTAGAGAAGACTGTAGGATATGGATGCAGATTTAGCATGTCTGAAAATGAGAAAAGCCCCAATGCTGTACAGCACGTCCAGAGTGACACCAGAGGACAAAATCCTCACCAGGCCTACCTCTACAGACCAGGACACTTGAAATGGTATATTGGAGCTCTTGTTCTGACGCCTTCCAAGTTGATCTATTTGCTAAAGCATTCCACCCACATATAACCTGCAAGGCAGCATCCAGCATGGTTCCTTCCACCACAGTGTTTCACCAGCCCTGCATGCATCCTGGGCATACTGAAAAACTCTGTAATGGCAACAACACAAGCAGCCAAACATGCTCACAGCTAGCAGAGGAATGGTCCACTAGAGCACAATCACTAATCTAATAGTTGCAACTAAATGCTTGTTATGACTGCATGGTGGCTGCCAGGAAGCTTTGAGAAGTGGCAAGGACAAGGCAATAGTCACAGATCATAATATCTGTAAGGAAGACAGTAAGGGATTCTTTGTTTTACACCCTTGGACTTATATTCTTTCGCTCCCTCCTTCCTACACAAAGTAGTGCTGTCCATGAATCTCTCCATAGTCATCCCTTCAGAGATTTCCACTTCGCTTCTCCGAACATTTCATCATTGTTGTGTCTTTTAAACACAAGATAGGTTAATGGGAACATGACATACAAAATGAGCTTGTGCTTTTGAGAAGCTGGAGGTAAGCCTGTACCTTTTGGCCTGATTCACTCTTTCAACATGCTTCTTGTTAGAAGATGAATCAGTCCAGATTTGACTTGTGTCTGTGCAGATGTGAATCTCTAATTTAAAACTTTTCAATTCAGCAATCCAAAACCTCAGGGAATACAGAGACCATTATACACACAGTAATTCTTGGGGCCCTTTTCACCTGGTTTGAAATCTGTTTGTCTCTCACTTTCTGCACAAGAGGATGATACTCCCTGTAGAAACAAAAAATGGGCAGAACTGGAAACTATGGATGCTGACAAGCACACTATCATTATAGGTATTTATGTGCTGAGTATCACACTGATAGTACCTTCATTTGTAACTTTTGCTTATTTGTTCAGTATTGTTAAATGTGCTTAGAAACCAGAAGAGATTTGAGAGTGACAGAGGGTAATTACACACTTCAGGAGAAGAGATATTCCACTGTAGGTTTAGAACATAACCTATTACAAAAACAAAAAAACCCCCACAAAACAAACAAACAAAAAAACAACCCGCACAAACAAACAAAAAAAAACCCAAACCAAACACAAAAAACACAACAGAAGAAAGGATGTAGGTATTTCCATTCAGCTACACTGGTGTCTTCTTGGAGCAGACTCATTAAAAAATCTACTTCTCATTTTGATTCTAACTAAACATGCAAACATTGCAAAGGCTACAAAAAGTTTTTACCTTAAATACTTAATTCTGCTCAATGTAGATTTTTGAAAGTCCATTGTATTTAAATAGTGGATTTGTGGTGTTGACAAATAATCTTAAGATTTTTTATTTTCTTGAGTGATTTATCTGTTTATTTTCATAACATTCATCTGTACAGGAATTTTTTTAGACTAGCTGTAAAGTGGCTCTGGGTGCTTTATTTGATCCAGCTTCGAAGAGGTAAATATTTTATAACACTGAATTCAGCACTGGAAAACAGGTATATTGAGGATGAGCATCAACAAAAATTGAGAAGAAAAGGTGTGAGGGATAACTAGCTAGCTGTCCTATCCATATCACCACCCAAAATGATTACTAGCTCCAGCTTAAAGAGGAAGGTGTCAGAAACAACTCCTTCAGGAAAAAACAGAGTATTTTTATTCCCAGTCTTGTACAGTGAGGTCCTCCAGTGGCAACTCACCTTTAGTTTGAATTTTGTTTCACATGCTGAGCAAGGTTTTACTCTTCAAAGGAATCCTATGATTCCATTCCACCACAGGGAGCTAGCATCAACTGGCTATTGCTTTTTTCATACAGAGTTTCAAGTCATTTGGCTATTCCTCCACACACCATGCCTGCAGCCTAGCCAAAACTCAGGGGAAAAGATGTCATTCTGTCTGAAAAAGCTACCCAGAAAGTGCAGAAGTTCCTGGCCAAGGGTAATTTCACTTTTTGTTTTTTGCTACCCTGATCAAAAGCTTATTGCTTTTGTCTCAGTGTGGGATGTGCCTGCAAAAGCAACATACTACAGAACTACAACCTGAAAAATACCAACATTTGCCTCACAACAGTAGGAAAAAAGAAAGCAGACTCAACAGTGGCATTGACTTCCGAAACTGACTCAACCAGCACATAAGCACCCCCAGACAACTGTAATTTTATAATCCTCCAATTACCATAGACATTCTCTTCTCTCCAACCTCCACTACCTCCATTTCCTATCACACAGGACTGTGTTGCTAAGGCTCCACCATAAGTGGCACTCTTGACATGGTTCCAATGACCAAAAGAAGATGGTGTCTGTTTGCTTGGCAGAGATAGTTAGCACGTGTCATTTGGAATACTTTTTCAGTTTCTACAGGGTCTAATGAGCTAATGCCATGATTTGAAACAAGGAAAAATCAGAACCGTGTTTCATATAATAATTTTTCCTCCAACTGTTTCTGAAGCAGACATGAAAAACAGTATTTTCAAAAGGGAAGGGACTTCTGGGAGGACTTGTGATCAGTGCATGTATGGGTACTTGTACACAAGTTAACTGTATGGTCCCATTTCAGAGTTAAGGCCAAAAGGACTGTGTTTTTGGTCTTTTCCTAGTTACAGCTAATCCACTACAAACGGAATAGTCCCTCTCTTCCTATCTCCTCATCTTCAGAACTCTCTAACCCAAACTGATACTAACTTAATAAGATGGTGTATATGTATTCTGGATCAAGATAAAGTAAAATGTTAAAAGCATTTATTGTGTTGAAATTTTCTATGCCAGTTTTCTGCTAAGAAGGAGAGATTAAAAAGGTCAGGGCTTTTGCAGTACAGAGTTAGTGGTATATTAGTTACAGTAATTCAGCCTGAAAATTCCAGGAGAAACAAACACGATGGAATGCCATGAATTGCAGGAGGAGACCACAGCTTTAATCAGCTCTTGGGAAAAGGAACCATGCATTTGGTTATTGACAGTTGATAAACTGAATTATGAAGTTTGAAGAAACTCAGAGAAAGAAGGAGTTCTAGGGTTTGTTTTTTTTTCCTGTTTATTATATCGATAGACTGTCAAAACTACTAACCCTTTTCCTGGCATGCAGGTTTTTCAGACCATCACTGGACTGTGAAGGCTGGGAAGAGTATATCTCTAAGTGATGTCTTGAAATAAAAGCCAGGAAGTGGAGGAGATTCTGAGAGGGGCGTGATTGATTCTGTGCAATGAAATGGTACTAATTACACAAAGCTCTTAAAATTCAATCCTGAAAGTCTGACTGAAGCTTTTAAAAGACAACACAGTCAAGGCTTCTTAATTAGCTCACTGTGTATATTTTCAGGAGCCACCAATTTTCACAATTCCATCACTGGGGAACTTGCCACTGAATTTTCCTCTTTGTATAAAATTCTGCTCCATATTTAAGTCTTTTTTCAAAAATGTAGATCAGCCATGACAATGTATGCCCATTCCTCCTCTTTCTTCACTTCATCATTATTAAAATCATATTAAGCAAATGCAGAATAACCAAAGAAAACGCAAACAATGCATTAATTAATGTAGCATTTGAGTTTGCATAGAGCCTGAAACATGAGCTTGGAGGAATATAAAGTGTCCCGTGCCTTTCCAAGCTTTGATTACTCTACAACTCTAACGCTAGCATGTTGATGTTGTATTAAATTGTTGCTGATAATATCAAAGAACTTCACAACATTGAACAACCTCCTATGACTGTCCAGGCTGAAAGATGAGAAGTCTAAAGAGAGAGAGCAGGCAAAACCAACCTTATTTATAGGTGTTCTTTCAAAAACTCTCATTCTTTTCAAGACAATCTAGTGATTTTTTGATTTATTTTTTTTTTTACCTTGGCTACTATTTTCAAATGTTTCATCAACATTTTCTGCCTTGGCCAGAAGCGTTAGAAACTCAGACACAATACCAGAAGACAAATGTGTGAACTCCAGAAAATGAAACAAGTAAGAAACTATGGCCAAACTCAGAAGCAGCACAAAGACATTAAATGAGGAAAGCGAGTCAGTTTTTCCATCTTTTGTTGGAATTACCTTATAGTAATTAATACCATAGGACAGGCATTTTTGCTTTGAATAAGATTTCTTTACTTGACATTGCATTACAAACTCCCAGCGTATGACAGCTGTCAGGTTTTCTCCTCTTTAAGTAATGCTGCCAGTTTCCTATCAAGTAATCGCCCTCACAAGCAGGTACCCGAATAACATTGGACAGAGTTTTGCCATGTTCCTTTATAAGACATTTGAGTCAGAGGTTAAAGAAATCACTGCTCCAGAGGCTCTTAAACGTGTCATTGTCATAATATAAAAACTGACTTACTAACTTAGATTATTTGGAGAGTTAAGTGCTTGTGTTATTGCAAATTAAACTAATTAGTATCATTTCCTGACAGCTGCAGTGAGCGATAGCAATTCCATGATTTTTTCTTCAGCCTTTCACATGTGATGAAGAGAACAGTGGAGACAGCTTTGTGATTTAATGGAATGGGATCAGTTTATCATCATAAGGGCACATTGTTCCATTCTTAGCACAGCTCTGCTGCTTCCTTTGCTGCCTCCCAGTTCATCAGCTATTATTGCACTATTAACTTATTACATGGAAACCAGGGTAGACAGATGGAAGTTGCTAGGAACTTTGCAAATAGCCAGACAAAAAACTGTGCTGGAATTTGATTGCAGCACCTCCCCCTTTTGGAACTGTTGTAGATTATATTCACCATCCTTTTAACCAAAATTGTAGCTGCCAGTAGAAGATACAAGAACTCATTTCAATACCACAACTGATTTAATTGTTATAAGGCAGATTTGCGAACTAGCACTGATTGGACTCCAGCTTCTATGAATAATTGCATAAAAGGGAAAGTTACAGTATGTAATTGGCAGGCATTTAGCAAATCACTCACATTTATCATGTGTGGAAAATGTGTACCAATCGTAGTGGTAAAACCATTGTGCTTACTTCTACCCAGAATTTCCATAAGATTACACGAGGAACAATAGCAGACAGTCCCAACAAGCTCTTATAAAATGCCATACTGAAAACTAAAGGTAATGTGATCAGTAGGGAAAAGTCTAAGATTTCTTTAGATGAGCCAGAATGAAATAAAACTCTTGTCCATCTCCCACTTCACAGAAGCCCACACAAATGGATGAAATTACTCTGAATTCAATTATTCTGGAATTCTAACTTTCTAGAGACTATTGGGTCGTGCTTGAACTTTTTCATTAGATCACTTTGGTCAGATTTGTGCTCTACTTATATTACTAAACTGGCTCCAAAGGTTTGTTCTATCTTGAAGTCATTGGAATAGGCTGTAGCTTTGTGGTTCCCAGACTGGATTAATGTTTTCAGCTGGTAATTAATTGCTGATCACCAGCATGGAAATTGAATTTTCTATAATCATATTAAAATATGGGGTTTTGTTCCCCTCCTCCATGAATCATTTAGCCTAGAAAGTCTTGATGGAAAGAAACACATTTTTGAGACAATACTTTAGTAAAAAGCTAAAAGGGCTGGAAAAATTAATCATCTTCCTCATTGCGGAGCAGAAATTAATGCATAATGTATCTAATGTGTCAGTATGGTCTCTGTTAGCACAAGGTTTGAGTACCTTCCACTTTTTATGCATTTATTTTCAGAACACTCCACAAAATGAGGAATTTCTATGGTTTCTACTGGTAATTTTTCAGAAGTAGTAAAGAACAAAAAGCCTGAGAATTCCTCAAGGCAGCACTGGAAATGTGTGATGAAACAGGGAATTAAAACTGCTTCTTCCATGTGCCAGATGCGTATCTGTAACCACATCATTTTTTGTATCTACAATCTAGTCCATCAAGGAAGAACTAGCTGTGGATCCAGCTTCCATTCCCTGGTTTCTGGTTTCAGGGACCTTGCACATTCTGAACCAGCAAGTATTCTCCATGGCCACATAGAAAACACCTCTTTCTGAGCATTTTAACACTTCCAGTCATTATTTTTCCATTAGGATTGATTCCCATCACCCATTTTTTTCCTTATGTTTTACCAGGGTAAAGGTCTACATTAAAGCTGAGCCAATCTAGCTGCTCTCCATTACTGAAAAGGAAAGATGCTGCTCCTCATACACCCATCTGACTCCTCTCTGCCAGTGCTCTTGGCCACACAGCCTTCCTTCTTTCTGGGTCAAGGACCCTTTGGTGGACTCCTTGGTGACTTAATTTACCTTGCTGACTTGGCAGAAAACTCTCTGCCTTCTTTTTTTTCCTTCATAAAATGCATTCCCAATTACTCTGTCACACAATCCAACCCTTCACTTCAGACAATATGTTCATTGCCATGAGATCTGATGCCTCGGGATCTCCAAGAGGTTGAACAGTTGGTGAATACCTTTGAGCTACTCTCGAAACTGTGTTTCAAGTCTTGCTCTGTTGACCTATGAAATGGTCCCAGTGCAATCTGGAGAGCGTATTTGGCAATACTGGCCAGCACACAAATAAACCACAAAGGAAACAAAATCACCTACAAGTCTGCCTGGCAGAGTATCAGGGGCCTCAGCCAATTCTTTCCTGATTTAATTTTTTTCTCTAAGTGGAAATTCTCCCCACAGTCTGCAAAACAGATCACATATTTTAGAAACACCTTGCATGGCTTTGAGTTTACTTTCAAATTGGCAGTCTTAAGTTTATGACAGGCCATTTGGAAATGGATCAGTTGGGGTCCAAAAAATGTGAACATGTCCAGGATAGCTCTGGGTTTAACAAATGCGTGCGTGTAATAAAATTTTAAAAACACACTCAAAAACCAAACTCCCATTACTGTTGTCTAACTGCCCAGATCTGACAAAAACTTGAGGCAGCAGAGGGGAAGAAAAGAGTTAATCTTCCGACATTTACACTTTGCCTTCTGCCCTGGTCCTAGACATCATTTCCAGAATGGTGTGGCCACTTTTTCCATACTGCCAGCACTAAACAAACCTTCTTTTCTTAATTTTAGTATTAGAATCAATAATTTATTTTCCAAATATATTATGCCCGCAGTAACCACACAGCAATGTTATGAGCTACTGTACACAGTTCTTTCCCTTCTTATGTACACAACACAAAAGTTGGTGGATTTTGGCTTCCATGCCTTGCCACTCCCCACTTTTTCACTTCCACCAACAGCCAGGTTTGTGGAGATGAACAACCGGAAGGAATGACACAGACTCAGGGGTTGCTCCTGCCATTGCTCTTGCAGTCTCTGCACTTTTGATGCTTCTCTGCAAATCCAAATATAACTGAATTTTTAGAACTTGATGCCAATTGTTCATAAGTGTCCCTCTAAGTTTAGGCTCCTCTGACTATTCAGGAGGCAACTCCTCAGTCTCTGATACACCTGTGTAATTCAAGTAGCTCTCTGGATCCAAAATATGCATGCAAAGTCTGTACCAAACTAAAATACCTAATCAGAATAATTTTTCTGAATTTAGATTTCACAGTATCATCAGCTAGGCCACTCCAGTGTGTGAGGGAAACTCCCCCTCTCTTATTAATTTTCTTAGTAAGTCATTAGAGGGTATGATTCAAAACAAAAAAATTAATAGGTCTCACAGGGGAATTCCCATTGAAAGACAATAATCTTGTACTGTTAAACCAGATCTCAATACATAGATCACTCCACTAAAACTTTTCTTAGGCAACAGTAGCCTTTATGTGGCCTCAATGATAGGACTGACTAAAAACATCCGTTATTTGAATCTGAAGAGCTTAATTAAGATTAAAGAAAACAATAAATAGTAATAGTACATTTTTCTAAGAGAGTACAGTTCTGTCTGCATAAGCTGCTACAGGTTATATTGAAAAATGCCTGCTTCTTTCCTTCAAGAGTTAAGGGATTGTTTCAATTAAGGCAAAAGCATTTTAGATAAAAAAGCTATACCTACCAGGAAGGCCTCCAGGATGAGTCTCAAAAATGAAAGGACATCCTCAAAATATTTGTTACTGCAGCTCTGATGCTATTTCATAATCTCTGTTGCTTTATAAGAGGCATTTGGTCAGGGGCACATGGAAGGTAAAGGCAAATAAACAGGCTGTAATTATTGCTACTAGGGTCTCTAGCTTTCAAAACTGACTAGTGATTTTGAGTATATGATCAGATATATCTGAAAGGAGACGGATTTTAGTAAGTTCTAGTATTCATCATTGGAGAGGCAAGCTTGCCAACACATATCAAGATAGTCTTTTGCAATCTAATTTCCAAAAGTTCTCAAAGATTAGTGACTAAATACACCAGATGGAGACAGGCACTAAAAACACACAGTAATTACCTTGAGATCACCAGTTCCCAAGAATATTTAGACAGAGCAATCCTTCATAGGCTTTTTGAGGGGCAGAATCCCAAGACTGTAGTTTCAAAACGATTGAAGCAGCAAGATCTGGTGAGCACAATGTTTCTTTATGGATTGGAAAAAATAAATGGAATTGGGTTTCCTTACCAGAAGCACATTGCCATTTCTGTATTATAAGATAAATTAAACTAAAGAAGTCAACTATTGACTTCTCAGGTTACAAGGGTTACCACAATAACAAAACAAAGCTCATACTGCTGATCTATTCCAGGGGTTACGGCCAGTCCTGTCTGGAACGATAGCCACAGCAGAACCCACACAGTGCAGCAGGGATGTGCTTCTTAAAAAAATATTGCTCTGCAAAACTTGACATGATCCAGCAGCAGACATCCCTGAGACATATAGTTCCCTCGTGACAAACATTTTCTATTACTCAATTAACACATCTTTAAACTGAGAAGAGAGGCTCTTGGCAAGAGGCATTTGTATTGTGTAGTTGAACAGATAAAATAGTTGCTTGACTTGTTACAAAAAAATACTCAGCGGTAGAAGTGTGTGTCTCTCCCAGCTGACAGCTTCTCTACACCAGGGTGCTACCCAGCCATCTACAGCACTGAAAGCTCCACGCCAATATGGAACAGGACTTGCAGTGGCCTGACACAATTGTGTACAAATTTGCACAGCTGCATTAGTGCACACCAAGAGCTGTAAAGCTGCACGCTGTCAGCTGTAGAAAATGTCATCTCGTCTTCCTCAGCTTTCCTACCAGCCACCAACACTGCACCTTCAGAGAGTTATACAGGATTTTGCCACAGACCCTTCCTCTTACCTGAGTGAAAAGCATGTGTCAAAAGCTCACCCAACATGGCTAGCCTGGTACTCCTCCCTTTTATTTTCAACATCAGAGCTCTACACTCTGTCAAAACAGCTTAAAGCAGGACTGCAAGTACACACTAAAAATGCATGTCAGCATTCAAGAAAAGGAAGAAAGGAAGAAAAGAAAGTCACAACAGTGAAGCTGCTCCCTGCTAGTCATCCCAGTCAGTAATTTATAAACAATAAGAAAACAGTTGACCAGAGAATTACAGTGTAGTTGTCCAATCCTCAGTCAGCATCCCACAGACAAAGGCTCCCTTAGCATCTGACAAAGCCCTCCGAATGGGTTACAGAGCACTGGAACAGGCTCCTCAGAGAGGTTGTGGAGTCTCCTTCTCTGGAGACTTTCAAGACTTGTCTGGATGCCTTTCTGAGTGATCTAGTTTGGTCCTGCTCTGGCAGGGGGTTGGACTCGATGATCTTCAGAGGTCCATTCCAACCCCTGACATTCTGTGATTCTGTTATTCTGTGATTCTGTGAATCCTTTCTAAGAGAGCATATTTCTGTGGTATGCCATACAAAACTTCCTTTCTCAAAGTTCTTCATTTAACATCCTTGACTCCAGTCAATAATAGGTCATTCTCATTCACTTCTTATTCCTTATGTCTTCCTTTATTAGTAAGAATTGCTTATAATTTGCAGGAAAGCAGTTTTGAGAATCTTTTCCCAGAGAAAACAGTCTGCAGTTTACTGCTTTGACGGTGAGCACAGTGAAGTAGGCAAGCCTCAGCACAAACAGCCTGTGGCCTCCATGAAATGCCATCTGTGGCTCACAGAGAGGCCATTCCCAGCACTGCAACACAGGCAAGTCAGTTTGGCAGCAACAGGCTGATTTTATTTGGACAGGTATGCAGTCCAATCCTAAAGCTCTACAAGCTGAGATTCGGTATCTTCCACTTTTTTTCAGACCCAGGGTAGGGAGCCACTCCTGCAGACATGCTTTCAAACCCATAGTCACATGCCCTCTTCCCTCCAGCTCCTTCTTCTCCCTCATCAGGCAGCAGATGTTGATGTACCAGAGAAAACTTTCCAGTCTTCTGCCCTGGCCACCCCCTTTTTTACCTCTTCCCCATCCCCAGAGGACTGCTAAAAGCAAACAACCTTCCTGGCTAGACTGCGATGGGGTCTTGAATGCTCTTCTTTACTGTGAAACCAAACACTTTTAACAGACTGAGGCAATTGCTGTGGCTGTAGAGCTACATATTAATGTGCTCTTTGATCTGTCACACCTTCTCTTACCTGCATTTGCAGATTTGGATTGCTTCCTATTTTATCTTGACTATCTTGACTAGGTATCCACTTCCTAAAGCTTCTAAAACATTTCAATGCTAGCCAACTTGCATCTTGTTAGTATCAATGAGCAAATATTACTAAACTCCACACCCTTCTAATCTCTAGATTAAAAAAAATTGACTTGTGCTTAGAACATAAAAGGGTGCATACACTGGAGACCTTGCCTCCTTGTTGTGCTAAGTATGCTCCCCTCTCACACAGTGGAAATGTAAACCTGCATTCACCTATTGCATTAGGACTAAAGAATATAAATTCAAAGCCTCTAGTTTCGACAGCCCCACACTAATGTTCAAACAACCAACTTAGGAATACCAGGTTATTTTTAAAACAACTATTCACAACATGCAGTCATGCAAACTGAATAAAATTATGCTAGTCCCTGATCAGTGAGACTTGGCTCCTGTTTAGGTTGCTCTTTTCTGTGGCAGAAAGCACTTCTTTTTGAATCTTACTGCCTCAGTAAGATGCCTTAGACAGATACAGCCCAGGTCAGTGAGGAGAGTTTTCTGCTGCTGTAGTACATTGCAGTTTGGTGGTGTGTCAGCATGATGCACTGTAAGGCAGATTACTGTGATTTGCCACTGTGTGATCCATAGATACAATTGCATCTCATTTCAGAACTAAGTGGAACCATCTGACCCTTTGTGTTCATTCAAAATGCATGCAGTGACTCTCAAATCACCTAAAACATGAAAAGAAAGACAGCTCATGACCCAGCACTAACTTTGTGCACCAAGTTCAGTAACTTGCCTGCTCTGGTGTGCACACAAGTTCCCTTCTCTTCCCACAGACAAGGTAAGCACTGATGGGATTTGTTTCAATACAAGAGTCCATTCTCCCCCTTTCCCCATTGGGAAGTTCTCAGTCTCTGCCTCCAGCCAACTCTGTAACAATACAGGTTTATAGGAGTTGTAAGAAATCCCCTGGCAATATGAAAAGCCTTGTAAATTTTCCCTTTAATCTTAAACTTAAATAATAGGACAGTTGTATTTCACAGGTAGTGTTATTAGCTGTGTAACAACAAAAGAAAACTGTAAAGCTCAGCTGAAATTAGGTTCCTTCCTGCTGAATAACCTGTACCCCTGTAGGAAGAGGCAATCCTTGCTGTCAAACCTCGCAATTAAAAAAATTAAATAAAAAAAAGCTTATCACTGTGCCTTCTTGGATGGGAACAGAGATTAAAGAATTTGTCCAGGTCACCTAGGAATTCTGCAGCGGAACACAACGAACACAGATCTTCTAGCTCAGCAACTTCACTACAAAGCTCTTCTGTTTAAGTGACCAGAAGCAGTTAAGGCAGCAAGACTTGTTACCTTTATTTAAACTAACCAAAGTGTTATTTAAGACCATATATTTTCTGGTGGATGAAATACTATTTCTGGGGACCTCTCTGCCATGTTATTTTGAGAGTTTTAATCACTTTGATGCCAACAGTGACAGGATTTACCTGTCTCCTGAACAGCACAGGTCTCAATCCCAAGAATCCATGGATCAGTCTGAAATACTGTACACAGGATCCTCTGTTCCTAGCACCATCAACCAGAGCCCTGCAGGAGACTGTGGCTCCCTTGGATTGACAGCTGCCTGCTGCCATGGGGAACAAATGCTCTGCATAGATTTGCCTATTTCCTCATGCAAGCCTCTCGCCAAGAACAGGCTCCTTAGGACGTGAGAGGGGAGGTTGCTGCAGAAGATAAAAAGAGCAGCACAATCCCACTAATTACATACCTAAAGATAGCATTGTTTGAAACTGTGAAAACAGGCAGGATAACAACCATTACTACTTATTTCCCTTTCCCAGAACATCTTTCCCTGGGAATACAGGAGCCACTTGGAATAAGTGTCAGGTCTGTATTGCTGTTACGGGTAGTACGGGAACACATACAGTACTAGTTACCACAAAAGATTATTTGTTAATAGTTTATAATTAATAAGGAGCACTCCTTTTATAATTGAAAAAAACAGGCCAAAATTTCCAAGAAAAGTGTTTCCTGTGCTGCTGCCAGGCTAGCTTCAAGCCTTCCCAGTGACATGTCAGTCACTAAGAATCCTCATGGCTTAGCATACTGAAAAAGACTTACATGCTGCTAATAAGTATCTGCAGGTTAGACAATCTAATCAAGGAACTGGCATATACATCAGTGAGCCCCACCTTCCACCTACCAGAGCACAGCCAGGCAGTCATGGGAATGTGTGAGTGACAGACATGCAGTGCACATACAATAACAAGCAATGTGGTATCTACAGTTCAAAGCAGTACATGCTCATTTATGAACCACGTATGTCTGAGATCTCCATCCCAGTAGTCTGATTGCTACAGTCTTCATTACTTTTTGTTCATTGTCGTGAGTCATGAAGCAACAACCTCTAGTGTTTCAGCCCAAGAAACACTAGAGCAGTTTGCTCTCCACATCAGAGTCCTTAATATTAGTGCTTTGCAAAACAGGACATCAGCTACTATCCCAGAACTACTAAAAAGCAACTCAAAAACAAAAGCCAAGCCTCCTCATCATTATACATCTGCAAATATTTTGGTCCCGCTTGTCAAATAAGCTTAGTTTTGACACAGACTTCTAAAGTTTCTGCTGACTTGGCAATCAACACCCCTGTCTCACCAGCTTCTTAATATCCTAAAATTCCACAGCTGAGCAGCGAGAAATGATTTAATGAGGGATGATGGATTAATTCATCTCACATATCTGTTTAAGGAAGTAACAGGAATGCAATAATTTAAACTAAAGGTCTTTGCATGTCTTTCTTCTGAAAGACTCTTCGTATCGAATGCTATAAATTCATGTTACCCTGCCACCAGTGAGTGAGGCTTTTGCAATGTGGCAGTGGCAGCAAATAACATATAACAACTTGTGGTAAAATGTCATGAACATTTAATTGGATGCTAAACACATTTCCAGCAAAGAACAGAGATGTTTTCTAGGTGTTAAAAGTACTTCTCTATCACTGAATTGATAATCACAAGTGTTCCATGCATTCCAGCAGGAGGCTGCAGGATCTGCAACAATAGATTCAATTAGTTTTATCTTGGGTTTTGGCACTTTTCTAGAGACCTCATATTCAGGTAACACCTCTAGCACAAGTTTACAAACCCAGAGACAGACTGGATGCTAGGAGAACATTGCCATTCGTTCCAGGGAGTGACTGGGGGTCTGTCAGACCATCTATAGGCAATGCAAAAAACTTTCTAGGAACCAAAGTAAGTTTTTATTTTTCTGTAGCCTTTTAACTGTCTGGCAGGGATTGGAAACTCCTGATTGCATCAGTCCTAAAGAGGGCTGGCCCATGCTAGTGCCCTGTAAAGAATCTTCTGAGACCCTGAGAAGACCACAGCTTCACTTGCAGGCCATGTGCTCTGGCGGCAGTGGTCTCCCCTCCATGCAGATGTTTTAATTTGCAGCTCTCAAAGCAGATGTGTCTGTCAGAACTAGAAAACTGTGAAGGTGAACACACTTATCTCCCTGAGGGGCCAACTGCAGAAGGAATTTGCTGGAGAAAACTGGTGCTTCTGCTATTGCAGCAAAGAACATGGCAGAGATGCTTCCTCATCTCTTTACAGTGGCTGCAATCATCGTTTAGGTCACTAGGCAGCCCCGCAGTACTCCCTCCTGGTCATCTTCTCAATGTGATTAGAAATGCAAGGATTTTGTCTTCAAGCAGTACAGAAGCCACACATGAAGGCCCTATATCAAGGTATTTGAGAATTATGTTATTTACATATCACATGATAAATAATCCTCTTCTGCAATGTTGGTTTCTATCTACAATAACACTGATGTTATGATTATCAAATGAACAGATCTTACAGCACTTTGGAAAAAGTGCAGTGACCAATGAAAGTGCTGTATATTTGCATTCACATATCACGCTAAGATCCTTGGGCACTAAAAATGCTGTAATCATTTTTTTCCAAATATCATCTACTGCATCCTTGAAATACAGTTAACCTTGTCCAGAGACTTGGGCAGAAACACAGCAAGTATGAGATATGTCCCACAGAAATTTACATTATTATTTCTATGTAGAAGTACAATTTTTCATGTCGTTAAAAATAATATTTAACCTACTTGTAAATGTATACCTGCATCTCAAATAATCTATGCAAAATCAGACAGTAGATGGGACTCTGATGGGAATTTCATAAGTATGGAGTTCACATGACCACTGAGAATACACTGCATTGTGCCAGGAAAGAGAGAGGATCTAGAAAAGCAGCTTATTTTAGGATTATGAACTGCTTGGATTATTTCATGGTCCTATCATTGCTGAGCACCAAATATATAAAAAACAGGAATGGAGTTGATACTGATGCAGTGATCAGCATACGTGCACTCACAAGACAGTCCTTCTCTCCACATTCAGGACTTCTGGAAAGGGATCAACACTGAAAGCTAGCAAAGCCCTCATCACTGATGGAACACACATGAGGAATAACATTTATTTACATACATACATACATACATACAGTTCTTTAACATGACTGTGTATTTTGGGCTCACTTCTCCTGATGTGCTGTCTTTAACTGTCCTGTTTCAACCATTATTACCTTGAGCAATAGAAGTTCATTTATATTTGGAAAGTGCTCTTTGACTGTCATGCTACTTACTGCATTGGGTAATGAGCACAACTTTTATCATTTCATTTCAGCTGGACTTCTCAAAGGTAAGTCATAGTAAACAAAGGTACAGTTTTTTAGTGTTTCAATTTTGTGGTGGCCTATTGAAACATTTTAAATTGGTTTAAGTTTATTCAGGCACTTCAAAGTAGGCAGAAGTGCTCAGAACCACACCATACATCATACTGCAAACCCATCTATTTTAGATATCTGAATTCCAACTTGAATAAAACAAGTAAGTTATTTTAAATACTAAAATTTTACATAACAAGCTGAAAAGTCAGTTAAAGAAGGCAACCTGTGACAATGGAAGGAAAACTAACTGCCAGACATCCTAAACACAGGCTTGACTGGCAGGCTGGAAAACACTAGGTTTAAATGACAATATTTGCACTTGACACTACACTAAATGCATAAATCCTCCAACTTGATTCTTTGCTTGAGTCAGAATTCTATGTCCATAAAGATATTAATGCTAAAACACAAATATCCCAGCAGTTTAAGAAATGGAAACTGAGTTAGTGATGTGTTATTGGGGTTTTATGGAAGCAGGTACATGATGAAAAAACGTTCAACCAAAGTTTCCTCTTTAAAATGCTGTTTTGTGAATGAAATATCATCCAGACATACAAAGTATTATTTATGTGTAAAACACTTTGATTATCATACACGTGGCTGTTGATGGTGTTTATGATGAAATAAAGACTTGCTCTCAGCACACAGTAACAGGAAAACCTCCAATATGAAAAGCATCTTTCATGTTACTTGAAGAATCAGTGTTCTCATCATTTTCACTGCTATTTTTTAGGGGAAACCAAAGCCCTCAATTTATTTCCTTTTTTTATGGGAAAAGTTTTTGATATTATATACTCAACTTGTTTTAGAAAAACATGGATTTTCCTTAAAACCACATCTCTTTGCTAAAAAACAGAGACTTTTAACAGAAACTGAAAATTCTTAAGAAAAAAATAGACCATGTTAGGTTTAAAAATCTTTTGACAGGAAACTGTTGGCCAACTCTACTCCTAGAAGCTTCTTGGACTCTATCGTGAAGAATTTGCTACCTGAGGGCTGTCAGTTGCTTGTAGTGCACTTTATAGCACAAAGATTATCTCAGCACATTTCAGCAGCAATTTCCACCTCAAGTGAGTATCTCAGCACATTTCAGCAGTGAGAGACTGTTTCAATGTTCCTGATATGGTTTTCCTCATTGTATCCCAAGAGCAGTGGGACAAGAGGAGCTATGGAATAAACGGGTAACACTACCTGCGGAACTGAAGATGGCTCTTCACATAAGTAGATTTCTAATTCATCTTTAGAAAGGTGAACTCTTTCCTAACACAAGACAGTGCCATGTCCCATTGAGCTGATTAGTCCATCTGACACATTTATGGAATGCAGAAGAGGTCATTGTATTAGAAAATACTAGCAAATACACTTTGAGTACGGAGTCCTATATTTGGCTCCAACCTCAGATAGTAGACAGCTTTGCAGCTTCCCTCCTGCTCCATAACACTAAATGCAATGTACATGGAGAGATGGTTTTCAGTGGTCTGCTGTCCACCTGTGCTTTGCCCATGAGTAACACCTTAGAAAAGACTGTGGCCCAGCGCTGTATCCCTGTGAGAAAAAATATATCCTAGCTACATGAAAATGTGAGATGGGAGTCAACTTGTTAATTTGCCTCTGGATGTGTGTGACTCATCATGTGTGCAACTTACCATGTGGGCTAATGCACCTCCAAAGGCTTACTCAGGCTAGCCCTAATTTTCCTCATCTACTGATAACGACTGCAGTAACCATGCAAAAGACAGGCTCCAGCAACTACTTGTGGAAAAGTGTCCTTTTCCCCAGAGCATTTTGACATGTTATGGATGTTCTACTCCCAGATGCAGACAATGATTTTCTCTTTTCTATATATAATTTTTGCAATTGAATAACTTCACTCCAGCATTGAATCTGTGTTGTTGCCTTTGCTTTCCTTGGAAGCAACATGAAACTGAAAAAGTGAGATTCTGATTTTTGCCAACTGATTCTACCTTCCCTCAGAACAAAGAGATGCCTGCAAGAGAACCCATGCTTCTGCAAATGAAAATAAGCTTACCACATAAGGGGCACAGGGTATAGAAAAAAATGGTTGTCTATTATTTTTGTATTTCCACTACCCCATGACTCGGTGCCAAACTGAGTCTTTTTCTCCCTAAAACCAAATTAAAGTATGCTCCCTGGATGGCATGATTTCTTGGTGGTTTTTACAGCCAGCCACAGGAAAATTAAGTTATGTGCATTTTAGTCAGAAAGTCTTGTTTCAGGTTCAACAGAACTGGGAAGTGATTAATCCTCTTCTAAAATATTCCAGATGAGAGCTGACACATAGGAAAACCCCCAACCCTCAAATGGTTACTCCCCGGCAAGGCAGTTCATTGTATAACTGGCTGAAACTGCACATCGGTCAGTAAAAAAGCAGCTAGATTTTTCAGCTCCAGTAGAATATTATGTTAACAAAAGATAAATAAAAGAGGCTTAAACTTACGTGTATCCTACAGAAAAGGCTGAAGCAGACACTGTTTGAAACACATCATATTTTACTGAACTTTGCAGTTGGCTTAAGAGGTAATGAAACTCCCATTGGCAGAGTAATTCCAAGAGGCTGGGGATATGCACAGTAACCTTACGGAACATGGGCCATGAATCCAGAGAATCCTCTTCTTGAGCACTATATAATATCAACTTTTTTTAAGAATACCTTCCAGTACATGCCCAGCATTAGGGTTTACAGTTAATGTGGAAAGAACATATGTGTCCCTTCCATTTTCTCTGATTGCAAAGAATGAAGTAAACAGTGCAGGTCAACAGACTAGTAGGAGGGAGATCACAGCTATACAGCCTTCTCAGTATGCCTGCCTACCTTGCCTGCCTGGCTACCTTGCCACCAGCCCGCACTCCTGAGCTTCCTCTGTCACACAACACCAGGGGTGTATTTGCAACTCACAAGGCTATACTTCTGGTCCTCAGAGCTCACTTGCTATAGCTGCACAACACCATATCGTGCCACATAGACATAACTCACATTCCTTGTAATGCAACCTCACTCCTAGATGGTTGTGATGATTACATTTCATCAACCATGCTGCTCGCAACAATCTAATTATGAAGAAGAAACTTAACAGGGCTCCAAAATTGCAAAGATTGAAACACACCTCAGATGTACAGTTTCAATACTTGTCCTCAGTCTACTACCATTGCTTCAGCACTGTGTATTAGTAAGCTTTCATACATGATCTAATCACTAGTGGTCAGTAAGAAAGTTGAGCCAGGTCATTCAGCCAAAGTAGAATTAAAAAAGCAGACTGTCACCCATGTGAGACATTCTCATGTGATATTCTCATGCTGAGAATACTCTTCACCTTTCCAAAGGTCTCATATTTACATTCCATAGGAAAGATCTTTTAGAAAGAGCTTATTGAAAGGAATTCTGGAATCTTCATTTTTATATGTGTGTAGAAAATATTATTTTGTAATTTGAATCTGTTGAAAATGCATAATTGAAATAAACATCTCTTTTTTTCTGAAGGAAGGAAGAAAGAAGGCACTAATAGTTTGCATTCAAAGCTTTGATATTCACTTGGCATTCTGCTGAACTTAATGATAGCTCTACAAAGAAATACAGTTACTGCCTTATGTGGGAAACCATATTTGTCACTGAGAAAGTGCTGCAAAAATTGCAAAGAGAGCTTTGACAATAATATACCACATTTTCACCCCAGTTTTTACAGCCAACTCATTTAGTCAAAAGTCATGTTTTCTCCTTCTTGTTTTTCATTTCATATCCCCTGATTTAATGTTTTAGTTCTGGGTTGAACATAATTTTGTGTGATGAAAGGTAGCAAGACACAACTAAGGCTGTAATGCTTTGTGAAGTTTAATTACTTCATTCCACAAGAGGGTTCTTGAATCAAAACACAGGTTACCTTGCATCGCTTTTATATTGTCACCTCTGCTAACAGAGTCAGGTCTCCTTCAGCATGTAGGTGCCTTTATCAGTGGCCCACTTCTTAACAATTCACTTTTCCACCAGCACATCGAAGTTCCCTTGGGATTCTGACTTCTGCGGTTAAGAAATCTCCTATTTAGCAGTTCACAAAAATGTTGTTCCTTCACCGAATTGTCTCTCAAGGTCCTCAAACTGAACTGGCACTTCTTGCACTGCAAACAAGCTATTTGCTCCCCCTGGAAGGGCTACTTTTGTCTGCAGTCTCTCTTCTACATGACCCGTCTCTCCTTCATACCTACCCAAAGGGTGCATTGTCTGGCTGAAGTTCAGACACAGCTTGTTCTACTGTGTTTCATTCCACTTCACTGCAGACTTTTTTTCTCACAAGAGCTAACAAAAAGCTCCAACTCCTAAATTTTGGGAAGAAAGACACAAAGTGATTTTGCATCTGATTCAAGCCACTAGTCTTTGGGAATTTTTCTCTTGATTTCAGTAGGTTTTCCACCAAGCTCTCAATCTACTCTTAGATAAAGCCAATGGATTATGAGTTGCAATACTCACTGTTGCTTCAGCATTTGAGGCTTACTGATAGAAAACAACAGTAAGGCCAAACCCTTCAATCATTACACACTTTTTAAGAAGGAGGGCTAAAAGCCCTTGATTTTTATTCTATTTCAAACATAGTTGCTGTGTTGTCACTGTGGCTGTTGTGTTTCTGTCAGAATGCCCTTTGACTTTAAATATGTCATGGTGATATAAGTTTCCTGAGATTTCCTCAGAACATGTAGAATTAGAGATTTTACAACTTCATTCAATGGACACGGTTCTCTGCTAACAAGGGCTTCTTTCCTCCACTGTGTTAGCTACTAAAGTTAAATATTAAAAAAACAAACAAAAGATTTAAAGGGCTCAATTTTTTTCACTTAGATTATATGCAATTATTTTATTAATTTCACAATTAAAGCCTTGCCTTTCAGGCTGGGTAAGACTTTTTTTTTCTTTTAAATATAAGGAACAATACAAATTCTTTTGTTTCATTTATTTTAAAATCTTTTCTTTCCACAGGCCAAACCATCTGTAAGGGAGAAGAAAGTAGGACAAGAATTTATTGTTTGAACTATGGAGATGGGGAAACTGGAGCTCACTCTTCTGTTACATGTAAAGACCTGTTAAAAGGTGTCTGTTTACATTTTTTGGCTTAACTTTTAACCACATTTCTTGTCCCCATCCAGTAGAAATGGATGCAAGGGAAATACAGTTGGATGAGTCCATCGTAAGCCTTCAGTTGTGTACTCCTTTTGCCTACGCTAGTGTGAAGGGTATGACTCCCTGCCCAGCAAGGGGAGCTATAAGCTTAGCACTGAGCACTGCTGCTGCTCAAGTGACTTCATCTTCCTTGGGATAACAGCAGTCAGCCCCCCTTTCCTCTTGCTTTACCATCAGGAGCTGCTATCGAGTTCCAGACTTTTAAACATCAAGTATATATGAAACCCTGTTTTTATATTCAGGGGGAGGAGTTGCCCAGTTTGGCTTCTTTGAGCAAGAGGAAATGAAAAGTCAAATGTGACCATTACTAATCATCAGGATGTCATATTGCACTTCCATACCCCACCAAAATTACTTCCCAGAAAAATGAAATTGAGACCAATCCCTGCATCAGTTCTACACAGCCTCCAAACTAAGGAGCCTAAAAACTGCTGATGTATCTTTAGGCAACCTGTCATGCACTCCAGCTGCCATTTGTGATAGCTTAAGTTGTGAGAAAAACATAACCTAGGTATCCAAGTCAGCTCCTTAACCTAATACCTGCTCACATGGAAGTGTCCCACATACATGCTTTCATAAGCAAAGCACACATTGTCTTGCCTTAACTCTCCACAACTCCTGGTTACATCCAGAGGGTGGGATTGCGATACGACATATTTTAATGCAGTATGATCATACTGCAGTATGATCCCCAATGTGATCAGCACAGCTCAGCTTTAGTTAGGATATTATAGCTTAGATTATTCCTATTAGTTTCAAACCTATTATTGGAATGCAAATATTACATCTGATTTGAATGAAACTTTAGATTTTGTTGTTTTCTGTTAGCTAATGAAATACTTGAACCTTCCCATGAGTTGCTGTAATTATAACAAAGGCTGTGCATTATCATGAACAATGCTAACCTCTTTACAAATTCTTCTAGTGCTTGTGTACTGCTCTGTTTGGAAATGTAAACTGAGGAGTGAAAATAAATTAATGCTGCCCTGGTGAAATGTGAACTTAGCTCACATAGGGGCTTTCAAACAGTACACTCTGGCACAGCCTCTTGGCTACATGTGACTTTATCTTAACAGGAAAAGTCACTTTATAATCTGTTTTGTTCATGAAAGCCTCAAGCATACAATTTAATCACATTTAGAAGGTATTTCGAAAGCACTCATGAAAAAACAGAACTGCATTATAGGAAAAAAAAATCAAGGTGGAGACATCACCAAGGCTTTGAAAGGAATTTCTTGGTTTCAACATGCAAAGAAATTTTGCATTTGCAAGAACTTTTCCTAAGACTCTGGCAAGACACTGTACTTTCAAGACTGAAAATTATTTCCATTGGGTGGCTTGTTTGCTGGCTTCTGTAAAACAGCTTGGTGGTCCCAGGACAGTTCTTACTGGACTAATGTTCTTCACACAAAAGCCACGACTGTAATTGGCATTAACTGTTCCCTGCTTTGGCAGCCTCATCTGAGAAACCAAAAATCAAATATGCAATGTGAACTGAATTGCCCCTAATGGTCCCTCCACATCAGGGGTAAGGGCATACTAAGGGCAAGGAACTGCGTGTGTTTGTGGAGACAGGCAGAGAACTGCTATTTCTTCCTCTGAACAGTCTGTGCAGGGACTGAAGGGCCACTGAGCGATCAATGAAAAGACAGAATAAGCCTCATCCTGTGCAAAGGTACCCTGTTTACAAACTGATAAAAATTTGAAAGGCTTCAGTCCTTTACCTCGCTTTTCCAGTATTCTGTTTCTTTGCTTGTGGGCAAAGGAATACATGAAGGGCTTTTTCACACTTTTAAAGATCACCAAGGGTCCAAGGTTGACAAGCATAACCACTGACCTATAAAAAAATCCTCACTGACAGAAAGAGCCAGGAGTGAATAAGGTGAACCAGGTTCATTCTTGCCAAAGCTGGCAGCTGTTCTTTCCAGCTGCCCCAGTGGCTGATGCCCACTGCTACCAATGGCTGGCTTTATACCATAAGCAAACTCCAACCATGGAAAAGCAAGCTAACTTGCCTTAAAGTATTTTAAAACCACAGTGACTTTTTCCTTCCCAGTAAGCAGATATGGAGGAACTACATAGGTCCAGCAACACCAAAGCAGCAATACAAAACCATTCTGTCCAAAAACACTGTCCCCAAGGACTGCTGCACACGGGTGTTCACAGGCAGACAGACCTCCATGTTAGCACAGGTCCATTGGTTGCACATAGGCCTGAGAGAATGAAATTTTGACCCTGAATTTTTGAGGGTTTCCAATGAGAACAAATAGGCTGTACTCTCAGTTCTCTTTCCATCCAAACTGTTACATAGTAGTATTTAGTAAGACTTTAACCACAGCCTTATAACTATATGCTTTCCTTAATAAAAAAAAACCCTACAGTTTTCAACAACAGCACAGTTAAGGACTACTCCTTTGAATTAATTGTGAACATTTGCAGACAGAAAATCCAAATGCTATTACATACAAAAAAATGCAGGCAAGGCTGATGTATCCTTGCATCAGGAGTTTGAATACAGATTGTTGCTCAGTCTGCTTATGCCTTGAAACCCAAGATCATTCAAATACTATTTGTAAATGCAGTATGAACCCCTTTTTGTTTTGCCTGCCCTGTATTTTCACCCAGACGCACATATGCACTAACACCCCAGGCACAGGCAAACCAGATGTTGTCAACTATTCATTTGTACAGCCATGTCACTGTGGATCCCAAAGTATGGGATGACTGCTGTGTTAGGCTTTGCACGGGTACAGAAGAAAACGGTAACCAGCTTCAAAGAATTTCCAGGATGTAGCTATACACTTTTTAGCCTACACTAACTCCCAGGCTCACAAGAAACAGAAACAATTCCCGATAAGCCAACAGTAGTTACCAGTATTTACAGCAAACTCCTTAAACTTTCAGAGATGTAAACTTGTGGATGTTTTCTAATGTCACTTAACCAACTCCTATTAAAATCAAAATCACCAGCAGCACAACTCTGGTTGTGCCAAGCTGGATACCCTTTCATTGATGCTGTCCCTTTCCTGTTAAGTCATGCCCTTTGGAAACACGAAGAGGAGTTGATCTGGAATATGTCATGTCCCTCTAGTATTAAAATCTTAACAAAAGTATGGAAGCTGCAAGTTTTTGGGGGCAAAACAGATAGTTACAATGTCTAGAGGGAGCAGAGGACTAGATACAGAAGGAAACTTACAAATATTGTTGATCTATCAGCACTTAGGATTGCCCTCACAACCATCAAAATTTTATATTCCCCCTTCTCTGAAATTGAGGACATTACATTCCTGTAAATTAAGTCTTCCAGTAATTTTTGTCTTATGCAACATATTCATTCTCTCTCTCCACAAATGAGATGGAAGTATTTTTGTTCAAATTTTCCACATTGTCCCCTTTGTGCTGAGGTCTGCTATGGAAGAACATAGAAATTTCAAGAAGACATAGAAGTCTCTCAAACTTCAAAGTACCTAAAAAAGATAGTCATACCATTTCAGTTCAGCAATGAACTTCTAATTTACTCTTATTTAACTCCCAGACAGTGTCACTAAAAAGGTTCTAAATCTACTGCTTAGTGACTAATCTACCCACCAAACTAAAAGAGCTCCAAACTTAAACTGAAGCAGAGTTCCTCCGATCTTCACATTTAGGGCAGTGATCTTACTCTCCAAACAAATGGGGTACATATAAGATGTATAATGGGTGCCACAGAATAGCAACTTAATGCCCACATTAATAGCAAAATACAAATAACTAACCTATGGCCTGGCCTTTCATAAAACAAAATTATTTTCCTTTCAGGATTAGGAACTTCCCTTATTTTTTCCCCTCTGATCTATTTTGCAGTAATTTTTTTTCCTGATTTTCTGTTTTATTCTGCAACTGTAGAAAGAAAAACACTGATTTACAATAAAAGGAAATAATTTTCTTTCATGAAGCTAGTAAAAAAGGTCAAGTCTCTCATGATATCCTGCAGACACAATATAATTACAAATATTTAGATGGAGCTTTCTGTGGCAAGTGAATGCCAAGCACAAAAGGGGCTTACTCACTGTTAATACATAGCTTCTACTATACAAGGCATCATAATTAATTATGGCTGATACTTCCTGTTAGTGATGGCAGTCAAGAGTTTCTGCTTTTGACTTTTAGTGCTCATGTGGTTGTCAAGTTCAACTTTTGCAACATTATCTTCCCATACACAAAACAATTCAAGATTGCTATTCCTTGGGGCTCACTTTACTCTAGCCAGCTTGATATAGGCCACTAAAATTAAAACATCTTAAATCAGCTCCTGACACTTTGATGTACAAACAGAATTAATACCTTGCAACAGACAACTGGTACCTCAATGAATGGAAAAGCACTTGCATTTCTGTGTGAAAAAAGGTTTCCTGCTGCCTAACTGGTACTGCTGAAGGCCGCAGGCAGTAAACAGGACTCTCTGCCTGTAGTTCTCAAGAGCCTGACAGGTGCTTGTTCAAAGAAGTTTTGCTCTTGCCTGATCAGTCCTGCTCCTTGGCAAGGAATGACAGAATGGGTAAGGTTGGAAGACACCTCTGGATATCACCTAATCCAACACTGCTTCTCAAAGCAAGGCCAACAGAGCAGATGCTTAGGACCTTTTCCTGAGGTGAAAATACCATGTCTTCTTCTGTTGCTAGTACAAAAGGCACCAGGATTCCAGAACAAAGGAAGAAAGACTTTGGAACTCTTTCTTTAACCTAAGGCCTCTATATGAATCTGTAAGGTGGAGACGTGAGTGGCTATGCTTTTCCATTCAGTCTGCTGCAGACAAATACTTTGATGTCCACCCCAAACATAGCAAGCATTACTGATAACACAAACCGTGTCCAAGTTTTTAACAATAAATCAATAAATCTCCATACGCTTAAGACCATGAAAGATACAGGAATCAAGTGGATAAAGCTGAGCACTCAGAACCTTTTTGATTAGTGTCTGTTCCCAGTTCTTATCACATTTCAAAAAATGTGCTGTCCTGTAGAGTGTTTTGAGATTACAGTCCTCAGTCCCATTCAGACACACATTGATTCTCAGCAGGTCATGAAGTGCTGTCAAAATTACATTGCACCCCTGAAAAGATGATGCATGTGCTGTTGTTTTTTTTAACTGTGCTTATTATCAGATTATACAAAATTACATGCAGAGAGAATTACACTTCATTAATCATAAATTATGCAAAAGTGCACAAAAAGATAATTTCTAAAAAATGCTACAGTTATTATAGTCCAAAAAGCCAATCCAACCCACCTCAAGCAAGTAGTAAAATAAACACAGAAAAGTTCTGTTTTCATGAATGTTTTTATTTTTTTTAATATGAAATTTATTTGTTTGTATCTTATTAGGCTGTTTCACCAAAGACTCATTATAGGGTCAAAGCACCAGAATTTAATGATCCTTAAGAGAATCATAACTGGCAGGTGACATCCTCATGCAGCATCTGCTGATTAGAACTGACTTCTGCATCGATAGATGATCTATTCTAAAAGAAGTGTTGCAGCCAAAAATATAGTACCATCAACTATAAAGAAGTTACCATTAACAAAACAAGCAGTTTAGGAAATGAACAGAGTGGAGACATGTACAACAGTCAGGCTAACTTTTCATCAAACAATACTGGCTATCTAAAAACAATTTATAAGGAACCTCTGTTCCTCACGTTTTCATTAAACTCTACACAGCTAAGATGCCTGCTAAGCAAGCCATTGTGGGAAGGATCTGGCTAGGTTCCTTAAAGTAGCCTAGCTAGAGATTGGCTAGCTAGAGAATTTTTTTACATTTCCTTGAGTACTAGTACAGCAGATACTCTTGAAAGAAAGACTGAGAGGCCCCATGCTTGTAAGTGGATTTTTAAGAGACAGAGGTTTGACTTTTTTTGAGAACAAAAAAATTAAGAAGCTGATTTTAGAACTCAAGTAAGCAGCCTAGAAAAATATGTAGTGATAGGTACTGAACAGTAAACCCAATCACATTTCATGAGCTGCAGAGCACTTCTGTCAGTTTCTCCTGTTTCCTTGTGAAACAGGGAGAGATGGAAAGCTGCTTCCAACTTTTGTCTAACCTACATGCTGTTCTGCTTATGCACAGCCTCAAACTGGAGCTTACTAGAGTCATGAAAACTATTTGAACTTTGCCTTGTGAAAAATGTAGCTGAGTGACAAACCAGTAGTTTTCCAAAGACCCCTTTTAATGGTCAAATTAAAAACATGGAATCATAAAAGGTCCCTCAGTGTCATTTCTTTGGACAGGCACATCCAAATTGTGAAACCAGCATTGCCTTCCTTCTTAGAGAGAACAGGAGGCCATAATATGGCATGTTTGGCATCAAAGCAGAGGATGAAATCTTTACCTATACTGTTTTTAAATTTAAATATAAATTTATAAATATAAACATATTTAAATATAAATAAATAAGCCAGTAGTGAAACAAAAGTACATGAGAAGTTTCCAGGGTTCTCTGATTGATGAGGAATTAATCTAAATTGAAATCAAAGCAGAGAATTATTTTTTCAGAAGTTTATACATATTCGTTTACATAGCACTGGCCTTCACTATACCATCCTCGATGTATACTACCAATAATAGAGCACATCTTCACATGAACTAGTTAAAAATATGTAAGAAAAATAATGAAGAATAATTTGTAAAATAAATCAGCCATAAAAGTATGAAAAAGTATCTGATAACCTACTTGCTCATTTGCTTTATATGCTTCACATGCTTTATTTTTTTTCTGAGTTGGGAGAATTTCCAGTGCTGAATGACGGGTAGCCTGGTTGGATAATCACAGAAATGTCTTTATGGCATTGTCTTTAGCATAGTATTAAAAAAGCTCAAGCTAGGCATTGGTTATAGCCAAGAACTACTAGTGTTTGGCTATACTTTTAACAGATAACTTCATCAGATTAAGGGAGTTGTTTCAGAAGTGCATTATACCATCTCCAGGGTTCATCATACAAGTTCCTCATGCTAGGAAGTGTTTCAATACCCACACTTAATAAATGCTTATTGTAGCTGGCAAAGAGAGGGCATGGATAATAAAGTTAATTTGTGAGGTAGATTCAATACATCAGTATATGTTGGCTTAAGGATCTCATTTAAGTGTTTAAAGTAGCGTGCCCAGAAATGGGTTAAGTTCTTTTATTTAAGAGTTTGAATATTTCAGGTGACTGAAGTCTGATCCTGAATTGAAGTTCATATTGGCACAGTGCATACATACCCTATCTTCAAGACTGTGGTTGTGCAGCATATTTTCCAAGGACTGCAATACAGAAAGAAGCCCAGCAGGAATGCAATGACCAGACTAGAAAGAAGCAGAGGGAGCTAACTAACTACTCCTCAAGACTTAGCAGATGAATTTTTTCTTTCCTTATGGAAGAGAATATAAAGTATTGGTGACATGGATCTATTGTGATGATTTTAAAATTGAGGCATTCTCTAAGGAAGAATGAAAGCCCTTTCAAAAGAGCAAAGGAAGCTTTTAACAAAGGAAAAATTACAGAAAAGAGGCTGTTTTGACGGGGCTCTGGGACTTTAACGTATGTTTTAGTAATATCACATCAGACTTCTACATCCTCTGAGCTAGCAAGTTTATTGTACTTTAATAATGACACAAATAGTGTGCTTGAATATTGTGTGTTTCTTTAATTGATTGCTGACAACTTACTAAATTCTGCAGCTGCAAAGGGTTGTTCTGGATTACTGCTTCTAAAAACGGTACAGTGTGTGAAGCAAAAGCTGGAAATACAACATTGCAATCACAAGGACATCACATGTTGAGGGTCAAATCCTACAGGTGCTCACTACTGTGAGGATGTCCCTCACCACAATAAGTACAATGCCCAACGACAAGCAGTCACAGGATTAAGTTATGCATAGTCAATGGAATGACCAGTGATGAAGGACAATAAAAGAGTGCAAAAAAAGCACTGAAAAATGGCATGTCATTCATTAAGTCCCTCTCTTTAAAAAACTTTTCTTAGCCTACATTATTTTTCTGAGCTTCAAAGGGAGAGGAAAACACACCTGTGGCAACCATAGAGAAAACCACCAACTGTTCCCAAATAAGAAGTGATCTAGACAGGCAAATGTTATCCCAGCAGTATATGGGAAGGGGAACAAATTATATAATATCTTGCAACGTCTCCCAAAGCAAGGTAAGGTAAACAAGCCAAGTGGTTATCACTACAAGATCTCATTAGAGCTTTCCATTGAGCTTTTTCACTTGTAGAAACATAATAGTTCAGGCCTAATAGAACAGCGGGTATGATGCTAGAAGCAGAGGGGTAGTTTTTGCTCAAGCAGTATACATTTGAGGGGGAAAAAAGAAAAATGGGCTTTATACTTTGCCGCAGCCTTAAAAATGCCAGGCACTAGTGGTCTAAGTGGAGGGAGTGAATTCTGAGTCAGGAAATACCATGAGTAGCCTACCTGATCGAAATTTTCTGCTACCTGCTCCTTTTTTCTTACTTCAAGTAGACTCTAGCTGACGTATTTTGGGAGATTTTAATTACAGCACACTGAAATACTCAGTGTGTTGCAGGTCCTTCCAATAACAGCCTCCTGTGCTCTTTTATTGTATACTAGCAAAAGGATGGTCTCAAAAGGACAAAACAAAGGCTGATTCTTAAAATTTACTCCCTTACTTTTAACTACACTGCTTTCTGATATTATTTTTTCTGTCTCCTTTCTGATAGCACCTGTAAAAGATTTGTAGACTTGTATCCCAAATGCACTTAATTGTTGCTTAGAATGTTTATTAGAAAGTTAACTTTCAATATGTTTCTAGTAGTCAGCTGGAATTTAATTACAGTAACTACCCCAATAAATCTGACCCTGTAGAATAAACAACTACTCCAAAGTAGATAACATTTAAATATTCTCCCCCTTTACCTGTCATACACAGACTTTACTTAGAACATTAACAACCTTGCAAAACACACCATTTCCTAGCTGTTTGGTCTCATTAGATATTGTTCTAGCAGTCATTTGTTTTTTTAGAATCCTAGGATCATTCAGGTTGGAAAGGACCTTGGGAGGGCTCTTGTCCAACCTCCTGCTCAGAGCAGGCCCAGAAAAGATGAAACCAGATCTAGTTGAGATGTATACAAAGTCATCCCCTTTTTAAATTGTAAAGCTTGGAGCCTTGGTATGGGACAGGAACTGGGTGATTAATGGCTGATTGTAGTGAGCATTGTGCCTTTAAGCAGAGTGGGTGTTGTAATTCTGACCACCATGGACTAAGGAAACTGGTGTTATAGAACGATCGTTTGGGGTTAACGTATGATATTGGCACATCTGAAACCTGTTATTTTTCCTAGCTGAGGTTTATCCTGAAGCTTCATAAACTTTCCATTTTAAATTACAGAGCTTCCTTTTTTAACTATAATAAACTTTTATCTTAAAATGGTGTGTGCCTTTTAATCATTCCAAAGTATTTACTTTAATTAGATTTAAAAAACCCTGCAGAAAACAGCACTGTTCTTAATTTTGGCTGTGAGAGTTTGTTCTGCATTCAGCTAGCAGCAGTTCCTAATACCCCTGCTGAACTTCAGCCAAATAGAGCATTTGAGGCAAAGCAAGATGGCGTGAATTCAAAAAAGAAGACTTGTTTTCATGAAAACATTGGTCCAGTTTCATGGCATTATCTATAATCCACTGGTTTAGTAGAAGAAAAGGGTTTTCATCTTTCTTTCTCTACAGACAAGCAGCATGTGGCATTCTTGGAGTGTCAATATTTTCTTGGTTTTCCCATGCATCATTAAAGATTCAAAGTTCCAAAGTCCTGAGCATCTCCAACTCAGCAAAAAAACCCTTGGGAGCAAACATGCCTTAGCAAATCAGGTTCAAATTACTTGTCCAACCAGAGGGGGGAAAAAAAAAAGATTTTAACTGAGGTTATCAGTTAAAGTAACAGATAATTCAGGAACTTGGAATTCATAGCAAGTACCATCCAATTTAAAAACCAAGATGCCTTTTCTCTCTGGAATTTTAAATCAAGATAGTTAACTTGGCTTAGCCAGTCTGCATTAACACACACTATGGCAAATTTTACCAGAGTATAAGACTTTTCTGTCTGAGCAATCCAAAGAGTTCTGGCCTTTTCTAGTGTAGGGTCATGTAAACAAGACCTAAGATGAGAGAAAGACTATGGGTTGAGCTCATTTCTGCATCACTTCCTTACTTTCTGCACCTGAGGTTTTCCCTTACTGGACTAACTGCTGGCTGCAGCCAGAGGTATTGAGATTGGCACTAAGAGGTATGGGATTAATGCTCTCTTGTTTATTCTGTTTATTCTAGCAAAGAAAAACGATTACTTATTTTGATTCAGGACACTTTTCAGTGGGCCAGGGCCACTGGAAAGCATTAACTCCTGCACAGCCATTTTGTGAGGACTTATTACTTCAGCTGTACAAGCAGGAAGAGCCGCTCCAGCTACAGACATCCTCTGATGCAAAAAAAAGGAGGAAGTTGTTTCCTCCCGTTCTTTCTGGAAATATTGCAGAAAAGGATGCCAATGCAGTGAGGCTTACCAGCTCTCACCCTTCTCCCAGTCAATGCACCTGAAACTTCATAGACTTTGAAAACATTTCTTGTAAACCAGACTGAGGAACAGGGTTATCAGTACTCACATACATGGAGGAGTGAGCAGCTGCTTTGGCTGGGTTATAGTCCTTGGCCCTCAAAAATAGAAAATGAGAACCAAAATACACTAATTTAAGGATCAACTTAATATAAGGGTCACAGAGTAATCGTCTTTCCCTGGAGTGCTAGAGCTTGAAAAATAAAGATGCTTGTAATACAGATTCCTGGGTTTTAGATTGCCCTATGTTCCACAGTATGTAGGTTTTCTGCATTAGCATTAGACTCTTTTTCAATTAGTCTTTGTTCCTGTCTGTGTTCTTAGATGTCAGTTCTGCACAGGAATAATGAGGCTAATAAACCTCACAGATGTATACTTGCCTAGTGACATTTAAGAGTTCTGGAAAGTGAATCATATTATTTATTAATCTGGCCCCTAGTCTTAATTTAGTCTCAGAACAATAGAGTCTGCCTTCCTACCTAAAAAGAGCTAATGTAGCCCTTAGACAATATGACTTAGAGTAGACTTATAATTGAAGGGTAAGAAACATCCAAGTAAATCACACATTCTGAAAATGTCAATCTGACTTATAAAAATCTTGCTGAGCTGGTGACATTGGGGCTGATCATGCTCTCATTTCCACTAGTGCAAAGCCCTAGTTTGCACTAGCCTAAGCAATATAAGGACACATTGAATTTTAAACACACCACTCTCTTAGAACATCAGCAAGGAACTACTGAAATACTTGCTATGTACTTAAGTATCTTGACAGCGTGAGACTCAAAATAAAGCTGCACATCACTACAGTCATTGTAGACTTTCAAACAAACAGATAAATTGCCAAGTCAAGCCATGGGTTCTGATTACTTTTTATATTATGAGAATATGTATTCCTCTGGTCTGTGCAAAGACCTGAAACTGAATGCTTTTCTGATAATACTGTCATGATTCCTTTACAGACTGGTGCAGCACATCCGTTCTGTTGGCATGAAAAGCACATAACAGGAAAATTTTTTTGCCAATGACCAGTACCTTCTAAGCAAGTTAATTCATGCCAACCATGCAAAGCTTGAGACAATTGTTGAAATGATACTGCCATCATGGGGTTTTGTGTTTTGTTTTTGCTTTTGTTTCTTTTTACTTAAAAGTTAGGGCAGCCCCAAGTTACTCAACAGAAGGAAAACAAAGAGGAGATGCTGACAACAGAGTGGAAAGAGGCTGAGAGGAAAGTACTTCGGTTTTGTTCTGAGCATTTTCAAGAGAAGATTCTCAGCTGCAGAAATTAATTTATTTTTCCTCTTTATTATTTAAATAATCTTGGCTTGACCTTTAAAATCTTCTTTCAGGTCTTTCTTTTCTACTAATCTTTCCTGGAGAAGGCAACTGAAATCAGAATTGGGTACTCACTACAAAACTAATTCAGATTTTTGCATGAAAAAAGTGATGGCTTAGTGGAATTACAACATCTTTCACTTTCTCCTTGCAAACATTTTAAAGAGTAAAACTGTGTTCACAAGAACATTGACAGAAAGGCACAGGACTGGGAATACTGAAGTCATGGAAGTGCCATGGGTTCAGCAGGTATGCAGTCACGAGAGGAAACCTTACCACATGACTTGAGTGATGAGGTACAGCATGAAAATCAACTGCTTTTAGCAGTAGTCATCACAAAGAATTCACAAGTGATTGACAGGCTGAAACAACTGAAAAAATCAGAGAAGTTCAAGTAATTAAAACAGTAAAATCTGCTCTTGGAAACTTCATGGCTGAAGTTTCATTGACAGCTGCTTCATTTGTTCCAACTGAAGCTGGAAAATTAAGTGGGCAAAATGTCATTTGCAGAGTCCTCTGGCTGGATCCCTAACAATTAGAAATTTTCATAGTCCCAGTGACTTAAGGGAACTTAGACTCATCTTGGCTTCCACAGAACCATGCCAATGCAGACCAGCTAATCACCTGGTCTTATGCAGTGGTTCATTCACTGCCAATTTTTGTTGTGTTTTTATAAGTAATATATAAGCACCTTGAGTTGTGAGTAGGTACTGTTACACGGAAATAAAGAGAAATAATAGGAGCAATTTGGCACTTGTTCTTTTACTACCAAGTACTATATAATTATAAGTCATTGGGAAATTCTAAGAGAAGCTATTTGTAACAAATGTTGCTTATACTTATGTTTAATATTCAGACTGCTGGGTCAACAGGAAAAGTTACAAGAGTCATTTACAGTAACCTAATTGAAGCCTATGAAAAATATATTTATACTCAGTGGTACTCCCCTTTTTCATCTAATGGGCTTACTGATCTATAGATTCACTATTTGATCAGTGCATCTGGCCCCACAGGCTTCATGGTTTGCAAACCACAACCTACTAATAAGCACCCTGCTGCCTGTTTGTTAAACAGATCAGTGCTGGCAGGCACCCAAAACTCTAGCCTTTGAAACTTGGAGCTTTTTTAACTTGCCCAGCCTATTGTGTGGCAAGAAAGACAATAAACTCATAAATGCTGAGCAATTAAACATAAGTTAGTAATATAGTTGTGGTAATAGAGACTGCTTACCTCAATCCAATATATGTCTCATTTCTTCTTTCTGTCATCTCTGCTAAAAGCCAACCATAAGCCCTTTGCATACACACTAATGGTTCAGATTTCCTTGTAAACAAGATGGTGGCTGCCTACTAAGGGAAATCCATCATCCAAGGAGCAATATGATTTTCCTTTCATATTTAGCAACAAATGCATCCACTCAAGCTCACAGCCCGTGTTTTAACACACAGACAATTCCGACTGTAGATAGAAGTTCAGCTCTTACCTGAACACCTCCCGTTGCTTCTCTGTAGAAAAAGCAATTTACATTTGGAAACATTTTTCAGAAGCATCAGCTTTCATTTAAAACTGAGGAGCATAAAGCCAGCTTGGTTAATTAATCATTCCAAGCTTGAATTTTGGAAAAAGCTGTGTCCTGCCTGTGCCTGTATTATGTTCCTAGATTCTCTAAACTAGGTAGCTCCGGTAGCATATGGAATACAGTAGGACTTCAGTAGTTAGGCCCCATGGCCTGGGGAAGACCTTAAAGAAGGGTAAATACCTGTGAGATTAAGGCATCAGGAACAGCCATAGCTTGGGAAAACAGATACAATTTCTGAGTGCATCAAAAAATGTGAATGGTAGTAAGAAGTCTGTTTTAGAGGAAGAAAAACTGATACAGAAGGGAGAGATGAGGGACACAATATTTGCCCTTCATCTGCAAACCACACTTTCATCCACCACACAGGGCCTTTTCAGTCATGTTCAGAGCACCTGGATATACTTGGTACCTGTTTGAGAACTGATCAGACATGTATATAATCTAAAATCTGGAAAAAAGTATCTGGCTTCACAACTAGGCACTGCCCTAGCACACAGAAGTGAACCATTTAATTCTGCATGAGTCAGCTCTGCCTTGGACTGGCCATTCTACATCCTAGTTTAGTGGTCACCCAAAAAAGTATCCACAGATGGTCGAGAGACCGCAAAGCTGTTTCAGGAAAAGCACTCATGGAAAAGGTTCACTCATCCTTCATACTTCCCAGGATTCCCAACTCAGCCATAACTGTGACCCATAAAGTTAATTCAGCATAGGTATTTTGGAGGAACTGCTATAGGACAGAAAAAAGTAGGAAAAGTTTCCTGAACTAGTGTCCTTCTAAAGATACTTTTTGCATGTTAAAAAAAGAAAATGGAAAAATGGAATACAAAAGAGAGGGAAGTCTCCCATACCTACCAGATCCATTTCTAAGTGTTGAAGTGATTAGTTCTCAGCTAGATATTGGCTCACATACTTTTCCATAAATTGTGTTTGGAACTGTGTTTGGTGCTCAGCAAAGCACCAAAAGTGCGCTTGGAGGGAGATGGAAGAGGCACTATGTGCTAGCTTTATTTTAAACAAAACCAGATTCATAACCAGTTGAAAATTCTGCTTTCTTCAGACTGGGCCAATATGACAAGCTCTTTGCAAAAAAAGCAACTGTTCTTCATCCAGTCTGAAGTCTTCCTTTGGTGCTAGACAATTACATTTGTAAAGTAGAAAGACAATTTGAATTCTTATCCATAGCCACAGGAATGAGTAGGTTGATTTCTTCCTAACTAAATTATTAAAATACTTTCAGCATTAGTTTATAGAGTGTGGCTAAGGAAGAGACTGCTATCACAACAGATTTGTTCTCTGCCATGTGTTTGTAGGTCTTTGTATACAACACACCTGCCTGTTACTGTACATAGTAAATCTATCACTCTAGGATGAGTGGCCATTTTGTTTCAGTAATGTCACTCTATGGGGAACTAAGAGTTATAAACATTAGGTCACTGGTATTTTCTTCTGGTTTAAACTGAAAATTCTATCAGCTGGAAAGTTAAAATTAATTGATCATTTATATTTATTCCCAAAGTACCCATCACCTAGGGAGCTCCTGGACTGGAATAGAAAGGATGATCCCGTCTATGTGCATTAGCATAACAACAGCTTATCACATAAATTTACAGCTCAAGAGAGATCATTCATTTAACAATTTTTTCTCAAATGCTAACCTGGAGAGGTCCCTGCAGGGATGGGGAGGAGTGGTGCACATCTAGGATCACTCCACTGCAGTCTCAGTTAGCAAGACCGACAGTGCAATTTGTAGAGGAGGTTTTAGAACTCTAAGCACTATCCACTAAAAAAAAAAAGAAGCTATCCAACAACAAGTAGCTAACAACCAGTTCTAGTTAATACTAATTTTGGTTGGATCCAAACCTGTAACAAAGGAAAAGTCATGCCATTCAATACTGATCGGAGAGACCTTGGACACCCCCGAAGTCTCTGAGGACGGTTATTGCTGATCTAAGTTTTCTTCACAGTACTAGCATCCGTATTTTTTAAAAAACAAAATTATCTCTACTGCTTTCACATTTCACATGAAGTGAATCCATAATGCTAATTGGTTGGATTTTACTATGCCAGCAGCCCAGTCACAAGAGAAAAACAACTAATCTATTTCCTTATTTGAAAGCCAGAAGCACATGTTTATTAATAAAGAGTATGGTTTACACAGATTTTACTGTTATTGACCATAAAATGGTGTATACTATAAGCAAGGGTGAAATTTCTAACTAATTATCCTGTGAAGATCATATTTAATGGAGTATATAAACTTAGTTTCTTTATAAACCTTCAGGGTCTTATTCATTAAGCATATACATATGCAGTCTTTATGCTGAAACATGAGTTTGACACATAATTCAAGGTTAAATAACCCACCTTGAGATTCACAAAATAGAACAGCTTACACGTTCCAATTATTTTAGCCTTTAAGAAAGGAATGAAGTAAAATATGGTGCACCTTTCTCAGCCAAAGAACTCTAAACACATTCAGGAAAAAAGCTGTAATTACCCAGACACTTAAAAAATGCAGTCAGCAGAAGAACAATAGTGTTCGTCACATACATTTTTGTCTCCTTGTGTCCTGATTCAGAATACAGTTAGGTAACTTTTACAAGAACAGCTTCTACACTTGCTTTTTCTAGATTACATATTGCCATTCTGCAGGCTGACAGTCTTGCTACACTAATGACCTAAGGATTTGGAGTTCCTTTTGCAGTTCTCTCCACAAACCACTTCAGCATCTATGAAATATACATCACTGACATCAGTGGGACTTGTACGTATTTGCAAGTGCTTTGTTAAAGTAAAAACCTTTGGTAAAATCAGTAAAATCTCATTCAATGGGAACAAAACTTAACCCATCACATGTAGCATTATTAGTCATGAGCAGCTAGATGAGGAATTGCTAACCCAGTAACACTGGACTCAGTCTAGTCCTTGTTCAGCCAAAACTTCTAGTAAATTAACTTCATCCTAAAACCATCCTGTAATTTATACTCATAAAAATGAGTATTTGCCTGTTTTAGTCCAAATCTTGCATCTGACTCAATCCCTGATCCAAAACCAAACTGATGTCCTTGAGAGCTTTTCTACCAACTGTGATCATCAGGACCCCCATAAGTGTCACCACCTGTGTTGATACCTAGTTTGCATTACCTGTGGCTATGAATTCAGTAGCATTTTAGTCACAGAATTTCGGTCCTTTTCTCATTTTGTTTCCATTTTTATTTCAAAAAGGCCTGTATTTAGAAGGCTGTAGGTGTCACAACCATAACTAAGGGGTGGTAACCAGTACTCTGCGGAATGTATTGGCAGATAACAAAACAAATATTATAATGTAATTGCAGAGACACTATAGTGGTTCTGTAATTGTGTATTATACACTTGCTTTGTCTTAAAGTCACAAAAACTAGATTCTGGTTTTAAACTTAACAATTATATTTGTGTAACCTTTTGGAGTGTCTCCAATTTAGATTGAAATCGTTAAATTTAATGCGTTCTCCACTTGTTGTCTAGGTTAATGCTGCCCTCTTCTGAACATACTTGATTATAACATCCACTTCCCAGGAGTTTCAGGACAGTCAGAAAGCAAGCAATTAGTTATGCAACAATCAAATAAAGAAAAATTTTCTTTTTAATCTCACATTTAATAATCTTTGATGGGATTTTATTAAAAAGGACTTGGGTAAGATACTGCCGTTATTTCAAGGCCTCCAAGGACAAGTCTTACTCTACTTCTATAGTCCCATATTCTGTCATGACAGCTTTCTGCCCCCCATTCTGCAATGTAAGCATTCATTACCCACTTGTTACATTTCCAGAAAAGCCTCCTCATGCTTTATACCACATGGCCTTTCATGTATGACAGGGAGTAACTGCAAAACTATTTCACTGTTCTCTTCCACATCACTCTGTATACACTGCTGTAATGCCTATGAGATACCTGTGTTCAGCACTGTCTTTGAGTTTTCCTGCCCATGCACTGCAGTTCCTACACTGACTATAGGCCTTGTGGGGCAGGGACTACCCTTTTTTTCTGATTTTGGTCAGCACTTAATACAGTATGATCTTTGCTGGAGCTCTTTTCTGTTGCCATAATGCAATTATTAAACTTGTCTCAGAAAGAAATTAAACCAGTCATTAATACTATTCTTCACAATCAAATCACTGTGGGCATATTGGTGAATCTTGTGCTGTGGATAATAAACCTGCGTGAGTGAGCGTATTGATTCTTCATGCAACTAGTTTACATCCATCTCCATTGGAGTTTGAAATCTGGTCCTAAATACGTTTGAGTATTTTATAAATGCAAATTACTAATGAATAAGGCAGATGAGTGGAAAAGAAAAGTAAGAGGGGCCTATAACATTCTCTTCTTATAAAAAAATTGAGGCCATTAGATGGAAACAGACTCTTATTTTGTTACTTGAGGGACCTAGGGTTGAAGAGTGAATGCAGTTTCTGGTTAGAATACAGAACATCCAGAACTTGAGCTTCTCACACAGTGCAAGAAGTCATACTGCAGCAGTCTAGTATGCATCTGAATCATAATTCGAGTATGCCTCACTCAAAATACTGGAGGTGTTCTCCCTGCCCCTAAGCTTGACTCTATTCCTTCTTTAGTAGCTCTACTGACCACTCAAAGCAGATAATTACATTTTTAGGAGTAACTTTAATCACTGTATCATTCTTCACTAAGACAGTAGGTACTATGAAGGTTTTCTTTCTTGATGCATTTCACTTTCAAACAAGAACAGTACAAAAAATTACTTTCAGTTCTCATGGAGCCAAACTTTTCTTCTGGTTTTGGTTCACATACGCATTCACACCCTTCAAGGTTTGCTTTGAGTTTCACATTCAAATCCATAATATGCCAAAACCACCAAGTTTATGCCCTGGGCCATATTAGCATGGGAGCTATTCATAAAACACACAAAGGTTTTATTTTTGGTGGGCTCAGCCTCACCAATCCCACACAATCCCAATGCTTACTTATCTCTTTGGAGCAGTTTCTTCAGTGAGAACTTGAAGGAGTAAACCTCTAGACTGCTAGCACTAGAAGACTTTACTTTTAGGACAGTAAAAATACAGCTGACTGCAGTTCACATAACCAAATGCCTGCCCAGACCAGTCAAAGCTTGTTATCTGTGGAAACAGCGATTATTTCTAAGTTATTCGTGGCAATCAAAGTAAAAAGACAATGTAAAGCTATGAGACATTGTTTAAATAAACTACTAATTATGGTAATCTGGAAATAAGCTATTGTGCTGACAAGATATTAATACCTTTTAATACACATCTCAGATTATCTCTGAAGTTGTATATCCTCTGCTGTACTGAACTTTGAAGTTATTCATAACAAAAAGTGTTTAGATCAACATAGAGGTGCAAACCTTATCATAGTCCCCCCAAAGGGCACTTGTGTGTGCATCTGAAGTGGATCTTGAAGAGTTGAAGCAAGAAAATGCTCCAAATGTGGTTTCTCTGTAAAGGAATGTAAAGGAAAAGCAAGGAGAGCAGTTTACAGGTGCATCTGGTGCTGAATTCCCTGGCACTGCCATGCAAAACTGGGGTGGATGCAAGGAGTCAGTTGAAGAAATAGACAAATAAAGGAGAGACTTAAATTAACCCAGAACTTATCCTGCCTGTTGAAAAGGAAATCGCTACAGTGGCTAGCCTCCAACACTCCAGGACACATGAAACATTCCTCAGGACATTAATTTTTCCTCTCAAATCTAGACATTTTCAAGCTTGAAATTTAGTAATTAGGCACCTGTTTAAGCATTCAAAGAAATGAGCCTGGCTTTTGAGAGTCACTGTCAAGTCAATTCACACCAAAGCCTCTTGAAGCCACCAGAAAACTCAGCACTTCTGGTAGCAAAGTCATAAAGAAATGAAAGATTAACTTTCATGCATGTTTTGAGAGTTGTGAATACCTCCCTGTGTTTAAAAAAATCTTAGGATTCTTTTTAGGTTATGAGATATTCCAAAGAACCTCCTTATGCCACGAAGAAGGGAAACAATGAGCCCAGAGAGAAGAAAAGCAAACCTCCCTGAGATAAGAGAAAGGAGGGAAAAGCTGACCTAAGAAGCAAGAACCTTGGGCCTGGAAGAGCTGAAATTCTGAGCAAGGTGCCACCTCCTACTCCTCTGGGCACAAACACTTCAGGAAATAATTTAGTTTCTCAGTTTTCTGTCTATGATAGAGCTAATATTTTTTTCCATGGTCTGGTGTGAATTAAGAGTGCACCTACTGCTCAAGAAAGATAGGGCACCAGGAAGTACTGAACTACGTACACCAAAAAGATCATGACCAGGCCACCCAAATAAAGAGATTCACAGAAATAACAAATTTGGGTTTCCTTTTATCAGCCTTCCTGATTTGCACCTTCTATATACATTTTCAAGAATAATTTAGTTTACTTGAAAACCTAAACTCTGAAGTAAAAATCAGATTCTCATGCAAGTCTGGTTAAGCTAAAAATGGAAAATAGCCTTGTTCAAAATATGCTCTTATTTTACTAGTACTGTCATCATTTGAAATATTTGTCCCATTTGCCCCACATCACACAATTAGATCTAGAGTAATGTAGTAAAATAGGGACACACTTTATGCTGTTCTGCATTACTATTTCTAATTTTGTTTTCTTTTCCTTAATATTAAGATGAGGCATTATCTGCTTCCTTCAAGATACAAATTTATAATGATACATGTAGTGCTAATTGATGTAATACTTGAAGTCCCTTCCAGTACTAACAGGCGCTAAAATCAAACAGTGCTGAGTTGCTTGTGGGGGCTTTGTTACACGGATTACAATTAAAATGAAGATGGAATTATAACAATTGCTTTGATGCTAACAGGATTGTCCATATGCAAATAGTTACCCATCTCTGGACAGAAATCTTTATTTGTTGAAACACCACAGAAGGGAACTACTTAGCAAAAGAGATGGGCAGATAGCTGAGCAAACATCTTTCAGGTATCTGATATGAAAAACAAATGAAGGTGACAGGGGTTTCTCCACTCCTATATCCATGGAGTTAAATGTGGGACAACATTAACTGCCGTAATAAAAGCCACCTGATACCTGGCCTAAGGCACTGATTATTAATATATTAAAGCTCCCTGTCCAATCAGTATTTTTATAATAAAGCCAGCACATCACTGGAAGTCAAATAGGCTAACCCATTAGGCAGCATATGTGGGTGTGCCTGCCACTTTGCAAGTGTTCTAGCATAGTTTGTCTTTACAAAGCTGCCAGACTCAGGTTAGAGGCCCTGATTATTTCCTTTACACCTCCTATTATAAGTCTCAGTAGGACTAAAAGATCATTGTTAAAATTCAAGACTGATTTGCAAACCACCTACAGTGTTTGATGCTCAGTTCTATTCATCTCAGTGGGATTTGAATTTCCAAATAAAGTAGCACTGGAAATCTCTAGCCTAAACCTCTAGTTTCATTTTGGCCTCATTTGAAACTTGCATTGTCTCCAAAGGGAGCTTGATTAGGATTTATAATTAATCCTACTATATGGGTAAAATTACACTGGCAGTATCTCAGCCAATTCCCTATAGCTGCTCAAGTCTGTCAAATCAGGTCTTTAATCTGATGGTGAATTACTTCACCAGTGCAGAGCCAGCATATCACAGGGGCTTCAGTAACTTGTATTTATGTTCTGAATATGTCCCTAGCAGCTGTTAGTGTGAATAATGATTTCCATAGGGACCTTCCCTGCATTCCTGTACTAAGCAAAGACTGGAAGAAATCAAACAAACTGGACAATTTACAGATCTCAACCTTAAGAGTGATCATAATCATAATCCAAATAATTGCTTTACCAGGGAAAGTTATGATCTTAAAAGTCCCTGTGAGGAACTCCACTGATCACCTGAAAAGAAGTCAGGTCCAAGTAACCACTTTGACACATTACAGTGGACAGGATTTTCCATTACACAAGCAGTGTTGGTAAGCATTTTTTAAATGTATTTGCCCAACATCACTCTCATAAAAATTACTTCCTTTAGAAGTGTTCTCTCTCATTTTCTACATGAAAACTGAATTGTCCAAAAATGTTCATTCACTGCTAACTGAACAAGAGAGCTGGAAAGTAGTTTTACATAAATTTGAAATATACTTTAAAATCCTCCTGTAATGAAGGAGTAATATATTAATGTTATAAAATTTAAATAAAAACAAAATGAAAACGGCATTTTAGAAAGCATGAAGACAACTTTGAAAGACTTTAAAAACACATGCAAAAATGAACTTAAGTTGTTAACATGTAATATACTCTGATGAATACAGAGACTGAGAAAGTGAACAAATAATCTGGAATAGGCTTAGAATTCACTGATTCGAAGTTTAACAAAATCTTCTCAATGAAAACAATATAACATCTTCAACCCTCTACAACTACCTGAAAGGAGGTTGTAGGGAAGTGTTGGCCTCTTCTCCCAAGTAAAAACAGGACCAGAAGAAACAGTCTGAAGTTGCAGCAGATGAGGTTTAGATAGGATATTTAGAAGAATTTCTATACTAGAAGAATGGTCAGGCACTGGAACAGGCTGCCCGGGGAGGAGGTTGAGTCACCATCCGTGCAGGTATTCAAGAAACATGCAGATGTGGCACTCCAGGGCACGCTCTAGTGGCCAAGGTTGTAGGGTTTTTTGTTTGTTTGGGGTTGTTGGTTTTTGGGGCTTTTTTTAGTTGATGTTTTCTGGTGGAGTGTGTCAGTTGTGTTTTGGGGGCTTTTTGTGTTGATGGTTGGACTCTGATCTCAGAGGTCCTTTCCAACCATGACAATTCTGTGATTGCTGAGAATGCTGCAACCATACCTGGTTTCTGGGAACTACATGAATACTGTTCTGTTTTCCAGCTGATGCAGGGAGAGATTAAGCAAGTTGACAAAAGGTACAAACACTGCATGAACCAGAGGCGAAGCCTTGGCTGTACACAGACAAAGAGCCAGTTTCATCAATGGCTGCACCAAAGCCAAGATTTCCTCAAATGTATGTATTGATCTCATGATCATCTTTGTTCCTATTGCCATACAGACCCAGATCCAAAAATGACCAGTTGAAAATAATTCACACTCTCTCCTACCCATGTGAAAAAAAAACTTTGACAAAGTTATAAAAAGTAAGCTCCTGAGGCCTTAAGAGCTACTCCTCGCTCCACTAATGTCTGTCAGTTCTACTCTCTACCTGTTTAATGGAAGTGGACCAGCAGTAGGATTCAATGGGAATTTACCACTTCCTTTCATGGAAGTGAAGTTCTGTCTCCAATCTTCTCATTCCTGTTAGCTTTTGCAGGAAGTGTTGCTAGAGACAGGAATACTTTTTTTAAAAGCCCAGCAGATTTCTAAAGTTGGCTTTAAAAGTGTCCTTTAAGAGCGGTGTCCAGAGGTGTTTATGGTTATATTGCTCAATTAGCTACATTATATTGCAGTATTTTCCTCAAAAGCAATCTTTGACTAATTGTAAATGCTAAGGCGTATTTTTGAAGTACTATTTTACAGATGCAATAAGGTCCTCCAGGGTGCATGTTAGAGGGCATAATGGCACATTTTAGCCACCAAAATCCCTTACTGGGCATAAGCATCCACCCCATCATCATGATGGATGTCTCCAACTCTTCAGCCTTGCCTAGTAACAAGCTGATTTTAGCACCTGTTCTCACGAATGTTTTAATAGAGACAGGGCCAACCTGAATGCATCTGGAGAAGTTCAGTTCTGAGGGCTGGCTGAGTCCATCATAAACATTTGGAGGTCTTATAAAATCTCAGTGACCACAGATCCCAGGGTTGAGTAGTTTTGACACTGGCCTCCATTAAAAAAAATTATGTGGATGACCAGCCCAAAGCACATTTCATTCTCCAAATATATTGGATAGCTAAACATGAAAGTCATAAAATGGAGTAGCTGAAGTTCTGAATCTTTAAAAGTAGCCAGCTTTTGCACCTAGGACTTGGGATAAATACTTCCAGGTTGAGTTCGGTTTTAAATTAATTCTAATTTTCTATATGATGTTTTTACTTGACTCTTAATAGTTATAATAGAACTAAAATTTTATTATGTCTTAATTAGAAAGTAACGATCTCCCCAGAGTCACTTATGTTACAATGGTGGGTAAATATAGTAGTGGTAAAGTATTCCAGCAGACTTATGCTCATCTGAAACTGTAAAATTTCCTTTGTATAATGAAAACTTTTCCACCTCTCTTTTTCTGTTCACATAAAGAAGCATTGCACCTAAGCTCACAGTGAGTTTATGAAAGATTTGCTGACACTGAAATTATTTAAGTGTTTGGGACATCACTATGAATTTTAGCAGCTTGAGCCAATTAATAAACTGGTAGAATTCACTAGTCTGCAGGAACACTTGTAAAAAAGCAACTGGAAACCACTACTCAGAATTTTTTTAGAAAAATATGAATGGTACCAAATAACTCAACATCTTGCAGTTTGTCTAGGCCCTGTTCCCAAAGTAATGACAGTCCAGCTCCAAAGACACTTAGAAAAAAGCTCAAGTGAGAACATGCAGATGAACACCACAAGCAGATGTTGACAAACTCTAAAAACAAGGTAATCTTTAATAGCTCTTTCTTTCAAACTGAATATGAAATCTGTCATCACAGCATTTTTGAGAAAATCTGAGACAAGCCAGGGAACAGATCATCCTTACACAGACTGCCCCAAAATGAAACTGAAGTGCAATTGGACCTCAGAAGAGGACAGAGCAGGCTGGCAAGGAAGTGTCAGACATGGAAATGCTCCAAACCGAGGTAAACTGTTGCACCGGCTTCCAGCTTTGACTGCCTCAGAGCTTCTATTCTGAATCCTTCCACCATGCTGCTCTTCAGAATAGGCCATTCTGAGCACAGCAGAGTAACCCCTGAAATGCTAATTTAGGGGCTGGGAAAAGGCAAGTTTCATTGCTGTGCTGAACAGGCTTGTATAAATGCCTAAGGGGCTAAACTCTCCTGGCTTTTTATCCTTCTATTCAGTAGGAGAGGTCATAATTCCGGAACAACACTAGCATTCATTTGTTCTAAGATTAATTTAGAGTACTGACATTGAGAAAAATTCTGAATCACTTACTAACAAACCAACCTCTGAGAACCAGGACTTTTAAAAAAGTTTATAACTGACAAGGCTTGTTATGCATTTCATAGTAAGTATATACATTTCTGTAAGCCTCCCCACTAAGGCACTACGATGCTGTTCTCCATAGCAGAGAAGACTAATTCCCATGAGACCATGCCCTGTGGTCAGGAAGACGACAGAATAAATGATCAAGATGCTTGCTCCTCCTGCTCTTGAAAACTCCCAAATACAGTGCTAGGGTTGCTGAACAACATGAACAGAGCAACACATAGTGACCCAGACACACAGATGGCAAGACAACAAAGTAGTGCCTGACTTCTTCACTCATGTTAACCTGCATAGGTTCAATGTAGTAATAAAGCTGACATGTATTTTTGCCAGCTGAAAATATGCCCTCAACCTTAAAGCAGTGGGAGAACACAGCTAAATATCAGAAGCTTTCAATTTAAGATAACCACGTTTGTCCAGCTGAACTCTGTTAGGAAGCTATATTCATTTTGTAACTGAGCATTGTTTTATAGCTAACATATACAGTGGCTTTGTGTTTGAAGAAATCTAAATATATTAGCCAATTTAATAAATATCAATGGTCAAAGCATGGATCTCTCCCTGAAGGTAAAGAATGCCCTATTAATGAAAAAAAAAGCTTGCAATAATCTTGGATCCATCTCCAATTAGACCTTGTATTTTCCCTTCATTGGAGCTTCAATTGCTTTTGCTATGAGCTCTCAGTTTCAATTTCCAGAGCATTAGCCCTAGGCTCCTCATCAGCATCTTCAGGTCCACTGGGACATGCATTCCAAAACAGTTGGAAGATCATCTACAAAACCCTGAGTGACAAACAAAGCAGACCAGTTGCTCAATATTTAAGAGTGCTAAGTGGGCCCAAAAACCAAAGGGGCCAAAACAGGCTGAAGATGTTGACAGGGAGCTCTCCCTAAGGATGGCTGTCTACTGTTTTTCAGATAAGCAGCCTACAAGCCAGGGAAAACCAGGCAAAATGAAAAACAAAAGCACTCAGGATACATTAAAATCATAGGTATGTAGAGATTCTATGCATTTGTGTAGCTCTTATTACGATAACATGCCACAAAGTACAGACAATATGTCAGCAACATGTATTACAATAAAAACCATGTTAACCTGACAAGTATCATGAGGGCAACTGCAAGCAAAGGTTATTAGACCTCAGCTGGCTTCTCTCTCTAAGCAACCTTCTTAAAACAAAGGTGCATGCCCATAAATAAAGCCTTACTCTTCCTGCTTGATGTCTCACTCCTTGTTAATTTTTTCCTGTATAGCATACCAGCCCACACACTTGAAGGAGCATTAGCAGTATATGCTCCTTCTTGGCACTGACTGCACATGGCAGCTGCATAGCTTGTAGTCTGTGAATTTTGCAGCTGGTCTGGTAGCAGTTGGCAAAAAGCTATTGTCCAGATGGACATTAAATTTGCATTATTTATAATATATCAAAAGTGAATAAACCTAGATCAAAGTGACTTTTAAGGACATTTATTTAGGGACTTGCTTCTGACAGTTCTGAAGCCACCTCCATCCAAGCAATGCTTTGGTGCTGAATGCTTTACTCACCCACAGGGAAGTTCCACAGTTCTTAATCACTCTTTAACCCTTACATAACCAACACATGTGGAAGTAGAACTGGAAAATTCAGTCCCTTTCAGATTACTACCTTAAAGTTCATAAACCCATTTACAATTACAGCACTTGCATCCAAGAGCATAAATTGTGCAAGGATCCAGCCTGCTGAAGTTTTCCTACTTACAATGTGAAAGAACGGAGAAGCAGCAGATCACAAGCTGATGCTTTCAAACAAAAAAGCAAATTGCTGCTGGAGGGGTAAGCCACTATGAGAGGCCAGCACCTGGTGGACTGTGTGACTCAAGTGCTGTATCACACCAGACAATGCAAATTGGTTTCCTTCAGTGTTTCCCCAATCTCCCAGCCAATTTTGAAAATTCCCCTTTATCACACAGGTGGTGAGCCCCACAATGTCCATCACTCTTCAGAATTTATAGAAAACACTCATTCTTTATATTGAAAGTTCTTTAGCTTTGCAAAACTGGCACAGAACACCACATGGAGAATGAGCTAGTGTCCTTTTTTTTGAATAACATGAACTGAGAAATCTCTTTTGTTTTGAAAATTATAGCCTTTAAAAAGAAGGTTTTACAGAATGCTTACAATTTTATATTTTCATGTTTAATAAACCTTTTTTTTCCTCTCTATACAAAGCTTTCCAAAGGCTTTCCAAGCATTTTATAAAGGCAGGTGAGTATTACATCTTCATCTACATCTTCAATTATTAGTACTTCTGGACTGTCAGTTTATGATCCTTTTTGCTAATATAGACTTCAAAAATCTCAATTAAAACTTTGAAAAGAAAACAAGTCACTGGAAGATTATTTTTGTTCCTACAGAATGAAAGAAATTGACTTCTTTAGGCTGCAGCACTAGAACTGACCACTTCATCACTTTCTGAAGCTACTGTTCAATCAGCCCATTCTCAATACCAGCTGTGACTGAGTACATCATGATTTGTGTATTTTTTTAATATCTACTCACTCTGCTCAGGAGGTTAAGCATCCTAATAAGACTTTCAAGCATATGAACCAATCATGTAGAGTACACCACAACAAACCCCCTAGTATTTCCACAGCATAAGCAGACTGCACAGCCCATGGTGTTTTAGCAACCCAAAGTCACATGCCTTATAAATTACTCATTCCTAGATTCTACATCACTAAACACCTGATTCCATCCACTGAAAACAGCACAAAAATTAAGTCAGCCATTACAGCTTTACTATAAATTTGGTAATCCAGTATAAATAGAGTGCCTGTCACAAGTCCAATAGGATACAGTTGAACAATGTATCTTGAGTAGTGGCTCTTATTCACAGTTAAACAGCTACTTGATAGAGATGACAGTTCCAGTCTAAGAAGCAGGCACTTCAGAGACACAAAGTGCTGAAGGCAGTGCAGCCTGTACTGTATTGCCAATGATTCTACATCTTGCTCAGTGCTGGGAGCAGCCATGGGAAAATGCACTGCAAGGCAGCACAGCATGCAGGGGCAGCATGAAAGGAGCAAACTAGAACACCCAAGACCTATGTTCTTCCCAGTTGTACTTTCTTCTTTAGATATCCCAGGTAATGAGAGAAGACAGCTATGAAGAATGGAATTAGTCACCATGGAGCAGAGAAACAGATAGATTCCACTATTAAATCACCACAGTATCCAGTTAGCAAAATTACTACCTGCATTCAGCAACATCCAGTGGCAAAGTGTTGTTAGATTCAAGTAAATTCCTTTGTTGATGTTCTCATCATTTTCTTTTACAAATGTTTAAAACTTGAGCTGAGTCTGGGGCCAAATTCTTTTTGATCAACTAAAGAAAATATGTATTAGTGAGGACACTTTCCAATGTGATTTAGCATCAGCTAGCTTTCTGCTGCTGCATTTAGGGGGTCTACAGGCCTGTGCTTCAAACAGCTGTACCACTGAAGCAGTTTGCGATGCTTTGGTCATCTGTACTTGTTCTTCCTCTTTGATTTCACCCTCCACTATACCAGCAGAGCTGCTATGGAAACACCCCTCTTCCAATCAAAGTCAGCCATGTTAACTTTGTCTCAAGAATAGATCTTTCTCAGCAAGCCTGTTTTGTGGAGATATATTTGGAGAAGGTCTCTTCAGTGGCTTTGACATTGTGTTTAACATTGGGTTGGGAAGGCTAGTGGCAGCAAGCTCTAGCCAGTATATCAAGCTATAGAAAGGAACAAACTAAACTAATGTTAAGAGTAGTCACACTGTAGTTGGCAAAAACTAGTTAACTCTGAAATTATGCTCATTGTAGGGTCAGTGAAACATGTGTGTTTAAATGGCTTTGGGCTTGTCTGCCACAGACAACAAAATTATTAACTAACAAATCAGATGTCCAAATGAATAGCCTCTAGTCTGCAAACAGAAGTGATCTATTTACTTTTCTACATCCAAGTAGTTCCATGGAAGTCTTAAGCACATTGTTCACCCCACTCAATCTTGAGTTGTATGCAGCATTATAGTGTTGTGGGTTGGTTTTTTTGCTCAGAAAAAGAATAAAATATCTCAAAGACAAAGCTTCTCTTCCAGTAAACAGTCAGGGTTTTTCTTGTAATTAATATTGTACTGTTAATATAGATTTTAAAGAGCAGAGGTTTCTGCTTGTTAGTAATTCAATCCTACTTACTCTAATACTGAATACAAATCCCAGAAGATAATTAGTCTGCAACAATTATTTGTCTTCTTGTTACTGAACTGTGCAGTAAGACAGGAAGAGTCTTAAAAATGCTTAATATTTCTGGTTATTGTGCATGAAAGAATGCAACAATGGCTTGGTGTTAAGCTTCCAGATGGAAAAAACACAATATAAATATAAAATGTGTACTTAAATTACAGTAGCACAAATGAAGGACCAAGGAGATTTTAAGAAACCATTAAAAACTGATGTCCCAAATTAAGAATTTGCATCAGGTTCCTAACCCTTCCAAGACACATGACTGGGCCAAAGCCTACTGCAGACAACAGGAGTGTTACTTCTCAAGCCTAACTGGCTTTGGATCAGGCCTCAAATCCCAAAAGACTCAAGCAGACTTCCTCCTGAAGCAAATCTTTGGCTTCATATACAGAAGTGCACTGCAGACTAATATGAGTCAAGATTAATCCCTCAGAGAGACTGTATCTCCCATTCCACTGTCACACCATTACTGAGAAACTCCTGCAAAAATAGATTGGTGTTGAGAGTGATGCACAACAGTACTGAAGTTAAGACTGGTGCATTCATACTATACAACTGTAATGTTTCTTCACAATTAAAATTGCTCTCAAACTCCAGTGTATGGCAACATACTAAGAAATGGAAAAATTGGTCAGAAATTTTAATTGTGCAGGTGGAGTCAAAGGTATGGGACAAGCAAAGCACAAAAGGAGGAAGAGCACCCTGAAATCAAGTGTTTTCTCAAAAAACACTAGCTTCCTGATCCTGAATAAAAACAAGCTTCTTGACATGGTAGCTGAAAGAAAATTTGTGTAGCTATACACAAGGAAGCTGCTTCCTGTTGTTCTGGAAGCTAGGACTTGTACTTCTCTCTGAAAAGAATATTATATCGGTATCTCTTTTTTTGGCATTTTCCAGGTTATTTTTTATAGAAGAGATTAAGTGTTGTCACTTCCAAAGCACTATTAATGAACTCTGTTAAGTGCTGAGAGGGGAGAGGAAGTAGTATATAATATCCAATTCCCTCTACAAACTATATGATTTGAATACAAATAATGTAAGATTGTAAGTAGTTCCGGATGGTTCTTAGTAAGATAAATTAGTACCTCAGAACATAAGATTATTACATTTGAAGCATTTCTTGGAGCTTGCATCTATACACAAAAATTAGTGAGTTAACAACCCAAGCATTTGGCATGACATTGAACTGTTCTCAGGTCACAAGCTGAGATTTTCAGCCAGTATAAAATGTCTCAGCTCCATCAGCTTCATGCTACAGTATCAGCTGCACTTGTATAAATGGAGATGTTAATCTAAATGAGAAACTATGTACAAAATGACACTGGATGACCATAGGTACATTGTCTTTTGCTTCAAAATTAAACAGCAGAGTATATGCATAAGAACGTCTTACTAAATGCATTGTCACTTTCTTAACACATGTTTTACATTTGGCACAGCAACAATACAAAAGTGTTTACAAACTGGATCAGAGCCAACACATGGCTCCTCCAAGCCATCAGCCTCAGAATCCTAGCCAGTTCCCACCCCTTTCCAGAAAAAGCCTGGGAAAACAGATTGGGAAGATTCACAAGTACACACATGATTTATATATGACTTTGTGTGTATACATGTGTTTATATAGACACACATATATACAAGTATGAACATCTACATGTACAGTATGCTTTACATGTACAATAGCTCAGATGTAAAATGTTATCTGGGGTCTTCAGGTATCTAAGGCCCTCCAAAAACCAAAGTTTATGCAAATAACTTTTTCTCTATTTAGTTGAGATATTTCATTAGAAGACAATGCTATTTTGGGAAGGACTAGAATTCAGCCATCTGTAACTATATATCCTGACTTCCTCTAACAGGGTATTCCACATTTAGAGACTAGTGTCTCTGTTCCACATCTTGGCTGCAGGCCTGCCACAGCAGGGACTGCCATACTAGCTATGCCTAGCTACAGTTGAGAGTAGCTGTTGAACCTTTCTTTGAAGGAGGTAGGGAACAGGCATTTCAGAGATGCATGGCAAAACAAGGGGTCTCATGCTGCAAGTTTTTAGAGCTGGTGACTGCCACTTCCCACATTTTGTAAAGGGATTCCTCTCTGGCACTGTCAAGGGGAAATTTCCTCATTTTGATAGAAAAGAGCTGCTTTTATTCTTACAAGCTGTATGGGTTGAATTGCCCCTTGTTTGTCCTGATCACCATAACTGTTAATGCTAGAAAAGGAGTAAAGAAAAGCATGTGGTTGTAGGCAAAGTATCAGACATGTCTTGTTGAGATTACTAGTTGCATGTTTCCAGCTGGGGCCATTTCTCTCCTAAATGCTATCAGTAAAAAACAGGACCTACTCTATAAATTTGATTCTTGCTAGAGAAATGTACATATGGTTCTCTTGAAATTCTTCCTTATTTTTTTATATCACTGATATTTACAACAAACATCTGTACTGTAAGCCACTAGAAAAAAAAACACTAAGAGTATGCCCTGCAGGTAACTTTTACAGTAAAAAAAAAATCACTAACTCCAGAAAAACAACAATATACAAAAAGCTTAGAAACAGGAGAATATTAAAGGGTTTCACTCAAGATCAGAAATTTTTAAGCTTTCAAAGGTCCACCAGCCTCACAAAACAGACTTTTGCTCCTAACTTAGTCTCCAAGAATGCTAGTTTGAGCTGAAGGCCTTGCAAGAAGGCCCTCCAAAAGCGAAAACCATGTACCTTTCCCTACCTTTTCTCTCAGGCAGAAGATGGCACATGATATTATCTATCTTGCTTAGGATTTGATGATTATACAAGTTACCCTTCCTCCTAAGGGTATCCCTCTGGGAAAAATAAACACTCGTTAGGACCTCAGCTTTCCTACTCCAAGACAGGCTCTGGGGCACTACCCTATTGATAAGACTGATCAAAGGCCCACACCTGAGAGTATTTGTGCCAGAAACCACACAGCTCAAGCTCCAGAAATTCATAACAGAAAAGTGGCTTCTGACTGGTTCAGGAATGCAGCACAAAGTGCAGCCATTTTTTTCCCCAGCCAAAAAGGGGTTCACACATATGCCAGAATACATAGGGTGATACCAACTAGGAAGGAAACCAGTGAAAGTACCACCTAACCCATTCCAAATACAGATGTACATTCATATATGACAAGGAAGCCACTTCACTGGACGGGCTCTCACTTCAATGGGAAAAAATATTTCTGAATCAAAATTCAGAACATGAACCATTTATTTTACAGAAGACACCACACTAGGGCTAACACACAGTAGCTTATTAGAAAACTAGATTAGAGCTTTGTTAGCTAAAAAGATATCTTTCAACATAAGACTTATGGAATAGGAAATTGAGCAACCCATTCATGTTTTCTGGACCCTTCAAGGGTAACTGCTAAATGGAGGCTAATACAAAGTAAAGTACCGGAAAATCCTTTAATAGTTTTCCTACCACACAAGATTAAGAAGGCTTTCTATTAAACACATTTTCTAGCAAAAGTTATACTAATCACCTTATTAATCTAGAAGGAAATAGCTAGTTACTCATCTCCAGCAGTCTGGAATTAGTGTTGCCAATAACACAGACTTCTTGAATGGCTTTTAGGAGATGTTTTAATCACAACTGGGAATTAATTATAGCTGGAAATTTTCACATTGAATGCATTTTCAGTGGAAAATACTGACTCAAAAACAATTCCATGTAACTATCACATGTTCAAAGTTCTGCTGTAACACTGGCTACTCTTGCCAGCTCACCTGGCAATAATGGGATCTTCATATTTGTAGCCTTATTATGGGAACCTGTTCATGCAGTAATGAGATTTCACAGGATGTCTCCCAGGAGTTGAAGGCAGTTGTCTGCTCCACTTCAGTAATAACAGGAAAACAAATTATGTTTATGGCTTTCAAGAATGTTAATTTTCTAGAAGTGCCCTTCTGTGGGAAGCTTCAGAATGTACAGGGTTTTCTCCCAACCAGAATAACTTTCTGAAGCTTCCTGAAGTTCTTGTGGATTTTTCCATAGAACAAAAAAGTCTGAATTCCTACTAGCTCTCCCTTCAATCTCTCTGGGCCATGCTCAGTTAGCATGGCTTGTGTCTCATTCATACCACGATGACTCTCTCTCCACATCAACACAAGACTCCACGTCTCCATGAACAAGGGTACAATGACCCAGGATAGAAGGTAGTTTGAACTGAGAAAGCCTTTCTCCACTTTGGTCGCTAAAGCAAAAACACTGAATACAGTCTGTGGAGTTTCCACTCCTTCTCTACCACATGGCAGCTATCACTCTCTCTTCTCCCTCCCCCAGTCTTTCTTGGTTCATTTGAAAACACTCCAGGAGAGAAGTTATCTTTTATTGTGTGCCAATTTGTGGCCTCTGGGAAAAGCTACAGTAAGTGAAGGGTCTAAGCAGATCTTCCTTACTAAGTTCTGCCTAAGCTCATAATTGTAAGCATCAATAGCAGGCAGAGAAAAAAGACTCATCAATTATTACTTTTAAGTAGAAACATAGCTTAGAAGTGTTGCCAAATGGAGCCACACAGGGGGACAATGTTTAAAACCCAATAACAGATCCCCAAGTTGTTAGAGATTCTCTTAAAATCATTGTCCCTGCCCTGTGCTGTCTGCACTGTACATGAGCAATCTAAGCACACAGAATCCAAACTATGGGTAAATTGAAGTAGTGTATATATTTTAGCACAGTTAAGGCAACAATCAAGAACTCAAGAAGATTTGCATCTATTTTCTAACAAGTCAGAAAATGATAAAATGTGAAATGCTGACTTGTTATTTTAAAAATCATACAACAGAATAAAGACTCAAGAAAGGAACACTGTAGAACTCTACGATCTAATTGCTATGGCAACTTGCAAAGCAGTTTTACTGAGTAGCTCTAGCAGTTCTCCCATACTATCAAAACAAATATGTTGAAGACTAAAAATTAAAGAGAAATGGTCATTTAATGTGTTGTTTTAACATTTATGAATGTTATCTTATGTAATGTGAATTTTATATTACATCTGCATCATATTGTAGCACATGAAACTATTAATATAGGGATATGGAACTGGAATGAGGACCTCCTGGGTTACAGATCCAACTACAGCTGATTCAATCTTACCCCACTTAAATTTGTCAAGTTCTGAATTAAAACTAGCAGGATTTTCTAACTCCTACAACATCATTCCAAAGCCTCATTCTAATAATGGTTTGCAGCCTTCCATTAAGATCCTGTCAGAACTTCTAATCATATTATGTCTTTTGCTCTTTGACAAGATTTTTTCAGTTTAAATACTTTTTCCTGCTTTAGTGTTTATTCTATCTCCAATTCCTCCATATAGCACAATCACTTAGTTTTCACATTGCTGCACTAAACAAGCCATAGAAAAAACATTTAAGTATATCTACACACACAAAAAGATACATACACACAATTATCTATATAAAATATTAATAAGTATATATACAAACAATTATGAAGGAATGTGATTGTCAAAACCAATTATATAACTAAAGAAAAAATGTGAATTGACAAATGGGAAAAATACAATTTTGTAGACTGTTTTCATTGCTTACATTGAGATAAAGGTCAATCGAGTTGAAATGGTAGATGGATAGGCATAAAAATTAGATCCTTATATATTACTATAATAGGAATAATTCAAACAAGTTTGGGACAGGCAATTATGTCTAGTAGCAGCTAGAATTCAAAGCTTCAGACAAAAAGGGATTGCAGTGAAAGTTTAAGACCTATAAAGTCTGTTCATGCCAGGAATACTGAGGCTCTCTTTCCTTTGTGCCCTTCCCCATTGAAATAGAACAGTAATTCTCATGGCCACAAAACAGCCTCAAATTCTTCTGACTCAAGTTGTTCAGTACCTCATTGCATAGTTCCATGGGTTAGTTATAAATTTGCTCTTATAAATTTTAAGAGCATCACTTAATGCTAACTGGATTCCTTTTGACAAGAAATGTGTCAAACAAGACTTTCTACTCTATCTTCTCAACCTATGCTTAACAATTTCTTTTCAGACTACCATGTACTTTCTTACTCATCTACAGTTGAAATTAAACAATATTTTCAGCCTTCTGCCCCATGAAAAATTTGGTGGTTTCTAACTGTTTTGTTCCTCCAAATCTCTACTTTTTTTCTTGCAAAACAGTAACCAGATCACAACAATTCAAGTAAATGCAAGTCTTGGTTTTCTACAATGGCAATTTTAACCTTCCCGTACTATTCTTCATCTGCAAGATCTAGCGTTTCTTCTATTCTTTGGGATACAGTCCAACAGTGAGCAGGCTTTCATCTCAGCTCACTTCTGAAATTTATTCTACGATGCAACTGGACTGACTTGCAAGACTGTTTCAAACATACTCAAAGGTGGAGGTTTGCTGCATTGTCACCCCTAAAAAGCACAGTTAGCAGTTGGTATTGGCATGAAAAAAGTCAATATTCTTCAGCCAATCACAGTGAAAAGGAGCTGCAAAGCTATTCCCTTAAAAGGTGTTCAATTCAGTGGGTTTCATAGAACTAGACAGTTTTGTCACTGGATCTTTGATCCATTAGGTATTACACAAGAGTTTTCATTACTTAAAAGGATATTGGAAAAATATGGTCAATGAAACTAACGCACAACACCTGCAGCGTAACAAGTGCATTTGTCTTCACCCCCTCCCCCCAGTAAATGAAAAGAAAAACAGAACTCAGATTTGGTTTTGTGCATCGAAGAGGTAAAGAAAAACCAGATTTGGGTAGTAAGTTTTTAGATTAAGATGACAGAGCTTAACATGTCTTCCATGTGCACTGACTTAACCATACCAAAATTAAGAAGTTGCAGCTCTAAATTGCCAGCTATTATGTGCACTTACTGTAATCTCATTTTAATGTGATTTACCTAATAAGTTTTTCCTTAAGAGTAGCATTATTACTGTTTTATTGTTATACTATGTTCTTAGGAAGTTGTTGATTACACAAAGTAATGTGGCCATATCATGAAGATCATATGATATATGATATCTTATCTCCACAAGATCCTGAAATCAACTTGTCATTTATGCTACAAGCTCTAATTACTTTAGCAACTCTTACACCAGGATCAGCCAGTTCACTGTTTTTACAGATGGCTCACTCTGAACTGATTTACCATGCGCATTAACAGCTGAGTAGGAATATAAGAAGAGAGTGAAATGGATGGAATGACCAGCTGGTTGGAATGGGAGTATAATTACCTCTGAGCAGCAGCACTGCTTTCTGACAGCTTAAGCAGTTTGTGGAATTATGAAGTTATTTTGCAAGCTGATGACGTTTTTACACACTTTGAGAAGCCACCGTAGCCTTACGTAAACATAACACATTAACTGTATGCTTTGGAAGAATGAATGTCCTTCTGGCAGTCATTGCTAGTCAATAGAAAACCTGTCTATCTGATAATTGTTATCCAGTTATCCAACTTCTCTGACACAATAATTATCCAAAGCCAATGTCCAGGCTTCAGTGCACAACTGGGGATTCCAATTCATATACTTGGACTGATTAACTGGCATGAATCCCATCAGCCCCACTGCCAAGGTTAACTCAGTGAAGCTTACTTCATCATGAGCAGTTCACTGTGTTCTACTCAATAACTCAAATTATACCAGCACCTTCTTATTCTAAATCCAAATACTAACAATCAAAAATTTCTCAGGTCTACAATTTAATGGCCACCTTATTTAAACTGCCATGGTCTTTGAACTCTCAATGACTGCAAGATGTGCACAATCTGAAAAGTAACACTAATGCAAACCTAATGCTGCCTTTGCCCAGTTCCTTGAAGAATTCAATTTGAATTAGTCTGAGAATAAAAAGCCACATGTAATTACATTAAAAATTAAGCATCATAACAGAACCAACAGCACAACAGCATTAAGGCAGCATTTCTAAGCATATGACGAGGTAAAAGTTTTCACTGAAGGAGCTACATTTGAATGTATGCATACCCATATGCTGTATATTTATACATGCAAACCCAAAAGTTCAACTTGTGTTATACCACATATCTCCTTGCAGTACAAATTTCAGAGAATACAACCTTACTTATGAAAATATGGGAAAGCTGTAACATGCTTTGTTTTTAAGTCACATCAGATAAGCAGATACTTACTAGTGGTCATTAAAACATACTGTAACTGCCTCAGTAATGGCATCCTTAGGGAAGGGATAAGGCTTGTATTAGTCAAGTAGTAGTATACCAAATAGCTCATTAAAAACTGAGAATATACCTTATTTCCCTGGTTAAATAACAGCTAGAAATTACACAATAGGATCGTGTAATTATAAAACTCAAAAAAGCAAAGGAACAAAATATTGCAAACAAATACTGTTTGTCACAAGACTCCCTGCGACAGTTGTCCTAGACTTAAAAGAACTCCGGTCTCAACTTTGTAGTAGTTTTTATTGATGAACTTTGAAGGCACTGATTCACTGGTATTTTCTAAAGAATTAAGGGTGAGCTGAAGGCTGCATTTAAAAAGTAATTTAGAAACAATTGAGAACTTTTTAATTACAGTGGCTGCCACTAAAAAAGAACTTTGCAAACTCACCATGCCTGTTTCAATTTGGAGAAACTGTTTCAGTGTCCTCCGGCAGCTAGTGATCCCTGTTTTAAAAAATAAGTACAAAAGATTCAGTGTGACCAATATGTAACAACATAGAAGTTGTTAGTTAGAAGAAGCCAATATAACTTTTACTTCAGTAAAAGCAGAGTTTGGCTCAGCCCACTGAAACAGAGCACAAAACCATTGTAAGCTGACATTGAGGAAAGCTAATTTTTTTTCTTTCAAGCTGAATGCTTAACTCCTTTGGACCCCTCCGAAAATTCTCGTGGTATTTTAAATAAAGTGATGCACTTGGAGACAAATAATCTAGATTTTTTGGGAAATGGCAGGACTTGGTATATTGTGCTCAGCGTAAGCAGAAGAGATGCTTTCTCTAAAAGCAGGAAGTCTTTGCATTTCACATGCTGCAGCTTTCCACGTTTTGCCACCAGGTGGCAAAATGACAGCAAAAGGGATAATGCCAAGTCCGTGCGATTCTCACATCGGTAGCCAGCTGCCGCCCTCTAATGTGGCGATGAAAAAAGCAACAGCACCTTAAATGCCGAGACTCACGAATAATGACCATTGCATTTTCTGGATTTACAAAATTATTAGAAGCTGAAAGTAATTAGGGTTCCACATAGCTCTGTAAACCAATTTATAAAACGACTGACAAAGCAGGCAAGGGTTTTGTATTGCAGTCTGTGTTGTAATTGAGATTACATGCTACCCCATCCTCCTATACACCCTGGTAAGAACTCAGTGCTATTTAGTTCTGAAAAAAACAAACGAGACAAATTAACAGGAGCAGACCCTGATTTTCATTATCTTAGTGATGTTAACATACTAAACAGTAACTGTAGCATACTAAACAGTAACCCAAAGTATGAGCCAACATCCATTCGCAGAGATAAATGAGGAGGCATTGAAGTCAACTCAACTACATGAATGAAACAAGGACAGGTAAATGGAAACAGGTGACAAAACAGAAGCCAAAGTTCGAGGTAAAGAAAAAATATCAGTGAGTCCTTGATGAGCTTCTCAAAGGCTCTCTCCACCTATTTCTCCACTTCCCAGAGCCACAAAATATACTGTACCAACAGACTAAGTCAAAGATCCCTGCTAATTAGTATTGATATGTAAGATCTGACTAATTGAGGTCACAAAAAAAACCAAAAAAGCCTTAGAACAAGTAAATCCTTTTGTTTCTCAGGTGCTTTTATCAAATCTTACCTTCAAGCAGGATGGAAGAACAAGGAGAGCCCTGTTCAGTGACAAAGCTGTATTCTTACATGTAATTAGAGGCAAACCTGGTTTCTCTAAAGAACTTCAGGTAATACAGGGCCTATTTCCACAGATATTCATACAGGATTCAAAGCTTAATTTTTAGACAGCACTTGAATTTGCTGTGCAACAGAGAAATTGGCAATGCTACATAAACTGTAAATAAAGAGTCAAAAACACCTTGAAAAAGCATGGATTTAGTGCACTGACTGGCAGTCTTACATCCCACAAAGTAAATCACCAAATGATTATATTTGAAGTAGGTGTAATGCATGAACTCTTGCTTTAGATAGCCAGAAGAAATAATCTTACAAATCTGTTATATTAACTCTTCCTGGCCACTGACTCCAATTCCTAGACATTAAACCAGTTATTGTTAGTCAAGGCATTCTATTCATGGCAGGAATTACAAAAATCTCCTTTTAGTGCACATATTTTCTTAACTTATGGTGATGTCCATTTCCTTCTGAAGTATAATTACCAATAAGAAGTGTCAAAGTTTTCTTTCAGATTGAACTTGCCTCCATATTTATCTCCTTAACTTCTCAAAAGAAAGTCCTAAAGGAGTAAGTTACTTACAACAAAGCTCATTGCAGGAAAAACATACACAATATTTCAACTCTGTTGACCGCCTCAGTCACTGGTGACAGCACCCTTCTGTAGACTCATCTGTAAAATATGAGGTAAAGGGAAGAACTGGGAGTCAGGAAATTTAAGTGCTCTTGACTACTGACACACTTTGCTAATATATCTTGAGCAGGTCAGTTAATTTCACTGTGCATATGTTAAAAGGACACAATTTTATCCATCTTTGAATGATATTTTAATTTCATGCCTTCAAGACTATGCTCTTATTTGGTTTTAAAGCTAGATCAGACAGGGGCAGATAAATCCTGATATTCTATGGCAGTATGTGACACCATTTCCTAATTAAACCATTGAAAAAAGCACAGTCACTAACTTGGATTGACACTGTTCACTTTTGCTTCCACAAACATATTAAGTTGGATTATTTACTTTCATATATTTCAATTAAATGCAGTAAAGTTTTTTCAATGCTGAGATTAAAAATACATTTATTTATATATTTAAGATATAGCATTATATTTATCTGATAAAATATGGAAATTGCTTCCCCTCTTCCAAAATTATCCAATGCCTTTTATTAATGGACAAAATGGACAATCCTTACAGTCCTCTGAAGCAATTCCAAATAGTGCCATCCCAGCAGTCTTCTTTCCAAGGTCACTGGCTGATTCTTTAAAGCAAGCCTCTGCTGATTGAGGACAGACATACAAGTATCCTCAAGAACATAGTATTAAATATATACAGCCTTCATGCAAAGTCAGCGTATTGTCATCTTATCTTTAAAGCTTTCCACACCACAAGTGAGTTCAATTTTCACATTGTGAGGAAAAGTCATCATCCACAGATCCTTCAAACCACTTGTACTGCTGCCTTGGATAGCATCTGCTATTTCACTTGGTGTAGGCAAGTCTTGAGTGTCCATAGTTGCACTGCGCCCCATTAAATATGAGCTGGCTCCAATACCTATAATCATTAGAAAAACATTTGTCAGAACAAAAATCCTCATTTTTCCTTCTATGTGTTCTTTCACAGTAAGAAAAAAATTAAGATTGGGTTCTCACTTTTCTAAACCTATCCTGCTGGCATCCCACCTGCCTCAGGTCATGGACTGCTAAAGGCCTCCACTTGTGCTGCTAGTATTTATTTTAATTTGTCATAATTTCTCAATGTTCATTCTCTCCAGCTTACTTCTTAATCACAAATATCCAATACGTACACTCAAATTTCTTTTACTTTGTTTAGGATTTCTTCTGTTCCTTTATTTCACAGTTCTAAATATAAAGGTATTTTGCATGTACAGAGGAAGACACCAAAAACAGACAAGATTTATTTAATTTGTCCCCTTTTAAACACCCATATCAGCTTAATTGTCCATACTATAAAGTAACATCTACAAAATTAATTTTTCAAAGATGGCCTCTTGGTCTTCCGGTTGGGTGCTCTGTATGAGGGAGCTAGAAAAAAAATGAACTAATTTCACAAATAATCTTCTTTCCACTTCTCAAAAATGGAGCAGAAGATGTAACTACCCAAATCTCTTTCTGAGGTAATAACTGGTATGTACTTTTCTCTAGTTGATATCAACAAGAGGTTGATGTATCATTGTGTTTGAGAAAGAATCTCTAACATAGATTCTATTCCAATCTACCTTCAAAACTTTAAAATACAACTAACAAGCCCTTATCCCTCCAAATCACCAATGTTTCTTGCTTAAGAACAATCATAACATTCAGTCTGCTGGACTTGACTGCAGAAAAAAGCAACTATTTCTATGGCTTTGGTACAACAGCACATTTAACAAAACTCTCCTAGCTGCAAACAGAATTAAAACATCTTGCTAATAATGCTCCTTTTAGACAACACTGTTACAAGAGTCTCTAGATTATAAAAAAATCTTCTAACTGCTAACTCCCATTTATGTGAAACTGGGGACAAGTTAACCAAATATCAACCTTCTGCCATTCACTGCCAGCTGTAATCAGATTCACAGTCTTAGTTAAATATATTATAAAAAAACTAAAAATAATTTCAACTGTTTACAATACCAATCTAAAACAAAATGCTACTATGTTAGAAGACCAGATTTTAAAACGAGAAACAAGTGTTAAGTGGATTTATATAAACCCAAAAATAGTATGCTGAAGTCTTACTTTATACAGTGGTACAACTTAGATATTCATAATCTCATGTAACAACATTCCAGTTTACTTGCTACAATACAATTGATAAAGGCCTAGGGCTCTGCATGGCACACAATCCTTTGCAGGATTAGCTGTTATTTCTTTTATTCGGAGTAGTGATTTGATCAGAGTCCTTGGTGGACATCCTCTGAGCACTCCCTGGCACTTAACTCATAATAGGCCCAATTCTATTCGTGTTTCTACAAATGAGATCTGACCAAGCTCCACAATAGAATTTTGTTTGTAACCTTTCTTATCTTCTTTAACATATAAATAATTTTTGGTTATAGTTCTTTGCAAAGAATACATGTCTATGATTTTACTCAGGCTGAAGTTCAGCAATTCCCATACCTTAAAGGGAAGAAGGAATAATTACGATGCAATTCTAGTGATCCATCAGAGAATGATGGATCACAACAGTTTTCAACAACTGATGAACAATCCAAAGATGTAATGACCTATATATGTTTTTCAAGTTTTAGAGCATATCACTAGAAGTGTGCCTAGAAATGACAGGAGGACAGTTCTGTTGAGCCAGACAGAAACTCAATCCATACTCCAAAGAGCAGACAAACCACTCACCATTTGTCTGTTTAGAAACAGCAGGACAAGAGGTTATAGTGCAGATCACACTAATGAAGACAGGACTCCATAATTCTCTTCTATGCTCTAATGCTCAACCTTCTCAATCATACTGAATCCCATAAGGACACACCCAAAACTGTTTGCAAACAGTATGCAAATAAATCAACTAATTAAGCATTCAAAACAGGTCTCTCCTAGTATTTTTCTTATAAAGGAATCATTCAAAGCTTCAAGTTTCCCTGGCAATTATGTCATCTAAAAACAAGAAAAAAATGAGACAAAAACCTCAGCAATGCAAACCATACAGCTGATGATCCTGATAGTGATGTAAACTCCTTATGCCAGATTGTTTAAACACAGAAGAAAGCACAAATGCACATAATTAAGATCTGATGTTTGCTTCTTCCTCTGAACACAAATGCAGTATTTGTGTTTGAGCACTGGCAGTAACAACTGTGAACTGCTATTAATGTCCGATTTAAAAATGCTTGTGGCAGAAGCCTGTCTGGAAGAGCAAAAATAAGAATGCATTCAGACAAAATAAGTGAAAAAGTACATTAAGAAAATTAAAAGCAGTGATTACAGAAGAAAAAAATGTATTCTCCCAGAAAGTTATTCACACGATTTCTCTTAAAATGGATCCAAACATTGCCATTTTCAATAAAATCTAAGTTTGAGAGAATAAATTTTTAAACTATATACAAACCCTTCCTTTATTTAAAGGGAGAAAGATAGCTTGGTACTATACTTGCTTATTTTCCCTGGTACTAAATAGGCTGAGGAGTCTAGCTGCATTAACAGCTTCATTTAATTTGGGTTTAAGAATCCACATCTTTAAAAATAGATCACAGAAACGGGGCTAATTTCAGTAAGGGATGCAATTAAAATTGCTGGCAGTTTAGAGAAGCAGTTTCCACCAAACTGACATCAGGCATCCATTTGCTAGACAGTCTCCTAAATTGATCTCTGGCTCTAAATCCACAGCTGGAGGTGCATCCTTTCACTTTCCACGTAATTTAGCTGCCTATTATAAGTGGCTGAAGTAGGACAATATGAGTTTGTTTCCTTGTCTGTTCCTATTATGACAGTCTATAATGTTTGCTGACACTAACACCAATCCTACCAATCAGTCTTTTTTGTGAGATATGCACATAGAAACATTCTGGTAATTATTGCTCCAAACTTTTAAGAGCATACATGACTGAACGCAGCCAAAGCAGAAGCTTTGGGAAACCCATGATGCAGGTAGGCAGAAAAAAAATCCATCCTGTCATCTTTTTGCTGTGTTGGGGTTTTTGGCAGCCAGTTCTGGCAAAGCATCCTGCCAAAATTTGTCTATTCATACTGCTATCAGTCACAGTGCTTCCACTGCTAGATTTAACAAAAACACAACTTCACAAGATGGCACCAAATTCCTCTTGAAGAGCAACTGCTCTGTTGGATCTGTAATCAATTACGTGTTTCAGTTTTGTTTCCAGAAAAACACAAATGGGTGAGACTATAGCAGCTAGGGACATGTGAATGTCAGCTATTCTGAAAATGGACTTTCATTCCAAATGCAGGTGAGTAAAGTCTGGATATGGAACTCCTAACAGAACAAAAGAGCATCCTGAGTGTCACTACAAACTCTTAGATCGATTATTAAGAAGATTAGGAAAGTTAACTAAATCACAGGTAGATTTCCTTTCAGGTCAACGTGGCCTGCAGTATGTTTTTGTCTCATGTTTCACATGTGTTTGCTTGAGATGAGCTAGAGAATCACACATAGAACAGCTAAGGTTGGAAGAGGCCTCTGGAGACCCCTAGACCAATCCACCTGCTGAAAGCAGGGTCAGCTTAGATACACTGTTGAGGACCCTGCCAAGATAGACTTCTGAATATCTCCAAGTATGGAGACTCCATAACCTCTTTAGGCAGCCTGTTCTCCAGTGTTCCATCACCCTCACAGGAAAGAAGTTTTCCCTTGTATTTAAATATAGCTTCCCGTACTTCAATGTGTGTCCATTGTCTCTTGCCCTGTCACTGGACACCATTGAGAAGAGTCTGGCTTCATCATCTTTAGCCATTTCATTGGATGTTTATACACATTAATAACATCCCTCTGAGCTTTCTTTTCTAGGCTAAACAGTCCCCACACTCTCAACCTCTTTGTATGACAGATGTTTCTGTCTCTTAATCATGTTTCCAGCTTTTCATTGGACTTCTCCAGTATGTCCATGTCTCATGCAGTGGAAAGCACAGAACTGGACACAGCCCTGCAGATGTGGCATGACCAGTCCTGAGTAGAGTGGAAGCAACCACCTCAGTCAACCTCTTGTCAACACTTTTCATAGCACATCCAAAGCCATCACTAGTCTTTGCCATGAGGGTGCACTGCAGGCTCATGGTCAGCTTGGTGTCCACCAGGACTCAGCACCTTTTTTGCTAAGTGGCTTTCCAGCTGGCCAGCCTCCTCTTCCTCATGTGCAAGACTTTAACACATCATATTTTGAAGTAAAATAAAAGTGGTTTCAAGCAAGTTGCATCTGGAGAATTCTTTCCTCCTTGCCCCTTTTCTCTCACCTCTTCACTTTGAATATTTCAGATCTAGAAATGAGGAACACTACTGATTCTACTTGGTTGTCCTAGTTCTAATGACAGTTAATTAAATTTGTTCCAGACAAAAGTTTGCTTACATTTACATTTTAATATAAAAAATAACTTTCTGTATGATTTCTTGCGGCGGCAAGAGCTCAGACTAACGCCCCACCAATATGATCAAGCGAAAGCCGTTTATTGTAAACAAATGCCTTGCTATATACCTCATTGCCCGGTACACGCACAGTAACCCCCCCATTATTGGTTAAATGCTTTTGTCCACACGAATAATGCTTCAGTCTGATTAGTGCACTGCTACTGTCCATATACCTGCTTCTAATACATGATTGGCTACTAGCCCTAAGCACACAAAGTCCTTACATAGCATGATCTCAGCACCTTCGGTATCTCGTTCCTTCTTCTGCATGTGGGAGTTATTTCTCTTCTGCTAGCTTTCTTCTTTCCCAGCTATAATTATCCCTCCGTTGGCCTTGAGATAACAGTAGTCCAGCTAAAGTCTCTATAACACAGGTAAGCTTTTATACCAAAGGCTGGATTGCTCACATGCCCATGCTTCTGCAAGAAAATCCTCCACAATTTCTAACTACTGTGCCTTGTAGCACAGATTTTTACTCTGTTTTGAAGAAAGTATGTCTGTATTTTCCATGAAGTATTCAGGATGAAATTATGAAATAGCACATAGAAAATTAAAATAAAACCAAAAACCAACACCTATGGTTTAGCCAAAACTCTGCATATTTGTACATGACCATGGGGAAAATTACTTAAATGCTGAGAGAAGCTTCTCTCTCAATGTTTTCTTCTCAGGAGCTGCTGGCTGAGAAAATAATGATAAATGCCAGTCTTGAACAAGAAATTTCAATTCTAAGCAGATTTACTTGTAAAGCAGGGAGCAATGCCTGCCTGCTCTCATATGAAACATATGGAAGACTGTTCCTTTTCCATAATGGCTCAGCAGCTATTAAGCAAGCTATTTCTCCTGACTCAGACCATGTACTTGCCTCACCTTCCTTCTAGAAATCAAGACTTTTTAATTTCTTTCCTGTACTTTTTAATGGCTGCCAGCGTAACCTGTTTACATTTTACAAAGTCAAATTGTTTTAAGACCAATAGACCTCATCACTTGCTCTCACTGTCTAATAACAATCTTGCAAAAAGGAATTACAAGTCTTTCAGCCAGTATGCTCAAAAGCCCCACTGACCTCCCTCCACCACTGAGTGGGAGTTACTCCACAGACTAATTGACTTCACATTAGATTGACACCAAACATTGCTGACTACACTGAATTAATGGAATAAAGTGTTACAGTTCCTACCTCTAGGACCTTATCATTGGGAAAACAACTGCTACGTCAGGTTAAAATGCCAGTAAACTGAAATCCTTCCCTAAAAATCAGTTCCTTTCTTTGAAAGAGACTTAATTTGACAGACTGCACAAGAAACACATGAGTTCCTAGGAAAGTCAGATCTTCAGCTACGCAAGAAGGGAGAAAACAAAAACCATAGAAAAATGGGTCAAATAAAGCGGAAAGAAAAATGGTTAAGACAATTAAATTTCTTTATTTTACAGAAAACAATTTTAGATTTAACTGTATAAACCTAATTAAACAAAAAAACGAGACCAATAAAATGTCAGAATCTCACTGTCAAAATTGTACATCATTCTCAACACAGCTTCAGTAACCGAGTCTAAGCTTTAGCAGACAGTGCCCTAACTCAGTTTTCTTGACTGAGGACTAAAGACTCGACAAATATACTAGAAATATCTGACTTTCGCTGAAGTGATTTTAATTCATTTGAAAGTACTGCTTTGCCAAATGGTGCTCTTAGCTTTAGATATTTGGGTAATGAGTTAAGTGACTTTTTGTTTGAAGGAAATGTCTAGTTGCTCCACAAGAAAGGAATTATAATTACATCCTAAGAGTGAGACAATGCAGAGTTTATGAAGTACTAGGAAAGAAGAAAGAAGAATTTTACGTCAAGACAATGAATTCTCCATGAATCTGCATTTGGAAAACACATTGATAATTTGATTTTTTTCCCCTCCAACCTGATCTCAGATAGGAGGCTTTAAAGAGATTTACAAGGTATTACAACTCTTAGGAATGTGCTGACTTCAAGGCCTGTAATACACTAATAGATTTACTGAAAAAATTTGGAGTGAAATAAAACCTTTTCAGAACACAATTCACATTTTATGTTGCTGGGTTTGGTATTGAACAAAAGTCAGTAACAGTTTTATGTGAGCACTGAATGTTAGAATGTTAATATTTTATGGTTCTTAACATTCACATATTGCTTTATTATCAGTATCTCATGTTTGTGCATGTCAAGTATCAAGACAATTTTAAAGGAAAAAAGGCACATCTTATTTGTCTATCAAACAGAAGAAATTAAAAAGGTATGACAAAAGAACACTTACACGAGCTGCAAATCTCAAGTACTTCAAACAGAAGAAAATAATAGTAAGGGCAAAAGTTCTATATTTCCACCATAATAAAAGCATTCTCCACAAGGAGAAACCTTAATTGCACTGATTGGCTTTGTGCCATTTTAATATTTTACCTAATTAAAAATTGTATGCATCTGAGAACAGTGATGTCACCATCCTGCATGTGTCTGTTTTAATTAAAGGAAAAAGATCTGGCTCTTTTTGAATAGAAGAGCTGTTTTGATGTTGACAGTGTAAAGACTGAGATAAAATCAGTTTGTTGAATATTTAAACAAATAATGCCTAGATTATATAAAAAATATTTTTAAGAGTTTCTAAATTTATGAAAGTACTGCTCTTAGACAATCATACAAAGACACAAGCATTCTTATACTTAGTTATTTCCATTATATAAGGAAATTATTGGTAGATTAATATTACCTGATATAGCAGTGTCTTTTTAGATGACCATTTGAGTACTGCCTTAATGGTAGTATTCAAACCCTACATATGAATTATATAGCCACCTTTCGCAAATTTCACCACTCATGCAAATATCTTCCATCAACTTTGTTATCATTAAGTAGCACCCTCCTTAATTCAAAACCACATGTTTAACACTTCCGAAAAAATTACCATAGGAAGGACTCCTAACTCCTGATTTGTTCAGTAAATCTCTAGTCAGGTCTGCAAATCTATGGACAATGTAAAAGGCATCCAATAAGAGAAAAGTAAACCTGTCATCAGTAAGCTTGAATTCACTACTGGTACTTACAATAGCAAAGCTCTGCAAATGGAAAAAGCAAAAACCAGAAGAGACATCAGACAAGTAGGAAATCAGTGTCCATCATCTAGTGAAACAGAAGTTTCTTTTGGGATAAGGATTAAGAGATTTAGGAATATTAGAAAATAAATCTTCTTACCTAACATATCAAGAGGAGTTGCTTTGATTAAAAGACTGTTATAGGCATAATCTGGAGATGTAAATAGCATTGCTACTGGCTACATTTCTGCCCTAGAGGAAGACAGAAATTCAAGATTTCAAGTATGCAGCAAATAGCAAAAAACCTCAATCCTCCATATCACACAAGCATATACATAACTTTCTGCCTGCACTTACTTCAAGACAAGTCCACTGGAAACTGAACAAAAGAGCGTACTTAGATACTTTGAATGATAACTAAGTTATGAGAGATACTGTAAAGATATCTATATTACATGTTCTGAAATATTCCAAGTCTATTTGTAAATAAAAAGGATATTTCTCACCCAACTTATGCACTGACTGCAACAGGATTATTTGCATTAATAAGAATGAAGAATTGCCTTTAGAGGCCCGATACTGTACATTCACAAATGTTGCCTGTTGCATACTTTCCAGTGCAATTAACTATTGGAAAGTATTACTGGAAGCTAGAACGTGTGGACAGTGGAAGTCACACAGCTGAATCTGTCCCTCATGTCATATAACCATATTTCACTTGAATAAAGTATTTTCAGATCAGCATCCCACAAACAAATGAACCAGCACAGAGTCCTAAGTTTTTGCAGTGCTCCACCTAAAAAAATACTGCTCTCTGACAAATAACTAATTTCAAGTTGAGGACTTATTTCCTTCCTATTTATCTAATGTACCATGCAAGCAGTGTTTCAAGCCACTTTTGGAAATAAAAACTAGAGCAGAGGATGTGGTATAAAGTCCAGAAACCCATGGGGCCAACATACTGTCTGAGGCCAAATTCTGACCTCATTTGTGTGCACAAAGCAATTAAAGTTATTAAATGGGATGGCAGAAGTTAGTTTCATGTTGAATACATTGCAGTACCCCAAGTCAGAATATTCTAAGGAAAAGAGAGAGAACAGGAATTGAGATACAAGCACGCATAAGCCAAAACTTCATGATTTCACAGTTTCACTACCAGACAACCCTCAGTGTTAGGGGGCTGAGCTTTGGTTCTTTTTTTTAGGCAAAAAAACACCCTTCTATTCCACCTCCTGGGCCACTGTTTTAAATCACAAATAGATTTCCCAATTTATATTGGTTCATGCCAAACAGCTTAGAGCTTTCTTAAGCCACAAATTTTTCTTGTGGACTTAAACAGCAAAGCACAGAAACTTTACTTGTAATTTAACTGTGTGTCCCATGAACAGCAGAACTACCAAAGCTTTTTTATGGACTCCTGTCCCTTGTTCTTAACTTTTCTAGTAAAGTAATTCCAGTCCTTTCTACCCACCATGTCCTCTGTGAATCTGCCCAGGACCAAGACAGCACATGCTGGCTCCAGCATGAAGATTCAACACATACTCAATTTTCAGCCTATTGGTTTATAGGGACATTGGAAAGGATTGACCAGTAGACAGACTGCATTATTAAAAAAAACGACTTCCACAGAAAAATTGCACAAAAGGAAAAGATGCTTTAAACAGTAGCAGTAGTTCTTAGTTCTTTATCCACCTTAATTTTTTCAGCAATGAGGAAAACAGAAATGAGATCACATATCCTGTTATTTTAGTAGCTTCTCCATCCAGCTGACAGAAAAAGAACGTGGATTTTTCATGCTGAAAAGCTTTTATTCTCACTTTCATACAGCTCAGTAAATTGCCAAGAGACTAATTTGTTCTCCCCTATGCTCTCCTGAATATCCATACGCACACAAAAGATGGATGCTGGCAGACAAAGCTGTCAGTAGGAATTTCAGCAGTAGTAAACTGTTTAGTACTTATAATGGAGCATAATAGCTGCAATTTCATTTGAACTGTTGCCACTAATAAGCTAATAAAACTACCAGTCAAGACCTAGCCATTCATCACTGTATAGCTGCTAGGAATTTCTCTGTCCACACTTCACCACAGAGCCAGGTAACTCAGTCCTATAAGTGTTACTATACCTGAAAGAATGACAAGGCAGGCCTGGCACATTCTTTCAACAGTGAAAGACATAGCTGCCTATCGACTACAAACAAGTTTCCTATCAGTATTTAACAGGTGTTTTCACAGCTATTCCTATCCTCTGCCAAAATGCAAACTAGCAATTCAGATGCATATGCAGCTGAAAAATGTTTAAAAGGAAGTTAAAATATAAAATAAATATAATACATATATGCAAGCATTAATATATATGCACACTGAACATTAGTTGGGCAGGAAGCATGTTTTTCTGAAGACCTCTGAAGTACCATGAAATACTAGCGTTGCTACATATGACAAGATAGAAATTAATATATATAAGATACTTAGCAAAAGATACTGTCACATCACTAGACAGTTGTTCTTCACCTAGAATTTTGAAGTATCTATCAAAATGCTTTATTTTAAGTGGCATGATTAAAACAAAGCACAACATATTTTCTTGGTTTGAGTAAATAAGTACAGTCAGAATTATACTATATTCTGTGCTGTTTGCATATGCACTGAATGAAAGCACAGGATCAGTAAATGAGCTACACAGGCAATGAAACAGCCAATTCCAGAAAAAGTGATTTGGTTGTAATGAAGATCACTTTTGCAGTGGTGCCCTTTCTACTTAGAAACTGCAGATATAGTTGCCTCTGATAGATGAAACTAATTAAGCACTCTACAGGCAGCCACAAAGGTCTGCATGGGAGCTCAGAGACTGAAATGGTGAATAAGCCAGTAGTTCTCTCCAGAGGAATTAATGTTGATATGCATGTCTTTCATCACTGCTAATCAACCATGATACACATTCCGTCTGCCAAACTCCAAGATATATGGGTAGACTTCTGCAGTCATGAAAACACACTGTGCTTACCACCCTGTCCAAGCTATAGTAGGCAGCAAAAGTGAGCAGTGAACTGCATAGTGCAGGCATGTAAGAGGGGCTAGCAACCCAGTGGCTATGAAAACAGCAAGGGTCACTGTAGGGAAAGACCACCAGATGTGGTAATAAGAAAAGAATGTAAGAAGTAAAGGTCTTTCCTTCTACAATGATAGAGAGCATAGCAAGCAAAACTTCTAAAGAGTAAGAAAAAGAAGAATGGAGGAATGAGGCATCAGAGAACAAGACAAACATGAAGATTGACAAAGACCCACACAATGTAGTATTTCTTGCTTACACTGATGATATTTGTAGGGATTGATTCACTAAAGTTTATTGAATCTGCTTACCTATTAAAACAGACATGACAAAGATCAGAGAGTAATCACTCTACTATTAAAATTTATAGTAATCTGTGAAAAATTTCTTGTATCTTCTTGAAAGTAGGAAATGGCAGGTGCTTTCTATTTTAAGGGGGAACATGTTTACCATTATTTCCTATAGCCAAAAGACAGGCCACTTCACTATTTCGATCATTGTGCCTAGCTGAATTCTGGGTAAAATACAAACTAATTTTCATGCTCTCCCATACAGCATTTGGGATGAGGATGAAATCCTGCATACCACCTTATTAGCTTTAGTTTTCTGTTAACAGTTGCATCATGAACAGACTGTATAAGGATTTCTGGGCTGAAGTACCAGCATCCCCTCTGGCTGCCATAAATAGCTGTCACTAATAACGTCTGTAAAGAATTCTGGACAAGCTAATTTCTAATTTGGAGAAAACAAGAGGAGGACACATAGGCAACAACAGGATAAGAACAGATTTTTTTTCACACTACTGATCGTAATTATTCACCTTTCTCAAAAGCAGTTACTAAAATGGAAACTTTCATTCTCCCAGACACTTGTCTTAGATGGATCTTTACTACTTCATCAGATGCAATTTCTCTTAACAGAGCTCCAGCTGTGTAAGCAAACCTTAGCCATCAAGGTCCAAGTAACTAGATTTTCAGAGCAGAGGCATTATATTGGTTGAATAGTTTTGTGGGCAATTTTTAAGAAGTATCCGATTCATATAAAAAAGCAGACCACTTGTTTTTTCTTATGCTTATACATTTGGCCAGTCTTACCTAGTATTTCCTTCACACAGTATAATAAGGAACAGAAGTGACAAGGCCTCATTAGTCCTTCTAATTAGAAGTTTGTGTCAGCATGTACCAGAACTGCTCAAAATTGGCTTAAGAAAAATGTGACTGCATGAACTGAAATAAACAGTTATATGGAAGGAGGTAGAGATTTTTTCCTTAATAATTTTGCTTCATTAATTGAGGCACTGTGAATGTTTCCACTAGGATTTTAGCCTTAGGTTATGCTCACAGAGAAAAAAAGAAAACCTACTACAACTATACTCCAAAAACTCAAACCAGAAGGAGAATGAGTATTTCCTTAAGGAGATTCCAAAGTGAACACCTGAATATTTCTAGCTGGCCTAGGCACAATAAGTTGCACTCTGAGCAAATGCAGGTGCCTCACAAGGCACCCTAATTTTTTTCCTAAATTAATCTTCCTTCCATATAAAGCCCCACTATCTCCAGTGCAGCCCCACCTTCCTGCAAGCAATGCCTCGCCACAACTTGTGCAGAAGCAGGAGTGAAACAGGGTTCCACATCTGCAAACATTTACTTGATATCTATTATCTAACTTTACTAGTGCTCCTCCAGATAGTAACGCTAAGTATCTTTCTGAGTATGAGACAGACAGATTTGGATCTTCATATTTTGATTTCTCATACATACAGGTGGTATGTTAAATAGCTCCTTTAAATCTTTTCAGAAAATCAAACTACTGGTTTATGTGCCTAAGTTTAGGAGCTAATTCAGGCATCAGTTTTTATCTTTTTTCAAACACAGCTTAAAAGTTCATCAGAAAGTGTTCAAATTTTTATACCCAACTTAATTTTGTGATTCTTCAAAGTAGTTATTTGGAGTCTGTTATCCTGGTGGCTGTGTGAACAGATTAAACATTGAGACATCCTAGATGATGCACTTTACAGGAATATGGTAAGCTTGCAATATAAGTGATACACAGGACACAACATGCAATGTGGCCTTGTGGCAAAGAAGGCCAACAGCATCCAGGCTGTGTTAGAAAAAGGTTCACCAGCAGGTCAAGAGAGGCTGTGCTTCCCTCTACTCAGATGTGGCATCACCGGTACTTGCAAGGCTGTGTCCAGTTCTGCACTTTCCACTATATGGGACATGGACATACTGGAGCAAGTCCAATGAAAAGCTGCCAACATGATTAAGAGACACAAACATCTGTTATACAAGGAGAGGTTGAAAGCTGGGACTGTTTAACCCAGACAAGAGAAAGCTCAGGGTGCTATTACCAATATGTATGAACACCTGACCTAATCTTGAGTAGAGACAACAGAGCCAGAGTCTCCTCAGTGGGGTCCAGTGATGAGACATGACACAATGGGCACATGTTGAAACACAGGAAAGTGTTAAGCCATCAATAAAGCACCTTTCTTCCTGTGAGGGTGATCGAACATTGGAACAGGATACTGAAAAGCCCAGCTAAACATGGTCCTAAGCAATATTCTCTAGCTCACCCTGTTTTGAGTAGGTGGGTTTGTCAACATCCTAAGCCACTCTATGGTTCTAAATTTCTCAGAGCTTTAAACTCCTGAGAGCACAGGCAGGAATTCCCAGACGATTTCCAGTTCCAAAGACAGAATCTGGAACTGACCACAAGCTCTACTGTAAAGGTATTAGAAATACTGCCTAGATTAGCTGCTAAACAAAAGAACACACTGCTGACATGCAACTCTAATATCAGGGTCCCAAGACATTAAAGCAATTACCATCAGATGGCTGTTCTGATACAGGTTTTTCAAACCGCACTGCACAGCACCATCTTCTGGTGAGCAAAAAGCTAGTTTTGTTTTTTTCTTTCAGGCTTTAAGAAAAAAGTTCTAACCATATCAAAGTTAATTTTTGCACAAGAAATAGTAATGTTTAGTTGAAAAACAAGCCATTTAAAATGAGCAAAAAAACTTTTATTAATCTCTGCTATCACTAGAAACATACAAAATGAAAAAATGTCATTAAAATGTCTTAACCCCTTCATCAAGAACCACACATCAACCTTGTTCTGATTTCTGCAAGTACAGAAAAATAGGTATTGCTCACATAATGAATAATGAAATCTCAAAGTATACATCACAAGGCAAGGTTCTCCTGAGCTTGTATGTGGATTGCAATTACAAGGTCAGACTTTTCTGGAAGCTCCTTTGGATGACCTTGCTCTAGCATGAGCCCAAAGACATACTGATGAAAAATACAAGTGTGCTGAGTAGACCATGAACATATCATTGCTCAAACTCAATGTGTATGAGAAGGTTGCACAAAAACATGCAGGCTAGAATTTATGTTTAGAAAATAAGTCACTTTAGAGTACTTTGCTTATGACTAGCTTGCTACACTGACAAATAACCTTAATAGCACCATATTTCCTTTTCATGGTAAGGTTTTCAACAGGAAGATAACCAATTAATAGTTTGATGCAAAAGTTACTTGATTACACAACCACAGTTCAATTGACTCTGCTTTCCTGCACAACTGATGCAAAGAGTAAGAGTCAGACCTGATGTATGGTAGTTTCCCAAGTTTGCATACAAGTATTTTGAACTAAACTATAAAAAAAGAACACAGGAATGAACACATATGATAGGAAAATTCTAGATAAACTGAACAACACTTAAGAATAAAGGAAAGGCTCTCTTTCCTTGCTATGTTTCCATGTAACATAGCATGCAGAGTTTCTCACAATGGTACACATGAAAGGTTTGCCTCCAATTTAGTAGCACTAGTATAACCAAAGTAATGCAAGCATAACCCAGTGAGTTTTTTAAAATACAACCAACACCTTTAGGAAATTACTGAATTCACATATCTTTGTTTTAAAATTAATTGCTCTTTGTGGAGTGTAATACACCTCAGTGCTGTAACTGTGCTAGAGCAGCACACTCTGGGGTTTCACTGCACAGCAGACCTCCTACAGTCACATTACCAAGTTCAAAGGTAACTACTGGCCTACCTTCCCTTAGATTTAGCAGCCCAGCACTATTTCCAAGCTAAGGTAGCACACACACAATACAGGCTGGGCACCACCAGCTTAACTTTGTTTTAGCAAGAGCAGAATGAGACCAAGGGACCAGCAGTCGCACATGCTCACCTGGTCTGCCACACAGCCTGAAGAAAGAAGCCTGGCAGCACCAGGGAACAAGCCAACACCCAAGCCCAGCTGATAGAGGACTAGCAGCCAAAACCGTGGTAAGACACTGAGAAGGGGCCTCGAGAGCCCAGCCTCCCAGGGACCTAGAGACGCTGTGAGGACACGAGCTGCCACGCGACCAACGACGGCCTCAGACCCTCAGACCTCCCCGCTTCCCGCCACTCTGTTTTTAAAGGCTCCAGTGACGTCCCCGTGCGGCGGGCAGCCGTCAGCCGCACGTTGCTCCGCCCCCGGCGCTCCGCTACGGCCTCGCGGCGCGAACATTCGACGCCCCCTGCCGGGCCTTCGGAGGGGCCGTGGGCGGTACCGATGGGCGGGGGCGGGGCGCGGGCGGGGCGGGGGCGTTGCGCAGGCGCGGGGAGCGGTAGGACTGCGGGCCGCCGGAGGGGAGGGAGCTGCTGGGGTTTTCTGGCCGGCGTTTCCATGAGCAGGAGCTGCCCGCTGGCCGCCGCCTCGCTGCTGCGGGGGCTCGTAGGCCCCGCCGCCCTCTGCCTGGGCAGGAGCATGAGCCTCTGCGGGGCGCCGGCCGCCTGTGCTGCAGGGCCTACGGGCGGCGGCGGTGAGAGTGGCGCGGGCGTCTCCTCAGTGCGGCTGAGCCCGCCGTGGCTGCGGCTGCCGGAGGTGCCGGGCGCGGAGCCGGAGCGTGCTAACGAGCTGCTTCTGCTGCTGCCGCCGGCGGCCCCGCGCGGCCCGGCCCCCCCGCAGCATCACGTTGTCTACTTCCCGGGGGACGTGCAGGTACGGCGGGGCGAGCGGCTGGGGCCGTAAGCAGTGGCGAGGGAGAGCGGCCCTGGGGGCTGAAGAGGGCGGGAGCGGGGAGGCGGGAAGCCGCTGGCCATGAGAAGTGGGGAGGGGCAGTGCCGGGCTGCGGGGATCCTGCCGCGGCTCACCCCCGGGGGAAGCATCTCCTGACCGCCCCCTGCTCAGTGCCGCCGGATGAATGTAGCGGGAGTGGGCCGCTCTCGAAACGTGCAATCGGGGCAGCAGTACAGGGGAAGTATTCTTCCATAGTACTGGCCGAGATCGACGTTTCTGACGGTGACGGCAATATCTGAAATCGTATCAAAGAGAAGACGGAGAGAAGTCTCTTCTGCGGAGAGAAGACGATGAAATCCTAGGCAGGCTCGGCACGGCACCGCCGCTCAGTGCAGGTGTACCCTGGGAACCCTCTGGCCTGTGTTCCGCAGGCGCCGATGCTTCCTCAGTGTGTCCCGAAGGGGGCACGTGTTGTCTCTTGGGTTGACAAGAAATTGGAAGAGACTGAAACTATCTCCCTAAGCATATGGTCCACTTCGTAACCTTACATACTCGGGGTAGGCAGCTCATCTCGAAAGTCACTTCTCCAAAGCAGGAGTAGTGTATTTTTTTTCCGGGAAAAGGCTTTCTTTTTCTGTAAGATAAAGATGCAGAACTTTGAGGATTTTATTTTAAGGATTAAAGTGGCCTAAGAAAACCTTTTTGATCACCATTTCTAGGAATGGCTTTATTATTGCATAATGAAGTAAAGTAGTAAGTATTCTCTGCCATTATGAATTCAGGGGTGAGGATCATTCATGATTTGGGGGTTAATTTTTTTCCCATACATACCCCATATGGATGTGAAGAAGGGGAATAAAGATTCCATACAAGTGCATGAGAGTGACTTTTTTTTTCTGTATAAAAAATAGTAAACTTGTTAGCAAGTTTTAAGTCTACTGTTGTCTGGAATAAATAATCAGCATTTCTGCATATGGAGATAATACAGTAAAATTATGTATTCTGTGTCATAATAAGTTGAATAATAGTTTAATCTTCTTTTGGAGCGAAGTTAACAAAAGTTATGAATGTTTCCCACATGCTTGTTTTTTTTGTATTAGTTTTGTAGGTATTACAAATGTGTGGTAAAAATACTAAAGTGGATTAAGTAAGTATAAACACACCAGTTTCTTTAATATGATTCTTGTTTAGGAAGACTAGCAAGCAAGTGCCTCTTTAATGCACATTTCTCTGTTAGTTATGGTCTGTACTTATGAGTGTAAGTACACTAGACAGAGCTGAAGTATTTTCACAATGTAGTAATGCATCTTTTTTATGTATTTATTTTTCAGAACTATCATGACATCATGTCTCACCACCCAGAAAACTGTCAGTGGGAGCAGTGGAGTTTTGAAAGTGTTGCTACCATACTTGCTCGCCGGTTCCCCAGTAGCTTTGTTTGGGTTGTGAAGTGTTCTCGAATGCACCTGCACAAATTCAGTTGTTATGACAACTTTGTGGCCAGCAACATGTTTGGAGCACCAGAGCACAGCACCGACTTTGGAGCTTTCAAGCATCTCCATGCATTGCTAGTTAATGCATTCAGACTCTCTCAGAATATTCTGCTGTCCCAGAAAAGTGTACATGGTGTCAGCAAGGATGCAAAAATAGCTGCTTGTAAACCACAGCCGCAGTCTGTTCCTGCAATAAGTGACTGCTCATCCACAGAAAGAGAGAGAGATTGTGAATGCTGTAATAATTCAGCTATGAACTTCATTATACCGTCTGCTGTAGGTACAGTGTCATTTACTTTGATTGGCTTCAGTAAAGGTTGTGTGGTTTTGAACCAGCTGCTTTATGAGCTGAAGGAAGCTAAAAAAGACAAGAATACAGATGCCTTCTTAAAAAACATAAAAGCAATTTACTGGTTGGATGGTGGTCACTCAGGAAGAAACAATACGTGGGTTACTTGCCCTGAAGTGCTGAAAGAACTTGCACAGACAGGAATTGAAGTTCATGCTCATGTTACACCATACCAAGTGTTTGATACAATGAGGTCATGGATTGGGAGACAGCATGAGAAATTTGTACAGATACTTGAAGAATTTGGTGTGGAAATAAATGATCAACTACATTTTGCTGATGATGTTCCCTCCTTAGATAACCATTTCAGAGTTCATGAAGTATTTTGAGACTGTATGTATCTGAATAATATATTAATTGTAAAAGCACTTTTGACACTATAAATGTTGTCATCTAGATTTACAGCTTTGGGCAGATACTTTCTGAAAAGAATACTAAATCAGTCCCACATTGCTAGAAGTTACTAGATATAAATGTCAGTAGCTTAAAATGGAGGACTGGGACTTCGTACCTACAACAGATGTTGTCAGGTGATTCCTGGAAAAAAGGGTTATGAAGAACTGTCCTATATATGTTTTTTTTGTTAAATATGAATGTTTATTCTCAAACTGTGGGCAGAATTTTTAGCAGTTGATGTCTAACATCAAATACTGTCTTTAATGGGAGTTTCAAGTACTCAAAACTTTCAAATGTCTGGATATTTAAATTTAGTAGCTTTCAGGGCTAAAAGATTTGGTCTTTGCCAACAACAGATTTAACGTTAGGTTTTTTGCTTAAGGAAAATTATGATTGGTAGAACAATCTTAGTTACAGATTTTGGTGAAAATTGTTTTCATTAGCTAATTAAATCTTCCAGTTTTGTAACATTTCTTCTATTGAAACGAAGTCACAGATACTTACCTTTGGAATAATAGTGTCAATGCATTTTTCTTCCTTGCTTTTTTTGTTGCTATAAAGTTTCATTCATTCATTGTGTATCATCTGCTACTGAAAAGCCATTTCACTGGCGGGGCTTGAACATAGCTATGTTAAGATACCAAGAGTGTTGATGAGAGTGTAGCTTATCACTGTTTCAACATACATTGGAATTGCTTTGACTAACTTCCATAAGGACCAGCAGTAATACCTGTATTTTCAAGTCAACAGGTGTCTTTATCCCTGCCTTGGACTGTTGAGGATTCTCTTGATAATTGCTGCATTGATGTTGATCTAAATTGAGCCATAAGTACATAACATATTGCAAGTTGCATAAAAATTTTCAGACTGGGTTGACTGCAGCTGTTTCAAAATACTTTGTTTTTTAGAACTATTATCTCCTTTAAATGTTCTGCAGTAGTCGCTTCTTGAGCCACTTGAAAATCAATTTTCAAAGCCTAATTTTTCTTACAGGAAAAAAAAAGCCCCTCCAACTAAATACAAAGCTGGACAAATCAGGTACAAAAGATGTAATCTAGTTTTGGCCCCAAACCTGAATGTTCTTCAGAAAGAATTGCTGAAAGGTGAACAAACGAGGGTATCAGTGGAACTTTGCTACTGTTACAATTTTTCCAATTTATCTATTAATAAATCTAAGAATCACTCTTAAAGACAACTGCAGCTATTAACAGTGAATCAGTAGCTTAAAGTGGTTTTGGATTTCCTGGAAGTACAAAAATACAAAAAAGCAATGAAGATTACACAAAAAATGTGGCTCAGTTCTGAAAGAATGCATTTTATTCAACTTTGTTCCTGTTTGATGGCTTAGCAACATCTTCCCCCTGCTTCTTGCTTCCCGTGACTCTTAACACTGTGAAAAGGAAGTCCTGGGTCATCTTCCCTCTATTGGCATCATTAAAACATACAAGGTTCACTGGAGACAATATTTTCACAACTGTTGCAGAGGTGGTGTACATGTTAGTGACCACAAGAAAGGAGAAAAGTGTGTTGAGCTCTTAATACAATATTAAGAGTAGTAGGATTATGCATACAGTGGGCACTTTACAATGTGAATGTTAACTCTATTGCTAACAATAATTAGACTAAAATACCTAGTTGAAATAATCTATTTTAATTGATGAAGAGCAGTGCAACGTGCAAACTAGTTCCAACATTTTGTAAAAGAATCTGAAATCTAGTTCTATCAGCTTTTTTTCCTAAAACTTCTTGGAGACTTTGTTCAACCCTGTTTATTCATTACCTTCTTAATGGGCTATAATAATGTTTATGTGTTCCAGAGAAGGCTATTTCCCTTTTTTTTCATCCTTTTGATAACACTTGCACCATATGGCAGGACTTTTTTCTGTAAAGGAAATATGGGTCACCTAACAAAGTGGCTTTAATAGCCTACAAATTGCTTGAAATATCTTTGATTATCCACTTTAAAAAGTTTAAACAGCAAAAACCCCAAAACACCCCACTGATCTTGCTTCCTCTCATTTCCGTTTCAGACTGACCAGGCTTGCTGGAGTAAGCTAAAACTTGCCCTATCCAATAGAAGTGCAGATCACAGAACAATTTCTAAACAATTCTGTGCCAGCCAAAACAGCAGGAGTAGGTTGTTGCAAGCTTCTGGAAGCAGCTATTAAAATATTGACATTGTCTTCAGAAGTTTCTGGATGGCTGTCCTACGAAAATAATATTAACCTGTTTGATGGAGGCTTCTTACAGTAACTTAAAAAAGGTTCAAATGTTGCTGTATTAATTTGAAGAATAAACACTTTGTTGTAAAACTAATCTCGTTTAGAGATTTCATGTTGTGGGGGAAAGACTGGTTGTTTTTCATTCTCTAAACAGCTGCAGTACTCTGTTGGAATGTGCCTCTGTCATTCAGTACAATGCACGCTAAAAATAAATTTTGCAAACAGTGTAGAAAATAAACCATTTCTAATGGGTGAAACCTCTTTGATGTGAATGTAAAACCATTAAACAAGGAATGTGCAATTAAGTTTTCTGAATGAAGCTTTATCAGGTGTTTGTGGAGACCTAGTTTAAAAAAAAGATCATATTTAGTCGATAGCTTTTCCTCAAGGCAGGCTTTGTATTTGTGTAGTCAGCGTCTGCAATTCTAGAACAGCTTACTGGCACGTTGCATGCATGGGAAGGCTGGCATCAAGTACCCAAGGGTGTGAACATTTCAATGTTAGGATGAAGTGGGTCATAGTTTGTACGTGTCTGTTTTTCAACGTTACCTGTAAAAGCATTTTTTAACAAGCTTAGATGTAAATGCCTGAAGTTAAGTGATTCTCACACTTAGTTACAGTGGTTTAGTTCAAGACGTTTCTGGTTTTGAATTGAGTGAGGAACATTACACAGTCCTTTGTATGACCTGGTAAGTAATAGCTGGTATTGTTTATATTACAATCTTGTTTCTTGTACAATAGACAAGACATTCTTCAGATTTTGAGAAACGCTAAGAAGTTTTAAGCGTTTCCTGGTTAATTTCTTTAAAACAGGGCTTGATTCTGTGGAATTTCCCAGATTCTGTATGACTTAAATTTTATTTTGTGCACATCTTAAATATTAGAAACTTGGTAACCTTCCTATCTATGACTAATTCAATTGCATCCCTGTAAATACTACTGCATAAATGCTAATGGCCCCTAATTTTGAAAGGTGATTAAGTGTCCAAGTCTTAATGAGTAGCCGAAAGGAGCAATCTTTTCTGTCCTCCCATTGGTAATATCCTGCTGCCTCCCTTACAGCAGCAGAAGCACTTCATAGTGAGCTCTTCTATCTTACTAAATTAACATTGCTGATGGAGTGCTATGTATTTAAATAGTCATAGAAATTATTTTAAATAAAACTGCAAAGCCAGTTCAGGAATTAGGATGTTACAACTGTGGATATTCACAGATAAAAGTGAATGTGCATGATTGTACCTTCTAGTTTTCCCAACAGGTTCTTTTTGAGCTATTTGCAGAAAGTCAATGTCACCTGTGAAAAATAAATTACCATGAAGTCATTAAGTAGTCCAAGATCATAGAACACCTACATGGCAGAGATGGGCACTGCTTTTTCCAGTACCAGACATACTGTTCCTGACTAAATTAATTTTATCAGTATTAACAGTATAATTCACAAAAAACCCACTTGTCTAGGATTAGCTGTTCCACATCACCATGGAAAACATGAAAAACTGATTCAGGCAGTAATTCTGCATATAGTGTCATGTGGGTTATAAAGTAGTGATGGTTTTGTTGTCATTTCCTGTCATTAGGGCTTTGTTACGTTTCCAAATATTACCTGGTTTTAATTCATGTGTATAAACATCTAACGTACTTGGAGCAGAATGCCACTACTTCAATGTTCTGAATAAATTTTCTTCTTTCTCATGCTCCATCATGAGAAACACATTGATCTTGTGTGATCGAAGTTTTAGGCAATTCATGCACTTGACAGCTGAAGTATAAATGTTTTCACAGCAAAAATACCAATTTCTGTGATCTGTGTTATTATTGCAAGCAATGGCTTCTGAGCACTTTTGTACGACCATGGCATCGCATGTGGAGCTGCGCATTTTACATGGTTGAGCAGTTCTTTTAATGTTTGCAATCCACTCTTAAAAATGTTGACTAGGAACAGATCTGAACAAGTGGAAAGGAAGTAATCTGCTCTTGTTGCTCTCGGGAATTGCCACTTAAAAGAGATCATTGCTCTCAGGAATTACCACATACAGAGCTCAGAATCTATTCCCACTTCTAGAGTCTGAGCCAAACCAAAATAGAAAATCTTAACTGCAACTTTACTGCAAACTTACAAAACTGTCCAAATAAAATTTACAATTTCATCTGTCCTAGTAACAACAGAATCTGTGGTTATTGAGTAAAACTAACTTACAGAGAATTCCTTGCATAAGTTACTGTCTCATAATGTGTATCTTTGACATCTGTGTTGTCTGCATGGAAATATCTCAGTGTCTGAGGTTTGGGAACATGTATTTTGACCAGAGGGAAAAAAAAAGTCCTGTTGTGGGTCTAACAGTGAGGCAGTTTCATCCTGCATATTTTAAAAGGATTGCAAATATATTTCTGATCCTTCATGATCAAATCAAACCCTTTTGCATTATGCATTTAACTTGACACTTGTATTGAGAACTCAAGACTCTATGTAGCTCCTGGAAAGGAAACATTCTTAAGTTAGGTACATCAAATCTTCAGCACTTGCATGTCAGGCAGTTTTTTCGTGACCTGTTTAATAGTTTGACAAGAAAATATTTTGACATCAGTTTTTTCATTTAATTCTTCCCACAGCAACCACATTAAGAAAAATGTATAAAATATTTATCTTCTGAAATTATTTGTCATCTTTTTCGTTTGTCAAAGTATAAATAATTATTTCCAGGTGTTGATTTGCAATGAACTTAAAAGCCTCAGTCAGCAAATCTTTAGAGTAATTCCAAGTTTGAGGTAGACCAAGTTTAAAACTGCTGCTTTCAGATACTGTCTGCATTTAAGTTTCTTAACTCATCTTTCAGTCCTGGGCAGTCTGCATCACCTAACTCCTCTGTTGACAACACTGTTTGGCATGGCTGGCTTGAATGCTTAAGATGGTCAGTGTCTAATTTTCTAATACCTGTTACCACAACTTCATCTATTTTATTGTGGCACAATCCCATTTTGGTTTGGGTCTCTAAAAGGACAAACTTCCACAAATGTCAGTGGCTCTAATTCTTTGTGTCATTTCAGTAATGGTTTTTCCTGGGTGGCTACGCCTGTTCTTTCACTGTGTTATGTGGAAGTTATTTCTTTAATGCTTTCACTATTCATTCATCACTTTACTGCCTGTTTCACACCATGTAGCACAGTGGCTAGAAAGCAATTAGTAATTTATTTTTTTTAACACAGTAACTTCAAGATCATTATCACAAGTCCCAGTATGTTCAAATTAAGAAATTATGTTTTTAAACTGCTTGGTTTCTTCTTTTATAGCATTTCAAAAAAATTGTTTTACAGAAATTAAAAAATCGAAGAAACTGGTTCAAGGTGAAAAAAGGTTGGCACTGAGAGAACAACTACTGTGCTGGTCTTCCCACTGATCTACATAGAACAGTTTTTGCTGGTCTTTCTTGAATATGCACTTACATCACATCTTACAGTCTTAAAGAAGTGAAAACCAAAGGGGTCATGGGGAGGAAAAAACCCCACCCACTATCATTGCAGACATTTCTCATAGAACACTGGAAGAGAAGCATGAGCAGGGCTGGGTTATCCACCAGCTGATCAGGGTGAGATAACCTCATTTGCTGACATATAAAAATAAAATAAAGGCTTCATTTTAAAGTCGGTAGTGTGAAGAGGAAATAGCTACACTTGCTATAGCACTTGGGTCACATTTAATTCAGCATGATTCTTTCTTCCCAGCCAGATACACACTTTCTAATCCAAACTTCACACTAGCCTAAACAAGTGAATTATTGCAGCTTTCCTGCTGGGCTACCTCAGCACTAATAACTGCAACTGAGAGTTGCATTTGGCCTAAGGTGTTTAGATTAATAGTTTAATAGCCTGCCTTACAAAATTAAAAGGGGGATTGAAAAATATTCAAAATGGCATTCTGAATACTTGTGGCTTGACAGATCTTATTTGTACTTTTTACATACACACTATGAAACAAGTATTATTGAAAATCTTAGTATCACCATTAGGTGGCACAGCAGTGAATGCATCTGACCCACTGGATTTCGCTTTCTCCTCTCCCCCAGAGCCCTAAATGACTCCCACCCTTCCTCCAGAGCACAACAGACACTTCTCACAAGCTGAGACATAAGCAGATTCTTCATACACTGACTGCTGCTTCAGGAAGCTTTCCTTATTTATACTTGAATGTTGAAGGGGGCCCGAGAACACCAAGCTAGCACCTCTCTTTTGGGAATGGGGAATCAAGAAATGGCAGAATGAGTGATCAGCACAGTACTTCTCTGTACTAGCATATTGAGAAACTGCTGGTGGTTAGAGTTAACAGAGATAGTTGTGCAGGCACAATGCTGGAACACAGCTTTGTCTAGCCCTGCAGGTTCTCTGAGCCTCTCCATTTAATGCTAACACATGAAGAATAAGCTCTGTACACCTCTGCAGAACAATTCATATGGGGCCCTCAACATTACAGGTCCAATGAAGTCAAGACACTTCCCCAGCCTAACAGAGATTCTGTCTCAGCAGTATACACAAGCAATCCTTGTTCATTTTCAAGCAAGAATTTTGGGAGACCTCTTTGTGATCCCAAATTTAAATTCTACCCTCAGAATGTACAATGGTGCCCATCAGAATTGCTTGGCTGGCTCCATTCAGGCCCATTCATTAAGATGGCTGGGTGCCCATTCACATGGTAGCAGACTCTTTTCACAGTGTTGAACTGCCAAAAAGGTTTAGAAGAATAATCTGCACAGTGTTGCAAGCCCTTGTTCCTCTGGAGAAAGTTTTTTCCAGCACATGATTAACACTACATATCTATTTAGTCTATGAGCTTTTGACAAGAAGTTACAGTTCTCAAAAAACACTGCTAGAAGTAATAGACTGACCCAAATGTCAGATAAATGCTGCATTCCCCAAACAGCACAAGTGATAACACCAGAGGGATTTCAAAGGGACAATGACAACCTATCTTTTCTGTGAGATGCCTACCTTACTTCACAAGACTTCTGTAAGCACTGAAGTCTACTAAAAAGTAACCATCTACAGTCCCTTTACAACAGGCTCCTCCCAAAAGAGGCAATGCAACCCCCTTTCATATGGTAACACAAAGCATCTCAAACACCAGTAGATTCTCCCAATGGATTCTACAACTACTCCAGAACTATTAACTTCATTTCAGATTCTAGGACTGTAGCTGTACAGATTTGCAGTTGCAAGTTTCACAGCTGCAAAAACAGCAATTCCGCCTGACTGCCCTGGGGCAGTGACAAACAAGCCTTCCCGCATATCACTGTGTTCAGGTAGGAAAGGGCTAAACCATTTACCCTGTGGTCAAGCTGCTGCTCAATTCTGAACTTACCAGCTTTCATTATTAGCTTTGTTTTTTTCCCACCTCAGTTTCACCACAAGAGGGAGCAGAAACTCCCCACATTTCTTACCTGGCTATCACTCAAAAATAAACCATGACAGTTAGATCCACCACCAATGGCTTTCTCGGCCCAGCCCAGATACCAAAACTTTTGTTCAGAAAAATTCAAGTAGAACACTCAAAAAAAGTAGAGTTGTAAGTGCAGGCACTGCAAATGTATGCCTTGTTGTAGAAGAGAGACCATCTCCAGATCAAGAGGGTTGTGCAGTTGCTGCTTGTGAAGAAAAAAATAAGAAAAAAAAATCTACAAGATAAACATTAGCCTATAACAAAGTTTATCAACTTAGTTTATATTGGTCTTAGAGAAAGTGTGCATATGTACACATGGACAGTTTCCATATTAACATACAATTCTCTGCTTTCACAGGAGCTGAGTTACAATGTGTTATTTTATCCATAATCATTCCTATAGGCTTTTTCTTGGATGCGTAATACCATTCTCCGAGCATAGAAATCTCTATATTCCTCAGGTAGCTCTTCAAGCGTTTTCAAGGCCCTGTCCAAGATCTGTATAGCTCTAGAGGCTGCTGTGGGATCTTTATTTCCATAAGTATCACTCTTATCATAGGACTCAGCAGGAAGGTGCTTCCAAAAGACGTTTAGCGCCACTCCAAATTCCTCAGAAATTACATTGTGGAACCACAAAGCTGTAGGAAGAGGAGTGTCTAAAATGAAAAATACTATCTGAAATTTCCACATGACTCATAACAAGTGTCAGAATCACCCAAACTGAATCATGCCTGAATATATCGCATTGCACCAATTTAAGACACTCTTCACAACGCTTACGTCAATCCGTAACTTCACACTAAAGTAACAATTGCTGAAGTATGAAGAGATACTCAAATGTAAGCAAATGATAAGCATGTGTAGGATGAAAATAAGGGATCTTCCCTGTTCACCTCACTAATCTCTACTCTGAATGCAGGTATTTATTTGCACAGATTGAGTCCCTAACCTTGCACAGGATGTCCAAGTACTAATGTAAACCACTGGCATCAGCCAGCTGACCCATGCAAGTTGCTAATCTTTTCATAGAGAAGTCATAAGGCTTTTCACTGGAATCATCATGGCTGTGGTAAGGAAGACATTTTTGCCTTATCAAGTACATTTTAAAAATAAATCGAATATGGTATATTTAGCCTATTTCAATTTTAAGCTAAAAGGCTGAAAGCCATACTTACTGCAGCTTAGCTGCTTGTATGTGCTGAAAAGCTTATTCTGATAAATTAACAAGAAGTTTCTTCAAGGTTAAGAGGAGGGTCTGCTTCTACCTCTTCCATAATAACCACTCACATTCCTCAAAGAACATTTCCCTTTCCAGTGATAAGGATTCCAGAATGCTGACAAAGCTAGCAACATTCTCAAAAATCCCTACACTCCCTAGTCATTCTTAAGAGTGTTGAGTGTCTCTTAAGTTTGGACCAGCACACCTACTGCGAAGACAAACTAGTATCTGTACTGTAGAGAACAAAACTGAAATTACATGTGCTGACATTAGCAACAGTGTAACTTACCTTTCAATAGCTGTAACCAAGTTTCTTTAGAAAGAAACACAAATAATAAGTTAAACATTAAGTAACAAGTCCAAGGCTGAGAATCTATTTTAAATCTTCCTAAAAACCTACTGCCTTCTTGTTTACTGGCCTGTTTATATTGCCCAGATAATACGAAAAGCAACAGAGTAAGTATCTTCCACAAACTCATGATGAGTTAAAATTAAAAATCAGTAACAACTATGAATAGTTCAATAGGAGTAAATCAAATTACTTCCCTTATGAGCAGAATTGTCATCTCAGCCCAGGAAGCATCTTTGTATTTTTAGCTTGTGCAGAAGAATTATTAGGACTTGCTTTTTCATTCCCAAAAGGTGATTATAAATTTCTAGAAGGTCAAATAACTCTTCATCAAATTACTCATCAACCACATGTCTCACAGTACTAAAGTGCTAGAGCTACAGATTAACAGAAATGGCACTTCACTCAAATTCTGTCATTAGAAAACTCAGGTCGCTGAAGTAATTTCAGATTTCACAAGTTGATTTTATAGTGCTGATCTACTAAGATAAATTCAGAAGCACACAGTGCAATCTTGAGGGAAGATACCATTTGTATGCAGATATAATACCTGTTATTAGGCTAATTCGTAAAGTTGGAAGTAGACAAGTTTTGCCAATGTCTTTACATGCTCCCACTTATAACACAGAAATGCTTTAGTAACATCTTCCCATCCCTAGAAATGAGAAATTGCTAACAAAACTGTTTAACAACACATCATCAGGAACTATTTGTTACTTACCTGGAATAAATAACACATCTCCTGCTTTCAGAAAACACTGATAGCGCTTGGCTTTCACAAAAAGGGGATATTTCTCAAAGTCTGGGTTATCCACATCCAGCACCTCTGATTTAGTACCTAGGAAAGTTTTCAAAAGTAATAAATAACCGTTGCTACTCTTCCAAACAGTAACAAAGGATTATCATGTTGCTGGAAATGGCAACTCCTGAACCAACGATAATACTGTCTTATTGTTCTGTAACTTCCTAAAACCAGGCAAACCTGATGGCACTCCTTATTTACTGAAGAGACATATTCTCCTGTTGCCTATATTGCTCCTGTAACTGCAACCTTATTGGCACTAAACCACATTTTCCCTGATATTTAAAAAGCTGTTTTGAATCCGGAGCACTGTACTCCTCCACCGTTAGGTGTTGAAAATGGAACCCAGCAAAGTGCTGTGCTCCTTTTCAAATTTCCTGACCTGCCCTACTAAAATGGTTGGTTTTGACTAAAGCAAAACACATCAGAATTATGGGACCAAATGACTTCCTTTATATCAAGCCATCTGTTAGTGATTTTTTTCTACAGCGCAACGCTTGTGAGCTGGAAAGGCAACTATGATCACCAGACTCTGAACAAGATAAATCTGACATGCATACCTGATAAATACAAATATGGTGCATCTCTAGGACTATACAAAACAACTCGTTTTCTCCCTGTTACTTGGATTAAGAAGTTATCCATTACCTGGAATAAGCATAGTAAGAGAGAGGTCAGCCAACAGTTAAGAATGAATACATAGCCTGTAACTAATCTAAAATATCATCAGCTTAAAAAAGGGAATTATTAAAACCTTCACATGCTAAGAATTAGCTAAAAGAGCTTTCACATACAGTTAATCTAAAATACTCAAGAATGTGAGTTATTTTATCCCCTTTGCTGCACATTCTTGACAAATAGCATATTTCTAAACACTATTACTTTTCAAAAAGTTTATTTTCTTAAATAGGAATCAAGTTCTTCCATCTTAAAACAGACATATGACACTTTGGACATACAAACCAGCAAAATACAATGAAAAATATATTTGGGATTCCTTTTCTTGTCAGTGTTACCTCTAGCTCATTTTGCTGACTTTCTATTGATAAAGGATTCTTTTCCCTAATTATAATGCAAAAATCTATCTTTCTTATAAATACATTTATTCAGAATTAAACTGTTCCATGTTAGAAGATAATCTTATTTGGAATCTACCAAATTGCATTGTAGCAACAGACCACTCAAATCATTGTACAATTACCAATATTCTGGCCATTAGAATAAAAAAATTAGGTTCTCGAAGATGAAAATGTTGACAGTTACTGCATTTCAGACTTTTAACTGAAACTCAAAACAGTATAAACAAAAAAAGGAAAAAATCAAACATCATTTAATGTGACAAGTATGGAATTAGACATAAAACAAGTAAGATATCATGCCCACGCAATACTTCTATTTAAAATTCATTGTACCACTGAATATTATTAATTTCACTATTTCAAAATATGTGAAGTTTGTCATTAACAGATATTTTTCAGAGATTTGCACCTTAATATCTTAACTCCATAATGCCATCTGCAACATTTTATGCTTAACACATGTATTACCTACATCATAATGTGTCCATAATTGTAATCCAGCTGAGCTTATGCGGAAGACGCTAGAGAAGAACTGTTCCTTCTCAAAATACTCTGGAATCTGAACATCTTTGGCCAAAACAGGAAACTGCTTTCTGATATCTGCAATATCCTGAAACAAAAAGGACATAACTCTTAGAGAACCATATATGCACACTAAAATAAGGGAGCACTTCACTATCATTTACTATCATATGAAACACAGGGCTAGAACTTCAGTACTGGCAAATAGCTGAAAATAGCAAAGTTTTTTGGTGGTCACCCTTTCAGCATTGACTGATATTAGAACAGCCAGAGATCTGCTTTGAATCATGCCTGCTAGAAATCACACTGAAGAAGTAAGAGATCGTCAGAAATCCTGTTATATTGGTTTACAACAAAAGCTAAAGAATGAGAGATGAGGAATGTACTCTTCAGTGATCAGCTAAGCTCTTGTATAATAGCAACTATTTCAGACACTTTAGTTTAAATATTCTGACCTAACTCCAGTTAAATTCACAGGAAAAGTGACCATAATCAAGTTGTATGCCTGTATTACACAGCCAGCAGATGACAACAGGCTTTAAAAAACATTCCTAAACTGCTACTTTACAATATTGGAACTGTAATCTCAAGTAACTCACCTTCCTAGCATCTTCACCCACTGATCGCAAATAGTATTTTTCATCCTAAGGAGAATACAAAAAGAGAGTTGGGGTTTTTTTAATTAATTACAAACACAATTAAACAAAGAGCCTGATTTTCTCATTCATGTAATGCAAGACTTCATTAGAACATGGTACAAATAAATGGCATTTAGGAATTCAGCTACTTAGGTTTACTGACTTTAGTGCTCCCTGCTGTTCATCTCAAGAAATAGGAAAAATACATTAATTAGCTGAGAGTAGAAGAATGAAGCAGGGGGAGACTCATAAACTGCTTTAGCATTGCTGTTAGAGAACAGCTTCAAAGGAAATACTATTGCAGGAAGCTGTTTCAATTGTCTTCAAAATTTCTATGCAGCACAAAAGGTAAAAAGCATCTCTGCATTCAAAACTGTTTGCTCCCTAGTCACAGTTACCTGAAAAATCCCTAGTCTGACCACTGTTACAAAAAGCCACACATTTGCCACACAAATTACATTTCAATAAATCCATGTTTGTATTTTCCTAGAAGATGCAATTAAACATACCTTCATCACATTTTCTTGCAAAACACCTAAATGCTAGTTATTATTCTAAAGAAAGGTTTCATGTCTCAATTTTATACTGGAATTTTTTCTCACGTAAGCAGTTTTTGTCAACAGGAACAAGACCACTGAAGTTAACTACACTGTATACATAGAAAGCAATTTCCAAGAAAAATTATTTTCTCCCCACATTTTTTCATTTGGCTCCAAGCCACACAAAACAGTTGAATCTAAGATTAAGTGCTTTACTAGAGTAAGACTTTAAATTCCAAGCCATCATTTTCCCCTCAGTATACTAGCAAAATAACAAATACAAGTAACTGTATCGCTAAGGCAATTACCTCAGAAAGAAAGTACTCCTTGTGTTTGACTTCAGCTGCTCTTTGTACAAATACATCAAAAGGCAGAGTTCTGAAATATAAGTATTTCTATTTATACAATGAATCAATGTGCACATGGGTTTTTCCAGCCCAGAACCCACCGTCACCTCAGCTGCCCCTTGACCACAAAGCTCCACTTTTTGCTGTACAGGCCCATGCTGCCTCTTTGCTCTGCCCTCTCTTTGCCGTGACCTCAGGCTTTTCCTTCTGGGTTGGAACTTCCATACATGGGGATAGAAACTGCATCTGGGGAAGAACTGCATCTGGGGAAGAATAACCCCATGTATCAGTAGAGGTCTGGGACTGACCTGCTGGAGAGCAGCTCTGGGGAAAAGGACCTTGGGGTCCTGGCTGACCGTGAGCCAATAATGTGCCCTTGTGACGAAGGCCTAACTGAAGATGCAATATGCTGCTTTTTTTTTTTTTCCCATGGTGACTAATCAGTGTTTGCAGTATACAGTACTGTGGTATACAATAGTTTCAACATTCAGAGAACTGCACATGCTAACTTTGTAAGGGGCTTGGTTTTAATTAGTAAATTAGTTTTTTTGTTTGCTTTTTTTTAGTAACATGAGCAAATACTAGGCTTGCATTTCATACAAGAATGCTCCAACAAAATATCTTTACAACGCTTCTTCGTGCCATCACTTTTATGTCCCTGTTTGGTCCCTCCTTTCCACCCTTGTAGTATTTATTCAGGGTGTTGAGATATTTGTGGAATGAAAAGAAGAGGGGGAAATCAAGGAAGGCACTTTGACACATAATTTAAAGTCTGCACAAAGTATCTTCATGTTTTCACTCTCAGCTTCAAATAGATGCTCTGTAAGTCTTAAAAGTTATAAACACAGACTTTTAAAATACAAAAGGCCTTGGAATGAAGTACCTATACACAAAGTTCTTACTGAGGAAATCCATCTGTGGCACCGTAGAAACATGAATCTTTACTTGTTTAGGTCCTTCAGCTTGGCTCAAGTAATCTGCTGTCCATTTGGTTGTGCAAGTGCCCAGTTCCATTCCTGTCAGCACTACTGGCTTTCTCTAAGGAACAAAAAAACAATTAAATGGTGAAATGATCATAGCATCCAGTGAAAAAAAAAACAAAACAACTAGGATTAGTTTTTCAAAGTACATGCACAAGTCAGTTAAATACTGGGACCTGCTACACAAAGTTGCAACTGATCTGTTAACAAATGAACAGAGTGAATCAGAATGCTGAATGTTTAAAAAAAATGCAATAAATCATGGGGTCATTTCTCTATTTACTACATTCTCTTTCCTAGCAGGTATAAGGAAGAATACAGAGAGGCCAAGACAATTTTAACATGCACTTTGTGCTGGGGCCATTGAAGCATCTAGCCAGACTGAGGAATATCTGTCGTCATTCTAGCCAGAGCTTAGCAGAAAACAGTCAAAATAGCATATAGTTAAGGTGCAGACTGTGAGTTGTAGTGGTACTGTATGTTCTCAAGAAAGAAGCTCTTTCCATCTTAAGGCTCCTTGATGCTGACAACCACAAACAGGTTTGATTCAGCACACACACACAAAATCAGTAGAGAGACACTTCTGCTTTGAATTGAGACCCCAGAGAAAAAAGGAAGCAGCAATGACAAAGCAACAAAACCAAAAATTACACTTTTTTAATCACTGTTAAAGAACATGAGCTCACAGAGATCAGCTGTCAAAGCTTTCCAGCATCGGAGAGGGGATTTGCCAGTAGGAGCTCCTTGCTCTTAAACTCACATCCAATGTAATGAACCGTGATACCTCTTGGGAAATACTTGCGGTTTGCCATCATCTGCTCTGCCAGGCGAGGAGGTGTCACAGGAAACCCTCTAGCTTCCCTCGTGTCCCCCTACGGTCCCAGTCCGTTCCAGCGGGGCCCCACTCACAGTGCCCAGCCTGCCGGAACCACCTGGGACAGCCGCCCCGGGCCCACCAGGGCCCTCCCGCGCGGCTGCGGAACGACTCCGGGCGGCTGGGCCACGTCGGGTCCGAGCCGAGAGAAGCACAGCGATACCTGGGGATAGATGTCTCGCAGGAACTGCTCCCGCCTGACCCCAGCCAGCCGCGCCACCGGCACGACTGTCTGTTGCCGCCGCTCCATGGCCGCTTCCGCGCCGGTGATCAATGTCCGCCTCCAGCTGCTCGCCCCGGAAAGAAGAGCTCGCGCAGTAAAGTTCCCCGCCTCCTTCCTCTCGGCGAGGGCCGGTGAAGCAGCGAATTCCTCCCTTCTCCGGGGCGCAGGTTCCGCGGTGACTGCGCGCTCCTCTGAGCTTATCCTCTGAATCACCTGTTACCCGGACCTCCACCACCTCCAGAGGAGGCCCCGCCGTGGGGGGAACCAGCAGTGGCGGCTCTGTTTCCCGCGGAGCGGGAGCCCCGGAAGGACGGGGCGGGAGGAGGGAGGGGACAGCAGCTATCATGGCGCTGCGAGCGGTTCCCGGCCGCTGCCGTTGGCTGGCGCGCGCGCTGGTTGCGCCGGGGGCGGCCCATATCCCGCCGCCCGCCGCCGCCTCAGCCCCGCCGCTGGCCGGGCTCCGGCCGCTCTGGCCTGCCGTGCGGTTCGCCAGCACCGCCGGGCAGGAGCCGGAGGCCGAGGGCCCGCAGCGGCGGGTGGTGGTGGTAAGGATCACTAGCCCCTTCGCCTGGCTCCGCACCCGCTTCTATTACCTCCTCATCCGCCTCTATTTCGACCAGGAGTTCAGCATCGAGGAGTTCACCCGGGGAGCCAAACAGGTAAGCGCTGGGTGGGTGGGAGCGCTGGGTGGGTGGGAGCACTGGGTCACCCGGGCTAGTGCGGTGCCTCAGGGAGACGAGAAGGGTCTGAGGTGAAAGGTGCCCGAGCCGTGCTGGTTGTGGCTTGGCCTGCCTGCCGCACCTCAGAGCTGTCTCGCCGAGCCGCCCCGCCCGGAGGGGCTGTCGGTGTCCGCGTTTAATTTTACGTGTGTAAAATTTACGTCTTCTCTCGTGTATAAAAGAGATGGGGTTCCCACTTCTGGCTCCAAGTGCCTCACTTCTGAAGGAAGTAATCAGAGGTGTGCTTTTCTTCAGATTTTTCTCATTTTCTTTTCCCAGATTCCATAATTGAAATGAGCTGGTTCAGCCATCCCTCAAAGTAGTATGAAGAAAGGTGCTTCCAGATGATTTAGAAACCTTAACGGGAAACATATCTCCTCTTGGCTGGTTTTCCTAAAATGACAAAGCTTAGGCAGGCATAGAGCTGGTGCATTTATTTGTTTCTCCGAATTTATGAACCGAATACATGTTGTCAACACAGTGTGGCAAAGAGGGAGTGATCTGAAAGCGAATCATGTAAAAATTACTGAGTTATCTGCTGTTAAACTTCAGTTACTGTATTTAATTGAGAAACAACAACAACCAAACAAGAAACGAACCCAAAACAGCACATCAGGTGATAGAGGACTGAATTTTAAAATGCTTAATATCACTTTGAGATAGAAAAATAAACAACTCTATACTGAATTAGTTGGTGCATGTGCAGAACCACTGGTTTTACCTTGCCCTGGGTTTCTTTGTTTTTACTTGCTGTAGAGTCTGAAACAGTCAGCATTTCACAAGTACAGTACTTGAATATGCAGAGGCATTATTGTGTGTAACTATGCATGCAAAATTGACTGGAAAAGGAGAGTTGAGTTTCCTGAAACTTGGAGAGTAAACCAGATTTTTTATTTTTTTTTAATAAGCTGTGCATTCACTTGGCTGTTACCAAAAGGCTTGATGCCTTAAATGAGAGACTGAAAAGAAACCTGATGCTTTATCAGTTGGTGGAATCACCCTATTAATGCTGGAGAGCTTCCATTTCAATGGTGATATACTGTGTAAACACTGAAATCTTAAATCATGGAATATTTGGGTTCCTTCTGGCATAAGGATGGGTTTGTCTGAAAACTAAACCAACCCAGTGTTATTTGTTCATTTGTTTTTGTTTGTTTTGGGTTTTTTTGTAGGCCTTTTCTGTTGTTTCAAAGCTGCTGTCTCAGCGTAAACTTGACCTGCTGGATGAACTTGTATCAGCAGAGGTAAATTATTTGTCTCCTATTCTAGTAATTGATTTTGCATTATGTAGTAACATGCATTCAGCCTTTCATTATCTACAAATATTGACAGTTTGGTTTAATAGGAGAACAGCATAAGGTGGAACAGGGCAATTGTTTGTCCTGCAGCGTTTTTGTTTCATTTAAGGCATGAAACTTAAAGTTACTGTACTTAAAAATAAAAATCTTACCACTGAGCATAAGGGCAATTGCCAAAAAGATTGCTGGTGTACCAGAAAGGATTGAAAGGCTGTGGGTTCTGGTTAGCAGGTGGCATTGCATAACTCTGTTGGTGTAGGCATGTAGCTGACGCTTTTGGTCTGTGCACCAGAATTCTGACAAAGAAGGAACTGGTCCATGCTCATCCTTGCTGCAGTAATGCTTTCCCACCCCCAAGCAAATCATACAGCCAGTTACTGGTCTCAGCTGGAAGGCCTCGATCTTGTGTCATGGTCTCAGTGATATGGCTGACCTGGCTAGTTAAACATCAGTGCTGTGTGTTCTGTGTTTTTATGAATTTTTAATTGCTGAAGTTGTCTTGGCCTTCCCAGGGGACCGAAGTAGCAGATGCTTCAGAGTCAAGTGGAGGAAATACTTCAGGTCTATGCCTTGTTACTGGATGTCAGCTTGGCCTGCCCTATTACCACCCATGCCTTTGCAGCAAAAATTTTGGTGTTCTAGTGCATCCCTACTGGACAATCTTGCCTTCTGTCTCTGAGCAGAGATAGCAATAAAATGTGAGTTTTTTTCTTATAGTTGTTTTGAAAGAGCATCTCCTCTTCCTCTGCTCATTGTAAATTCTTCAGGTGATCTGGTTAACACTGATCCAGAGACCTCAGGTGACCAGAGCATGTAGTGTCTGAGGCTGTGATACCACACTACTTTGTTGCTTTGGCCAGTGAATTTTATACCAGCAAAATGTATTAGAAACCAATGTCTTCTAGTGAAAACTGCCTCTTGCTTCCATAGGACCTCAGGATTTGATCATTATTAAAAAGTGGCAATTCAAGTTAGGCTAAAAACTGAGTATGAGTTAAAAATAAATCCTGCACAGCTTCATCCTTCCTTGTGGCATGTCTTTCTCATGTGGTGTTTGAGGTGATGCCTTTGTTCAGTTGGTGCACTACACCCTTCTACTTGTCACAGCTATGTAGGTCTTAGGACACTCAAATGCTATGGATGTGAATGTGATATGGAACCAGAGCAATGATTTTTTCAGTCTTTTCTTATTGTGTATAAACTTTTTGTATTGGAAATGTGGATCACAAAGTTGCAAAGATAAACTTTGTGGTAATGGAACTGATTTTCAAATAAATTTATGAAAGATAACTATGAAATAATTTAATAAAAAGCTAAGGAATATGCACATGAAATCAGAAGTGAGAAGGCAGAGTGTAAGTATGATTGTGGAAGCAAGCTTAGCTTGTGTTTTCTTGCTGCACAACTTCTGTTTTGACAGTACCTTTTCCAAACATTTTTTAAAATACCTTGTTTTCATTGACTTGAGGATTAAATTTATCTTCTTTAATATTGCTGAATTAGGGTTTGGGATTGCCCAAACTTCCCAGTGCATTTTCATTTCTGCTGTTGTATATGTTATACAAATGTTCAGCGATACAGCTCATTTTATTAACTGCAGTAGAAAAGATTGTTACTCCAATTTCCTAATGAAAAACTGACAGTTTTTCTGAATTTAGGTACTTCAGGTGCTGAAGGAAAAGATTTCTTTGCTCCCTGACAACCACAGGGATGCTTTAGCAGCTGACATTGATGCAATCATGTACACAACAGAAGGAGATGTTCGCATTTACTATGATGATGATGGTATGTTTAGAATTCTAAAACAATTCTGCAATGGGCAGCCTAATTTCCTGATTTTGCTACTAAGCAGGCATTCTCCTTACAGATGTGTTTTTGAGTACTGTTTCTCATTCCTTGTTCTTCTGTTTGTAGTTCATCTATATATAATGCCCTGATTTCTTTTTAAACCAGAACCTGAGGAATTATTGTGATTAGTCATAGTACTGTTTTGATTTCAGTTTAGGTCTTGCTCATTCCTCTTCTTTTGTGATTTCAGATTTTTACATTATTAGTCCTTAGCAATCTCAAACCACTCAAAACCAATTATTTCACCATGTGCAGAAAGCCGTTGCATCAGTGATTAAAAAAAAATATCTTCCAAGAAGAATAGTGAAGACTGGTTAATGAAATAAATGTTGCTGTCTGTACTTCTGTTCTTCTTTCATGAAATACACTTTGTTCTAGGACTTCTTGATAATTTTTTTTTTTAGCTAGTGATGAGCTGAAACAAGGTTTTCTTTTCATTAAATAGCAGCATTATGTGCTCAGTCACTATCAGACACAGTTGAGATGGCTTATAGTCTTAATCATGGGTCTTCCAATGAGCATTTCAAATTTTAGACCCAGTGAGCTTTTTCCTCTTTTGGGAGATAGGGATTGGTTTTTTCTCTTAGTTTACTCCCGAGTTTCAACTACTTTATATACTTTTGTAGTATCAGTAGTTGGCTTTGGACCTTGTGGTAACCAGCTTTTTCATACTGTTTGATTATGTACGATGTCACACTACGCTCAGGAGAAACTACCTTTCTACACTGTGTTTTTATTGCTGAGCAGCATGAATATGGCTTTAAATAGCTTTGTTGTTGTTCTATCATGCATTCTTTATACCTGAAGTCAGCTGCCCTTCCAGGGTCTCACTAGAATATATGCTAGATAGCAAACAGGAGTATGTGACCAATGAGAAAAATGAGATCTACCTTATGCTTTGATTTATTTCCAACAGGAAGAAAGTTTGTTAGTATCCTGATGCGCTTCTGGTATCTGAATGGTGCTAACCTACCTGATGAAGTACCAGGTGAAACAAAAGTTTTCCAGATTATGTTTGGGGAGGAAAGCACGAAAGAAAAAAGACATCTTTTAACAGCAAACTATGAGTAAGTTTACTTGTCCTCTTTTTTTTTTTTTTTTTTTTTTCTTCCCTGTACATCCTCTAGCTGTATGGAAAGCAGTTTGGGAACTAAAAGTATTCATATTGTGCCAGTGCAGAACGTGGTATGTTTTAATTTGCCTTGATTCTAATCTAAGTTAGTTCTCATCCAGCTTTCCAGTTTTTATTCTAGAGCCAAATTTTTTAAATAACTCAGGAAGTAATTCTGTTATTCCCTTGCTTCTGAGTCGAGATTAATGGGAACTCTTTCTGTCAGGAAGAGCAATTAGTTGGAGCATTGAATGAGGTTTCTGATCTTTTGCTATACTGCTGCTGTAGCTTTCAGGAAACAAGCCAGTATCAGTCCTTGTTTCCAATTTCATGTAGCACAGCTAACAGCTATGCAGTCAGGCCAAGCAGTCAAGTGTGGTGGTGTTGACTTGTCACTTCCCTCACAAAAGTCAGAACTGCAATTAGCTGAGAAAGCAGCTCATGAAAGAGGAAAATTTTCAGCTAAATGCTTCCTGCAGAAAGGAACAAAAAAAGCAGCACCTGGTGTTCAGATAATTCATGCCAGTCTGATCCAAGCCCTCAACACGTATGTTGGATAGATGGATTTTCATAGAAATGCTTGTAAATAGTGTCTGTGTACTGATCTCAGAGCAGTGCAGACGTATCTGCACAGCTGGCAAATACGGAAAATAACATTTGCGGAAGTTGGAAAAAGTGAGGATTTGGTGAGAGAAATGCAATATAATCAATGACTTCTACACACAGTTTGAAATGGAGAGACTAGGGAGTCTAGATGATCAGGAACTCTGAAACAAAGGAAGCACTCTGAGGACACCAGTGCTTTTTGCCTGGGTGGGTTTTTGTGGATCCCTCCGTTAGGCAAATTCAACATGTTTGTAGAGTCAGAGGCTTCTGAGGCTCCATTAACCTCAGAAACCTCCCCTGAAAGCCCTATATACCAGTTCCTAATTCCCAGCAGAGACATGTTAGCAAGTATGCATTCCCTCTGCTATTTACAGTGCTAACCTAAACTCAAGTGGGCAAAGATGCTGTGCTCTTGGAAGCCTGGTGTTAAGTATTCGGGTGTCTGGAAAAGACAGTTTCTGGGGGTGGATTTGCATGTAATTGCAAAGCAATGAGGTTATACCGTCTGTGTCCACAATATGCAGGTGACTTGGGAGCGTGAATATTTCAGCAGTCAAAGCTGACATTTTCAGGGAGGAAAGTGTTAGTGACTGCAAAAGGAAGAGGAAGATTCTTTGAAAATAGGAGTGGGTTTTTTAATTCTTTCAGGGAGATTCAGTACTACTGTTAGCTTGATGTTTGATGTATTTTTGAAAATGTATTACTTTTAAAAATATAGTTCAGTAAAAATGAAAACTTTCCGGTAGAATGCATGGGATGTGATTTCCCTTGACAATGCAGTTACCATCCCATTAAATACAACCCTTCATTTAGAGATGAAGGTCTGTCACAAAGCTATATTCATACTGCAATGAAAACTGAGTGCTCTCTTGATATCAGGGTCTTTGCTATTGCTGCTTGACCCTGTCTGTGGAATCTGAACTACAACACTATTAAGTCAGTGCATTTTGTTTCTTACTATAGAATTAATTTTGATCTTCCATTTTGTGGCATAAGCATCAGAGTCTAAGGAGCTTTCACAGGAGTAACTGAAGTAAAGTATTTCTTGATGATTTTTTGTTGTTAGTAGTTCTTTGAGGATCAAATAAATTTTAACAACACTTCAATTACTGTCTGTCTTTTTCTAGGTTCCAAAGAGAATTTACAGAAGGAGCAAAACCAGACTGGACAATTACAAGGATTGAACATCCAAGGCTATTAGAATAAATGCCTTCTACAGTCCTTTTATGCACCATTGTAGATGTTCTGATGTAACAAATATCAGCCTTTTTTTGAGCTTTTTTTTCCCCTTCCTGCCTTCTCCTTGAGAAGAGGGATGAATTTTGTACGTTTGATTTCCCAAAATTGGTTTTGAAATTTACACTATGCTGCAGCACTACAATAAAGCCTTTTCCCTGGAATAGGCTAGTACAAGTTTAATTGGTAATAATGCTCATCTAAGGCATTTACAACAGCACAGTTTCATGCACGGTGGTATTACGGGTATGTCAGCTTCTTACATTCTGAGAAGAAATGGTACTTCTTGAAGATAAACAACACTTCCATGGCTGGTGGCCCTCCTGAATTATTTTCATATGCTTCTTTTTTTCCTAGGGACTACACAATGTAGAATTGAATAATATGCAAGATGAAGTAGAGCTAGATGGACTTCTTAGATTGTCTAGCTTCAACAGTTCATTTTTGAGGTAATCTTGCTTTTGAGTATATTTGAGATTAAGAAAGGTAGAGCCATTATCAGTATTTGGTACAGGATTAGAGTAAGAAAAAATGTTTAGATTGCACTGGGAAATGGATCAAAGATGCATATTTTGAAAACTAATAACATCCCTTTCAATTCAATAACATACAGACAATTGCAAGTTTAGAGGCTTATGAAATAAAGATCAGTCAAAACCGTGAATTTTAAAGAAGATCCAACAGTGAAACTATATTAAGTCCTCTTTTTGAAATGCATGTTGAACAAATGAGCAAATCATTTAAATCAGATGCTGCAACTTCACAATTTCCCAATTCTCTGATTCTCTGTTTCTGGAACATGAGATCCCTAGTGTAAGTAGCTTGAGATTTTTCTATGCAGATCAACAGGACATCATCAGAATAGGGGTTTTTTATCCCCTAACTCAACTTTAAGTGTAAGGCTAACTTTCTAATCTAGAGATTCATGCAGTGTTTTAGAAGTAAAATACGTATAGTAACTGTGATTCACAGCAGTTGTGATTGAAAAGTATAATAAAATTTTCCATAGTTCAGCTCTTTTGATGCAATGATTTAATGAGAAGCATGTTTAAAGTTTATCAACAAGTTTTTATATCAAATATTGGCAAAATAATTATGGTATTTTTCTCTGCCTTAGCAGCAGCAGCCTAGCCCTATAGTGGAGAATTTGGAATTTGTTCTCTGGACAAAGTTCAGTGATGACAGAGAGCCTTGTCTTCAGGGGAGATACAAAATTATGTACTTAGAATTATATATAGCTATTTTGTATGCAGTCAGTCTGGAAAAGTTTGAGGCAGAGTGATAGATGTCTGTTATTCTGTGGACCATTTCCTGGAGTGATGTGAAATGGCAGCATGTCCAGTTTGGCCACAGAATGATGTGCCACAGGTAGTTGTGATGAGACATATGTAATGTAGTAACAGGAGGAACAAGCAGAACACTAGTGAGATATGCAGATTCATTTCTAAAAGAAGTAATTATTACGGAGTACAAGAAGACAAAAGCCAGTGAAGCCATGTTTATATTGTTTTCACATTAAAATAACAGATGTCTATCTATAAATGCTAATATATCCTAATTTTTTTATTCGGGTTACTTTATTAGGTTTTTTTTTCTTGATTGGATGTATCAAAACAGGAGTCTCTGTCATCACTGATGAGGGATTGCTGTTTCACTAGTGAGTGCTCCATTTTCGGAAGCAAGGGCAAAGCAGACCCTTCTGTATGACTAATAAGAAAAAAAAATGTGGTCACTATAAAATTGTGACTTTATATGACCATGCTTCAAATTGATAACACAGTTTTGCTGAAAAGGAAATGTCATTGGAAATCTATGTGCTATTTTATGCTTTCAAAGTTGTGTTTGTCTCATAGGTTGGGGGGGACAGCTGTTCGATGCTTGGGTCTTCTTCCCCTCTAATATAATTTTTAAAAATTATCCTGGAGACTACAAAACAAATGGAGAGTTACCCATGGCCTTACTGCACAATAAAAAAATAAATTGGAAAGTGGTTTGCTTCCACAGTGAATAAAACTGGTGTCATTAAATTGGATTTACAATGTAATACTGGCTTCAGAAAAAAACATCACCCACCCACCTAAAAAAAAACAAAAACAACCCCAAACCCAACTTGGAAGGAATGGGGAATTGTACATCTTAAAGAAGAGGGTATTAAAGTTTACAGGAAGCTTTGACCTCTTTTTACCCACTATCTATAATTATATATACTATAAAGGTTGTCCCAAAGTCTTATGGCAAAAAGAAGAGTAAAGTTTGCTCATGTTGATTTGAGAAGAAGATGGAGAACATTTTCTTGTAATTCAGGGATTTCCAGTGCTGCCATTCAAACACCTTACTTTAATAGTCATCATACTAACTTAAGCGTTTTAAAAAGATGGTACCGGGAATGTTTTATTATAAACATCTTTATTGTTTAATAATAATGATGTTGAACAGGGAACACTGGAACAATGTGGGGATCTCTGTATCACAGCATACTAGTGCTCCCAAATTTTTGCTGATTTGTCTCAGATATCACCTTAGAAATCACAGTGTGTAAGGATTTGGGTGTGCTTTCTTTCATCTCCTTGCCTGACTTCCATTTCTGTTGCTTTAAGTCAGGACGACAGTACAATTTTAATTATGGAGTATAGCTTGTAAATCCACATACATGCTGATATAAAGTATTTGCAGTTTTAGCTTGCAAACCCAGCAATTCATGAAAACAATGTTACCGGGTCTGGTAGTGATTTTTAGGGTAAAACTCATATCTTTATTAGCAGCGTTCACATTCCTGATCCGTGTTACGACAGAGCAATGAAGTCACAAGGTGTCTGGACTACACTTCAACATGGATGGGGATTCAAAGTACCACATTCTTCTCCCCTGAGTGAAATCGTGTTTCTGTAGGTTCATGTGGAGTTTGGAAGGCCTTTATTTATCTATTTGTCAATCTGAAACTGTGGTCATGTTTACTAATTATTGACACTACTCAACTGTAGACAGCTGCTTTGCACAATTTCAATGTATTTGTCTAAATCTTGACAAGCACTAATTAAAATCTGGCCAACAAAACCCCCATTAATTGGCACACGCCACTCACCAGTAGATGGCCTTGGTCACAAAGCTATTGTGGCTGGAAAGTGACTGGTGTTAATGAGAGTGTAAGAGGGATAAAGAATAAGGTGACAGAAGCATTGATTCTCATTTAAGTGCTATTTAAATAATTTAGACTTGTTAAAAAGTCTTGACGGTCTTCCCGGCTTTCATACTGAGTCAACGATAGCACCTTGTGTTCTCTTTGCAGTGCCTACTCATTTTAAAGTGGCAATTAGCAGGTACAAATGCAAATAAAGATAAGTTGTAAGTTTTTACTTGTGTGGTTAAGCTTGTTTTCTGCCCTTTTTGCCTCATTTGCTGCAGGTGAGGCCTCACAGGTTGCAGTCACCTGATGGCTCTCAGCTTATTTGAGATGGGATACAAGTGTGTGTAGTGGGAAGTGGTTTCAGCTTCATCTCTTTCTCATATATAGGATGTGACATTTGGTCTTTAAGCACTGGACTATGTGTGGGAAGAGGAAGAGGTATTTAGCTGTTAAAAAAGCAAGTATTGTCTACATCGCTCTGCTTTTGTTTTTCAAAGGGAAAGGCAGCTGGGCCAAATGGAATTTCATGGAGAGAATTGATCACAGTAAGTCATACAGGTTTCACTCCTTGTCTTTTACTTTTGTTTTTTATATTCTTGCTAAATAGGATGGAGGTTGAGTAAGTCACTGTCTACATCTGTTGAAAACACCTCCTTTGTCTCAGCTCTGTCTCTTATGTGCATTTTGTCTAAAGTCTGTGACACATGCTTTGCCTAACATAAGGTACTAGTACTGAAGTTGATGGGAAAACTGTCATGGATTTTAATGGGAGTAGTAGACTGGAACTTTTTTGCTACCTTTCAAGTTACTCTGTCAGAATTGGAGGCAAGGTAAAATTAGACAGTGTAGTTTCTCTTGTATGCCATTTGCTTTCTCCTGTGCTGTCACAAAACAAGACTTCTGATAGTGTGCTTGGTGCTGTCGTGCTCAGGATCGGCAAGGGAAAGGAGCAGGAAAAGCAAAGTGCATGTGTAAGCAAGGTCTGATCACAGTAGTGTCAGGCTTAAGGACAAGATTGTCCACATGGACAAATCTGCCTTTTTGGTACTGGAAAACTTCTGTCCCCATTTTGCTATTGTTGCACCTGGTAGAGGAGATGGCATTTTGTATTGGGGAAACAAGTGGTGACTTGAATGTTCCAGTTTGCTGTGCTTGCTGGTGCTATGCCTCTTTGAGGACCTTCAAGCTCTTTATCAGCCAAACAAGGTCATTACTTGTGATGTTATTTTTTTGTAATGTCTGTATCATTTTATAAAGTGAGAACTGATGAATATACATAATGGTTTGAGGGATTTTTTTAATACACTTTCAGAGGGCACAAGGTTGAGGGACTGCAATATAAACTGAAGAGCAAGCTAATAAAAATGAACTTGTGTGGTCCATAACTCATGTCATGCAAGGCACTGACCTTTAAACAGGTGAACATCTCATCACTGCTGGCTTGGTTGGGGTGGAAATTAAGTAATGAAGAGCTCTACCTTGGATTGGCAGCTGCCTGAAATCTCTTATTTCTGGTATGTTTAAAGCATATATATTAAAATCTGTAATGAGCTCAGGCTCTTTGTGCTTTTTCATTAGCAGTGGGGTGACTGTCCCTTAGGTCTACCTCAGGCTCAGCCCCCTGTAGCAGAACCTTCTGAGCTGTTAGGCTGTTCCCTCTGGTTTTACCACTAGTGTAATTAAGCCACCTTTTTCTCCTCTGAGATAAGAGGCATTTTTCATAAGATAGAGCAATAGAGAAATCGCTGATCCTCTGGGTGCAGTGTGCACTGCTTGTTTGTATAGGTTAGGATTTCCATTCCATGCAGAATTCTTTATGGACTTGTGCTCTGAAGTACTTTCAGAAGGCATCATTTTTGCTGTTGTAGTTCAATCTTTGTGCCGCGATTGAGAGACGGGGACACAGCTTGATGCAAGCAAGATGTCCGATTTATTGAGCTAATACACACATTTTTATATGCTTCTAGGCTGCCCTTAGGCAATCGTGCCTTAAGCTGATTGGTTAATTACTCTAGTGCATGCGCAAAGTTAGCAAGGTTGCTTTGTTTCTCATGCAGTGTTCACACGGTGTTCGTGTGGCTCTCAGTCAGCAACTTGGAGGTCGCAGGATGTTCCTTGTTATCGAGCAGATGTTTCTTGTTCTCGTTTCGCTGATAACCACCAGCTCCTTGTCCTTGAGTCTCACCGGGGTGCGCAGTATTCTATATCTGTAAGACATTCTTTTCTAACAAGCTAACATTCTTTTGCAGCAAACTAACAAGCTGACATTCTTTTGCAACAAACTAGCACGAAGGCCTCCGGCCTGAGCAACAGTTCTTGTTAACCCACATCTCCCCCTTTTTGTTTTAGTAATAAGGTGAGCATAACCCAGGGTTTGGGGTATCAATTGATGTCAATCACAGGCCTCGCAGCCTGTCCTCCTCTCCTGGATGGCCCTCTTATAATAGAGCAGGCCATCCCTCACATCAAGGTCTGGTATGGCATATGTCTCCACCACTCAACGCCTACTGGGTTGCAGCCAGCAGCGGAGCTCGAGGTTCTTCTTGGTGGCAAACACAGAGACCAACCCAGGCTTGCCCTTGATGATGCTAGGAGATGCTTTGCACGGACCCGTCCGGGCTGTGTCAGGAGGAGGAGGGGGTGGAGGAGGGGGTGGCGGCGGCTCCGATGGTTTTACCGCGGCGCTTTCCTCCGGGCGTTTAGAATTCTCCGCCGAATCAGAAATCAGGGCAAAAATGGTTGGGACTTTTGAAAAAGGTTTAGGATCTCCGGGCCATATGACGTGAGGGTATGTCAGCGCCAAGTCCATGCTGGCGGTGGCTTGTCTTTCTGCTCTCATGGCTTGCAAAGTTTCTGTGACCAGTTGCCAGGTCCAAACCGGCACTTCCTGCTGTTGCTGGGCAGAGATCGGTAACACTGTTGCCCCCCCCTGCACTCTCGAGGGTGTTGCCTGCGGAACTTGTCTCTGCACGCGCCGCGGCCCCGCGCTCTGTGAGCGGTTTCCCTGTACCGGGCGTCCCAGAAAATCGTATCTAGACCGACATTGATTAGCATAGTGTCGTCCTTTCTGACATTTAGGACAGACACCAGGGCCCCGGGGAGTTCTTCCGGTGCCCCTGCCGGGACAGTGTTTCTTAAGGTGGCCCGGCTTTCCGCAGTTGTAACAAGTTGGAGTGAGTGCGGGGGAATCAATTGGACCCTGCATAGCCGCAAAGGCGGCAGCCATAGCTTCATACTTATGATCCACAGTACCGATTCTGTTACAAGCCTCCTCCATCTCAACCAAGGTGGGGTTCTGGTTAGGGAGAGACTTTAAGAGTTTTTTGCAATCGGCATTGGCATTTTCTATGGCTAATTTAAGAAGTAAAATTTCTCGGGCCGCCGTATTATCGATCTGCCTTTCCAGGGCTTGCTTTAACCTGTCTACAAATTGCCTGTATGGCTCGCGGGGTTCCTGGGTTATAGAAGTGAATGCTTTCTGGGGTTTACCTGAATCCGGGACCTCAAGCAATGCTTTCCTTGCCTCATTTCGGACCGCCTCTAAAGCCTCCCGGGGGATATCCCTGGCTTGAGCAGCAGGGTCCGAGAACTGCCCCGTTCCTGTTAGATGTTCTATGGTCAAAGCAGCTAAGGCAGCATTAGCATTGTTTGCATACCCCAACAAAACCGTTTGTAATCCAGTTCTCCATTTAGAGTCCCACATTGTGTACTGAGTTGGAGTTAATAACAGCTGTGCGAGGGACTTTAGATCATGGGGGGTCATAACATACGTATCAAATACCGAGGCTAGGAGACTCGCAAAATAAGGAGAAGAGAGCCCATGCTCAGTGACCGTGCGCCGCAATTCTTTGATGACAGAGAAGGAAAGCGCTTCCCATTGAACTCCCCCCCGTCCTTGATATAATACCGGAGCGACGATGGTTTTCGCTATGTCTAAATCCCCTTCCTTCAGAGCCTGGCGTTTAATATTTCCCCAATTGTTACGGGGGTCAGGGGGAAACAAATCAGGCTCTGTTTCTGGATCTGTGGGACCCGGATCAAAGGGATCATCCTGAGGGGGATAGTTTGCAGCACAGGTTAGTGGTGGTGCGGAAGGTCCCTTCCCCCGAGCAGTCGCGGGACTGGCGGGGGGCGACAGGAAGGGCGCTGAATCTTCCCCGCAGGAGCCCCGCTGCGTCTGCTCCTGCGCTTTTATAGTCTCGAAAACAATTCTCCATCTAGGGAGCATACGTAGCGCCTCTTCATTCCCCGCCGTAGCCGCATCCCATAATTTTACCCCCACTTCGTCCCAAAGTTCACATGTAAAGATCGAGGAGGCAGTTACTGTGGGAATCTTAACTTGTACCCACTTAAGCAGTAATTTAAGATCCTGCCCCGTGAGGGTCTTCTTCCCATGCTTATTAAGCAGTGCTTTCATTAGTTCATAAACGTCTCTTTCAGGGGAAGACGCTTGATTCCCCATCTGTTAGTTTCCCGTAGCTCACCTCTCGTTCCTGACGGAGGGATTTTGCCGGCACGTCCTCGGCCGCTTCCTTTCAGCGGCTCGTCCTGCTTCCTTTCAGCAGCTCAGTATTAGTTCTACGGGACTCACGGCATGCCACCAGATAGGCGGTTGTCGTTTCTCGGTGGTATCACCATAGGTGATCACGTCGGGGTCACCAGTTTGCCGCGATTGAGAGACGGGGACACAGCTTGATGCAAGCAAGATGTCCGATTTATTGAGCTAATACACACATTTTTATATGCTTCTAGGCTGCCCTTAGGCAATCGTGCCTTAAGCTGATTGGTTAATTACTCTAGTGCACGCGCAAAGTTAGCAAGGTTGCTTTGTTTCTCATGCAGTGTTCACACGGTGTTCGTGTGGCTCTCAGTCAGCAATTTGGAGGTCGCAGGATGTTCCTTGTTATCGAGCAGATGTTTCTTGTTCTCGTTTCGCTGATAACCACCAGTTCCTTGTCCTTGAGTCTTACCGGGGTGCGCAGTATTCTATATCTGTAAGACATTCTTTTCTAACAAGCTAACATTCTTTTGCAGCAAACTAACAAGCTGACATTCTTTTGCAACAAACTAGCACGAAGGCCTCCGGCCTGAGCAACAGTTCTTGTTAACCCACATCTTTGCTTATGAAAGCATAGTGCAACCTACTGATGAGAGAGTTAAACTGCTTAATTTCACTCTTGCCATAAGGTTTCAAGTCTATGTCTAAGAGAATATAAAACATTTGTACAAGTACTTGTAAAGATGGTAGACTCGTTGTGGTTTGCATTACAAACTATTAGATTGTGTATCTACTTAGAAGTTTCAGAAGCAAATTGACAGATCATATTGTGAGTCTGAATATATATCAGCCTTCAGCTGCATTAAAACAGTGATTATAATAAAAATTTAGGTAGCATAATTTCTGCTGTTAGGAGGGACAGGTTTTTTCCCCTTACTATTCACATTATTCTGTGGTGTTTTTTGTTTGCTTGTATTTTGTTATTCTTTTCTAAACACCAGCAGTTAGGCACAGCTGAAGAAAGTGTTCCTTTGCTGAGAAATAGGATAGACGACTAAGGGAAAAGCAATTTCTTTATCTGGCCTGTCATTCTTACATGTTTCACATCCTACTTTCAGATTCTAGGTTGGAAAGAAGGGGTTTTTTAATGCCACACTGGTGAGGTTCACTCTTTCTGCAGTGGAGGCTGTCGTTTCTTGATGGAATCATCTGCATATAATTTGCACAGTTTTCTGCCATTACAGTGTTCCTGGGTACAGCTCTCCTGGTTCCATTTCACTGAAGTACTGGGCTTTGGCAGGGGTAGCTGAGTGAAAGGTAGTGCCTGCATTATACTGGAGATCTGCTTAAGTGATCTGATGGCTCCTTCTGGCAAAATCTGTAAAACTGTAATAGCAGAAGTAGAGAGAAGAAGGAGATCAAAGGTGAATGGTAATGCAAGATTCATATAAATAGGAAGCTGTATGTATTCTGACTCATTAGAGCAGAAGCTGGAACAGCCCTGAAATGGAAGTAAGTTTAGAAAAACTGAACAAAATAAAGACGTAGTGAGCAGGTCAGTGTTCTGACTGAATGTTGTTCTCTAGCTGCTCTTTTCTGCTAAGAGGTAGGTGAGTATTATTTTTCTCAGAAATTTCAGTGTTGTTACTTGCTCCTGTCAGGACACTGCCTCAGAATCCTACCAGAAATTCTCCTTTCCACTAACATATTGACAACCTAAATAAGCAACAGAATTTGTCTTGATTGTATGATAAAAGTAGGATAATCCCTCTGTTAGCAGGAAGAAACTAGGTCTAGAGGATTTACAGTGGCTTTTCTCCATTCTGAGGGAAGTCTTCAGAAAACTAAAATGTGAAGGCATGCCTTCTGAAGCCTTTATTTGCAAGACCCTGTGTTACTTTTCTTTAGGAGCAGTCAGTGCCTTCTCACGAGACTGATACATTAAGTCTGCAGTCAAATGGACTTCTTGCTTTTCTTACTTTCACACAGCTCTCTTCTTTCCTAACCTACTTGCAGATCTAGCATTTCTATGGTGGCTAATTCAAGAGGTTAGCTGGTGATACTTGTTCAGAGATGCATTAATCTCATTGGAATCTCAAAATCCTTTGATTGTCTTTTCACAAACATCTCAGTGTCTCTAATTGCCTAACCAGAGCTGAGCACAGCGCTGCAGATGAGCCTTCTGTATTTATCTGGTGTTGGAATAATTTTCTCTAATTTCATACTTCAACTTATGCGTCCTCTAGCTTGGTTTGCAGGGTCTCATTTCTCTTGTTAAGCACCGTAGCAAGGAGTACTTGAGATTTCTCCCTAGGGTTATTTCTGACCCTGTGTGTGACCAGTAAGGATTTCTTTCCCTGTTTCATTGGGTTTTTTGTCCAATGAGACATTACCATTACCACCGTAGTCTCTTTTCACTTTGTTTTTAACCCTGTGTGTTCCTAGTCTGTCTACTGTATTCAGCAAGCCATTCCCTTCTTGTTCCTTTTGCTTTCTTTATGGTGCTGTAAGTGATTATTTCTTTCATCCCACGTCTAGAAAAAAAAAATCTGTTTCAAAGATTATGCCCAAAGCTACTTAAAAAAAGTTTGCTGATTTAGACATTCAAAAAATGCCAGAGGAAGGCCAGCATTCATTTCCTGTTCTTAAATTCTCATGAGCTCTTACCTTGCTGCTTGTCTGCACGTTTGTGCTGGGACAGGTATAGCTGTGTCACTTGAAGTCAAGGCCTGCTGGGTGCTAATGGTTCTGAAAACTGACCAGACTACCATGTCACAGTGCATGCCCCTTCCTGCATAGGTTTCTAGTCATATTCTTACGTAAATCAATATCCTAACTCTCAATACTGTGTATTTGATACATAAAATTTGTGTCCGTTCAAGCACTAATCCAACCAATTGTTTGAGCACAAAAGAACTAATTGTTTGCTTTAGCTTCTGTGCTGCTTTACTAACACATTGTCCCTGTAACTTACGTTTACTTGATTTTTCCTTATTGCTAAGATTTTTCTTGCATTTTCACTAGACATCTACTTAAAGAATCCTCTCTGTACATTTGGGTGTAGAATGAGCTACAAAGCAAAGAGGATTTAAAAGGGATTCAATTAGATATATAGGGTGGGTTGCTTGCTTCTTAGCTGGTTTGCTGGACTTTGGGGTTTCTAAGAGCTGATGTGGGGGAGTTTTGAATCGCTTTCTCTTTTTTTAATTTCTTGTTTGCATTCACAACAGGCTGCCTGTTTTAGTAGTCCTCTATATTTCTCCCTAGTGGACTATATTTCCTGTTTTCTTTGTGAACAACACCATATGTTATGTAATTGTTTTACCATTCTTGCTTTCTTCCTGAGTGATTTGGGTACTATTTTGGAGCTTTTATCCAGATACACATCCCTCTCCCAAGCATGTCAGCTTTCCACGTTCCCAAGTTAATCCTGAACAAGACAGGTTTGAAATCCACATATGCCCTTTCCCATATTTCCATTTTCCTTGCTCACAATTCTGCTGAATTTCTTTGTGTAGTCTTGACAGCACATATTGCAGTGTGCCTCCACTGACTCTACAGCAATTTGGGACGTACGGGTATCTGAGAGAAGTGGCCTCATGCTGTCACTTCAGCTATTCTTAAACAGGTAGTCCTGAATATTGATGAAGACCACACCTAGATATGTGGTCTTCGGCAGTTTTGTTCGGGTTATTGTTTTAGTTTGCTTGTTCTGGTGTGGGTTTTTTTGCCAAATACTGCATCCATAATAATATTTCACAAAGTAAATCACTGCATAAATTTGTAATTTCTGTCATCAGAACCCTAAATGCCTGAGGTGCTTCCTGCTTCATATTCACAGGGCTGAAATTGCACATAATTAAAATTGTCATACTAGTATGAATTATTTTACTGAGTCATATTTTATTCACATGCCTTTTCTCATTCAAGGTTCTCTGGTATGCATCAAACACTTGCACATTAGTCCTACAATCTGCTGTAGCAGCTTAATTTAGATTAATTACTTATGCTCCTTAGTTTGTGAAACAGTTCTGGTTTTGAATTTTAGCTTCTGTTTTCCACAGTTCCTCCTCTTCATTTTTTCTTCTCCCTAGAATTTGTCCAGAAATATTGTAATTTATTATTTAAATGTCTGGCCCTAAGTGCAGATCAAAAATCCAAAATACACACTGCATGTGTTCAGGGGATTTAAATGTAACATGGTTATTGTCACTTGTTTAAAAAGCTTTTTATCATTTCCATCCCATTATTCTCAATGCTTTATTCCATCCTATTATTTTTAATGGTGATTTCCACCAGTGCAGACAAGAGCAACACTAAGTAAACATGGAAGGAAAGTCACCTTGGGAATACAGGAGTATCGTCCCTAGGAAGGTAACACTGAGGAGAGTTGGATTTGTAATTCTTCCTGTTTTGTTTTGTCTTCTCAGGCAGCCGACAGTGCTGCATGGAATTTCTTCAGACAGTGTGCAACTACTGCATGGTTAATGGTATGCTGGGATTGGTCTGCCAAAGATCTTAAACCATGCACTATTGAGCTCTCTTCGGGCATTCATAGGCAGTTTTTAAAGAAAAGGCACCAAAGGAAGTCCCCATGTGGCATAAGGCATAAACTCTTCAGAGGGGTCAGAGGCACGTGTAAATGTTTGACATGCTGGCAAAATAATCCTGGTGTTTAAAGTGTTGTTTCCATGTTGCTCACCTTCCTCAGGCTTAGTTCTTGGGTGTAATGAAATTGCTAAAGAACAACTGTCCAGGGTCCTGCACCTGGGCTGAGGCAACCAGAGATATGAATACAGGCTGGGGGAAGACAGGCTAGAGAGCAGCCCTGTGGAAAAAGGGGGTACTAGTGGATCAAACCCGGACATGAGCCACCAATGTGCCACTGCAGCCCAGAAGGCCAACTGCATCCTGGGCTACATCAAAAGAAGTGTGGTCAGCAGACCAAGAGAGGTGATTCTGCTCTTCTACTCTGCTCTGGTGAGACCTCACCTGGAGTGCTGTGTCCAGCTCTGGAGCCCCCAGCACAAGAAGGATGTGGACCTGTTGGAGTGTGTCCAGAGGTGAGCAATGAAAATGATCAGAGGGTTGGAGCACCCCTCTTATGAAGACAGGCTGAGGGAGTTAGGGTTGTTCAGCCTAAAGAAGAGATGGCTCTGAGGGTACCTTATAGCAACCTTCTGATACCCGAAAGGGGCCTGTAAGAAGGCTGAGGAAGACCTGTTCACTAGGGCATGTAACAATAGGACAAGAGGTAATGGTTTCAAGCTAGAGAAGGGTAGATTTAGGTTGGACATTATGAAAAAGCTCTTTAATATGAGGGTGGTGGCTCACTGGAACAGGTTGCCTAGAGAGGTGGTGGGGGCCCAATCCCTGGAGACATTCAAGGTCAGGCTTGATGGGGCTCTGAGCAATCTATTCTAGTGTGAGGTATCCCTACTGATTGTCGGGGGGTTGGACCAGATGACCTTTAGAGGTCCCTTCCAACCCAAGACATTCTATGATTCTGTGATTATGTATGCTTGCTACACTGCATCATGTTTTCCTGGGTATGTGGCTGTTTAACCAGCTCACAAGCAGTGCTTTAACAGTGCATATTATGCACTAACCCTTCAGTGTATTTGTAATGAGGATGAGATCTAGAACCCCAAGGTATGTATCACTCCTAAAAAGGTGTTGTATACATACAGAAATATTAGTGTGTGTGTACACCCTATAAGCCAACCATTGTAACCAGTCTTTCTAAATTGCTGAGAAATGAAAACCTGTTCTGCATGCAGCTTTCAGAGCATTTTACTTGATATGTTCTTTTACAGCTGGGAAATGGAGAGTGGGTGGAGGAGGTCTTGAATGTGCAGGTTCACTTGCTGAACAGAACACAGTTCTGCAGTCCTGGCCTAGTGCAATTTCTGTCAGGTCACAGTAGTTGTGCTCTATCTAGTATTTGTTCTTCATTAGCATGTTCTTTTATAGCATGCATTTTGCTTGTTTGAGGCTTAATTGCTCTATTTTTCCAAAGGCCTGAGTACCTAGTGTTTTTCAGTTACTTAGTGAATGGTATTAGGCAGTTGCACTGCTGAAGTCAGCTCACATAAGACATGACTCAAAACCTATTCAGTCTTACAGGTAACTGTTTAGTTTTGGTGTGCTTCAGAATAAGCTGGGATTCACTGAGGGGCCTGGGCACTTAACAGTGTAAGGAGATGCTGGGTGTACTAGCCCTAGCCCTACAAAATATTCCATAGAAGTACCATGGATTGCATAGTTTTACTCTTGCTTTTTAAGTTTTGTGGATTTCTAGGTTGGTCGGTTCGTTGGGAGCTTTTGTTTTGCCTTTTTTTCCAGAATTGTGACCAGAGTGCCTGTCATATTGCAGACTTCTTATTTCCAGTTTTAGATTCCTTTTGTAAATCTGAGCCTCAGTTTCCCACTTGAATTAGTTTTCTTAACAGCTACTTGGAACATATTCTTGAGTCTTACTGTGCATGTTGCTTTGTCACAGAGCAGGAGCGATGACTTTCTGCTCTTTACTGAGTGCAGTCCGAAGTCCAGCTTTACATGAAACCAGACCTGTTCTACCCTAGGATGGGCTTGGAGCAGTAGAATAGCCTTTATTGGGGGGACAGCCTGGCTGCCCAGAGCAGCTGTATGCTGCCTTCCTCAGAGCAACAGAGGTCTCTGAGCCAGCCTTCTCCATGAATCAGATTTCCCAGCGTTTGTGCTTCAAATACTTCCCTGACCTATACACCAGACTAAAGCTTCCTGTTCTAATATTGATTTAAGACTTAAGTATCAGTGGCTTATTTTTCTACATTATAATTCTCTTTCCTACTTAACAGTCCTTTGGGATATGCAGAAGGCCAAAGTCAAGACCTTCCTGGCAGTCATGGTGAGGAGGGGGGGAAAAAGGCATGTGGCAGGATATTGATGAAAGAGGCAGAGCTTGAATTACAGTGCAACACAGAGACTATTTTGGTTCAGCAATCAAACAGTGCATGGTAGTGCTTGCCAAAACAGAAGAAACACATCTCCCATTCTCTTGCAAGCTCTCTCCTGCATTTGTTAGCTTACTTTAAAGCTTCATCTTATAAATAAGCTCTGACCCAGACTTCTCAGTAACTGTTCCCAAAACACTAGAAAAGGAAAGCAGAAGGTATTTCCTGCTTCATGTAGCTCTCTGGCTAACAGCTGTGCTTCTTAAAGAAAAGAGAAAATAGCCAGTGGTGATAAACTCACCATGCTCATCCTCATGAGTAAATAGTACTGCTGCAGCATATGCTTGCTTCTCCCCAGGATCCTCATGGGGCAGGAGATGGCACAATGTTACTAAGTGCTCTACGCTGCAAACAATTTAATTCTGGCCAAGTAAACGTCTACTCCTTTTTTTCCGCTTGGCTACCTATTCCCTCCGTTACTTCCTTGCTGTTTTTAATTTAAAAAAAAACTGTCCTAGTCTGGCCTTCCAAAAGAGTACAGGCTGCTGAGAAATCTTTAGATTCTTTGCTCAGATATCAGCCTGGTCCAGCAGCCGTGAGCTTTGTGGAGGTGTGAGAAATCATTTATATTCCATCTCTGCATGTCATCATCCCTGCAACACTGGCTTGCAGGATCGTGCCTTCTTTCAGCAGCAGTCCTCCCTTGTGAAGCAGAGTCTCTCCAGCTGAACCAGTGTTTGGACAGCCTGCTACCCCATAACTGTCTGTTATGTCAGACCATCATCTGCGTAATTGTTGCTGTCCTGGTATTATGCACTAATCTTCCCCCCCTTTTTTTTTTTTCTGTCATTCTGATCAAATATTGCTGACCACAAGCAGTCAAAAATTACAGTAGTGGCTTAATATTTGTAAAATTATTTGTAAAACAGACTAAACTCTGAGATCTGTCTGCTTTTATATTCTGGCCTTCTGAGCTTGTATGCTTGTTAAAGGCATAGTTCTGAAGCTTTCTCTGTGATGTTGAAGACTAGGAGTGTGTATCTTCAAGTGCCACCAAGACTGTCCTCAGTTCTCATGCCTGTAGGAAATGGGCTTTTAGGGTCCATGTGAGGCAAGGTAACAGTCACAGTAGAGAACAGTGCTTACTGTTTGCAGGGGGAGACAATGCACAAGCACATTGCTTGTGCACAATGCAAAAGCTAGTTGGCCATCCCTGCCTCTGATAACAAAAAAAGGCCCCAGATTTTTTCATGTGTGTTGGCATTTGATGTTCTCTTTTCCTTTTCAAAGCTGGCATATACCTTAAAGTAAGGTATATTACTTGAAGTCCAAACTGTATTTTGTAACTCAGAGCCATCTAAATGTAATTCTAGCATCTGCTGTCTCCCAAGGCTTAAACTTTTCCACCCTTTCTGGTTAAGGGAGATTTTTAAAGTCCTATAAGGAGTTTACCCTGTGTGCTTTCTTCAGTCCTATTTAGGAAAGGAAAAAAATTCTAATCCTCCCAACCTAGGAGAATTTGAATGCAGTGAGAACACTGACAGTCTCTCAGTGTTGCCCTTCAATATGTATTTTATATGTTTATTTAATGATTAACAAAGGTCCCCACTACTTACTAAAACTACATCTTTCATAAAGCCAGAATTCATAATAGTCTCTTGAGTATAAGCATGATCAGCACCCAACCGTTACTTTTTCTGGTAAGAAGCTCAGAGTGCAAGAGGATGTTCCTGTATGGCAAACTGTTCCTCAAAATGTTTTATGTATGTGCAAATGAAAAAAAAAATTTGCCTTTGTATTTAAATTACCTAGTTTGTATTCCTCTATCTAGACTACTACAGACAATTTTAGTAATCATTAGAGGATTTACCTCTCATGAGACAAAAACATAAGCTACACAAGGAAACTGGATCGCTTTTGAACAGAGAATCCTCTTGACTGGTTATTCTGAGGTTTCTACCTCAGAACAGAATCTGTGTGGTTCACATCTACTTGTGTGTTTATATACACTTACCCACATCTGGAAGGTTGGAAGAATTAACAAGGATTCTGAAGTAATACAGAGAATTTTTAAGAGTAAGTTCCTAACCCCCAGCCCGTTACCTGCAATTTGTTACTTCTAGAGGTTTGACTGAAAGAGGCAGACACCAAGCTAAAATCTTATTTGGGATAGCTTAAGGTAATGAGGATTAAATTGTTAAGAATATTATTATTAGTGGTTAATGTGACTGTGAGAACCTCTAGAAGGGGGGCGTTGTCTTAATTGTAAGGTTGTCAACTGTAAGGTTGTGCTCCTGGCTGTGTGAGTTAGTAAACATTTCTGTGTGGAAGTCCATGTGTCACTGTTTTAGATACAATTGAGCTTCTAGTTGGTAAATCAGTTTGGTGTCTCTCTTTGAAAGCCATTATATTGTCTTATCGTTATTCCGTTAAAAAAAAATTAAAACATACTTTTTTCCTACACGACAGCCACAGTTTTTTCTGGGCACTAATTTTAGCACTAGCCATTTAAGATGCTTGTGGGAAGGATGTTGCAGAGTAACAGTGTTTGGAAGTGTTGGTTTGAAACAGTCAGTTTCAGTCCTAGCTTTTGAGATGCAAAGTTTCAAGCTATGCAAGGTCCATTCTCTTCTGACCTCAGGCAGCTGGTGGCAGCTGGTTGTCTAGGTTGTAATAAAGGGGGTCAGAACAGACATGGTATATCTCTCCTCCCTGAAATGATTGCATTTCACATGGTGAGGCAATAGAGGCAAGGAGACTGGTTTGGGTTAGGGAATCTTTCCTGGAGAAGTAAAAGAAGCACAGGCTGTAATGAGCATAGCTCATTGGAAAGCAAACTGCTTCAAAATGCTGCAAGGAGCAATGCAGCATCAGTTGAGGTAAACATTTTTTGCATGAGTCTCCCAGATGACTCCCTGTGGTTAGACTCCGTTGGCTTAGGCTGAAGAAGAAGGAAAATCTTGGAAGATGGTTATGGAAAGTTTTTGTTTCTGTATGGAAAGTATGTTTTTCCTTAGCATCACAGTTACATGAGAGTGAGTCTGAGAGTCTGTATACACTAACTTGAATTGACTGTTAATGAAGAATATGCTCCCTGGTGGCAGCATTTATCCACTCCCTGTTTTCTGCCAGGGAACTGAATTGCCTTTGTAGTAAACATTGTTCCTGGAGCTGAAAGTATCAGGGAAAAGGAGTTTGTGGATGGGCTCTTTGATATTCTCTGAATCTGCAGAATACCTTTGTGCCACATGTCTAAAAAGCTTTATCTACTTTGTCTGAAAGATTCTACCTACTTTCTTGCTTAGAAAGGCGAAGAGAAGTTTTACTGAGGGGTGAGGAAGAGCTCTCATAAGGATGGGGAAAATATCACAGCAAAAAATACCTCTAAAATGACAAGATGTGATAATGAGACACAGACATTTGCCCTTCATAATGTAAGATTAATTGCACAGGATTATGATGTGAAGCTGAAATCTCTCCTGCCAAGGATTTTGCTTTAAATAATGCTTTTGATGTTCTCAGTACAAGCTATTGCTATGGTTGCTGCATAGTCACTTAAAAGACTGAGGAGCATGATTTGTCTCTAGTTATAGTTCATAGTGTTAGCATCATTGTCCACATCTGTCAAATGCTAAGTAATTTTGTTGCTTTCTTACTTGCATTATGAGCTCAGTTAAGTTAACTTCCTTAATAAAATATTTATTTGAATCAGGCAGAAGGCAACAATACTGTCTTTGACTTGAAATTTCAAGAATATTGAACTCTGGATGAATGGATGTGCCCATGACTTTTTCATTATTTTGCATTAAAATTCTGCTGGTTTTAATTTAGACCAAAATAATCTTTGCTGTAACTTAGAGAGAACTTTAGCCTTGAATATTTATGGAATTAGACTGTAGTTAATTAATGCTCATGCTAGGAAAAAGTATGCAAGCACTGAAGTGGTTTAACCAAAAATAGGTAATGTAGACCACTGTCTTTTTCCATCACAGTGAAGGATTTTCTAATGAACCTCTGATGGCTGATGATTGCAATGTCAAAATGTTGGGCAAGTAAAGCAGATGACTTAAGATTTTTGTAGCATTTTCTCACTTACCAGCATACACTTACATAGAGGAAAAATGTAACTCGGATAATATTTTGAAGTTTCACTCTTTGTATGCATATCTCTGCTGATCAGTATGTGAAAACTAAAAACCTGGTTTATGGTTAAAGGAAGGTTAAGATTTTTGTCAAGGAAGGTAGGTTGTTTCATTGTTCCATTCCCACACCAGCCACTTTAAAGTGCTTATGTTGTAGATGCCCAGAAAACAGAAATGCCATCTTCTGCTTCATCAAGTGACCTGTCATAAGTGACTGCCAACTGTTAGTGATCTTGTTACCAAAACCAAACAGGTTTGTACATGGACAATGTTGATAGTATATTTATAGAAACAGAATTCATTCATAGAGAATTAATAAGCATGTTTTTTCGTTTTGTTCCAAGTAACTTGTCATAGCTGTATATGCTTACAAAAGTGTTTATAAATGGCTATAAACTAATACTACTTTTCTTACAAAATTTTATAAGGATACTTTGATCTTGGAAACTTCTGTAATCACTAAAGTTGATAGGGGTTATTTCATCCTTCTGTGAATAATAATAGAAACAGTTTTGTAAAGCAGTGGAATTGTTTAGAAGAGGAAATGCTTTGTAAAGGTAGAAATCATGGGCAAAATTTAAATCAGCAGACAGCTCTCAATGCAGTTTGAAATGTTGCAAGGTCGTCATGTCCTTCCTGCCTGTTGATTGCTGAAAGAATTCCTGGAATCCTTGATTACGGTCAGAAACATGAACTTCTTATCTGAAAGCCAGCATGTGTCAGTGTGATGCATTTAACATTATGTTTTGGGATTAGATCTTGATGAAAAGTGAGACCTGAAGACTCATCTTAATAAAAAGGTTTCACGCACTTTCTTTTCCTTGGTATTTGGTCAAATACATTTCAAAAGGTCTCTAAAATTGATATTTCCTTGTAATAATATATTATACATAAATTTTTTAAACTCAAACATTAGGGAGGTAAGCATGCTTAAACGATGACCAGGTGTTTTCTTTCCCTTTCTCTGTGTTTATGTGGAAAAAAATAAATCCATTGTTCTGTATCCTTATACCCAACAACAGTATAGAAATGTTTTTTAGGAATCCTATTCAGAATGCAGGTTACGCACCAGTCCTGCCATATTCTTAAAACCTCACAAGCATAGATACTTCCACCACTCTCTGAATGTGAGTTAGAATTATGATGGACTAGTACATTTCCATCACAAGGCAGGGAGCAGTTCCAGAGGTAGGCTTTGAGATGAGGCTTAACATGTTGCCAGCAAGTTTGGAGCACATGGTGCCTCTTTAAAATCCCTTCTCAAAGAATGATACTTACACTCATTTTCTGTAATGCCATATGTAAGCAATTATCAATCAAAACTTTACCAAACTCACTGTTCAGCATTCTATAAAGGGAACCTTCTCAAGCAGCAGGGAGCCTCCACCTCATGAAATGCAGAGGAAATATGCTTAGAGAAAGGCAGCAGTCCCCATCTGAAAACCCAGAGAAGGGTTTAGAGACACAAACAAGTTTTTTATGATTGTGTTTATGTATTTTATATCTCTATCACTGTCCCCCTTTAATCTAAAAATACAAAATCATGTGATATTATTCTAAAGAAGAGAGTTCTCTTGTTCTGTTTTTGTTTGGTTTGGGTTTTTTGCTGCTTTTTAAGCTAACAGTGGCTTATTATTGAAGGCATAGTCAACCCTAGTAACTAAAATAACACCTGTTTCTTTAAGCATAAAGCAAGCTCCTTCTTTGCCTATTCAATATGAACGCATACAGTTTATGAAGTTCTAGTTCCCTTGTCTTATACTGCTTGTCTGCAGTGTAAGCAGCACAGGGAGGCTAGGCTGTCTGCTGGCAGTACCTTGTGGCCACCACCGTTCAGCCTGAAGAGCAGTTCTGGCTTTCTGGCTTAGCATGCAGTTCTGGGCATGGGGCAGAGCTGGTACTGGCAGCTGTGCTGCCAGCTGCATCGTGGGATGTTTGGGAGCTTCAAAGGGGACTTCAAGCCTCTATAAAATGCTGCCGCGTTTTATCTTCATGGTTGTGGGAACAGCGTTTATCTCTATCAATGAGGTCAGCTGCAGAGGAAGCAATTTTAAAGACATCAAGTAGATTAGAACGGTTTCTCACACTGTATTGCATAACCATCATTTACCTGTTCTTGACAAAACTTGCAGTGCATATATAGTATTGCCCTCCTCAGTGAAATAGTAGCTGAGATGGAGGTCTAGACTTAGGGGGGGAAAAACACAAGTGTTTCAGTCCAGCATTCCTTCACTCTGCTTGCAATCCTGGCTTTTTTGGAGGTATGTAAATGCCCAAATTGAATGTACTTTAAAGCTGTGTTACATGTCATCTGGGGTGTCATTGTGTAGCTCCTGTGAAGTGGCTAATGGCTTGAGACTTTTTTCCTACTTGATTTTTTGTTGGTTTGGGCTTTTTTGCGGGGGCGGTGTTTTTTTTTTTTTAAAAGGAGACAGACTGGGAATTGATGTGCCAGTTTTCAGCACTTCAATATTGTGTTGATACACTGAGTGAAGGCATTAGTTCAGTTTTGTAAATACTGCATTAGTTTTAAAATGCCCAATGTAACTCTGGTCAGCAAGCAATGTATTTGAGACTGGTCTGATTTCTGAAGCAATCTAGGTATATCAACTAGTTAATTTTTTCAGTTCTTGATAGATGGGGATCGAGATTAGTTATATGTGCCTAATGATCTTACACTAGGCATATTTCCTGGTTGAAGAGGGGGAGAGAGGCATGAGAGGCTGAAATAATGGACTAAAAAGCTTCTAGCTGAATTCTACCGTACTTACAGTGCAATGGCCTGTAACACACTAAAAGCTGAATCCACTGCAGCTGGAAATATCATTTTAAAAGTAAAATTCTGAGGTTTTCAGGTTCACATCAATGATTAAATCAATTAATCATGACTGCATAATAGTGAATTGAGAACTGAACAAAGTTCCACGCTCTGCTTGCAGAATTTGATCAGTTGCAAATGAAAAGTCAATTCACTGTTGTAAAGAATCATGCTTTAAAGCTGCAACTCCGCTCCTTAGACAAGTAACTTTTCATTACATTTGGAAATGGTGTATAACCAAAATAACAAGTTTGCTCAGTGGAGAGAGTTTGCTTCCAGAAAGCTAAAATGGGAGAATAACTTGTATCAAGGAAATTTTTTAATACGTTACTTTGGATAGCAGCCCAGTTAAAAAAAAAATTATCAGATTCACAAATCAGAATGTTGCCTTTTTCCACAGAGCTGAATCCCTGCAAAGAGCAGTGATGGCTTGGGAGTACCCGTTTTCTCTCAAACCCTGCTAGTCTTTTCAAAACTCTGGGGCATGCTTTATTTTGTTGCAGATTTTATTGAGTCCCTGCAGGATTTCACTAAATTAGTAATTCTCCATACAGGGAATTTTTCCTTTCTGATCTCTATTCTAAGCAGTTAAACAAAACTGGTTAGTAATGGGAGCTCAAGGCTGGTGGTGGAGCCCCATTATGGAGGTGGGCTAGAAAGAGGAAAGTACAGGAGTTCTGGATATGGCTCTGACCATCCTGTTTGTAGTGCCTGTTCTCCTGAGCAGCAGTGCCAGTTTACCAGGCTGGCTAGCATGGTGCGGCAGCTGCAGGAAGCCTGGCTGGCTCCAGTCATACTGGAGAGCACTGGACAGTGTTGTGTGGGCATATCCCAGAGCTGGTGCTGAAACATTGTGCAAAGAGCAGCTACGGTACAACCTGTGCTAAGTGATTTGGCAAAAGTGCTCCCGAGACATTCAGCACACAGAAAGGATGGCTTAGAATATTGAGGAGGAGCCGAAAGTTGTCATGTGAATATAGTCTCTGACACTGCCTAAGGCACCATCTCCTAACCTTACAGGACTGTTTTATTAAACTAGTTGTGGGGTTTTTCAGTAATATTAACAAGAGATTGTTCCAATTCTTTAGCAGGTGACTAACTTGACCATAAACATTGCTTGGCTGATACTTCACTGACATCGCCTCCTTTTTATTGCTTGCTGCACCTCGATAATAGTGCAAGTGTGAGTCTGTCTACTTGAGCTGTATTTGTGCATGTTCATGGAAGCACAGATTTTTCTGTTTCATGGTGTGAATAGGTTTGGTATAATTGGGATACTTGTTTGATGTGCACCAGAGAGTAGTTAAAAAAAATCCAACTCCTCTTTTCTGTCTTTTCTTTGTGTGTGTGTCTTACAATCCTGTCTTCATTGGAGTTGCCAGACAGAAGTATGTACCTAGCTGAATCTCAATAGACTGCACAGCCCAAAAAAATTGACAAAGATGGGTAGCTATAGTAGGAGAACTCATAGGTTCAGACTACCCAGTTTTAGACAAAGCCAATATCCTGACTTTGGAATGTCAACATTGGTGACTCTCCTCCCAGACCCCAGCAAAGGCATAATTTTCTGTACTGGAGAAAATTTTAATTTTGTCTATGGGTTATATATTTTTCTGGAAGCCTTGTGAATGCTTATTGGTAGTCTGTATATTTTGTAGCCCAGAAGTACACTTTCAAAAGCAGGACATAACTTGCTTGTTGAGCTTTTTTTGAACTGAAGCCTGGATTTTGTGGCAGTGCCCTCTGTGCCAGGCATACCTGATAATGTTGATCAGTTTTTGCCTTTTCAGTCTCTGTACCTTTCTCTTTTTCTCAGCCAAGGCATTCAGGGTTTCTACCAAACCTGCAGTTACAGGGAATACAGAATAAGTATTTCTATAGAGGTGCTGGATTTTATCCTACAAAGATAAAATGGATATAGATTATTTTTGCATGTGTTTATCAATGCTCACTAACATGTAAATCCTTTGGTTGTTTAGTTCATCAAGCATCTCTGGGTTTATGATTGACTCATCCCTGTATTCAGACACATGCCCAAAGCTTTGTTGTTTTGCAGAATGAGTGATTTGACAGTACTGCTCCAACATTGTGTGAGCTTGTCTGCCCACATGTCTCTACAAGTATGTACAAAGCCAGTTGTTTGCAAACATCTTTGTGTCACATGTCATGTTTTAAGGACAATGTCCCATTGCCATGCCATTTCCACTCATGGACACCTCTCATTCCATCTGAATGTGAATTTAGGTTGTGCAAGATCCTGCATACCAGAAACATAAACTAAACCGGTGTGTGCCTGGTCCATCACAAACATGAAGTAAAATGTCTTTAGGTTAATCCACCATGAAGGCACTTGAGCAGAAGGTGATAGTACCCAATTTATGGGCTGTAATTCTTTTACCATCATAGAAGCATACATTTAGTGTGCACAGAAACCATAAATACTTCAGTCTTCAAAATATAATCCATGGAAATGCTGTGGCTTGAGCTGTATAGCTGTTGTTTGCTATTGATAATTTTTTTAATATACAGAACAATGAGGAAGACATTAACTCAGATCACGTATCCTTGCTCATCTGTGCAGGTTCCACCTTCTTTATTGATGTTGGTTTTGCTCTTTTTTCTTTCAGACTTCCTTTTTCTCAGCAGAATTTCAGCAAATTGTGCCCAGATAGATTTAGATCTCCTCCTAAGAGTAAGAAAAATGTCCAAAGCTGGATGTATATTCACTCTCACTGTAGCATTCAGTTTATAGTAAAATCTGGCAATTAATGAGAACTGAGAGCAGACAAAACAAAAAGGATGCCTGCTCTTTTCCAATCCATTGATAAAAGCATGAGGGCAGTACGACCCATCTATCACAGTTGTCCTGGGACTTTATAGCCAGGCCTCCAGGCTGTAATTGCTGAAGATTTTGTGGCAAAAAGTTAGTTATTTTTGCTCACATAATCCTGAAGCCAGTCAGGATTTTTAACTAGCTTTCCTTCATCCCTACTTCTTGCACTGTAAATTAGAACAGGTCTGAGGCTGGTTTGAACATTTCTCCTCTGGACTTGACAGAAAATGCGCTGAGCTGAAGAGAGTAGGCTTTGTAAATACAGACCTAAAAGTATGTTGTTAACTAAGTAGAAACTGTACAGAGATCACTGACTCTCCTGACAAGAGATGTCACTAACAAGGTGTCAGCTTGTGGTCCCTGTTGATGTGAAAGTTAGAAATACCAATATAACTTGTAGTCTGCCAAATAAAGATTTTTGTTCCAAGTATACACACTTTTCTGTATTTCAAAGAGGTTTGTTATTGGCTTTTTATGCACTAAATATTTAGAGCAATTTGTCTACCCATAAAAACTAAAAATATAAAGAGGCTGACAGCAATAGCCAAGAAATGTATAATGCAGACTGTTTGTCCAAACAAGTTCCTCCTAACTTACGCCACATCCTTTTAGTCCCTTCCCAGAGTTTGTATGAATGGGAAAAAGCTTAGGGTGCTGGTGACCTCTGACCTGCGTTATCCAAAGTCCTTAAACTGCAATTCTACCACCAGGACTACTCCTGGGAGTTGGCCATAGTGAGAGTGTGAATGCAGATCCAGCTTTGGACATGTTTCTTGCTCCTTAGAGGAGATCCAAAGTAAGAGTGAGATATTCTTAACTTCAAAGCAAAACAGGCAAAAACGACTCCCTTGGGTAAATCTAAATAATAACTACTCTGAAGTGATTGATGTGGGATTGCTAGCAAGACTAATTCTTGTGATTAAAATCAACATCAGAGGAGTCCTATCCAGTGTGTGAGAGGGAATAAGCCTTTAGCTCAGTCTTGCGTTGAAAGTTTGGTTGTGAGTAGACAAGATCTGTGGGGTGAATCTCTACCCAAAATGAGCTTTCCCTTGGGGAGTTACAATGAAGAAAGCGATGGCAGCTGTGTGATCAGCAAACTCATTTCCATTTCCCATCTGTCTGATGGCAAGAGAAATTTTCCTTAGGGTAAGGAGAGCAAAATATGAGTTCCACTCAAGTCCTTAGGCTTCTTCCTCCTCTTTATTCCCATCCTTCCCCAAATTCAGTCTAAGCAATTCAGTCATGGTTTCCTTCATAGTCTTACTCCTTTTTTAATGCTTTCTCTTCATTCATCTTCAGAAATAACTCTCAGATTGTCACAGAGCTGTATGTATTTATTGCTGTGGCATTTAAAAGTATGTAAATGACTTGCAGATGCTCTACCGGACTGTAACCAAACTTGGCTGTGTCAGCTTTAACATACACACAACAAAACCACATTGGCTCTGAACAGAACTCAGCCTAATAAGCTCTCTACATTTTCCTTCTACATAAACACTTTTATGTCCTTACTAATTAGAAGCAGGAGCCTGTTTCTTTCAAAGTTCGTGTGATAGCAATCAGGCCAAAGAATGAGGCACATGCAATAACTGAGTGGTGTTATGATAATGCTGCCAGGGATCTGAAGTTTATATTTTGGGAATATATGTGTGTGAGTGTGTATGTATCTGTATGTATATATACATGCACAGATACATATAGAAGTTGAAGAAGCATAATCAGTACAGCTTTCTGGAATATCTAATGTGGTACACTTACAGTTCATGCATTTCAGTGTGTATTTCACATGGCATATCGTTGACCTTAAACTTCAGTGAGTATTTGCTTGCCCTTAGGTCTTAATGTCTTTCAGCTTGAACAGATCTTGAAGCTGCATTATGAATTGGGAACAGCACTGTGGTTTACTGAAATAAAAATACAAGAACAATCTGTTACTGATTATATAAATCTCCCCACAAGAAGTCCTTCAGGTTGGCCATATGTTAAAAGTGTATGGGAGTAACTAGCACTACTTCATAGTAAGACAATATTTGAACATGAAATATTGAAAATAACTGTGGCCTATTTAACACTGGACAAATGGGGAATAACTTAATTACTGATCATTTATTGACAGATAACCTGGCACAGGTAGAGGATGTGGTTTGACTATAACAGTCCAGTTACTTATGAATTTCTTGATGAAAATGTCTCATCTGCTGTGCCAATGAACAAACACAAAATTTTCACATTTTCCTTTGATTATAGATCACCACAAACTGTAACTTTATGCACTGATATCACGTGAGTTGCAGACTAGTAGGTGGTACAGAAGCCAGGAAAGAGGATGGAGTGAAGGCAGATGGTAAAGAAGAAAGCCTTTGCTTGCATTAAAGGGTGTGTTTACAAGTTGCAGTGACCGTGGGGGTAACAAACGAGCAGAAGTTTCATCTCCTTAGTAGACCCATGTCTTGAGGCTGTAAAGGTACTGGAGAATAGTGGGAAATTTAGATAAATGTTGACAAAAATTCCTTAAGCTGATGGAAGAAGCTAGATGTGTTGATGAATTGCACACTAGTTTGATGACTGCTTCACATGAAGATAAAGATGCAGCCTGGCTTTAGAACATATAGTTGAATCTGGTTCCCTTCAGTAATTCATCAGCATCTGTTTCAGTCCTGATCACTTTCCATCTCCAATTTATACCACTTTAAACTCCCCCAAAAGACTAGATTAATATTTTCTTGTAAGTTTCCCTTCCCACCAAAATCCTACTCCAGTGGAAAGAAATCCTGCTGCTTTTGTCCTGCTTTGAGTGAACAGGGCAGTAACATTTATCCCAGGTGAACTTTTCGATTTAATTTTTTGAATGAATTTGCACATGAAAGGATAGTATGATTTTTCTCAAAACCCTTAAAATTTAAAATTCAAGCTGTTTTGTTTTTTCAGGAATATTATTCCTTATTCACCATTGTGCTTCTTCAGGAAGATATAAAAATAGCTATTTCAATTAGTTGCTTCAGTACACCCTTAGGAGCTTGTTTCAGAATCCTGTTTTCCTGCACTGTGCCCAGCACTGATGTGAAAGGGTGATTCAGTTACCTGCCTTTCTCTTGACTATAATCATATGCATGAAAAAGATATGTCTAAAGGCAGCAGGTCCTTACCATATCGTTATTATTTGCGGGTTGTCTGTCTTCCCCATCTTTTCATCACTCTTGAGAAAGTATTTTAAGTGTATTCTGTAGACTAAGACTGTATTTTTCTCTCCTTATTTTGACTCTGTAATTAAGAAATGCAAGTTGTGTTATCACAACTCAATTTAAGGTTTTCTTAGTCTGGATTGTGGTATGTGTAGTAATATAAAGGCTTGCAAGTGAGCTAATTGTGAAGTTGCAACCCTGGATCACAAGATTCTGAGTTCAGTTTCTGCTTCTACCCCTAAAATTCGATGTGATCTTGGATAAAATAGTTTCATTTTTCTGCCTCTTCTCCCTCCAGACAATGAGGACTGACTGCTCTGCTTTTCATCCAATACTTTATATGTGTGTGTGCACATGTGCTTGGTTCCAAGCAGGAGAGCACTTGAACATGAGCATGGCTTTATTGTTACTGAAGTGCTAAGATAACTGCGTTTGTACAGCCCCTAGCAGATGTAAAGCAGAGCATCGTTTGGGACATCTAAACACTAGGATTATACAAATAATGATGGTACAGTTTATTAAGGAACAGAGGGAGCATGTGTACTCTGGTGGTGAAGTCTGTTTTAGATAATTATCTGCATAGCTGATTGGGAAGAATTTCAATTAGCTACAACACAGAAATGAAAAAGCATAACACTTTGACAAGGAAGCATTAATTTAGGAGATTAATCTGCAGGATGGATGTTGACTAATTTCTGAAGGAAGCAAAAAGGTCAATACTTATACTAGAATTTGTACTGTATTAAGATAATTACATTGCAGTATATTTTTCTTTTTAAAAGGTCTTTCAATAGCAAGATAATGTTAGTTCTGCAAAAACTGTCTTACGCTGAGGCTGAACTATCATAATTAGCAATGTCAGTTCAAAAACTCATGCTAGATAGAAATCATTGGACCAGAAACTATATATGGTACTGGTGTTGAGACATTGAACTATAACTGTGGTAGAATTTGTAAATTTTTTCATCTTTAAGAAATCAAGCTTTCTTTTCCAATCAGCTTCCAACTCTCTCTCCACTGTTATTTAAATAAACATCCATTCTGTGCAAACTACTGTAAGATTAAGCATTTCTTGGAAATCACTGGTTAAAGCAGAATAATGGCTGCATTTTTTTTTTTTTCTTCGGTTGATTCTGTTTGCCATTTTAGCCTGGCTCTAATGGAGAACTGGAGGGAGAACCTCGTGTGTCTAATGGTAGTCAGCAAAGTAAAGCCTGTGTGTTATGAGGGATGCTTTGTTTTGTTCTACCTACATAGATGAAGCCAAACAAATTGTATTGTGCAAATAGAATCTAGAATAGCATGTATCCTTTTCCATCTGTACTGTTTTTCTAAATTAAAGTATTCACTTTTTTTGTTAGTATCTATTACTTGAGCAATGGAAAGTGAACCTAGATTTTCTGAAATTGAAGTGTTGTTTACCACTTCCTTGGCATTTACAGTGGAAGTAGTACCATCATTGCCTCAGGGTTGAAGCTGGAATACAGTTAAGGCTCAAACACAACTAAGTCACCCTGGACCAGCTTAGCCACAGCAAATGAAACTGGGCACAGACCTGGTAAAATCATGGTCCTATAAATCAGTAAAAGCAGTTTTAATTTTTTTTTAACTTTTTTTTATGTGTGCCTGGTCATATCAGCTGTTGCAGAACAATTTTGCACTTAGCTGCTTCCCTAGCGTGCCTTTTCCTGTGCTGGACTGTTGTTGTCCAGGGCAGGTGTTTCTCTGCAGTGCTCATACTTGGCATGCCAGAATAGAAGTTGTACTACAGAGTGCCATAATGCAGCATTGCCAGGTTGCTTGCTCTTGACCTAATAGTGCACTTTGCAGGTGTTAGATGTCGTGATCTATTGTCCTTCTTTTGAACCCTCTCTTGCTGACAAGTGAGCTCTCATGTAGGCTTCAATCATGATTTGATTGCTAGTTACTGTCAGGCTTTCAAGAATCCCTTCACCTTTCTCTCCTTCACTTCTTTTTGTCTAATCAGACTGAAATACTGAGTGAGGACTTGAGCTGTGTCTGTACAGGTAGCAGTTGAGTTAACAAAGCCACTGTGTGGTACCAGGTTGACACTGCTGTTTCAGATCTGATTGGTCTATTCAGAAGCATGAGCATCTTTGGGCAGACTCACCAAATGGTACTCATGGACATCCACCTAACCTTGTGAACACTTCTCCCTAGGTGACTGTAGTTTGTATTCTGCAGAGGTTTCTGCTCTGACTTGGCCCTTAAACATGCTTCTCTTCCTTGATGCTAGATCCCAGTCAGGTAAGGTGATATAAAAGCCTTTCAGTGTAGAGTAGTCTTTTCTGTCATTTGGTGTTAATTGTAGTACCCCCAGAAAAAATCCCTGTAGCCTGATTCGCTATGCAATTCTGTATCCTTTTCATCCCAATAACCAAGGGCTTTGAGTATGTTTTTGTTAGTGCAAAATATAATACTTTATCTGAAATTGAGCATCTATTCAACCCTGTGCTAAGGTGCTAGTAATGGAAAGAGTTCCCAAGAGCCATGATGTCTGGATTTAGAGGTGAGGTTTTTCCATTCAGGTTTGATCACACCAGTTTTCTTGTATGGCTGCATTTCTAACATAGCATGGTCTAGCCATAGGTCACGTAGCAGAGCAGATGACCATGCATAATTGATTTATTTTTTTTTTTTAAGGATTGGTAATTTCAAAGGAAAACAGAGTTGATTACCCATGCTTCCTTCTACAGGATGAAAAATTCTCTTACATAATAATTAGATACCTCAGCTCAGTTATCAGATAAGCAATAAAAATTACAAAAAATCTTGCTGTTTTTTGAAATTTACTTCCCCGTTAACAGTGCAGATAGGCAAAAGGAAACTAACATTTTGGTAAACAACAAATAACACTAAATCTTTCTGAAGTCTCAGCTGAGACAGTGCGTGAACAGCTACCTGTCTGTGCTCAGTCTTGTCTCCATCTGCATCAAAGCACAGTCTTTCCACAAAGCATCTGATTCATGAGACAACCTTGCAGGAGTTGAATTAGCAAAGGAGTGTGCATGTCGGATTGCCATGTCGGATTAATTGGGTGTTTGGGAAAGGAAAGCTAATAGATGTTTGATTTAAATATGTCCAGTGGGAACACATCACAGCTCATATCCTTTCTCAGTCTGGGATAAACTAGGGTGAAAAAAGCCTTTTTGTTTTCTTTAGTGACCTGCATGACTATGTGTTCAGTTTCTTCTCATTAAGTATAGAGCACAGATTCTGCAAAGACAATGTCTTTCTTTGCACTCAGCCAGGACCCAACCTTTCCTCACAGGGAATTCTCCATGTGACTTTGGAGGCCTGGGGTTGTGACTGGCATCTTCTGACTTAGAGGAGAATGGAGATAGATTAGTACCAGTACTCTGTCAACGTTGTTTGAAATCTGCTAATAAATTTATAAGTTAGAGAAGACATGATCCTGCATGCACAAAAAAATTACTCCTACGCTGTGGCTGGTATAGTCCCATTTTCTTTGGGAACCAGCTGATTAACCCAAAACAGAGAGAACTCCTGAAGTTGTCAAGAGATGTTTTGTAGCAAAGGGCTAGACTTTGTCATATGCCTTGGCAAATTACTGATCTCACATGCCAATTTATTGACTGAGCCATGTCAATCTCTTTATTTGTCTGAAGGCTGGCTTGTGAGATAGGTGTGGTGGTGTATAAAAGACCTGTGCATTTGTAGTGGAAATAGGTGCATATCCTGTAACACAGACTCACTGGAAAACAGGGGTCTGAGAGAACTTTGGCATCTGACAGGCCATCCCTACCACCTCAACAGTGGACTCATAGGTGCTTATATCACGGTTTGTAGTCATTTGCCTTTCCTTATCCTCAAGTAACTCTGTCTTACCAGGCAAGATATTTTCAGAACTTCCCTACTGTTACCAGAATATTTCGCTAATAATTAACAGACTTTTCAAAGTTACAAGCTTTACTGTCAGTAGTGTCCAAGTGAGAGTCTGGTCTTGGTGTTGGAGAGGAAGAGGTAAAGTATTAACTTAACAACTTGCATAATCCACTAATATGCACCATCCTAGCAGGGCACATAGAGGTTTCTTCCCTATATTGAGGCCTGTAAGTATCGTCCCATTTCTGTTCTGCAGTTCTGGTTCCGTGCCTCTGGACGGTAACTGGCTCTGGACCCAGACTTTTCTGCCCAGTTCACCATTGAAATGAATCCTCTTTTTCCTCTTGTGTGTCCCACCACATACTCATCCCCATCTCTTTCTCTTTGACCATACCAATGCTTCCATTCCTAGAGCTCTGTTGCTGTAACAAAACAAGTGGGCTGATGATTGAGGGTTAACTGCACACTGTTGTAATGATACCTGCAGTGAGCACAGGCAATCACTTGTGAAAATGGCACAGTAAAGACCTTGCTGGGTTCTCTCACAGATGAGGTTACTCTGCTTGCTCTACAAAAATGCCTCAGCTATGACCTCAGACAGCAAAGCTGAAAGAGTAACAAAATGTGTTATAAACATCTATTACAAACTCCAAACAAATGTCTAAACTTTCTGAGGTGTTCCCCATGCTAAAGACATGAGTTAACAGGGGTGCCAGCTCTCTGAATTTCCAGACCTGTTTCATATGAGAATAACCTTATTTACAAGGGCAGAAACACATGAGAAAAACTTGCCTGCTGGTCCTGACAGGAGCATCCATCATGCTGGTGAAGGGGCATTGTTTTCAGGGGTCAGAGAGAACTTCTCCCCAGAGCCGGTGACTTGTAATCTTCTCTAAAGCTCAGATCAGGCTACTCAGTGGAGCCAAGGAGCTGTTTGCTGCCTGTTGCTGCATCTGTGAGTGCCCAGTAACTGGCTGATCTGCAGAAACTCATACAATTGAAGACCTTTCCAAGTTGCCTGCCCACATCATTCTCTGGAAATACGGATGTTATTTAATAACCACATCTCTTTATCTTTGGGGGTTGTTGGGGTTCTTACACCTCAGGGTATAAAGCTTCTGCTCTTGTGATCTGCTGTGTCTGTGCACTGCCCCACTGACCACTCTGCAGATACGGAGCCTCCTTTGTTAATAGCTACTTGTTAAGGAAGCCATTGTTGCATAACAAACAGTTGCTAGTATTTCCTGTCGTACATTATGAATCATAGTAACTTAGTTGTTGCTATCTCAGGTATGGGTTAAATGTTACCTAGGAATACCCTTTTTTAACACTGGACAGATGCCTTTGGAAAATGTTGACATCCTTAGTGTAAAACTTAAGAGTTCCGGAGAAAAACATGAACTCACATGGTAGAACAGGAACTGAAAGCCAAAATACCTAGGTGCTATTACAAACACTGCAATGGATTTATCATGGATAGTTCGTTATGCTTCTTGGATGCTCCATTTCCCTTTACCTTCTGTCTGTTCAGATCATAATTTCTATGAGGAGTGTGGTCCCATATTACATATGTTATCTGACTTAAGCCTCTGCCACAATGCAATTAAATAATGCTCTTTAGGGTCTGCAAGTAAGTCAAAGTCCGTAAGTATCTAATGGCACTCCTCCTTTGGTGATACATCTATAGTGGTCAGAGAAAAGCAAAGCTGGCTTCAGTTAAAAGATGAGAGAGAAGTATCAGTGCCTGCTTATCAGTACATCATTCTTGCCTACATAGCTGCAAATGATACAAAGCATTCTTACCACTGCATCCTTCAGGGTGAGTAAACACATGCCTTGGAAGAACAGTTTTGGCCCCTTGTTGTAATTGGAGGCCAGCTCACTGTAAAGTAATTTTATTAAAAAAGAGAGGGCTCTGCTACAGGTCTGCCCTTCCGTGGCACCTCAGAAAATGGGACAAGTTGGTTTGGTGGCTTCTGGGCCAAATCTAGGACTGCTAGAAATTAGTGCAGTTCTGTTGAGACAGGTGAGTCATAGTTACTTGTTACCATTTTTAATTAAACAGGCAGAGTTCATTATTACAGTCCAGGAGGGAGAAATCTGGAAATTAAATAGGCTCATAGTAATTAACAGGTTAATGGCTTTTTAAAATAAAATTGCTGTGTCACTAATTCATGTTACCTCAAGGTTATAGTGTTTTGATGCAGTTGTAATTCAGACCAAAAGTTTTGTCTTGCATAACAACCTAGTTATGCCACTTAACACTGAAAAATAAGATGATGGTAGTATCTGATGTGTGAACAATATGCTAGAGAACAAGTGTGTAGAAAGCTGCTACAAAGTGTGAAAATGTAAATCAGGTGCCTGCCAAGCCAGGACATGTGTGAAACAAATGTTATCGCAGTGGTGCTGACAGGTGTTAGCAACAGCCAGCATGTGGGTTTACTGTTAGTGCTTTTCATTTTTATTACATCTCTCTATGAAGTGAATCTCAGCTCTCATTTTTCCATGTGTAAAGCTATCCTTTTATTTATATAGGGTTTTTTTATAACAACAGATGAGCAATGTGGTGCTGCGACTGATTCTGGACTAGTTCAGGCCCTGCAGCCCCTGGAAGGGGGTGGAGGGTCCTGCTTTCCTGCCTGCCTCTGGCTCTCTGCATGTAAACCTTGAGAGTTCACTTGTCCTCAGCAGCACAGATAGAAAGCAGTGAAGGTGACTGTGGAAATCAAGTACAAGTTGTGTGAGGTCTGCAGATCTTGTGTTGACCCTTTTGAGACGCACAGCTTCTCTATCAAGAAGCAAAAAGCCACGAGGTGAGGCAGGTAGGAATGAGCTCTCTGAAATTTTGGGGAGAGGGTGGGGAAAGAAAAGGCATTGAGACATCTAAAACCTCAGCCCAGCACATACATTTAAAGCAATGCAGAAAGAGCCCTGGAAGCTAGACTGGGAGCAGAACACAGGGGCAAGTTCATGGAGGGAACTGAAGGTAGTCTGCTGGTTCCCATGGAGGTGAAGCACCAGGTTGCTGCTTTTTGTGCATGAGCAGGAATGTGTCCCCAAAGAACACCTTTATGTACAAACGAGATTTAATGCTTTACTGTCTTTGAGCCCATTGCTGTGTCATCTGATTCAGTATGTTTCTGGAAGACAGGAGACACTTTGGCATTGTCCATGTACATGGCCCAGTCAAATCTGATGTAAAGGCATTTAGATACAGTGCTACCAGAGAGTGGTGGGCCCTCCATATCTGAACTTGAGGAAGAAACCACCTGTGACAGTTTAAAATGAGAATGAAAGCTGTTCGTAGGCTCTACAGTCAGGCTTTTACTGAGCATGCCCAGAGGGCTGGCTCTGGAGAGCCCTTCAGGAAGGGCTGCGGCCGAAATGCTCTTTTGGAGTGCTGATGTGGAACATCTGTGTTGTTCATTTTTCTTCTACCAGGTGGTTCATGATAAGGGATTTCTGATGTTCAAGTGCTGAGGCCTGAAGATGCACAAGGATGTTTACTGCCTGAGCATCTGCCCAGAGCTTGCTGAACCTGCCCAGAGCTGGTACAGTGCACACAGAGCAGGACGTGCCTGACATGAAGGCTGAGATGGGCAATTTGGGCACCTGATTAGGGAAAAAAATCTGGGTAGGAAAAGAGGTGAGAGGATCTTTGAAACTGTGCAGTTGAGGCTGTGCAGTCTTTAGGGATGGTATATCTGCAAATGGATCTCATAATTTACCTTTCTTTTTGTTACACTCACCTTTTCGTCAACTTGGTAGCCAGTGGGAGCAGACTAGTAGGTGTGATAGGAGTGTTGTGGGTGATGTCTCTGTGGCACAAATGATGGAGCAGCTGCCTGAAACCTGTACATTTACAATAGAAGCTAAGGTGAAAGTCTGTCCAAGTGATTGAGCAAATACGGAATGGGTTAGCACCAGCTTCTGACAGGTACCTTCACAGACCACAGGAAATTGGATTAGATAATCACAGCACAGAGGTAACAAATCCTGCTCTTGTGCTTTGTTCCGTTGTGTTGGCAATATGATTTTGTGACCAGTTTAACTGTATCTACACAAAATAAAGGTGTGCTACACCTTTGCTGCAAGATCTGGAGACTTTTCTGTGTACTAAGCAGTTGTATGTTGCACTCACAATGAATTGACAAAAAAGGGCTGGTTGTGGTTTGTGGTCTTCTGAATTTTTAGACTAGGGCTTTTCAGTTATCACATGTAAGCATTGCAGTGAGGGACTTGGAAGTTATTCTTCTGTCTCAAAATTTATCTGTTGTAGTCAAAGGTGATAATTTGATAAATACTTCTCTAGAATATTTTTTCAGTTAAGGTTTCTGACACTTGGTAAGGATCAAGATGGTACTGGACAGGTGTTATCCTGTCCTGTAGGGTTTACTTGGGGAGGAGGAGATCATACAGGGTAATGCAGGGTCTATCTGGTCAAAATTCCCAGATAGAGCATTATATGAAGTAACATTGGAAGGGACTGGGGGGACATCTAAAAGAAAAATGGCATATGCTGCAGTGACTCTGCAGCTTGGTGAAGTAGAGTGATTGTTGAACATGTAAGCAAGGCACATCATATAGTTGTAGGAAAGAGATCCTAGTTATAAACATCATTAGCAAAATCATTCCACGAATAACTTGTCTGGGTCTTTGGTATCCATTCAGAAGTCTGTTGGACATTTGGAATACATGTAAAAAAAAAAAATAAAGAGCTACAAAGGATGTTTGAATGAGGGATACAGGATTTACTTCATTTCAATAGGTGGGTATAGCTCTGATAGACAGGTCATGTATTCATAACCACAGTGCTGCCCCTTTACTCATTTTAATTATTTACTGTTGCAGGCTGTTACCTTGTCATAGTCCCCTAAATTGCCAAAAACATGAAATGGAAGCTGATTAACTCTTTGGTATACTTTTAACTCATCTTAAATGGCAATAATCTAGAGAGAGAGTTGACAGCAAAAAGGAGCACTTTATGAGCTCTTCAGAAAAAAGCTTGTGAGAGACGGACTCTATAATGGCCTTTAATCCAGCGACAAAGCTGCACCAATTTTTGCCGTGTGAGAATCTAACCCATCATATGGGAATCTGTTTTATTTTTCTAGATGTATTGTAAGGTCTGGGTCCTGTGAACATGTACAAGTGCATAATTTTATTTGCTAGTTGGTGCCATTGTTCTGTGATTGTCTTCTGTCCCCTTAATCAAACAGCATAACATAACAAAAAGTATTGCTGAATAAAAAGCTGTAAATATCTGTGTTGGAAGGGATATCCAAGTTCTATTTCTCCCCATATTATAGGACCTGTTCAAGTCAACTGAAATGCCCATGGTCATTTTTAAGTCTGATCTGAGGTGCAAACACACACACAGAGCTATGTACTCCTTGCTTTTAAATATTCTCAGTTTACCGCAAGTTTTGTGTGTGGACACTAAACACGATTGTTTCAAGAGGCAGTTTACATTGGGTGTAATTAAAAAAGGTTACTGTTAGTGTCGAAATAGAGTTGATTGTGTTGTAGCACGAATCTGGTTTTTCTTCTTGTGGCAAGAGCCTTCCAGCCTCAGATTTAAAAACCTTAGGCCCTCATCCAGTCTTCCCCATACTTTAACTGACAGCTGGAATAGGCCTTCAGTGCTCATATATTGGCCCACTACCTGCTAAGTCTCTGGCTCTTCCATTTTCTGCATTAGATTAAATGATACAAAAAAATGCCTTGGCTTGTAGTTGCAATTGCACATATGGTAAAATGAGCTCAGCAGTCAGGTTTTTTTTTTTCTCCATCCTCCCTCCTGATGACACTTCTAAGAGCATATTTGGAAAATGGAAGTGGAAAATAGGAAAATCTGAAGCAAGTAGTAGAGATCTGAAAGTATGGAAGTCTTGATGCAAGCATCAAACAGAAAAAATAAATCAAACAGAAAAATCTCTTCAAACCATCTCTGCAAACTCACAGAAGAAAATATGATCCTGGTTTTTGTGCAAAAGATGAAGAATCTCAAATGTTAATGCTCTGAGCTAATTTGGAGGTGTCTGTGCTGGCCTGTTACAGAGGCAAGAGCACAAATAAGGATCAAAACCTCTTAGCCAGTGCTTGTTGGAAACCTAGAAATTGTGTGAAGTGCTAACAGAGCCAATAGGAGAGGAAACATCTGTCATACTGGCACAGTCAGCATTGTAACAGAAAAGGACCTTACCTTGCAGTCTTTGCTAGGGCAAGCTGAAGAATGTTAAGTTGAATGAAGCAGTTAACATTTTAAAGAGCACATTCCAGCTTTTTGCATCAATGGCAACTACATGTTATTTTAAGTTGATCTTTGATCTACAACTTACTACCAAATATTCAGGATTTTATAAGTATTTTTTCAAGTTGTCCTCTTGATAGACCACTACTAAATGTCTCCTTCACTCATACACACGTTTGCAGTTCAGCCTCTGAATTAAAAATAGTTAAAAATAACCTTTTATCATGACCACTATGTATAAACATTTCTCTTTTTAAAATTCAGTATTTCTAAAGTCAATAAATGTGGGTCTTTTTAAGTGACAGAAAAAGCAGAGTTGCCGCTGAAAGTCAGGCACGGAATTTGTAGACACAAAGTACAGTAACAGCAGTATGCCCAAGTCCATCATCAGTTCCACTCTTTGGAGTGGCAACAGAACGGAGGTTGCTTGTCAAGACCATGTGCAGATGGGATCACAACATCACTTTACACAGCCTTACTGGTATTCTCAGCTTGATATGTAGTTACCACTCAACTGACAGCATGTCAGGACATGCATGTTATTGATAAAGCTTATAACAGACATTTATCTGCCTTTGAGCCCCCTCTTAACTTCCTTTTCTTGCATGACTGCTGCTGCTTAATACTACAAGATCATTGTGGGGAATGGACTAGTTCTCCCCCCACACAACGGAATGCCTTTCAAGCCAGCAAAGTGCCTCTTGAAACCAAGGACAGACTGAAACACCTCTTCCGCGGGGAGCATGCTTACTAATTCCATAGAACCCTGATATATACCTAGATAACCTTCCCTCAACCTTGGTCCTTTAATAAACCTCCTAGTGTGTAAGTGAAATATTGGTCTTTGTGAGCGTGGGGGTGGGGAGGGGCATTCCACTCCACCCTCTAAGGTACGGTCCCATCTACCAACCTCCCTGCTCCCTGCTGAGGGGGGGTGGGGGGAAATAGTCACAGAAGCATCCTGACATCCACTAACCGTTAATATCCAATATCCACAACAATCATATTGCTGGATCTGAATGTAACAAAATTAGCATCGAGATACGATTTGGAAGAATACAAGAACTTTTCAGATTACAAACATCAAAGAGCTGATAAACACTCCCTAACAAACATCTCTGCTATGAAGCTTTGTTAACAGGTTTCATATAATGGCCAAATGATTAACCAGCGGTCTGTATCAAAAACCACTTTCAGTTTGGCTTGCTCCTACTGGTTTTCTAGTCATTTAGGAAAGTGCTCCTAGCCATTCTGCAAGGCTGATGGAAGAACAGGCCCATAAGGTTTCAGGGATACAAGCAAGTTCCTGGTAGCTGTAAATAAGAAATTTATTATAATGATTTCACATTATGTTATGTTTAGAGTTTGAAATATATCCCTCTGCGGGCCCCATGGGAAATGTGCTCCTGCTGTGTATCCCCCCAGGGATGCCAGGCTCTTCCAAGGTCACACAGTGCTTTCAGTCTTGCTCTGCAGTGTGTTTTCCTCACTGACATGCAGTGTCAGCACTCTGTCCACAGCAGGGCCCTGCATTCACCTGAGGGAGAGGCTTTGCTTCTGCTCTGTGGTGTATGAAGTTGAGTGCTTTAATGTACTCTGGTATCTTGGCATACTTCAAACTTGTCTCTGAGACCATTATGGTTCATGCCACCCTCTTGAATGCAAAGATCAAATAGCCATGAATATCAGCTGGACAATTCTTTTGAAGAGGAGGGTGTTTGTCTTCTGATGAGATCTGAGACAGATTACTATGTGGATTGTGGATACACACAAACAATTTCTTTAGGGAGGAAAGGAACTGGGTATCTGTGTAGCTGTGGCAGACCATTACCACCAGGGTCCATCTAACAGATGGCATCCCTGGTATAACTACATTGGTTGATGTGGCTGTGGTGTGAATGCAGGCATAAAAGACCTGTGTATTGTCACTGTAGTTGGTCCACTGAATGTCCTAGGAGTATGTGCCCCATGTGACAGGAGCTGAGAGGGAAGGGGGAGCCTTCTCGAATCTTCTTTAGTAAGTGTGCCCCTAATAAGGGACTCTGGCTAGGTACTGTGGCTGCAGTGGATTTGTGCTTGGGTTGAAATTAACCTTTAACCCTTACAAAAGAATTGGGTAAAGGAATCAAAAGTTTTTTGATCCATAAACTCACTTGTTCTGTAATACTTACATTTCCTGGAAATCATTGGCAATGATATTAGGAAAAACTAGATTTGCTGGTCAGGCATTGGAACAGTCAGGTGGTGGAGTCACCATCCCTGGAGCTGTTCAAAAAATGTGTGGATGTAACACTTCAGGACATGGTTTAGTTGGCATGGTGGTGTTGGGTCGATGGTTGGACTAGCTGATCTTAGAGGTCTTTTCCAACCGTAATGATTCTATGATGACTGGGATTTCTTGAAATGGAATCTTATCAGCCTCAATATTTGCTCTTACTGAAATACTATTATATAAGTGCATCCTGGGACCATGACGTCTTAATTACTAAGGAAAAAATTATATCAGATTGGTACTTTTTGAACCATCATTTTTATCTTGCCTGTTCCCAGTTCTTAGTATAACATGGCTTATACAATGTGAGTTTTATTAATTTTCATGAGAAGGATGGGCTCAAGTCCAGTGATTTGTGAGACTTTAGCATGACTTTTGCATACAAATGTTTGACACAAGAGGTGTGGAAGAATGAGGTAGATCTTTCCGGGCCTATGAGTGTGGATCTGTAGGGGAAGGCTGGGGAGATTACTGAAACCATGAGTACTTAACTGCTTAGCAAATAGGGGAGAGGAGGATTCCTCATTCCAATACCCTGATACAAACTCATATAAAGTTTATTCAGGTTTTTACACAGGGAGAATAAACTGAATTATCAGTACCCATACAGCAACATTTTATTGCCTTTTTAGGAACTGGATTTTGCCACCTTTACCTGACACCAAACAGAGTAATAAATCCCAGGAGCCAGTAAGTCAGCTCATGGACAACGACGCAATCTAAGATTTGTGCATTATTCTGAATCTGGCCACTAAATGTTTAACAGAGATTTTTAGATAGAAGATAACCTATAGGTAGTGAGGCTGACTTGTTCCTCTGGAGTCACAGAACTGGAATAGCAGGATGTGTTTGTCACCATTCACTGATCTCATTTGCATGTGGAATTAATTTGCATGCCATTGACATTTGGGGGAGAGTGCCAGGAAGCATCCAGGAGGATTTGCACTCGATGCAGAACAGATCTTTGGCTGCAGTTGGATGGGAACAAAATCAGCTTGGCCTGTGAGAAGAACTGACAAATTAAACTTGCCTTCATGAAAATGTCTCTCAATTGTACATTTTTTGTTTGGAAAGATGCAGCAGTGCCATGTAAGTAAGGCATAGATGTTAGGTATTGGTAGGACAGAGAATTTCATTGCAGATCACCTTCTCGGCTGTATAGCTACCTACTGTCTTTGGAAAGGTCTTGTAGATTCACTTTTTCCCCCTCTTCAAAACACTTTTCTGGTTTATTGAAAGACTGTAAAGTCCGAAGTTTTGCTCCTTACTGTGCCAACATGGTTTGTGATCTTGTATGAAAGATTTTTTTCAGAGAGAGCCTGTGAATGCTTTCTGGGGTTTTGAAATACACCAGCTACACACTTGTCAGTAAAATGTTCCTTTGGTTTAATGAGTTCAGGAGCCAGGAAAACTTGTCTGGTGTTTACCAGGACCAAACAGTCTGGTGGAATGAGTATTCAAGGTGGTGAACCGTGGCTGGAGTGAAGCAAATGTGTGTGGACACTCTCAAAGCTGCTCTTTTGCTTGGGGGGAATGTTAATGCAACTTCCATGTTTCATGAGGGATTCATTCAGACATTAAGTAATTGGAAAAATACTCTCTGAAAAATATGTACATATTCCTGCTGACTCAAAATCTTGTAATAGCAGCATGCTTACAAAAAAAAATAAATTCCTGGATTCTGACTGAACACATGGTAATTTAAGCTTCTCCAGTCCACTTAGCTTCCCTGTGGCTCAGTTACAGACATCCCAACTCCTAGTCTTTGAGTGAAGGAGGAGGCCCATGTTGCATGTAACTTAAGAGGACTTGGGGCAGTTAGTGAAGTTGGACTGGAGAGTGGATATTTGTGTTAAATAACAGTATTTGGTAAATAATTATTTTTTAAAAAATATTTTTCAAATATGATAACAGGATTATGGTGGTGATTTCATTTATTTATTTCTGTAATTGCTTCAATTTCTAGACTGGCATTGAAATTTTATGAAATCTTAGTGAAAGACTGCTGTCTTAGCCAACAGAGCAGCACCTCTTGGGACTGCACCTGGGGTGAATACGTTAAAGTATTTTCAACAGTCAAGCAGTAAAAGTAATTGCTCAGTTTGTGCAGTTGTGATGTGAGGGTTCTTGGGAAGAAATACCCAGTTCTGGATTGGATGGGCCTTCTTATGTGATTTTGCTCAACTTTTACTTGATTTTTCTATGCCTTGGGTACATCTGTTCAAGAGGCTGATCATTTTCCTAGATTTGTTCATGTGGTTGTTCTGTGTGGATCATACATTCTTCCAGGCAAAACTGTCCTTCCTACTCATTGTGTGTATAACTACTGGCACATAATGTCTTCGTGGGTAATATGCTCAGAGCTCAGTGCTATTAAGAGTTATAAAGAATTCCCATTCATGTGAGCAGGAACTGAGCCTCAGTAGAACCAGGGAAAAGGCTTGATTGCATGAGGTGGAGGCTGCACTGGCCTCATGCTAATGTCACCCAGAGAAATACTAAGGGTCTGCAGCATGAAGCTGAGCTGGGCATTGTGTAAGCCTCCAGAGTTTTTGGGTTTTTTTCATATGAGAATATTTCACATTCAGGATGAACTTTAAATTCAGTTCAGGTACCTGGTATGTTTTATTTACATTGCATGTAGTAGCTGTACAGTGAGGTTTTAAGGGACTTAAGGGTGGGAGTGGGAGAGGAAGAAATACATCTATTGAAAAATTATTCTCCATTTCTACAAAGAAGCTTATGCCCTGTGGCTGACATGACCTATATAGGGAATACTTGCATAAATGCTTATATATGAGCAATGCCCCCAACTATGATGCTTTCTACTAGGAAATGCCCAGCTAACATGTTCTTTGCTAAGAAATATATAGCAATATGCTTAACTGATAAATCCATTGCAAAATAGTGACTTACAATTTTGTCCTTGCCGTTTTTTTAAACACGGGTGCATGTTCTTTATATGCAGGAATACATAAGCTCACATGCTATTTTAAACATGTGGTCATTACACACCAGCTTACAAATCAATTCAAACTGAAGTGCTATAGATGGCATCAAGCTTGAAGGAACATGGATCCCTCAAGCCTGACATTACATATAATTGTTATTAGGATGTGGATTTCATAATTTGTGCCTTATGGGTTCTTCTCTTTTAGATTTAAGCATATACAGGCAGAGTTTTGAAAGGTCCAACTGGTGCTCGTTTACGTCAGCTAAGGATCTGGTTCAGGGCATGTGTTGGAATCCTAACTTGTACAAATCCTGCTATGAAGCAGCTATTGTCAGTTCCTGTATTCCTGTGGTGACTAACTTCTGATTTTCACAGTTCACTGTAACTGAAATGTAGTTCACCATTAACCCAAAGTCCCTTCTGAAAAACTGTTTTCACAAGGAAGTTTACTGAAGTTTGAAAGATATACAGGCACTTAGAAATGCCAGGTAAATCCCTCATTGCATTTGAAAATTCCATTTAGTGCTTACTCCCTGTTGACTTCCATGGGAACTGAGCTTGTTTGTGTTTTTGAAAAATCCCATGGATACTTCTGTGCATCTTTATCTCGTTAAAATGCTGGCTGTTAACAGTTTTCAAAGTATCCTCTGGTGTCTAGCAAACTGTAGAGTTGATTTGTGCCTGTCCTGGATTTAAGTGACTGCTAGCATCGCCCTGTTTACAGCGTACAACTTAATCCTTTGTTTAGCATGAAGATTACCTTCTGGCAATTTCTAGTTGTTGGAATAATGTCCCAAGGGAAGTGGTGGATTCCCCTACATTGGACAGTTTTAAGACTCTGCTTGACAGGTGACATTTTTACCTAGAAAGCTTAGACCAGATGATCCTTGATGTCCCTCCCAACCTGGCATTCTGTGATGATTGTTGGTATGATTTGTTATTTATTTTGCCTTTATGATAATTCTTATGCTGTGTTTTAGGGTGTGTCAGCTGCATAGGACAGAAAGGATTTCTATGCCTGGAGGTTAAAGGCATACAACAGAAAACAGTGCTTACATACGTGACTCCTTTTGAAATGAGCAAGTTTTCACAAAATCAGAGTCTGACCTTCAGAGTTGACAGCACTGTATTTAATGTGCTTGTAATTTATTTGAAGGCTTCACTGATTTTTTTTATATATATATATCTATTTATTTTAGCTTTTACTATCTGACACATTCACATCACTGAGGGATTCTGCCGAAAGCAATCCAAATCATGACTGAAGAGGAAAAGATGCAGTCGAATGCCTTGCCCCCTATTCACTGTTCATAGGAAATATCTGATATCTCCGTTCATACATACCTGCCTAGGCCAAGAGGTTAGTGATTTTTAGAAAAAGTATTAGCCAGCTTGCACATGTGAAAAGTGTCCCTCTTTTTTAAAGGTCAAGTGAATAACTAGAAATGCCGGGTGAATTTACTCTATGAAGCGTTGGTAGTGAAGAAACTGACAGATCATGAAAGTCATCTAGCAAAACTAATCTGGATTTGAATGACTTGTGAAAGTTAGAGTAATTTGTTCATTGAGTGCTAGCAAGAAGCAGTAGGCATGGCTGTTTGTTTTGCTGCAATGATACTCTGCAAGCTTAGGCAGCCAAGACAGGACAGATAACAGCAGCTGACACTGGCTGCTTGGCAAAAGAGCTCAGAAGAGTTTTAGCTCTTTGGATAAAGTTTGCTTACTGCAGTTCCAGACCCGGAACAGCTTTGAGATGGCAAAGCTTCAGTAGGAAACCGGAAGTCGCAAACACTGCAAACAGGAAGATGTCACCTGATCTCCTCCTAGCCTTTTGAACAGGGAGAAGGTCCAAAGGCCTTGGAGCAAGACAGAAGAGTTCCCGTGTCTGTGATGGGTCTCTGGATTCTCCATCCAGCCTATTATTCTTCTTGGCCTTTTGGCTAAGATTGTCATGTCTTTTCCTGTCTGTTTAATATCTGATAGGTCTTTGCTGTGACTTGCTATTAAGTAGCTCTGTGGGGCTGGACTATGGCCTGTGGACTTGGTCTGTCTTACAGTAGAACAGGGCAAACAAGGCAGAGAAAAAACTGCTTCATTGTATATTTTCCCATCCTCCAACAGTTTGCAGCTCAGAGATTTTCTAAACCAATGGTGTTATGAATGTGGTGAGTGCTTGATAGAATCTAACAGACATCTTAACAGACTCTTCATCTCTTTGAGAAACTGCGATACATGTGGTAGTTAAGAACAGCATCTTTTGCTGGCTTCTCACTGGACCTCAGTGTACTGCTGAGCTGCAGTGCGCAGGTACAGCTGGGTGTGACAGGAGCAAGCTTGAAAGAGAATTGTATGAAGTGTCTGTCAGAGCCTGCCAGGGACCAGAACCATCTGTGGGAGCTGCCTCTAAAACAAAGGCTGACGTGCCAGGTGGTGCAGTGAAGGCTGTGGTCACACAGATTGTTTGCAGCAGAGCTGCTAGTTTATAAACTGACACTTGGCACTGGGCAAGAAGTGAGCCAGTGGTGAGACAGGGGGAGCATGGGTGCACTTATACTGTAGGCAACCCAGAAGGCAGAAACCAGAGGCTGGTGTGCCTGTTACCTGGATAGAAAACTTAAAAATGTGGCAGAGCCCATGAGCCTCACTTCGTGCAGCGTTGCTGACCGAAATTAGTTATTTGGCTTCAGGGTTGGGTACGACTGCAGGAATACAGAAAATTAGTGCTGGAAATGGAATTCCTGCCAAATTCAAAATTAGCAACTGGGAGTGACAATTGTTAGCAGATGTCAGGTTTCCATTTATTTGCTTGTTTTCTGGAATGTTTATAGCTTTCATTTTAATCTTTTTTTTTTTTGGTATGTTAGCCTTTCAAATTTTCTCATGTGAGGGGCAGAGAATTTGTATACCAGCTCTTTAAAATGGCAACATTGAGGCATATGGATGACATTGTGTGTTACAAGGGAAATTCTGTGTATATTTATTGCTGCTGTAGTTCTTGTTTGTTTACAGAGTGAAATGTTATTAAACAACTCAGTTGACAGGCAGAATAACCAGTCTACCCTGTCTGCGCTAGTATAGATCATTGTCATGCACCTAGCTGCTTTGTAGAGCCTGCTGGTAAAATTAGTATCCCTGCAAAAACTAAGTAGCCATCAGACAAGAAGTCTGGGCCCTAACAAGACAGTAGCAAAACTGTTCCCCTCCCCTAGAAGAGATGAGCAAGGACTTGGAACTTCAGTGTGCCACTGAGCCTCAGTGTCTCAGTGCTCTGGAGCCATCCTGCCAGCTGGCAGCTGCAGTGCAATGGCCAGGACTGCGGGTCTCTCTGCCGATCCTCCACATTTGCAAGGAAAGCATGAAAGGAAAAGGAAAAACTGTATAATTGTGCTTCCAAGATAGTCCTTTCACTCACAGCTGTTGACACAGCTTGGTCCAATGAACACTGCCGAAATGCATATTAGCAGCTGTTTTCCCTATCAAAGCATTTTCCTTGGATGAGTGTCAGCTGGCTGAAAACTGTCTCCAACCATTTGACTTTCCATGGTGGGGGTGATCACCAATAAAAATCACCAATAAAATATGAGAACCTTTGATGTTATATTACCTGGCTTACTTACACATCCTGGTAAAATTTCCAACAGCTTTTTTGTGACTGTCAGCTTAAGTTAAATATCCTAATTCTTCTGTGCAGGTGTAGCAGGATGCTCCATCTCTCAGTATGCCTGCCTCAGTTTCCCTCTGTGATTCAGTTGCTTTTTGTCTCTCAATTTTACAGGCCCAGACCTGGAGTGGAGAGATTCCCATGGGAAAGAAAAGGGCCTAGTAAGCACTGAGCTGGTAACAACCTTGAAAGTACAAACAGAGGCCAAGTTGATGTCCATAACACCAGCTGCTCTCCAATGTTGAAGAACACGGAGCCCAGCCTAGCCACAACTAGATCTGAAATGGAGATAAAGTAAGAATGAACAGGTAAACAAAAGAGTTTGCTCGGTGAGAAAAGTGCCTTCTTGGCTTTTCCATTGTTTTCCTTTTATTCTCCAATGAGAGATTTGGGAGCTACAGCTAAAATAGTTAAATGACAGCAGTCAATCCACTTTTTTCTAGAAAAGCCTGGTCCCATCTTTGATTGGGGGACTCCTGTACACTTTTCCAGGAGGGGTGCTGGACCTTCTCCTCTCCAGTGGGGACGCCTACCAGAGAGATCAATTCTCAAGAATTAAGGATTAGACAAAGGGACACCCAGCTGTGGTTGTGTGAGGGTGAGAGAGATTAACTCCCTTACTGTCTTTATATTAGTTAATTTGACATTAAGCAATCTTTCATAATGAAGTTTTAAATGTTAAGATTTTTTAAAGTCGGTAATTAACGTTCTAGATCCAGTATAAGACTTCTTAATAAGCAGGTTGCTATCATTTAAATGGTTAACCTTTATTGATTGATTTGACTATCAGTGGTACATTTTACTGTTAAGAAACCTTTTGCATTATAGCTTCAACCTTCTGCTCTGATCTCCCAATTTCCCCACAATTTGACTGTGCTTGTGCCTTTTACTTTAAAACAGTTAAGACCCTGGTGCTGTCTACAATAGGTCTTGTTTGTGCATATACATCTCCTCTGCTATTTCACCTCCTTCGGGACAGCAGGGAAATGAGCAATAGAAGCTAAAGGATGGATTTTGAATGTGCTTCTTCCCTGAAAAGGGCATCTACTTTGTGTGCTGAGTGGCAGGGAGATGGGATGGGATGGGATGGGACAGGATGGGACAGAAGGTTACTTCTCTGCAGTTTCAAAGGAAATGTGAAAATTTTTTCACAATTTGTAGGCAGCTAGACCCTTGGCAAGGATTTAGTGTCCTTCTTCACTTCAGGAGTCTTTGACAATTTTATTTGTTGACTCTGGCTTAGTTCCATTTTAGAAGCATATGGAAGAGGGGAAAAAATAGTTCAACAGCCTACTTCAAGAAAACAGACAGACTGGAGAGGACAGTGTTCTGGGAGGTCAGAGACATAGGTCCTATCTCCATATCTGTCATTTGATGCCTAACTGAAGGCAGATTGCTTTAGGTCTCTCTTAAGTTTTCTTCTCAGGCTTTTCCTCCTTGCCTATTGAGCCATTGAAAGTAAGTACAGCACCTAACACCACAGAAACTAGAGGCCTGCGTGGGGCTGCCATTATTGGTAGTCATGATGACAGTGTCTCTGCAGGGTTCCAGCTGTGTAACATCTGCCATTCTTTACCCATTCCAATTTGGCAGTGGCAGCTTGGTTTTCTTACACATGTTGTCTGATCAAAAAAGTAAATTTCAGTGATCTGGAAAGTTCTACAGTAGTCACAGATGTTCATATAGATCTGGTCTGATACTGTACTGTGATAATGCTTTTTTAAAATAACTGAGAACAGACCAGCACACATAGCTTCAAAAGTTGAGTGTACAAGGAAAAAGGAGGAAAAAAGCTGAGATTTTTTTAAAAATCTTTTACCAAGTGTTGTGGGCAATTGCCTGAAATTTCTGTCCAGTCAGAACATGGCTAACAGATACAACTGAAACTCTGTTGTAAATATTTGGAAAGACACTTATACTGACATGAGATCCCCTGGTACAGTGTAACTGGAGCATATCTAGCACCAGCGTTTCTGAACTGGGTAGGAATGGCTTTGTTAAATTCTGCATAGGTGGTAATTTTTGAAGAAAATATTTCAGAGACTCTTGATGGTCTTCTTGTGAAGAAGTGCCTTAAGATAACTGCAATACTTAGGTCAGTGGGCTTTGTGTCTTCCTGCCAGAGGAGGCATGGCTTTCAAATTAGTGAACCACACCTGTAAGTAATGTCTGAGGTCCGGTTACAACAGATCTGTTTCAAAGACTGAGGAGCACATGACATTTCCAGCTACTTAGCTCTCACTCCAGGACTGTCAAGTAGTGCGACTAGTGTGGTTCCAGGGACCTGACAGAAGCTTTTTTTTCTGTAAAAATTTGCTAGAGTAATTGCTGCAGCTTTTAGTTTAAATTGCAGGACGTGAGGGGAACTGTTCAGAAAAACATCAGGTTATAGATGTGGGGGAAAAATCAGCCATGAAACATAAAGGAGTAACATGGACTAAACATGGGAAATAATATGGGAAGAAAACAGCCCGTCGTGATCTTTGCTTACATTCAAAAAAATTCGATGTTTGTTTATCAGAGCCTGACCTGCATCCCAAGCATGGTTTACTCGATGCACTATGTAATGCTCAGGGAACATAAACCATTCAACCTCATATTCTTTTGAAAGCTCCTGAAATGTCTGGTTCCTCTCCTGGTAGCAGACCTTGCTGCTTACATCATAGTATTGTCGTGTGAACTCTTATTGTTTTGCTATCAAAAGTACATTATTTCATCTTTAAGAATAAGGAATTAGGGTTACCAGAACAAATAGTAAATAGGAGAACTAGTGCAGCTCAATAATTCATTTTCTATTTCTGATTTTCCAAGGCTCGAAAAATATATATGTTGACATTTGCTGAGTACATGGATGTTGTTGCAAGTGTATAAACAGCATAACAATGACCATAGAAATAAGCAAAAAAATTACACATACATAGTTGAGAATGCACTTTACTAGGACCATGTACCCTGGCAGTAATATACATCTCCTGCTAAATGTTTATCTTTTGTGCCTGTGTTTGCTTAGATGGCTTAGTTTGTGCTTGGAAGCCATGGGGCTGCATTTGTGATTGTTTCCCTGACCAAGTATTCTGTGCTAAACAGGCAAACTAGCCCATTAATGAAAAGGAAAATTAACACATTGATGTTCTCTGAATAATTTTCCTCTGAACTGAAGGGTTGTGCTCTTCATAGTGAAATTACATGTAAGGGCAGAGGATGATCGGTTAAAATCCAGTTGAAGTAACTGATAAGGCTTAAAATTGATGGCTTTGATTGACAATGTCATTTAAGGACAAGCACAGAGGAGTCTACTGTTGGACTGGAAAGTAAGCAAAGAATATGGCTACGTGATGTGCACTGTCTTTCCTCTATGGCGTAGCTATGAACAGACTGAACTAAGGCTACCTTTGCTGTTTCTGAAGACCTGAGAACAGGATGTATAGTTAGCGTAGGATTCTTAAAAAGAGCAGAGAAGAATGTGTCCTTCAAACACAAACCCTCAAAACTTGCTGAAGGACAAAGGGGCCTTTTACGTACCAAGGCCCGAAGTATGGAATTCCAAGGAGAATAGTCTATCATAGCTGCTGCTGAAGGTCTGTGCTTTAGGACTCTGTAAGATATTGGTTATTTTGTCCTTCTCTGACTGATATATGCATTGTGCTTCCTCTGGTATGTTTATTTTAAGTTGTCCATCACACAGGATTCCTTGTAACTAAGTAAAATAGGTTGACGTTACTTCAGAGCTCTTGACTATCTCTCTGGTCGTAAAAGAATTCCTTGAAAAACTGGGCCCATCAAGCCTGAACCATTCTTCCTCTGACCCCAAGACTTTTCTTCTCCTCTGGATATTGTGCTAGGGAGAAATGTTCTTTTGCTGTTTTTTAATGGATTTCAAACCAACTGCTTTTCTTATTAAAAAAACCCAACAAACCACACATACAACACACTTTGCTCACTCTGCTGTGAATATTATGACAGTAAGTGTAGCATGAAAAATTTGTCCATTTAGCAAAGTAAAAAAGGAAAGTCAGCAGGAATCTACGTGAGCTTATAAGAATATAGAAGGAATTTATGCTTTGAAACAGGAGTAATTGTGCTGACAGGGGGAGGCTGACTTATGATACCCAACTACTAGTTATCATGTGACTGCATTACTTTATAAAAGCTACTTTACAACTATGCAAGATGGTGCTGCAAAAATTAGTCCTTTAGTTTCTGTATGCAATGTACTTAGTGGTGTCATGGTTTGGGCCTAACCTGACAAAGAACCAGCCATGTGGCCACCCACTCACAAACACCCCCACTTTCCATGCACGCACTGGGATGGGGAGGACAAAGGCCAACTAGAAGCTTGTGGGTGGACACAAGGGCAAGGAGGGTTCACTCGCCGATTACAGTCACAGGCAAAACAGACTCAACATGGGGAAAATATAATAATTTAATTGCACACTAATCAAATGCCCACAGGACACAGACAACACAAAGAGCAGTGCTTACATACATTACCCCCACCACTCCCTTCTTCCTGGGCCAAAGTTACTTTGTTCCTAATTTCTCTACTTCCTCCCCCTCAGCGGCACCAGAGGACAGGGAATGAGGTTTAGAGTTAGTTCACAGTTAGTTCCCCATGGGGTCCCTCCCATGGGAGCCCTTCACAAACCTCTCCACTATGAGTCCTACCCACTAGGAACGGTCCCTCAGGAGCAAGCTGCTCCAATGTGGGCTTCCTACAGAGTCATGGGCTGCTTTGGGAACAGTCACCTTTCCTGGAATGAGGTCCTCCATGGCTGCAGATCCAAGTCTATGGGCTGCAGGTCCACATTCGCCCCTCCTGGCAGCTTCAGGGGATGCTCCACTGTTTTTCTCCAACTTGGGGTACAGGGGGACACCCTGCCATCTCGCATGGGCTATAGGGGAACTTCTGCTCTGGCACCTCCTTCCCCTTCTTCCTCACCAGACTCGGGATCTCCACTCCAGCACTTCTTTCTCCTATCCAGCTCAGCTCTTCCCTCTGTTCTCTCTGCTTTCAGGTCTTATGTCACTTATTTCATATGTTAACCACAGACATGCACTTAATGCATGTGTTTCTAATGGCTCGGCAAAGGCTGCCTGATTTGGAGCTGGGGAAGCTTTTAGTAGCTTCCTAGAGGAGCCACCCCTGGGGCCTCTCCCCCACTATGAAAAAAACCCCACCAAACCAAACCAGCACAACTGGCATGAAATTTCTGTGTGAAATAATAACTTAAGGCCAGTAGAAAACTAAACAAAGCTTAGTGTCATTCAAAGTTGAAAATTCAAAAGCATGATTTGTATCACATCCAGATTGATTAACTTAAACTTATAGGTGATCAACGTGTTAATTTTCTTAGTGACTTTCTAGTGGAGTAGTAGATTTTTTCCAATAAAGCTGAAAACTGACTTCATTGTTTTACTCATGAGGGGAAAGGAAGAATCTCAGATTACACATTGTTTTCTGTATGCATAATGCTACATAATATTTTGAAATTACTAAAAATTTTCCATAAGAGAAGTACCATTCACATGCTTAGAAAGTAAGACAATTTCGAAGATAATTTATCAGCTGTCAAGTTTAAAGAAGAAATCCACAAATATTTTAGTGAAAAAGAATAAACAGTGGATGAGGAACACTTCAGAAGCATAACATTACTATTCCACACCATGAGCTGTAGTTGGAAGGGGCTGTTAAAACAAATCTAATTTCTGTAAATGTAAACCAGCCATCTCATGACATTTTTCAACTGCAGTTTGTAATCTAATCTTAGGCCTGGTTAGAAGACTGATTTGCCAGTAATGTAACTAAGGTTACACCATATGTGTGTATATAGGCACTAGATTTGTAGTAATCTGTGCTACATAATACAGTGTGGATTGCTGTGAATTTAGCAACTATGAGGAGTCTAGCTTAAAATAGAAGAGCAAACATTGTTTGATACTGTTTTGGATATGTTTAACTGTGACCTTTGCAACAGTTTTGCTGGAGGACACTCAATTGTTCAGCTGCTATAAATCTACCACATTCCAAAACCATCAGTGCCATCTGCGTTCTTTTGCACAAACTGACACTCTTAGAGGATATTGTATTCTCTTATCCTAATACTAATAGCAAAAGCATGTAAATCAGTTTATTAAGGGGTGTAGACACATGAAAAAACTGTTGAATCACTTCTGGTAGAATTAACTTCAGCTTAACTGAAAAAAAAATAGATAATTGCTTTCTAAAAAGGATACTAAGCAATAGATGATATTAATATTTGGGCAACTGGGAAGGAAGGTGCCAATAATTGGTTTCTACTCATATTAGTGTGATTTCTACATACATCAGAGGAAAACCGATTAATATTTCCACTTGCACAGACTTGAGGCTTTTAGAAAAGAGGTGGCAGGAGTAAAGAATCTGCATAGTATTCAATCTGTGGAAACAGAGGCTGACTGTCCAGAAAGTACATGATGCTGGAAGGGATGGTGTTCATCAGCAGTCCATCCTTGCACCTGCTTCCATTTATAAGCCACAGGTTGGTGGAACATTTCCTGGCATCTCCTTTGACTGGCTAGGGATGCTTCACTACTCGTCTGTTTAGGCTACAGAGAGATCATATCATTTCCTACATGCTTTTCCATACTAATGAAATCCATCGATGCAGGGTAAGATCTGGCCAGTAGCATCAGAGCTACAGTTTGTGGATGATTTACATAGCCATTTGGACTCTGGTATGACACACTTACTCATTTCAAGAATAATTAGAAAATACATTTTGCTAATTGAAGAGACCCTGCTTTTTACATGTGTGTGTGTGTTCTTCCATCTCCCCCTCCCTCTCAGCACTTCTAATCCCCTGCCATTACACTGAATAGCTTCAATATGTGCTATGGGAATTGTGGATCAACAAGTCGTTCAGGTGTTGTCTGTTCTGGTTCTACCAGCATTAGTCACAGTGTGAAGTCATTTCATTTTCATGTGAAATAACATGTAATTCTACAAGAAATACCAAGTGTCTTACGTTACTATAGATTGCAGCCTGTGAACCTGAGTCTGATATCTGAAGCAAGAGCATGGTGGGAATTTGAGAAACAGTGAGCAATGGATAGTTTGTTTGGTAGACAGAAAAGTACTCCTGATTCTGTCATCAAAAGAAGTTGTTTTGTCTGGATAAGCAGCCCTGGATCCTTTTGAATGGTATTCTGCACTCTTCGCTGTAGTGGAGTGGCAGCAAGTGGGCCTTCCAACAGCAAACCTCAGCCAGGTGAAGAGTCCTATGACTTCTTCCAAAATCAATTGCTACCTTGTAATTGTTCACAAAGAAATTTCAATGGGGTTTAGTCTCTCATGCCCAAGGAATATTTTGAACTATTAATTTTCATTTAATCACTTAGAAGTAGTCTAGAGTGACTTTGTGGTGTTGGGCTGGAAGTAAGTTGGTGCTCTTTTTCCACCTGCACATTACATGCCATATTGCAGCAGAGGCAAAACCAACATCCCAGAAATGCAAATTGAGGTACTGTAATACAGTAAAAATGTTGCTGAAAAAGCACTAAAAACCTTTTCTATGACTCTTTTCTCTACCAAAATCTCATTATCCAATAGAACTTGCAGAAAATATTCCACTGAGCTGTGGTTAGCCCACCCATTGTGCCCTGGCCTGAAAGCACCAGTAGTTCAGTGAGCAGAGCAGTCAGCTATGAAATGCAAAATTTTCTGGTTTGAGTTTGATCTGTGACATGCAGATGGGCATGCTGTAAAGTAACCCCCTGGTAAGCAGTTCTGCCAACATATTTGCAAACATTGCTGTGTTCTCCCGTCAGCCAGGTGTGTAGTGAGCCCATCACTAGGAGGTGGAGCGTGTGAGAGGAGGGAAAGACCTCTTGTGACACAAAGTTGCTGAAACAGAAATGTATACTGATTATTAAATGATGTGAGTGGTTTGGATATGAGATTAGCATCATCATTCATATACTGTATTTTTTTGATCTATAGTAGATGGTTATGACATATTCTCATTTTTAATTTGTATATATTTATATCTGAAATTCATTTTGCTCACATCGTAAATACCTCTCCAGGCTTATCTGCAGAATCCATTGTAATTCATAGTTTTCTACTAAGATAGGCCCAAACTAATCAGTGCTTTACAAGCTAATCAGCTCATACTGTCACAAGAGGCATAATGCAAGTAATTGTTTTAATTCAACTTCTAAACAAGGAGGAGAAAAAAGCAGATTGAACAAGAAGGGGCTTTATAATGAATTAATGAATTGATAATCATGATTAATGGAAGATCTCTGGGAGAACATGTAGTTAAATCTCTTGCATGTGACCCTTTTATTGAGCATGGTGGAAAAATAAGCACATGGACTCCTGTGGTATATTGACCCAGCCAGAACCAAGAACCTGTTATCTCCAGCATCCTCACTTAATCAAATCTATTATAACTTCCATGTGCTAAAAAAAATATTTTCTCTCTTAGACAATCTCACTATTAAATATATATGTCCTCATTTTCCATATATCACATAGGCATTCAAGTGAAAGGACAGACTGTCTAAAAATGCTTACTTATGACAGTGAGTGAGGATTTCCAGGTCCTGTTCATCACTGTGATCTTGAATCACAGTAAACCTATGGACAATAATTGTCTAATATTTATGTGGAGATCTGCAAGGAAAGATGATATAAGAACAGAATAGTTTTGCTAGAGAAGCTAGCTTTTAGTAGGGCTTTGTTTTAGAAAAATGGTTCTGTAGTTTGGCTGGTAATTCAACAAGGCTGAAAGAACCTCTCTAACCTTGCCATACAAGCCAGCTGAGAGAGGAACCTTTGAAAGTAAAGGGAAAGTAGTAAAAGTTCCACCGTTGTGTCAAAAATGGATAATTTAGTGCCTACTCTAGGTCTGAAATCACAAACTGAATAAACCTTGTTTCCTTGGAAAATAAATCAGTATCAAGCCAGAAGCTCCATTTTTATTTAGCACAGGTATGAGTTATTTCTAACTTGTGCACATTAGACTACTTAGAAGGCAGTCACTAATTCAATTAGAACGTCTGTTGCATTAAAAGTAAACGTTTGAGAAATGGATTAGATTTCACTTGCAGGTTTGCCTTTGCCATTCTGTGGAAATAACTAATGGCTTAAAAAGGGTAAATCAAGATACGACCCAGGCACACACAGTCTATCAGGTCTGCAGTTTTACTTCCTTGGAAGTGAAATTGAGATCCAGTGTGCCAGAAGACAGCATGGTGTTGCAAATGCAAGCACTTTCCTATTTCTTTGGACAGTCTAGTGTAATACTCAGGATCTTTTTCCTGTGCCAAGAAATCCTGCTTTATATTAGATTTTAAAATTCTACTACTTTCAGTTTAGAGAATAGGTAAATCCTAAAAAAACAGAACTATAGTTATCTGATGAGACTGAAATACAGATATTTTAAACCAGTTAAAATAAATACGCTTTTGTATACTATATAGTGTCCTTTGGCAATGAGTTCCATCAGTTTAAGTCAGAGTTTAATGGATTTTTAAAATCATTAAAATGTAGATGGCAAAATCAACTGTTTCATAAACTTTTGAAGGTTAAGCTATATACTCCTGAACCCTCCAGCTGGAGGATATGAGAAGAAATCTCACTTTTATCAGGTCTCCAGTGATACCAACTGCTCACCTAACCAGACTAGAAATGGGAGAACTTCGTTGGTTCTTCAGGAGCTGGCCATGTACAATGTGCATGTGAAATGGGCTCTAATGCTGCAGAGCTGCAGGCCAGTCTCCATTTGCTGCATTCAGCAAGCAGCTGGAGGCTGGCCCAGCGTGCTGAACGTGTGAGATGGGTTAGTGGCTTGAAGGCATTTGCTGAAATGAAATCTAAGATGATGTGTCTTTTCACTAGGGTTTCTTTGAAAGTATTATATACAGAGAAATGGTGAAACAGATGTGTTGCTTCTCAGCCTCCTACCTTTTAAAGAGTTTATTAGTTTGTGATACCTTTTTACCCCCTTCTTTAAATCTTCGGCTCTGGTTTGCTTTCTTCCTGTTTTTGTTGCCCAATATTTATCTGTTTAAAGAATAAACACTATTTCTTCCTTATAACACTAAATAGAGCATCCCTGATGGCTCCAGACCATGTCATGCTATAAATGTTATTCTTCCAGTCGGGTCATGGTAAAGAACTTATTACTTGCATTTCAAGGACATGAGCTTAGTTGATGAGATACTTTATAAATCTTTCTGTATTTGTAATTTCCTTCTACACAGGTGCTATGTTCATTGGTTTTTTAGATAATCAAATTATAACTAGAGAAATTTTTTTCTTAGTTTTATAATAGGCATATACACTAGTGAAGTGCTCCTAGAACTGTGTAGTATTGGATGTTGAAGGATTCTTTAACTGGGTGAAGAAAATCCAGAAAATTTAGGCTAGTTCTGTTCTGCCTGTAGTAGTAGTTGCAAGTCTGGGTAGTTGCAGTACATGCTAACGCCGCAGTTCGTTTTTTTTATTATTTTATTTTTAATGCCAGGTAAGCTCTGCTAAAGCCCAGTACTAAATAAAATACTTCATCTTCTAACCAGCATCTGAGCTCAGCCAACAGCCCAGGGCCCACACAGCTCCTTGCTCACTCTCTTCACCAGCTCCTCACAGTGGGGGAAAAAAAAATAGAACAAAATGAAGAAAACTCTGAGGTTTTTATAAGAAACAGTTTAATAGGTGAAGAAAAGAGAGGGGGGGAGAAACAAGTGAAGCAAAGGAGATGGTACACCACCTCCCACAGGCAGACCAATACCTAGCCAATCTCTAAACAGCTACTTTTAATAAAGTAAAAGCCCCATCTTTTTCTTCCTCTACTCCAGTTTTTATAGCTAAGCATGAGGATACATGCTACAGAATGTGCTTTTGGTGACTCTGGGCCAGGTGTCCCAGCTGTGTCCCCTCCCAGTCTGCTGGCTGTGGGGCTGTAGTGGGAAACAGAGGTGGCCTTGACACTGTGCAAGCACAGCTCAGCAATAGCCAAAACAGTGGTGTGTTATCAGCACTGTTGTAGCCACAGTTCCAGAACACAACACCCTATGGGCTGCTATGAAGAAAGTTGACTCAATCCCAGCCAGACCCAGCACAATGCTAAATCATTCTACCTTTTTTTTTTTTTACTTTATCTTTGCATATCCTAGTTTACAAATTCCAGTTTATCATTTTCTTTGGGATAGTTTTCTCACTGTAGAGACATAGAACACTCAGTTTTCCTCAGGTGATTACCACATTTCATTGCTGCTGTTGGCCTATTCCTTGTTGTGTTATTACTTCTGTACTGTTTTCCACAGTAGCACACTGAGGCCAGTATTTTCTTATGTTACTGCGAAAATCTGTTTTGCTAGGCCTGGTTTTCTTGGTACATGTAGTAGTATTTTACAGATTCTTCAAAACTATTCATTTAGGGCCAGTAGAAAACATTACCAGCCCTCTTTTTTTTACTCAGTCCCCAAATGTATTTTAAATCTCTCTTTTTTAATTGTTTATCTATCCAATATCTCCAAATTATCTCTGTTAAGACCAATATCAGCCCCTGTCTTGGCAGATCATGGACCTGCAGGCACAGAGAACATGCTTGCTCTATGCCAGCTGTCAAAATCATTATTATGACATTCTGGGGCAATGCTGCATCCTCATTATAGTTTACTACCAGACAAGGTGTGTCTGCTTTTTAATCAAATTGCCATGTATAATGTCTGTCTGTAGACTTTGTGTCACTGCATGTTTGCATACCCTCTGTATTTTTCTTGGGATGTTTGTGAGCAACTTACTTTTGCCTGTACTATCATATTTCCCTGTGACTGGAACCCACTTAATTCCTTCAGTTTATCAGTGTCTTTATTTAAATTGACTGCCCACATCCATTGTCATCTTTGCACAGCAATGCTTTCAGGTTACTGGTTTGAGCAGCTGGATACCAAATTCATTCCCTCATTTGCAGTGCTGAAGAGCCTTTGTAACCCTTATTTACCTGTGGGAACAACCCCAACCTTGCACTGACCCAGCCATACCTATTACTCTGCCAAGACCTCCTTGCCCAGCTCATAGCCCTGCAATAGATGGCTGATTCCTGCTCCTCAGGTCAGTTATAATCTGCCCTAAAGCTTTTCTGCCTTTCTTTTCATATCATCAGGATAAAAACATTTCTTGTGTTCTGTTTTGACATGGAGTGAAATTAGTCATGCAATTTGCCCCCTTCACCTGTGTTAGCTGAAAGTTATTACAAAGACCTGTTGGATCTGTGGAAAGGAAATCTTTTGATCCCTTTTCCTTTCTTTGGCATATGTGACTCAGGACTTTTGAGCTATTCCCTGGGCTTCTCTCTGAGGAGAACATTAACATTTGTTCCAAATGTTGTCACCTTTTTGAGAAAATGAAACATTCCAGTGACTTTTAAGTGTTTGGAATTCAAAACTGCCAGTGATACTATGCATGGGCTTTGTGCGTTGTCTTAAATGTGGAAGGTGCATTATGGAGTGATCATGAATCTCTTGGCAGTGACAATATAATTAAACTGTAACATTAATTTGTGATTGATTTAATGCTGTGGTCCTGTTTAAACGGTTTTTTTGAGTACTCATGTATAAAGTAGGTCACCAGTTTTTGTGAGAACTGCGCAGAGAACCTGAGCCTGAGGAAGCTGGGATAATAATGAAAGCTGAGAAGATACAGGCTCTGAGTTAAAGTGAGGGACAGGGACTTTCTGGTCTAAAAAAAGAAAAAGCTAAGTGAAGATAAATGAAGTCGATAAAGACTTCATGGAAGTGAAGACAAGTTGTCATTCCACCAGACATGGAGAAATTAGGTTAATTTACAGCAAGGAAATAGAAGTTTGATATAAGGAAAGATTTTCTGACTATACAGGCTTTGAAATGCTGGAGTATTCAAAGAAGCTGCAGAACTTCCCTCAGCAAGGTTGAACAGAGACCTGCCAAGATAGACTAGGAGTCTGTTCTGCCTCCCAACTCTTTTCTTACACTAATGTGACTTTTGATGCTACAGTACAGGCAAGATTATTCCCATTTTTGCTCTCATGGAAAGCTAATCCTTAATTTTATTAATGTTCGAGTAATAATAACGGTATAAAACTTCTGGCTTTCTAATTTTTTCCTAAATTTTGGATGCTTGGCTTAGAGACATGTTTTTTTGTCCCCATTCAGTTGAGTTTTTCCTGAAATGAGTGTTACTGCTCACTGTTGCTTTTTTTTTTTTAATTTTTGCAATATATTCTGGTTTTCTTCAAGTTCCAGCTCTGTGGCAGCATATGATAAGGTGAAATGTTGCTTCTGATTTTTCTAAACTACTAAAAAGATTTATTAATCATGGGAGTGTCTGAATCACAGCAAAGACTCAAAAACCTAAAAGGTAAACAAATTATTTTTGAAAGGTATTATAGTTTGAAGATAATCTCATGCTTTTGAGTATGCCTGGATCAGAGTTTTTGAGGCAGACAGTGCTGAGCCTGTCTAGACTCAGCTAAGTTACTCTAATGTATTTTCCCAGTGTTTCAGGTAGGAAAGCTGACTGGCACTTACACGACTTCTTGCTTCAGTTCATATGCAGCAAACAGGAAATGTCTCAACTTTGTGCAAATGGCAAAAGTGCCAACTTTTGTTAAAGCAAAAGAAAAGATTGTCAGGATAAGGATTTTGTAAATGGAGATAACTTTATATTGATGTAAGTTGCTTTCTTTGAAATCTCTGGGTAACAGTGAGCTTGCTGAGAGCAGCTCTACATTTGAATTACTTAATTTGGCTTTTAAGTAGTATTGTTTGTTTGCAGCAGACTGTCTCTCTAAGGAGCTTTCTCCAGGGATAAGTAGCAACACTGGTTTAGAGTCGCCTTTACTATATTGAACTTACATTTTAGGGGAGAGAAAAATGGGGAAAAAAAACATTATTTTTGTACGTATTGCAAAGTATTTTACGAAATATTTCTGCCCTGCGTATGTGGAAAAGCCAAACCAGATACATTTGGCTCTTTCCCTGGAATGTGGTATGTAATAGTAATAATTCTTTTTTTTCCTTTGATTCTGTATATACATATTTTAGGTCAATATAGCAAAGTATTTATCCCCTTCATTTATCTCACACTCAGGACAATATTTTTCTGACTGATTTTACTGATAGCTTTAAACCCAAGTATTTTCTTGTTTGCAGGAAGCTCTGAATCACAGACTTCTTTTGGTCTCTCAAACCTGCATTCCAAGAAACAATACAAGAGATAATTATTCAAGAATTATTGCATATTTAGTGTGTTCAGAAAATTAGGATAAAATTCTCCCTTACTAAAGTCAGTTGCCTTCAAAGGGGTTAGCTTTGATCTAACCTAGTTCCAGGAAAGCTGGATAATTTCCTTCCCTAGGATTGAACAGCAAGTTTCCCTTGTGATCTTCATTTACCTTAGGCTGAAATAGTATAATGCTTGCATAAAAGCTTGTTAAAGTTATTTTGAAGTCTGCAGAAGCAGAATTAATAAGATTTCCAGAGTCTGGCCCAGTGTTTCTTCAGAATATACCTTTGAGTTAAGATGGCTTTTGTAAATGCTGAGAACACAGTTTAGGCTTGCTTTCTTTCAAACTCTGGCAGCCTCAGAGCAAGATCAGCCGAGACTAAGAAAATGTCCTCTTCCTCCCAGTGTCTCTCGAACTTTAATGTTTCAGTCCTGCAAAGGGCTTAGGAGACTGGCCTTGATCCAGGCAACTATTTGGACTTTGGACCTGTGTAAAGTAACATACTCAAGTGCAGTTTCGTATTTCCCTTGTTCAAACTCTGAAAGATTAAGGTCTTTATCCTCATCATTTCCACCATGCCAGAAGAAAGGTGCCCAAGCTGCACGTTTCTGGAAGCTGGGAAAGTTTAGTGGAGAAGCCACACTGGGTGCTTTCTCTCTTCCCACACTCGTTCTTAAGCATCAGTTACTGACTGTGACTCAGAGATGAGAGACTGAGGTCAGACCTGTGATCTGACCCTGGACCACTGATAAACTTAAGTTCAAGTGCTCTTTTCTGACTGAGACGTCACTTCCTCAGCTGACAGGAGATGAGTCTCTTCATCTCTAAATTCTGGAAGTGAGCATGCTTTACTTTACCAAGTAAATAGTATCTGAAAACTGTGAGACTGACAAATATGCCTTTAGTGCTGGTGTTGTGACCTGTCAGGTTTCCAGGACACAGAAGATGGAATCCTGGTGGCACTAATGGCAGTGAGCTTGTTAGTTTTTCTGTATTATTTTCATGGGACCAAATGTTTAGATAGCAGGTTCAAAGTTTTACTGCCCTGCTTATCTCTTAACTCTTTCTATTCCAAATAACAAGTGGGAAACAAATATATTGATAGAACTTATTTTGTAGATGTGAAATACTAAGAGAATTACTCTTATCAATATGAAGAAATCTCCCACTGCTCTGAACCACTTACAAGTATATTTAATGTCAGTACCGTATGTCTGATACAATCGGAAAAGATCTTGATGTCTTTAAAAAAATTGTTGGTTTATGCACAGTTAATACTCTTAGGGTATGTGTTTTTCCAGACCTCATTTTTGGACTGATAATTATAATTATTGTTAAATAAAAGTCAGAAACTGGCAATATATATAACTGTAATGAAAGCTTGTTTTACAAACTCTCATAGAAGTTTCTTGGTTCCTTCAGCTATCAAATGAGCAGGTTGACTAACAATAAATCACATTTTTTTGAGTGACAGTTCAATATCTTTTATTTGGAATTAAGTTTAATCAGGCATGAGTAAAACATGTGAGAGAACATTACATTTAATTGATTATTAGTAATGGGTGAAATTTGGAGGCCCTTACTGGATTTTTGATTCACTGCTCTGCTTAAATGGAAGTTTGCCTGAATAAACATTAAGTAACAACTGATTCTGAGCCTCAGAATGTGACCCAGTAATACTTAGCACTTATGTTGGGCTCTAAACTTTCAGAGCTCTTCTGTGGGTCACGTCTTAAACACAAAGAAGCTATTGAAGTGAGCATGATTTGGTCAATTAACCTGTTAAATCTTTGTGTGCAGGGCAGTCAGAGGCCTACTGTGGTTTTGGAGAGGGGTTACTCATATCCAGCAATTTAAAATATGTTGAGAATCCCATAGAGGTTGTATCCAAGTAGGGGCCTTGTCAGACCCCTGCTCCTTGGTGGAATAATAAATCACATGGTATTTTTTTTATTAGAAAAACACATGAATACATGTGCTGCTCCAGCTGGAGGAAATAAAATCATAATGGTTTATGATGAATTGCACATATTTCTTGCATCCATAACATTTGTGAAATATTTTTCCCCTGCAGTTGAAACTACAATGACAGGTAGAAAGGGTTCTTTATAATGCACCATCCATGCAGACTGGAGGAATATTTAGGACTAATTAAAAGCGTAAGTCACCAAAGTTGCTTAGAATGCAAACTAGGCCCAGTTTCATGAAGGATTCATTAAAGACAGCCAAGGTTGTAGTAGAGCTACAAAAAGGCTGAAGAGCTGCTATATAGAGATTTTAAAAGTGTACGCTTAAAGCCAAGAATCCCACAGGCAGGAGATGAAAGGTTAAAGCAACAAAGGGAGTAGGAAACAGAAACCAAAGGGGGGAAAACTTAGTGGATTTCAGTCACACTAAAGGCTTCTCTGAGGTGACTTACCAGAGCAAACTAAGCAGGATTTGATCAGAGTCTTGCTGAATGCCAGACTGATCTTGCATCACTCAGTATGGACCTGGAATGATGCTCACTGTGAAGAGAACTGACGTTTTCTGCCCATCCAGATGAAGAGATGTGTAGACACACCTTTTATTTAAACTGTGAGCAGCAGGCCTAAATATTTCTCTTTCAAAAATCAGCATGATGTGATTTGGTTTCTTTTTAATAACCCTTTTGATGTAATTCCTGTATTGTGGTTATTAGCAATTACCATGCTGCTTTTCCCTTCATCGAAAGCTTTCTACATGCTGATAGCAACTTCACATATTAATTCCTAGCACCATCCCTGCAGCCAGCTGTGTCATCACAATTGCTCAGCCTTTTGACTCACTGTGGTTATTGGTTTGATGGATTACAATCAGGATTTTGATCTCAGAGCAGCTTTGCAATAGCAGTGAATGCTGAACATGACAAATTATATCTTCCTGAACCCACATTTGTCTAACTGCCAGCATTTCATCTTACTTGTCCACTGGGTAGCTTTCTATCTTGTTAATCACAACACTTTGATAAGGGGATTGTAGCCAATTGTTGGTATCCCTGGAACAAGTACCAGAACTGCATTTTACTGTACCTTTAAGTCCTACCTTAGATTTTATTCTAAATCTGGCGTTTTCTCCCTTCTCAGAGCCATTTTAGAAAAAATACGTATAGGCCAGTCTTTCGTTCATCACCCTTTGTTGTTTGGGGCTTTGCTTTTTGAAATGCAGCTGTTCTTTTACATAATTTAGTTAAAATTAACAACTGCTTCCTAGCCTGTTTCATTACGGCTCAATGCTTCCGGGTCTTAAGGTTTGATATTGCATTTAGTCAAGCTGGCAATCCTTAATCTACAGCTGTTACTTACAGAAACACAAATACACAGCAAGCATTTGATGAGGTCCTCTTCATCGTCCATTGATACAGACAGTAGAAACAGACCTTTTATTTCTCATGGGGAAGGTAAAACTTGGGGAATTCTGCAACTGATTTAAGTGCTATAAAATCTGTACAGTCCTATGAGGTGATAAGGGCCAAGCCTTTAAATACTGAAGCAAGATCTATACACTAGAAAATAACAATTAAGTTATCCTATTGTTCTTTGTGGACATCACCCAGCATTCTCAGAGCTCCAATAGGCATGCTTCTTGCTCTTCAACTTCCTGTTTTTAACAGAAGAATAGATTATGTATGGATTTGGTTGGCAAAGTCGCCAGACTTCAGGTAAGTGCAAACTCTTATTTGCACTTCTGCTTGTTATTTATAGTCTAATTTCACAAGATCTAGGAGACTGAAGAGTGCTTTGAAACCCAGTTCAGCAGCTACAGCATTTATTTTTCCACATGGTATATTCTCTTTTATGGCTCTTCAAGATCTTTTTGACAAAAAGTTCACAAAGATGGTACAATTTTTTTTTTATCTGTAGTTAATTTAGACCATTTGGCTTGTGGTTTGTAGGGATCAAGGTGAGGTTTCTGAACTGTGTCTGCAAAACTGTATCAGCTGTTACTGTAACACTACTGCTGAAGTTTCTAAGTGCTGGATGCAGAATGGGAGCTGTGGGAATGGTGGGGGTCTGCACATGTATTTCCTGCTACTTTTTTTCAACACTGAATATCTGGTTTCGAGTTCAAGCAGAGTCATTTTTGCAACTATAAACTATGATGCATACTGAAAAGCAGTTTATTTTAGCATAAAAAACCTGTTCTACTTCAAAGGGTTTCTTTAAAGCTGGGGTTCTAGTGGCATAACTGTTGCAGCCTGCAGCTGCTCTATCTTCTTAATTTCTTTTTCTGCCACTGTTCCTGTGGGGAAATTAATTCTTACTTTGCTGTAGACAAAATACAGCTTATGCAGTGTTTGTGACATAATGGGGGGGACAGTTAAATGTTTTATTTTGTGGTCAACTCAGCAGGGTAAACTCAGGTGACATGACAGGTTTTGCAACAGGGAACAGGTTTTTCAGGTAACTGTGTCTTCCAAGACCTACATGAACAACCTACATGGTTGGGTGGAGAAGACCATCTGGATCTTTCATGATGTTCACACACACTGAACCTGTTCTCCAGGGAAGTAAGACCTACTGCATTCTGCTTTGCTGCATCCCTCTGTCTTCTTCCATTCCACTTGTTTTCCAGCCAGTGTGTGCCAAAGTCCCATTTCACTGAGCCTTGCTGTCCTGACTCCTCTACCTCCTCCTTGATACTACTTGTATCTGTAGTTTTACTCGTGCAGCTTTGGTGAATGGGATTGGTGGAAGAATTATTTAATGGGAGAGGGACCAATTATTTGACCTGTGTAGAGACAGGTAAGAGCCTGAGCCAGCTAGGAAATGGTCAAAGCCCTTATGTTATTTGTCTGTAGCATTCTCTCCCTCTGTACTTTAGCCTTTAGACGTGGGCAGTGTGCAAAGATTCTGATGCCTTAAGTAGTCTCCTCCTGTAGCAGTTGTCATGTTAATATTTATAATATATCAGATATGCAGATCAGAAGTATAATGCTGGCTGGTGTGTTACATGTTCTTTACTACTTTGGTAAAATCTGCTTACTGTTTACACCATATTCTCATGCACCTGCTGCCATTACACTGTCCCACGCTCACTCTTGTCAGAGATACATGGCCTGTAGGCAGCAGCAACATGCTGATCCCTGCGCTTGTTGGTGAGCAACAAAAGAAGATGCAAGTAGTTTTTTGGCACATTTTACCCCAGCAAATGTTTGTTCTGACTTTTGTTGATTCTTTTTATGCATGTTGAACTGCAAACAGCATAATCAGCCTCTTAATGTTCTGTTACCCTTATGAAAGGACAGCTTTTGTTCCACCTTTCCCTTTCATTAAATTCCATATCAGATCGAGCTTTTAGGACACAATACAAAATCTTGCCTCCAACGTTAGTTTCTGTTAAGGTTCTGAATTTGGAAGTCAATGGCAGTTCTGCTGAGAGAGGAATGGGGCAGAACAAAATAGTCTTTGCCATTGACAGTGAAGTGCTGATAAGTAATAATACACATTTCTGTGCCTTAAGTTAACTCCATTAACTTATATATCCTTCAGAGAGAAGGCATATGATCATGATATCTTTCTCATGAAAGTTTGAATCCAGCCTAAGGATTTTAATAATTATATCATAGTATAATAAAATGGGTTGCAAATGTGACATGTTCGTTATGTTCTAGAAGATTTGGTGACTGTGACTACAGAACTGTTGTCTGAATTCTGATACACACAGTAGGGCACATACATGCAGGATGACCCCAAGGTTCTGGGTTTTTTAATAATATGTGTGTGTGTATATATGTATTTGTATCAGAAATAGTGTGTCCAGCAGGATCAGGAAAGTGATCAACCCTGTGTTCCGTTTTGGGCCCCTCACAAAAAGGACTTTGAGGTGCAGAAGCAAGTCCAGAGAAGGGCAACAAAGCTGGTGAAGGGTCTAGAGGACAAAACCTTTCAAGGAGCAGCTGAGGGAACTGGGATTACTTAGCCTGGAGAAAAGGAGGCTTGAGGGGGAGACCTTATTGCTCTCTACAACTATATGAAAGGAGATTGTGTAGCCAGATGGGTCTTGGTCTCTTCTCCCAAGTAACAAGTGATAGAATAAGAGGAAATGGCCTCAAGTTGCACCAGGGGAGGTTTAGATTGGATATTAGGAAGAATTTATTCATTGAAAGGGTTGTTAGGCACTGGAAAAGGCTGCCCAGGGAAGTGGTGGAGTCACCACCATTTCTGCAGGTTTTTAAAAGCCTTGTAGTTGTGGTGCTTAGGGACATGGTTTAGTGGTGGACTTGCCAGTGTGGGGTTAACAGTTGGACTTTATGATCTTAAAGGTCTTTTCCAGCCTAAATGATTCTTTTATATGTATATAAATATGTATGTCCCTTTTTCAGTTTTGTCTTCAGTTCTTTTAATGCCCGCTCTGTCTTAGCGCATGCTCTGTCCATTCAGGTATTTGAAAGCAGCAAGCTGTGTTTGTGCATTAAATCAAGTAATTTTACCTAGACAAATTTTCTTCTTGTTTTAGTCAGAGAGCTTTTTTGAGCAGAATTAATTTTTGAGTAACTTTCAACCGCCGCTATAAAGTAGGGTCCAGCTGGAGGGCTGTATTCAATCCTCAGTTCTCAGAACCTTTCTGTGCAGCCATGAGTGAGACACTTTTCTGAGCTAGGACTCTCTGCTTGTTAGAGGTGCTGCTTTCCTGGTACGCAGAGGCATGGGGACTCTCATTTTGCTTTTGAGGAATTTGGATTCTAACATGTTGAGCTTCTCTTGTGTCTTTTCAGAGACCAACCAAATCTGTGTTTGGCATCATTCTGAATTAAACCTTAAGTTACCTTGGTGATTTTTTTAATCATAGTGCTGGCATATTTTCTGTTGTGACCTTTTAGTTTCTCCTGTCAGTATTATCTTTTTTTACTACTTTCACTACTTTACTTCCTTTAATTCCCAGCATGCTATGTAACAACATTAAAGCTGTAATCCTTGAATTTGTTGGTTTTTTCCAACTTGATTATCTGTATCTGCATGTTGCCAGCCCCTTTTCAAATACTGTCAGACATACCACTGTATCAACAATAACCTCAACTGCCAAACTCCTGTCTCCAATAGTTAAATCATAATTTAAATGTACCACTTCTATTATTTAGATTATTTCCCAGATAAGTTTTATGTTGAATTCCAGATTTTGAAATCATTCTCCAAAGCACTGAGTACCTTTGCTTTTCTTTTTTTCCTTCTGGCTAGGATTACCTTGTGCAGATGAGGGGTTGGTTCAGTTCTTTTTATGGAGACTGGAGTAATGTCCATATGAAAAGCAAGCACTTGACTGGAGCCTCTACTTTGCATCTTTCCCTGTTACACTCATTCATTGCACCAATGGAAGTGTCAGTTAAACTCCCATACATCTCTAAGGTGGCAGTGGAATACTTTGCTATCAGATTCAGTGTTTAAAGGAAGTTGTTTGTGTGATTAGTACATGTTATGGTGCTTTTAAGCTCAAGATAATATTGTTTGAATTCAGCCTGGCTTATTAGCAGCAGAAAGTAAAATGTCAACTATAAACTCGCCCAGCCCCTGTGGAAAAAACTTCTAACTGTTGTAAATTATTCTTATTAGCAGAAAGGAGAAGAGGGAAAGGGCTGAAGTACCATTTTGTACAGGGTCTAAGACAGAACTCTTATGTAGAAATTGGTATTGCCACAGTTTTTGTAGAACATTTTGTTTGTCCAGTGGTGTGGGAGAAAGGACTGTAAATAGTTTCTACTATAGATCATTTTGCACTGCAAAACTTGGAAGCAGATATACATCTTCTATATGTCAAGTTTTTCATCTGCATCTGTCCTTAGCTCACATGTGGGAGTAATCAGGGACTAGGACTGAATCCACTTTGGAGAAGTGGGACAAGATTTAATAAATTAATGAATTGTGAAGTCCTGGTGCACAAATTAAAGATTCTCACAGAGCTGCAGTATTTGTGTACCATATCTTCAAAGCTGGAGTAGGTTGTTCACTGGACTATGATACAGTAGTGAGTTTGCATGTTTTGGAGTCCCAGTGAGGCGAAAGAGAAGGGCTTTTTTTTACTAAATTTTGTTCAGTCAGTGTGTTTGCTCTACCATCAGCACTCTGAGTTGGCTGTCCATCTTGTAAAGCCAGAAGGGGAGAAGTGACCTCTGCATCAAAAGAGCCAGCCCTCACAGCACCTCACTTATTTGTGCCTGGAAAGACAAGGCTGTTGCTCATAAAATGGAGTCTGCAATGTTCAAAAGCTCTCATCTTGTTTATGAACCCTCAGATTTTCTGCTTATAGTATTCAGTCCAGACAGAGAATGGCAATCTGCTAGAGCTACCAGCTAAGAGAAGTTCCCTGTTCTTTTGTTGCTGGAGTTTTGGTGGTGGACCAAGCCCTTTCAGAACATAAAGCAGTAAGCTGCTGGAGTCAGTGGCAGAGTGCATCTGGCTTACTGAGCGTGGTTTTCCTTACAGGCAAATGCTGCAGGAAGGGAACACAAGTAACACTGACTGTTCAGGTCATTCCTGCATGGGGATTTTTCAGAGTCTAACCTCAAGCACCTAATTCTGGTGATTATGGAGCTGAAAGCTCCTGTAAAGTCGGTGGCACACCTGTGATTCCCTGACAACCTAGGGACAAAGGCTGCTGGCTTAGGCACCTGAATTGAATGCCTAAAGCTTAACAGTGAGACTCTCCTCTTTAGCCCAGGGTCTAGTCCAACCACAGAGGAAAAGCCTACCACTGCTGCTAACCAAAGGAGGTACCTCTTCAACTGTACCTTTAGTGTTGAGCACATACCAGCACCCTAAATGCATGGTGGAAGTCTTCAAAATATGAACATAACTTCAACATCCTGGGACTGCAAGCCAGTATCAGAAACTCTTCCAGCAAACCACATCCTTTTTGGAGATTGGCTGGTGTCACTGAGAACTGTCTCTGTATCTTTCCCCTCCTGTTTAGATGCCCACACAGGAGGAGGAAGGCTGTGGTCTCAAACAATCCCATGTATAGATATATATTTTTCCTATGCCTTTCTACCTATTGATGAATTAAGAACTTGTGCAATAAGAAACACCTAAAATGGGAGGGCCACAGATAGCAAGCGTTATCTGTTCGCACACTCTGCTATAGCCCAGAATCTGCTGCTGGACGGAGTGCCCCTGACTAGAGTCCTGGGAACCACAGTGACGAAGAGGATGAGGTTGCTTTACCCTATATGTTGCTGGAACAAGAATAGGTGCCAAAGTCAGAGTCAGAATCCCAGGACCTGATATATCATGGTGCATTGTTAGCTGTGTTTGCTTTGGGGGCTTTTGGTAATTTTTCTTCTAGGTTTTTGTCTCTCTATTTAATTATCCTTTTCAAAACTGATTTCCTGACTTAATCTGAATGTGCATAAATCTCCACCAGAGATTTATCATCTCTATAGAAAGTGCTTTCAGAGTGGTTGCGCAGCTTCCCAGAAAAGGGACACTGTTGGAAAATGAAGCTTTCAGATTAAACAATAAGCCTACTATTATGCTGATTTTTGCCAAGCTTTCCCTCATGTCTTTCCCATTTAATAGAAGAGTGAGTTCAAGGCTTCTTTTTGTTAATTTTCAAACTTCAGTCATTCTTAAGTGTTTACCACCCTGCTCAAGTCCACTCACTGTGAGACACTGGACCACCAGATACTGCTTCATTGCTTCTGTAATCTTTTTTTTCAACGGCATGTTTCTGTGAAGGTTTTAACCAGCCTGTTTGCCATTATTTAAAAAAATTTAAATATAAAAATCTTTTGTAGACTATTGTACTTTGACTGTCACAGTCATTTGAGGACATCGCATTTTTAACCAAATGTGAGATCTCAGAGCAGCAGTTGAAATTATCTTTGATATAAATAATTTAATTGCAAAACAGATTTTTTTGCTTATATAGTAGTCTGCATACTCATAACCATTTAATCAAATTCAGGCCTTGTCTGAGCAAACATAGCTTCACTATCAACTGGATCTCAGTTTAAAAAAAAATCTTTAAAGAAAAGGGGGGTGATATTTTTAGCCCAGGTCATTTCAGTGGTCTGGTCTGCAGAGAAGTTTCACAAACTGAGAAGAGTAATAGATTACAGTGCCAAGATGGAGATAGGGAGGTTGCAAGAGAGCAGGAAGTCATTAAAGCACTTATACCTGCCAGAGTTACTACACTGTACAGTTATACCTGGAGTATCTTATAATCTTTGTCATATACACTGAGGTTTGGAAATTTCCTTCTGCTGTTGCAGATGGGAAACTGAGGCCCAGAGAAATTAAATTAGTTGTCTGTGGTCACATCAGAAATATGACCATGGCTGTATAGGAAGTATTGTGAACTGAGGATTTAAAGCAAAAATCCAAGTCAGTGCTCTGACCAGGCCTTCTCACTTCTAATACATCCCATCTGGGATGTTGAATTGTTGCTTATCATTGTTGATTTGTATAATTGTTGATTATCATTTTGCCTCTATCAATGAATAACCTCTACAAAGAAACTGAACAGTGTTGACCATAAGGTTCATTCTGCCATTTGGCATAAACAGAAGAGGAGAGCTAAGCCCTGGGCAGCTGTTGTTCTCTTTTGGAAATCATAGGCTCAGCACCCAGCCAAATATACTGCAAGTCAATACAGATTTGTATATTTGCTGCAAAAATTAAAAAGCTGGTGAAGTAGTGCTAGGAATCCTTCAACACTGATGTAGAATCTGTGGCACCTCATCTGGAGATCAACTTCTAGATGTTGTCCCTTTATGCCCTAGAAAAACATATGCAGATGTCACATCAGTCTCTGTATGAAGGGCTCCTGTTTACTGAAGATTTGTTTGAGGCAGCCACTCATGATCCTCACCGCAAAATATTCATGATCCCTTCCATGTTCCCATTCCAGCCTCTCATTTGCTGTGGGTGGCAGTTTCCTTGTGCCAGTTTTTGCATGCACCTGCAGGCTTCCCAGTGTTGTTATTCCTTCTCGATTTGTTTAATGCCACCTCAGTACTTCGTGTTTTCCTCATATGTGTTTAGCAACCAGGCAACTCACCCTCAAATATACAATTTCTAACCAACAGGAATTAAATCATTTCAGTGCACGCAGGGTACAAATACTTTCTTGGAAAATACATTAAAAGTAGATAACTTAATTTTTATTTAACTTTTCTAAATACATTCATAGTTCATCTTAATAAACTTCCTTTAAGTCACTGCTTTTTTTAAAAGTCAAAAATAAAGATGTGGAATGAAGTTGCAGCTCAGGTTTTTCTTCCCACTACACTGTCACAGAAAAACCTAAGCTATTTCTGGCTGATTCTGTTTTAGATTGTTCTTCATATACCATCTACTGTCATTGAAATTAATGAGAAAATAAAAGGAGTGACCTTTGGCTGAGCGCATACAGTTTATGCATGAGCTAAACAGCAGGATCCTTTTTCATTCTTCTTTTTCCCACATTCTCTTTCTCCCTGCTCTCCCCCCATACAAATATAATTTGTAAAGCCTTTAGAGCCTTTCATCCAATGTGTTTCTACTGTGTCCTTTAGATGAGTCTCAGGTCCATGATTCTCATCTGTTCTCCCATGCTGAAAGGTCAGTGGCAGCCTTGTTTTATGAATATAATGCACTGTTCTCTTGAACTTCAGAATCGTTTCCAAAACTCCTAGGCAAAATTCATACAGCTCAGGATGCAGATAAATATCAGCAATACTATGAAGAGCACTCTCAGAACGCAGCTACAAGCCTGGACATTCACGTTGTTTAAAATAAACCCGATTTACTGAAGATCTGAATGCTTTTGAAGACATGATTCCGAATTAGGTGTTAATTCTGAACCTGTGGCCTCACCATAGTGCTAAAACCAAATTTCTGTCCATTTCTGCAGCAGGTGGATGAGTCCGTTCAACAGATAGGTGTTCCACAAAGCCACTGCAGCTGAATGGAGCTGACGCTGGCCAGCAAGGTTCTCCCGGGCACCACTATCACAGAGAACTGTGTGGTATCACACTGCAGTGGTTCTCTGTCATCCCACCTGTCAGCCATGGGGAAACGCTGCCAGCTCCATCTGGTTTGGAGGGGGGGGTCTTTATGTATTTATTATAAATCTCACCCTGAATTACTTTCCGTGCTGCAGTCTGGGAATCCTTGGTTAAAAATAATATGTACCGAGTGTCGTCTCCAAACTGTGTTTGAAGGTGTAAGAAGTTAATTTTCTGTCTGAGGGCAGGGGAGTTCAAGTAGAGGTGCCTTATGACCAAGACAGTCTCTTTGCATTATCAGGAAAAGAGGAATGCAGCAATTTTGAGAGGAAATGCTATGATTTTCTAGTGCTTGTGGCTCAAATGGCTAACAAAAATGAGAACTAGTATGTGTTTGGGTTCAGGAAAATGCTGGTGGTGGTTTAAGACACTAATACTGATGGTAAATCCAGATTACAGTTTTTATGGTAAAAATGCTCTTTTTTTTTTTAGTCACAAGTGTCCAGTTGTATGTCCATATTCCAGTGTTTAAATTTAAGTGGATTGTTATTTGCTGTTCCTTTAGCTTTGTGGTAACAACCCTATGTATTTTCTTTGGAGCATTTAGGTAGCTTTTTAAAAAACATTGATTACTGAAAAACTTGCAGTAAGTTTTTATATTCTGGTTGTTTGCCAAAAGTATTTGCAGATAGGGGATTCATATGCTGGCAACGTTTTATGTTGCCCGTTTCATTTTGCTTAGCGAGAAGTTCTTGACTAGGTCTTCACATGGGGACTAGTGATGTCCCTGTGTGTGTCTCAGGCGTTTATTTGTGCGTGGCAAGAAGGACACACATAAATTATGACGCCGCTGTAGAACTAAATCACCGGAACCCGGGGGGCTGCTCTCCCTTCCGTAACTCTTCCCATCCGGCACGCAGGGAGCACAGGACACGCTGTGCTGCCGGAGCCGGGCTTCGTGCAGCTTACCGGCTCCGGAGCCCCGTCCGTCCCCCCGGTCCGTCCCCTGCCCGTCGCTGCGGGCCGGGGGAGCGCGGTGCCGCCCCTGCTGCTGTGGGCGGGGGCCGTTGCGGCCGTTACCGAGGCGGGCCCGGGGCGGCGCGCGCCGGCAGGGGAGGGGCGCGAGGCGTGTCCCCGAGGGCGGGCGGGCGGCGGTGCCACAGCTGCAACCCAGTACCGACTGCTGCGGGTCCGCGGCCTTCTCCCCCGCCTCTGCCGCCTCGCTGTGACCTGGCGGATGCCAGGTAAGGCACTGCCCTCCTATCCCTTCGGTGACACCTGCGCGGGGCGGCGGGCCCGCGGGGGGGGGGGCGGAGGAGGGCCCGCCGGGAGTTTCCTACCGAGGGGTGCCGGGAAGGGGGGACGGTTACTGTGGTGCTGTGGGGCGCTTCCTCCCTGCGCTGCTCTAACGCTTCGGATCCCAGCACCGAGACCGGGCTTCGGGCGGAGGCAGGAGGGCCCCTCGTGACGGCATAAAGACCGCAGCCGGGCTCGGCCCCAGCCCCTCGGACCCCGCCCGGCGTGCCCTGGGACTGACTCTGCGAGCTCCCGGGAGCTGCTCCGCCAAGACCGCAGCGGGGCTCGGCCCCGGCCCCTCGGACCTCGCCCGGCGTGCCCTGGGACCGACTCTGCGAGCTCCTGGGAGCCGCTCCGCCAGCCCCCAGGCGCTGTCGGAGCCGAAACTGGGCAGTGCTGTGCTGGTCAAGGCTATTCAGTAACAGCCCTGGTCATAAATGATTAACTGCACTCCCGGGGAACAGGAAGCCGGGTCTTTCCGAGCGCAGCCGTTTGTCCCCAGCTGTCTTCACGGGCAGACGCGCTGACCCAGCTTTACGTTTGTTCCTGAAATGCTGCCTTATGTTCTTGCTTGGACTGTGAAACGCTGCTGGGAGTGCTGACGTACCACAAGGTAGGGGCGAAGGTTGCTGTGCCCTATCTACTGTTTCTTCACCAACCCACCTACTTGGGGATTTGTTTTATCTGCACCGACGTAAAAGACCACTGAGGTGACGGAGTTTGTTTTTTGGACAACATTCGTTGTCTTTCTTACTGTGCATGAAAAATTTAATTAAGTGTGGAATGCGCTGATAAGCAGTGGCAGCTGGCAATATTCTTTATTCCCTATCAGAATGTAATGATTCCTTTGTTGAGCTGTAAACGAATAGTGTAAATTTCTACCCCACTTTCTGTCTCATCATCCTGAGATGTGAATCACTTGTACTACCAGATTACTTTTCTTTAGAAGAGTTAAGAGGCACCAGAGAAAATTCATCTGTTTCATTCCAGGTCACATTGCCCTGAATCGATTGGTTGATTCCAGCCTGAAAATATACTTCAGGTCAACTAGTGTTCTTCCATGGGAATTCTTTCCTGTTAACTTTTAAATTTAAATTACCAGTAGATGCGTAACACGTATTTATTTTGTTTCTTTGAACTCCTGGTGCAGTCATAACATGTTTTTTAAAATGTAATGATTCAAGGAAGGTAATCTAAAAGCTTTCTAAATAGAAAGTGGAAACACTGCATCATGCAGAATGTCAGGATTAACCAGGAGTATATTTGTAGTGGCCATGAGAGAAATCCTGAGTGGTAACCTGTTGAATGCTACTAACGAGAGTCTTTAAGCTGCTGTGAGCACGACACTGTGCCCTTGCCACAATTGTTTCCATCAATGTAGTCAAACTGTGTAAATACAAAATTATTTCCAGGTCAGAACGGGTTGATGAATTTTGTGAGGCACTACCACAACCTGCTGGAGCTGAATGTTGCAGTTAGGCTGTGAGTGTTCTCCCACTAATTGTGTTATGGGAGATGAAGGATTTTAGCCCTTTATGAGAACAGCAGGATCTGTTAAATGTAATGAGACACCAATCAAGATAAGGCTTGTACTGTGTCAGGTGCTGTATAAATGTGTAAGGAGGTGAGGTCCCAATTCTGGGAAATTTACTATGTAAGAAAGTGTTAGGATTAAGATGACATAAATTAAGTACCTTTCAAAATGTTCTCAGGCTTATCCTTAAGTGAAGGGTCTATTTCCACATTCCTTATGCCCAGGCAAATACCTGAGAAGGAACATGTGCTTGAGAGTTACTGTTTTGTGTAACAGAAAATGATGAGCCTGAAAACTGAACAGGAACATCTACAGGTACTTTCTGTGTTGAAGGAGGTTTGGTTCTGAATCTAGATAATTTTTTATTACCTAGTCTTTCTTGTTCAAAGGACTAGAAATGAGGCTGTGTCAGGACACCTTCCTGCAGTTTCCTAAATTTTAAGGAAGTATCTGTCCAGAGCTGAAATTGGCTTGGGCCTATTTTTAAGAGAAAGTGCAAGATTCCAATGTCCTGCAGTGTTTTATATTTTCTTTGAGTTTTCTTCTAGCAATGGTGGAAGTACCAGACCTGTGCCTGTCAGCAGTTTTAAGCAACCTGCAGTTGCCTCCAGGCTGCTATATTTGTGTTCCTTTTCACCCACACATGCTGCCTCTGTTGTTGTTCTAGGGACTGTATTTCCTCCCATGTTTTCAGGGCCCATGTCTTAGAGGTCTTCGGATGCTGTTAAGTAATGCTAGTTTTGCAGAATACAAAAATAAATCCTCAATCATTTCCTCAAAACAATCTGGTGTGGTGCTTTACACATTTAAAGGAAAGGTCAAACTCCATTTTTCACTCTTCACTGGAGGATGAAAGTAAAACTGTGTAACAATTTGGAGCAGAAGCCCCAGGGGCAGTGAGGCTTTGCACAAAGATCAAGGGAAGAAAAATAACTTCTAGTTAACTATTCATTGTAGATAACTTATAGCTAATTTTAAGGATTTTATTGTCCATGTTACTCTGGGGAAATACGACCCCATACCTGTGGCTGGTGCTGCTGTCTCCTCCATCCTCCTAGGCACTGTCCCAATCCCTCAGTTTCTCTACTCTTCCTCCTGCCTTTTCTTCCCTCTTCAGGTGCTTCACCTACTTTCTCTTGCACTTTTCTTGTGTACAAAAATGAATATTAGAGAAATATTAACTTCTATAGCAAAGTGTCTTTATTTTATACTGGACACCTTCCCCTGCTGATAGTTATTTGAAGGCAACACTCTGTAGCATTATTATATCAAAGAATTCGGCCCTGAACTTCACTGAGATTAGCACTGGGCTGTGCAGCTCCCATCTCTTTGCCTGGTTTGGTTTCTGAGCTCCTTGAGCTTCAGGAAGGCAGTGCAGCGGTGTTTTGCTTTTGCTTTGCATTTGCAAGATTCTCTTACAGTCCTGAGGACTTTAAGTTTGTGTTTTACAGAGTGTGGGATGATAGAGTGTATAGTTATCTGGGAGGGTGTATTTGGCTTTGCGGGAATTTTACTTCTGGTACGTATCTGAAAGTAGCATTGTGAGTGATTCTGGCAGCAAAGATTTTAGCCCTGGTAGTGCTGGCCTGTAACGTGACAAAGACCAGCTCCTTGCCTGATGTGATTTGATAAGGCATTCAGAAGAGCTAAATCCAGCTGAGACCTTGACCAATAGTGTGAGCAAACTGGCTTTTTTTTGACTGTTTAGTTCCACAGTATGTGAGTGGAACAGATGGGTGAAGAGGGCTAGTCTGGCTGTGACTTTTGTTTCTGAATGGAAGTGCAGTAATTCCCTAGTTCTGGATATGGATTACAAGCAATCTGATTTTGCTTATTAGCCCTGTTGTCTTTTCTGCTGAAAGTTTGTCCATGTGAAGCTTGTTTAGAAACTCTAAAATTAAGTCACATGTGAAAATCCCATTTTGGGTATGGGTGCCTTTGTGTATAAAACCTGAGAACTGAAATATGATTGGGGCAGGTGGAGGAGTGAAACATTTCTTACCTCTGAGAAATTGTCTGCAGATGTAATCAACCCTTCTTTGTGAGAGATGTCAGAAACAGACTTCAAAATTAGAGTAAAATGCTGGTTTGTGAATATAAAAAATCTTTTTATTGAATAGACTATTACATACTTCATGGGTGATTGCAAATTTGCTCAATTACTGAAGTAACTATTAAGCAACAGTGATGATGCTTTCACTTATTATCCTAGTGCAATTATACTTTTACTAGATCTTTTACCAGAAAAACTTCTGATGGTTTTATGTTTAGACAAGGCAAATAGCGTTGCAGACCCTAATTAGAGTTTTGGAATAGTCAAAACTCTGCATGTGTTTTAAACTTCTCTCATAAAACAATAATACAGAAGGCTTGCCCATCTTTTCATAATACAAAAGAGACTAGTTTAAAAATATACTCTGTGTATACATAATAGGAAAGGGTTGTGGCATAACATTTTCAAAGCTGTTCTTTACTTGGTTTGATCTTAACTGAAGCTATACAGTTTCTTCAAAAAACATGAGTTACAAATGAATCTACAATACTTCATGACTCCTTGTCCTTTTCCTTCAGACAGAAGGCTCTTTCAATCCGTTGTGGAACAGTCATTTTCATGTGGTCATTCAAGAAAAGGATAGTGATTGGCCTTCATAATAGGCCTTTCAGTATGCTCTCTAGTGGTTTGCTGACTGAAAGAAATGCCTATAGCTGTGTGCTGTGCCCAGTGTTTACAGATTAATCTAATCTCCCAAGTGTTGAAAAGATGAGAGTTCCAATGAAAAAGAAGCCTCACCTGTTTGAATACCAGTGTGTTGCTGCTCAGCTGGGGATGGATTTTGGCCTGTTTAAACTGGTACAGTTTTGTTTTATTTTATGTCAAGTGACTGAAAGTCTGGGTTGGTTTTGTTTTTTTTAAAGTGGTAACTTAAGCCTGGTGTTTCTATGAACTATGCTTCTAAGAGGGCTGGTGCTATTTTGTGTTCTGAGTGGCACTGAGCAATGTTATCTGTTTATGCTGTGCGTGGCCTAGTGGACCGTGAATATGATTTCTTGGGAAGTGACTATCCTTGAAAGTTGTGGGGTGTTTGGAGTTGGCACTAGGGAAGCTGCTACCAATGTTGTGTTGACAGTGCATTCTCATGGAGTTGTTATCCTTCTGTGCTGGTAAGGCCAACCTGCCTGACAGCATTTCAAAATAAACACCTCACATTCAGAGCTGGTAGGCTGGTGTTTGTTATCCCAACCTTACACAAAATTCAGGTAAGGACTTATGGTTTTTGACTTAATCTTACCTGGAACAGTACCAAAAGACAGTGTGTGTGCTACAAGACATCTCTGAATTATGATTAGCTGTTCAGGATCCTGGTTGATTTTGTTAGAACCCTGTGAAGAGCTGGCCCTGAAGGCTCAGAGCTGGGGTGTCTGCCTGAGTGCATGTGGCTCCTATTGCCACTAATGACTGATGCATGCTGACAGCTAATGGGGAGGAAGATCGGGACTTGAAGCTTTCTTTCTGATTTAGGTACAGCTGCCAAGAAAGAGTATTTGGGCTTCAGATGACTTTAAGCTCAAGCATATTCTCAGATAGTCATTTCAGTATGAATTAGTAATATATAAAACCAGCTTTCAGTACGTACTGTCATACACATGTCCAGTTTGTGGCTTCCACTTCTGAACTACACTTAAACTGTCCGCTTTTAGTATTTAAATTACAGTGATGTGTATGGTTCTCTGTGTAAAATTAAATACAATAAAAAGCCTTGTGTATGCATTCTGGGTGTGGTGGTACTTCTGACTGGGAGTGTGTTCAGTAACTGTGGTTTATGCTAGCAGTTGAAAAACCTACAAGTCCAGAAATTTCATCACTGTGGGACTTATCCTTTCTGTTTTGATGAAGGGAATAACTATCTTGTGCACTAATACTAGCCTGTGCTAAATTTGGTGTAGTGATCTTTAGGGCACAGTCTGAATGAAATTTTTTGTAGTTCTGTTTTTCAGAACAGAACTTAGTGCTGGATATAAATTGTTTTGAATTGTCTGGTCTGTTAAGCTGCTGGCATGAAGTTGTGCTTTGGTGTTAGGATCAAAGCTTGTGCTCCTTATGCTGGAGTGAGTGAGGAGAGAGGTATGGTGTGGAGATAGACTGCGTGCACAGCACTTGGGTGAAGAGAGGCTTCCTTATCTATTCCTGCAACTCCTGAGGTTTCCCATGTAGTGCAGCCACTTTGTTACTGGAGTGAAAGAAGGCAACCTACTTAAATCCTCAAATAACTTGAGGGGTTTCTTCCTCCACAATAGCCAAATTAGATTGTATATGAACACAGTGGAATGCAGAAAGAATTGGATTATTCATTTGGCCAGCAGAGAGGCAGCCAGGTCTGAAATCCAAGGAAGTAACAGGCGAAAAGAGTCAAAAGATCAGGTGATGCACAGAGCTATAATGTGGGTAGGGCAAGAGGTGTCTGCCAGTGGTGCACTGGAGAGGTCTGCAATGAGTGGCAAACACAGATGAACTAGAGCAGCTGCAGTGGCTGTGTAAGAAGAGAGCCTGGAGGCTTGTACTAGCAAGAGCAGAAGATAGTGGTTGGAAGGAGCCCTAGTGAGGGAGGAAGGTTGGGGTGGATCCCAGGGGCTGGAGGGAGCTCTGGCAGTCAGAGGGCACCAGGTTTTTGACCATGTCTGTTTAGATACTCAAGTTGGAATGGAAGCTCATAAGGTGAGGGTGAAAGGGGGGAATTACAGGGAATATCTTTTCTGTGTGATGATAATATAAGGTCAGGGTTTCTCTGGCCCTGATGCGGTTTTCCTCAGGTTTGGCCATTTGGTTAAGGATCTGAGGGAAATTATGGGCTTGCAGCAGTTCATGTTAGTGATGTACAGCCAGATTGTCTTGGAGCTTATGCTGACTGAAATCCCCAAGTACAAGGTTTCACCCATTATCATTGCTTCCTTGTCACTCAATAAAAACAGTTCTCCCTTTAATATTTGTTGCTAAAACCACATACATGTCTTTGATGTCCGTGCTCTTGTGCCTTGTTGACCAACAAATGCCAATTCTTTACTGAATTGCTGCTTGATCGGAAGGTTTTACAGAAGGCTAGAGAACATGGTTGGCAGGGTTGATTGCGATGACTGCACTGAATTCTTTTGAAGTCATGGCGATTATTTTATCATAAAAGAAATAAAATATATATCAAAGCAGTGATGTGTTTGGGAAATCTTGAGTGGAGCAGACAATTAGCTTTACATCAGAAGAGCTCTTACTCTCTAGTGTTTTGTGTGAAAGAGGACTGGAAAAAGTAATGTTTTTTTCTGACATGCTGAAGACAGGAAATCCTCAGCGTCAGTGGAACTGTGCTTTTGTGATTCTGGTGTAAAATCAGTATCTTGCCTTATGATATTTTAAATATTTATATTAAATTATCCTTTTTTGTTCTGTAAATATTTTTAAAATTAAATTTACTGGGCTTTATGATACAAGATAGTTCTAATGGTGTGCCATTGGGTCTTCATCACATCATCTCCTGTCATGAGAGACACAAGCCCTTCACATGTCTGAAATAGGTACAGCCTAGGTCGTCTGCGGGTTACTTTCTGGGCAAGGGATATCTCAAGCTACAGACCTGCAAGAGCTCTATGTATGTTGGAAGTTTTGCAGCACTTTTTGTGAGTAGGAGCTTGGCTCTTACATACTCAGCGAAGAATATGGCATGAGATACAGCTATGGAGCAGGTGGTAGCAGTGTGTTGCCTTTCACTCCACTAGTCCTGTGTTTATGAGGTTCTCAGTCCTGAAACTTCTGGCAGTCCTGTGAGAGGGTTCACAGTCCACAGAGTTTTGGGATGAAGGGTAGTCTATAATGTGAAGTGTTGTATTTTATAGTAAAGAGATTAGGCCTACAAAACCAAGGAAATTCTGAACAAGGGCAGGCATTTAGTAGTCTGGATAGTCACTCTGCTGTTGCCTAACGTGGCAACAGATGGTCATGTGTGTAAGTTCGTCCATTGTGCTGCCATCATTTGATGGGGGTTGTCATTTCTCTATGCTAAGGGGAAGAGTTGAGTTTCCCATGTCAACATTTTAACGCAATTCGATTCTCTTAAGTTACACTGTATCTGACCCTGATTATTTTACATATTACCCCATAGATGAGGAAAGCTTGGAAACTTCTAATTGCCTTGCTGGTGTTGGATTTTCAGAGATGTTGACTACAGAAAGTTCGGAACTGTGTGTAGTCAGGTCCTCTGAAAATCAGGCTGTAGGTGAATGGGAATACGTTCCAAAGCATTTTAATGAGAACAACCAAAGAGCAAAAACTTAAACTATAACAAGGGGCCTGTTAAATGGAAGAGGGACCATCTTGTAGTTGCAAGGTCTGTTAAACTGCAAAAAGGTTAGTCATTGCCATTGTTACATCATATTAAATGAATGAAGCCATGTAAGTTTAGTCATTAGTTAAACTGAGTATCACACCTTTAAATGGTCATTCTTGATTTTAAATTCTCCATTTTGGAGAGCAGCTTAGCCTGATAGTAAAGAATTCTTTTCAGTAATTTAAAAAAGAAAAAAAATCAAGATTGCTATTTCTAATGGCAAAAAATAGACATTTTGTATCATGGCATATTCTGGGCTGAAAATAGCCCACCAGTTTCTGCATCTTTCCTGAGCTGCCTGTGAATTTGGAGTCCAGCCCATCACAAGTGGTTTAATAAAGGGAAGTGGTCAAACAGCATTGTAGCAAGGGCTTTTTTTTGCAGTGCTAAAAGACTTGGAGAGGACAACTCGTTTGAAATCTTGGGCTGTAAGGCAGGAGAGTGGTGAAGATGCTTCACCACACGTGTATGGGAGCAAGGCTTTTGCAGAGCTGCATTCTTCTTGCAGGCCTTATGGCAGGCGTGGGGAGCAACCGCTGGAACTGGCGCCAGCTGGCAGCTGGGGTGGTTTGGGATGACTATTGCTGAATCTGCTGGTTTTGTTAGATTTTGTCTTTAAACAAATCTGGTACCAGGATTCATAAAAGGCTTTGCCTTTTGCTAGTTTAGGATTTTTCTGGGAGGGACCTCAAGGGCTGTTATGCACTGCATTTTTTGACATTTGCAGATTAGAGTACTGGCAACAGAAAAGGGCTTTGGGAAGGAATCTGCTTTTAATTGAAATGGAAAATATAGGGTTACATTATATAGGCTCTTGAGCAGCGGTGGGACTCCTTAAGAGACAGGTCATAAATTATTAACCCTCCATGTTAATACAAATGTAGAAAGGTACCTGTTCATGGATTGAAGTTTTCTTTAAAAAAGCAAAACGGAACAAAACAAAAACAAAACCCCAACAAACCAACCTTCACCTCCCCCCAAAAAAAACCCCATATACACAAGAAAAGTATACAAATTAATTGTGTAATTAAAGGAAACATTCAGAGAGGAGTTAAATGACAGTGATGGGATGGGAATATATCAGCCATTCACATACAGCACTATCTTAACACTGCTACGTAAGATTTTCAGCAGAAGTCATACAAGGAAGTCTTAAGAATTATATGTATGATTTATCTTGTTATACATACAGAGATAAAGATAGTATGATTTTCTCTGTTGTGACTCTGTATGCTTTTTTACATGACAGTTTTAAACTTTTGTGTAACTTCTTCCTTGGAAGAGTCTACCAGATTTACCTTCCCACGGCTTGATCATGCATCAGGATCAACCTAGGAGAAGGAATGGGGCCCAAGCCTTGCCTGTTTCTAGCTGTCTCCCCACATTGTTTGGAACACTATTTGCCTATTCAGGATATAGGATGAAACCTGGAGCCATCCAGGAGTCTATTTGCTTTTGATTAAAATCTAGGAATTTTTTTGCTTTTAAAACAAAATATGAAAAAATAAAATTATGTTAAATTCTGCCTTGAAGTGGCTAATGAATTCATGCTGGTAATTTGTATAAAAGATTTGGCCTGAAGTCATTTGAAGTGAATGAGTTCTCATTATTCCTTGAAAGAAGCCAAGAAGAGAACTGCTAGTAAGGTCCTAACCATTACATGTTAACAATCATGTGAGAATATTCATGTTATTACTGACAGGTGTGAGCATTCCTCAGTGAGTAACTTGAAGAGCTTAGGTGTATTGAACTTCTCCTCACTAAAATGACAGGTCTTTGGAAGAAAAACACTTACAGAGCACATCTTTCAGAACTGTTACAAAAATAGCACTGCAATTGCATTTTGTATGCAGTATGTATGTAGAGAGAAGGGCCAAAGTAACACCTATGGAAAAGTGTTACTAGTAAGTGTTAGTTTATTGGGAACAGTTTTTGTGGCATTAATTATTTGAAATTCACATTCTAGTTGTACAGGAATTTATTTGCCAGTTCCTAAGTTTTTCTTTTAGAAAAAACATTTAAAAATACATGACTGAGCAGTGGTCTGTTTGATTAGTTTAAGTAGTATTTATTAATCAACCTGGATCACAGGACCTGCCCAGCACTGGCTACATTGCTTCCTTCATCCTTGCTGGGGCTTTACCTTGGGAAGGTTCTACATTATTATTAGATTTATTGTTGGGTGTTTTTTCCCAATGGCTCTATCCCTTGTCCTCCCATGATATCATAGTTGTCAAATTTAGGTCAAAATAGTATCTGAAGGATAGGCTGTGTTTCCAGAAGTCTTCTCTTACATAAATGCCAGGCGTGTGAGAGGGAGACCAGGTAATGGTATTTCTGGTGAAGTATTGTGCTTTATATTCTAGTACCAGAGTTTATATTGTAGTTCTGTCTTCAGACTTTAAAAATATTTTTAAAATACTTTTATTTCATGTAATAAGTAATATAAAAGTACTATGTATTGATATATTGAGGAGTACCTAAAGTTTGAAGGTTTTACTTCATGATCATGAACTTCTGTGATCTTTTTACTTAACCCTAAGGCATCAGTGCTGAAGGAGGAGTTTCAGTGGTTTCGTGTTTATTCCTTAGCAGGCTAATGTTACCTACTGTGTTCTATAATAGTTTGTGTTTCTTTTTTGCATTTGCAGTATGTTTGGGTGTGGGGATGGACAGATCAGCTGTGTACTGATTTTTTTTTTTTCTTTATTCCTTTCCTTATGATAGAAGTTCTGACAATGATTATAGGGAACTGGGTAAAAATTGGCCTCTAATTCAATGAAGACTGGCTGTTTTGTTCTTATCTGCTACCCTTTTTGAAATAGGAGAGATTAAAAGAATTGTTTCCCACCTACCACCCCCACAAATAAAATGTTTTTCCCATATAAAAAGACTTAAATAAAAGGTATTTTTATTGCCTTAAAAAAAAGCTTTAAACCATGTTTCTTTTAATCTCCCATTACTTTCTCTTCTGAGAAAATGCAATTAAAAGAGTAATTAAAGTATATAATGTTTTGACAGTCTTCTACTCTAAAATTTTAAAGGTGTGCATTTTTTTTGGCCTTTTTTCTTCCTTCTAAGCTCATTCCTGGAAATCATGCCATGCCTCCAGTTCTGCATGCACAGTAGCATGCACCCAACATGCCATTTCTGATCTAGTTGGTCTCATAGTCCTTCAGGTATGTCATCTCCCTGACCAGATACTGTGGCAGGAAATAACCGTGAGGAGTGACAGCTGTGGGTTTTCAGCCATGCTCCAGGGCTGGCTTGGATACTGATAGTTCACTGTTAGTATGATTTCTGTTAATTGAGGCATTTCATTACTTACAAGATTTGAAAAGATGTAATAATTTTGCTGTTATTTTTTCACTTGGTAATTCTGCTTTTAATGGCCAGCTTTTACAATGTTTTGTAGTCCTGAACATACACCAGGCATAGCTCATATGGCTTCTCAAGTTCATTGACTTCAGTAATTCACTAGGAGATGTACTTACGTACCAAGATGGCTGAGATAAATTTTTGTTCTTAAGGTGTTGGTGATCAAGGTGAATATGCGGTGGTCAGGCAGCATGTGTGTTTGAAATGTGCAGGTATAGATACTAAAATATTTGCTGACGTGTGAAAGCTTCAGTTGTTCATAACTGAGGACTAGAGTTAAAAGGATGATGTTGAGTTGATTTCATGGGAGATGTGAGCAGAACCTATACACTGCAGGTCCATCTGTGAAAGTCAGGAGACCACAGAAACAAGAAAGATAGGTTGTAGCCATATTTATTTTTATTCCTCACCCCTTCTACTCAAGCAGCAAAAATCTTAGGAAATAAAATGGAAAAATAAATACCATCAATATACTGTGAGCCTACAAAGCTGAATGAAACAGAACTCTGAGAGTTAGCAAAGTGAATGTTGAGTTAAAGATGGTAGCTTGGCCACATTTGTGCTCATAATGTTTTACATGCAACTTTATCATCAAACGTAACGTTACTTTTTTTTAGTAATTTTAGGTTTTTTACCATAAAATATGCAGACTGTGTCTTGCAGGGGGAGGATATTACTAGTACAAACTTTACTTTTGGAATCTTAAAGGCACTTGGAGCAGAGGTGCCAAGTTATAAGTCTGTTGCTGAGGCTCAGTGTCAGCGGTAAATATGTTTGTTCCTAGGAAAGTAAATACAGACAGAGATTTTGAATAAGTGATCTATATAGAAGGTGCTATGGGAATAAACTGAGGAAAACTGTGGTTTCCTTTGGCATAAGGCTGTATCTGAGTTCACTGAAGGCATTACAGATTGACACCAGCACTCACTTTTATCCAAACTCCTTAGCAGATAAGAAAGCCAAGCTGGGTTTTTTTGCGTTATTTTAGCCGAGTGCCTTCATAAGGAAAAGACTGACATAAGCATTTCAGCTGAAGCCCAGGCCAAAATATTTTAAATCATCAAAGAAACAATAAGTTCCAGTGTGAGAAGTTTGCTTCAAAACTTCGGGGCTTATTTTGTTATTTGTATGTCATTCCCATGAAAAGGCTGCTTTGACATACAAATTAGTGTTTCATGGAACTTTCTGTCTCAGGGCTGAGAGCATTCTGCATGCTTTCCTTTGTGATGTGAAATACCACATGGGAATGAGATCTCGTTTACACCCATGACTGAGTCTGACCAACATCCCCTGGGTAATTTTGTTCCTCCTTCCTATTAAAACTTCAAAAGAGGTTAGAGTTATACTCACAGTTGTAAATCAATTTCATTATTCATTTTTGTTCATTATGATCCAATTCTTAGAATTTGTATGCAACAAGTAAAGAAGGTATTTCCCCATTCTAAATGGAGAGAAATAAGGTTTGGAGTTTTTATATAAGAAGGAATATATCTAATCCCAGGAGCTCTGTACTATAAAACATGCTTCATGGTTGTGTTCAGCTCTTGTAGGACCACCAGGAAGAAGAGTGTGGAAATGCTTACATGATAGCTGGCTGGGAGTTGTCAGTCCTCTTCCTTTCCAGAGATCAGGTCAGCTAGAATGGAGAGAGGTGGAATCAGACTTGATGGTCCTGTTGCTGCTGCATACTGGGCCCTGGGTGGAGGGGGTGCTGTCTGAACAGGATGCAGTACCTGCTCCAATGAATGATGTGGAGTGTACAGCCCTCTGCTGGGCTATCTTCCGTTAAGGATTCCCAGGAAATGCTGTCTCTTTCTTTGGATTTTATATCCACTTACATTGTCATAAAGTCAGAATCAACACTGTTGTTACAACATGACTTAGTGTTGATGAAAGGGTCTGGGTCTGCTTTTCACACTTGCGGTGTACTGGTTTTTTCACAAGCACAGTGAGGTTGGCAGTAGACCAAGTCCCCTGAAGCCCCCTTATCTCTATGTCCCATTGTAACTTGGAAGGAACAATGCTAGATGTGGTCTCTAGTTGGGGCTTTTTGGTGATTTTAATTCTTATTTGTTATAGTCTCTGATACCAGGTAGTAGTACATAGCAAAACCCGGTATTGACTGGGTACCAGTATCAGGAAAAGTTGTAAACCTGTTCCTCAGGCTTGAGCTTTTTAACGCATACTGTAGATTTCACAGTATTTGTATATTCCACGTGTTAAACACATGTCGTCTGCAGCTATATTATGTTGATTTTTGGTACTGATCTCACTGACTTATCTGTGATATTAAGCTGCTGTAATGCTGTCTGCTAAATTGAAGCCTAAACTCAGCATCCACAGTCTTGATGCATTATCTACCACACATGGATTATGTTCAGTAGATATCCTTTGTCTCCAAGTGTAATCCCTCATTTAGGTAGAAAGAAGTATATGCACTCAGACATATTTGCCTACTGCTTATTTGGATATGCTTTTTTAAAAAGTTAATTATTTGCCTAGATTCCATACTTTCCTTTCTCAGAATATGATTGTGTCTGGAAATGTGTATACAAATACAGATACATTGCCTGTGTTATTAAGAAACTGTCTTTTGGAGCAGTTAAAAAAATTGCTGTATAAAGTACTGAATAAAAACATTTGATAGAGTAAGGGCACAATTGATTTTGCTTAAGTGTGCAAAATTTGAGACAACTTTCCTCAGAAACTTCTGTCCTGCTGTTGAGAGACTGAAGACATTATATAGAGGATGTGCCAGTTTGAAAATAGCGATGATTGCACTTTAATTGAAAATGAGGTATTTCAGCTGTTATTGATCATAGAAATAAGTAATTGTTCTGATTTGCTAGAGGTTAATGGGAGGATAGCTTTTGCCCAGAAAATGACATTGTAGATAGTTTTTGAAACTTACATTCCTTATGATTGTCTTTTAGAGTGAATTATAAGGTTATATTCTGTGTAAATAAACATACTCAAGTTTGCATGGGTCCACTCTGAATTTTCTATTAAATCTGTGAAGGTTATTTTTAACTTTTTAACACTTCTGCTTCCTAAGAGACAGTACTTTTGAGCTCCCCAGCCTCAGTAGGAGGAAGCTCTCCTGACAGATAAACCTTTCAGTGTGCAGAAATGGCAAGTAAAAACTCACAGTGGATTATTCCATGTGACAGCAGAATTCAATTCAGAGGAGACAATTTTCACCCAGAAGTATGGAGAGGCCACAGATTGCATGGAATCTTTTTTCTCATTCTTCTTAGGATTTTGTGATGCCTGAAGTGTACAAAAATTGAGCTCCCATAGCTCCTCTAGGCACTTAACATATCCTGGCTCATAAGGGTATGAGCAATTGTCTTAACCAGGGCTTTCCAGCTTGTGGTGTTGCTTGGTTACCATCATTCCCACAACTCTCAAATAAAGCAAAGCAAATATAAAAAAAAAAAAAGGTTTCTATTTGTGGGCTAGGCTACTGTACAGATCCAAACAAAACAGAATTGTAAATCCTCTACAGCTTCTTTAATGATAATTTTTTTTCTCAAGTATTCCACTTGGCTACTCACAAAGGTTTTCTATTTTAAATATGTTTTTTTCAGTGTATTGGACTACTTCTAGGATACTGTGCAAACTCAGTAACTTCAGAAACTGGAATGCTGACTGGAGGCTAGGAATAACAAATAGTGGCTTATGTCATTGGGCAGTCTTGCTAACTGCAGCTGGGAATACTGCCTTTTCAGATATGCTTTATATGCATCCTAAGTTCAGGGAAGGGAAAAGGACAAAACTTAGCTTGGAATGTGTTAGGGAATATTTTCTTTAGTAATGGTAATAATGAAGAACTGTCATAAACATTTGGCTGAGGATCTCATATCATGTTATTAATATATCCAAATGTAGCTTCAGAAGTCCTCTCCTGCCCTTAGGGGAAAAATTTTGGTGCGTGGGTTCATGCTTTGCAGGTAAAATTCTAATCTTAAACCCTGATCTTAATGAAGTATAAAAACACTCTTAAGAACTGAATATAGCATAGGTGCGTGGGTAGCTATTCTGTTGTTATCGCTGTTCCACAGAAGAATTCTGCAAAATGAAAACTATCCTTTTTTTATCACCTTTAGGCTGAACAAGATAACAACACCGAGACAGCCATTCTATTGCTATGTTACAAATTGGTATAAATTTCTTTTAGTGAAGTTGATTCCCAAAATATGGCTTCTCTGGGAACACAGAGTTTCTTGGTGAACAGAGAACTTTCCGTAAATCTACTAGAATCATTAACAGTGTACCTAGAGCTGGTTACAGAAACCTTACTGTTCCTGAGAGTGGAGAAAACAAGAATAAATGGAGATATCTGTGAGTTAGCCAGACACTGAGAAAAAGTAAACACATCCAAGTAAAACATTCCCAGCTGTGGAAAAAAACTATCTCTGTCTATCAGAAGTGTGGAAAATGTAGGAAGCAGACGGCAGTGCTTGAAGGAATCGGCACTTCTAAGTGTTGCCTTATGCTCATTGTCTGAAAGCTAGTGCTTTAGTGGGACCCACAACCCTGTCCTCTTAACAATTTTGGGTTTTCAGTGGGTCCAGTTCTTCTGACAGTGGCCTTCTAAGAGAAGTTTCTAATCCAGTGAGATAATAGGTGTTTAACTGTGTGGTGTTGAATTTCCAGTGAGTCTGTTGTATTACTCTGTTGTATCTCTGTTACCAGTCCATTCCAGCTCCAGTTCTGTCAGTAGGAATTGCTTTGGGTCCTTAATGTTTTGGGAGGAAAATGTTGACTGGCATTAAGTTAGGAGGAATAACAGACTGAAACCTTGACAGGTCACTGTTAGGAGAATAAAGGTGCTTACAGACTCTACATGTGGACTTGTCTTAAAAAATATATCTGTAAGAAGTCAGAGGCTCATCTTGACACTGTAGCTCACACTAAAGTTCCCACACAGCCAGAAAGAGTTTCACAGGCCAGAAGGACTGGATATTCAACTCCTGTAAGACATACAGATCATAGTAAACATCAGATTTGTGGTGTGTTTTTTTTTTTTAAACCATGCTATTTCATGCTGACTGAAACTGAAGTGGTGCCAATTGTATTTCTGACTGCATTGCTGTCTCTCTGCTATGAGAGCCTTCAAGACCAATTTTTCTCCTTGACAAGATCACACAGCATTTACAGGTTTTCCTCTTCATTGCAGCCATTCTTCATTTACTGTAGTTCCCTCCTGGACCAGTGTTGAACATGAGTCCTCTCCTTTGCCCTACTGTGGTATTGTTATCCTACTTGTGTCACTGGACAGAAATCTGGCATAGGATGAGAGCTGGTTCAGTCCTTAAACTTTTATTTGGTTATTTCCCAATCCTAAATTCAAAAAATTCTTTTGCTGTAAAATCTTTGGCAAATATCAGATGAGGATGGTTTTAGTCAGGGAGCTTATGCTACTTTATAATTGTATGTATCTTGTTGTAATAAGAAATGTGCATAATAAATGTCAATACAAATTGTTCTCTGAAGGCTGGATTCTGCAGGGTATCTGTAGCATTGCATTTCCTGACTGGAATTAGAAACTGCAGTGCACAAAATGGATTAGTTGTAAAGGCAAGCAGAGTTCAGCTTTGGAGGATGTTGTAATTAATTACTGAATGCTGAGATGTAAAACAGGAATCTTGCAACGGTTTTGAAGTACAGAAGTGGCAATCAAGGAACACTCCTTATTTATTTTGACTAAATCAGAGCTTGCAGTCTGTGTTGGGTGTAAGTTGAGTCTAAATGTCTTAAGATTTGACTAGGTGTCAAAGACACAGAGATTTGCTTTCCACGTGCTAAATAGCTGCATTGGCAATAAGGAAAGTGTGATTGACTCAGTAGCTGGGCCAAAATTAAAACCCAAGAAAGGTCCAAAATAGCCAAGTTGCCAAAACTTTCAACAAAATCTCACTTTTTCGGTGTGTGTACCAGGAGACTTCAAATAGCCTTTGCACTTGCTCATGTCAGCATTTGATTGAAGATTCCTTGCCTTCTGTCGATCTGCTTCTCACACTAAATGTTCCATCAGTTCCATCAGCCTCACTAGAGAAACATCCTGAAATGAACTAGCTGTAGTTGATTGTATCCTTGAGTTACCAGCATTGATGTGACTCGTATTACAGCAATAAACCCAGCTTTTAGGAAAAAATCACCAAACACAAAACCCAGACAGACAAACCTAAACATTAAGTATAGAAGTGACAGGTAGAGACATTAGAATTAAATGTGAGCATTGGACTCTGAAAGCCAGTGGAACTGCAGTCTTCCACTTCTCCCTGTGGTAGTCTTCTGTTGAGCCTGGGAATACGCAGTGTTGAGTTCAGTTTAGTGTTCAGCCCTGCAATCTCTCTGCTTGAACGCAGTCTACTGCAGGCAGGATCCTATGGCTTCTGCTTAAATTTGGAGTTCTGTTGGATGATAGCTATGTTTTAAGTTGGGGGCTTTATTTAGGACTGGAGGACTTTATTTTACTGCTCGCTCTCACAAAGGTTAAGAGCTGATTTAGACACGGTCTAATAACTTTAAGTTCATTTCAGTGCTAATCTTTGTCACTGGCCTATACTTACAGTATTTTGGACTATGTTTAGGATATGTAGTCAGTAATAGAGGGATTGAAGGTTATGTTTACTAGTAGGACCTAGAAGGCTCATAGGTCTGCAGTGGAATTAGTGGAGTGCAGTGTTCAGTTTTTTGATCTCTTCTGTGTGACTGGTGCATTGTGAAATCTTAGGTTGAGGTTGGGATCAGGGTTAGGCATTAGAAGAGAAGTGGTGGAAGATCTCATTTTACTCTTCCAAAGTATAAAGAAGATTCATACAGGATGAGGGCTTCTGTCCAGAGTGTTGTATAGCTCATGGTATGCTTTGATTCTACTCTTTAGAGTCATTAAGGCCCACATCTCTATGAATAGCTGTTATGATCTATATTTCTTCTTAGTATCTGGTTCTGGTGCTTGTATGTGTCATATGTCACATTTAGTAGTAGGATTAGGGCACTGTTAAAAAGGTTGGAATTCAAGATGGAGAGGGATTTAAGTGCCTGGCTTATTTGTATGTTCTCCAGGGCTGTAGAGCTGTGCTGAGCACTGATTCTTGCTGCTTTATTAGGTTTATATTAGTTTTGGTGCAGTTGTTTGTAATTGAGCACTGTTTGATGTAGGTTTGGGAATACGATATCTGAAGTTCTGCTTCTTTTCTCTTAATACTCTGCAGTGGGGGAGAGTGGGTTGAAGGTTCTGAGAGGGTGTTCCATGTCATCTCCACACACATGGCCTTCATTGGCCTTAGGGCCACAGAGGGATATAGGCCACTGTTTTTAAAGTCTGTATGCTTATCTGCAGAGTCACGGCATGCTTTCCTATTTCAGGATCTTTTTTGTTTCTAAATAAAAATAACTAAGAATTGACCTTCCATTATGATGCAGAATTACCTTAAACACATGCAGGTGTTAAGCAACAGTATTTTCTTTGATAATAAAGAAGTTAAATAAGTTTCCTTTTACGTGTTGTAACTTTACTCTTGCTTTCCTCTCTCCTCTCTTAAGTTATTTCCTATACAATGTTTTCTTTGATAATGTGCCATGGAACATTGAGTAAGGACAAAATGGTGATTTAGGAATGTAATTGTGGAGATGTCCCATAAGAATCTTTTTTTTTTTTCCCCTAAGCTATTACACCTAATTTGGTCAGACTTCATAGATGTGCTGTTGTTTGGAAAGAACAAACCTTTACAATATCCAATAATTTTTTTTTTTAATTTTACATATGGTGTATAGCTGTCCTGATTTGCCTTTTTTTCTTTACAGTGATGCAAAACAAAACTCTTTACTTCAATTTTTTTCTTGTATTCCTTTGTCTTTTGTAATAGTCTTTAAGTGTAGCAGCCCTCAAAGAACAAGAATTACGATTCTAACTTGAATAATTTTATACTGGTGACCGTATTTCATACCTGATACCACAGAAAGAAATGGGATTCTGAGATTATTTGTCACTTTGGTCTTTGATACTTTGTGAAGTTCAAGAGGACAAAAATTGTCAAAAGAACTCACTGAGCAGGGGAGAAAAAAGGAAAAAGTTGTAAAACCCTTCCCATTTGATTTTTCAGATTTTAATTTTCCACTGAATTTGGAGAGGAATCTCCCACAGCTTGGGTTGAAGAAGATCAAAACTGAGGTTTAGCAGGCAGTATGTTGTGCAGGAAAAAAGCAGAATCATTAGAGTGCCCCAGTACAATAATGTGCATGATAATGGTATGTTCTGTTTAGATCCTAAAAATACCACCTGCAGACTACAGACATTACTGTGAGGAATTAAATGTCCATATGTTGGCAGAGGAAATGCAGTGACTATTAGGAATGTTGTTGTCTTTCTTGGTCTCAATTCAGGCACTCAGTAGACAAGAGGGATGCACGGCATCTCCCTCATTCTCAGCCCTTCCTTATGTCCCTTTGGAGGGAATAAATATTTAAGTCTTGCCCTTGCTTTCACCAAAGAACAAAGTACTGGTAGGGCTGTAGCACCTCTTCCCAAGCTCTCAGGGTATTCTGCCCAAAAGCGTGGAACTGGGTATATTTACCTCACCAGGTATCTAGCCCCTCTGTTCAACTGGTGGATCTCTGCCTGTTGTGTAGATTCGAACACTAAGAAGTGCTCTTTAACACTGTGATATGTGTGAGTAATTGTGTTTCTTCATCGAAGCATCACATTTTAAATTGCTCCATTCATTCCTTTGATTTTGAACATAACTGTGACTCAGCAAGCCATGCAGAAATGTTTGTTTAGATTGCAGTGGACTTTGGGACCTAAGCTGTGAGAGCCTTTGTTGTGGGAGCCTTTTCTAGGTGAAGTGCTTCAGGGAGCACCTGGCTGCTTCAGATGCAGAAGTAATTTAAGAGCTTTCTGCTTTACTTTAAAATAAAACCTGTAACAGTGACAAGACTTCTACACTTTGCTTTGGCAAAATAGGTAGTTTCAGTAAGGATAAAATGGATTAAATCAAACAGCAATCACACACTTCTAGTCTGTTACAGAAAGTATTTTGTAATACTGAAGGAAAAATAAGTCTGCAAAGACAATCCAGTCATACTGGCTTAGTAGAGGCTGATTTCAGCAGTCAGGATGTTCAGAAATGTCATGTTATACTAGGGTTAGCTGAGGGACTGTTGAACAGATCTTATTGCAAAGCAAACAAGAACCAGTGTGCAACTCAAGTAGCAACTATGAAAGGAATAGTTCCTGTCTGGCATGCATGGTTAAATTGTAGTCCAGTTTATGACTGCCTCTCCTTGCAACTGCAGAATAGAGTACAAAACTTACCTATTAATTTTTTAAAAGTTCCCCCCAACAAGGAAATCAGGAAATCCATTTCCATTCATCTGTATATGGACAGAAACGGGCTCTTCCTGTGGTTTTGTGTCTTTAACTGTGGGTAGAACTCCTCTGAAATGTATATGCAAATCTGAAATGTATATGCAAATTGGCAAAGGCCTTGCACTGTGGACAAAGCATTGGTGTCACGCTTTAGTCTTCCCCCGTTTCAACTGAGGTAGTGTTCCTAAGATGATGATGTTGCTTACTGGAGAACAACGACACTTCAACTGCACCCACTGGTGATGCTCAGAGGGAATTGCTTAGTAACTGGTGATTTACTGTAACTTGCACCTATGTCCCTCTGGCATTAATGGATAGAATGGTTTCCATCACTTAAGGTTTATCTTTCTGCACATGCCAAAGTGCTGGCTTTTTTGAGTTTAAAATATGTATTTGTTTTAGAAATGGGTTTACTTTAGCTGAGAGAATTGTATGTGTGGTCAGGAACAGGGCTTAGATAGTTGCCTGAGCTCGCATGGTAGTGAAGATAAGCCCTGTAAAAACTGGTAAAGACACCTATCAGCACTCCCATGTGTCAACCAGAGCACTAAGGAGATGAGGGATGTTGTTTTTTTTCACAAAAGTTTCCTATAAGGAGAGAGCAGTAAAGTGCATCAAGAGTAAATTAACTAATTACTTTTTAACTTCCATCTGCTTTTGCAGGAGATAGAGTATCTTGAAGAAGATAGAAAAATAAGACAGAAACTGGAGTCATTCACAGTGGTAAGATACCTTTTATATCTCTTTGCTAATCATTGTGACTGGGTAAGTTCAGAAACTTGTAAGTCACACTTTCAACCTACACTTTACAACTGAGTTAATCGGGTTTCTTGAGCTATCCCACTAGAGCTGATTGTAGTGCCCACATGAGTCATCACAGGGAAAAAAAAAAGACACAAATGCAACAATTAGTAAAATGGTGTTTTCTAAATTCCTTACTATGTAGTTTTGACTTCTTACAAAGACACAGATTAGTGGGTAAGCATGCGTGCTTTCACATTCTGCATGTGTGTGATGGATAACAAACTTCATAGGTCTGTCAGGGTGGGAACAAGAAGCCAGGAACTTTGGGGGCTTCCTTCAGGGCAGTACTACTTACATGAACATTTTGGAAGCTAGTTTGGTTTCTTTTCTTTCTGCAGAGTCTTTCACTACTCCAGATAAGTTTCCTTTATCTTCTTTCTGTCATTAAGTTGATCAGCTCATACTGTAATGTCCTACTGCTTCTCCTCATACTTTTGTTTAATTGTTCATGCTGCTGTAAAGATGTATAATGATTTGCAACTGAAAGTTCTGCCGAATTGGTATTCTGAAATCACCTCACACTAAGTATAGCCCAAGGTGATGTGCAGAGGATGGTGGGAAAGGCCTGCTTCCTAGTAATAAATAAAAGAAAGAAAATAGGTAAACCTATAAACTAAAAGACTGAGAAATAGGGTCTCTGCAATTGCCTATGTTCAGAGGTAGTCTGAACCCTGTTTGTCAATTGTTTTGAAGAAAATGTGTTTAAACATACCAAGTAAGTCCTTTTGCTGTTGTGTTTGTGAGTAGGGGATTTCTCTCTGTCCAGCATATTATGAAAGCATAAGCTCAGTCTGTTCCAAGCCTGTTCCAAGAGTCAAACAAGTGGGCTAATTACCTCTTCATTCTGTGTAATTCTAACAGAGATGACCACTTTTTCAAATGTCTTTAAGGTTCTTCAGTTTACTTGCAGCTTAGGACATCTGGATTGTGTTCCCTATTAATAGCTTCCCGAGAAATCTTCAGTGAATCACTTAAGGCCTCAGTTTTGTTATCTGTAAAATGAGATAACAGTAGTCCTGCTCTTGAGCTTGGGCATCAGGATGATAAGTAGATTATGAATTGAGATTTGTGAAATGCTCAGGTGTTAGAATAAATAGGCAGAAGGAAGACTCGTTTGCACACTTTATTAACTACATATACCCTGTTTCTTTGATGGAAGGTAGTTACACTCTTTCTTAAGGGTTTCCTTTTTGCTTGGAGCTTTTTTACACGGAGTTGCTACATGGCAAAATTCCAAGGCTTTTGGTTGTGGAAGGTTTACAGGGAGTGGCTGAATAGAATCAATCTGTTAGTTTATAGTTTAGCACACTAATCTCAGTAGCAGTGAGATGTGCAACTTCCTCAAAGGAAATAAGAAAAAAGATGTGAATGCCCAAAGTGGTTCTTACATATCTGATTCCAAGTGTGGCCAAGTACATGATGAAATATTACTTGTCTGGCTATGAGTTCTATTTACAACTAAGTGAATCATCAGGTCAGTTCCTGACCAGACCTTGAACTGTCAGAAACAGATGGCCTGCCTAGAGAGCAAGATACCTTGGAAGCATCTCCACCCTTGTCAACAGTGTTGCACAGCACCAGGATTTCTCAGAAGAGCAGTGCTGGCATTCAGTGATTTCAGTGAATAGACAATAATTTTTCAGCTATACTTGGTCCTCTACATTGGAATAATGTCTTGTCACTCTGTAAATAGGAAAATTATTGCTGGCTTGTTAGTGAAGGTCCAGATTTGTAAACCAGATTATGTACTTGGAGGAACAGTAATAGAGAAGTCAGTAAAGCCCTCTGAAAAATGTCTCAAAACATTTGTTTAAGTTTCATGGAATTCAGTAGCACTTCAGTGTTCTTCTGAATAAGGTCAGCATGTTCAAGCTGACCTGCATGTCTTGCTGTCCTGCAAGAGCACTTCTGAAGAAAGGTATGGTGTTCACACTGGGCACATTATCTCAGAAATGAGTAGCTCTGTAATTAACTATAGATGCGTCTTGTTACTGTCTGTATAAATATATAGGTTTATGCCTTAAAATAATAACTCCTCCAATTTTCTAAGGTGGAATTGTCTGCATTTATCATGAGACTCGGCAGATAAATTGCTTTCAAATTTAAAACATTAAGAATTAGAATTGTGATTATACTAGCAAATTGAAAAATGAAAAAAAGAGCTGAAGTAGGAATGAAATCTTAGTTCACTTCTGAAAAAAAATTAGTGAATCACTTCACTGTCAGCATCTTCCCTGTAACACTTTATTTTTGATCATGTATGCAGCTGTCAATGAAAAATAACTGCTAGATGTGTGACGCAAAGAGCTCAAGAAATAATACAGATCAGCTTTCACTGATCACTTTGATCAATATCAAAGTCTGAAACAGAAAGCAGGTTGAGCTCCCACAGGACTTTCTGAGGAAGTCATCGAGGTTAAAAGAAACTCTTGAGTTCTTGAAGAGATTCTTTATTTTTAGGATGTTTGTACTGCTCTGTTACTACTGGCTCTTCTTTATTCTACTTCTGTTAATATTAAGATGGATAAGCATCTGTTCCTGGTGGTGAAAAGTATCAGAAAGGCTTTGAGTTACAGCAGTGTGACTGAACTGAACGTAAGAGTTCAAGGTGGCCTTCTTCAAATCTCGTACTGGATTTGTCAGTTGATGCTGTCCAATTTCAGGAGAGATATGGCATTATTTGATTTGGTTGGTCATGTGGTAAGCACAGCAAAACTGAAACTTCAGTGCCTTCATAGAAGATGTTAAGCAATTTCTCGTGGCTTTCATTATTGAAGCACTGACTTGATTGAAGGTTTCCTTGAATGATGGGGAAGAGTTAACATACTCATTAAAAGCAGCCTACAGTGAAGGCAGGGCAGAATTCCCTCTCTCCAGTATGTTCTGAAATGGTTCATAATCAGAGCAAGTAGTTTTTCTTGGCCAGTAATGGCTTGCATTTTTGTTCTCTCTAGGGAGCATGCATTTGGAGTAGGTTGGAAGAATTGTGCATATATTTATCCTCACCAGCAGAGGAATAAACACCTTCTGTGAAGGCAGTAGGATGGAGTGTGTGTTCTGCTAGAATGGAGGACTGAGGCAGTGCCATTTGTGTCCTTTCCAACAGCAAGGTGTCTGTGGGGATGAAGTGGTGAAAGAGTTCTTGTATTTTTCCTCCAACTGCAAAGCTCAGGCAGTTTTAAAAGACCCAAAACATTCCCTGTTTGCTGTGCTTAGGTTGTGAGCAAGGTGGCTAGACTGTCTGGTCTCAGTTAATGAGCAGAACCCCTGGAAAAATAATGATGGATAAAGTTCAGGTCTTGGGACAGTTCTACCTATGTCAATATTATTGGGACCTCTTCATATTTAAGGAAGACAGTCAGTGGAGCTGAATCTCATCTTGCATGAATTGCTTCCTACATATGGATCTTTTTAATTTTTTCCCCCCATTGTTGGAGTGTCCAAATATTGAGCAATTATGAAGCCAGCTTTCTTCAGTCAAAGTCCTTGATTCTATGGATGCCAGCAACAGAGCTCGTATGCCACAGAAACTAGTGGCAGCTCACATCTACTGCCTGCAGAGCCAGCTCTGTGCATTTTGTTATGTGGCTAAATTGGAGATTTGAATTTGTGGCAATTCTGACTTGTGTGGTTTGGTCTACACTAAGAAATCTACATGAATGACTGCCAGAACTGCTCCTTGTGAATGAAGATAACTTTATGCATGGTTGCATGAAAATATAGTCAGACACTTAAAAGAGACTAGCTGTTAAGGAATCACCTTTGCCTTTACTAGGGGTAGCTCTGGAAGAGTGAAGGAAGGGCATGACTGATACAGGGCCTTACTTGACAATGAACGCTGTGATCAGTTCTTCTGTGACTGCACAAGCCACAGTAACTTCCTGCTTTGATAAGTTAAACTTCACTTATCCCAAGTTTTGCTGAGATTTGGGCTCTGTGGGGATGGATAAGTGGTTGATAGGGCATTTGATTCACTTTTTGGAGAGGCCTTGTTCAGCAGATGTTTGAGAAATGTTTCATTTATGGTGAAGTAACTCCATCCACCCCAACAAAACCCCTGTTTGATTCAGAAATACCTAGCTAGCTCAGTTTATTCTCTGTCAGCTTGCAGTATGGCAAGAGCAAGCTGAGATACTGAGAATTTGGCTTGTGTAGTGTGGTAACCATGTTAACTGGCACTGTTTCTTTGATAGTGCTTACATGCAATATATAGGAGCTTGTAAAGACTATTTTAATGCTAATTAACAGCAGTGGGAAGAGAGATTTAGCAGTCAGGGCAATTTTGAAGTTCGAATACAAAACATAGGGGTTTTTGTGCACTTACCTGAAACATGCTGGTATCCTTGTTTGCCTGAGGAAAGTGGGTATGGCATCCTTAGCACACTGACAGTTTCAACAGGTAAGGCATTGCTGGTAACTGCGAATGAGCTTAATTTTATGCTGTTGAACATTAGATTCTGTGGAGCAAATAATGTTACTTTATCCTACAAAGCTATCTTAAATATGCCTTTGTAGAAATTCTGGACAGATGCAAAGTAAAGGTCTGTCTAATGTGCCACAGATTTTATCAATTCAGGGATTGTGGCATGCCAAAGATCACCTTCAGGGAATGGGCAAAAACAGATGAGCTGAGAAATGGTCTAGAGTATGTATCTGTGCTGTGCAGTGTAACTGATCTTTCTGTCTTTGAGAAAAGTACTGTCAAAATAAAATATACATTTATTTTCTTTAAAACATTCCTGAACAGATGAACAAAATTCCTTCTTTTCATTCTGTTGCTAAAAGTTACTCCATTTGCTGTCCCATGTTGTGTTCATTTCCTTGGCTAATCAAACAGCTTTCTTTATCAAGATAGCCCTTGCCAAGTTAAGGAATCTGCAATTTTTTAATTTTTTTTTTAAGACCCTTATATGTGTGGCTCACTTCATGCATGTTAGACAACACTTCATGTGCTGTTGACCCTCAGAGGCAGTAAGCTTTTCTGGCATGCTCCTGACTATTGGGGTGAGGGTGGGAGGGGAGACTGCCTAAGATGCCTTTGCATATTTTTGGCAGTACACAGTCTGCATTGATTGACTGTACTTTTACAATTAATTTTTATGTACTTGGGTAGTGTGGGTTTATTGTATTTTCTGTTTAAAAGTTCTGTTCAAAGTCCAGTAAATACTGCAATAACAACTTATTTTAATATGTAATAGAAATTAGGTTGAAGGACTATGAACAATAAGCAATTATAGGTTAACATTTAAGGCTTTTATTGTTATTATTTCCAGGAATACCTTTTGTTAACACAGGAAATCAATGTTTTCCTTGGGGGTAGGAAGGTGGGGGAGTAGAGGAAGGCTAGTGTTTGTTGTAAATCTGAAAACACAAATGTCAGTGATATTGCTTCCAGTGTAGTGTGTGATGGATATGCATCAGGTCATTTTAATAGAGGAAATTGTAAGCATTTTTTAGAATTTTTTTATGTACATAGATTTCGTGTGTGTGTACATACATGTATTTAAATTTAAAACACTGTTCAAGGAAAAACTTGAATCTTCAAGTACCTGTGTGGGTTGCTTTGGTCTTAGAAAATGAAAGGCTGCATTTAATGCTAGTGTTCTACTTTGGAAAGTTCACGCTGCTCTGGTGTATTCAAATCAAGTACTTACCTCCAAGCATATGTGTAAGCTCACTGACTTGTGAAGTACACTTACATATGCTTTGAACATATGTTAGTCATGTGAGGCCTAGCTGCATAAGGCGTGTTCAGATCTGTCTTGCCTTCAGTTGAGTATCTGGCTTTATCAGTATTCATCAAAAGCAGTTTACTTCAGGGAGCTTTTCCAGAGCTCTGGTCCAGTTCTTCCCATACCCAAGCTCACCATAAACTTAACTAACTTGTCACCATGAGTGCAGTGCTTGACCACTGCCCAGAGGCTCCTTTTCCATGTCTGCAGCCAGGTCTCTGCTGTTCTACTCATTGTTGGGAGGCAGGTAAACTATTACATAGTTTAGCAGTCCACGTGCCATTCTGGGCTGTGATATGAGCTACTGTACATGACTTTTAATGACTCCAGCGCCTGTAAGAATGACTTGGAAGATAATACCTAGTTTGTAAAAACTGAAAATTAGCCTCTTTGGTTTTGTTTTACAGGGGTTTCAGCCAAATGTAGGATTTGAATAGATTGTATTTTACCATTTCACTGCTCTCTGCTCTTTATCAGTATGTTTGGCAAGCTTCCTTCAGGTCCTTGAGGAAGAGCAAAATGCTAATGTTTATTTTCAGCAAGCATTGCTATGGAAAGGGAGTTTTCTTAGTCTGAAATCTTCCTGCCAGTTCCCACATCCCTTCCTTCTGTTTATCAGAGAGGACCACTTCCCCGGTCATGTAGCTGAATTCAACCATTCTGAATTGGGCTCAGCTCTACTGGTGAGATATATGTAGTAAACCTGGGAATTTTTACCTCTTCCATTTATGCTGGATCAGAGTGAAATATGAAAATTACTTAGAGAATTTCCCCTTCTCTTAAGAATGGCCATGAGGTTAAAGCATACTTCTAGTGTAGCAGGAGGCTGGTTTGGAACAGGCACTAGATCTTCAATATCTGTAGGCTGGAGGGATTCCATTGTCACTGGGCTGCTGGGATGAGTTTTTTCAGTCTCTTCCATTTGAACTGTTTCATTTTGTTTAAATATTTAACAGATGGATTTATAGAACAGGACTCCTCATCTTTTCAGAATTTGTGCTTTTAATTAATTGATAATTGCCTACTCCGAAATGAAAAAATGTTGGGAGTCTTCCTGGCTCGTCATATTTCAGCATTTGAGTATTTTTTGTAGTTCAATATAGCTTCTTAATGTCTGTGGCTCGATTCTTCATTCCAATAATTTGCTGTAACTAATTCAGAGCTGACCTTTTGTCAATGTTGTGATAAAGGTGTCTCATATAGCGGAGTTCTAAGTTGTTTCCTCACAAATATTGTAAGAGCAGAGATCCCATTTTGCAATGGGAAAATGCAAGGAGTTGGCAGAGATGGCTTTAGAATTTAGCCTGAAGCATTAGACTTTGAGCAACCTGGTCTAGTGGGAGGTGTCTCTCTGCCCATGCAGGGGGGTTGGAATTAGGTGATCTTTAAGGTCCCTTCCAACCCAAACCATTCTATGATTCTGTGGTTAATATAGAAAATAAATTTCTTATGTTTTGTATTCTTGAACATACTAGGCTACAATTCTTGAACAATTGCTCAGAAGTGTAATAAAAGATCAGCAAAATGTTACCACTCACTACATTTTTTAACATTATTGCAAATGCAGCCATATCTATTCTGCAGATATCTGGGTTCAGCTGTTCTCCTGAATGTTCTGCAGTTGGGAGCCAAAGGCTATGAGAGTCACTTTGATGTATTTCACTGCAGTGTAATGCTGCTTATTCTGTATTCAAAGTTGAACAGTATTACAAATTCTGAAGGTATCAAAATCTATACTTTAATAGGGTTTCTCTGAAAATTTATCTCGATTGCTCAGGTACATCATGGTGTTCGTGACCTAAATAGAAGCAATGGTTTTGGATCCTTCTCAGCTGAAGATATAGTCTACAAAGTTAGCAGGTTATTACACTTAACACATCTCTGGATAACTCTGGTGGTAACTGTCACATGGTTGAACACTGTTCAGTTCTGGTCCCTTACAAGAAAGACATTGAGGTGCTGGAGCATGTCCAAACAAAAGGCAACAAAGCTGGTGAAGGGTCTAGAGCACAAGTCTTATGAGGAGCAGCTGAGGGAACTGGTGGTGTTTAGCCTGAAGAACAGGAGGCTGAGGGGAGACCTTATCACTCTCTACAACTACCTGAAAGGAGGTTGTAGCCAGCTGGGGGTTGGGTCTCTTCTCCAAAGTAACAAGTGATAGAACAAGCGGAAATGGCCTCAAGTTGCACCAGAGGAGGTTTAGATTCGATATAAGGAAAAATTTCTTCACTGAAAGGGTTGTCAGACATTGGAACATGCTGCCCAGGAGGTGGTTGAGTCACTATCCCTAGATGTGTTTAAAAGTCATCTAGATGTGGTGCCTGGGGATATGGCTTAGTGCTGGACTTGGTAGAGTAGGTTAATAGTTGGACTAGATGATCTTGAAGGTCTTACCCAATCTAAGTGATTCTGTGATTAGCTTGCATACGGTAGACCAAAGATGGTACAGGAAGAGTGTTTGCAAGCAGCCTTTGCTGTATTAACACAGCTCTGTGGTGTTGTCTGTGAACCAATGATAGGAAATATATGCAGAATCTTTTGTCATGTCCTTATCAAAAGATGGAGTCATATTACTGAATATTTGTGAACTATTTTGATCAAATATTAATGGATTTTGAGAAAGATGCCAGTCAAGCAGCTTTATTCTAGCCCAACTGACATTGATATGGGCTGGAACATTCCTCTTCAGGACTCCTTTATAGTGGGGGCTGCAGCGCCAGGTGCATGGAGGACCTGAGGATCTATCACAGGCCACATCGTGCTCTTTCCAGTGTGAAAGCACAGATGCCTGTGGAGCCCACATACATAGTGGCCTGGCTTTGCTCATGCACTGGAACTGGGAGCGAGAAGTGAGCGAACTGACAGGAGAGGGGAAGCACAGGCTCTCCCTGGTTTATATATATAGCAACATTTCTGCTTATGAAGAGAAGGGCACAACAAGATCAAAGAGTAATGTGGTATAGCAGAATGAGGTACAGGACTTACTGGTGCCTAGCCATTTTGTTGTGACACTGGTAGCATGTCAAAGTGTTACTGTGATACCTGCTTAGAACCATTCCTGCTGTTGGCAGAAATCTGAGGACAGGAGACAGACTTCAAAGGATGCTGACACAGGTGCTAAGGACTGTCCTTCTCATATCCCACTCTTGCCTCTGTCCCTTTTTTCTTTATTGAAGATTGGTCCATGATCACTCAGTATGGATTTTATACTGTTAAAAAACATAACCGAGTTCCTGATGTGCCATTGCATGTTTTCCAAACTTTTATGCCTTACTGCCTTGTTTCAAGCAAGCAGTCTGTGGGGCTGTAGTATCTCTGGGACATCTGCTTCTTTCTCAGACTGTAATGTCAACCATTTCAGAAATCCTCAGGGAGGAGGTGATAAACAATGGGGGAGCATAAGCCTCTTTTCTGTAGGAGTCCAGATCCACATGTGGAATCAGTGAGACGCTTTATTTCCTGCATCCTGTTTCCAGCTTTGCAGCCAGTGGGTTTCAGGCAGAGTGTGGTGGCCATCAGGGAATCGGACTGCATTAGCTGGGTGGAAGGGAGAATGCAGAGGCAACTGCTGCATTCTGTGGTTGAGACAAGCATGACCAGGTGACAGTACTGCGACTGGCCTCTGCAAATTGAAAATACTCTGGAATGTGTGTGCACTGAGGTACATATGTTTATGCATGCATTTAAAGAAAAGGATGCTAAAGGCCTCAGATACTATCAAACATACCCAGAGGCATTTAACCAGCAGCAAGTGGCTAATCTCCAACTTCTGAAAACCAGGAAATACAAAATTATAGTGCGTACCATTTCTGGATACAATCTTTAGAAAGGTGTAAAGCAGTACTGGAAAAAAAAAAGCAGTTCTGTGTTAATTACACTTTATGTTGTTTGTACTAAGTGTGTTCATTTATAATGAATGCATAAACATAACCAGTGTCAAGAACATCTAGAACACAAAGCTAAAAGGACAACTAGGAGGGCATTTGTTAATATATGTCCTAGGTGTTCTTGACACTGGTTATGTTTATGCATTCATTTTTTAATTACTATCTTTATCTTTATACACTAGACTACAGCAAAGTGAAGAGAAGTGTTTAAGTCTCATGCTATCTCTAGTAGTTTTGCAGCCACATCGACAGGACTTTGTGCATAACTAAGGACACTGATTTTTGTAAGGAACAAACATATGCACGCTAGTGTTTGGCCTTCAACCTAATAAGGTATTTTTTCTTCTGCTATTTAAACAACATCTGAGTGAAGACCAGAAGAATTTCTCTCTGAAATACTGGAACTTTGGAATCATGCTCTTGCAGTTTTGTCAGTCTTCCTGATACAAAAATGTTAACTTAAAACCACATCAGAAAAGCATGTTCATCTCAGCCTTGATCTGCAATTCTCTGATAGCATCTCTTTATAATAGAAGTCATAGTGCAATGTGGAACGGAGGCCATGTGTCTCAGATTCTGCTGCTTTTGTCTTTACCTAGGGCCTGTGGAAGTCTGCAGGCAAGACTGTGTAATACAATACACATGGGTAGATAGGAATCCCATTTAAAAACACGGTGTAATTCTGTAGAGGAAGTAGAAGTGCAGAAGATCAAAGCATAGTGCAGACTCCTAGGATCTTATCAGATCCTTAGCATTTACATCTAATTTTTTGAAGTTAGTTCTAAATTGTGACTGCTTTGTTTCACCCATACCTTGCATGTTACCTTTTTGGAGCTGGTGGATTTTGACTGAACTACTTGGAAATCAGTAAATGACCCTTAATTTAAAAATTAAAAATCCACATTCTAGCATTGATCTACTTTATGAACATATTTGAGTGGCAAATTTATAAACTTCAGTTGCTCGTTAACAGTGAAAGCTTAGTCCATGACAGAGTGTATACCGTCTTGCTTACTAGGGCTGATAACAAGTTTATCAGTGGTAGGGGCATGTATTTTTTTATCTCCTGCCTTGTGTTGCTGTATGGTCACCCAAAGTGCCAGTGGTCATGGGATCACCTGAGTTGTTAAAGGGAAGAGGAGGGCAGTGCGAAAGAACGTGGCAGAGAGGTTTGTGGATGTGCTGTGTGAAACTTGGAAAGGGTTAGTCATGGGACACTTGAAAGAAATTAACACAGTGAAAGGAAGGACTGGTTTAGCACAAGGTGCAGCAGATGACTGCAGAATCAGATAGGGATTTGAGAAGCACTGGCAAGCGTCAGGTCAAACTTGGGATTCCTGTTGTGCTGAGGCAAGGAGAAGCATTATAAAATGAAAGAGTTCCTCATCTGAAAGGACAGATGAGGAAATATCTCAATTTTAAGGTGTAGGAGAGTATTCATTCATAAACTGACAGATGTGAAATCCTTCCAACACTGGATTATTCTGTGCTGTTTCATGGGGAATTTTCTGTTCCGTGTTGCCAAAGTTGTATCTTCAGATGTCAGAAATGGTGTAATAGGTGTCACACGCCATCTCCTCCACTCTGACAGAGCTTGCTGCCAGGTATTCTCACGAAGTGTGTCTTTCTGGCAACATTTACACTTTCATAAACTCATTTCCCCCCCTGTGTATTTGCAAAGAGATTCTTTTTAGTTTTGTTGGAGGGGAGCATGTTTATTCTTTTTCTGATACTGTTTCACAGTCTGAAATATAAATGTGCCAGGTGGTAATTGCCAGGTTCCATAGCAAAGGCAGGGCACAGACGTGGTCTCATGACTCTCTGATGCTTGAGATGCAGGCAATCCCTCCCATGCAGTGTGTTATATAAAATGGAGTGTTTGTCAGCTTTACACCAAGGCCTGTCTAGTTGGAAGGTGTCTGTGACCTGAACACATCTGAAAGTGGTACTAGGGGAAAGGTGGCTGGTGTTGAACACAGCAGCAGTGGGGTTCAGAGCTACTTGAAGACAGAAAGGAAACTTCTGTCAAGGCTGGGTGAGCAGCCACATAGTTAAGGCTGTGACTGGTGAGCCCTGACATATTTTGCCGCAGTGGTTAAAGGCTGTTCCTGTCTGCCCTGTTGGATAATGCTGCTTACACTAAAGTCAGCAGGACAGAGCAAGTACCAGCACCTTACCTGATTCAGTTTTGTGTAAGCTTAAACCTGTGTAGGGTAATATGAATTGCTTCATTTGGTAGGGGAGAGAAGTAAGTCTCTGCCAGACTTTATCCAGTCTGCAGCATTTCCTTGAAGTGCCTCTACTATATTTTCTCTTTGTTGTATTGAAATGCTTTGTTTTACAAGGTGAGTAAAATGTCATTTGGATATCTGTTAATAGGTATAGAAATAACACCCTTCCATCAGTATTTGAGGTCAGGATGTAACAAGCAACTGAATTATCTCCTATTCCAGGTAATGCATTTAGAAACTGGTATTAGAAATTAGTGACCTATTTATATAAGGGATTCTGTAGGGGTTTTTCTTTTTATTCTTTTTTCACAGATGTCCTGCTATTTTAACATGCAGTGACATTTCAGGAGCACAAATACAAGCAAGAGATATGGAGAAAGACACAGCATGTAAGATGACATTCAAGCTGAGAACCTCTCACATTGTATTTAATGCATTAGGAATTTAGTGCTTGTGTTAAATTACTCTTAGCCACTGCAGAAAATCTTCCGTAAAAGATCTTTCTCCAAACATGTTGCATGCTGTTAGTGACATGCAAAGTACTGTTCTCCCCTGGATTTATGAGGCATTAGGGCTCACTTGAGGGCTGTATTCTGATGTTCCACAACTCAGGCAGAAAGAAACTTCTCTGAAGAGCTCAGATTTAGATCCACGGCTGAAGCTAAAGCTTCTAAATTCAGTGGGACTATATTGTTCATAATATTATTCACATGCTATGATCATTTGTCAGAGGATTAGAAATGCATTAATTGTTCAATACAGAGGTTAAAATATCATCAGAGGAAAAATACCAGTGAAGTCAATAAATCAGTTTGTGTTACAACAAGAAAATTGATTTGCTGTTAAGTATAGCTGTAAAGGACATTTTTAAAAATCAGTGCTACATGGGTGCTACATCCTTTTAATGTATTGTTTGTATTTTATGTAACAAATAGTGCTGGACTGAGTTATATAGATAAGCAAGTGTTTCATGCAGGTTACTTCAATTATCTGTCCTTGAGAAGGTGGATGATAAATCGCTCCAACTCAGTTTTACCATCTTCGTTTTGACAGCTTTAATATGCATATTAAGAGACAGTCTGAAGTGTAAAATAATTAATTCATTTGTAAACTGTCCTCTTAGTTCTTGATTTTAAAAGGGGAAAAAAAAGGAGAGGAATAAAGAGAGAAACCATGGGTATGCTTTGTGTGGCTTGCCAAGTCTTGTTGAACAGCTTGCAGTTCCAGGCTAGCTGAATCAGCACCATGTACATCAGTGGAAGAGTATAATCATGGTAGTACCTGGAGCATACAGCAAAGAAGAGACAAGTCAAATCCGGCGAGGTGTTCTATGAAGTTTTTATGTCTGGTTTTAAACTGAGTCAGAGCATTTCTACGAAGAGTAAATTTGACCAAGTGCTGTAGTGGAGTTTAATCAGCAAATTGAATTTAAATTTGATGGGCTACTTAGCTATTGTCTTTGAAGCAACATATATTGAGAGGTGTGGGGCTTTCACAAAAAGAGCTAATTGGGATTAATTTGCTTCATACAAGATGCAGTTTTAAAGTGTACAGTTTTGGTACAAAATTAGTAATACATATGCTGAAGAAAAGCAGAACTTGAAGATTTCAAGTTACAAAGATCTTTTCCTATTATTTATTGGTTTTGATAGATATAAACTTTTAAGGCCGGAAGGGTTTGTTAGCTATAATGTTTACTGTACTCACTTTCATGCTGTGTGTTGGTTCCTCAAGAACAGGTTTTTTTTGTTGGGTTTTGTTTTGTTAATGTTGTTATAAGGTGTTGGATCAGATTAAGTATCTTTAAATTGGTATGCAGGAAGGCAGGCTTCCTTCGGTTGTCTGTAACATTACAAAAGCTGCCAGGTAGTAGATATAAGGCTGAACTAGTCAGCTATTCCTTAACGTAAGATTATCCATCAAACAGAGCATAACGTCAGTCAAGCATGGTTTTGATGTCTCTAGATAGAAAGCATGCATTTCTGAAAAGGGAGATGAGGACTTAGAGTAACCTTAGAGCTAATTTTTCCAGTCTGCATGGGAAATTTCAAGACCTGTGTCTTGTGTTCTGTGCCCATTTGACATAAGAAGTAGCTGACAGTGAAAGACAAGAAGTACATAAAAATATTCTGTAGTGACTACAGACTACAATAATTTCTCAACACTTTAGTTGTTGGAACATGCTAAATATTGGAAATTGAGTTACCTCAAGCTCGTATTCTGTGTGATCTTCCCATCTGCTCTGTCCAGACATTTTATAACTCTGCTTTTAGCCATTACGTGGGTATGACAAAGAGAATTATTTGAGCTCTTAGATCCTTGATTTAAGGAGGGGTGGAGAACCTTCCGATCTGAGATACCAGCGGACAGTAAGGCATTCAGAGTGACAGAGTGGGCCAGTTGCCAGGGAGAAGTCTTATCAGACATAGTGAAGCTCCAGTTGAGTGTCTTGGCAAAGTGGTTGAGCCACTGACTGAAGACAGATATAAGGTATGTGCATTTAAATAAAGAGTATCTCTTAATGGTACAGTAAAATAGAGATGGTGGGAGGAACCTTACTAATCTCAAGCATTTTTTTAATAACAGGCAATGGAAAGGGTTACTTTTTTCTTCAGGCACCTTATTTTTGAGGGTTTCCTTAATTCAGTGTCTGCTCTTCATCAGACCAAAATTCAAAAATTCATTCCTGTTTTTTCCTTCTATTGTCTTTTCCCCAGTCACCACAAAAAAAGTCACATTATTTTTGAAAACATGCTTTCTTGAATCTTGTCTCTAGAAAATGAATGCATTCAAAATTGAATAACAAGACTTAAATGCTCTCAGTGGATACTGTAATGGAAGCACTTAGGTTCTGAAGTTTGAACTCCACTGAAGTGCTTTGTTTCAAAGCATGAGTTAAGAGGCGATTAAGTGCATTAGGAGGATCTAGAAGAATTATGGGAACTCTTAAATCAGTTCACATAGCAAAGGGCTCAAATGGGGAAAAGCAGGAAGTGTTTCAACAAACTCAGAACTAAATTTAATTCTCATTTATGTACATCAGTAATTCTTATCAGTGTACAATAGAGTAAACCAAACTTTTATTTCTTTTTTACTTAGTCTTTGCTGTGATTCTTAGTGTGTGACTTAATTGTAAAATGTGAAGATTCAAGCCTGTTCCTTACTGAAATCTGAGGCAGTTCATTTTGCTGGAAGCCATGCAGCACTTGTCAGCCTAACCTCCTGGCACATTTAGCTGCTTTTTAAGACAAGATCTTCGACAAATTTTCTGGCAAAAATTGAGCTTGCTGGTGAGTGATAAAACGGAAGCTGTTGAGTGTGTCAAAGGTATTCCTCCTCTTTAAAGCCTCAAAAGTATCAAGTAATTAATGGTGTCTAAGAGACATGGCTGGGAGAAGCATGATACCCCTTCTATCCAGTTTCATAACTATGAGTCATTTTTAAAATGTTTTTGCAGAACTGATCTGGGGAAAGTATGAAATTTGGAGTCAATTTTATTTTTGGCAAAATTGAGCACTTCTATGCAGGGCGTTGTGTTCTCATGTTTCTCTAATGCTTATATGTAAGCACATGCATCTAGTCTTTATAGGTGTAGCTTTGACAGGTTGGGATTAAAACCTCCAGATGAATCACTTGATATTTGGGTGTTTTTTTCTTGTTTCACAGACGAAATTCTCAGCTGAAGAGAAATGGCAGAAATCAATTCTCCTGTAAATATCAAAGAAAAGGTAGGTTCAAGTAACATTGCAAACCAAAATTATATTCGTATATATATTTCATCCTTGCTCTTTCAAACACTGTTTACACACTTAACTTTATGGACAGAGTCAAAGCATGTTAAAGTACACAGGCTTATGTGGATAGGATTAGTATATTAATCTTGGTTCATCAGAACTATTTTTCTTTTCTGCAAATAATATTTTGTCAGATAGACTTCTCTTACTCCTTTGTGATTCCTGTGCATTATCATGCTGTGGAGATTAGCACTTCGTGGTCGTTGCTGCAGTACAGAACACCACCTTTGAAGAAACACACCCTTTAGAAAATAATTTTTTGACCAAAAATGTCATATCTGTAATACCTAAAGGCAACTCCTAAAATTACAGGGCCTGAAAAAAGTAGGAGTTCTATGTAAGTAGGTCTGCTTTTAACTGCATTCTATATGCTTGACTATGTCCTCTCCATGTCCTGGTTAGTAACAGAGCATCACCACCCTTTCAGGAGCAGTGAAGGACCTAAAGCTAATTAGTGTACAAATATGAGGTAGATGAGATCTTTTTTGACTCCCAGCAGACAGACTGTGAAGAGACAATCTAACCCATAGATACTCCCCACCAACATAAATAGGAAACCAAGACATTTGTCAAGGAATAGGATAAAAGGAAAGAAAGAAGCAGGAAGGCTGTAGGAGTATAATGTGGTAAGGCTGTAAGAAGCCAAGATTTTGATTATTCTCCTGAATCACCCTTTTTTGTAAAATCAGGTTTTGTTCTATGTCATGTTTCGGAAGATGGAGCTTTGCATTTAGGAAGTTCAGAAAAGGCTACTGGGCTCCCTGATTTACAGCTTTATTAAGCCAAATGTGGTGGTTCTTAAGGCAGTGTGATGAATGTTAAAGGCTAGAATCCAAATCTGTCAGTGAGCCCAAGTTGGTCCAGGTGTCAGTGAAAAGTTGGTTAGGCCTGTTCACTTCATGAAAGATGCACAAGGTGAAAGGATCAAGACTAGTAAAATATCAAGGAAATACAGAATAGTGAGGGCAATGTAAAACTGAGAAATATTAAACATATTCTACTCTATCATGAGTCCTGCCTGTGGCACATTATACATCTTGCAGGGCAGCAGGCATGTGAAATATTATCTTTTCTCTAAGCCTTTCAGTGGAAAGGAAAAGAATAAAAAATTGTGTATGATTCCTTGGATTAATTCCTTTCCTGAGCTGCTGGAAAAAATTATTCAGCAAAAGAAGGTTTGCCTAACTTTAGTTTTGCAATTAGGTGGATTGATAACAATGAAAAAAAAATATTTGGCATGAGTGTGTACAAGATACTGTAAATGTGGCTTTCTAATCCAGAAAAGTCCCAAGAAGTGATAGAGAATTAAGATGTAATGTAACACATCATAGCATGACAGGGAAAAGAAATAGCTTAGAACTTGAGGTTAGTAGTCAGATTGTTAGATAGCTTGCTGTTTTGCTTCTGAGGTGAACTTTCAGTCAGGTAATGTGTTTCTCGTGACTTGGTAGTTAATGGCTTAGACGTTGCGTTTGGCTTATAAAGACTTGATGAACCATGACAGCTACTGAGCCTGAAACTAGGTTTCTCCAAGTTCCAGATTGCTAATGATGATTTCTGAAAGAACAGTTAAACTGTTACCTGCCCACCAATACATGAATGAAGCTGCTGGTGGAACAGCATAGCAAGTGATGATTTATACTAAGTAGTTCAGGTGGGAATAAGTCCCGGTTCAGACTGTTGTGTCCATCTTTTGCTGCGTACTCTCACTTTCTTTGCTTTCAAAAGAATGTAGAAACTTTCTGCTTTATATACCCTGATGGGAAACAATTCCTTACATGATGTACTGCCCAGGTGCCTGTATTTTGAGTTTTTCCTCATTTATTGTCTCCTGAAGTGCTCATTGTGCTTGAGGATTGGCATGTCAACATGAATCTTGTGATGAGTATGTTCTGTAGTCCTTGATAAAAGCACAGGGTTTAAATATTGAGTAGCATGATGGATTTTGCAATAGAAAGTGATGTCAACAAATCCTGTACCCTAGTGCTGGAAGATAAATTACAGTAACTCTCAAAATGCAACTCAGTAAATCAATTCACGTTCTGCCTATTTGCTGTGTAGTTTGGATTTTTTATTAATATAGTCAGTTCTACAAGTGCAGGATTTTACAAATAATCTGTCTTTTGCTAGTTTAAGAATGAAGAACTGCAACAGGACTTCTATTCCCACTAGATATCTGCTATTCCAAGTCTGATATCCATTGGAAGTATTCAAAATCAAATGTTTATGAGCATACACATTTTAAGGCAGGAACATAATTGGATCAATACATTCTCTTATAAATAGATCCTCTCTTTATTCCTCTGTCTTCCATCAGTATTTAGTGCCACCAAATTCCTATGCCAAAGTGAAAACCTAACTTAACAGAAGTTCACATTTTATTGCAAAATTGCTGATTTTTATTCTGTAAAATGCACATTAATGACGTACTAAATAAAGGCTTAGTAACTGATCAGCATAAACCTCAGCAACTCTGCATACATTAGCTGAAGAGCTAACATGTCCAGGTGAAATGGCAAATTGAGCAAGTCTGTCTTGTTTTAAAATGAGATTGCCATGGCACAGATGCTCCATTTGACATCTGTCAGCAACACACTGAGTAACTCTAAAGCAACTGCAGCTTTAGAACCTTCTGAGTAATGCACTAGAAATAGGAGGAAAGGGTACAACAGATTTGTCCTGCTGAGTTGGCTTTGATTATATTTGCGCATGAACTGCTAAATGTAAGGACTTCATTTGCACATTTGAAAAGCAGACATATTTACAGTGTCCTGGTAAGAGTCCAAATCAAATACCTTTCTCACTTAGAAAAGTTACAGAGCAAGACATGGTCATTCTACACAACATTGAAGCAGGGAATTTAATGTTTACTTTTACCCATCTTTTGAAGGGAAGTATTTCTTAGAAACAAAACAAAAATGTGTAAATTGTAATATTTTTGCTGATCTCCACAGATCTATTGCCAACAATACAAATATAAGCATGCCTTGTTAAAAAGAACAAAACAGTATACAGTTCCTTACCAGTTCTTCCTTTCTTCTACTTCAGTGCTTGCTGATTGTAATACAGTTAAGATGCTAAGACTTAAACAAAACCAAAGGAGCTGTATATCTGCACACAAATACTCACTCTTTTAAGTTTCTGTGAAAGTAGAACACAAATTTCACCTTAAATGGAACATATTTTTTCTGTGACAAAAATGTAGTACAGAGCCCATGAAGTTTTACATAGGGTTTTGTTTGTTGTTTTTTTGGTTGGGTTTTTTAAATGGTGGCCTTTGCCCATGTTCTCCTCAAGATCAGCTTCTAGTAATTCAATTAAATAAGACCTCTGACACTCTTTTAAAGGTGATGTGAGGCTGAGGCAGACATTTTGGGCATTATGCTCACACATGGGCTCTGTAAGACCCTATCCCTAATCTTAGTCATAAGAGGATACTACTGTAGTACTGATACTTGTATAATTCATTCTTGGCATTTCAGCTGAAATAATTCATGAAGTCAATAGGTTAAATGTTCTATTTTATACCAGAGGGCTTTTTGGTTTTTGTGGTTTTGTTTTGTTTTTTTTCCCCAAGAGATTTACATAAATGTTGGCCTGCAATGTCAGGAAGGCTAATAAAAGTTTTCATAGTTGGCAGAGGCTCCTGCAGCTGTGTTACTCTTGTGGGGAGCCAGGACTGTTCTGTTTACCATATTTTCATGCATATAACCCTTAGATTTTCTGGAATACCACAAGTTCTGCATTTCAGCAGCCACAAGGGTCATTACATGCCTGCATAGCTAGTACAAGGAGAAGTTTACTGTCAGGGTCTGTCTCAGAATAATTCCCTCTACCCTGAGCCTTGCTATAGTCTTCCTTCATGCCACTCTCCCTCTCGTTATATTAATCTCTGTGTCTGAAAATACAGTGTAACTGAGGACTTGTTTTCTAGTATAAGGATTTTCAGAGACTGGGAATTATACATAGTTCAGATCATATGCACGCAAGTTCACTGAATTAAGGGATAAAATGGGCCAAACTCTTTGGTTTAAATAAAAAAATAATTCCATAAAATGAATCTTGGTATTTAATCATTAACCTAGTACATCACCAGAAGAGGTGCTGAGATTCTGAAATATGTGTTCACCAAAGAAGTAGCAATTGGAACGAGGAATACAAGTGATATATTGTCTCCTGTGCTAATTAGACCCTCTTAGTTTAACAAGAGCAGAGTGAATATCAGGCAGTCCTTGGGATAGCTGTTTAGCTCTGGCACATTATTTTGCTTTTGACCCAAATTAATATTGGGAATCACTGAAACCTCAGGTCTTGCTGTTGGCTCTGTGTGTGTGTGTGTATATATATATTTATATATTTATGTATGTATTTTTTTGTGTGTGTCTAAACATGTTTGAACAAGTGAGATCTGGTGTCAGCTGGAATTAGCAAAATACTTATTCAGATGAAAATTCTCTTTTTGGAATTCTGTTAGGAGTCAAGTCTTTATGAAGTTCTTCTGAAAGGTTTACTTTTTTTCACTTCAAGTTCCAGAGCTGTAGGAGCAGATGAGCAGGTTTGTTCCATAATATGCAAGAAGGGAATTTTATTCAGGTGGGATTTTTGGGGGAGGTTCACAGTTTTGTTCAGAGCGTAACAGTGGTTTTCATAAGCAATAGTGTGCAAGAAAAGAGTAGGATTCATAGTGGAAGGAATAGAAGTAGTATATAAATTTAAAATCATACATTAGAAAAGCAGATAGTTTTCAATCTATGATTTCACTAGGTCTCCTTGAAGTTGAACTTTTTGGCTATTCCTTGCCCATGAGTTCAAGTAGATGAACTTAGACCAAAGACCAGTAAAGCTGATCAAAACGCACTTGTGTCTCTAGATGAGCTATTTTATTTGGGTTAATGATATTATAGATTCAGGTCGCTAAATATTGCTGTCATTATTCAAGCAGAGCAGTTCTTACTGAGCCAAACCTTTTAATATGTTCTTTTAGAATATCTGAAATGTCTTTTTTTTCCATTTCATTAGTTTAAAAATTTGCAGGATGGCAGCAATGTGATAGATCTATGACGATTGCTTAAAGTAGTTTACTACAGCAAGTAGACTTTGTTTATTAGGGATAAATTATCTGAAGGTATCAGTGTGATAAACTGATCATGTGATGGGAAGAGAGGTGCAGACCTGATAAAAGCTGTTGCTTTGCTCAGAGTGAATGTTAGCAGTAATTGTTCAGTGTGTCATGATGACCTCAGTTAGTACAGCTTCTGGAAAAATGTCTCAGGTGTAGGAAATAGGGTCTTAATGCAGCAAAGTCAAATTGTATTTATGAAATATGTTTGTGTAGGAGTTTTCAAAACCTTTAAAAAATCTGCCATGAAGTGTTTTGAAAACGTATTTTCCTGCTTAATGTAGCCAGGACATCTAATGCTAAATTCCTAGGTTATAGAATCCAGCAGAGCTGTGCAGACAGCCCTTCTTCACTGCTCCCCTTGCAGTAATTTGGGTCAACCCCAACTGGAGGTATAATCCAGTTGAAGGTGGCCTACACTGCTACCTCTCCTCAGTTGCAGTGGGTATATACGGTGTATGTGTACATAAAGATTTGTTACTGACTTACAGTAAAAATAAAGTAGGAAAATTTCTATGTATTTGTTGATAAGCATACTTCTAAATGAATCTGACTCCTAAATTAGATAAAATCTGTTGGTCTTGATGTTTAGTACAAAGTGAAGGTGGATCTGCATTGGTGTTCCTAAACAAGTGTAAGTAAGAATATTTCTAATGGACTAAGTGACCGTAATAGTAACTTACTTCAAAGGGGATTAGAGCAGCTGTGTTCAGGGGCTTCAGAACAGCCGTGAGCTTTCAGCAAAGAAGCTTAATTTGTCACTATGTCAGAAATACATAAACAAATCCTCTGAAGCCCGGATATGTTACTTATTCACCAGAAACATCCTTTTTGAGATGTTGCCAAGGGGGAGCAGATGGAGTAGAGCAGCAAACAGGCAGCAATTGATTCCATGTTGTTACAGTTGCCTGGGAACCATTGAAACTTGACAGAGAACCTAAAGGACTGGGATGACTACACAGAAATGTCAGCTTGGCTCTGGGTGAAGAGTAGGTAATCTGCTGTCACAACTTTTAGACAGGCTGCATTTCTTTTTGAGCTTGACTTATCAGGGAAGTCTCATGAGGTGGGTGTTCATGAGGACTTTAGGTAAGATACCATGAGAGGTTAGAATTTCAGTGTCCTCTCCTGTGTGCCGTGCTCCTTAGAAGTAACCTGTTACTGAATTATTTTTTTTCCCCAAGTGAGATTGCCTATAGTTTAACTGTAATGCTCAGAAAAACAGTCAAGTATATCTGATCACACCTTGGGAATTTTATTTTGGGGTAGAAACGGCTTATCTGAAGGGACTTGAAACCCTTTTCAATTTTATATCACTTCTAGGCAGTCCTCAGCCATTTGTGTAAGAGAGTAATAAAAATACTCTCATGACTCTGGAATTCTGGTTCTGATGAGCTGCAACCTGGCTCAAATTACAGGAACTTTATAGAGCTTCAGCAAGCATTTAAAGGTAAGTCTGTGCTGAAGGCTTCAGCTCAGAAAAGTGGTTAAAAGTCTTTGAAAATTGGAACTAACTTTAGTCTTATTCAGAAGAGTAGTGAGGTCCAGTAGGAATTCAATGCATGCTTGCAATGTGGGTCTCTGGACCATGGATTTAAATGGAGGTGAACATGGGTTCTGCCTTCTGTGTTCTTGAGTGTACACAGTTGTTTTCAGGATCACAGCTTTATGTTTTAGGTCTGCAATTGCTTTAAAGTAGCTTTTGTAAGCTGAAATTCTGAGCAAGTCATCCTAGAGTAAACAAATGTGCTTTTCAGTCAGGCTACAGGAGGAAAGCCCTAGAATTTAACTACTCTGTGACAGCCTCTCTACTAGTGCTGACATTAACACTACAGTTATCAGTGGTTCAGAAGGTATGTTACTGAATTCTCTTCATGTCTTGGAATGCTTGTCTTGCATCCAGATGATGACAGAAGTTCACTGTGAATCTACACTGGACAAAGATGGGATGATTCACAAAATCATTAAAATAGTTGACTTCCTTGTAGTCTGTCTGCTAGTGTATTTCTGCCTGCGATCAGGTTTCAGTGAGTAGGAAAAAACCTGTTTTCTCCCACATACACAGAAAGAAATCTAATAAAGTAGACTGCTGTGAGTTTGTTCTTGCAGGCTGTTAGGTATTAATACTGTACCACTGCATGTTAGGAGATTCTTTGGCTCTTGTACTTTAGGATGTTAAATATTTTTTAAAAGGAGTTTGTTGATGAATAGTCATACAATATAGGATTATTCCGGTTCCATAATCTGTTGCTTACACGTTTGAAAAGATGGACATTCTTGGGAAGTTTGAGGACTGTAAGTTTAGAGACAAAGTTGCCAATTATCTCCTGCCCTAGAATACCAGCTGTGCTGGTTTGGTGTGGCAGGATTTTTGTTAGTGGGGGAAGGACCCCAGGAGTGGCTCAGGTAAGAAGCTGAGAAGCTCTTCCTGCTCCAAAACCAGCCGGGGAGCCATTAGAGAGACCATAGATGCGCCTCTGCGATTAACATACGAAAGAACTGATGTAAGACCTGAGTAGAGCAAGCAGTAGAAAAAGAAGAGCTGTGCTGGAGAGGTGAAAGGCAGTGCTGGGCGGTTCCCAAGGAAGAAGGGGATAGAAGGTGCCCAAGCAGAAGTTTCACTGCAACCTATGGTGAGATGGCAGGCTGTCCCCCTGCATTTGTGGAGGAACATGGTGGAACATTCCCTGAAGGCGCCAGGAGGGGTGAACTTGGCCAGTGGACTTGGATTTTGTGGCCAGTGGACTCGAATTATGCAGCTGTGGAAGACCCCGGCACCCGGGGAGGTGGCAGTTCCTGAAGCAGCCCATGACTCTGTGGGAAGCCCACGCTGGAGCAGCTTGCTCCAGACCTTGTGGGGAGGAATCATGAAGGAGAGGTTCGTGGAGGACTTTCTCCCATGGGAGGGACCCCATGGGGAAGCAGGGGAGAACTGTAAGGAATCCTTCCTGAGGAGGAAGGAGCGGCAGGAACCACCAGACTGTGAACAGACTCTAAACCCCATCCCCTGTCCCCCAGTGCCACTGAGGGGAAGCAGGTAGAGAAATCGGGAACAAATTTGGGCCCGGGAAGAAGGGGGGGGTGGGGTAATGTAAGTAAGCCCTGCTCTTTGTGTTGTCTGTGTCCTGTGTGCGTCTGATTAGTGTTAAATTAAATTATTATTTTTCCCCAAGCTGAGTCTGTTTTGCCCAGGACCTTAATTGGTAAAGAACCCTCCTTATCCTTTGTCTCAACCCATGAGCTTCTAGTTGAGTTTGTCCTCCCCATCCCACAGAGGCGGGGGTTAGGGGGGGGAGTTGAGTGAGTGGCCATGTGGCTGTTCCTTTCTTGTCATGTTAGGCTCAAACCACAACACCAATATATCACACCCTTAATAAAAATGATCTTCATATAGTTCTCTGGATAGGGAAGTGACTGACTTTTCTCAAGCAGCAGGAGACTTGTAAGCCATTGAGGTGTATAGCTGTACTGGCAAAAGAGCTGGTTTGTCACCTGAACTAGCAGGTGAACCAGAGAGGAGCCAGCGTACCTGGGCTGCCTAGATGCAGCTTACATCCAGCTCTTTAATAGATCTCCCTGTTGTCATCTTGTAGTTTGTCAGGCGTTTCTGGAGTGTTGCGGTGCCTCGGTTTACCACAGTCTGTGATATGTCTGCTTTTACCTTCAGCTGTGTAAGTGTATTTGTGTTACGCTTATGCTGTCAGAAAGGTTGTCTACACCTCCCATTGGGTTGGGTTTTTTTAATTGCTGTGTCCCTTCCCAGGAATATATGGGGCATTTTTAGCACGTGGAGACAGATCTGAGCTTCAAGCACAGAAATTTACACTTTTGAAACCAGGGTGAAAGGACTAAGAAGTGGATTATCGGGGACCTTGAAGTTTGCATTTCTAGGCTAAGACTATTTTATGGCCTTGTCTCCCTCAACATGCCTTGTCCTCCTCCCAGATATGCTGTCAGGCCACCTTTTGGGAATTCTCCTCTGTTGGAATTTTGGGTTTATATCTGCTTTTGTTGTTTAGGCTGGACTTGATGATCTTAAAGGTCTTTTCCAGCCTTGGTAATTCTGTGACTCTGTGATTCTGAACAGAGCAGTATATGTATTTCTTAATATTGATATATCCTACTGGTTGGAATATTTGTTTTCTTAATATTGATATATCCTATTGGTTGCAAATTTTAGTTTTCATCTATCTTATCCCACACAAGTCACTGCAGAAATCTAGAAAGCAGAAACATGAAGAACTGTAGGTATTCTGGGTAACATAGCATACATACACAATTAAAGAAGGTTAAGAAAGTTGTAAGCAGCTTCTGATTTGAAATTTACCTAGTCCTGAATGCTGTAGTTTGCAATCTGATGTTCTTTTCCTGAGGAATTTTTTCATGAAACAACTTTCTTATTTTCTAATGGAAAGGTAGACAAATGTGTATTTTGTACAAGAGTCAACAAAGGATATTGTTGGGTTTTGGCAGTAGAATATTTGAGGTCTGCAGTACATGAATGTTCCCTAAATTGAATTTTTATATAGTCCAACTAAAATGGGACTGTTTCCACAGTGTTGGTCGTATGCCTAATTTCTCTGTATTGGCAAGTATTCTTCCTAAGATCATGCTTTTTTTGGGTTATCTCCACAACTGGAATGTTTCTGTAACCTTTTTGTATTTAATCATAGTACTAGTTGGATGAAGCACAGTTTAGCTTTTAATTCTAATTTTTCTGTTTATCAAAAGTTTCTTAAAGACCATACAGGCCAAACAGGAAGCTTTCAGTAGATTCTATAGCCTAAAACATAGTCTGCCTGGTTGAATTCTTGTGTATCAGTGTTCTCTACCCCACAGATGTTGTTCTTAATGTCTTTAAGAAGTTTCCAGACTGCAGTGTGTGGCGAGTTGCCTGATCTATCCTGTGGTCTTGTCATCACTTTGTTGTTTCCAGATGCTTCCTGAGGCTCCCAGACCTTTCACAGCAAAGAAGGACCTAGAAGCTGTATGAAATTCCCATACTTATACTTAAAAGAATATACTAGGTATTTCCTTTGACTATTTTTCCTGTAAGCAGTTGCCACAAGGAGATTATGCAATTCTGAGTAGGCAGAGAGATGATCCACATGCTTGTGAACGAAGAGGGGAGGTTTTTTTGAGTATATGAAGATGTAATCCACATGCTGGAAATGTTTGGCAACTACCGGCTTGAACATAAAATGGACTGCAGCTTGTGGCCTGCTCTACCCTGGTGTCTTTGCCAGCTTGTGTTGTTACGGAGCCAGCTCAGTTCATGCTTCTTGCAGCCTTATCAGTAGATAGCATGCCTGTGCCTGCAATCAGATGAAAAATCTCCTTTTTCCAGGGCTTTCTCTGCACATCCTGCTGGGTTAGGGTGGTTATCACTTGAATGTCTGCAGTGCATAGGGCACTGTACTTGCCACTTCCCTCACCCTGCATACACATCAGCTGTAGAGATAAGCTTGAGCAGACAGATTTTCTGGATAGTTTCCAGCAACAACAGCCTCAGGTTCAAGCAGTCCAGTTGACAGCCTGCCTACCTGAACTTTCAACACAGTTACCTGTGTTTACTGGAGACTCCAAACCAGTTAGCTGTTTGGTTGGGACCTGGCTTTTGGGCAAGCCTTGCCCAGTCATAGAGCAGCAACATTAGACAAATGGTTAGATAGGCCTTTGGAAAGGGTCCTTGGGAAGCAGACAAGCAATTTAACTCTACTGCTTTCTAAATTATAGTTGTGGCCTGAGTTGTACAAGGCCAGACTTGATACTTGAAATGTGTTGTGGGCAAATGTGATACTGCAAAGAGATGTGTGATAGGATGACAGACAGGAGCGGAGTAAATTGTACTAAGTAGATGTTGTGTGCTGAAGTCAGCAAGTGGTGGTCTTTGCACAATGGAGAGAGATTGAGCTCATCTAGAAAGTGTCCTCCAGAAACTTTGATGCAGTATGGATTTAGCTCAAGCAAGTATCAACCTTTTGCAATGCTGAAGTGGAAGTCCAACAGGCATCATGAATCAGTCACTGTACGTTAACAGAACCAGAAGTGAATCATGGCTTCTGTAAGTATACAGGGCAGGGAAATGGAGCATTTGAGGAGTGGGGTGAACATACTACAGCAAAATAAGATTTTTGGTCATAAATCCAAGCACTTCAGTGTTGTGAATCACCTTCTGGTGTCACCACTGATTGAGACTCCATAATGGAAGTCTAAAAAGATTGTTCTTCAGCATCTTAGTGGACAACTAAGACAAGGTACTGTGAATGTTCTCACCGTGTAAGTCAGCCTAGTTCCCTTAAACAGATCTATCTTCATGTATTTTTTTTTTCACAATTGTATTTCACAGTACAATAAAAAGGCCACCCGTGCTTCACAGTCAGAAATTAGCATGGCAACACTGTGGTGCAGTAAATAAAGTACACCCAAATCAAGGATGTATTCCCACAGAAAGATGGTAAAGAAGGGTGCTGGATAAACATTTGCAGTGCAATAATATGTTTTAGTAGTAAATACATGCTGGATAGCTTTACACAAGCTCAAAAAATTGATTTGGAACAACTAGACTGCTTGTGGCACCAATTGTCTTGTTCTTTTCAGAGTACTACTATAGGCTTTTGTTAAATTACGTTTAACCAAGTATTTTGATTTTTATTCTACCTAGTAAAGCTTCTCTTGCATTACAACAATATAGTAATTGTTTTGTGTAAGTATTTACTTTGGGCTGTATTACATGGGCATGAGGAAGTAAATCATCAACATGATTCCAGTAGGAATATTTTATTTAAAACATAGTGGGTTGAATTACCATTTGATATAAATGGATACTGAAGACAATAAAGCAATGGCAAATGCTGTGAAATCGAAGCATGGCATGCCAGAATCATCTGTGGGTGTAACACCTCACCCATCAGCAGAGTTTCCTTTAGGAAGCATTTGGCTTCCTCCGTCCTTTGTTCAGAATTTTGCTACAGAAGCTTCCTGGTAACTTATATATGGAACAGCAAACTGAAATCATGCTGAGATGCCATTAGAACTTTTAAAAATTATACTGTTGTGGGTTTTTTTTTTTAGTCTGTGACTTTTTTCATGCATATGGGTGTTTTCCAGATGTCAAAAAAACACGAATTGGAACTTCTATGTAACAAGGACATGCAACAGCGTTGTTGAAGTAGTTTGTGCTCCGTAAGTTTGTATAGGTGATGGGTCTTGTTAAGTCACATGGCAGCAAATACATTTAGGGAAGAAGCATAAGGCTAAATTGTGTCAGTTAAACAGTTCTCCCACTATGACTGAGGGTAGGATTTGGTTCCAGGCTTACTTGCTACCAGTTCTATGATTTGCTCACTTGAAGTTGTTTTCCTTGTGTGTGTGGGCCAGGTAAGGAGAGGATGGGTATTGCTTTGTACAGATACATGGTTTTATACTTGTAAGTGTATAATGTATAACGTGTATTTACATAAACATGGATCAGCACAGAGGTACCTTGTTGTCTCAAGGAGTAGGATGAACCTCTATGTCATTGTCTTCCTTTTTTTTTCCTCAGATCAATGCAATCCGATCAATTGTTCCAAACAAAAGCAATAACGAGATAGTTCTGGTGTTGCAGCAGTTTGATAACAATGTAGACAAGGCTGTTCAAGCTTTCATGGATGGTGAGTACAGTGTACCTTTTTCACTAAGGCATGAGGGATTCAATTGAATGCTAAAGTATTTGTCTCCAGTGGCTCAAAATACAGTCTGTTGTTCTGTTGAAATTCAAATGATTGTGACACTTAGAAAGTTACTGGTTTTTAATAACTGATCCTCACGTTTGCATCTTTTCTTCTTCACAGTATGCTTGACGTGGCTATTGAGTTCTACCCGACTTTGTCTTTTTTGGAGCCATTCTTGTTGCAGACCTTCTTTATTCTGCATGAAAGTTAATGCTCTTCAAAGTAAATGTGTCAGAATATGATTCATGGTTGAAGATACAGTAACTAGTAAGAATTTGGGATAGTTCTGAAGCAGACAACCAGGCCCCTAAACCCCTGAACTTGATGCATACATTGACATTCAAACATCTATCTGAGTTTTACAAATATCCTTGACATTTACCTTGGCTGAACGAAGACTCCATTGGAAATTCAGGCTGTTCTAAATCTGAATATGAGTTTGTATTTTTGCATCAAGAGACCATCTCTAATGAAAGGTCACTTCTATTTAATTAACACTTTTCTGATAAATGTATAATGGCAAGTATTTTGAACTTTCACCAAAATCTATAAGAAACCCTTTGCAAGAATAATAGTATACCATGAGAAAATCCTCTCAAAAATCTTTGTAGCTCAGGGATGCTTAAAAGGTACTAGAAGTCCAGTGGTCTCAAAAGCCCTGTATATCTTAAAGATGTCATCTTACCAAGTTGCTTATTTCATATCTATTTTACTTCAGAATAGTTTTGGGGTTGGTTTGGATTAATTTATAAAAAACATCATGATGTACTAGGAGTTACTTATCAATATGCAAAAAGCATTTATAAATGTATCAGAATTCTTCCATTGGATCTATATGGTGCCTCTTGATCAGGCATCAGCACAGAAAGTTAGATTCTGATAGATTTATGGAAATCGGATTTTTTTTTACTGCACACATTCACACACACAGAGAAAGGAAAATGTGATGCATCTAATTAACAGTAATTTTGTTCTTCTGTAACATGTCCCGGGGAAAGTAGTGGAGCATTGCTCCATAATAATTCATTAAGTTCCTTTCATTTGATTTATTGTCTTAAATTCCCTTTGCTCACTTGTGCTCTATAAGTTGTTTCTAATGGATCCTTAAAAGGGGAAGTGCTTTCATAGCCATGTGTCCTCATCTGCTGCGAGGAAGAAACAGTGCAAAAGCAAGCTGTTGTAACCTGAGTTCACATGATCTTTCTTTGAACTTCACCAGTTTATAATCATTCTGCCTTGAGTTCATAAGTATTTGCAAGTGAATAATTGAAAACAGCCAGTATCTGTTAACTATCTGGAAGCAGTGTGAGAAAAGACGTGTCCAGTCAGGTGCCACTGTGGATAAAATGTATCTAGCACTTCTGTTATATTTTCATGAGAATGACAAAAATTGCTAAGATTGAAATATCCCAATTGCAGAGGACGCATTGCTGTATGCAGTGAAACATATGGGGACAGCCATGCTGAGTGAAAAAGCTGAGCACCTCTATTTAATGCTTAATCAGAAGGTCTGTTCAGCTGGTCTGTAGATGTTTTCAAGAAAATACACTTGTGGGTTCAAATGACAGCTTTGGGACTTGTATGGTTAGTGCATTTCTAACAGGAGGAAACAGGTTAGTTCAGTGAAACCCTAAAATAACCCTCACCATGCATAGTGTTAACAGGGAAGCTGAGGGAAACAAAGCTAAGATGATACCAGCCAACACAAAAGAGTGTTGGAGGGTACTGTGAAAACACTTAACAAAGCTGTCAAGGGAAATCACATTTTCAGCAGCATGGAGTAAAATGGACAACAAATGTCTGGGTTTATTTCTTCATACTGAAATGATGTGTCTATCAAAAGATAGCATACCTTTAGGAGAGGGGTTTCTATTTAGAAGTACATAAGTATGTATGTGTATAACTAAATGTATGCATATGTATAGGTATACCCATAATAGAAGTTTTCTTAACCTTTGTCTGCATTGTCATGTCATCTAGGAAACAAAATATGGCTTTGATGGATGCCATACACATTTTTTCACAATCTAGCAAATTATGCTTAGCACTACTAGACACAGTCTTTTCTAATGTGTGCAGTACACTCGCCAGATAATCTTGGATCTAGATTATTGTGATAGAAAAATATTTTTTGCAGAATCCTAAAATGTTTTGGGTTTGAAGGGACTTCAAGTAATTTTGGTACATTTGAAAACTTCACACATCTTTGGCTGAATACAAGTTAACAGCTCATGGTGGTCTGAAAACAGCATTACTACTTACTACTAATGCCATCAAGAGTTCACTGAAATTAATAAGAAGGATGGCCGAGTATGAAATCCATTTTGAAGGGATAATGAATATTAGCCAGAATTATACAGTGATGGTGAAGTGATTCTTAAATTCAAGCAGAAGACCTTCATCCTGGTTATGATTAAAGGATTATTGTGGCAGATACTGCTATAATAGTTTGGATATTGATTCAGACTGCCTCCTAACCATCAGCTTCTATTTTCAGCTTTAGGGTCAGGAGAACAAAACAATGACATTAACTAGATGCAGAAGAGCTTTCTTCTAACATGGCAGCTGGCACTGGTCTAACCAAGGCTCTGCTTGCTTTGTTCCATAAATTTATATAACCAACTCATTAGGGTTGGCGGACAGAACTACAAGTATACAAAATTTTAATTATTTTTCAGTATAAATTTCAACAACTTTTTTCTGCTAGGTCTAAGTTTACTGTGTTTGTGTGATGCAAAATTTCTGCTGGAGTTCATGAAATTACTCTTTTGGATGCTAATTAATTTTTCATTTTTGTGTTCTTATGTCTTCTGAGTATGACAGGTAACACATAGGATGTGTATGATAAATGCCAAAATATTTTAAAACCTTCAGAAGCTCTAGAGTCAGGGTTGATTATCCAGTTTCCCAGTGTGTATACTAGGGTGCTGAGATGTTTCCCTCCTCAGGCAAGAGATTTGAGTGTTGATTTTTCTGGGGCTTATTGCTAGTGTTTTAAGTTAGGCACCCACTTAGTCACTTGGTAGAATGAAGGCCATAAAAAGCAGTGGTGCTATGTATCCCATCCACTCTACGTGTGTAATCAAATAAAATGGGTAACAACAAAGGAGAAAGTCAGCAGTACCCATTTTGTTCTCCCCACATAAGAATTTGCAACAACAAATGGAAATGCTACCCAGCTAGGAGACTAGCAACTGTTCTCAAACATGCTTGTTTTTGGCATAGCGGAACTTTTGTTGAAATGTTTTATCTTTCTTTTTTCTAGGCAGCGCAACTCAAGTTTTAAAGGAATGGAATATGACAGGGAAAAAGAAGGTAAGAACCTGATTTTGAGAAGAAAAGCCTTAACACCATTTATCAACTGTCTGTAGCTGAATGTAATGCTTTTATTTTGGCCAGTATGCTGTCTGCCTTTGCTAAGGTAGGTGACTTTATTCACGCCTTCAGTCAAAACACTTGAAAGCAAATGTGTGTATTATTTTTATCCCTGTTAATTTGTTGCTGTCTCTCTAGCCCACTGTTCTGAGAATTTCTTGAACAGCATGTGTGTGTAGATGTGTGTGGGAGCCAGACCCTGGACAAGTACAGAACGAATCCCTAACCAGTCCATGTGCAGAAACACTTAATAAGCAATTGTATACTGGATAGTCACAACCACTTATAGTGGGTTTTGCTGCCAGGTGTAGGAATAACTTGTGCACAGGAGTCATCCAGTACTGACACTATCAAGTCAGGTACTTATATATCTGGGATATAATCTTTATACTTACATATCTCCAAGCTGGAGCCGTACCAGGAGGCTGCCCTGTGAGTCATTGTAATGGAGATTCCTCTTTATGGTTGGGAGAGCTACAGTAGCAGTGACCAACCTTTGTCCTCTGTGATCACTTTCTACCTGACCAGAATGATGCCTTAAGGGTTTGTCCCTGTGTGCATATCCCCTGAATCATTAGGAACTGCTTGTCCTAAGTAACTGCAGACATTTCAAGCAGCATCTTGGCAGAGGCTCTGTTATCATTTTGCAATGCAAGAATTTTGTGTGGAAGGAAGGGGAAAACCAGTTTGGGGCTTCAGGTTTTACTTTAAACTGTTTATATTCAGCTGAACAGATGCAATGTGTTGTTGTATAGCCCAGTATGGCCTGTAAATTGCATTACAGTGATGTCACTTGTGTGGCGTTTTTAGAATATGGACAATTTACTGATTATATGAGTTTATATGAGTTGCACTGACTGATGTCTCTGTTTTTGCAAAATTTCTCCATAGAACAATAGGAGAAAAAGAAACAAACCTAAACAGCACCAAGGCAATAAAGATCCTAAAAACAAGAATGGTGGACCTGAGAAGGCATCACAAGAGTCCCAGGGAATATATGACTGCTGTCTGAATGGATGCTCTAAGGACAACTCTTGCAGTGGTTCTGCCAATCAGAAACTGGAAGCCACTTCTCTTAAGAGCAAAGGCTCAGGATTTGTAGAGTCAGCAGTGGTCTGTCCAGAAATCAGAGGTCAGTTCAGTTGGCACAAGACACCTTTTTAACTGGCTATAGCCAAGCCCTCATTTACATAAAGATCATGGTATTTTTGTTACCGTGAAGTAGAATATAATAAAACTTGGGAGAGAGGTGTTTGTGCAAAATAATGCACATTGCTATTAAAGTCATGCAAGTAGATCTGTATCTGAGCATAATTCACCTTGCAATGTTTCCTTGCAAAATGTCTTTTTTTTTATAGAGGCAAAAGGATCAAACTATAATTAGAGGTCCAGCTGATAGAGAATATTACAGATATAAATACAGAAAAATGCAATGTTAGAAAATGGCTTGAGTGTAAAATGGTGACAGAAGTGATAAAGTCCCTCATCTGGAGCAAAGTCATCTGAGCAGTATGAGCTTGTGGCATATTACCAGATTTCTTTATTGCCTAGTCCAGACTAGTCCATTTTGTCTTTTTCTTATTTTCCCAAAATAAGCTAGTTGCAGTAGAATTCTAGTGGCTCTTCCTGAAAGGGAAGGAAGGACCTTTGTGTAGAGGAATGGCAGTCTGATAGTCTGTCAGTACATACATGTTTCTGCTAGGCTCTAGATACTGATTCTGGAACTGTGGAGCTCAGTAACATAGAACCCTACTGGGTTGTAGTAGATACAGAGTTACAACTTTAGCAACAACATTGAAAACAAACCTTCTCTTTTGGGGTAGAAGCTCTGTGAAAGCTCTTACCTTCACGTATCCTTTCATAAGGCTTGTATTTAATTGCTGTCAGTACTGCTAAAGCTTTTTTGGCTCTTCACATTTCAAACTCTGACAGCCCTACATTATTGCTGCTGTTGGTATTTTCTTATTTTCTTCCTGTGTCTTAAGCAGTAGGTAAGACTGCATTGAAAGTACTTTGCTTGAAACCCCGTTTTGCATGGTTGCAAATACAGCTCTCAAACCACATTTTAAAGGAATGTGCCAAGTGGATAAATATCCTCAAATGAATTATCTGCTGCTTCCAGATTACTTTGGTGGTCCCAACCTCCAGTCAATTAAATGAAAACTTTGCAACCTATAGTAGTCAAATAGACAAACTTCTTCTCAAGAAATTTTGTCCTCAGTATGTGGTGCCTCACAAAGGATCAGAGATACTCTTCCCACCCTTGCTAAAGACTCCCACTTACTTTGGATAGAATATGCAATAAGCCAGATAATGCTGCATTTCCATAATACTAAAAGCATTCCTGCCAGCTATTCTGCAATCTGTAAACATTTGTGGAATGAATATGTGTCAAGCTTCCATATCAGACTTCTTAGATTAGCTTTTTTTGAAAATGCTTGAATAAAGACTGAATTGTCCTTGCAGGAGGAGTGTTTCCTGGGGGTAACAGACCTGAATGCAAGAAGAATATCCATGCTTTTAGTGATATTTTTCTGCAGTATTGGGATTGAGACATTTTTTCCCTTGACATTATAAAGTGTAGAGTTGTACATGCCGAGAGCAAAAAGTATCTCAGAATTTTTCTTTGCTTTTACAAGTGACAAATAAGATATTACCATAGCTTTACAATTTTTTTAAACTTTTACATGTTAGACATGTTTCAAAAAGGGGGAAAAGAGGGAGAAAATAAAATGGTGAAAAAGGAAAGGAAATTGAGATAAAGGAAAACCTGAAACTTTAATATTAATGCTTCCCTTCAAGTTCCAGGCAATTTGTTTAATACAGAGAAGGAAAGAGTTTCTTTTTCACTTTCATTTGCACTAGAATCTTTGCCTTTGCAGCCAGTATAGTAGCTACTTTCTTAAGGTCAAAAGCCACCTATGTACATATTGTTAAATCTGTGCTGAAGTGCATGGAACTAAATAGAAGAAAAGGGTGATCAGGATCCCTCAGGAGCCAGCAGCTGTGCCCTTGTGGTTTCTGGACAAGTCACACAGACTATTCTAAACCAGTTTGAAATGCTGAAATGAGTCCAAAGTGCAGCCGTTTCATGTTGCTCCCTCTTGTGTTGTAATCTCCTTTGCATTGTCCTTGTCTGGCTTGTTTGTTTTGATTCCTTCCCTATCAAATTAATGTTGCTGTAGTCATTTTGCATCACCTTCAGACAGCTTACAGCTCAGCAGGATCATAGTCGGGTGTCTGCTGACAGTCCCTTATGCTTTCATCTCCATGAGGAGCATGAGGTTGAAGCTTTGCTTATACCAACTCAGTCTGTGAGTGTGGGGAATGGACCATTTTTCCTTCTCCCCCCACACAAGATGGAATGCCTTTCAAGCCAGCGAAGTGCCTTTTGCTGATTTAGCCAAGGACAAACTGAAATTAGGTCTTTCAGAGCCATAAAATCCTGGCTGCCTGGAAGGGACTTCAGGGACTAGAAGGGACAGTGTAGCTGGTGTTTCTCCATGTGTTCAATGCTAAAAAAATGATAGGGGAGAATATGTGGCTATTACCTTTAGTTCAGGTGTGCTTATTTCTTGCTGTTATTCCATCTTTCTTTTTCTGGGAAGTCTTTAGTTGTTGTTTTTTTGTGTGATGGTTTCCCACAGGGAATCAAGATCTGCTAAAGAAAACGAAGTACAGAATTCAAGGTGCTGAAAAGCCAAATTGCCTCATCATTAAGGGCCTTAGGGAGTGTTTTGTTTAATTATGAGTCAGTTCAGGGGCTCTCCCTCTCAATATCTTGAAGAGAAAAAGGCCCCAAATAAACCAGATTACTTCAAAACGATGACCAGAACAAACCCTCCATCTCCCTTTCTTAAGAGACCTTGACAACACAGGATCTGAAGGACTTAGAGCAGCTACCCTTTCTGTGCATGCCCTTGTAAAGAAGGGGCATGAATGCACCGAGGGGACATTTAACACTGCCTTACCATGCTATTGCTTTTGTGCAGACTTGGGTAGAACCAAATACAAACCAGATACTGATCTCTTTCCTGCTTTTAAAAATCATATTTCATGTAGGATGATTTTTTGTGAATCCTTCAAACTTCCTGTTTCAATCAAGGGTTTTTTCTTCTCTCAGCCAAAGAATCCATTGAGGTTTGCTTCACTTAAAAGGTCTTGCATGGCAAGCTTGTTATAAAAAGTTAAACCACTTGTTTCAAGGATGGCAGGTCAGCAGATTTCAAAGCAAGTTTATTTGAGCTGCTGCCATTACTGGTAGGTCTAGTAATACTTGATGGTTAATACAGCAGAAGTCGCACATTAGACCAGTGCTGAAGTTGCAAGCCAACATGTACTGAACCCTGTGACAGTTTACTTGTGGCTACTGTAACCCAAACCTTTGATTTTTCTTTCAAGTATTTAAACAATACTTAGGTTTTGTTATATGTTTCTCAGCTGGCCCAAGTCTTCAGAGATTTAGTGCAGACTTTCTCAATCTTTTTATGTTGGTCGTCCCCAATCAAATTTGAAAGTTCAGTTGCAGCATACTAAGTAGTTCATCTTGCTGCTGGGTTTCAAAGGAGCTCATGTGTTAATTTGGAAGAAATAGCGTCAAAGTGTATTGGAGACAAAAATGACTAAAAAGTTTTTGGTGTATAACCATTGTTCTGGATGACTTTCTTCAGGCAAAAAGCTGTCAGTTTGTCACTTGTGTTGACAAGTATAGCAAAGCTGCTAATTAAATGCAGTAAATAACAATTTAGTGGTTGAACAACAAATTTCAAAAGATCTAATCTTGAGGACAGAACCCAATAAATAGCTCTTGGTGGCCTTTCTCTTTAGGTTAGCTGATAGACTGCTTGTTTCTAACTATCTGTTGGAGTTACTTAGCAAGGCCAGCCTCATCTGACAGTAAAAAGAACATTCTTTATAAATAAAAGTTATCTGCATTGTTGTGAGATGCAGCCAGGGTTGCACAAAGTTAATGGCAGTTATCTTTGGCTATGTGCAAGACTGGTATTGGCATGGAACCTTTGTTCAGAGTGCTGCATACCCAGTGTTTCTTGCTTTCACAGATACCTGTGTTTCTTTAACTTCTTTAGTGGTTTTCTTACATACTGTTTTATGTAAGATAATTTTTCTATTTGCAGACTCATTTTAAAAGCTGATTTAGAAATGTGGGCAGTAGTGTTCCTCCTTGTTCCTCTGCCCTTGTGATTGCTATGGAAACATACTAAGATGTACTTTATACCCATCTTAGTGCCCAGCCAGGGCACAAGTCATCACTAGGTGATATCCTGGGGTTGTCTAGGTGGTATCCCTCAGTCCCAGCAGCATTAATCTCCCTCCATGGGCTACAATCCAGCTGTTAATGTGACAAGCCACTTTTCTCCAGACACCACACAACATCAGCCGAATAAAGTGATGCATAAAGGCCATTTTAAGAACAAACCATCATTCATTCATCAAAGTGAGTACAACAATTAGAAAAATTAGTTAACACAACAAATAATTTTCTATGCATATTTCCTTAACTAAAATTCACAGTGGCAGTAATAGCTGGCCTGATCTGTCAGTTTTCACAGCCATTCTCTGGCTGCTTATTCCTCTGAGATGATGCTGATATCTTGAATCCCTTTGGAGTTTTGGAAAGAGTAAACCAGGTCATCTTGTCACAGCCAAACAGGCTCAGGCATTCTTATTTTACCCTCAAAAGCTGTTGAACCAAGGAACCTACTCTTTGACATTGCTTCATTTCCTCTTTGGTCCCTCTTAGCAGCTGCTTTTGATACAAGTCTGTAGTCAGGCAAGGTAAGTATTTCAGGTAGGAGTGTTTTAATCAGTGCTTTTAAAATGCTGATTAAATTATGAATGTTTTGTGTGTGAGAAACATATGTCTCTTAGCATTAAAGTCTTGTGCTTTCCATAGCAGACTTCCTCTCTAGTTCTTTAATATTTGGGCAAATATAAGAATTGGTAGTGTGCTTTCTATGTTATGAGGTATTTTTTCATGTCAGCGTGGAAGAGTTGATTTTTTTGATGGGTTTTTCTTCTTAGACTGTTGAAACATAGATGTGTTCAGATCAGTGTTTAATAACCAAAACCATTTTGTTTCTGTTCTGTCATTGCTTCCTGCAGTTTTGTAGAATGCGTGCCAGTGGAAAAAAAACCTTGATTTTTCCAGTGTATAAACAAAGTCATTCAGACTCAACAATAAGGCTTCATATTTTTCTTAATCTTATAACTCCAGTTTCTGCCTTAATGTTTTCTTGCAGACAAAGAACGAGAACACCAGAGAGTATCTGTGGAATTAAACCCAAAGACTATAAATGGAGTAGAACAGCATGAGCCTCTTCAGTCATCAGTTCAACTCCAGTGTAACCTAGGCAGGCCAAAGTCAAAATCTTCCTCAGTTAAATCATCCAATGCAACAACCCAGCTTGACACAAAGACAGATGATTCAGTCAAAAAAAGAGGTAAATTGGATTCCTGGTTGTTGTGTGCTGAGGTGATCAGACAGCTGAGGTGTCTAAGAGAAAAGACCACTTACGTGAAAAGAGATGTGTTGGAAACTTGGAATCATGTGATTGAATTGTTTATTTAACATATTAAATGAAATTCAATATAAATAATTTGAATTAATAGTGCTGTTAACATCAATTTGGGGAATATATTTAAGCAACCATGCCTAGAAACTGAAGAGCACCATGGAAGAAGGACTATGGAAAAATTGGTTCTGTGGATTTCAGTAGGATAACCACTTCCTAATCTGGGCAAATGACACGCTAAACTATTCCTGCTCCCTCATTCAGAAAAGACAAAATCAGCTTTCTGACTTTTGTGCAATTTTTGTTTTCTATTTTAGGGCCGAACATTGAAAAATCAGTAAAAGACTTGCAACGTTGCACTGTTTCTCTAACTAGATATCGTATAATGATTAAAGAGGAAGTGGATAATTCAGTGAAGAAGATCAAAGCTGCTTTTGCAGAATTACACAGCTGGTAGGTAAATCAGCTTGAAAAGGTCAGCACCACCTGAGAAAAGAGGAGCTAATCAGGCTGCTAGCATTGGTGAGGTGGGGTCATTTACACCCTGGGGTTTTTTGCAGCAAAAAACCATCTGGTGCCATTAAATAACTCCTCACCAACCCCGAAGTAATATATGCATAAGTGAATGTTTAAATACATACATAAAGGTAAAGGGGGACGAAAGTACAGTTCTTTGAAAAAATCTCACTGTGTTGTTTTTCCTAAGTGATGCATCTTGACCTAATTATTTTGTATCAAGTTCAGTGCCAGCGTATCTGAGGAAATGAAAGCTTTTCCAAAAGTCCTCTCTATGGGGTTTTCTGTTAAATCTTTTGTTTCTATACTTATTTAATCTTACCTTCTTTGGTAGCCAGTCCTTTACTGTCTCTTCATTTCCCATCATCTTTGCTTCTTATCCTACCATTCTCTCTTTTGAAGCAAGGACAGGATAATGTCAGGACATGTTTATGGAAATCTCAATGTAAGCTACATTGCTTTTGGCAGCTCATAAACCTAATATTTTTTTTTTCTTGAAATGAATGAAGGGAAAGACTGGTTTAAACAGTAAAATACATTACTTAACACCTCATTTGCTAAAGTTAAAAACTGTTTTGGGGTATTTCATATGACCCTGTGGTTAAACTCTGAAGAAGATGGGAACAGATGTCTTTAATGCCTTGTTGACAAAAGCTGGCTGCCAACTGCCATAGATTCACTGGATTTGAGTAAAAATGACCTTAGATCTCATACAGTCAACACATTGTACCCCTGGGCTGAACAGTTTAGTTTGTGATATTTACATGGCAGTTTCCTTGGTTCAAAGTTGAACAAAGTATCACTAGTGGTAGCAGGAGGATAAGGTAATGAAATGAGCACTCCGCCTCTTGCATATTTATCACCTCCCTGGGCATGGGAATTTCACTGTGACACAGTCGACTTGTCTATCAAGGAATAATGAAGCAATTCAGCTAAATTGTTGCTCCCAGAATGCTATGGAGTAACCAAAAGCAAGGTCATGACAATGATATCTCATTGTCCTTTTGCTAGTGACTCCGAAGCTTTTTGCAGGTTGTTCTCCCAGTTGCTGCTGGAGTGTGGACTGATTGAGATGTACAACAGATAAACATATAACAGCAACTAAGTGGTCAGGACTGCAGATTATACTTAAATGGGCTCAATACTTCAACCTAGGTGGGAGCTTAACCATTTGCTGTTACATGCAGCTGTCACCACCTAAGGGGTTTTGGTGAAGCTAAATGAAGTCAGAAGTTTTAATCTTGCATTGCAGCTGAATGCTGAAACAGTGTCTTTCTTTTTGCATTTACTATCAAGGTCAGAATCAAAAAAATGCATTTCAAGAGTCAGTAATCTTTTGGGCTTTCTAATAATATTCTTTTTTTAGTCTTGTAATGATTTTACTAATCACAGAAAGGATGAAGTACGAAGATAACATCCTGTATCTTCCTCCTACTTCCAGATAGCATATGAAACAATTATTATGGAGATAAATGAATAGCCCATATGGCCTGAAACCTTCAGCAGAAAGATATACAAGAACTTTTCCTTTTAGCAGCAAATGCTGTTGAGTGATAGGTGCCAGTTGAAGTCCATGTCTCTCTGTCTGGCTCAGTATTTCACAGCTTGACCTAATCAATGAAGTTACTCCTGGACACAGTCAGTACTATGCTGCTATTTAAAAAGTCACCTATCTGGTGAAACAGTGCATACTATTTTCCCACAATCTAAAAAAGGAGTGGCTTGGAGCAGGTGTGCTGTGAACACCTATAAATGCTTGGGGGGGAAAAAATGCAGTGCTTGCTTCCAGATTTAATTTTTCAGTGAAATTGCGTCAAAAAACAATCTCCCAAAGATGTTTATTTGAAAAACACCACTGTGAGCTCACTTGAGAGTTCTGCCAACTAGAGTAGTTCTCTGCATGCTCAGAACAAGTGATAATTACTTGCTTTTATACAGTGCTTTTCTTGCCAGAAGACACCAGAGCATTTTACAGGCCATGGACTGAACCAGGCAGGGCACTTTTCCCCACTCTGTGAGAATACTTTTGCAGTCTCATGTGGATTGTGCTTCTGCTGTGACCTAGCACTGGCATCATTCCTGCTTTTGCAGGATTCTCTGTGACATGGCTTTCACTGGACAGAGCAAGCTGAAGGGCAGTGTTTCTCAGACTCTTATGTGTGCCTGAAAGTTATGAGGAAGATCCTTCTAATAGTACTCCCTGAGCCAGTATTTCTCTTCATTGCATCCAGCTTTGTAGTATAATTATCAATAATACCTTTGTGTGAGTGAGAATGTAAGCTGTTCCACTTACTGCACGGATGTAAAGCATGTCAGAGCATAGCCATGTTTCACAGCAGTGTAGGGCAAAGAAAAGAAGAACACCAAATAGTGCTTGAGTTGCAAGGGAAGGTCAGAAAAGCTAAGTGAACTCCCCTCACTGGAGTGTGCTTGAGACATTTGTTGTCAAGGTTAAAACCCCTATGCTATAATTACACTCACTTTTCCACCAAGAGACTGAATAATGATCTTGGGGATAAACAGAGAAATCTGAGTGAAATATGTAGAACACAAAAGGAGCCAGTTCCCTATAATATCCCTTACCAGAAAATAATTTTCACATACTGGGCATCCACACAGTCAAACGGAAAACTAAAAGGAAACATCTGCTACTTGCCCATGCCGCCTGCTCCCAACCATGAATGGAAAATAGTCTGTAGAAAATAGTAAGGGCCATGTTTAATTACAGTGCCTGCAGAACTGGACCAAAGAAAGACAAGCTTCCTCTACTCTTTAAGTCTCAAACACATTGGTATGTCCAGTGCTTCATAAAGAGCAGGAAAAACAGTACAGTCAATGACTTTTGGAGTAAACAAAAACCAGTTAAAAGCTCCACCATAGGCTGGATAAAAAAAATTTACTCTGACATAATGCTGGAAAAATTGAGTTTGGCAACACTAACAATTTTGAAATATACTAAAATACATTCAGGAAACAACTAGAAAGCATTTACTGTATGTTTGGGGATGATAAAGCAGTTTTCTATTGTTTCCTAAGTTAAAGCAGAGGAGTGGCTGAATGGAGGAAGAAGTAATGTAAAAGAACATAATTGTGGCTTACTGACTCAGTGCTTGGTGATGAGCAATGCTGCCAGTGCTCACAGTTGCAGAGAACACAGTAATCTTTCTGGGACCCCTACTTGGTAAACTGTAAAGATGATAGTTTTCCGTTTCCTATAGCCCAGATTCAGTGACACTAGATGAAGAGCTGCCCGTTTGTGTTAGCAATGTGGTGGTTTAGAACATGGGCAGATGGCTAGAAAGGCCAAGACTGGTATTACTTTACACTGAACAGAGTTCCTGTGCTGTTTCTCTCTGGGTTTCCAGGCAGTCCTCGTTAGCTTTCTGTCTACTGGCTGACCTTTGCTAGTCCTTATGCCTCTAAGTACAGATTTTCAAATCCTTTTGCAATTTGTTCTGGTATTTGTTTGCTTGTCAGTGACACAGTCCAGTCCATAACCTTGCCAGTGCAGAAAAAGAAAAAGTGGTCTCCCAAGGTTAGGTTTCCTCGGGTCCAGCTGGGTTTCAGGTACTTTCGAAGACCAGTGTTTTACTGAGGCTCCTGGTCCCTGCCCATACTGCTTGGGGCCTCTGGGAGGACCAGATCTAACAGCTCTGGCCTCAGGCTGGCTATTTGCCTGCATAACTGCAGCACTGGAAGAGGGGCTTGCACTTGCTCTCTTGTCGCAACCTCTAGCACTTTGGGATTATCCTCGCTGTGCATTAGTGGAAAAACAGAGCTCATGAAATTGAGGAGGGTTAGGTTTCAAGGAGATATCATGTCCCCCTTCTGGCCCCTTTGTCTTTTACAGATACTTGCTTCTTTCCAGTATTTTTTACTAAGCTTCCGAAGACAGATTACAGAGGTGAAATCTAAAAGTGGATTATGTAGTCTCTTAGCCTGTTGTTCATACTTTATGACCTTGCGTCTCCCCTCTTCTCTCCCAGTCATTCATAGCTGTGTTTGTCACCCTTAATAAACAAGAGCAAAGGTACTTTTTGAAGCCATGCAGGTAGACTGTTTCTTTTATGCATGTAATTGTGGATGAAAAGTTAATATCTCCTTTCTCATCTCACTGTCAGACTAAGGAGAAATCTAACTTACTAAACACATATAGGGAGTAATTAACTTAATAAAATTCAACAGGTGTTAGACCAAAGAGCCAGACTCTTCTGTTTTCTATGTGGCCACTTACGAGGGTGCTTTTGGGAAAGTTACCTCCCCTATGTGGCAGCAGCCCAACAACAGAGACCCCAGTCTTCTGCCTCGCCAGAGTGTGTTTAGGCTAAAATATATAAAGAAAGTAAGATACTTGTATACCTCAGTAGTTGGGGCAGAACTGAGACTCAAATAGGAAAAAAATGTTTTACAAATTTATGTAAAAATGTGCAGGATGCTAACAAGCCGTGGTACAACTCATACAATTGGTACAACTGCCAAATCCTGAGGTGATGCCACCATTTCTAAATAAATAAAATGTAGAAGTATTCTTTCAGGAAAAGGTTTTCTGTGTTGGTTTTCAGCTTAGATAACTTTATGATCAGGCAATAGATTTCTAGTTGTTTGTAAAGAGATCTTAAAATAGACCTTTAATTATGATGGCTTTACCAGACGCCACTGTGCTAGCTGGCTGTTAAAGAGAACAATATCAGTGAAAGTTGATACAGAATTACACAAAATAAACTTAAATAATGAAAAGCCTTTGGGCATTTTTATTTTTACCAGATGGTACACTGCAGAGGGAAGCACTTCAATGAAATGGATTTCTTCTGTTTTCTCTTTATCTGCTTATTGTCAGACAGTATTGGTGGTTAGAATGAAAATTCATGTAATCTGGTTTGCTGTGTAAACATTGTGCATGGGCTAATGTAGTGATCAAATAATAACTTTCAAGTACCATGAACTGAAATAATATAATTTACTGAGACATTGCAAAATACATAATGTAACAACAGCTTTTCCTACCAGTTTATTAGTATAAAGAAAACTTGAAGCATCATTTATCCAATTACAAAATAGCATGGCCATTCAGTAGACCTATCAAGCTTGTGATCACCCACTGCAGGTGTTTGGCCTTTATATTTACATTCCCGTTGCATCATTCTTGTTCCTTGTGGTGACAGTTTGATAGTTCTGGTTTTTTGGATTAAGGTGGGGGTTTCTTTTGTGAAATACACAGTTGGCTTACAGGTTCTTATCAGTTGTCTTTTCACCCCACCTGTGGGTCAAATATGTTAGTGCTAGAAAGGAAATGTGTACATGAAATAAAACATAATGCTTAGAGACCAACACTAAGCTTATCTGGACTTATCCCATGAATTTGCATGTAATCTCAGCTCAGATATAGCAGAAACAGTGACAGTACTAACATCCCTCAAACCTGCTTGAGGTTGTCATCAGATTGTTAACCAGCATAACTTTAAGGAGCTACTGGGGTCTGCTGTAAAGGCTGCTGACAGAGCAAAGTCACTGGAGAAGGGTATGGTGTATTTTTTGAAGCCTAAGACGTCAAACCCCACCAGTATCCCACAACTAACTCCCTTCTGTACTTCAGTGTTCCAGCATCTCACCTGCTGTACTATACCCCAGAAGATGCCCATGAAAAAATAACTCTTTCCCCCTTCCAGATGAAGAGCCTGCTACAGTTGTTCAGAATGCCACAGCTGACTGTGTCCTCCTCAGTCTCCAAAACAACATTCATTCTCAAACTGTGCACAAAGCTGGTGCAGGGGAGAGTGAAGATTATTAAACACCTCAAGAAGAAAATGGGTATTCTGAGGTGTTTAACAGGGTTTTGAAAGGACTCGTTTGAGCTATGCTCTTAATGGTTACCTCTGTGCCATGCAGCTGTGGCTTACCTTTGTGAATTGTGTCAACATGTTTGCCTCCATGTCAGCTTGGTCTTTTATTTCCCCATTTCTTCAGGCACAATATGTTTTTCATAAAGCCTAGAAGAGACAGAAGGAAAGAAAAGATTCTGGTCATCTGGAATCCTTGAATCCAGTAAAGCTATAAGTCAGCCATCCTGGCAACCCAAAGCAGCTTTTCTGGAGAGGCACTAATAACTTTAATCATTATAGTGAGATTTTGAGCTATTGCAGCTGACTGAAAATATATTTTCTTTTTCACTGAGCAAGCACTAAATTTCATGCAGTAAACTAGAGGAAGATTTACTTGTTTACACTAATGTCAGAACAAATTCAGAATTTGTTCTGAGTATGAAACTGTGAAATGAGGCAGCTGTCAGCATAATTTACCCCTGTCATCACTGTGCTGGCAACTCACTGCAATTTGGCATTTGCAGCTCTTTTGCCATTGTTATAGTAGTGTGAATTCTGCTAGCCTGCATATGTCCAAGGCATGAGTACTGTCCGTTTGACCACAAATAGGACACTTCTGCTCTTGCCTTCAGAATCACTTCAGCAAAATGAATCCTATAGAGCTGCTCTCTCTCCTGCTCCATCTCTACAGGACGAGCACTGTCTGTGTCCTGCCCCACTTTGCATGTCCTCTACATTAAGCATCTGCCTTGCTGTGTTCCTCCAACAAAGTTATCTTCTTCCTGAACTCCACCTCAAAATTTCATCTGGATATTAAAATCAAACAATGCTTAATCCTGTGCTCCAAACTGCAGATATCACCTGTGGTGAACAATGATATGATGCTGACAGCTAGAGTTTGGTACCCAGGCCCTGATCCTGTAAAAGCAAGGGTTAAGAGAAGAATATAATTGATCCTTTCAGAAGAGGTATGGCAAAGGGAGACAGAAAAGAAAGGTGTTACTCTTATTTTACCTCCAGCGTCAGTCATGAAGTTTAAGACTCACTTGATTCAGATCTGTCCTTGAGCCTGGTCTATGGGAGGAGGGGTTTGAGTCACAGTATTTGCTCTAGTGAGCATTATAAATGTGTCATAAACTGAACACCCACAGCAGAACTGACAAATGCTATTACAGCAGGGGGCCAATGGACTGATGATTAGGGCATGGATTCAGATACATTCAGAGAGGGAAGTGGGGGTACTAAGTTGTGTGTTTGTCACAGGAGTCTTAAATGGTTTATGGGATATACTTGAAATGCTGATGTTGGAGGGAAGGAGAAAGGATGGCTGAAGCCCAATAGAATGTTCGTGCTGGCAGTAATCAGAAAAAGTTGACAAGGGTAAGATCTCTCTAGAACCTCAGCTAAAGCAGCATATTTATGATTTTAACCCTGGTTCCTAACATCTATAGAAGACGCAAGAGAAACAGCATAACTAGAGAGTAAGGAATTGGCAGACTGTCTTCCCTGAGGTGTCTTCAGGTCTGAAATGCATTCTGTTCCTTGATCTGCTGATACGTGAGTGTGAGGTGAGTTCCCATAGCACCCAGTATTCGGTTCTTCACAGCACACCAGTGGCTGCAGGCCACTGGAGTGTACCAGCTTGACATAATGTTTTGGTATCAAATGTACACTAAGAAGCATTGGAAGAAAATGTGTTCCCAGAAGGTATTGCTGAGCTTAGCTTTGAGCAGTGCTCTCTGTGGTCTGATCGTGATCATCCTATTGAGGCAGAGTAGGGCGTTATTTCAGAAAATACACTAAAAACAGTTAAACTTCTCATGAGTTAAGAAGCAGTTGAGCTTAAGTAGCTCTCTCACCTTCATGTGAAAACAGTGGGACCTTAGTAGGAGCAAGAGACAAGATTTGATCCATTGATTTTTTTTTTCATAGTGTTTTTGTCCTTTTTCCTTCTGTATCTGTTAGCATTTAGTTACCTTTTTGTGCTTTGTCTTTCGACCTTTTTTTCCAATCCAGTCTTCCAGCTTTCTCTCTGTCATTTTCATTTTTTTATAACTTTGCCAAGTTCTTGATAGAGGATGAGTTGGTCAGTTTTGCACTGAGGTGTTCTATGTGACTAGAAAGGAATTAAATCGCTTCCTACCCTGTTTCCTTAATAATTGACCCTTATGTGAACTAAGAAGAAATGTAGCATTTCCTGGCACTGGTTGGCCTATGATGTTTTAAAGAAATGTTAGTTTCCCCCATAATTCCATGACATATGGTAATTAATTATTTCCAAGCAGAGAAATGTGACTGTACACTCCTAGATGAGCATTAGTATGTTCCTTTCCTTTTGTCAAGAGAGCCCATGTCCTCAGCTGGTATAGGTTAGTACAGCTGCATTGTCTTCAGGGAAGAGCAACCCCATGAAGATCTGTCCATTAAAGAAACTTAGTTAATCACATTAACTAGTCTCATTTTGACAAAAGCACTGAACAGTTTTTCTCTTGTTTTATTCTTTAGTTTTCTCAGTGTTAGTTTGTGTAGCTACAAGGGAAGTACTGACATGGTTGTTCTCCATCAAATTCATCAGAGTCCTGGTCTCTGCTACTACAAAATCCAAACGCTTTGCTTTGTTCACTAGAGATCACGCTAAAAAAACAGTGGAAAACTGTCTAGTAACAGATGAGCTCTGACATTAAAATATATAATTATAGAATTGCTATGGCTTTGTTCTCCTTCTGGTATTAAAAGTGGTTTTATTTGGCCTCAAAATGTTAGGGGCAAGCAAGGATGTGTTGTTGGAGTGTGGAGAGGACAGAGAACATGGAATGAACCAGGCCAAAACACAGTTCTGAGGAGCAATGGTTTTGTGAGCTTGTTGCTTGAATATTTTTTCCAGCCAAAAGTTTCTGTTTATATAACCTGTGCAGTACCCTAGGGAGGCATTTCTGTGACAGCAGAAGCAAAAATGTACATACTTTCTAAATTTAGGGGAAAATGCTAAAGAACATTAAAATCTCTTTTTGTGGAGGGTAGAAACAGGTGAGAACTTAGAAAACTCATACAGCCACCCTGCTGTTAAAGCCAGGGAGGTTTATTTTACCATGTAGTTACAAAAGCTAAGTGAAAATAGATTAAATCTGAAAAGCAATGATTATTTAGATTTGCAAGGTGAAATCATCACCTGCCCATTTGGAGTCCAAGCTTAATGCTTATGCCTGGAGAATACTGAGGGCCAACTGGAATGAGTGTGTCCTTTCATTCTAAGTGCGTGCCTCTCAATTGATTTGCTCTACTGTAAAAAACCCTGCTGTTTTATTTCCTCTGGTGCGTAGGTCACACTAAATTGATCCAGCAGGCCAAAACAATATTTTTTGTCTTGTTTATGTGTATGAAACAGAAAAATGTTACACTGCAATCTTATTGTCTTGTTGCATCCTTTGCCATTAGCCAACCTACTTCTGTCCCTCTTGTTGGCTGCTGGGAGGCAGTGTAAAGGTAGTATAACCTCTCCTCCTCTAAAGGTGGCACGGCTTATTGGTAAAACCTGAGGGTAGGACTCTGCCGAACTTCTGTTGCAAATCTCCCTTATGAGCTTGGTTGATTGGTGGGAAGACTTTGTGAAGGACTGTATGGCACTTGAACATGTTCTAGCTGGTAGATTTCAGATTGGCTCAGCTGTGTACATGTCGTGTTCCCCATGCTGCTTGCCCCCTAATATTTTCCTGTTTTCATTAACAACTCACCAGTCCTTCTCTCTAAGCCTTCTGTCTTTGATTGCTGCCCACTGAACTTGGTAGGATCTTTGCTTTCTTGCTAAGTGCATTCTAGACAAGTATTTTGTTCTTGAGTTTTCTGTAACATCTTTCTTTTTATGTAAGCCAGTTCACATATAACTCAGTGTCTTCACTGGGTACAAAAGCTTAGGTTTAAGGATGATTTTACTGAAAGTGTTGAGAACTCCAGTCTTCCCATGAGCATGTGCCTGGTTTGACTGACTTTTTATGATTTCCCCCACAGGTGCTTGAGTTTGAGTTGTGCAAACATAAACATTAACATTGGTGGTTATTAAACATGAACATGACTAAGAATAACTACTGAGGGGAAAATTGAATGTCACACCAGACACTGTCCACTGGAGAGCATTCTGTAGTGGCATTACTTCACTGAACAATGTTGCTGGGTTGATGACATGAACAAGTTACCAGACCCACCGTCTGTTTCTTGGTAGACCTACCTGATCAGTTTGCACTTTGGCAACTTAAAAGCACTGTCGGGGATTGTACACCAGAGATCTGTGAAAGGACAGGCACATGAGACCTTCAGGAAGGCCAGATAAAAGTGGAACCAAACCTTTCCAGTCCTGGAGAATGTGGGGCAAGGAGCTGACCTCTATTATGGAGATACATCTATGCTTATTTTCATCACAAAGCATTTTCATGTGTACCCTTACATATTTTGCACAAATATCTCTATTTAAGGAATAGAAAGACCTCTTTCCACACAGCTTCAAATCTGTTTTATTGTTAATATTGCACTGAGAGCAATATTAACTGTATTAACCTGGGTAGCAGCAATATTAAATCTTGCTTAATTAGGGAAGAGACTCTTGAGTTGTTTGAGAACTGCTGTGCCCAGGCCATGCAGAAAAGGTGAATCAGAGTGACTTCCACATCTGTGCAGACACATGAGCAGGCCAGCTGTTTCTTCAGCTTCCATTTTTTAAATCTTAATTATTTAAAAACTGATGATAACTAAGGTCTGAAGTCTTTGTGTAGTTACTGCTTTTGATTTGATGAAGTTCTAGCATGGATTAAATTATGCTTTTTCCTTTTCCTTTTTTTAGCATCGTAGACAAAGAAGTGTCATTAATGGCAGAAATTGATAAAGTTAAAGAAGAAGCCAGTAAGTAAAAAAATTACACAGGGAACTTTTGGAATATTAATGGAAATGTTTGTTTTGTTTGGCAGAAAATCGCACCATGTATACATTTGGTTAGCAGCATGTATATGTATCCAATCAAATAAATCTTTGATATTCTGGGATAATTTCTTTATGGTTTCTATCTATAAGGCTTGTGCATCAGAATCTTAATATTATGAAATTAAAGTAAACCAAAAGTTGATATGAAGTTAGATTTAAATTAATTATTGCTTCTGCTTTTCTCATCAGAGCTTTTTGACCACTTTCTTTTTTCTTATTTCTGTGGTTTGCTGATTAGTCCCTTTCCATTTCCTTAATCACTCTTTGCTTGCTTATATCATGTATATGAGTTAGAATGCTGGAAATTACATGGGGAATATGTTGTTGTGTGGCCCTGCATAGCTTTAAAGGGGTAGTGATCAAGCTTATGAATTTAGAAAAAAAAAACCCAAACAAAACCAACATATGTTTACTCGAATCTGTTTTCTTAATAACCTGCGGGAGTTGATCTGATTCCAGACTTTCATGTCATCTCTGTTTTTTGCCTAGGTAAAAGATATATTCTGGTTTTGGGGAAAAAAAACAAACAAGATGAGCAATGTATTAGGATACCATAATAACTGTCTTATACCCCATCTGAGATACGGTATTCATGGCTTAGTAATCAAGGGGTTTTAATGGAGATTGCTAAGCAAGAAACTGAAGAGTAACCAAGATATTGTTAGAATGATAGTTTTGCCTGACAGATGAAAATATGTATCACTGCTGTGTTTGCATAGAATCCTTCTGTTGATTTGTGCATTTAAGATCCTTCTAGGAAGGGTCACAAATACATGTAACATTCTTGAATTATCATTTTGCATTTAGAACTCTCACTTGCTTCACAAATGTATACTAGTTAAATTAAAAAAAAAATCTTCCATTGCTAACTAAGTCTCTTGGAGTTGTGTATGTGTGGAAACTAAATGGTAGGAGTTCTTAGAGCAAAGATTGGCATTAGTTTGTTTTTGAATTTTGTATGCAAACTTTCATAGTACAAACATGAAATAGATACATGAAATAGTTTTGAGTTCTTTGTTATTCTAGGGAGCATTTGTGGATAGAAACATATCAGCAGCTTTTTGGTTACTTATAGAAAGCAGGTAGCCATAATCAGCTACAGAGCAAATGCCCACTCACAGGAAAACCAATGGCAGAATTCCCATTGATATCAGAAGACATAGATCTAAGCCTTAACTGCATAAACAAAAACACGTTTTGGAAATCCACCGTCCAGGGCTGATGGTATCATAGGGCACCTTCATTAATCTTGGCCAGGTATAGTAGTAATTTTTGTGGAAAGTTAACCTAATTTTTATCTACAGGCATGCAAAGTGCTGCATTTGCACATGGCAGGTTTTATTTCCTTGATTTCATGCTGACTCCACACATGACATGAGTTTCTGCTGTCTCTCAAGGTTGTTGTAGGCTTGTCCAAGTGCCTTCAGAACTTCAGGCAGAAAGTTGTTACAGCACTGTAACACGCTAACCAAGATTTACATTATTATTTATTTTCACATCTCTTTGCTGCATTGGAGGACTATTTTACAGTGGGTAATCATACTATTACTGTCAACAATGGTAAAATTTCCAAATATGATAATTTCAGGTGGGTTTTTTTGGTTGGTTTGTTTTTAAATGAGTATTTGGCTGGCATCTCATTCGGAGATGTGTCAGTATTGAGATGAGACCATATGGTTTGGGCAGTCAGTTCAGTAAAGGGGATGCTGACCTTGGCAGAAGACAATATTAGCAGTACCTGCAATAAAGCAGAACTAATGGACACAGAAAAAAAAGCTAGTTAACTGTTTATTCTGATAGAAGTTTATCAGGCTTAGACTGTATTCCACAAAAAATTAAAAGATCAGCTAGAGTGGTAGATACACACATACGTTCTTAGCATAAGTAATAATGTAGGTACAGATTTAGCAACAGAACTAAAGGAACCGTAGCCCTCCTCTGCCTTCCCTGCCCTGTGTGACATGTGCTCCTCTGTCATGTGGTTTGGTTGCTACCACACAGCTGTATAGCTCCAGCTCTGTCTCCCTGCAGCAGCTGGACCATGCTGTACTTGGCAAGACACTAGAACAGGTAGCCCAGAGAAGTGGTAAGATGCCTGATTCCTGGAAATGTTCAAGGTCAGGTTCGATGGGGCTCTTAGCAACCTGATCTAGTTAAAGATGTCCCTGCTCATTGCCGAGGGGTTGGAGTAGTTGACGTTTAAAGGTCCCTTCCTGCCCAAATAATTCTTTGATACTTCCAAAAGAAGGTGCCATCTGATTAACTAAATTATAATGGGTTGAGAAACAAACTCTGTGAAATATCATTAATTCTCACCTAAAAAATGGCATTACAAAGTATGTGCTGGTTAGGTGACTTGCCAAGCCTGCTCTGAGAAGTTGTGGCAAAAGAAGCCAAAGTCTACACAGCTGTAATGGAGTCTGTGGCCTTAGGATAGTTTACAATAACTACCACTCACTGTGAATGTAGACATAAACTCTAGACAAAAACTATGGTTGTAATTATTTTACATACAGATGCTGTCTTTCCTCCCTGCTGTAAGGGCTGATCACACCAGCCAATTAATCAGCTGTTGCTTTTACATTGAGTTACCATGTAGGTAATAGAGTTTGCATATATTTAATTTTTCAACAAAATGGTAATGTCATATTATGCTGCATGGAGGTGGACCATTGCTTTGTGGTTCATCATTAGTCTTTTCCTATTAAAATGTTCACTCCTTCTTTATATAACATGTAGAAGATAGGCAGTAGTGAATATTTAGTTTTTTTCCTAAAGACTATTGACCTCTGTAATACTGCTGTGCTGTAGAAGTGGCAACTGTGTATATTCTGTATTTGACAGCAAAATCGCAGTGCCAGTGATTTTAACGTAAGCTATATATGAACAGATTTTTTTCAGAGGAACTGAGACGCTCCTGTGTAAATAAAATACAGCATGTCTTCAGAAACAGGCTGTTGACTCAATGTAATGATTCTTTCCATGTCTCAATTGAAGGCTCCCTGAATTTGCGCTTAAAAATAAAGCACTGGAAAACTCCAAACAACAGGTTTCTGCCCCTGTTTGTCTAAATGTTGAAGGATTGGTTTAACTTTGATTTTCTGGCAGCTATACCATTTCCAGATCTTTTTCAATATCAGGCAGTTCAGTTAAATACACGGATTGACTTAATCTGTTCAAGCAGCACATTAAAAGTCCAGTTGAATTTAGGGGTCTGAGATTTGTGTGTTTGTCTGGCATGTGATGTGTACAGTGTCAGTGCCCAAAGAGTAATGAATTTCAGAGCAATTTACCTTCCTAGTGTTAATTATTGTCTGTCGGTATTTGGCAGTGGAAATCCTGACTGCTCGGCAGAAGAAAGCTGAGGAGCTGAAGAGACTGACGGACCTAGCCAGTCAGATGGCTGAAGCACAACTGTCTGAACTCAGGGCTGAAATTAAGGTCAGGCATTCACTTCTGCTTGGGTATTTTATCTGTTTGCATAAATGCCAAGAAAGTGTTGTCATGTTAATATGCCCAAGCTGTGAATTCCTGCTATGGGCCGAAGCGTAACTCGCTTTCCATGGGGAAAGCATTACCTTCTTAAAGCATTATAGCACCCCTGGGCAGCGTACAGGTGCTATCAGAGAAGTCTAGCTGTCCCCTCATAAGTGGAGCAGTGGGGAGTTGTGCTGTTTGTGTTTCATTTATCAGACTCAGATAACAAGTAAACCTGATAGCTTGAGGTTCAGTAATCAAAAGCATTCTCTGATTAAATGACCCACCTCCCAAGTGTGGGAGTGATCCCTCTGTCGCTGGGCTGTGAGACATGTAATTTGGTAATGATGGGAAAATACTTGGTTTTCCATAGAGGTCCTGTGTATGGGGCAGGGTCAAGAGTTTGCTGAGCCTTAGAGTGAACTTAAGGGAAGAATTGACTGGTTTCTGTACCATCCATATTGTCTTTTGCTCAGAATGCAAATCACTGTTAATTTGTATTCTTGCAGCACTTTGTGAGTGAACGGAAATATGATGAAGAGCTGGGCAGGTCTGCCCGATTTTCCTGTGATACAGAACAGCTGAAGACCCAAATTCAGCTCTGTGGAGAAAGTAAGTTCTGGTGATTTCTCATACCAAGGGTCTTGAAATGCAGTAGCAGGTTTGCTGGACATGCATAAGTTAACTTTACAATACACAACACATTAAACTTGCTGTACATGTGCTGCACAGTCCATCTGCATGTGCACAGTGCCCTCTTTGTCAGACACTTCCCAGAATTACTGAGATCAGTTGGAGTTTTCCATCTAAAGAGGATTTTCAGGTGGAAGTAGAAGTCAGCTTTGGGGAGCACGCAGACTCATTAGTTCATTAATAACTAGTAAATCAGAAGCTTCTTTGTGTGAGCATAATGTTATGGGACCAATTCAGATCTGTCCTGCTAGGAAGTAACTCCCTAGCTTCATAACAGTATTTTCTGGGTATTTTAGGAGATCGAGATAGTCCCAGATGTTCCTTTCCAAATCATCTGCACTTGTGTTTGGAAATTCAGCTTCATTTTCTGTTCCAAGTATCATGTCCCTGTTGAAAAATATGAGATAGCCTGTTTCTACCTTTGTCATGCTTTTTGCCCCCCCGAAAAAGTAAATGCTATAATGCTTTATCCCAGTTGTTACTGTCGTATGATATCCCATCAGTACCATCACTTAGGAGGGAAACTGTTAACACAGTACTGAACTAGTGCATCTTGGGAGAAGCAACACAGTTTAGGGAAGAAAAAATTGTTTTCAAGGAGTTACTACAAACAGAAAAAAGAAAAAATGTCACACAGTCTGCCAGTGCAATCTTCTGACTGCACAGCTGAAGAACTGACTCCTTTGAGGCATAACCAGTTTAATTCATTGGGCAGTAAGAATTGCTTTTTCAGAACCATTTGAAGATACATCTAACCCCATATCCTGTCTCTCATTGAAGCCAACCCAGGATGTTTCAAAGGAAAGCATAAGCTTCCCAGGAATGCATCTACTTGTTCAGTCACCTCATAGACCTTATCTCATACCCTGAAGCTTAAGAGATTGAAAATTCTGTAAATATTATCCTGACTAATATAACCACAGCTGCTATTGATACAACCATAGGCAATTTTTTTAAACTCATTAGACTACTTTCCTAAATAACTTCCAGCTGCAGTCATTTCTGCAAGTTTATTATTTATACCTCATTTCACTAAAGCATTACTGAAGCGTAGTTTGTTGCGGACCTGTTGAAATCAGATCAAAAGGACAGCTATTAGCAGGGAAGCAGTGCCATCTTAAAATTGACTAATAGTGCACTGAAGAACTTAGCTCTAATCTGCCCTCAGTGACCTTAGATGAGCAACTCATGCTGCTGGCATGTCTTTGATAAGAGCTCTTCAGTACAAAAGAATATTCTGTTCAGAGCATCTCACAGTGAGGCCCATACCCTGCTAGGAACTGCAAGTACCCCTCAAACAGAGATGATACCAAGCCTATAGCTAAGAACAGCCACTGTTGAGGGCTGTAACAAAAGTAGTAACCAAAACCACAGAGCTTGTGCAAGGGAAGGCAGGCTCTAAGTGTGAGAAGAGGGTAGGCAGCATACACTCCTAGACAAAGACAGGAAGAAACAAAAATAATTGGACTGATGTATATCCAGAGTGCCGAGTGGTGGGCTGTACCCATTCCTTGTACATTCTTTTTTGTTAAAAATACATTTTTATGACAAGCAGCTGAATTTTTATATGGGCTTCCATGTGCAGCAGTCTGTTTTAGACAAGAGAGAGCAGTAGAATTCAGTGACAGCCTCACTGAATTTAGGACAGAAAATTCAGTTTATTGTGCAGATCATTGCATCGTTTTTCTGAAGAGGACACCTAGTGGGAGAAATAGCTGATGTTGGCTAAGTGAGTAAGAGTCTCAAAAAAAGTAACAGATGATACTTAGTTGCTAAAATTATTCCACATCTTCTTTCTCTCTACTAAAAGTAGAGAAATCTAAGTACCTTTTAGATAAAACAACAGGTGTCTCACTGAAGTGAGCCTCTGGTTTGTCATCACCAGTAGGAGACAGTAAAATTCTGTAATCAGAAACATCAGATCAGCAAATTAAGATGAAGAACTTTACTGCAATAGGCTCAGAGTCATCTTTGGGCCTGCTTAGGGGCCATTGCACAGAAGCAAGCAGCTTGAACAGCTTGTGGAAATGCAAAGAGAAAGGAATCAAGGATTTGTTCAGTGCACTTCACATCCAGACATGGAAGTTGTTAAGAAATCAGCTGATCTCAAAATGCTAAGAAGTAGGGAGCAGGAATATACTGAGATGAGCAATAGTGATGGTGCTGACTACCATGATCTACATGAAGTGGATTATTGAATTGTCCTTTATAGATACCCATGGTACAGAAGAACCTTTGTTAGCTATCTCCTTAGAGAGGAATGAGCAACATAGAATGGCAGGGGTTGGAAGGGACCTCTGGAGGTCACAGTGTCCAACCCCCCTGCCAGAGCAGGACCACCTAGGACAGGTCATACAGAAACACATCCAGACAGGTCTTTACAGTCTCCACAGAAGGAGACTCCACAACCTCTCTGGGCAGCCTGTTCTAGTTTTTCCTCATGTTGAGGTGGAACTTCCTGTGCTCCAGTTTGTGTCTATTGCTCCTTGTCCTATCACAGGGCACAACTGAAAAGAGACTGGCCCCTCCTTGACACCCACCCTTCAGGTATTTGTAAGCATTAATAAGATCCCCTCTCAGTCTTCTCTTCTCCAGACTAAACAGCCCCAGGTCTCTCAGCCTTCCCTCATAAGACAGGTGTTCCAGTCCCTTAATCATCCTCGTAGCCTCCATTGGACTCTCTCAAGTAAATCCCTGTGCCTTTTGAACTGGGGGGCCCAGAACTGGACACAATACTCCAGATGTAATCTCACTAGGACAGAGTAGAGGAGGAGGAGAAATCTCCCTTGACCTGCTGGACACACTGTTCTTAATGCACCCCAGAATATCATTGGTCGTCTTGGCCACAGGCACGTTATTGTCCCATGGATAATTTGTCCACCAGGACTCCAAGGTCCTTCTTCACAGAGCTGCTTTCTAGCAGATTAACTAACTAGTAATCTGTACTGGTGCATGGCAGTAGACTTTTTTTTTTCTTCGTCTTAAAAAATAATTAGGACATAATAAGCTTCCATGGCTATTACCTGTATTGTAGCTTGTACATATAATAGACAACAAATGTCAGCATCTTCAGCCTTTCATGACCAAAGAATAATTTGGAATCGAATTTAGTCTATGGTGTCTGCAGGCACAACTTCCTTGACTTCAAGCAGTTGAGTTACTGGTGTACATGGGACAGTCCTGACAGCACGTGTGTTCAGTTCAACTGGTTAAAAGTTCACAAGCAAACCAATAGGTGCCAGGAATTTTGAAAAGTTTCCTTGGATGACCAAAGTCTAGCCTTGTGCCAGGCTCCTTCCAGTTTTGGCGCAGTTCCACCACATTGGCTCTTTTGTCTCCAGAAGCGCTTCATGACGATGCAGTTTCACAGAAGTATTATGCTGTGGCATAATTGCAGCCCCAGTTATCTAGCTTGCTTCATTGTCTAAAGTAAGGCTAGAGCGATGCTACCAAAATTAACTGTAAGCAGGATAAGAATACAGCCTTATGTTTAGTTGATAATTTAACTGATAACACAATAACTTTTTTATAGTTTCTCACCCAAAGAACAACTATTCCTCAAGAACACCATGTAGTTCAGTGCTGTCTTCAATGACCTCGCATGCAACAACTGGCAAGCAAAATATGCACACCCGCAAGTCCTCTAGTAGTGCCAAGAACTCTGATAATAAAACAGCCACCACTAAAGTACAACGTCACCTTTCTTCCAATCCTACAGAATCTTCTTCCCAAGGAATCCCGACAAATAAGCAGGTAAGAAACCACTTAGGAACTACACTAAACTATTTCCAAAATTTCAGAAAAATGTGCAGCATTGAAAATTTCTAAGGCAAAAATCAAATGCCAATTTCCAGTCCGTATATTTAATATTTTTTTAAAATATGCAAGTATATATTTTCCAGCTTCGTTTTTGAGGCAGCGTGAACATACAAGGTGGAAATACCAGAAATGCCCTACCAGCAAAGAGCGCTGTTTGGTGTTCAGAAGTGACTAGTGGCAGTTAATAGACTGAAAAAGAGAAAAGCCTCCATAATGCTAATTGCCCTACATGCTACAATGGAGAAACATTTATTCCTGATTCTTGACAAATGATCTGAGCTGTTGGTGAGCTGTTGAAGCATAGATAGACTTAGAAAGTGGAATACTACCAGGTTTAAGCATAGCATTTCAGAAGCTGGCTAATACAGCTTATATAGTATTGTGCTATTTTGCTTGCTATTTCATTGTAAGGGCACCTTAGAATTACCTTGTACTGTTGTGCTTTAGTAAAGTCTGAATTTTGTCCCAGTAGGGATTTTAGGCTCAAGTAAGTGCCTGAAGTGAAACGTAGGAGCATTATGTAATGTCAGCGCGTGTATGGAATCAGCTGCCCTGGCAGTCGTGCAAATAAACAGTTCAGCCACTTCCCACTCAGGATCAAAGCTTCGTCTGAGCCAGATATCACAATGCACATCTTTCTCACCATGTGGATTCTTGACTTGAATTTACATGTGAATTTTTGTTCATGCAGTCTTACCGTAGCATTTACACAATACTTTACTAGGAAGTATATTTTTGTGATTTTTGCACAAAAATCAGTATCAAGTTCTTCAGTGCTTCTTAACTGCTGCTGTTGAGATGTCTGGTATTTCATCCCCTTTTCAGTATTCTCTTAAATCATGGCAGATTTTAATTTGGCAGCAGTGGTGAACCTGTCATCTGTATTTCCGGGCTACTTGGATATAGCATAGTTCAGTTTTTAAGTGTTATAAATAGCTCTGGCAGCAATCAAGCTGTATAGTTTTTTCCCTTTCCTAGTTACACTGAAAATTTTATTCTCCAATTTTTGTTAATTCTGATTGCTGTATTTCTTGTCCTGTTGGAAGGATTCAGATAACCTAACAGTTATCCAATTTCTTTCTGGGAAGAATGGGCCTTCTAGCCAGAGACGAAGATTCAACCCACAGCACCAAAACGTCCGGCTCAATGGATCTCTTAAGTCACAAGGTGCCAGTAATGAGGCAGATCAAAATAATATAAAGAATGGTTCCAGGTCTGAACACAGAAGACAGCAGCATAACAACTTCAGATCTAAAAATAAAGGAGCTATGAAAAATCAAGAGCAGTCCGCAACTACAAGGATCACAGAGAATCCAACACATTCAGAAAAGACCCGACGAAAGCATCATACACCAGACACAGCAGATCACAGGCCTTTCCAGGGCAGTGTTGGCAGAGTGTCGCAATGCAATTTATGCCCTGCAAGGATGGAGGTCTCTGCTGATGCCACTGTTCTTTCAGTGCCAGCTGTGACTTTGGTGGCTTAAAATGTCATGGTGATGGCAGGCAAAGAAATTTAATCTCTTCATTTTAGTTTCTTGCTCAAGAGGCTTGTTGATGAAGAAGATAAGTCAGAACATAGTAATTTTAAATCTGTTGCTGCTTAAAACTTGTTGGTATCTTTATTACTTACTAATTATAATAATTAATTCATACTTTCAAGTCTTCACCCAATATGTTCACAGTTACTTTGTCATGACAGTAAAGAATCTTACCAAAGCAGCATTTACTTCTTAGAAAAATGAAATCTAGATTGGAAAACTTGACTGATAATTACCTTTATAATAGCAAAAGACCTGTTGTATGTATGTGGTTGTACCAGTCAACGTTTCTGTTTTTTAGAGCAGCCTGTGTTAGGAGGTTCCCAGGAAGTCTGTATACTATGGTCTGCAAAGAAATCAGATAATCCTGTAGAATTTTTCTGCAAATCACTATACACCTCTTTTTGTGCGTGTATACACGTACATGCATGCACATATATACACAGAGTATTGTTATATACAAGAACACTGAAAAAATAGTACATTTTATTTTAGCTTATTATTCCATAATCCGAGATCTTTAAATTGAAGTATAAATTGTATTAGATGTATTACATATTGGTATTTTTCAATTGACAAACTATTTTTATGAGGCTGAGGAAAAATGCTCATTTCTTAAGTTTGGAATGTATATAGTCATGACTATTCAGATGCACGGCCCTTATTCATCATCCTAATCAGCCATTTTCTATGACTAGTTGGATTTATTTTTTTGCATATGAAAAGTTACAGGTGTTCTAAACTTGAATCCAAATTATTTTTCTATATTTTTGCTGTAGGAACCATCTGTCCATAACAAGAGCTACGACTGATACATTTGTTACAGCAACATGCAGCAGAATGTGGAGGTTCATATTTGAGGAGATACTACATCCTTCTGAGTTTTATATTAAAACAGAAATCTTACTTAGTCTTGATGTTCTGATGCTGTATTTCGGGAAACCTGTTTCTTTCAAAAAAATTAAAATCCTCTTTCTAAAATACTCGGGTGTTTGCTGCTTTGCAGTGCCTAACCTTTGTGATCTTACTGAAACTCTATTTGCTTTATTGTACTGGTATCAGTGGGAAGCTTTCAGCTGAGTTTGGATAGGACGAGGCTTTTACTTCTAACTAGATTCTAATGCCACAAGTGCACGGAATAGAACCTTCCCATGAGCGTTGCCTACATCCTGGACATTCTTTTAATATACATTATTATTTAACATTGTGATGTGTTGGCATCCAGATCTGGCATCAAGTGAAGTAGCTCCTTTAAGGTTCAGAATCGGAAAGGCATGAAAAGGTTTATTTTCTGCTGAGGTCAGTAAGAGCAGAACACTTGATTATCTTTGAAAGTTTATTCCTAGGTTCTTGTTTGCTTTTGCTTTTTACTAGTTTCCCCTGCCTAATTTCTGTTAGCTAACTGCACACTTCTGTAGTACTGACTGTTCTCCTGTGTGGTTCTTGAAAAATAATCTCCAAGTGAGATTGCATTTTGGTGATTTTGATTTGTTTTGTTTCTCTTGATACCCGTATACAATGTTCCACATGTGAATAGTGGTAAAACCTTCATCTGGAAGAGTGGTGAAAGAAAAATAAACATGCAGAGGTAAACACTGGCATTCTTAGCATTGTAAGCACTGCTTCTATCCTAGTAAATTACCTATCAGGCTTTTAAGTTGAATGTTCTGAGTAAATAGAACTGAAATGGCAGAATCTGTGTTATACATACCCATCAGCTGCATAGCTTTTCAAAATGTATCAGCTTCCGTACAGTTTTACTTGTAACCTCATTCTAAGATACAGATTTATAATTTCCATGCAGATTACATCTTCTTGTAAGCCCTTCTAAAAAAAAGAAAATCTAACTTATCTATAATGACTTTTACTCCTTCCTGATAGGTTCTCCTCAAGAGAATTATTGAAAATTATTTTGTTCCATAAGTCAGCTTCCTCACAAGCAGTCTTCTGCAAATAAATAAAATCTGTAGCGTAAGTTGTAGCTCAGCACAAAAGGACCTCGGTGCACTCTTCAGTACCAGCTAACCTTTGATGTGCTGGAGGCTTAGTATGTGACAGACCCAGGACTAACAGGTGAGAGACAGCATTTCTGTCAAGACTGTGATGCAGACACATTTTCTTTGATGAGACATGTAAGTGTGGATTTGGTTGGGCTGGGGGTGGGCTGGTTCTGGGAACTCTGCGGTCTTGACACACCAAGTGTGGTTTAGTATTTCAATACACATTTTAACTACATTACATAGCTGTGTCAGAACAGTATCTCTTCACCTTTCATTTCCTGTGTCTGTGTATGCTTAGAATTATATTTGCTAATTTCTAGGGAGTGTTTTACTGTTCACAATACTTGTAAGTCATTGAATGCTCTTGGGTCCATCTTACTATAACTCTTGTTTAATCTTCTAATTGCAGAGCCATCTACATGTGATTCTCTTTTTCATGTCAGGGAGTTGAACAGGGGTCAGTGAGGGAATTAAGGGCAGGAGAAGGCTTGACTTAAAAGCCAGCCATCTTTTTTTTTAAAACACACCCTCAGTTTTGCAAAGCAAGTACAGCTCTTTGGCATCACTCAAACACAAACATGGAATTCCCACTGCACTTTGTGCACTTTTGAAAGTGGAAGCACACCTTTAAGGGCAGTATTTTAAAGCAGGTTGGATGTTTGTCTTCTGTGTAAGATTAAACTCGAGGGCGGAACTCAGCAAAATAAAGCACTAAATACAAAGCTGGAAAGCTAAAAAAGAAGGTAACTTGACATAGCTGAGCTATTTGGAAAACTTAAATTGTTTAGGCATGTTTGTAAAAAGATTAAAAAAAAAAAAAGCTTGTTTAAAAATATCACCCTGAAAGAGCAACTAATAATTCTGGAAGGGAAACAGTGATCTTATAGCACTTTTCTGGACCCTGTTGTAGGGGAACACCTGGTCTGAGATTGTATGGATGGCAGTTTTTATTGTCACTCTGTTTCCCTATCTACTGACTGGGCTGCACTGGGATTTTATAAATCAGCTGCATTCTTCCTGTTCTCATCTGCTTGTGACTACAGCAGAGGCTGTATGGGATCAGAGGTCTCCAGTTGCATACCCTGGCAGTTATCTGTGTGGGGATATAATAGAAATTTGCCAGAAATTTGAGACAACACATTTATTTTCTTATGGTAAACTAATAAAAGAAACTACTAAAATGTTCGTGTATGTTGTACCAGAGGCTAGAATGAGTGAAAAGATACATATAGATAGAGGAAAGGGGCAACCTTGAAACGGGTTAAATCCTTGATGCAAACTAGGCACACTACACAGCTGATCACATGACTCTATGAATTTGCAAAGTAATTTTAGCCAAGAGTGATCAGTTATGAGATAAATAGCCTTTTTTTTTTCCTCTTCACAAAGAGAGTTCTGTTAGAAGAGATGCCATAAAAGCTCAGAAAGCAGCAAAGGTCTGTAACATCAGCCATATTTGTTTCTACTGTTTAACATCTTTTATTAAAGGCTGTTGCCCAAAATTAGTTTATATTTACCACAAAGTATTTACAGAGTTTTATTTCTAATCACACTTTGACTCTGTAACTACAGCTAAGGGATAGACAGCTTCACTCTGAAGCTTCTGATGGCACAACTGGTCTCCTATTTTTATCAGGTGAGAATTTGTCCTTCATGGATTGGGAAGAGTTAGGTAGATGAAATCTGCTTACTCCTGGATAATGTCAGCATTTATTTTTAGCCATAGTAAGATTTGAACCACATCATTGTTATTATCTAAGCAATTTAATGTAAGCTGGTTCAAAAGTGTACTTTTCTTCTCTGGAAGAGCTGGTAGGGAAGTTACTGGAACAGTTTGAAAGAACAAAAGAGGCAGCTTTTGTATTTCCATGGCTCTTCAGCTAAAAACAAGCCTGATGAAAACTCTCCCTGAGGATCAGTGGTAACATGTGCCTACCACATGAAATAATGTTGCTTGCTTACAAGTATAAATGAGTTCTCTGGAGTCTAAAGCATACAGACAGAGTTGCATCTATTTTAATCACATCTTGGTGATCACAGGCCTTCTGCATTACAAGTTCATGTGTAGTCACAGAGGAGTAATTTTCTAGAAATTTAACTTGGCATCGTATTTTCCTGTCTCCTTAACGCCTATGATGCCGTATCACGGACGGTTTGGAAAGACAGTAGTGTGAAAATGAAAACTAAACAACTGGAAAATTGACAGCATTTTTGAGAAAAAACTTAATGTATCCGTCTACACTGGCGACATGGCCTTTAGAGTGCAGCTATTAGATACTGGTAATCCTTAGATTATTAAAGCAGAGTAACTTTCTCAATGTGGTCTTTTCTAAACATGATCTCTTCTGTAATGAATTATAATTTTACAAAGATGCAAAGCATTGCCACAGCACTTGACAATGCATCTAATCCCAGCTAAAATGTTGCTGCTCTTTAGTAGTTTCCCCAGTCAAACTACCTGGTATGTACATACAGTGTATCACAGGTTATCAGTGCAAATGCAGTACCAGCTGGTACTTCGTTAGTTGAGTTAGAGAAGTGAAATGTTGAGAAAACTGCAGATCCATTGCATGCTCAAAGAATAGGTGATGACACTGTTAGTACCTTTCCATCATTTTTGCCTTGTCCTTTATTCAGTGAAGCATTTTTTGTTGGGATAGGAAGAGCCTTGGGAGTGTTGCTATTTAAGTTTATTTTTTAAGAAAAACCACTAGCTTAAAAAGTATAGCTGGTGTTTAACATACACACCAATAGCAGAAAATTACAGTACTGCATACATGTACAATGACTACTGTTCATGGCCAAGTGTCTCCTTAAGAATATGTTAGTACATGAAAATCTGGGGTTTTTTGCTTGTGCAAATGATGTTTCAAGTCCTTCTGGTTAGAGGAAAAGCCTGAAAATGTGCTCACTTCTAAATTATCCAGAAAATAAATATTTAAAGAACTTTCTGTAATTCTAATAATCTCAGGAATTTTAAGACCATTGCATTTTAGCTATGTGGTAGGACTTCTCAATGTTTAGGGCCAGCTGTGTTTAATGGGTTGCAAAAGCAGTAGCAAAACCAACAAAAAACCCCAGCACCCAACTGTAAGCAAGCAAGGGCCCAAAACAAAGCCAGGTTTAATTCACTAATTTAAACAACTAAAAGGGCTTTTTAAAATCAGCGAGCTAAATTTTGTTTTCCTCTTCTGACAAACATACAGCAGCTCTTCAGTAGCATTACTCAAAATTTACCCTGGCACAAGAAGGTCTCTGTCCTGCTCTGGGTGAAGGAGGGGTTCTTTTACCTATCTTCAGACCAGGGCATTTCTGCTAACACTGCTTTAACACAGCTGTGACTCAGACCTGAGAGATTCCCGGCAGCTGCAGAAAGCACACCCCACAGTGGTGTGATGCAAAATGCCAAGGCTGCAGCCGCTGCCTGCAGCAGCCTTGCCCCAGGGGCAGATCATGCTATGTTAGGAAAGTAGTACACATGTCTCAGGTCTGTGGAGAAAACTGCTGTGTTACTCCCTAGACATGCTGCTTCCTTTTCTGCATTTCTCCTTGTGTACAAGCAAAGGTCGTTCCTTTTCTTGCTGTCAACAAAAAAAATGGTGATTTATCCTCACCAGAAGTATCAGTGCATTCAACTTCTGTAATCTCTATGTTGTACACTTGTGGCAAAAATGTATCTAATAAAAGCTACTTATTGTTAGCTACTTTTCCCCACTTTAAATATACAAAATTAACATTAATTCTAGTTAATGTTAATTGTAGTTAAAGTTGATAAAGAAGTCTTCTTTTATGCTGTGCTGCTTTTGAAAAGGTCAGTTGTACTAGTACAGACTGAAATACAAACACTGTAATGTTAGGCTGCACATGGTCTGTGTTTAAGGGGTTTCTGTAATCCATTTTTCTTCCTTCCCAACATCTAAACAATATTTAGAAATAAAGCAGAAAACACACCTCAGTGCTTACTTAAAACAATTTCTCCCTATGCTTTTCATTAACTTTTTTATAATAATTTTCTACCAAATCTTTGAATGGGCACATGAGATGACAATCTCTCCTTTGTCCAGATGATATGCAAAGCTATCCAGTCTATCAGACAGCTGAGTCAAACACTATCCATCCACTTTATCAATCTTAATACTTTCTGCTAATACAGCTGGTTCTTTCTTGCTTAGTACTGTAGAAGTAGTAGGAATTTCGCCAGGAGCACTTTCCTGTTCACTTGTTTTACTGGGCATGGAAGAAGACGGCTGAGATGGTGTCACGTGAAGAAGTGGAGTTCGCTTCAGCTTTACTACACGGTTACTTATTGCCTTCCTAGGCACTGCAATCTTGACTGTCATTTGACACGGTGTCCCATTGTCACCACTCTGCCTTCCGCTGGGTGCCTGGGGACTGCTGGGTGCTGACTTACATGTTGTGGATACAGTTTCAGAAGCTACTTTGTGCAGCGTCAAACCTTCACGATTGGGTTGTTTAACAGTCACTGCAGAATGTGAGGCATTGCAGGTAGCTACCTTTAGCAAAGATGAATTTTTTACTTTTATATGGGTACTTGTTGAGGGACCTGAGAATCTAATTGGCTTGGGACCCACTTTACATGGTAAATAGTCTTCCTCTTCAGTAAAGTTGATTAATCGTCTGTAAAACAAAGAACTTCAATTAAAGAAACAAACTATGTACATAAAATTTTAAAATAAGATTATTACAAAACAGACAATCTACAATGGCCATCCACAAATCTGAAGTGCTTTTAATTTTTGCTTCCTACAGTATCATTTATGGTTCTCAGCTGTTCATCACTGCAATCAGACTTGCTTTTATGTTAATAGTACCAGCAATCTCTTCTACCTGAGTAAGAAATTTTACACATTAAAAACTGTAAGAGATACGGTGCACAAACTGCTAAGTGAAAATCAGTGGGAAAGAAAGCTGAAGGAGTTACAGAAAGAAAATGTTAAAATGCCACAGATTCCATCAGATACAAAAGCCACCAAACACAAGTCTGATGTGGTTTAAGTTATCTACAAAATACTCCTTCCCACTCTATAAAATGATGTTTTAAAGGCTGAAGAAGTAAAATAGAGATTCAGCAGCCTGAAAAAGGTAATTTGTTTCTAGCAAGTTCAGTTCTGCAAGTAAGCTCTCTGATTATACGACATTTTATAAAACTGTAAATAGAAAAACAGAGAACACAACATTCACAGCTATTCATAAAACTTGAAATTATTTTTTAGAAAAATAGTTTTTAAATTGTGCTGTATTTCTGCTTTATTTTACACCACCTATGCAAATTAGTATACCTTTTATGAACTGGAGGCATACGATGCAAACTACCTTGCAAAGGGTGTTCTTCAAGAGTCCAACATTCAATCAGCTCTTGAGGCACTCTCCAGTAGCTGACACCTGCATTTCAAAGGGACATTCTACTGATGATCTAAGAGAACATAGTCAATATTATGTGTATATACACCTGACTAAATGAATGTGTGTATTTTATTATGTAGATTTTCAGCTTTGAAACCATGCTGGCATGAACAGTGCTTACAGCCAACGTGCTGCTAGGGTTTCCACCAGGGTGCCCAGTGCTGGCAGGCTACCACCCTGCGCATATGGTGGCTCTCACTACATCTGTTGTTCATGTCAACTCATGTCACTTTGCTGGACCATCTCTTAAGAATCTTTTTTTTTTTCCTCCAAATAGACACTACTGTGGGATATTTTACATGTTACTGAACAAGTGCAGTGTTTTTATTATAGTTAATTGGCAAATATTTTTCTTAGTTTTCTATTAAAAGGTAGTACTACTTAAGTAAAAGAAAAAAATTAATACTCTACCTCTCCCTTCCCAGGCATTGAAAGCATCCAGCATCTTTTTCAACTCAGCTACTGAGTAATAGCTCCAGATGTATTGGACGTTATTTCCAGCTTCTCTAGAAATATTGTTTTAAAGGTAACAGTTATGTGGTAAATCTAGCTAAGTTCTTAAAAATTTAACACTGATTAAATGAGTAATTCTTTTTACCAAATCCTAACTATAAGGACTTAATGGTAAATGGCTTGTAAAGTAGAAAGGAAAATGTTACATAGATTTCATTTTAATTTGCATAAGAGGTTCTAAATAGCCATCCTTGTATGATCTGCGTGCCTGTGAACACCTATTGTTAAAAATGGATATTCATGGAAGAATAGATGTTCATAAAATATTTGTTACACAATTAATGGTCTAAAATCTATTCTTCTAAATCTCAATCATTTATTTAAGGGAAAACACAGTAGGAGGATAGGTATCTGATACTATGTGTCCAAATACTCTTAGAAAAAATATTAATGTTTCCAGACTAAATTTAGGAAAATACACATAAATTATAAAGAGCTTAATCATGTTTCAAAAAGTAGAGAGTGAAGTACATTTTTGACACTGTACTGTGGGACCAAGAGAAAATCAGATTGCTTCCAGGCACTCAGAAGTACAGGTCTACCAATAACTTTTAATTACTGTCATGAAAATACGTTAATAGTGTAGTAGAGATGTGCATGTTCTTCAAAGAGTAATTTTCTTTCATCATCAGTTCTTTTTGGTGTTAAATGTTTTTTCAGCTGTCTTAGAAGACTGCAAAATACAATTGCATGAATCCCAACCAACTTTGTGAATATTTCTGGAACTTTTTCTGGATGAGGATTCATTCACTGTATTTAGTGTAAATATTGTCCTAAATTAGAAAGTAATTTTAAATGGTTGAAACATTTTTAAAATAGCAAGTAAAACATAATGATAATTTACAGCAAGTGCATGCTAGCCACCTTTTGTGGACTCTAATTCCTGTACTCCATGATTAGTTTCTATCTTGTTTGTTTGTTTAATGTGACCATTGTATTAGCCAGCCATTTTTGAAGCTGGAAAGAATCTGATTCCTTCCACAGATTTACAGTATAATAACGCCATATTACACTACATATTATAATTTTTAGGCATTATTATAATATGTGAGTGTTAACTCTCACTTCATAGTGCTTTCATGTGTTTGACAGTCATCTTACCTTTTGTAAATGCTTTTACTATGAATTTTCGTTCCTAGCTCCTTATTAATTGCATCAGTCCCATCAGCTCTCGTGGCATACACACCAATAATTTTACTTTCACAGCTTACTTCACAAGTGTTGAGATAGTGCAGGACCCAAACTGTAGGCTTTGTACAAACTAAACCGTACGAATCACAGAAATCTAACAAAGTCTTGAAAAAACATAAAATGCAAAATACAGAATTTAATACAATAATACGATTAATGCAGTATTTTTAGCTTAATAAATTTTCATAGTTAAGTTTTCTTAATGGTACTGGTGAGCTCTTAAGTAAATCAAGGATGTAGTTTACCTAGAATAATGTGTGCAGTATTTCTTATCTGATGTTAACAGATGACACTGTAAAACTAGGAGAAAGTCACAGAACGGCAACAGAAATACTTAAAAAGTAAATAATTATTTAAAAGTTTTAACTAGCATATACTGTTGTTTTAGTATGTGATGCTAATGAAGGGAATGGATTAGAGAGTACATCTTTAAAAATGTAAGAAATGTCAAGACCTTTTTAAGCTCTATATTTGCCCTTAAAGAATATGTCTCCATTTCATTGGCCAAATGGTCAGAGAGACTGTATGGATAAGGGATTCCAAAATAATCTGCTTCCTCCTGGAGTGCAATTCGAATTTGTTCATCTTCAGGAATCCGAACTTCTCCGTGAAGATAATCCAAAAGATATTTAAACAGGTTTCCATCTCGATCAATTAGACATGCTCCTGAAAATGTAAAGAAAATTATTTAAAATACTGCTTCCAGCAAGAAAAGACAGACTTGTCACATTCTACCATATGATCAAGTAAAGCCTTTATATCAAACTTCTGTACTTTTGCTTACTTAGTAAATGTATTTTATTTTATTATTTTAAAAACTACCATTTTGTTTACCTGAAATATTTGTTATTTGAAGGTAAAATTCTTAGTCAAGTAAACACTTATTTGGAATTTTAGTGAATCACTAATCTGCATAGGACCATGCCAACATACAAACTTGGCTTTACTCCACTCCACTTAAAATGCTAAAATCTAATTCTAAATGCATTTCTAGTTCTAACTGCAGATACATCTTTTTTTTGCTGTTGCAGAGATTTTTTTTTCAATTTTGGCTCTAGGCAATTTAAAAGAGTTAAAAGTAGCTTCAGTTGCAGTACATATGTAGTCTAACCTTCCCTGAATATTGAATTCCTGAATATTTTACAGTATTTTGGGGGTTTTTCTCTGGTTTGCCTGCTGGGCTCATGGACCACTACAGAAACTGACCAAACTATACACAGCTGTATACAATAGGCTGTTCATTACAACTGAAAGATAGTAGCAAAGCCCAGCCCTGAAAATGTTAAATATTTCAAATATTTTAAACAGTCAAAAGTGTGCAACAAGGAATTACTATTCCCTATCCATCATACCCTTAAACTGGACAGACTTTGGCAGAATTTCCAAGTCACAAGTATGAAATTTGAGCCATGATTAGTTTTATTCAAGCTTTCAAATCAAGCCATGGTGGTGAAAAATTCTTTACTGGATAATGAAGTATTCTGAAAAAAAGATTAGACCCAAATCTCCTCATGCAATGAGCAGAGTGAGATGCCTCTGGAGAATACAGGGGTCACAAACAGGATCCAAGTTAGATGCCAAATACTCTGCCAACTTAAATTTTATCTATTTTCCATATTCATACTGAAGAAGTACATTTCAAAGCCACAAGGCTTAGCCACTGGCACAAGGCAGGGCTAAGCACTGTACAAACATGTATGTTTGCAAACATGAATAATCTCATGGAATTCAGAATAATTACTTGTAATTATAAAGTCATGCATGCATAATTGTTTTACATCCTGGAATTAAAGAAGCCAACTGATGCTCAGTAGATTGGGAAAAGAGATATAGTATAAAATGCATAAATATATATAAAAGCATGTATTTGCCTCAGAACTCCCTGATCAGAATGTCATATTTACCACTTGAACATATTTACCTGATTCATCCACTTTTAGAGGAAAGCGACCACTAAACATAGAAGCTAGCATTGAATCCTTAAAGCGGCACAAAGACTCGCGCCTGGCTGTGTATAAACATCCTCTGACATTAAGTCGCAGAATACACTGGACATCTTCAGTCTTGCCCTCTTCCATTGCATTTGCAAATAATGTTGTTAATTATGAGCTATTCAAACCTGTAATAGTTACAAACAAATCTAATGTTAGTTAAGACTGAACATATTCTATACAAGACCTAAGCGTTAGCTCAGCTCTTACATGTTTGTTACACAATATTGTAAATCAGCTTTGAAAATAGTTCTGGAGGCATTAATGCAAATAGCCAAATATTCTACAACTTTACTACAAATTACATGTCATTTTACTTTGCTAGGAAACACAGAGGCTATTCTTTCGAGACAAATGGGTAAGCAGAATTATGTGGTGAGTGTGTGTGAGCAGAGCTTTGGGAGGACATTCTGGGAAATCTTGCTTTGAGTATAGCTCAATGCACTAAAAATGCAGTAATCTTGAACTAATAACAGCTTGCCTTCTTTAAAATGTGGAATTTTTTTAGAGCACGACCTTTGCGGGGTATTAGCTCCCGCAACGCGCCTTTTGCCCGGACACCTGCTATTGTTTCACCAAAATTAACTGATGAACTCGCAGCCAGCCGGGGAGGCAGCTGGGCAGCCCCCTCACAGTGGTCGAGCCGCTTCACTCCCTTCTGTAGAGCGCTGCTCCGCCAAAACCGGGTAGCTCACCCCCCCCCTCCTCCGGCAGTCAGCCGGGGAAGGCGGCTTAGCTCACCGCCCGGGGCCGCCCGCGGGCAGGGGACACGCCGCGGGGCGGCCGCGGCCACCACCCCCAGTTACCTGCGCTGTCGCCTCCCGCAGCAGGGCCGCTTCGCCGGGTCTGTAGCAGGCTGGGCCGCCTAAGAGGCCGTCTCGGCTCTGCAAAATGGCGGCTGAGCGGCAGGAAGAGATGGAGCCGAGCGGGATGGGGAGAGAGGCCGCGCTTGTGTCTGTGCGGTGCGGCCTGGCCGCGGCGCCATCGCTATGCTCGGGAGTACTGCCGGCCGCCCAGGCTTTCCTCCACCCGGGTATTCCGGATCAGCCGGGTGTAGGGACCCCTATGGCTCTACTGCTCCTGCCTCCCCCACTTTGCCTGCAGAGGGTCCCTCAGGTAGGCTTTGATGTCTCGGCCCTCTGAAGTGAGGCTGACCAACGCAAACTTGGCTACTCTGTAGGGCAGAAACCTTTTCTGATTTTTTTTTCTTTTTTTTCTTTTTTTTAATTACAACTAAGTGTTTACTCAAAGGTAGGTTTTATTCAATTGCTTTTTCTGTAGGCTGAAGAATATTGCAGCTTGAGCCATTCTAACCCGCATTGCCCCTGTGTTACTTCATTTTGATCTCGGAGCCTTGCTGGTCAGCCTGGGCTGGAGCACGCACCTGGGCCCAAGGTGTAGGTCCAAGTGATAGGCACTGGCTTCTCCTGCAGCTGCGTGTCCCGAGTTGTAGCTCTAAGACAGGTGCTTTTGCAAGGATGAGGTGATGCTGGTACATGCTCGGAGTCTGAAGACAGATGTGTTGGTTAAAATGGCAAAGGCATTAAAAATAAGCCTCAGGTCAGCCAGTGTTTTCTGGCCTCCTTTGATATGACTGCTTGTGTCTTTGAGCAGACCAACACACTAGCCTGGGTGCCAGCAGCAGTCTAAGTTTTAGATAACATATATGAATGCAGGCATCATAGCCTTTTATTTGCTTTCCTGCTGCTAGCCTGTGAAATAAGGGGGTTTTTTCTGCTTCAGACCTGTGTGCATTTTTTAGAGCGAACTATTAATGCAGTCCCTTCCAACTGAAATATTCTATTCTGAAATTGCATGGATGAATGCAGGTAAGGTGCTTCACCCTCATAGAGTCTTTTCACAGACTTGCAGAAAACAGCGTCTTTTTTAAAAGAAATGGCTTATTTCTGACATGTAGTTGGTTGCTCACAAAAATGCACGCATAAACAATGGAAAGGTGAAAAAATAGATTCTCATTATGCTTCTGTCTCAGGTTCATTATGAAAAATTTCTGTACACATGAAAAATGGTTCAAAGATGCAGCCATATTTAGAAAAAAAAAAGTCTAGTTTTCTCCAAACTTTGTAAGGAAATAAAAAAGAATTTCTTTTTTGCCGTAACATACAGTAAGAACCTATCCTTATGGATACAACTGCCAAATAACTAGTAGTTGTGCACAGAAGTTAACAGGGCCAAACTCTAGGTTTCTGCAAACTTTCTGGAACATATGAACTGATCATATGTTTAGAAAATATAGTAAGAGATAAGTCCCAAATATTAATCTAATTGCTTTCTGAAGTCCAGTAAAAATCTAGTTATTTAACTGTACACTGCACATATAAGAAATGTGTTCATATTGTATTTAAATAGCTTATTTACCATAGCAAATTAACTCAGTTATATCTGCAATTCCTGTTGAGTTTCATCTTGGGTCATCCTGCTTTTAACTCACCATTTCTCTTTGGAGGTGTTTTGTTGCCATATTTAAGGTATTAAAACTTCAACCACAAGTTCAGTTGTTAAAGGGTGTGTAACAAATAATCACAGAGCAGCCACAGTTCCAATAGCATAGTTTGCTGTATCCTGGTCCATTACTAAATTTTGGTTTTGAGAATACCAAAATATTCACAGGCTACTGTATTTTCAGGTGCTGTTTAGGACCATAGGCTTGTAATTCAGACTTGAAGGACATGAAAGGGAAGAGCCATCTATATCCGGTTGCATCTAGTCCTAGCAGGGAGATGATAATTATATTTGAAATTATGTGACTGTGAGTGATCACTTAGAACTAGCTTCTTTTTAATGTAATGCCTATTTGCATTAGAATGGTGGTTAAAGCTACAGTAAATAGTTCAAATTTGTTTTCCTTAGCAATTAAGCATGTTACAGTTGCAGCAAAGAGAGGAAATGGCATTCCGAGCACCATGGCTTGCATGCTTTCTGAACAGCTCTTGGCTAAGAATGTACACAGAATCCAGGTCGTTAATGCTTAATATTTCATTAAGTATACAAGTTACAACATGCCACTGAATGCAGTACAGACTGATAATTCATGGATGTTGGACTTCCTATACATAAAATAAGTGAAAACAAGTGTGACGTTATTTTTGTGGAATAATGGTGTCTGGTTTAACTATATCTTTAGTAAGGATGTAATGTGTGTTGTCCCTTACCGGGAATAGTTCATACACAGCAATTGCAATTTCAATGTGCCTGCTGTTGTAGAATGTTACAATATACTTTAAGTTGTAACTTCCAGTCTTTGTCATTCTAAAACTTTCACTTAATGAAGATGCAGCTTTCTATGCTTGTTTTCTCCTTTAGCTGGCTAGGTTTTGCTTCTGAACGATGTTCCTTCATATATTTCTGCACTGGGAGACCAGAACAATATACATGGTTTCAGACAATGTGTGTACACACACACAAAGAAGCAGCGCAATAGGAAGTTTTGGACCTTGGATTTTACCATATAAAATATCATTACTATTCAAGATTAGTACAGCATGTACTTGGAGTAGAAGCATGCAGTGTAGTCAACCTGCACAAGCAATCTGCCTTTTGAGCTGCATGTTCTTGGGAAATGAACACAGGGACTTAATTTTGTTTTTCACTAGTTTCCAAAGGAAGACAGGATCACACACTCACCTTCTGTATATTTGTGTTTCAGTTTACTAATTCCAGTCAAATTTGAAAGAGGGGAGGAGGCATTAAGAAATGAAGTTTCATTAAGCTTGTGCAAGAAAATATGTGATTAGAGGAAAAAGCATTCCTAATACTATGATTTCAGGAAAAAGTATAGCATGAACTCAGGTCTTGTTGAACATCAGAGAATCCACAGAGGGAGAAGCTGTTCTACATCATCTGCCCACCAGAAGTGTTTTAGTCATAGCTCATGCTTGACTAGACCCTACAGGATTGATTCCTCAACAAAGATTCTTCTCAGAGATGGATTTGCAGGTATTTAATAAAACACAAATTCAATTACAGCACTTCCCACGTGGTTAAGGCTTTTACAACAGGACTGTCTCTGTCTGTTAGACTTTCCCTTGCTCTCTCTCATTTCCATTCAGTTTAAAGACCAGTCACAGGATCCCAAATGCCTGAAAACCAGAATTCTGCTCTTAAATACATATTAAGATATACAGGCTGTGAAACTTGGCAGTGCTTTAGGCTCTTTCTCACTTTGAGAGGCTGGCAATTACCTGGAGATTTTTACATGTGAAATGGTACAGTGTGGGAGTTCCTCAGCAGAGCGTAAAGGAAAGTTGACCACAGGTGGAAATGTAATATTCCACATTCAGTTTTAAATTTCTTGCCTGTAGTAGTGACATAAACATTAAATGGAAGCAAATTGGTGATTGCCCCTTCAGGACCTGGAACTGTTGTAAAACTGGAGGAAATGAAAACTCATTATTGGATCTGGAGGAAAATACTGCCTCCTAGAAAGGACAAGGAGGTAAGTTTTATTTTATTGGTTTTCTATGTTTAAAGTTATGTAAGGTCATGTGCTTTTTCATTTGGCCAGAGTTTTACAATAGCTACAGTCACTTCCAAGTTGCCTTGTAAGGGGAAATGTGTCAAAAGTATATAAGGTGTGCTGGGTACAATCTGTATTTTAAGGAGGTTGCATAGAAAGCATAGGGTTTTGCACCTTCAGGGTCATGCTGAGAAGCTGTGCCATGTATTATACACAAATTAAGAAAAAGTAGAAAAGAGAGACTCTCCAGATGCTGCTGTTCGCAGCAGATTATAAAAATAGTAAGTTAATAAAGATACAAATAATAAATAAAATACAAATAAAGATTCAAATAATGCCACTGATACTTACTGTGTGATTCCTTTGATTTATTGTAATGTTAGCGCACAGAAAGGTAAGATTTTCATGACTGCTACATTACAGAACATAGTGCTGGTTTATTTCAGCCTTTTATATCTCTGTAAATCTTCAACTAAATTAAAACGTTAACACTCTCAAGATTTTCACAAAACTGTTTCCTATAAATCTACTGATTCCTGGATCAAATTTAGGAATTAATATCCACATCAACTGATGGTAGGACTGTGCACACATAGCCAGTGAAAGAGAATGTATGTGAAGGGAGTGTTGAAGAGCAAGGGCTTTTAGGCTCGGAATAGATTTTAGGGAAAAGCGTTTTATTAGACTAAAATACTTCCTTGAAATTTCTAGTCCTAATATTACCTGAACCCAACTAAACGTTGGCTTGGTCAAATTCTGATGTCAGAGTCTCCTACGCTTACAAATCCATAAATATGGGAGCAGCATGCATGCTTGCTATAATCTGTTGTTTTTAAAAGTTCATTGTTGTTTCCATAACTGTCTTGATGACTGACTATTCATTGTTTGTCATTTCATCTATTACTAATAGCAAAAGATCAGCCAGAAAGAAATTTAACTTTCCAATGGGAATTATATGCATTTCTCCTTTTAACCTAAAGGAACTCTCGGAACTGAAAGCCAAATACCTCAAACTCTTAACTAAAAATCTCTGACAGCCAGGTGGAATGTCACAATGTACTAGAATTGATGCTAAGTGTTTATGCAATTAATATGAATTTTTTTATTTTAGCGTCATTAATGGTTGGTATTTAAAATGTAGTTGGAAAATGTAGTTCCAGCATGTAGTTGGAAAAGTTACACGCATCCCACTTCTTTTTGAACCACTCAGGAGTGTCACTGAAGAATTAGAACTGTGGATTTAAGGTTAATGACTTACACATATCTCATTTCTGAAAAGAAATGTCTGTAAGAGTATATGTGAACTATTCTACCATGGTTGATTGTGCATGTACCTGACAAAACTGCCACAATGCCTTTCCTGTCTTATCAACAGAGCATCAGAAAAGATAGGATGTTGGTTGTAATAAAAATACAGCAGTAGCTGTGGGGTGGGTTTATATCCAGCTGTTACAGCCTGTCTATGCCTTTTGCCTTTGAGTTATGAAGCACAGAGCATTATTTGTTCTCTGGTAAGCTTGTAATCTTTTCATGCTTTCATATGTAGTTTTATTAAACTGTCATCCAGTGATTTAAGCAACTCTTCCCACAATATAAGAGGTGGGCACGGATCAGTTGGCAGGGTCAAGGCCTCTCTCCCTGTGGCCTGAGGCTCGGTGAGGGGCAGCTCGCAGCCCTGCCTGGCCTTGCCCGCCCGGCCCCGCTGCCGCCGGGCTTCCCGCGAAGGGCGCGCGAGCGGCTCGGCCCAACGGCCGCTGCCCAGAGGCCGTTGGCGGGCGCGCAGCCGTTGGTGGCCGCTGGGGCGAGGTGGCAGCGGGCAAGAGCTGCCTGCCGCCTGTGAGGACGGGGGAGAGTCGGGGTCGTTTGGCGACAGCTGCGTCTTCGAAGCGGTTTGCTGGGACACCACTCCCTGTTCTGTTCTACTTGTGCTTGCGGGCCGGCCTCTCTCGCAGTTTATTTAAATCTGTAGCACTTATAATGCCGTTTATTTAAACACCTCAATTTAAAATTTGTCTTTACAAAGCAAAAGCTGGTCTGGTCATAGTGTGAAGTGATAGAATCTTGGTTTTTTTCCCCTTTTACGTGTAAACTTGGATAGGTAATTTGAGGGAATGGATAAGATTAGAAATCAGTGATCCTTTCATTCTTCGTGTTTATCAGTTAAATATTTTGCCACTCTATGATAATGTGACTTAACTTTCAAGGAACAGTCGTTAACCTGGTTGAATTAATTGAACAAAGGTGAAGACTGAAGCAATTTTCTCAACTTCAGAAATAAAAATCTTGATAAGAGGTAATGAAACTTAATTTTTAAAAGTGTGAGAAATATAATTTATTATTTGGACATTCCTCCTGACAATGTACAGGTTCGTTGTGATGATGGATAAACAAGCAACTGCTAAATCATCTACCATTTTCACCTTGGATGCTGCTAAAGGGCATATGAAGAAGAGGGATGGAACATTACAAGCTGCAAAATGGAATGCTTCTTTAGCATCTAAAATAAAAAATAAATTAAAAAGTAAGTCCTGTTAAAATAAAACTTGAGCCATTTACTGTACTTAGAATGTATTACCTCAAAAGGAATAATAATTGTACTTAATGTGGTTTGCCGAATTGTTGCCTGTTAAAAATACCGATGTGGGATGTTGAAAATTTTAGGAGAGTTTGAAAGTTAAAGCAGATGGTTGTAATTTGTTTGTTTATTTAATTCTCTGAGTATTTTCAGTGCTTGTTCTTTGGCATGCCAATGTTTTTTATAAGAGTGTACTCACGTGCATTTCTAGTATCCATGTCCTCCTCCATTTGGGGAATCTCAAAACTGACGTACCAAAATGAGTAAAATCGATGACCTTGTAAAATATAGGTGCCATACTAAAATACCTAGCTTTTACATTTGCCAAATGGGACTTACATAAAATTCTTCATTGAGTCATTTACTGAATCAAGGAAAACTACAAATACTAATCTGCTGATGCAATCACTTGCCAAAGATACTGTGTTTTTCCAGTAAGTTGGGATTAAATTCAAACATAGGTTTGTCTTGGTAGATGGTTGGGTTTTGTTTCTGACTCTGATAAAAACAAAGCTATGAAACACATCAGATCCTCTTCTGCAAAAGGTAGGGAAACTATAAATGTGGTGAAATACTGCTATTTCAGTGGGTTCTACTATAATCAGCATGGTTAAGTGAATGTTGACTTCTGCTTCTCTTCCTGTGATCGATGAAACAATAATTTTTGTTGTTTGGGTGTATATATATTTATGTATTTTTTCTTGCTGTGGCTTTATGTCAAAAGTAATTATTTTCAGTGAAAAATAGTATAGATGAATAATACTAATTTCCTTTAGAAATACCTACACTGCAGTAATACAAGTAATTCACTAAGCTGAATAGTAATTTCAAAGCATCACGTTTGGATTAACTAGGTTCCACTGTCGTTGCCTATACCCCAAAGCAAAGAAATAAGACCTTGCAAATTTTGGATTGCAGATCACAGAAGTAATAACATAAGACAATGAAGTGATCTAGTTGGAGGAGATTTCAAGCTAACCTTGCCCCTTTTTGTACTATGCAAGAGTATGGTCAGCCTTGTCTCTGCCTTGAGTTCAAGTTAACCTGCTGTATACTATGAATATGAAAATAATCTTGGTAATATGTGGTGTCACTAGAAAAAAACACAAGTATTTAAGTTCCTAAAATGTTCTGTAACAGATAAAAGTAGGCAGGTTTTCATTAGGACAGTGGAAGGTTTATTTCTCATGTGGTTTTTTTCTCTCTGTTCTCAAAACTCACATTTATGCTCAAAATATTTGAACTATTTAATTCATAAAATGTATATTTGGTTGGGGTTTTTTATTTGGAAGCATTTTTCTACTTGTGAAACTATGAATTTTTAAATGTTTTCCTCTTAAAATTACCTTATTTTAACAAATCCAGACTAGAGAATACGTGCATGAAATAAACTTGAAGCTGACAGAGTAGTCCTCAGAATGACAGCCAACAGAAGCACTTTTATATTAGAAAGGTTTAGACTTTGCTATTGTTCCACCAAAACCGACAGATAAAATTGTTGTTATATAGTGATAGTTCATGCAGAGAGGGCCTGGAATTGAAGCTGTTGAAAGTAATTATTTTTGTCTCCTTTAGATAACTCATCTATGTTTAAAGTATCTTTAAAACAAAATAATAAAGCATTAGCTGTGGCTTTGAGTGCAGAGAAAGAAAATTCTCGGAAGCTAAAGAATGAGAAGATTTTTCTTCAGAAGGAAGTAGAAAAACTGCAGCTTCATAATATCTTTCTTCATCAAAAACTAAAGTGTTTGGTATGCTGCAAATAATATATTTTAAACTTAGATTAGCTAAACCAAATTTGTTTTTTATTGAAATCTTAACATTGCTTCTTAAAATGTTGATTTAAAATGTACATCTCAGATTTGTGAAATTATATCATCTGATAGCATAGTATTAATGTTTACGTTTTCTTTCATTGTTTTTTTTTTTCTTACTACTTTGTCCATCAGTCTGTATGTCTATCCATAGCTATTTGAGTGTTGGCTTCAGCTTTATAGGCGATGAGAAGGTATTAAAAATAATTTTGTGTTCAACTGAGTATTAAAAAAAATCAAAAACCAAAAAACATAGATTCACCTATGTATCTTGTCTTTTCTTAAGCTAGAAGCCACTTAAAATACGTTTTTAAAAGTACTTCTTCTTTTACATGCAGAATAAAACTCTTACAAAAATAGAGGTCTTTTTGAGTGATAACCTCTTAACTGCAATAGAGATAAGCAATCTTCCTGAGGTAGGATGTTTTTTGAACTATTACCGTGTTGAACTCATTTTGCATCATGATATTTTCAAAGCATCTAAATGAGTGCAATGTTGGAATCATACATATGTCTTAAAACATTTACCCCAATTCTTCAGAACTTGGGCTGAAACCCTAATCTAGTAAAATCAATTAAATTTTGTTGTTGCTTGCTCTAAAAAATTTAGGACTTAATCTTGTTTACAAAGTATCTAAAAGTTAAATATCAGTTAGTCCTAGTGATGTCATGTGGTTAAAAACAAAAAAAAAGCACTGTACTTCAGTATGTAGTTTTTTTCACCAACGAGCAAGCTACTTGCCTTCCTTGCTTAGTGCTGCAGTAAATATCTTGCATGTGGAAATTTTATTAGAACACATAATCCATGTTAGTCCTTTTGTCTTGACAAAATTAGTTTATTTAAAAAAATATATTATTTTTATTATTTGTTCTCCCGAGTTGCTTAGTTTTGCTCTGTGCTTCTGTATGTAAATGCTCTTTGGATTAATTACAGCTACATTTGAAAAGTCTATACATTGCTTTGAGATGCAAGTAGGTTACAGATTTTTATAAGTTTTGCTACAAAATATTTTTCTTTAAAATTACTGTGTGTGTTTGAATATCATGCACCTTTCATCAGTACTTCTAGTTTTTGCCCATTCATTATTTTTTTTCCCATGGCTATTTCTGATACTTAAACCATGAGACAATATTCAACTGTTTCTACTTCCCCACTGTTACTCTTCTAAAAGAATCTTCAGAGTTGTCTTCCTCTGTCAGCTGGTCCAAGTAGCCCTACTGGTGACCAGTTCAAGAGTACCTGTCAGTCAACTAGGTAGGTGTTTATATTAAATGCAGAAGCTGTAAGTGCCCATGCATTTTTTTACATCTAATCTCTCTATATTTTCCTAAGTATTTTTGAGATAATGAGAAATCATTTCCTGTCTAATTCAAAAATTGCTGATTTGCAAGTTGTAATTTACATATAGAGAGAGTGATAGAAAAAACTTGTGCTTTAATAACTTGCTTCTTTGTTCATGAGATCTCAATGGCACAAAGCAGTATTCTCTATCATAAAAAATACATTTGGCTGTAAGGTAGAACCAGATTTCATACTTGAGTTCCTGTTTTGTGTTTTGAGTCATTATTAAGGGAATGTTTTAAACAATTGAATGTTATGGCCTAAAATGTAATAAAAATCTTCCCAGTAAATTTTTTTATTTTCAGGTCTGTAGAATTGCCAGTGAAGCTTCCTTTTACTGCAACAGCTAATACAGAAGAGCAAGATAGCCCTTCTGTGTGTGAAATACCAAATTCTTATAAGTGTACCACTGTTTTGTCAAAGGAAATGCATTCAAATCAAGTCAAGTTTGCTTTATCATTGCCTTCTGGTACAAATAATCAAAACTTAATTGAGAGAGAACCAGTGGAAATGACCATTGACAAAAATGTATTTTTAAAAGGTATGGTGTATTTCTGTACAGGTGAATTATTTTTCAGAGTTTTTGGATAAGTAGTAGTTAATAATTCATTACCTGATGTGTGGTACAGAAGGTATAGTAAAATTCCTAAACTCTAATAAACTAATAAAAAAATAGAATGCTTACCCATCAGTATAGGTGTCTTGACAGTCACTTGTAGAATAATGTTAATTGAAATAACACAGCTGAAATGTAAATAAAATTAATGTGAGCAGAATTAAACTTTGACACGATTACCAATTAATAACAAGTAGTTATAGGAATATACATTTTTATTTATACCCAATATGAAAAGTCCAGCTTTGGTAAAACATGAAATTAGTTCTGGTTAACTAAATTTTCAAGGACCAACCACAAAATGTGTGTATTCAGTATTAAAAAAAAAAAAGGCAGTTTGTAATTTTCCATGCTTCTGGTCCAACCTTCAGTAGTTTATCTTATTCTGATAACTATGCTGTATTCTTTCTTTCCCCAAGCTACTGAAATTTTTCTCTTTGCAGAAAATCAATTATGCACAGAACTACCTTGCAATAGTACCTTCCTGGCTCATGTCAAAAATACACAGTCTTTAAGACAGTCTGAGGAGCTTACAAAACAATATAACAATAGTTCCTTGGCGTTCTGTGGAAATGTGACTGAAAGAAGGAAACATACAGCACTTTATAAATCAAAAACTCAACCTAATATAAAGGATTTTGATAATACATGTAGCTTAAATAATCTGCCTCATCATGGTATAAACAGTGGCAGCAACACCAATAACATGAATTTCCAGGAAAGTTCGAGTGACTTGTCTTGCATTATTCCTTCACCTCTTAAATTTAGCAATGAAAGTAACACAGATTTTAAGAAGCTGCTTTTTACTGACAAGATGAAGCCTGAAGAAACTGTTTATGATGCTGATATGGAGTTGACTGCCAGTGAGGCAGGTGAACTACTCACAGTTTCAGCAAAAGACAAAGATAAATTACACCACAATAAAAATTGTAATGCCAATTCTGATAAAGTATTAGCAAATTTCAGAAAAGTAAGATATTCTAAGAAGGATAAAGAGAAGATTAAAGGCAAGACTGAAGTCAGTTCAAATGTGTGTGCAGAGCAAAGGGATGTTAGGGCTGACAAAAGTGAAGTTTCAAAAACTGAGTCACAAACTCAACTATTCCGAAGTCAGATGGAACAGCTACCTACAGGAAATTGCTCAGGGAAACAGAGTTTGCTAAATACCAGCAAATATTATCAAGCACAAAATTGTAAAAGTAAATCTAAAGATATTAAGAAGACACATGAAGTTAACTTAATGAGTCCAAGAAAACAGGAGACAAATAAAGAAACTTTCTCAGAAACATTTGAAGACATGGAAAGCAAAATACAAAAAGCAGACTCAAACTTGTCAATTAACAAGATCCCACCTGAAAGTTACTGTGCTGCAAATTTACAATTCCAGGGTGAAACTTCTAATCTATTGCCTTTACAGTGGGACTTCGTGCATAGAAATGAGAAACATAGCAGACCAAAAATAAACAGGGAAACTTTTCAAAACCCTTCTAAAGTGAACACAGCAAAACACTGTGGAGAGAAAAATGGGCAGTATGAAGAAAATATTTCAAAAAAGTCTCAGACAGAGAGACACCAACATGACAGCAAGACAAAACAAAACCAGAAGAATATTATAAAGAGAAAAGGCACCCAAAAAAGTAGTTACAGACAAAGTGAAGAAACTGAGTGTGACAGCATTAATAAAATTACTCAGAAAGTAGACCAAAAGAGTATCCATTTTTCACCAGGCAGGTTAAAGCGTACATTGGCAAAGGCTGGCCGGAAAGCATATATAATACCAAAAGAAAATCTTACACAGTCCTCACTTTGTAAAAATGAAGGATTAGGAAATAAGGATGTGTTAATGCATACAGAGGCTGTTCGTGAAAATAAAGTAACTGAAACTCAGCAAATACAAGTTGCTTTAGTTACTCAGATTAGTGTACCTACAAATACACCACAAGCTAAAGAAGTTCATGTTGATACTGATACTTTAAAGAAAGTAGATTCCTCATCAGTGGCACATAAAAGCCCTCACATTAGTGATTATCCTGATAATCAGGTAAAGTGCAAACAGTGGCTTAGTTCTGATACTATTGAGACCAAACCAGAAAAAGATTATTTTGGGCATATTGATCAAGTGTGGCAGAATATTTTGGATGACCAGGAAGTCCCTCATGAGATGGATTCCTCTATGAGCAAGTTACAACCTACAGTTCAAGAATCACAATTTTTGAAACTCTTACCTGTCAAATATTCTACGAATATGCCATTAAATGTAGATGGCTTTTTCCAGGAAGGTCTTTCCAATGTGAAGCTCCCAGCTCTTGATAACCACAATGCCTCTATGAACTTCTCTATGCTGGAAACCTCTGAAGTCTGTGGGGAAGATGATCATAATAAAGCACTGGATGCTGGAAAAGCAGAACAAAAACTGGATCACATTTCCGAAGAGACTTACAATAAGACCACACCTTGTCATGGTAAGTATATGTGTGAGGCAAAAAATGGCAGTCTTAGTTAGGTAGTACCTGAAATAGTGGTAAGGTATCTTATCTTAATACTATCCTATTCTTATTGCTTGCTTGCTTGCTTGGAGTGAATAAAACATGTAGAAAAAGGCAAGACTGAAAATCACTAAAATTATTAATATTCTATATCATATATCAGCCACAATGTCTTTTTTTAATTGTGGTAGCTAATATTCTTGTTGCTTTTCAGTATGTTCCAAGGTGACATTTAGTTAGACAGATGTGGTCTGTATTCTTGAGGAGCAGTTATAGTTGGAGCCTGTATTCATTTTTTCAAAGAATGTCATGGAATTAAAAAAGTTGGGGATAGAACAGATGCAATAGCTTGAGCTTTTATAGAAGGGAAATAAGGGGGAACTTCAGGGTTCCCTTCATGGATGGAGAACATAGCTGGACCTAAAGGAAACACTGCAGTTAAACAGGAATTCTGAGATCTAAAAAAAGTACTTTGAGCAGGTTTTCTTTAGAATCTACCCATGAACAAACTTTCATGTGACAACCTCTTTTTTAAGCAAGATACATTAAGAAAATGGTCAAAGTTTAGTATAGTCTGGAAGACTGGTTTAGATTCTTCTGTCATACAATGAAATTACTGTAAAGTAGCTAAAGAAATACATGACTAAGATGTCTTTGCTAGAGTTTAAAGATGCTTTAAAAAGTAGCTTTGAAGTCTTCTAGCATGAGGATTCTATGTTGTAAACATATTTATTCTCAACAAGTTCCTGTTTTCTTCATTGTCTCTGAAAATGTCCCAACACCTAGATGGTTTCCTAGCTCAAATCAGTAGTTTGCATCTGCAACTATCAAGCAAATACTGCCTTGACTTCTTTTGAGTGCTAGGATACAATGGCCAAAAAAATCTCCTATTTTATATGACCACAGAATAGGAATACTAGCAGAATTAGACCATCGTGTGAGATATTAGTCCTGGTAATTTGCAGTTGTAGCTTCAGTTCCTTCTTTGGAGGATGGAAAATGATTCCATAATTTCATTAGCTTTAATGATAAATTAATAAGCCCTAATGACCAGCAATATAAAAACCACTGACATAAAAAGCAAGCTAATAATTTGATCTTCATCCATTTAAGTATAGTTCATAACCAGTTCATTTTTCATCCTACATCGAAGTCCAGAAAGCAAGGATGATGATGCCAGCTCTTCTGATCACTACCTTGAACTGTTCTTAGAAATATGCCTTGAAAATATCTTGTAATTAGTGTCTCTATATAGTTAGGTCTATGTGAACACAAATATTCACACTTAAAGGCATCCAGTTTTCCTAAATAATGCAGACTTGTAGATGTCTCAAAACTCTTAACGCTTAAAAAGAAGTTGACCTGATCTCTAAACTTAAGCTTTAGGAAAAGCTCAGAATAACAGTTTACTTTGACTTTTAAAACTAGTACAAATCAAGATTGATTTGTGACGTAGCCAAACTTGGGAGGTTCTTCATGATCAGAGAGGCCTCTCGTTTAAAACAAATGAGCACTGCTCTTCCTTAATGAACTCCTTCAAAAACAATGCTTTTCCTTTTGCCTTCATAAATCAGGAGGGACTTGCTGCAAGCAGCCAAAAATCACCTTAATATGTCAACAATAAGTCACCTTAATATGCAATAAAGGAGGAGCTGGGGGCCATTGTGTAGCAGGACAGCTATGACATAGTTGCCATCACAGAAGCATAATGGGGTGATTGTCATGACTGGAGTACTGCAATGAATGGCTATAAGCTCTTCAGAAGGGATGGGCAGGGAAGAGGTGGTGGAGTGGCACTGTATGTTAGGGAGTGTTTTGATTGACTAGAACTTGACAAATGTGATAGTAAGGTTGACTGCTTATGGGTAAGTCTCCAAGTCGCCAGCCCTTGCTCTCATGGGGGACTTCAATTTACCAGATGTCTGCTGGAAATACAACACAGAAGAAACAATCTAAGAGGTTCCTGAAGAGTGTGGAAGATAACTTCCTGAGACAGCTGGTAAATAAGCCTACCAGGGGAGGTGCCTCACTAGACCTACTGTTTACAAACAGGAAGGACTGGTGGGTGATGTGATGGTCGGAGGCTGTCTTGGGCTTAGTGACTATAAAATTATAGAATTCTCAATTATCTGCCTTTATGTTTCTGCTTAGCACATTTCAGAATACTATTGGTGAAATGCTGTCTTACCCACTGAGCTATTTTACTTGATCTCAGCACAATAATCTACTACAGGGTAATAGTAATACAGCATTATGAGCTTGACCATCAGTTAAGAGTGTGTATGCTAGACTGTACAAGGTATTCAGATGCTATAATAAAGAAAGAAAATAACTTTTTTGAGAAGTATGTAAACATACAGTAATGTAACTTGTTAGTCTTCAGATAGGCACAACAAAAATGTAGTAATTTATCTCGTATGTGTATGAATTTCCTCTATGAGATCAGTAATATTCATTTAGTGCCATAGAGGATTTAAGGTAAAGTATTTATACTCAAGAAGTGACAATAAGAGAGTTTTAAATTCAGTTCCTTTGAAAATCTACATTCTGAATGTTCTCATTTGGGTGCAGTAAATCTAAAAATTGACCTGTAGCAGTGAGGAGTGTATACTGTTGGAAGAACTTCTAAGGAATACAGAGTAAGATTATTTATTTCATCTTGGATTTCTGTCTGCATTAAGTCTTAGTGCTTGTCAGAGAGATTATGATCTGGAAATGGTTTATAATTTTTGAATGAGGGCTAAATAATAATTTCAATATTTCACCCAAGTTATTGCAATGTTTGTCTCCAAATTAAATATTGATTGTTTGCTTTGGTCTTGTCTTCATCACAGAAAATCACAGAAAGATCACAGAAAGCTGACACAAATAGTAATACTTCTGCCAAGGCTCGTTACTTTTTCTATGCAAAATTCCTCTTGGACACGTTTAGTAGTTCAAAATTTGAGGCATTGAAAATAGTTTGGTAGCATGTTGTTTCTAAGCTAAGAAGGTTCACTTAATCACCTTGCTATGCTCATTTTATGCATGTATGTCCAAGGAGCAGGCATACAGTTGGAAAATGGAGTCCTAGAGAACTTGTGTAGAGGTTGAACATTCAGATTCTACACGTATGCCCGCTCCCTGCATTTAAGGCCATGAGCTTATGGGACTTTCTTTAAATGTCCCAAGAACCATCCATGGCAGGCCTCAGAGCTCCAGATTTGCATAGGTTGGAAGCTGCTGTAGTGGTATTTTCTTTGATCATCTATCCCATTTTTTTTGAGCATCTTAAGAGTAGGAGCAGTAACCAAAGCACCTGATTAAGAAATACTAATTAAAAATCATTATGAAATGAAAGTTTACTGAAGTATTCAGAAAATATTGAAAATGAGGCATATAAACGACTGTATTCACAGGAAGAAAGGCTTTGCAAGAGCTGACAAATACTAGTATACAATCTCATACTCCGGTAACTAAACCCCCTAAAACTTCAGAAGAAAACTCAGCAGCACCACCTAGACGAGGAAGGGCTACTATTTGCTACAAAGAACCCAGTATAAACAGGTAGGTATAGAGAAATTAGGGCTTTTGTTTCTATTTTGGAATACATAATGGTCCCCAGTACAGATTTGCTATTAAAACCCTCATATAAACAGTTGAACTATCTCTTTTACAAATCTGTTTTGCAAATATACTTCAGTGTTGATATAAAACACTTCCTGTTAGTGTGGTAGAATTTCAAGAGCCAAAGTAAGACACCAACAGTATTCAAGTCTCAAAGTTTAAATATAGCATATAAATATAACATTGTATACTGGTAGTGAATAATGGTGCATTCTTAACGTTTATCATGATACGAACCCCTTTAGAGGTGGATGATTGTAAATGTTATGCTTAAATGTAAACTTATAATAATGTTCTTGTAATAGAGTCAAGTGGCAACCTAATTTATGCACTAATAATCTATAATCAGTTGCTTTGCTTTAACTAGCTGTATCTAAGAAATAGTTTGAGTTTAAGATCTATTAACTTGATAATTAGTTATTTACCTCTCATTGTTGTTAGCACATTTAGTGGCACAGGATTTCTGAGATTGTTAAAAGACATGACATAAATTGTATAATAACTATCAAAATTTAAGAGGATTTTAAAGCCAAACCTCTATTAAGAAAACTAATATATTTGCACTTTTGTGAATAGATCTAAATCCCAATGGACCTTTAAGCTGATTACTTCTGAAAATACTGACACTATGTTCATTGGTGTTGTTTGTTTAAGTATAATATTAATTTAAGGAAAAATTATACTCTGTTCTGTGTGTATTAGTAGAGTGCATATTCATTAGGTAAAGACCATATCAAGATTTCTCCATAATAGTGTTGAGAGTTAAATTATTATAGCAGTTTACTTTATGACAAGGATGTAAAATGAGAGTTTTCCTCTTCTGGGAAAACTGTGGGAGAAGAAAATCAATCCTCAAACTGAAAAAAAAGCACAATGTTCTCATACATCTTCAAAATACTTTTGTTTACTTCTGTAAGTAAAAAAAAAATAAATAATTGAAGCAATGAGACTGAGGTCAAATAGGAGCTAAAAGTGATGTAGGAAGTGTCTTTTCACTTTACCATTGGCTTTTCAGACATATTTATGCCAGATAGCTTGTAAAAGAAAATGCAAAGGGATTAAAGTTACATTTTTCTTTTACTAATTGATCTGGATGCTAAAATGCTGTAATATTACGATATTGACACAGTCTCCTCTTGTACCCCAAAATAATAAGGTTCTGTATTTCTTGAGAGAGACAGTAACTAATAACCGAAAAACAGTGTGTGTCACTCAAGATTTTAGATTACTGTTTCCTATTTATGTGTTATTTTTAAATATGCAGTGCTGAATGGATACTGTAAAGCTTTTGGTTTAAATAATTTTTTGAGTTTTGTCTTACAGGAGTAAGTTACGATTGATCACATATTAATATGATACAGGCCACATAAAAAGGCTTATTTTTAGCATTATTTTGGAAAACAGTACTTATCTAGACCTTGTTATTTCAGACATTTATTTTTGATAAATTTAATTTCTTGAGTGCATCAAGCTTTCATTGAGAGTATTTATAATTTGGAATGTTTATTCTAATTACATTATTATTATTATATTTACATAGGTGCTTGGTGATGTTCATACATGATGTCTTTTTTTATTTACAGCAAATTAAGGCGTGGGGATCAGTTTACAGATACACAATTTCTGGATTCCCCAGTCTATAAAGTTAAAAAAAAAAGAAGTTTTAAAAGTAAATCAAAATTTATTTGAAGAAGAGAAGATAATTACCTTTATGAACAATACTTCTAAAATGGGTACAATTTTTAATATATATTTTTAGCAGTATAGAGTGTTTATTGTTCTTTGATTAGTAAAGGTCTTCCAAAGTGGAGTTTCCTGGAAAGGAACCCCTATATAAGGGACACAGAATACTTTACTGAGGAAGGCAAATACAGGTTAGGCTCTGCTCTTGTGTTTTGCATTTCTAGTCAGTGATTTATAATCTGTTCAAAGGGTTTGAAGCACTTCTTAATTTGTACGAAAAGTGTATGTTTTAATGAGAATTAAAAATAAATAATATTTGGGAATTTTAATGGGAGTTACTTGTATTTACCATGAGTAGAACTGTTTCTCAGTGCTGGTTGGAACAGAAACAAGCATCTCAAATATTCCTTTTTTTTGGATAGTTGATTTTTGGTTTTGACAGAATCATACTGAAATTTGAATGAGGAAGTCTCATTTTGAGGAATAGTAGAGAGAAGTATAGTGTTCAGACTATGTGCCAGAGGCAGCCAGAAAGTAATACTGCAGTAGAAATTCAATAGTAAACAGGATGCAGACAAAGCAACACCGTAAGTTTCCAATTGAGGGAGTGCTAGTGTGCTGACCAATACAACTGCATCATACCATTCAGCTGTCAGGTTTATTGTACCACGTCTTCTCTAGGTTCTCGTGCATCGCTTCTGCATTCCGTAACGCGCTGTCAGCTGACAAACAGTTTTCTGGCATTATCTGAATCGTAGATGCTGCCAGACTATAGTGCTCACACCACACAGCTTGTACATGTTACATCAGACAAGGAAGGTTCGGGTTCATTTGGCAACCAAGATAGCCATAGCTCATTTTTAAGGAGATACAAATAAGTTAACTTTTGGTTATAGAAGATGGTTCTTCAAACAGCATGCAGTTATACTAAGGAATTCCTTATCCAGGAGCAGATGTTACTTGTTTACATGGGCTTAAAAATTAATTGGACAAATTAATAGAAAAAAAAAATCTGAGGAATTACCAGAAACACTATTTCTGGCACAGGATGTCCCTGAATTCAAGTTGTTAAAGGCTGGAAGAGTATTCTGGAGAAGCCTTACTATGCATTTGACCAATTTTTGTTCTTTTTCCAAGAGCATGTATTGTTGAAACCTTCACTCATCACACGCCTCCACCTGGACACTGAGCCATTGACCACAACTCTCTGGGTGTGGCCATCCATCTAATAACTTTTCCACCAAGTGGTCAGTTTGGAGACCAGGATGTCTTGTGGGACAGTGTCAAATGCTTTGCACAAATCCAGGTAGATGACATCAGTTGCTCTGTCACTATCCATCATCTCTGTGGCCTTGTTGTAGAAGGCCACCGAATTGGTCAGGCACGGTTTGCCCTTAGTGAAGCCATGTTGGCTGTCACCAATCACCTCCTTATTTTCTATGTGCCTTAGCAGATGTTCCTGGAGGATCTGTTCCATGATCTTGCTGGGCACAGAGGTGAGACTGACTGGCCTGTAGTTCCCCAGATCTTCCTTTTTCCCCTTTTTAAAAATAGGGGCTACGTTCCCGTTTTTCCAATCAGCAGGAACCTCACCAGACCGCCATGACCTCTCAGATACGATGCTCAGAGGCTTAGCAGCTGCATCCACCAGCTTCCTCAGGACCCGTGAATGGACCCCATCAGGTCCCATAGACTTGTGCACCTTCAGGTTCTTTAGATGGTCATGAACCTGTTCTCCTACAGTGGGGGGTGCTTCGTTCCTACAGTTCCCGCTTTCACCTGCTGTGGCCTTTGCAATGAGGCTGGAGCACTTGCCAGACAGGACTTGTGGAAAGAAGTCATTGAGAATCTCAGCCTTCTCAATATCCTGTGTAGCTATGTCTCCTGTTTCATTCAGCAGAAGGCCTACATTTTCCTTGGTTGTCCTTTTATCCCCAACATACCAATGGAAGCTTTTCTTACTGCTCTTTACATCCCTGAAGAGATTTGGTTCTATCTGGGAAGTGGCTCTCCTAACATGATCCCTAGCTGCTCAGACAGCCTCTCTGTAATCCTCCCAGGGTACCTGTCCTAGCTTCCACTCTCTGTATGCTTCCTTCTTAAGTCTTCTTGAGTTTTTCTAGGAGCTGCTTGCTCATCCACACTGGCCTCCTGGAGTTTTTGGCTGACTTCCTCTTAGCTGGGATGCATCACTCTTGGGCCTGGAGAAGGTGATCCTTAAATATCAGTCAGCTTTCATAGGCCTCTCTTCCCTCCAGGATGTTATCCCATTACACTCTCTCAAGCAGATCCCTGAAATCTCCCCTCCTGAAGTCAAGGGTAGTAAGCTTACTGTGAGCCCTCCTTGCTGCCCTAAGGATCTTGAACTCCACCATGTTACAGCTGCCCTTGAGCTTAGCATCCCTCACCAGCCCTTCCTTGTTGGTGAGAACAAGGTCCAGTATAGCACCTCTCCTTGTTGGTTCCTCGAGTACCTGGAAAAGGAAGTTGGCATCAACACACTCTAGGAACCTCCTGGATTGTTTGTGCTTTGCAGAGTTGTCCCTCCAACAGATACCAGGGGGGTGGAAGTCCCCCATGAATACCATTGCTTGTGAACATGAAGCTGCTCCTATCTGTAGGGTGTCTCGTCTATACTGTCCTCCTGGACAGGTGGCTTGTAGCAGACCCCACTGTAATATCACCTTTTGGAAATCATGCATTATTAACCTGACAACCTTCTACAGCAAGACAACTAGCTTGGAGGGAGGGGGAAGGCTGAGCAGCAGATGTTGTTTGTGTCAAGGCTTTAGCAAGGCTTTTGACATTTATCTCACATCTCACAGACAAACTGACGAAGTATGTGTTAGTTAAGTGCACAGTGAGGTGTGTTGAAAACTGGCTGAATGGCCAGTCCCAGAGGGCTGTGATCAGTGCCATAGTCCAGTTGAAGACAAAACACTAGAGCTCCCTGGGGTTTCATCATCCTGGAGGCAGTTCTGTTTAACATCTTTATTAATGGCCTGTATGCTGGGACCGAGTGCAGCCTACACACATCTGCAGTTGATAAAAAACTGGGAGGAGTGGCTGAAACACTGAATGGTTATTCAGAAGGACCTGGATAGGCTGGAGAAATGGGCCAACAGGAATCTCATGAATCTTAAGCAAGGGGAACCTACATCCTTCTGTGAGTTGCCAGAATTTCAGTTGCATATTTTGACAGAAAAATGAGTCATACATATAAAAATTTATTTCTGAATATAGCTTTCATGTGTGCCCATTCTACATGTAAACAGTAAGAGGCACAAAACATTCTTTACAAATACTTAAGTAATACCACAACTGTTTGCCATTGTGATTTTTTTTATGATAGTCTGTAGCCCCAAGGCAGCTTCCCCGAGATTCTGCAGAACATTCCATGTATGAATTTGGAGTTAAATATGTCACTATCAAGGTAACTTACATAAGGGACCTTTATCCCCTAAACAGAGAGTTTGTCTGCCTGTGGTCACCAGATGCAGACAGCATGCAAAGATTGTGAATGTACAGCAATAAGGACAGCAAGATGTTTTCATACAGAACCCCACAGGAAAAAAAAAAAGTTCTGTCATTATGAATAAGTCTTCCAATACAAAACTTACCTTATCACCCAGGCAATGGGATCTGTGTTGCAAAACAGGGCTGTTAAAATTAGTTTCTGAGAAGCTTCAGCAAACAGACTTTTTCTTTGTGAAACTTGCTGTGTTTGTAATTACATCAGCAAGACCATTATGAAGAGGCACAGAAATTATTAGGAAGATAGATCCTACCCTGATTCCATGTTATTTTAAAAAGAATTACACATAGAATATTTTTTTTTTTCAAATTTTTTTTTTGCCAAGTTTGTAATTAATTTGGTTTGGGCTGTTAATTTTTTTACTTAAAATGTTGTTGCTAGCTTTCACTGTTTATAAATATCACCAGAAATCCAAGAGAAGTATCTGTTACAACTTATGTCTCCTGTGTTGGCACTGCAGTAGCAAAACAGTGTTTTTTTAAATGTTTGTTTCTCTCTATTGCCCATGGTTTGAAAACTAGAAACAGAAGCACATATTTCATTTTCTCACCAAAAAATAATCTTTTTGGAGATGGTCTTAATTCATTTTTACGTGAAGGTTCTATTACACACAGCCTCAGGTGTTACCAGCTAAACTGCTACAGTGTTCCAAATAAAAGCATGTAATTTTCAATAAAAATATAAGGCCTAGGACTTTATGCCTTAGTTTCTTCCATTCCTCTTAGTGTAGATACCTTTCAAAGTAACAAAGGATAAAGAAAATTACCTGAAGATGTGCAGAAGTGATTTTAAGTAACTCTGAAATCGTGTTATTGTTGCTACTGCCCTTCTTTGTTTTGTCCATCCTTATTGGGTTTGTTGCTCAAATTGATGTTCTATACACAGAGAAAATGCACTTCGTTATTTTCTAGGATGCAGTTATTTTAATTGTTCAGCTCAATGTTTGCTTACTTTAGGTACTGCATAAATAATGTTATATTGCCTGTTGAACTGTCACTAAATGTGCTTCATTTACCAGATCTGTTGATATATTAGCAGCTCTTGCCAAGAAAAAGATGTAAAAACAACTCATTATATTTGAGATAAAAATTAATCTGTGGCTGTCACAGGGATTAAGATTATTTTGCTGAGGATAAGGTAATTTGAACTTCTTTGTGTAGCTTGAAAGTTGCTTTTTCTCATGTTTAGTCAATTTTTTTTTTTACATTAGTTTACCACTAATGAAGGTTGTTTTAAAATTTGTAGGAAAAGTATCTATTTAGATTAAACAGGAAGAGAAAAATATTTGTGGTTCTATAAACCCTAGTTTGCACAAGTAGCCCTTACAAATGCTTATAATACGTGGAAGTTACTGCTGATTATTTTCTGAGTACAAATTTTTGCAAAATTCCTATTGCGCTCATGATGGCCTCATTGCATGAAATTTATTACAAGTTAAAATTACCTTTGGAGATGTTATTGATAGATCATAGCAACAGTTCACATGGCTAATGTTGCCATTTTGCTCTGGAGAAACATACATTCCTCTGAGGAAGTGTGAGGTATGTCTTAGCGTTTTGAATATACCTTGAAATGATCCAGTAAATGCGTTCTTAGCTCTAAATGTTACGAACAATTGGCTTGTAGCAGTTGGGGGCCGCAGCTCCGCTTGGGGCGGCGGGGCGCAGTGCAGTGCCCTGCAGCGCCCTGAGCAGCTGCCCCCCCGTCGCGCTCCCACCCGCTGCGGCGCGGCCCCGCCCCGCCTGTCGAGGGCTCTCCGGCCGCTGTTGCTGCAGCTGCCAGGCGTTTTCTGCTGGTCTTGGTTCCGGGGCTGGGGTACAATGTCTCTGCAAGGGGCGGCGGCGGCTGCTGAGGAGGTGATTTTCTATGTGAATGGAAGGAAGGTAAGCGTTGCCCGGAAGGAGTGTGGAGGAAGGGGGGCTGCTGCTCCAGAAGTAGCCACGAAGGGTGTGGGTACAGATTTGGTTTCGTCAGACTTCGTCCTCATGGTAGTATAATTGAATCCTCGCACAAACCTCCAGAAGCATTCCTTTCCGTCTGCCCCTTTGCTGAGTAAAAAGGTATTTTATCTAGCTCTCTTCTGCGTACAGCAAGTGCTGGGAGAAGCAGCAGAGGAGGACAAACATGCCCACAACATCCCGTTTTAGCTACCTCTGCTGCGTTTGGGGGAAAAATGCATCAAAGTGAAATGGACTTTCAGCTGGGTATCAGATTTGGCTCGTGAGCAGTTTTTAGTTTCTATGTATCTGGCTTCTCATCTTTGATGGTATTAGAGAAGAGATTTTCAGAGGCACAACAAAGTCAGCAAGATTCAAATACTGAAATACAGACCGTTGGCCGACATAAAAATAATATTGCAAAAAGACAAACTGTTGATTCAGTGCAACTGGGAGGAACTAGCTGATTCTAACCAATGGAATAAGAAATACTCTAATCGATCAAGAATGTAGGCGTTTCGATTGCTCTCTGTTGTTACTCTATTAAGGTGAGTGAAAGTTCATATAAATAAAGCTGTAAGAAAAGTTACTGCTGCTGATAGCCTTACAGGCTTCCTCCAGTGTTCATCTTAGTACTGCCAGGGAGACTCTAAAATCTGCAAAACATTAATTCTTTATGCTGTGCTGCCTCTATTGTAGCAAAGTCCTGCTGCATTTTCAGTTGTAGCGTGACTGAAGGTAAATTCCCTCAGTATGACCTTTCACTGAGCAGCAGTTATTTTTAGTAGTTGCAAGGTGCCCTAGCTCATTTTTCCTGGGAATACGTATGGCTGAGAGGGAATTTTTAGAAGGAGCCCAAACTCTCCTGTGGTTTTTGGCAATTGATCTACTTCTCTCAGAGGGAACTTAAGAAGGATTCTCTCCTGGCTTTGTGAGAACATAGCCTGTGCCCCAAATTTTGCAAAGCCTTGGTTTCTAAGTTAAATCTTGGTTTTGATTTTTTACTGCAGATAATAGAGAAGAATGCTGATCCTGAGCAAATGCTGTTGTCTTATCTGCGAAAAAGATGTATCCTTTTCTTGACTGTTCCCTTAAGTCACTCAGTTGAAAGCTTTATTTGAGCAAAATTCTCATAAATAATTAAAAGGTGATTTACCAAGTTAGGGAAGTTGTGACTTTATTAAGATAAAACAACTATATTAAATGTTGTGTAATTCTTAAGCCAGAGACTCTTCAGTGACCTGCTGTATTTTTAACCTAGTTTCCTAAACAAACAGTAATGCCATCAGGGATGTGAATGTGTGTATCTGTGTTTGTCCCCTCTTCCCCCTTAAAGAAACCTAAGAACCCTTTGGGCTCTATATTAAAACTTGTCAGAATAGGAGTCTCCAAGCTATGTAGAAGTTTGTCTCCTAGAAAAGGGAAAACCTTGCGCGGACAACCTGAGTCTGATGGAATAGGAGTCTCCAAGCTTTGTAGAAGTTTGTCTCCTAGAAAAGGGAAAACCTTGCATGGACAACCTGAGTCTGATGGAATTTTGAGGTAATATTTTTTTATATTTTAAGAATTTCAGACAGAGTCCTAAACTCAAAACCCAGGTTTACTAGTCTGTAAATATGAGCAAGTATGTTTTTAAATCAGAAAAAAAAATAAATTAGTTAGACAAGACAGAAGTTGAGAGAGTTAGAGCTCTCACCCTTGCAGTTTTGTCTGTAGACAAGGTTCTTTCCTCCAGTCTTGGTTTCAGTCCACAGTTTTCTGGCGTTTCTGGGTTGCTACAGATAGTGCAGCACTTGCTCTAATCTTTTCCTCTCTTTACTATTTTGGAGGCCTGACCATGTGTCTGCTCTCAAATGCTCTTAGCAGTTTGCCAAAATCAGCTGCGACACAAGCTTATTCCCAGCATTCGTGAAGCTGTTGCATAGTACTCTGAACACGTGTAGGGACTCACAGCCAGGAGCAGGGAGCAAATGTGGGGAAGAGCAGAATTTCTCATTTTTTGCAGCTTCCTAGACTGTCTCAGGAAACATACCCCTCACCAGGCAAGGGATGTACTGTATACTATAGAATTCACATGGTAGAGATTTTATTTGTCTCAAAAAAAAAGTTGAGTGGAGACATGTTTGTTACTGGTCAGTGATAAGGAGGAGTCTGGAGCAGACTAGGTTGCTGTAGTTATTATTCTTCAGTAATTTGAACAACTTCAGACTCCATTTGACTATAGAAGTAGCTCAGTACCAGCTCTGTCATGAGTTGTACTTCATTGGTCAAAGCACTTTGGTGAGTGAAATAACGTAATTTTGTCCTAACTTGCTCTGACACCTTGAAAAGTCATTTAATGTTTCTGGATCCTTGTACCCTGCTTATAAAATGAGTATAAGAATAACTTGTTTTCAGGAGTGAGTTTCACCATACAGTTTAAATGTTAACTTGTAGTGTTCCTGCCCTCTGTTGCTCGTTTCTGTGTACTATTCCCTGAGATGCACCTGCCCAGCTCTGTCTGAGACCACTCTATTCCTTTTCACAGTAAGCCTCCCCATATAGTAGCTAGGGGGACTGCTAACTTTGGTGAAGAGACAAAAATCAATGGCAGGGAACAAAAATACAGAGCAGGACTATCTAATGCTGATGTTGCCAAACTCTTTATAACATGACACGATTGCCTGAGTGAGTGTGAGGAACTTCAGTGTCTTGCAGTAATGTGTTTTATAATGGCAAAGTACAGTATAATACCTCAGTAAGCATACTGTTGTATTTTTTTTGTGGGAATTGGCACATTAGACCACTGTTAATAACTGGAAGGCCTGTTGTGAATTAGCAAGTAAATAGAAGCACAAGAAGAAAAGAAATTTAACCTTAAAATCTATTTGCTTTATGTGTGAAGGGGCTCTGTAAAGCCTTTTCCAGTGGAAAATGTGGTAGAGCTTATTTGGATGAGACCTTAAAGCAATACACACATGTCAAAGCTTTTCTGTAAGTGGAGAGTGATAACCTTCATGTTGACTAACATTTTTCGCTTTTGATGATGTGGTGTGAAAAGAAGACAGCCTGTTTACACTTCATCATTCCCAACTCCTGCTAGACAGTTCTTTTCCTGCATCTTGTGCCATCTGTGGAGTTCCTCAGACTTCTCTGCGTACTAATTCCACTCAGTAGGCCAGCAGAAAACTAACCCAGGAGAAAAAAAGCCTTTCAACTGGATTAGAGAGTCAGTTGCTGAGTAGTCAGCTCATCATTTGTTAGCTCATGGAAGGGACTGGTGGGAAAAAGACTTGGTGAAAGAGGTCATGGTTTTTGGAGCAGGTAATGTTGGGAATAGGAAGGACAGAAGATGAGGAAGAAATGGGGAGTAAGGCATCTTTTTTTGGTGGCTGTAGAACATTATCTTAGCTGTTTGTCAGTTCACAGCTTCAGATTTGCCACAGTTCCACATTCATAGAAATGAGCACTTCTCTCACAAGTATGATCTCTCAGATGAGATGCAAGGTAAAGATGCTGACTATAAAAGGGTCTTCTGGGAAAAACTAGAATATTTGGTTCAGTGTTACACTGGAAAATCAGATATGTAGGCATTTTACCCTTTACATGTTTGTTCCTTTCATATTTTCACTTGGATAGCTATTTTTCACTTCCTCTTTCTGTCCCAATTTACTACTCTTCCAAAAGAAGTCAGAATCAAGTTTTCTGTTTTATTTGAAACAGGATTTTGGTCATGTCATTCCTTAGCTTCAATCTTAATTTCACTGAAAATTTTAATCCAACATGGAAAGGAGTATGATACATGCACTGTCATGCCAAACCAATTCTGTGTTCCTTGGCAGTTCAGGAAAAAAGGTGACCCCAAGCTTTTGAACAGAATAAAGACCAAAATTAAACCTGATAATGTTTGGGTTTTTTTCCCTAATGACAGCATTTTCAGTCCGTCTTACAGGAACTAAGTATGGCTGTGGAGGAGGTGGCTGTGGTGCCTGTACGGTGATGATATCAACTTATGAGCCAGCTTTGAAGAAGATACGGTATCCTTAACATAAATTTTGAAAACCACAGAGAATATGATGGTTGTAGATACCACTTCCAGATACGAAACTGTAAGAACAAAGTTGTAAAATCTGTACTTGTTAGCAAAAGAATCCAAAGGAAGAGTCACTTTAATCCAAAAGAGAGTGCTGTAAAAATTACTGTTAATTCAGCTGAAGTACCATGCTCAAATACTTAATTTGCTCATATATGCTGACAGCTCCTTCACGGAGTTTTTTCTTTAGGAGCTATACATTTTTAATACCCTTTGTATTGACCACTGGAATGTGACTCCTGCCTGCAGCTCTCTCTCATATGACTGATGGGAAGATACACCCATCTAGACCCTCTCTACACCCAACTCACAAAAAGGACTTTAAAACTCAAAAACTGGTTTAATTAAGCTAAAAACTGGTATAAATTACTTTTCAATCGAGGAAAATTCCAGTAAAATTCTTACATGGTAACATGTCATTGTCAATTGAATATTCTCTTAGGTGGGGAAAAAACTAAAAATGTTCCAGTTGTTGCTTTTGACAGTTGCGTTGCACTGAAATGCAATGAAAACGTTTCAAGTTATTATGAATGTTGAAATTAAAACAGAATGACACTTGAAACATTTCAACAATAATAAAAAAAAATTAAAAAACCATTTTATTACTAATGATTAAAAGCTTTCAAGAATTTTCATTTCAGTATGTTGTTCCTATTTAGAATGGTATTTATTTTACATCAGAATTTCCTTTGGGTGAGAACTTTGCTTACAAATTTGCAGCAGTAATTCTTTACTTCCTGCAAACAACACCAACCCTCTCTTCCTCATCCTTCTCCTCCAAAACACACTTGATAGGTAGTTTGTGGGTGTGAGAGACAAAAGGACAATTAAAAAAGATGGAAGTATTAAAGAAGATATAAGTTCTACAGAACTGTCTTCATAGATACAGTTTTTATACTGAGGACAACAGACACAGCTAATAAATGGTCCCTTCTGTAAAGCTTATTATCTTCTTATTCCAAATTATAATAATGAGTGCTTTATAAGTGTAAACTATGTCTTGATTGACTGCAAAATAGTATCAATGCATCTTTATTATTAAAAAATAATATTAATGTTCGTTATTGTCCTTTATGTTCCAAAGACATTATTCAGCAAATGCATGTTTGCTTCCCATTTGCTCCTTGTATGGTGTGGCAGTGACCACAGTGGAAGGTGTTGGAAGTACAAAAACTAGGGTTCATCCAGTTCAGGTGAGAGTACAGTATCACTGTGTAAAAGGATTACTGATTTATTCCTTTGTATGGGCTGGCTTGAGTGGCAGTGCTTTTAGGCATGGGAGTTTCACATGATTATTATTCTCCCTGCTAACTGATGACAGAACACAAGTTTCTGATTGATCAAGGCTGATGAGATAGGACTCATGGTGGATCTTGCTTTAATACTGACAGCCTGATCGAATAGTTGGTATGTAGGATCTGTTGGCATGGATCAGGCTTGTGCTCTGATTGGACTAATGGTGCATCTTGGAGAATACCCCTTTAGCTGACGTTTTAATATGAATGGAAAACAGAAGTCCACTGAAGGTTTATTAGCTTTCTTAGTAAAGTGTGCCTGGGCTTAACACCCAAAATAATTACTCTTATTTGAGATTGCTTACATTGTTTTATGTTAAAAGTCTGATTTACTGTTAAGACAACGTTTAGTATCATGTCTCCCATTCAAGAGAAAGTTCATTAGAATGATCATAGCACTGGAATGAGTGCTGTTTGTGTTGTTTCATTTCAGGAAAGGCTTGCCAAGTGCCATGGCTCCCAGTGTGGTTTCTGCACCCCTGGAATGGTGATGTCCATATACACTTTGCTAAGAAACCACCCAGAACCAACTTCAGAGCAGATTATTGCAGCTCTGGCTGGTAAATATTGCCACTTTTTAATTTGTAGGTATATCCTTGAACCATTTTATGCAGATATTTCATGTATGTGAGTGCATGTCTGTGTGAGTACACATGCATGCATGTAGTATCTATGTACTCTATACAGATTGTGCTTCCCAGCAGAGTTGGTACTGGATACAGACCTTGTATTTCCTGCCATTCTTTTATCCTGAGAAATGAAGCACAGAGCTGTGAATTGTTTCAGAAACAGGTGTTCAAAATATCCCCATATGTGTGTTTTGAAGTGCTTTAAATCAGATGTGGAAAAATGATGGTGTCTTGGAGAAGTAGCTGCGTTTGAAGGTCTCTGAGATTCTGTTACATCTGGAGTTGAGAATATCATAAGCCTCACAGGAAAGTTCCTTTGTGGTAGGAATAAAATGGTCAAATAAGATAGAGAGCTGCAGACCTTCGTCACAAAGGGAAAGTATAAGCATTTTATTGTAGGTAAAATAGCCTTCTGTCATATGTTATGCCCTAGAGTCACAGTGAATCCAGAGGCATCTCCTGTTACTATGAGGTGAACTTAGATGGAGGTGTAACACTAACCTCCTTCACTATTAGAACTAAGTCAGAGGCAAAGAGAAACACATTTTAGTGGATGAAGAATATTGTACAGTTTCTTACGGTCCTGCATGCTAAGCTGTAGTCAACATTCCCATTAGTGCAGCTCTCAAATATTTCATACTCCCCTTGGAACAATAGCCTTTTTCCTCAGGAGCTTTTTCCTCAGATGCAGAGTCCTACATCTTGTGACACTGATCTTTTTTGTCTTTTGAAGAGCTAACACTTCTCCTTAAGCTTCAAAACACAAACCTCATATAAAGACATGACATTTAAAAGCCACGTACTTTAGAACAAAGCTTTTTCTTACTGATTTCCTTTTTTCAGGGAACTTGTGCCGCTGTACTGGATATAGGCCGATCCTAGATGCCTGTAAAACCTTCTGTAAGGTAAGAAGCAGCAATGATAGTAGTACTAGATTGTGCCCATTAGTGTATATGTATACAAACCGGCAAGATCTTCATTAAGATTATCTCTTTCCTTTGTTAAGAGACATAGGTCTGAGTAAGGTGTATAGTGGCCTAACTCATTACAAAAATCGATTAACACAAATTAACTTAGTGTGTGGATTATGAAGAGTAATCTGAGATAACTCCATGTGTTTTACTGTGGGTCAGTACTGCCATAAATAAAAGCAGAATTTGGATGCGTTCTTAGTAATTTATCATGTAATGCAACATGTCAGAAACCTACAGTGAAAGAAATGGGAGAGTGAACAATGGGTAAAAGAGATAATGCAGACCATCTATGTGTGCTCTCACAAGGTCAACTGAATTTCATAGTATGGATTATTTTGTATTAAGAACTTCAACATCCAATGATTTTAAGTTATTTTTTGAATATCACTTCTTTACTCTTCCAGTTTAGCTTGTTGTTTAACTTCATCTAGAACTTCACTGAAATATAAAGACTGTTAGCAGCTTAAACAGGCTTTAACTCATTGCCATTCTGAACAATATTTAGCTAATGGAATATTCCTACTTTAGGAATCTGTTTGTTGTCAAAGAAAAGCAAATGGAAAGTGCTGCTTGGATCAGGAAGATGATTTGTTTGACAAGGAAGAGAAGGTAGGGTTTTAAATATTTTACCTGTCCTATTTTTAGGTATAAAACTTAAAGTAAGAATATTGCATGGCTTTTTTCTTGTAATTAAAGTAAACACAGTATACCATTTTTCCCCTCCACCTTGTTCACTTCATGTAATATTATTTGTAAAATAAGATACTTTATTATTCCTTGCAAGAAATGTGGAGATATTTCTAAAAATTAAGTATTCTTTCTGTATATTTTATGAGGAGTTGATGATGTGGCATATAGTTGGTATAAGACAGTTTGACAGCTCTCCAGAGCTGAGATTTGAGCAGTTCATTAAGTTCAGGAATATTGATGGTCTGAGCTCTACTCATACACTGAACATCATATTCTGCAAGGAAACAGAGCATGTGTGGAACTGCCTTAAATCAATGATCAGTGATGATCTGAATGTAACTACTGATTTCTTAGGAATCTGACTGCTGGCTTGAATCAGAGGAACTGATACACTCTGAAAAATCAGTGTTACAATTGTAATTTTATATTAAACCTCTTATCCATATGAATATTTGACTTTGTTCTCAATTTTCTTTCAGTAATGTCTGATCTACTTCTTTGCTTTTTGAGTACTGTGAACAGGCATGACATCAGCTACTTTCTCATAGCAGCACTACAGAATGCTGTAGTTAGTCTTTCAGTTTCTTGTTTCTACACTGTCATTTGTGTTAGTGGACCTCAATAAACTGTTATGAACAATTCCTTCTCCTCAGCAACTCCAAATGATGCATGGTAATTTAGCACCAAATCCAAATGCCAATAGAATTGCTAATTTTCTACTGACTTCAGCAGGGCTCTCATGGTTTGTTCTTGGTTTTTGTTTGGGTTTTTTTGGATTTAATGATGAGGGAAAATTCTTGGCCTTTGCTTGCTTTCTTTCTTTTTAAGGTTTCCACCAGACTATTTTCAACAGATGAATTCCAGCCCTTAGATCCCACCCAGGAGCTTATATTTCCTCCAGAACTAATGGTAATTTTTGCTGCTTATAGAGTAGTCTTTTAGCTATGTCCTTTCCATAGTAGTCCATAGTTCAGAACTCATTCTGACGTTCTGCTTTGCAGGAATTAATCAGAAGAAATGTCATAGTGTTTTATTATAAATCCAAAATCATATTCCTTTTTTTTTCTGATTATCTTACTGAATATTCACACACCAAAAATTGTGCTATTGGGAAAATGAAATTGCATAGTTAGGTATTAGGTGAGAAGACAAGTAACCTAAACTGGGTTTTCAGTGCAGCACCTGAAGATACAAATGCTTATTGGCAAACGGAATGGGAAACACACTAACATTGGCAAAGCAAAGCATTTTCTCTATTTTGTGGCTTAATAGTTTTGTTGGTCTTTTCTGTCAAAATGTCAGTCTCAGGTAGCTGCCCAGACAAGGGAGTGTTTGCCTTCAGTGATTGAAGTATAACAAAGATATAAGCAGCTGAAATAAGGGTACTGGAATGGAAAGTGTCAGGCATCCTTAATTATTGACAGTAGTATTTGCCCTAGAATAACTGAAAGCTGTTTTCTTTACATAACTATAGTATTAACTAAAAAGATTGGACCAGATGATCCTTGAGGTCCCTTCTAACCTGGCATTCTATGATTCTCTGTAACTAGCTGGCTGCTTATGGATAAGGGTTGATAATTGTGGTACAGGAGTTCTTGACCATGTATTTGTACCACCAGTAGTTCACAAGGTATTTCCAGGTGATCAGTGAACAGCACTAGAACAGCCAGAGACCTCCACATGCATGCTTAATCTAGAAAGGGATGCTGCTGACAGTGTCATTGATGACCTCATAGCAAGCTAAGTGTGCAAATACCTCCCTAAGTATTTTTTAATCACTTTTCTAATAATTTCAGCAATTGCAGGATCTATTCCTACATGTTTTGCTTGGGGGCTGTTTATTACCACCATTGGAGTGAATTGAAGGTGTTTCACCCAAGCAGTCTAGAAATTCACCACTGTGCAAAGTGCATAACAGTCCCATTACTGTCCAATTTTGAAGGATTGAGTAGAACTGCCATTGTTGAAGAACTTCTTTTGACTTTGTCTAGTGTCTGTTAGACCCTTTACCTATCTATATGTCTGAATGTTTAAATCTGCCGTATTTCCCCATCAGAGAATGGCTGAAAATCAACCAAAAACTCTGTTTTTTCATGGGGAGCGAATGACATGGATTTCTCCTGTAAGCTTAGATGAATTACTGGATCTGAAATGTGCCCACCCCAAAGCACCTCTTGTGGTTGGGAACACCAGTGTGGGTATGTATACAATCAGAATGGCTCCTGTCGCTATAGTTCCAGTGTGCATAGGAGGAGCAGGATTATGTTTATTACCACTCTTTTTGCATTTTCATCCTTAAGCTTACTCTCCACTATGTTGAAGTTGTCATTATCAAACATGTCTTTCCTCTATGTCTGTTTCTATCTGGTAGGACCTGAGGTGAAATTTAAAGGCGTGTTCCATCCAATTGTTATTGCTCCTGCAAGGATCCCGGATCTGAATGTGGTGCAATACACGGATGACGGTCAGTAGACTTTACTTTGTTCAGACATAAGAGATTCTTCTGCAGTGAGGGATGGTTCTCCATTTTCATAGAATCATCGAATGTGGGGGGTTGTAAGGGACCTTTAAAGGTCATCTAGTCCAGTCCCCTCTGTAGTATGCAGGGACTTTTTAAACTAGATTAGGTAGCTCAGAACCTCGTCAAGCCATGCCTTGAATGTTTCCAGGGATGCGGCCTCCACCACCTCTGTGGGCAACCTGTTCAGTGCTTCACCACCCTCATAGAAAAGAACTTTGTGGTATCTAATCTGAATCTACCCTGCTCTAGTTTAAGACCATTGCCCCTCCTCCTATTGCTACACACCCTTGTAAAAAGCCCCTCCCCAGCTTTCCTGTAGGCTCCCTTCATGTACTGGAAAGCTACCAGAAGGCCTCCTTGGAAGCCTTCTGCTCTCCAGGCTGAACAACCCCAACTCACTCAACCTGTCTTTGTAGGAGAGGTGCCTCCAGCCTTCTCGTCATTTTTGTGGCCCTTCTCTGGACTCGCCCCAATAGTTCCATGTCCCTCTTGTGCTGAGGACTCCAGAACTCAACACAGTACTCCACATGGGGTCATGTGAGAGCAGAGCAGAGGGGGAGAATCACCTCCCTTGACCTGCTGGCCACACTTCTTTTGGTGGCTCAAGGTGGCTGTGGCCGATATCCCAGTGCATGATATAGCTTTAGCTTCATGACACAGTGCAGTACTGACCAGCAATATTATCTCGGGCCCTATTAGTCGTAACAGTGCAAGGATAATTATTCTAGTAATACTGGTTCTGGTGCTAAGTTATGCAATATTTGCTTTATGGTATCTGTACCATGCTATGCTGTATAGCAGAGAGAGACCCATGCAGAACCAGAGAGTGAGTTAGCAACATTGCACGCTTGTCTACATTTTAAAAAAGGCTGTGATTAAACTGGCGTAGCTAATATTCATTTACTAATCTTGTTCTCAATCATAACAGCATTAATTATTGTAAATTAAAAATTTTGTACCTTAGTTTATATATTTCAGATGAGCATGGAAATTTTTTTTGTTAAAATCAGATTAAGTTTTAGTTTTGAAATAAACTTAATATAATAGCCTAATTTAATTAAATTATGTTGTGCAAGCTCGCTGCAAAAGTTTTAGGAAAATGAAACACTGCAAATGATGAAATTACTTCCTATATGCCTGAAGCCACTTTTTCAAAGTGGTAAATTTTATTTGACAGTTCTGTCATTGCATTTAGAGTATCTTTTCATTTCAGGTCAGTCATCCAGTTCTAGTCAATGACTAGTTTGTTCTTAGCTGAAAAGTGGTTGGAAATTGAAAGGAAGTAGAGAGAATGTTTACTGCTTCTTACAATCTGTAAATAAAATCTAGTTACAGGAAGGTGAGACTTATTAGTTCTAAAATAGGAGATAAGCAGTTTAGTTGCCAGCCAGAAATAGTATTTCCTCTCTTTAAAAAAATTTAAATGCAAAACATGTTTTGATTAATTTTTTGTTTTAAATACACAACATTTAGTATTACTTTACTTGGCTGGTAAACAGCCATTTAAAAAGCATATATATTTTCTAGTGTTCATTCAAAAATTCGTACATTATATAAAAAATTATATTAATAATTTTTAATAGAAAGACACTGTTTACCATTTTATAATACTGAAATTTTTACAAAGTATACACTTTTAAAAATATAAATACTTGAATAAATGCATATAGTTATAGGATATCTTTCTAGTGGGAGAAAAAAATACCATATTCAGTGTAAGGACTGTTTGGGTTTTTTTGCAAATATTACCTACCCATACCTTAGGAGAATAATCACAATGTACATATTTAAAGCAAGACCAAATTATGATGAAAATCATGTTTAAAAGTAGGAAGAGCCTTTTTAAAAGCATTTCAAAGCTGACTCACCTGTGGGTGAAACATCACCTACACATTAACTCAGTCAAAGCTGATGCAAGAGGAGCAGTTGGAAGGTGCAGCTGGAAGCAGAGAAGGGATCTCCCTTTTAGTAGAAGCAGTGAGCTATTAGCACAATTTCATCATTTCATGACATTTTACCCTCAGGCTCTTGAAATGAAAAGTCACAGCACCCTTGGTATGCAAAGGCCCCTCTGCTTGTATCTGCCTGTATCCACATGAGCATTCTCAGTTCTACGGTCTGAACATAGTTTAAAACCCAGGCAACAGAGCAATGTGCCCATTACACTTTCATAATCTTTTGGTTACAGGATTAATTCTGGGAGCTGCCAGCAGCCTCTCTGTAGTGAAAGACATCTTGACAAATGCAATCTCAGAGTTCCCTGAAGAGAAGACAAAGGTTTTCTGTGCTGTCTTGCAGCAATTAAGAACGCTGGGTGGAGAACAGATAAGAAATGTTGCTGTATGTTGTGCATTACTTGCAATAACACTTGTAACAAATTGTAACAAATGTGAAATTGCTCATAATCACGTGTAAAGTTTGCAATTCTAATTCTGTTTTTAGCAGTGAATTTTCTGTCAGTATGTCTTTTTTGAGCTTTCAATATGTTTAATTTTTTATATAGGCAGCATGTTATATTGTTGCTTAACAAAAAAATAGAAAAGTGATGGAAAGAGGTGACTTTTCTTTTTTTCAAGTCATTAGGTGGAAACGTCATAAGTAGAAAATCAACCTCAGACTTGAATCCTGTTCTGGCAGCCAGCAACTGTATGCTCAGTCTGGCTTCAAGAGGTAAGTGGAGATGTAGTAGAGCCAGAGGTATTGTATGGGCAGAGGGGAAATAACAGTAGGTGTGGATTTCTCAACCCTTTTCCCACTCACAAAAGATCACATCTGCAATTTGCACACAAAGAACATGTAAAATATTCTCATGTAATGGATAAACATTCTGACCAACATGATCACATGTATTTCTGTGGGCAGTGAATTTCAGAATCACAGAATCATTCTGGTTGGAAAAGACCTTTAAGATTACTGAGTCCATCCATCACCCAACTCTACCGAGTAAGTGCTAAACTGTGTCTGTAAGCACCACATCTACACCTCTTTTAAACACCTCCAGGGGTGGTCATTCAACCACCTCTGTGGGTGCCTGTTGCAGTATTTCATAACCCTTTCAGTGAAGAAGTTTCTTCTAATATCCAATCTAAACCTCTCCTGGCACAACTTGAGGCCATTTCCTCTCGTCCTATGACTTGTTAATTACTATAAGTACTCATCAAACCTCACAATTTGAGAAGCTGTATGCTACCTCCCCACCTCCCTGGTAGTTTGTTGGTGTTTTTTTCTGTAATTGATGCTTTGCCCTGGTTTTAAAATCATCCTCTGGCCCTGAGAAGAGCTCTGGCTTCTCGTTCCTCACAGATTCTTATCTGATACAGGAGTCAGTGGTCCAGCACCTTTTTCCCTGTGGATTTCCTCAGGTTCCTTCCATAGCTGCATGGATACTCCCCTCTACCTGCTCCTTTTCTTGTGCACTGCCTTACCATTTGAAGGTTGATGAAATTAGTGGTAAACATGAGCACATGAGCTATTTGGTGGCCTGGAGTTCCATACTCTCCCATAAGGCTTATGTCCTTTATGCCCTTGATCCAGACATGTGCTTGTTGCTATTTCAGACCATGTAATACTCCACTGAACACCTTGAAACACATGTGCTTTAAAGGTTTGTTTCTGAGCCAGTATTTGTTGGAACAAATACACAAAAACTTAGGCTGTGTGATTTTGTTTACTTCTTCCTGCATAGTTTGACATTGAGAGGAAAAATACCTGTCAGAATGTTGTTGTGACAAGTGAAAGTAAAAACATTTGCATCTTCTTAACAATCCTAATAATGTGCCTGCTTATGTGAGTGATGAATAGGATCACTGATTGACATATTTTTCTGTTCAAGTTCTGGCAGAACTTTCCTGCTGGGGGAGAGTGTTTTAGCTGTTTCTACAGGTTTTCGACATATTTCTTTACCAAATGGTAGCCAGTGAAACACAGAAAAGTGGATTAAATAAAAAGTGAAAGAAAAGGAGATTGCAGAAACACTATTTGTTTTTAGTATTTATTTTAGATCACAGCATAAGAGAAAATGCTCCTTCCTAGATCCTGTCAGGCTCACAGGTGGGATTGAACAATAATCTTTATGTATTCTGGGATGGAATTGCAAAGGCAGAAATCCAAAAGCACCAGTGCTGCTGTTCTTAACGCTGTTGTATTTCAGATTCACACTTCAACAAAATAAAATACCTTTACTAAAGTTTTGCTGTCCTACTAGTTATGTTAGAGAAATGCAATTTTAATGCTAAATGATGTTCCAGGATTAAAAGGTTACAGTGTCATCATCACAGGTAACCTGAAACTTGCTGTAAAGCAGTCAGTCTTGAAGTATCATGTTCATTGAATGTGAGGGGAGTATTTTAATATATGAGCCTTTTTAAAATGGCACAGAAGATTATCTGGATACAGAAAGTCTTGTGATAGGTCAGGGCTACTGCAAGATAAATATTGTCTAGTAATAAGAATTTATTTAAAAATGCATTGGGCCCCTTAGGTAGCATGTGAAAAGTACAAAGGACAGAGAAGACTAGTAAAAAATACACTTTGGCTTAATCTATTAAACACACATGGTTAAATTCCACACTGGTGAATCACTTGCCATCTGTACAATGTTTATGCCTCTTGTGTTCTTGAAGAACAACTTGACAGTTGTGTTACTGGTACAGTTGAGGTCCCACCAACAAAACTTCGGGAGCCAGTGGAGCTTGTTTAATTAACAGAATCAAGTGTATGTGTTAAGATGTTTTATTTCTAGAAGTCTTGCCAGCTTAACTGCATAGTGATATTGACAAACCCAGTGTAGCATAGGTGAAGTTTAAGTATTCAAACAGCTCTTACAGATTGCTTGCAGAATTTTATCCCCTTCCCTTTTGAAAATCTCATCTTTAATAGTATATATAATAGAAGGACTAACATAGTCACTTTTAGAATAATCTACCAAAAAAAGAAAGGAAGAGACAACAGCATTTGTTCCCTTCTGGACTCCGAGAAGTGTTCAGGATCTCAGAACTAACAAAAAAAAAAGCAGCAGCAGTTTTATTCCACATTCATTATGTTTTAGAAGGAAAGATAGTGATGGCAGCAGCTGCAGAGATTTGGAACAGATTGACAGAAGTGGGGATGGGTTCATTGTGTTAGTATTGGAAGGGAGGATTATGGAATGGGGAGCAATCTCTGGGCACTTTCTTAGGACTCCAGTGTTATGATAGTATGGAAGATGGAACAGTCATTTGTGTTTATAGAGCGTACCACTGATCACTTATTATGCAAACTTTGCAGTTATTATTTGCTCAGGAAGGCTGCAGGTATTTCTTGCCAATTTAAATATGATTGATATATGTTCATTGCACAATTTTACAGAAGTTTCTGGATTTGTGATTTTTTTTCAGGAAGAAAGCGACAGATTCCTTTAAGTGATATTTTTGCAGACGGAGTTGGTAACAATACCATTGCACCAGAAGAGATCTTAGTCTCTGTCCATGTTCCCCATTCTAGGAAGGTAAGTTACTAGTTTGTTTAGATTTGCTGTATGCAGAGTTGAAGACTATTAAATAAAGAGCAGGAGGGGGTATCATCTCTATGTTAAAGTAACACTATTACTGCTTACTTTCTGAATTCCTTACACTTGATCCTGCCAATGCCATACTATCTCCTAGGTTCAGCCAAAAAACACAACTCAGCAGGTAGCTGATGGTATACAAAGAGTGATATTCAGACCAAAGTTACCCTAGAATAATGCAGGAAGTACCAATTGCCTAGACCCCCTACAGAAAGTGGTCTTGGGCAAGCTGCCATAGTCCTCTCCAAGCAGGCTGCTCACCTGTGATATGCTTGGCATCAGGCATGTAAAGCATTGTCATCTCGACTGTTTTTCTTAAAATGAGGTAGGATTGGACATGTGTGGTGCTCCCATAAATGTTGCTGAACTGAACAATACTCTTTAACAGGTGTGGTGTTTGCAAGAGTGGGTATAGACTCTTATAAGAGAACTATGAGTCATGTTATTTCAGTACTTAAGTTTGGCAACACTTAGAAGCCTCGAAGCTTTTGGTCTTGTTATAAATGCAACTCCACAAGATCTCTGTCTTCCAGCTATCTATTGCAAAAAAATCTAGGTCATCTGAACTGCCTAGATAATGGAGGATTGGATATGGGCTGCTAGAAAATCGAAGATGGTAAAGCTACTGAAAGGTCAAGAGAGTGAAGTGTATGGTCTTGAATGCCCCGGAAGTTGCATTTATGCTCTTAATTTTTTATTCTCTTGCTTCATGTAGTGCAATAACAAGTTCTGCTTTCAGATACTTCCATGCCTGCAGGTTACCCATTTCTGTCTGATTTTGCTCAGGGGGAGTTTGTCTCTGCATTTCGACATGCACCAAGACGGGAGAATGCTCTCCCAATAATCAATGCTGGGATGAGAGTCCTTTTTGAAGAAGGTACAGACATAATAAAGGATTTAAGCATTTTCTATGGAGGTGCTGTCTCAACCACAATCTGTGCAAAACAAACCTGTTGGACACTTATCGGAAGGTACAATTTCTCTGCCTTCTCTATATGTCTGAATAAAGAGACTTGGAGAACTTGTGTGTACTTTCTTGGAGGATGAAAGTACAGAAAGATTTCACTTGCTTGGCTGATGCCTGGCACGTTCAACTGAATGATCTGGGCAAACCTTAATGATGACTTTTCAGAATCATTACATTTTGAAGTCTGCATATGGTTGTGGCTCCGGTGTGAAGTATGCAGAGCACGATGAGATACGCGCTGTGAGATAGGTGGGTGGGGTATATATACATGGTCGGTTGTGCACCTGAACCCAAGCATTGGTAAATTATGCTGTGTCCTGTAGGTTTGATAATCCCCTAGTGTCCTTGTTCTTGAGTCCCTCTGTTTGGCTATAATAGATAAAAAGTTTGAGAACTTCAGACGTGCCAAATAAAATTAGGAGCACAAGTCAAGCTTTAACCTTTTCGATATCTCTTCATCTGCAAGATCCTAATAACCTCTGAAGTTAATCCCTGACATTCCCTCCTGCTTTGCAGTATTTTTCCAAGTTTTAGAGGAAAAAAATTGCAAATAATTAAAGCAGTATGAAACCATTTATCTAAACAGTCTCACTGGTCTGTTTTACCATTTAATATGCAACTGTTTCACTAGTTGAAGTACTCATTATTTTTGCTGCTTTACATTATTAAATTTATTCTAACATTTAGATTTTGATATCTAGGGTTGTATAACTATGGAGAATTAACCTTGTGTTGAGATACTTCAAGGAGACAGCCTTTTCAGAAAATGTAACTACCATCCAGTGCTAATCAGATCCCTTGAAAGCATCTACAGTTTGCATCAATGTAATTATCTGCTTTTCTTCAAATATAGGAAGTATTGGCAGAACAGTGGTAATCTCTAAGACCCTTAAATCAGCTTTAAAGCTGTAGTAGGTTTTATTTTTTTATTGTTTGTTTATTTTTAAAAGGCAGACATAGTACTCAATTCCACTGAATTAAGGGACCTCACTTCTGTGAGCAACACTGAAGTAACCTGTTTTCAAAATTGCAGACCATTATTAGAATAAGTGTTTTGGCTTTATTGTAAGCAGGATTATGCCTGTGGTCCATGGTACAAATGTATTACTGCCATTTGTATTTATTCTTTTGAGTCCTAGTCTGATTGTATCTGTTATTTTTCCTGACAGACATTGGAATGAACAAATGTTGGATGAAGCTTGCAGACTAGTTCTTAAAGAAATTGCTCTTCCAGCCCCAGACAGTGGTGAAAAAATAGAGTATAAGAAAACTTTGATAGTCAGTTTCTTCTACAGATTTTTCCTGGAAGTATTGCAGTCATTAAAGACAATGGTAAATTAGTTCATATCTGCTTTGGTGCAAGCAAATTAAAGGATTTTTTTTTTTTCATCTGTTGATGCTTACAATTTGTACAATGTGCTAAATATTGTCTTTGGGGTTCAGATTTACAGAATGTAAGCACTAGTCTCCCAAAGCGGTTGACGGAGAAATGCCCATGTAACCTTTAGGTGCTCAGATATCTTTACCTTGATACTAGTCTTTTAAGAAAATTGAGTGATGTTACTGCAACTATATATCAGTAGTGAGCTTATATATGAAATAAACATGTATGAGGTAATATTCCATCCATCTGTAGTTCAAAACCTAAATACACTGAATAGAAATAAAGGCTTTGGAAAGCAACTGTAGGTGTTAAACCAACCCTCCTTATATGAGTTGTTGACTGGGAGGACTCTAAAATGTCACTTCCCAACACATTCTAGGTGTAATTTACTTATTTTTTCTTAAATCTGTTCTTATGAGGAAAAATGTCCCTTTTGCTTTTTTTTTTCTGTGTTACCTTGAGCTCTGTCCTCTGAACTACCACTACTAGCTAATTTACTGTTACCAGGAGTGATTCTGTGCCAGTTTTGATCAGACCCCAGAAAACAGCTCTTAGGACTATCCCTGCTTTATGTTGCTTACTTTAAACAATTGCATTTGTTGAATCCAATATATTTTAAAATATTACTGAGTGAAATCTCAAAACTCTACATTGTTTTCAAATTGTTATTTTAGAGCCTTTCTAGTTTGTGAGAGTCTTGAAAGAATTTCCTGGATAAAAAGGTTGTATTTGCTGATTTTGTTTGTTAGCTTTTTCAATAGCAATGTTCAAAATGTGCTTTTTAGTAGTAATTCACTTTTTTTCAGGATCCTTGCCACTATCCTGGCATTCCTATGGGATATAGAAGTGTCCTACAAGATTTCAAAACCAAAATGCCCCAGAGTATCCAAATATACCAGGCAAGTGATTTTATTCTAAGATGATTTTGTGCTTTATGAGAGTGGGTAAAAAGTCACAGTTCAAGCATCACCCTTGCTGTGAAGCTCAGGTACAAATTTTTCAATGGATTTGTAGGCAACAGGCTCTTAGTGGTTGATTTTAACTGTATCTCAGTTAGGAAAATTTTGTAAAAATAGACTCATACAGTTATACTCACTTCTTCTGAACGGTTTCCTAAAGATAAATAAGCTGAATAAACTCCATTGTCAGACTGCTTAAACTTGATATATTGCAGTGTGTGACCCAATTGGAAAAAAAAAAATAGAAGAAAATAAAAAAAGATTGAAAAGCTCAAGTCTATAGCTATCGCTGCAGTATTCTTGTCTCAAGGTACACTTTTCATAATACCTCAGAGTTTTTAGGTCTTACTCTAGATTTAACAAGATGGAGTTTGTGATGGCTATCTGATCAAATTAACAAAATGATTCAAGGAAAGTCAGCAGTAGAGGGTAGCAAAGAACACCTTTTGGTTTTCTTGGGAGTAGATCGTGGTGGGAACGTCCTACAAGGATTTTTGATACTTTTATACCTATACCCTCTATACACAAGTAAAAATCTCAAGTCTTGAAAACCTAGCTAGATTTCAAATAAACATCTTTTTTTCATTTTCAGGTATTCTTTAGAATAACATTTTAGGTTTAAATACTTTAAACTTGTCCAAGTCATTATTTTCAGTGTCCTTCAGAGTTATCATCAAAGAAAAAGACACCACAGACTTACAAAAGGGGCCCAGCTCAAATGAACTAGTTCTTTATGACTTTCAGCAATTCATTCCCCAGCTGCAAGGAAGATACTAAACAACAGAAATAGAAACAATGTGTTATTCAGATCAGCTGGCGATGAGCAACAGAAATTATTTGGAAACCCAGAAAATCTGTTTCTTCACTTTACTTTTCTATCTAGTTTTTGCAAGGCCTTATTTTTGCCTGGAGTTCTTCATCTGAACATTAATAAGCTTTTAAAATTAAGGGGAAAAAAAGAATGTGTATTCTGAAAGATAAATACCTGGTCGTTCCATTAGTGGAAAAATTTAGGTGGTTCGGCCAAGACACCCATTTGAGGAACTTTAGGCAGTTAAATGAAAAATGGCTGTTCTTGGGCTTGGGCTGATAGCAGTCAGTGTGCCAGAAAGTGGAGGTGTATCCAGAACACTTGTGTAGTGGAAGCTATAGAAGAAAAAAAGTTCTGAGCTGTGAGCAATTAACTAGTTATGAATATAGAAAGGAAAAATTTAGTGTAAACGCTGACCCAGAAATTCTAAAAATGTTCTGGAAGCGGGAATCAATTAGTTGGTGTGGCAGAATTAACGGGCAACATTAAATTAACGTTCAGGAAAGACTTAGCAAAATAAGGTTAATAAGGCACCAAATTGATACACAGGCACAAGGAAATAAATTTGGAAAGTAATTATCTAAATGTTTTCTCACTGATTTACACCGATCAATTGCGATCTTTCAGTGATTAGGGTATCACTGCTAATGGCTCAAAATACAACATCAGACACTGGTGAAAAACAGCAGTCTTTTGAGAATAATTTGGAAAATTATCAAAGCTTCATGACACCAATCAGAACTCTCCTTCTGAAAAAGAAATGCTGTTTGTATCACTTTGATGTAAACAGTTAAGGAAAAAAGCCAAGTAGACAAACCTGTGGCTCTTGGTAGGCTCCTTACAAGAAATTGAAGAAATTCCCAGGAGCAAAAGTCAAGTCCTGCATCTTCATCCATTTTCAGTATTGAACCAGAAGATGATAGTATGAACTATCTGTTCCTACATCTGATTTTCTGATTGCTATAACGTGACTGTTCTTTTTTTAACTGTTTGGGGATGGGCGATGTGTGTTTTTGATTCTGCAGGACGTAGAGCCTAATCAGTCTCCTCAGGATCCCGTAGGACGACCCATTATGCACCAGTCTGGAATTAAACATGCCACTGGTGAAGCAGTTTACATTGATGACCTTCCTTCTGTGGATGGGGAGCTCTTCCTGGCTGTTGTCACTAGTTCAAGAGCTCATGCTAAGATTCTGTAAGTGTTCAGAAGTGTGTCTGAAGAAAGTGTTACTATGGATTGCTGTCTGAGATTTTTAGAGCAGACTAATGAGGTATGTGTATAGAGAGCAGCATGCCTGATACCTTCACTGGCTCAGGTGCTAGAAGCAGTATTGTTAGACTAGTAGAAGGCTCTGTTTGCATGTGTCTTACTCCACAGTAATGTACTAATAAGGTTGAACTGTATCTTGTCCATGAGCCAGCCTAGAGCTAGCCTAGGTACCTCAACAAGTGCTGAGCTGTGCAGTGGAAGCAGGCACTGAAACTTGTCTTTACCTACATAGCTTTGAAATCTCAACTTTATGCTGAAAAAAAAAATTGTTCAAAGTGTAGGAAATAGTGTTGCAACATTGCTACAAAAAGATAGCGGAGCTTATACAAGGCCTTATAGCAAAGGAAGATAGGAGGATTTTATTTTGATAGAAGACTGTTTTCACTTACATTTTCATACTGCCAAGATACAGCTATTCTAGCAGTTTGTTCAACATTCAGGCACCAAAATGCACAAACCCAAGTTTTCTGCCCAGCGTTCAGGCACCAAGACATATCCAGGTGGTCTGATCAGGATTAATTGTGATGACAGAGAGGACTGGGGCTGCTCACTATAGAGTCCATGTCATATTTACTGGGTTATGAATCAGAAAACGAAGGTTCGAGAACATGTCCCCACCCGATGAGCAAGGATGGCAAAGTAGTAATAACAGATGAGGAGAAGGCTGAGATTCTCAATGACTTTTTTCTCTCAGTCTTCACTGGCCACCTCTCTCCTCACACATCTTGAGTTGAAGGACCTCAAGATGGGGACCAGGGGGAAGAAGTCCCTCCCACTGTAAGTGAAGGTGAAGGCAAGGTTCATGTTCACCTGAGGAACCTGAACATACCTAAGTCCATGGGACCTGATGTGATGTATCCCAGAGTCCTGAGGGAGCTGGCTGATGTAGTCGGCAAGCCACTCTTCATATTTGAAAAGTCATGGCAGTCAGGTGAAGTTCCTGGTGCCTGGAAAAAGGGAAACATTACACCCATTTTTAAAAAGGGTCAAAAGGAGGACCCTGGGAACTACTGACCTGTCAGACTCACCTCTGTGTCTGGGAAGATCAGGGAACAGATCCTCCTAGAAGCTCATACAAGACACGTGGAGGACAGGGAGGTGATTTGAGCTAGCCAGCATGGCTTTACTGGGGGCAAGTCCTTCCTGACCAACCTAGTGGCTTTCTGCAATGGAGTGTCTGCATCAGTGGACAAGGGAAAAGCAGTGGACGTCATCTGGACTTCTGCAAGGCCTTTGACATAGCCACCCCCTCCCCCCCAACATCCTTCTCTCTAAGTTGGAAACATAGGGATTTGATGGGTGGACTGTTAGGTGGATAAGGAATTGGCTGGATGGTCGCATCCAGAGAGTAGTGGTCTGTGGTCTGATGTCCAGATGGAGATGGGTGATAAGTGGTGTCCCTCAGGGGTCCATACTGGGACCAATGTTGTTTAATATCTTCATTAATTACATTGGCAGTGGGATGGAGGGCACCCTCAGCAAGTGTGTAGATGACACCAAGCTGACTGGTGCAGTCTACATGCCAGACGGACAGGATGTTATCCAGGGGACCTAGATGAGCTAGAGAAGTGGGCCCATGTGAACCTCATGAGGTTCAACAAGGCCAAGTGCAAGGTCCTGCATTAAGGTAGGGGCAATCCTCATTATCAGTACAAGCTAAGGGATGATGTGCTAGAGAGCAACTCTGCAGAAAGGAGCTTGGTGGTACTAGTGGACAAAAAGTTGGACATGAACAAATATATGCACTCGCAGCCCAGAGGGCCAGTCACATCCTGGACTGCATAAAAAGAAGCATCGCCAGCAGGTCAAGGGAGGTGATTCTCCCCCTCTACTCTGCTCTTGTAAGACCCCATCTGGAGTACTGTGTCCAGTTCTGGAGCCCTCAACGCAAGAGGGAAGGGCCTCAGAAATGATAAGAGGGCTGGAGCACATCTCCTATGAAGACAGGCTGAGAGAGTGGGGCTGTTCAGCTTGGAAAGGAGAAGGCTCTGGGGAGGCCTTCTAGCAGCCTTCCAGTACATGAAGGGAGCCTACAGGAAAGCTGGGAAGGACTTCTTACAAGGGTGTGTTGTGATATAGGACAAGGGGTGATGGCCTTAAACTAGAGCAGGGTAGATTTAGATTTGATATTAGGAAGAAGTTCTTTTCTGTGAGGGTGGTGAAGCACTGGAAGGTTGCCCCGAGGGGTGGTGGAGCCTCCATCCTTGGAAACATTCAAGGTCCGGCATGACGAGGCTCTGAGCAACCTGATCTAGTTAAAAAGTCCATGCGCACTGCAGGGAGGGGCTCTACTAGACAACCTTGAAAGGTCTCTTCTAACCCCATCATTCTATGATTCTGTGATTATTCTCAGTCTGGTGATAGCCTGCTGGGTTTGAATGTGCTCTTTTTACTATTCTCAAGGAGATTACATCACCCCCATCTCTTTGAGTAAGTAGGATTTATTCACTCTTTTTTGTCTCCTGGTCTGGGTGTCTGATCAGAGAAGATGCCTGTAGATGTGCTGGGATCTTGGTGACCTGCTAAACTAGCTGCTATCAAAACATGCCGTTCTTAGAGACCATTCTTTCTGATCCTTCTACACCCATACATTCACATTCATTATCCATTTATACTGATTTTGCCATTTCTATTGGAACTCTCTTTTTTCACGCAACCAGTGACAGGACAAGCAGGCACAGCCTGAAGCTGCTCCAGGGGAGGTTTAGGTTGGATATTAGGAAGTACTTCCTCATGGAGAGGGTGATTAGACATTGGAATGGGCTTCCCAGGGAAGTGGTGGAGGCACCGTCCCTGGATGTGTTCAAGGAAAGGCTGGATGTGGCACTTGGTGCCATAGTCTAGACAGTGTGGTGGTGTTGGTCATAGGCTGGACTTGATGATCTTAAAGGTCTTTTCCAGCCTTGGTAATTCTGTGATGCTGTGATTCTCTACAAAACTTCCTGTTTGTAGATGCTTATTAGTATCAGTTTAATATCTGTGTAGGCTGTGAGGTCTTAGAAAGTTGCAATTGTAGCATCATAATTGTGCAGTGATTTTTATTAAATCAATGCCATTCAGGCATTCTAACGGGCCAATGATTTCCCTGTTGCATCTAGAGTATTTCCTAGAAACAAAGCAGGTATGTAGCACTTTAAATTGTCTTTGACCTGGGTTTCTTCCCATGCCAGACAGAAGGAAAAGATGTATAAACCTGTGAGCAGATTCTGGCAGTACAAGAAATCTACCTCTGGTATTGTGGTCTCTTCCTCTGTGCAACACTTTGCAAAAGTAATTAATTACACTTCTCTCTTCCCGTTTCCAATCAGATCTATAGATACCTCAGAGGCTCTAAAAGTACCAGGTGTGTTTGATATCGTAACAGCTGATGATGTACCAGCTACAAATGAGTTTTACTACTCCGGTGATCCAGAGATTGTGTTTGCAAGAAACAAGGTATAATATCAGTCTTTTTTAAACTGTTTTCCTTTAGATTGTAATAATTATATTTCACTTGCTGACTCTTTAATTTCAGTATTGTGTTTATGTCAGGGAATCACTTTAGGCATAGAACAAGGTAAATTCTTACAGATTTTTCTTATTCCCTTTTCAACTTCAAAATAGCTGGTGTTCATTATATTCTGCCAAGAGAAAAATGTATAAATCACAAGAATACAGATTAAAGCTCACAAAACCATCTGGGTTGTTGGAAGAATAGATTTCATTGAAAGTTAAACTCCCAGATCACTTACCCATTTTTGAATTCTATAGTATCCTTAATTCTTCAGCTATAGTTGTATTTCTAATAATTTGTTAGCTTCATGGATGATGAAAAAAATACAAAGATGCTAAGTCAAAACTCTACAGTCAAAATTCAAAAAAGGAAAAGTTAATAGTGTTTACATGAAAGAAGGGTATCAGCAGCACATATGGGAATAATTTAATCCACTGTTCTATTAAGTGATATGCATTTTACAGGTGATTTGTGTGGGTCAGATTGTCTGTGCTGTGGTTGCGGACTCAGATGTTCATGCCAATCAAGCAGCTGTGAAAGTGAAGATAGAGTATGAAGTCCTGGAACCTGTGATCTTAACAATTGAGGTACTAATAATTTCTTTTCTCTTGCTTTTTGTTGTTTTGTCTATATAATTAATGGAAGAAGCAGTTCATACTCTTCACTTGCTTTTTAAACATGGTTTTCTAAGGAAACAAGATGAATGTGAACATCCCATTAACTAATCTTTCAGTCTCTGTACAAATAATTTTCCAATATTTTGCATAGTTTTGACCACTTGTGATAGATAGGCAACAGTCTCAAAGGTATTAAGATCCCACAAGTTTCATAATAATTAAACATAAGTGTGGAACAGAAGAAAAGGCTGTGAGCACACTGGTTGTGTATAATTCTTTTGGTAGCTACCAGCTGGTCAATCAACATGCATATATTGGCTGAACAATTAACTCCTTATTATGTGTAGCATTTTGTATCTGTTGTCAGGTTAGAAAGCCAGCAAAGTTAGGCTGGAGATGTAGGAAGTGTTGGGGGAATGTGAGGGGAAAGATATTAGGGATAGAGAACGTTTTAGAAATGTGATGTGGAAGTCATAGTGGAAATGGACTTATGCTGGGTTAATGAAGGACACATTTGCAGGGAACTAGCATTAGTTCTGGTTGTCACTTTACAGCTTGTTTCCATAATGCATGCGGGTTGTAACTGAACAGTCTTTCTGGTATAAAAATAGAAATAATCTCTTTTTAAAGACTAACAAATTTTACTAATATTTCATTACAGTTGAAACTCCAATTAAGTCTTATTAGAAATAAAGCAAAATATAGATTCTACTTTTACTTACTCCTTGTGATTTCTTCCCCTCTTAATGGCATCACTCTTTGGATGATGGGGTTGCATTCTTATTCTGTGCTGTCTTGGTCACTTGCTATATGTAAGAGAGGGAAGAGCAGGTGAAATGAACTGAATGTGTTTCCTTCAGAAGCTTCTAACATCGTGACACAGATACCCCAGGAAAGAATTGCTAGAACTGAATACACAGGCTCATCAATGACAGTAAACTGATGAAATACAGTTGTTCATTGACCTTGATAGCTAGTGGTTCACATCTCTGCAGAGAATGGTATTTCTCCTCAGAATAAAATGCCACAACAAGCTGAGAACTTGTAAAATACTTCAAAAATATATTTCTCTTCTTCTCCATTGCAGGAAGCTATAAAGCACAACTCATTCTTTGAGCCAAAAAGAAAATTGGAACAAGGAAATGTTGATCAGGCATTTGAAACTGTTGATAATATAATTGAAGGTAAACTGCAGAATACATTTTGTGAGAGGTTGTTGTCAGTATTTGTGTTTGTCTGTTCTTTAAGTCCCCTTTTTTCCATATAGCCATTAGACCTGAGAAAGTTCTTGGTCACCTGGAAGAAAGTGTGATTAAACCTAGTGGTCTTGTGATCCCGCTACTACATTCAAGCTTTCTGCGTCCTCTGTGCTTGAAACACAGTCACAGAATAATTAGGTTGGGAGTCATCTAGTCTAACCTCCTGCTTAAAGAAGGTGCAGTTAGTGAGGGCGATGTCCAGTCAGGTTTTGAATGCCTCAGAAGATGGAGTTTCCCCAAGTTCTATAGGTACCTCTTCCACTGTTTGATCACTTTCATGGTGACATTTTATTTTCTTATATCAAGTTGGAATTTGTTGTGTTCATTGTCTCTTATCCTTCCACTGTGCATCTCTGACAACAGTCTGGCTTTGCGTTTCTCTATACTCTTGTATTAGTTAGTTGTAGACAGCAATAAGATTTTCCCTTAACCTTTTTCTTTGTATGGCTGAATAAATCCATTTATCTCAGCTTCTTCTGATACATCCTGTGGTCCAACCCCCTGACCATCTTGGTGATCTTCTTGACCTGGTCCAGTATGTCCATACTTTTTAATTTAACTATGTTTTAATATTATTATCATTGGAGGCAATATTGTTCCACTATTAATCAAGTTGTGTTAATGCCACTGGAATAAGACCAATTTAATCCTACAAGGAGTTTCATCTTTGTTTTTATTTTAGATCTTGCTCCTTCATACAAGAAGCATCATAAGATTTGACACTGATTACCATAATTTATACGCCAATAGGCAGTTAGTTCTTTCCTGGTTCATTTCTTCAGCCCTTTGCCCTCAGTAACACCTGTGTTTTTCTCTTTGTATCAGGGGAGATTCGCATTGGGGGACAGGAACACTTTTACATGGAGACTCAGAGTGTGCTTGCTGTTCCAAAAGGAGAGGATAAAGAAATGGATGTGTATGTGTCAACACAGCATCCAGCAACCATTCAGGTAATACAGAGCATTCTCAGAGAAACTGGTTGAACCTGTGACGATAAAACTTTTTAAGTTTTATTTACCAATCCATCTGAAGACGGAGGTTCCCTTTTCACAAGGAGTCACATGGAAAAGATGAGGGGTAATGGGTGTAAAGTACTTATGGGGTGATTCTGAGTGGACATTAGAAGAAAATTTTTTGCAATGAGAACAGTTAGACATTGGAATAACCTGCCCAGGGAAGTGGTGGATTCTCCAGCATTGGACACTTTTAAGATTCAGCTTCACAAGATGCTGAGCTATCTCATCTAAACTGCATTCCTACCTAGAAGGGTTGAACTGGATGATCCTTGAGGCCTCTTCTAATCTAACATTCTAGGATTCTGTAATCTTAGCAGTTTAGAAGCAGTAGGCACATGAAATTGCACATCTGGACTATCCAACAAGAGCTGCTCTGTAGTACTACTGTCGTACTACTCTAGTACTACTGTAGTACTACTGTATCCTGATAAACACTGACCAGTACACCTGAGGGTAAGGAGGAAGTAAAAGTTTCTTATTTCTTTTAAACATAGAACCTCATGCCCGATACTGTAGGCATGAAAAACTCCCTGGGGAGAGACAAGACACTTGCATTCCTGTTAGCTTTCCATTGAGGTGAGGAGTGATCAGCACCTGCAGAGTCAGTGTCTTCTGGGAGTTTGATCAGTTCTAATAGCCATAGGCAAGACTGCTGCTCCATGCCAAAATCATAATCATAGAATGGTTTAGGTTTGAAGAAACCTTTAAAGATCCTCCTATCCAACCCCCTGCCATGGGAAGGTTTATCTTTCACTAGATCAAGTTTCTGAAAGCCCTGTCCAACCCAGCCTTGCATGGAGGGGGCATTCACAGCTTCTCTGGGCAACCTGTACCAGTGTCTCACCATCCTCATTGTAAAAAATTTCTTCCTTATATCTAACCTAAATGTACCCTTGTTCAGTTTAAAACCATTGCCCCTTGTCCTGTCAGTACAGGCCTTGGTAAAAAGTCTGTTTCTTATAAGCCCCCTTTATATTTTGAAAGGCCACAATAAGGTCTCGCTTGAGCCTTCTGTTCTCCAGGCTGAACACCACCAACTCTCTCAGCCTTTCTCATAGGAGAGATGTTCCAGCCTTCTGATGATTTGCATGATGGTAAATGCTAAAGCAAATGCTGACATAGCGTATGGTCTGCATAGCAATACCTATGGTGCATGAAACTGATAGTATTTCAGACTTCAGTGGCATTTTGTGTTCAAAGTCCATTATTATGTATTGCCAGTAGCCAAGAACCATGAAGAACTTGACTTGAAACAAGAATATTCCTGACAATATCAAGAAGTTAGACTACTAAAAGCAAATTATTTTATTTGAGTTAAAAATTAAAATGTATTGCCTTAGTATTAAAAATAATAAAAACTGTATTCTAATCCCTTTTCCTTATACCTGAACCTTCTTACGGTTAAATAAGGAATTTTTATTTATTTATAAATATATTTATTCTTCTCTCCTGTCCATGGCCATTTCACAGTCTTTATAGTAGAGATTTTAAATATGAGCACTGCTGAGTCTTTGTTGTTATCTTTTTCTTGCTTTTTAACCTAGGATAAAGGAAAAATTATTTTAATCTGATTTTTAAAAAAAAACCCAACAACAACAACAAAAACCCCAACAAACCTAGAAACAGTTATGGAACTTTTTTTCTATAAAAGGTTTTTATTTCAGAACCTAACTTTTAGGCTTAGTTTGAGTTGGCATAAAAGGTGAAAACTGGTTTTACAGGAGATGGTAGCTGCAAGTTTAGGCATTCCAGCCAACAGGATTATGTGTCACGTCAAACGAGTTGGTGGAGCTTTTGGTGGGAAACTCCTGAAAGCTGGCTTACTGGCATCAGTTGCTGCGGTGGCAGCAAACAAGTAAGTACCATATGTGTGTATTGGGATATGAAGAGAAAATGGGATGAATGAAAAAGTGTATGGCATTTTAGCTAAAATGCTTGCTCTTTCACAAAGTTGCTAGCCAAAAACTAATAAAATCCTGACTGTTTACATTTTGAAAGACTGTTCAGTGCATTTATTTGGTTTGTTTTGTTAAACTGCTTGTGTCAGGCAGCTCTAACATCAACTAAATTAATGGGTCTTGAAGAAATCAGTATTAATGTAAGCTAGAAATATTCTTAAAATGATTGAGCATTTCAAAAGGGCAGTCCCTAACTACTGAGGCTTTGTATGTACATTGAAAACATGACATTAACCATCCAGATGTGAACTTCACTGGCACAGGAGGACGCATAAGGAAGAGTTAATGAGTGGAGCTGCTTTTAAGGATAAGTAGTTACAGTTCAGTCCCCAACATCTTTCAGATAGAATTAGCTTAAAGCTATTAGATACTATGTTTTTGCTAATTCTACTTCAATTAGTTTAGGAACCTTGAAACATAAAGCTGTATCCCCCACTCTCCAAATTTGGCAGGACAATATTGGTAATTAGCTGTCAGAGGATAGTAACCTCTTTTATAAGTTTAACTGATTTGCTGCAGAGTGAATATCAGGCTACATCCTGTCATGTAATCTGAGTGGTTAGCTCAATGCATTTCTCTTGTTACTGCTGTCACTGTTCTACAAACTGCTCTTGATTATTTTTGGCACTGTTATCTGTGGTTTGGATTAACCAGGGCATAAAATAATATTTATTCATAGTTTAAACAATATATTTTAATTAATTTATTTTACATCTCATGTCCATTTTTTCAAAAGTAACTACTTTAAATTGCATTTGTAGACTAATTTTCATATTTTTTTAATCTATATTTTGGTTTTATTCCAAGGCACACTCTATTTCAGTATGATTCTGAATAGCTAATTAACACAGTTCAGTCCTAACACTGAAATAACAGTTTATTCAGAAGAAATTTGCACTGAGTTATCTTGTTGGCTTTCAAGAGATGAAATGAAAATTCTGACATGATTATAAATACTAAAAAGTATAACCTCTGGACATGGGCTTAATCATATATTTAAGTGTACTAAAGTTAAGTTTAATCTAGATGCATGTTTATATGCATGGCAAGATACAAACATGATGAATAGCCATCTTGTTAAAAAGGCCTCTTAGTTTTAATGAAGTTTGACTTTTTTTGTTATTGATTTAGAACCAGCAGAGCAATCCGTCTTATTCTGAGTCGAGGGGATGATATGTTAATCACTGGTGGCCGACATCCTTTTATGGGTAAATATAAAGTGAGTGCCACAAGAATTCAGTGAGAAAAATACCTGCCTATATTCTGAGAATAAGTATTTCAATGTTACTGGTTAATACTTGTTCTATTAATGAATAACTAATGTAATTTGCGATTCAATCTCCTTCTGTGACAGAGTGACCCGCCTATTGGATGAGGGAAGGGCTGTGGACTTGACTTTAGCAAGGCCTTTGACATGGTTTCCCACAGCATTTTCCTAGAGAAGCTGGCTGCTCGTGGCTTGGATGTGCACCCACTTTGCTGGATAAAAAACTGGTTGGACGGCCGGGTCCAAAGAGTTGTGTTGAATGGAGTTAAATCCAGTTTGCGGCCGGTCATGAGTGGTGTTCCCAGGGCTCAGTGTTAGGGCTGCTCCTGTTTAACATCTTCATTAATGATTTGGGTGAAGGGATAGAGTGCACCCTCAGTAAGTTTGCAGATGAGACTAAATTAGGTTGGAGTGTCGATCTACTTGAGGGTAGGGAGGCTCTGCAGAGGGATCCAGGCAGGCTTGATCGATGGGCCAAGGCCAATTGCATGAGTTTCAATAAGGCCAAATGTTGGGTGCTGCACTTCAGCCCCAACAACCCCCAGCAGTGCTACAGGCTTGGAGAGGAGTGGCTGGAGAGCTGCCCAGCAGAGAGGGACCTGGGGGTGCTGATTGACAGCAGGCTGAATGTGAGCCAGCAGTGTGCCCAGGTGGCCAAGAAGGCCAACAGCATCCTGGCCTTCATCAGAAACAGTGTGACCAGCAGGACCAGGGAGGTGATCCTGCCCCTGTACTTGGCCTTGGTGAGGCCACACCTCGAGTACTGTGTGCAGTTTTGGGTGCTGCAGTACAGGAAGGACATTGAGGTTCTGGAAACAGTGAAGAGAAGGGCAACTAGGCTGATTCGGGGTCTGGAGAACAGTTCTTACAAGGAGAGGCTGAGGGAACTGGGGCTGTTCAGCCTGGAGAAGAGGAGGCTGAGGGGAGACCTCATTGGTCTCTACAGCTACCTGAAAGGAGATTGTAGTGAGGTGGGTGTTCTCCTCTTCTCCCTAGTGACTAGCGATGGGACAAGAGGAAATTTGGTCAAGTTGCACCAGGGGAGGTTCAGATTGGATATTAGGAAAAACTTTTTCACTTAAAGAGTGGTGAGGCATTGGAACAGGCTGCCCAGGGAGGTGGTGGAGGCACTGTCCCTGGAGGTGTTCAAAAAATGGGTAGACATGGTGCTTTGGGAGATGGTTTAATAGTCACAGGGGTGTAGGGCTGACAGTTGGACTTGATGATCTTGAAGGTCTTTTCCAACCTTAATGATTCTATTATTCTAATTTTAAAACAAAGCTAATCACCAGAAAACCAAGAGAAAGTAGTTGTACAGCCCTTTCTCTGCTTCTTCCTCTTTTTTCTCATCTCTTTGTGCCCTTTTCCTTTTGTAGCTCTTTCTGTCTTTCTTGCTGGGATCGGGATACCAAATTAGCTCAGAATTCTTCTGGAGAGGTTTATTTTAAATTGTCCATATGGTTAGGTTCACACAAAGAAGCAGCTAGTTTTACACAGAAACAATGTCATACTGGAAAACTCACCCTATGGAGGAAATTAATCTCTTCCCTGCTTATGCACTGCCATCAGTCATAACTATTCATTAGGACAATTTCTTCCTTCTTTTCTATCTCTTCTACGTAGGTAAAGTGAGAGACGTTTTAGAAGATGCTTCCCTTAAGTTAAAAATGAGCTGTAGATCCTCTTGAGAATTCAGCAACTATTAGTCGCAACAGGTGAAAAGAGCGGTGTGAGATAAAGATAACATTTCTTCATTAAGAAAAACAAATTTCATACTCCATCTGCCATACACTATTCTTACAGTGCAGGATTTAACTTTGTCTGCAGTGAACATCACTAGATGACACACTTAACAGCCATCTCAGGCAATATACAGGGAGCCACTGGGCTTCCCTGCTTCTTCCTTTCCCAGAGGGCTGATGTTACTTGCTGTACCTATAGAGATCACAGATGCCAGGTGGGAAAGCCAGTCTTAGGAACAGTCTTTCTCTCTTACCCTTCTGTAGTTTCAGTGATTTCTGCCCAGAAATTAATAGTGCAGTATGACCCTAATTGTATGGGTTACATTCATTTTCGAAATACACAGTCACTGAACAAATGGACGAATGCCAAATCTAAATAGGCTATTGTCAATCCTTCTAGGTTGGCTTCATGAATGATGGTAGGATCAGAGCTGTGGATACCAAATATTACATTAATGGAGGATGCACCCCTGATGAATCTGTCCTGGTAAGGATTTTGTAAACCACTAAGTATTATAACATGGAGAATCATTAGCTGGAAAATGCTGAAGACCAAATTCCTGTGCACATGTATTGTTAACCATATATCCGTTTGATGTAGGGACTGTGGGTTGCTGGAAAATTTACACCTAGTAGTTTAACCTTTCCTTATTCAGTTCATTGAAGCGCTACTTTTTGATATTTGTCTACTCATTCACTTCATGAATGGTTTCTCAGGCTTATTTTTCCATTATAAACGTGTCAACTAACAATGCATTCCTTTTAAAATACATAGTACCTGCATTTGTGTCTGCCTAAAGCTTTTTGTCTATAAAGCCAGGAAGACCTTTCTTAGCCTTCAAAAAATTCATAGTGATAGTTGTCTTGTTAGTATCTCTATGTATTTCTGTACTGGGTCTGCATTTATTGTGCTGTGTACCTCACTTACAGGTCTGCAAAGTCTAACATTTTGCTTACATTAATACCAGTCACTAGCTATTTGTGATTGTATAGGCTATGTAACTGAAATGTTTTGGAAGGTTACCACCCCTCATGTCCTTCTCATTGCCTCACCTATGGATATTTTCTGCACTCTGAAATCTGTCAGTAACTACCCATGCTATTACTGCCTAATCTGGTTGTGAAAAATAACATTGGTTAGAAAATAATCCACTGTTAGAAGCATGTACATTAATGCAGCTCACATGTCAGAACCCTCTTAAGATTAAGTTCTACAATGATACAGCTAAGCTGGTTGACCTTGGAGGCAGTGATAACCACCTGAGTAACCTTTCTGCTGAACTCAGCTGCAGGTGGAATTGCACATGTGAAAACAGCCTAACTCTCTAATGTCACTCCCTAGTTAATCAGGTCCATTACCAGTGGTCTAGTTGTGTGATACCATCTGATTCTATTAGTATAGCATTAACAATTCAACACTTTTAAAAGGAGAAATAGGTTTACTGGAAATAGAAGTATAAGCTTTACCAGACTTACAGTTCAGGCTTTCTTCTGGCCCAGTGTGGCTTATGTGTGTGTTCCCCAGGCAGTATTTTGGGATTTATTCTTTCTGTAGAGAAGAATCTATTCAGGGGGAGCCTAGGCCTAGAGAGAGCCAAGATGCTTGATGCTCACGTAATGATCTTCCAATGTAGGAGTTGAATACCAGTAATCTATGATTAACTTAGTTATTGTTCAGTCAACAATTAATAATATGTTTTAACTCTGTGTCATTGCATAAAGATTAGAATAGACATTTCTGGGAAGAAACTTTGAACATAGCTAAGAGTTGTATTATAACAATACATTGTATTTACTTTGATTTATCCATAAACCTCTTAAGACTGGTCAGTTTCATACACATGCTTTCTCTGAAGCGCATTAAAGTTGTGATCCTAATTTTAGAAATTTTTTTTTTTTCATTCCACAAATTTCAACTTCTATTTCTTAAGTGAAAAGGCAGCATTATATGATGATATTTATATGCATAGTTTTTACACCAAAACTATCTTCAGCTGTTTCTATGCAGAAATGTTTTGGAGTTTGTTTAAAGCTCAGTATAAACAGTAAGAATACAGGCTTACACTTGCCATTCTGAAAAACCTAGTTAACATTGAAAAGAGCTAGTGGCCTCTTCATGAGGTATCAATACATTTTTTACCTTTTCTTTTTTAATTACTGACTCCTGGAGCCTAATTTGAGGTATCTTATATGAGATTTTAGTTTTCTTCTGTTTTTGTGTTTGTCATGTGAAATCTCTAAAAGAAAATGTAAGATCCAGAAGACACGGTAGACTGCAGTACATACACTTTCTGGTGGAACTAAACCTTAACTGTGCATTTCCACAGGACATGATCATTCAGAATGCTTTCAACAGTTCCTTTCATAGCTCCTGTTACTTTAATTCCAGTTTGCCTGGTTTTAGTCCTGTGTGGCTTTTTATGGTGCAAAGTCAATAATAAAATGAAGTATCTATTACACCCTTAACTACTGACCAGCACTCAACTAATGGCAACATCAACTGTGTTCTGTGAATATAAAAAAATAACTGAAAACTCATATTCTGCATGAGAAATGTATGAATAAAGTCTGTATGTGTGTGTAAGAGTATTCTTACTGACTGTGATTGACAGAAACCCGATTTTAAAGCTAATTGTCTCAAGTTACAGTTTTCTTTGAGATGAGGAAGCTTAAAATGTGAATTTGAAAGAAGCACTGTTCTGACATTTAACATACCTCTTTGTCCCCTATCTCAGGTAGCAGAAGTAGCCTTATTAAAAATGGACAATGCATACAAGATTCCCAACTTAAGATGCTGGGCTTATGCCTGCAAAACAAACTTGCCATCAAACACAGCATTCCGAGGGTTTGGCTTTCCCCAGTCAGCGCTGGTGACAGAAACTTGGGTGGCAGAAGTTGCAGATAAAACTGGTTTATCACCAGAAAAGGTGATGAAATTAAGGTATTTTATCTCCTGAAATTATGTCTATGCAGTTGGAAAGTTAAAACCCTTCAGATAAGTTTAACTGAACAAACCTTTTCCAAGTCAAACATAATTAATATTTTTTTTAATCAATGTCTTGTTGTTGAATGAATAGCATGGTCTTACAAACTGAACCAAACTGGTTCAAAAAACATACGGTAATCTTGTCTACCAGTCCCCCCAAATGGTCAGTCTGTCTTTAACACAATTGTATGATGTCTCTTAATTTTATTGTTTCAGATTAGGGAAATAAATATGTATAAGGAGAAAGAGCAGACACACTTCAAACAAAAGCTTGATCCACAAAACTTAATACGGTGTTGGAATGAATGTATGGAGAAATCTGCATACTACAGTAGGAAAACAGCTGTCAATGAATTTAACAAACAAAATTACTGGAAGAAAAAAGGGATTGCCATTGTACCAATGAAGTTTCCGTTTGGACTAGGCACACGTTACCTTTCTCAGGTTAGTTGCTTTAAAGAATAAATGAACTAAGCTTTTTATCCATAGAAGGTAACAGTTACTCTACCTTAGGATGCAAAATGTGTTATCTTTCAACTTCTGCAGAACTGTCATCCTCCTAATGTTTTTTCCCTGAAGGCTACACTAGCTTCTAGCTCTATTCAAGCTGAGATCAAAGTTGTTTCGCTTTCAGGACCCAGGCAGCTTGGACCCTGCTTACTTAAAAGCTAGTCACATCTCTTGTGATGTGGTATTGATACAGATGAGTTGAACACTTATGAAAGGTTTTTGAAGACTGATAGTAAAGTGTTCATTGGATAAGTTTACCCATTCTAGAAATAGCTGTGAGCTTATTCTTTCTGACTATGGGAGCACTATGAGATGGTGTTGTTACTTAACCCTTCGATGTCATCAAAGACTAAGGAAGAAAAGGGCAGTAGTATTTTTGGTCTTTTTATTTTGTTTAATGTAGGTATCCAGTGCTTCTGGAATAGGCAGCATTTTATCAATTGAAAATTAATTGGCTGGCTTGTAGCATACCAAACTGCCTTTCTCTGTTCGAGACTAAAGTCACAGGGCCTTTGTAGTCTACAGTGCTACTTCCAGCTGAGTCCAGGAGGAAAATCTCATTCAAAACCTTCCTGCTGTGTCTAATGCTGACAGCCTGCCCAACCCATGCAGTTGAAAAAGCTGAGTCCAAAGGCTTTCAAACATCAATGAGAGAGAAAAAGAAACTTGCAGCAGTTTACATGTAGAGCCACTAGTGAGAGAGGTCCTTCAGCTTCTTTTGGAACCATTGAGATATTGTTGCCAGCTGTAGATTAATTTCAGGATCTAGCAATAGAAAAAGCAGACCTCCCAGAATTTCTGTCTTTTTCTTTTGAAGTTCATTCTAGACAAAGAGGAGGGACTAGCACTCCAAGTTTTGCCTTCTAACCAAAAGCATTAAACAGATAAATTGAAATACATTTCAAAACTGTGTCTGTCTTACTTGATTCCTCAGCTCATCACCGTATACAACCCATTTCCCACTAGTCTACTCTTGATTTTGCTTTGTGTTTTTTTTAGGCTGCTGCTCTGGTTCATATTTATACTGATGGGTCTGTGCTTCTGACACATGGGGGAGTTGAAATGGGTCAGGGTATTCATACCAAAATGCTCCAGGTAACAAATGATCTGAACAAGTATTACCTTGTGCTTTGTCATGCAGATAAACAGTGTGAAGGTTTTCTTCTTGGTTAGTTAGTGTACCAGTAGAACAGTTTCTTTATCAGCATAGCCACTGTTTTTTTACGTTGGTTAGAAAGTAAAGATGCCTTCATTAAGAGACATAAAGACAGAAAGAAGAAAAAACAGATTATTTGTTTTTTTTTTCTTCCAATTGTATGTAAAGAGGCTCATTAGAAATAAGGTTTTTGGGGGTTGGTCTCATAAAATCCGTCAGTGATCAGATTAGTATACCATCCTGACAATATTATTATGATCATATTTGTTTAATGCATAATTGAGAAGGTAGATCTGTAAAGATATTTATCAAGTCAGTGAAAGCTAAGGATCGGGGCCTGCATCATTTACTGTAAATCATGCAGGACATAAGCAGCAAAATCAGGAACTGAATGTTGGACCCCAGAGCCTCAATCCAGAGTACAGCTAAAATACTGTTCTGCACCTGGGTCAGAGCAATCCCAAGCACAAATACAGGTTGGGTGGAGAATGGATTGACAACAGCCCTGAGGAGGACTTGGGGGTGATAGTGGATAAGAAGCTCAACGTGAGCCGGCAGTGTGCACTTGCAGCCCAAAAAGCCAACCATGTCTTGGGCTGCATCAAAAGAAGTGGCCAGCAGGTCAAGGAAGGTGATTCTCCCCCTCTTACTTGGCTCTTGTGAGACCCCCACCTGGAGTACTATGTCCAGTTCTGGAGCCTCCAACATAAAAAGGACAGGAGCACCTGGAGTGAGTCCAGAGGAGGGCCACAAAGATGATCCAAGGGCTGAAGCACCTCTCTTATGCTCTCTTGCCCCATTCAGGACAAGCCCTCAGCACAGGAAAGATACAGATCTGTTAGAGAGGATCCAGAGAAGGGGCATGAAGAGGATCAAAGGGCTGGAGCACCTCTGCTATGAAGACAGGCTGAGACAATAGGAGCTATTCAGCCTGAAGAAGAGAAGGCTCCAGGGAGACCTTATAGAGGCCTTCCAGTACCTGAAAGGGGCCTCTAGGAAAGCTGGGGAGGGGTTTTTTACAAGGGCTTGTAGTGAGAGGACAAGAGGTAATGGACTAAAACTGGAAGAGGGTAGATTTAGGTTAAACATTAGGAGAAAATTCTTTAGCATGAGCGTAGTGAGACACTGGAACAGGGTGTCCAGGGGAGTTGTGGAAACCCTATCCCTGGAAGTGTTCAAGGCCAGGTCAGACAGGGCTTTGAGCAACCTGATCTAGTGAAAGGTGTCACTGCCCATGCAGGAGGGGTTGAATCTAGATGATCTTTAAAGTCCCTTCCAACCCAGACCATTATGTGATTTTTATGATTCTTTTCTGTTTCTTCATATTGACAAACTGGACAGAATTATTTTAGCTGGAGGTTGGAAGAGGACTTGCTAGAACTATTTTTCCTGATATTGCTGACTTATACCAAGTACTGGGTAACTCTTGGAGTGTTTAGAATGTTTCTAAAACAGAGAAGAATATGTTGTTTTTCCTGAAACAGGTTGCTAGTCGGGAATTGGACATCCCCATGTCACGCATTCACTTCTGTGAAACGAGCACAACAACTGTTCCTAATGCTTGTGCTTCAGCAGGATCTGCAGGGACAGATGTCAATGGCATGGCTGTGAAGGTAAAGAGCAGTATTTAGTGTAACAGAACACCCTATCCTTGTGGTATTTAATGCCTGCCAAACTTTAAGCATTAGTGATCCCACAAAAATCAAGTTTGAGATTACTGTGATGCCACTGGAGATTGCCAAGAGTAAACATGACGTGTTGACAGTTTCTCAGTAATGATGTGTATGAGTTTTCAGAATACAATCTGAGCTTCCCCAAAAGGCATAAGTTGGATAAAATCCTTGTTTCATCTAACATCTAATTCCATACGAATCTTGTGTCCTGTTCCTCTTCTGAATCTACCGATTGATGCAGATTCCAACCCTTGTAATTTAACCCTTTATAAGATTTGTGTGTATGCAATTAAAATGACACATACTAACATTTTTTCAAACTAAGATGACAGTGAAGCATATATTAAGTACTAACTAGAACATATCTTGAATAGTACCAAACATAGCTGTGGTAATTTGGTGTTATATTCTCCTGACTTCTCACCAGGATGCTTGCCAAACTCTTTTGAAACGCCTCCAGCCTATCATCAACAAGAACCCAAAAGGGACCTGGAATGATTGGGTAAGACAAGTGAATCCTACTAAATGTGGTTTGTATGCTTGCAGAAACTGTGATGTAGGTATTGTAGTCTATCAGTCTCCTTAGCCTAATAATCCTAAAGTTAAAAACTGCAGAAACAGGTTATCCAGTATTACTTCTTATTTACAGCCTTATGAAAAGGACAATCCCTGCCTTGAGGCATTTACAGATCTAGTACACTAGGGTTTTTCTTCTCAAGTGATTAAATACTATAATAACTGCAAAAATGTTAATATTTTCTTGGCAGTAGTAATTCCTAGCAATAGCAAATAATGTTCAAATGCATGTGGTAGCTTGATAACTGACATCTATGTATGCAAAGATGAAATACAGTTCTCCTCAAATATGTGCCAAATCAATGTGTGTAATTTAGACACACCCAAAATCTTAGCAGAAATGGCTGTCCTAATAAAGAATGCTAATATATGCAGAGAAGTAATTTTACATCTTGCTAAGTTAGGAAATCACAATTAATTAAAAACTTGTAAAAAGTAAAATAACTTTTTGTCTTGTAAACTGAGTAAATCTAATATGAGAATAACTGAATGGGAACAGACTTAGGACCTCATATTGTCATTTTTTACCACTGGCAGAACACTGCAAAGAGCTTTTACTTTGTCAACTGTCATTTTTGTGCAAATGGTCATGCAGATCTTTCATCTCATTGACTTATCAATGAGGTCATTCAATTGACAAAGAGGGATCCATTTCTATTGTGCTTGAGCAAAAAAAAAATTAGCAGGGCCCTTTCTGACTATGGCATTATCAGTAACAAATATTCTGCAAGAACACCACTGCTGACAGGTCTGTTCCTTATTGCATTGTCAAAAGAATTAAAATTGCTCATTGAAAGGGGGTTTAGTTTTACATTATTAGGCACCATGTGCAGCTAAACAGGCTGAACTCAGCTGGTCTTCCTTTCTTTACAGTTTGTTATAGTTTGGTTTTTAAGTAAATATATGTAAATAAGTAAATCTATGTATGCTGTGTTCCTTTCCGAGTCCTTCCTTGGTTTACCACAAACACTGCTATATTTTACAGATTAAAGAAGCTTTTGAACAAAGTGTGAGTCTTTCAGCTACTGGCTACTTTAGGTAATACATTTTTGTTCCTTAAAAATGCATGGTAGACCAGGACTGATTTCTGAAGATAACCAATGCCACGAATAGAGGATCCTGTCCAATAGTTCTTTCTGATGGCTCAGCTTATGTTTTGTGTAATTCTCTGATATATGGGGGGTTGAAGTATGAAGTTTAAGTGCTTATTTATGCCTATCCCTCTCCTGCCTTGGTCACTTAGCTCACATGGTTGGGAGATACTGCATTTCACTGTCCTCTTGTGTCTGTTGAATTTACCCCGTCAGTTCTGACTAGCATAGTCTCCTCAGTCCCACTCCTTTCAAATTACACCTTTATTCCAATATTCCTGTTTTAACCCTGCCACTCATTCTGTAGGCAGTTTCTGTAATTTTAACTCTTTCATTCAGCTCTAATAAAATATTGCATAGGTCCTGACCAGTTTTCTTCACTTTTTCTGAATTCCCTTACATGCTATTACCTCAGCAACCATTACCTTAAATTTGTATTCTGTACTTGATCACTGTGTTTTTATTAGTATATTTCTGGGATTATGCTGGTTAGAGACTCTCCTGAACTGAAATAGCTTGCTTGTCTGCTAAATTATATATAAAGGCCAGCTCCATGAAACCTAAATTTCTAGTGCTCTGTAGAATTTCATGGGACTTTACTGTTGGGGTCTGATCTGTTATTTAAGATTTCACTTGAAGTAGTTTCAAATTTCATGTGCTTATGTGCTTTGTTATGATGCAAGCATTCATTAATTTTCTTCTTGTGAACTTTGTTTCTTCCATCAGAGGTTACAGTGAAAATATGGATTGGGAGAAAGGGGAAGGACAACCATTCACATATTTTCTTTATGGAGCTGCTTGTTCAGAGGTTGAAATTAACTGTCTAACAGGCGATCACAAGGTAATTACTGAGTGCCATGGCAATTTTATATTACTGGATGTTTGTTTGTTTGTATTACTGGATACTCCAACAACTATTCAGGTTTTGCATTAATAAATCACCTGTCTTCACATGATAGTAAATATCTGTGCTTTTTTATGTGGGGATTTCCTTGTGCAATGGGAAAAATCTGGCCAGGCTGTCTCTGGCTAAACTTCTGTTAAAGTTGAGACAAGCCCATTTTGCTTGTAATGGGGTATTGGAAATTACTTGGAAACTGTGTACACAGAGGGGCCTCTGTCTTAGCATATATTATTCCACTGAATAAGTACTCTAACCGACATTATCTTCTAATGCCTTCACTCTGTCCATCTCAGTAATATGCATTTTAATTTTACCTTAGAACCTTAGAACAGACATTGTTATGGACATTGGATGCAGCATAAATCCAGCTGTGGATATAGGACAGGTACGTGCCAAGAATCTTGTGCTGTTTTATTTCTGTTACAATTACAGTCTTATCTGAATTGAAGATTACCTCATTAATTCAGAAAATGTTAATTTCTTACTAGATAATGTTATAAATTGTAGATCGTATTAGTCTTTGCTTATAGACTTGTCACATTTGAGTCAGTGTCAGAGCTTTGTAGATGTCAACTAATCCTGAATTTTACCCGTGGTGTCAACCTGTAATACGCCCTGTATGTATATATGCCCACTATCTGCTGAATTTAAATGCTTTCTGTGATCTAGAGTCTCCAAATTCTCATCGTTTGACCTTCCTTCCCCACTTGATAGCAGGGAAACACCTTACTTCATTGCAGACTGGTCCACAGATCTCATCACTTCATCATGAAAGCATTTGTCTCTCCCTCATACGAGAGAGGAGTGTGAAAGCTTTTCCCACCATGGTAGCCCCAAAATGCTGAAGAGTCCCATTAGGCAAACAGGAAAGAAAGTGGTTTTCTACCAGCTAGTGATACATATCAGTTCTTGCCAAAGTTTTGCCCATTTTACCAAACATGAGAACGTAAAAGCTGTTTATTTTCCTATTTAAAGATTGAAGGTGCCTTTGTTCAAGGCATTGGACTATACACAATGGAGGAATTAGAGTACTCTCCAGAAGGAGTCCTCTGTACTCGGGGTCCAGATCAGTATAAGATCCCTGCTGTTTGCGATATTCCAGAACAATTTAGTGTTTCCCTGCTGTCATCTTCCCAAAATCCGTATGCCATCTATGCATCCAAGGTAAGCAAACCATCACAGGGACTAATTCTTAGATCCCAGGACAAACAAATAAATCGCTCTGATATAAAACATGTATTGTTTTATTTACAACATCAGGGAAGCTAGTATGAAATTATGTAATGCAGGATATTGCTGCATATCTTTCATGGTTGGCAAGTAGTAATTTCAGGCTTTAACAGACCGTACATAGAAGCTGCAAGCTGAATTTAAACCCATACTTTTAAAATGTGCCAGTAAGCAGAAGGGTTAGAATAAAAATACCAAATAAATGACAGTGGGAGTGTGCAACTTACTTATGTGCATTATGCAATAAGAAATAGGACAGTATGTGTGTATTTACATGAGAGACTGGCTTGAGTATTCAGTTGGTGTAATCATGGCCTCAGTTCACACCAGCAGATATTCTGCCAAGTTGCATGTAGGTAGTAATCGTAAATCAAGATGAAGGTAATTCTGCAAATTTTCAGCTGTTTCAAGTATTAGATATGCTTTTAGAATACAGTTAAATAAAACCGCATGACAGGAGGAAACAGCATATTTTACAGTTAAAATTATTAAATAACAAATAGGTTAGGTTATTTAAAACTATTTAAAGCTGTCTCAGTAATACATAATTAGAAAAGCATTGCTATGAAAAAAAATCTAGGTGAAGTAGTTACATCATTGATTTGGAGCTGATCTAGAGAGCTGATTCTATGATCCTTCTTTTATCCTTTCCTCTGAACTTATCTCCTATAATTAACCTTAAAATTCACTGTAAGAAGGTGTGATTCTGTCTTCATGCACCATGTTTGGGGAAAATATTTGGTTCTCAGATTTTAGCCAGGAGATAAGTAAAATTCAATTGCAATATCTCAGTTGAGTCCGGATTAAAACGTTCAATACCACAGCACCAAGACAACTATGGAATAAGGGTGTATTTAACATATCTTTGAGATAAGGAACATATGTGAATTTTACATCAGAACCAGTGAGAGGATGTCAAGCCTGCTGAGGTCAGTGGTATATGTCCACAGGGAATTATCAGGAGTTCAGGCTTTGTTTCGTAGTTGAATCTGTATCTGGGTTTGGATTGTTTTATCTGTCAGTTATTCTAAATTTCAGTTTAGCAGTGAGCCAAAAAGATTCTAAAATCAGTAGTCAGTTTTTGAAATCAACTTGTTTAGCTCCCTGGGCGTAGCTACCATCAGAAGACTTGGCGTGATCTAAGCTTGCTTCCACTAAACCTAAAATAAACTTTCCTACTGAAGGACAAAACACTTCTTGAGTCACTGAATTTTAAGCTTTTTAGTTGATATTGATATGGCATGTACTTCTCTTGTTTGCTCAAAATCTACACCTATTTGACATTTTTAAATTTTTTTTCTTTCTCAGGGGATAGGTGAAGCAGGACTCTTCTTGGGATGCTCTGTGTTCTTTGCATTGAGAGATGCAGTAACTAGCGTGAGGAATGAAAGGGGACTGAAAAAGACCTTTGCACTGAACAGCCCTCTGACTGCTGAACAAATACGGGCAGGCTGTGCAGATGACTTTACTGAGATGGTAATAGAGAGGTGGGGAAGGGTCTGTTTAAGGATCTGGGTGTAAGTGCATGCTGGTTTTGGCATCCTTGAATCGTGCAGTGCCTAATGATGTCTCTGGTTGTGCTTTGTATACAGCAGTATCACGTGGCTCCTTGTAATTGAACTATCTGGAAACAAGTCTCACTCACACAAGTTATTCCAACAAATGCCATTCACGCATTAGATTGGAATTTCCCTGATTTTGTGGTTTTTTTTTCTTTGAAATGTACATAATTTTTACAATCTGCTCTTTCCCTGAAACCTCCTCCTTTCTTCTGTATGTCAAATCCCAAGGAGGATTAAATAGCTCCTCTTATTGACATTAAATGGATCAGCCTCCAAGCATCTTCAGTCTCCTTCCAGATGCTTTCCCCCACTGACTTGCACTCTGGCACTGTCACCTCATTTTGGTACTCCTTGTTATGCCCAGTACTCTTCGGGAGAAAAATAATTTACTCAGAGCTGAGGCAATACCATTCTTTTAATGCTGATCCTTATATCCTATGTTTTCTGCAACTGTTCACTGTAGACATGTTCCCACTGTGATTATAATTCTTCTTCTGTGTAAGTTTTTTATTTAGCCTACAACATCTGTGATCGAGGTCCTTGCCAGCATGTAAATTCATACTGTGTCCTGAACCTCTGAGGCTCTGCCATGGAAACTCTTGAGCCTCTCACTCACATTACTCACATAGTATTCCCATGGTTGGTTGTGCTGGGACATCACTGGCCCCAAATGAATAGGTTCATGGGCTTAGTCTTATCACAGGAGGTTGGAGGAGGAGAGGTCCACCAGTGCAGAGACCATGCTTTTCCATCCCAATTTGGCCCTGAACCCAATTATCACTGACCTTACTTTCAGACTTCTTCTGTAGGTACCTCCTGTAGGTATCAGTAGTATCAGTATCTGTAGTATCACCCTGCTGAGTGATTTGGAGGCACCTGATAGGGGCAATATTGGGAACTTGCCAGTCAAATAATATTAATAAATCACTGTTTTCCTTTCTTGCTTGTTCTTTTAGAAGTCAAATGTTGAATCTGCTTCCTCGACTCCTCGGGCCATATCTGTTTGAAGGGCAAACCAGAGTGCACAAGACCTGAATGGAATGAAAAACTGATCTGCTGCTCCAATACACATAAATTGACACACAGATAAATATATTTTCTCCTTTTCAGAATAGAATCAGCTACCAAAGATATGCACATTACATCTTCTATCCTTCATTCTCCATCCAGTATATTTGTTACAGTACTTCACTTAATTTACTGCGTTTAATTGCTAGAAATGCATCTTTAGCATTTGAAGCATATATATTCAACAAGAAAATCTGCTGAAGAGCTCAGCTCAAATGCTGCAGGACAAGAAAGTTAGGATGAAGTATAAAGGTATGTTAGATACCTTTCTTGTTTACTTAATTACAATTAGCTTGCTGCCACTTAATGCACTTAACTTCATATGATAAATTATTTTTACTTGCTTCAGCTGATTATCTAATTTAGAGTTGAGTCTTGCAGTGGAGTGTGAGTGCAGAGACCTTTGTTGAAGAATCAGAATCTTCTTTGTTGGATTAAGTTCCTTCTTGATCAAAAGTGACGATGCTCTGATTTGTAGTAAAGCTGCTTTAGATTCTTTTGGCACAGACATATTTGTTTTAAAAACATCTAAGAAACAAGAATTATTATTTTCTCTTGCTATGCCAGGCAAATTGACCTACTTAAATAGGAGATGAATTTTATCCCAAAAGCTGGAAGAGTAATTTGGTTGTAATTTCCACTGGAAGCTTTCTTTTCCTCATGGAGTAAGCCAAAAGCCTCTAAACTTCATGGGAAAACTCACGTGGAGTTCAGTGTGCTTTAAATGGGAGACGGGGTAAACCTGCTTCCAGAAAGGATTCTTAAGCAGTGCTTAATCCTGTGCTGAGGACTGTATTGAGCCATGAAAGGACTGTTAACTTTGTCCCACTCTTGGCCACTCCTGTGATAAAGCAGATGGGAAAAACATAATGAGATCACAAGATGATTTGCAAAGCTCAGTCATCTGATGCTGCCTAGAGTGCAGTGGGATTAGACCACACTCAAGTAGTAGCAGCTGGAGAAAACAGAAAAACACAAAGCAGCACTGTATTAACTGCTAACAGAAGCTGTGGTGTAATTGAAGTATTTGTAACTTAAGACTAAAATTACGTAGAATATATCAAAGTTAATATATTATGAAAGCTCTGGCCACAATATTCAGATTTCAGCATCAGAATCCACAGCATTGAACTGCCTGAAAACTGCAGCCTTTCCTCCTCTTGAAGTACAAAGCTGAGATTCCAGTTCTGAATGCACACACCCACACAAATACACAAATCTCCATCATATTTGAATCTGGGGCTTTGATGTGGGATACATCTTAATACAGATAAAACACTTCACTTTTTTTTAGTGAATCTACAGAAGTTACCAGAAGTAATGCCTGAAAAAATGCAGCAGGTTCTTTGATAAGAAGGTAGAACTGGGAAAACAGGTAGTTTGTATGTTCTGTGTGTGGTTTCAATGAACTTTTCTGCATCAGTTATTCCTTGCTGATGTGGTTTTCAGACTTTCAGCAGCTGATAGGTCAGATTGCTCCAGAGCCATGAAGACTGCGATTTGTAATGAAAATAAATGGCTCCTATTTGTTTGTCATGTCAGCCTTATTATTTCAGGCTCTTATGGTTTCACTGCTCCTCAGTTTTCCACGGACTGTTTTCTCTTCTTGCCTTCCACCTCTTTTATGAGTTGACACTGTATCTATGACAGAAATCAGGTTAGTATGTTTAACTGTTTTTGCAATGGCTATTAAGATATGAAATCTTTATTGTTTCAATTTGTTTGCCTTTCTCTAACCACTATGAGTAGGTGAAATTCAGCCGCTTAAACATAGGTGTCTAGACCACTTTAGATGTCGTAAGAGAGCAGAGACATAGAGCACAGAACTGGAGGACATGGCATAGCAACTGGAGGCCAAGCAGGTTATAGCAGGTCATCTGAAGTGGTGCAAGAAGACTGGTTTAGGCAATTGAAACCCCATTGGTTCTTCTTTTTCTTCATTTTCTTTGTATTACTTTGGCTTTTATATAATGTAAGAAAGTAAATCAATCAAATGTGACTGCTGCTGCCATAACTTTTTATTTTTATTTGAAGCATCTTAGTTTCACTGCATGGGTTTCTTAATGACAGCTCACAACCCTACACAACTCTGTGTCAATAATAGCCCCAAAACATGGGTAAATCCTCGGATATGCTGAAGCAGGGAACATATGCGTCTGTTGAAGTGGGGGAAGGTGCATTGTCTGTTGTTCTGCTGTGTGCCTATGTATCAGCACGGGTGCTGCTTAGTTCCAGTCAAGTCAAATCTTGTAAAAAATTCTGGCATCGATTGATGTTCCTCTATCCCAGGAACCTCAATCGAGCGCAGAATCATCGATCACAGGAACCTCAATCGATGCCAGAATCATCGATCCCAGGAACCTCAATCGAGCCCGGAATCATCGATCCCAGGAACCTCAATCGAGCCTAGAATCATCGATCCCAGGAACCTCAATCAAGCCCAGAATCATCGATCCCAGGAACCTCAATCGAGCCCAGAATCATCGATCACAGGAAACTGAATCGATGCCAGAATCATCGATCCCAGGAACATCAATCTAGTCCGGAATCATCGATCCCAGGAACCTCAATCGAGCCCGGAAATCATCGATCCCAGGAACCTCACCAGAATCATCAATCACAGGAACCTGAATCGATGCCAGAATCATCGATCCCAGGAACATCAATCGAGCCCGGAATCATCGATCACAGGAACCTGAATCGATGCCAGAATCATCGATCCCAGTAACATCAATCGAGCCCGGAATCATCGATCCCAGGAACCTCAATCGAGCCCGGAATCATCGATCCCAGGCACCTCAATCGAGTTCAGAATCATCGATCACAGGAACCTCAATCGAGCCCGGAATCATCGATCACAGGAACCTCAATCGAGTCCAGAATCATCGATCACAGGAACCTCAATCGAGCCCGGAATCATCGATCACAGGTACATCAATCGAGTCCAGAATTATCGATCCCAGGTACATCAATCATTCCTAAATTTCTCTATCCCAGGATCATCAGTCCACCCTATAATCATATCTCCCAGGAATTTTAATGGATACCAGAATTATCAAACAATTCCAGTATCATAAATTGATCACTGAACTATTGCCCCCAGGTTCATCAATCAGTAGTAGAATCAAGATATTTCATGATCATTAATTGAGCCCAGAATCCTTGATCCCAGGAACATTAATCCATCCCAGAATCATCAATCAATCAGAGAATCATTAATCCTAGGATCATCTATTAACCACAGAATCATCAAGCAATCTCAGAATCATTGATTGATCCCTGGATCATCAGGCCATACCACAAACATCAATCACAAGATCAGAAATAAATCCTGGAATCATCAATCATTCTCAGGATCACACATCCCAAAATAATCGATCGTGGAATAATAAATCTATCCCAGGATTGTCAATCGCACCCAGGATCATTCATCAATGACATAATCGATCCCAGGATGACCGGCTCTGCTGCCTGGGCCATTCCATGGGTTGCAAACTATGCCAGAGAGCAGCCGTCCCTGGGGTGTCTGCTCCGGGTACCACCGGGGGCCGCCAAGGCCGCGCAGCCCCTGCAGGACCCTCCAGGATCCTGGGGCGCTGCCCCGCGGAGGAGGTGTCGCGCTCCCCGTGATTGACAGATCCACGCGGAAACGCCGGCGCGGGGGGGTGGAGCGGGAGGCTAATTGCGTGTGACTGCAAATCACGAGGGCGGGCGGACGTCCTCACTTCCACGGACGGGGGAATCAGGCAGGCATCGCCGGCCGCGGGGAAGGGGGAACGCCCTTGGCGGAGGTGCCGCTGGGTTAGCAGAGCAGACGGGACCAGCCGGCGGCTCCCGGGAAGCGCTGCCCCATTCCCTGGCCCTTCTCCTGCTGTCCTCTCTGGCGGAGTGGGTTGGTCCGTTCCGGGCGGGGCGTCAGCGCGGCCCTCCCCTCTCCCTCTCGCGTTGGTTCCACTCCGAGAGCTTTCGCTACTGCCGCTGCGCCCCGCTGCTGCTTGCGCACGTCTCCGCTCCGGACCGCTCGGGCGTTTTCTCTCTGCCTTAAAGTCGGTGAGGAAATAGGGCTGGGGGTGAGGAAATAGGGCCGGGGGGGAGGGATATCGTGTGCTGACGACTGGGGCCGGCGGCTGCGAAGCCAGACCGTAATCGGCCGCGCCGCACTCGGGGGCGAGGGCTCGCTCTCCGTCTTCCGTCTCCCGGCCATCGGAGTGCGGCCATAACGAAGCCGCCACCTCCGCGCTATGCGGCGGGGGCGAGGGGCGCCGACGCAGCGAGGTCCGCGCAGGTCTCACCGACGCCCTGGCGCTACCTCCGCCGGGGGAGGCCCGGGGCGTGCCGGGTAGCCGGGGCGGGGGCCGGCGCCTCCCCGCCAGCGGCCGTCTGCCGCCGGGAAAATGGAGGCCGGGGAAAATGGAGGCCGAGGAAGGGAAAGAAGGAGGAGCGGTGGGGTCAGGCGGCGCCGCAGTGCAGGGCGGGCGCGGAGCTGGCGGGGCGAGCAGGGCCCCGGGTCGGGCGGGCTCTGCCGCCAGCGCCTTGAGGTGCGATTCTGCTTTCTTGCAGGGTGTCTTTTATGAATAATCAAAAGCCGCAGAAGCCGACGCTATCAGGCCAGCGTTTTAAAACTAGAAAAAGAGGTAAGCTGCCTGCAGCGTACGTAGTGCCAGAACCTGCTGTCGGTGTCGTGTGCGTGGTCTTTTGCAGGAAGCCCCCGGTACAAAGTCGGTGTCTGTCGATAAACAAAGCAACGGCTTTATGTCTAAATCTTTTAAAGGTGACCGTGCTAAATACAAAGTCTAACCCAGGCTAACTGGGTGCTAGAATGTTCTCTGCACTAATATTTGGCAGTAAGAATTGTAAGTGAATTTACTGTAATAATCTTGGCTTAAGAGATGGTCATTCCAGAACTGTACTCAGTGTGCCGAGCCTGAAAGCAGAAGTATCTAGTATCCCTGAGATACAGGGGAGCTCGAGCACAGGCTCGTGGCAGGTTAATACATACATAAAAGGAGCATCTGACCTCGTAGGAACTTGGCATTAGCTGCTGGACAAAAGTTGTTTTGTCCCCTTAATGCTATAAGGATTCCTGTTTTAAATTAAAAACAAAACAAAACCTACAATAATAATAAAAAAAAAAGCCTCTACATCACCATCTCCCCAAACAAACAAAAAACCCCTGAAGTGTGAGATGTGCAAGTGCTTATCTCTGTATGTACACAGTTACTCCCATAAGTAAAGCTGGTGACTAAAAGGTCTGATGAGTAATTTGGTATTTTACTGGTGTTTTCTTAAGAAGTGGGGATAGCTTTTACATTTTCTGTTTAATACTGTTTCATTATTATGCTAGCAGTGTTCCAGCTTACACTAGCAATACTAAGGAGGATGCTCTACATACTGAAATAGTAACTAAGCTGTATGTAAGTACATGTTGACTTACAGAACCCATTTTAAAGTACCTAGAGAAACAGTTGAAGTGAGAGAATTTGATTTAGTCTGTCTGGCAGATGAACGTGAGTGTTCTGGAGTTTTATCTCTTTCTAAGCATTTAACCATAATTTGGCTTCCAAGCAACTCTGCTGTTAGAATGAGCTTCATGGAACTGTCATGGAAAATAAGCTATCTAGTATTTCCAGACTTCCAACTGTTACCAACTTGTTGGTACTTGCATTAAATGTAAGCACACTAGTATGCCCCTTATGGAAAGGTTGCTAACAGATGTTAATGAAACTGGCTAAGGTTTTTTATGGACAGTACTCAAAGTAACATTTGTAGCTTCTCTGGAAGCTTTTCCCATTACAGTTTGTATCATATAAGGACAAATTCAGATGAGTAAAGCTGAACACTTCTTCAAGGTTTTCCATTAGTTATACAGGTGAATTTGTTGCATATTAACTAAACCCTACCCATAGTGAAAACAAGGCTATGATTAAACTGATGCACCTTAAGTGTGAAGAAGCATGTGTTCTGCTTTAACAACAACAGAGGATGCTAAGTAGATCTTGGCAGTGGCAATTATAGTCCATTATTTTGTGATTATTTAAGACTAAGAAGTTAGCTTAGATTCCTGCATTTCCCCCTGGCACTTGAAGAAAAGCAATTGCTTCAGACTCATTTAACTCCCTATTACGAGAAGGAGATGGTCTTCCTGGCCAGAAAGCAAGTACTGTCAGTTGGCTCTAATGTGATAATGGTTCACAGCTTTCCAGTCAGAATATTTTGTCCAAAATGGCACTAGTCCCAGACGGCTGAAATGGAACATGAGTCAAATGTACAAAATTGTAGGGACTTGTATTAAGAATTGCCTCCCAGCATGTAGCTGAGCCTCTCTTTTTGGAGGGAAAGAGTGGTCTAACATGTGAACAGGGGTATTAGAATCATACTGAGAAGTCAGATAAGCTTTATTAGAGCCAGCTAATGATTATCACAAACAACTCTTCTTCTTGGTGCAAGTACTGTTAGAATTCAGTCAAAGGTATCTAAGAAATGTTGTAGCTTTTGATAGCCTTTCCCCCAGCCTTGACTGATAGGGGAGCGAAAGCAGCGAAACTTACTATTGCGGTATTGGCCATTGAACTTCTTTTTAGGCTACGCTGTTAAGTCATTGTCTGTGCTAGTTAATAGCAGTTGTCTTGGAAGTCTGGAATGATCTCAGTTCTGTTTAACAGGCTTACCAGTGCAGGTTTTGTTATGGGGTTTTTTTTAGTAAGATTAAAATAACAAACTTTAAAAACCAAACAACTGTGTCTGACAACTTAATTTAAACGCCTTGTCTTTACAGATGAAAAAGAGAGGTTTGACCCTACCCAGTTCCAGGACTGTATTATTCAAGGTTTAACTGAAACTGGCACTGACTTGGAGGCAGTAGCAAAGTTTCTTGATGCTTCTGGTGCAAAACTTGACTATCGCCGCTATGCAGAGACGCTTTTTGACATTCTGGTGGCTGGTGGAATGCTGGGTAAGTCCCTTTGATGGGGCTGCTGTCAGCCTTGGTTCACTTGACTCTGCAAAAGCTCCATCTTCTTTCAGTGTAAAAACTGCGAAAGAGCTCATTGAGTGTGTAGAACAGAGTTTATCTGTGGTAAACTGTCTGACCATCTTAGTGACTAACAGCGATCAGGTTACTGTAGAAATACTCTGTATAGCCCACAGTGCTTTTGTTGGAGTCAGTTTCCATTCTTCAAAGTGTAGACTGTAGAAATTTGGCTTAAAGGAAAATGTATTGGCTTTTTTATTTATTTTTTTTTTCCAGGAGTGGATCTCAACTCTGTAGTCAAGTTCCCTTCTGCTGGTGTGAGATGGATGAATGGTTGTTTTAGGTGTGTGGTCTGTGGTTGCAATGCCAACAGAGATGCCCTGAAAAATTTTTACCCAGTCCTGTGCTTTGTGTACCCCACCCTGTTATTTTGGAAAGTAATATTGTTTACAGAAGAATATGATGTGTTTAGGCTTGGAGATGCTATTAAGGATAATTTGTTGTTGGCAATAGTGAGGCCATGGGCTCTAGCAGATTTCAGGGACTGAGAAATGAGAGGGTGGTCAAGTCAGCAGAAAACGCAAGCTCTTCAAAGATCTACTTGGTGGAATACCATTGGTCAAAGCCCTGGAAGGTATGGATGTCCATGAGAGCTGGGTAACTTTCAAACACTACTTCCTCCAAGCTCAAGACTGGTGCATCCCTTTGAGGAAGACATGAAGCAGAGGAGGTAGGAGACCTGCATGGATGAGTAAGGGTCTTCTGGAAAAAACTAAATGGAAGAAGGAAATTTATAGAATGTGGGAAACAGGACTGGCCACCTGGGAGCAATATAGGAATGTAGTCAGAGAATGCAGAGATGCAACGAGGAAGGCTAAGGCCCATCTGGAATTAAATCTGGTGAGGGGTATCAAGGACAACAAGAAGAGTTTCTTGAGTACATCAATAAAAAAAAGGAAGACTAGGGAAAATGTAGGCCTGCTGATGAATGAGGCAGGTGCCCTAGTGGCAGAAGACACAGAAGGCAGAGTTACTGAATACGTTCTTTGCTTCAGTCTTCTCTGCAAAAGCTGACCCTCTTGAATCCTGGACCCTGGAGGAAAGAGATAAGGTCTGGAGAGAGGAAGACTTTCCCTCAGTAGAGGAGGACCAGGTTAGAGGCCACTTAGCCAAACTGGACAGCCATAAATCTATGGGCCCTGATAGGATGCATCCATGAGTTCTGAGAGAGCTGGCAGATGTTATTGCTAGGCCACTCTCCATCATCTTTGAGAGGTCATGGAGAACAGGAGAGGTGCCTGAGGACTGGAGGAGGGCCAATGTCACTCCAGTCTTCAAAAAGGGCAAGAAGGAGGACTCAGGGAACTACAGGCTGGTTATGCTCACCTCTGTCCCTGGTAAGGTGTTGAAACAAATTGTTCTAGTCATCACAAAACATGCGAAAACAAAGAATGTCATTGGGAGAAGTCAGCATGGATTCACCAAAGAGAAATTATGCTTGACCAATCTGATTGGCTTCTACGATGTTGTAACTGGCTGGCGAGATGAGGGAGGAGCAGTGGATGTCATCTACCTTGACTTCAGCAAGGCTTTTGACACTGTCTCCCATAACATCCTCATTAGGAAACTCACGAAGTGTGGGCTAGATGAGTGGACAGTGAGGTGGATTGAGAGCCATCTGTGTGACCAAACTCAGAGGAGTAAGGTCAAGTTGGAAGCCTGTAGCCAGCGGTGTTCCCCAGGGGTCAATACTCAGTCTGGTCTTCTTCCAACATATTAATCAACGACCTGGACAAGGGGGCAGAGTGTATCCTCAGCAAGTTTGCTGATGATACCAAAATGGGAGGGGTGGCTGACACTCCATAGGGCTGTGCTGCCATCCAGTGTGACCTGGACAGGCTGGAGAGCTGGGCAGAGAAGAACCTGATGAGGTTCAACAAGGGCAAAGTGTAGGGTCCTGCACCTGGGGAGGAAGAGCCCCATGCACCAATATAGGTTAGGGGTGGACCTGTTGGAAAGCAGTTCTGAGGAGAAGGATCTGGTAAATTATCCATGAGCCAGCAATGTGCCTGTGTGGCCAGGAAGGCCAATAGAATCCTGGGTTGCATAAGGAAGAGTGTGGCCAGTAGGTCGATGGAGGTCATTCTCCCCCTCTACTCTGCCCTGGTGAGGCCACAGCTGGAATACTGTGTCCAGTTCTGGGCTCCCCAGTTCAAGAGAGACGGGGAACTACTAGAGAGAGTCCAGTGGAGCGCAACAAAGATGATTGGGGGATTGGAGCATCTCCCTTAGAGGAAAGGCTGAGAGAGCTGGGACTCTAGCCTGGAGAAGAGAAGGCTGAGGGGAGACCTTATTAATGCCTAAAAGTATCTAGAGGGTGGATGCAGGGAGGATGGAGCCAGACTCTTTTCAGTAGTTCCCAGTGACAGGACAAGGGGCAACGAGCGCAAGATGAACACAGAAAGCTCCATTTAAATATAAGAAAAAAACCTTCTTTACTATGAGGGTGACAAAGTAGTGAAACAGGCTGCCCAGGAAGTTGTGGAGTCCCCTTCTCTGGAGATACTAAAGACCTGCCTGGATGCAGTCCTGTGTAATGTGCTCTAGGGGATCCTGCTTTAGCAGGGGAGTTGGACTAGATGATCTCTAGACGTCCCTTCCAACTCTGACAATTCTGTGAACTGAGGGAGTGAAATGTGATGACAAGTATCTTGTGAACTCAAGTGCAGCCTGACTGTAAAGAGAGCAAAAAGCAGGAGAGATGTTCATTGAGCAGGTAAGAAGTAGATTAAGCTAAATGAGGTTGAAGAGTAGTTAAAAAAAAAAAAGTGGTACTTCTAGATTTAGACTTTACATTTCCTGCTTGAATAAGTAGTGTTTGGTGAGAATGGGTTCAGATGGCAGGGACCTGTGTAAAATACAGGCTGTAAAGAGGACCTTTCATGTTGTCTGCCTAGACTAGAAAAGTTCTGTCTCAGATTTTAGCATTTATGCTGTAGTTGAGGGGGAGGACTTACATGAGAAATTTGGCAGTTGCAGAAGATTTCCTATAATGTAAGAGAAATAGAATTCAAATGAGCTACATGCAAAGGGGAGGAGAGGAAATCCCTGGCTGTGGGCCACAGTCAGTCTGGGTGACAGTTCTGCAGTGGGAGGGCAGGTCTGGGAGGATATGTCTGTTGTATGTTCAGGTGGGCTTCACTTCACGCTGGTTCTTTAGAAATACCAGGTGAGGTGCTTAAACAAATGCTGAAAAGCAAGACTTTCAAAATGGTTTAATTTCATTAAATGTGGCTGCTTATCTGAAAGCTGCGTACTGGAACAGTGTTACATAGTCTGAAATTAACTGTGATGTTCCTTTTAGCAAGAGGCTCTTTTGCTGATGTTATGACAGCAGGTAGCATGAGTAAGTAAACTTGCCTGCCACGTGGAGCATTGCTGCTTGAAACTGTTCATGTACAAAGTGTTATGGTCTGTGGGTTTACACTCAAGAGTCTTAAGGAGTGCATCCTGTGTTACGATGTGTTCCTCCTAGGAATGAGGCTGAGGGGGAAGAGGCATTGCTGCAGTAATGGTGATACAAGGGGCTCTTTACTCAACTCCCTCTCTGTGACAGCTAGCTGAGTAGACTAGCTTTGATACTTAGTCAGACAAAGCCAAAATAAAAACTGGCATCCTGTTGCCTTATGACCTTTGAATATCCTTACACGGATGCTTATCTCCATCTGTAAGTCATGTTTCTGACTAATACATATCAAAAGATCTCCCTTATATGGATGGCATAGAAATCGGTGATGAGGTATTCTGGCATTGGAGTTGGTTACTTAATTCACCCTAGTTGGTGTAGCTGCCTGGCTACCAGGGAAATGGATGTTAAGAAGAATTTCTTTACCAGGCATTGGAACAGGCTGCCCAGGGCAGTGGTGGTTACCATCCCTGGAGATATTTAAGAGTCATATAGACATAGTACTTAGGGATACGGTTTAGTTAAGGACTTGTCGGTGTTAGGTTAACGGTTGGATTCAATGATCTTTGAAGGTCTTTTCCAACCAAGTTAATTCTGTGATTCTATGAAATGCCTGCATTAAACTGAAGAGAAATAGTGAAGAAGCATCATCGAATTAGCAGCTAAAAAGCTGAAGTGCCTTTCAAGACTGAAGTTTCAGGCTTGTATCTCTGGGACACTGAATTTTGAAAATGCGTTTCTACATGTTTCATTGCCTGTTGTGACAGTCTTATTTAAAAGACACTTAACAAAGCACTATTGCAACAGACACTAAAAAGACACTTGCTAGGATTAAGCAGCTTTATGGCTTCTTTAAGGAAGAGGAGCTCATATGGTCATGTTAACTTCTCCATAGTTAACAAGATATGTTGCCAGTTAGCACGAGGGGGTCAGAATATGTAAATATTTAAAGTTCCACTTTAGTAATAGAGCACATGGAATTGTAGGGATGTCTTCAGTGATCCAGTCATTTAGTTTATCATGAAACAGTTACTGAAATTCCTACTGCAGACACTACTCGGTACTCTCACTGGGGAGTAATACCACTAATGCTGACACCTTTCTTTAGCCCCAGGTGGTACCCTGGCAGATGACATGACACGCACAAACGTCTGTGTATTTGCAGCACAGGAAGACCTAGAAACCATGCAAGCATTTGCTCAGGTTAGTTCTGAAATGAGTACAATTGTATTTCAACTCTTTCGTGGTCAAAAATGAAATGTTTGTGGTGTGCAAAGTTTAGGTAAAAATACTGCATGACTTTAAGATGCTTTCTAGTAGACTAGCAGTCTTTTCAGCTAAAAGTGCTTTAAAAGAGTTCAGACCAGCTTTACTGAACTTGATTTTTAAAATGCTAATTAAATGACAGTTGAGAGCAAAAAAAATATTACACTCTTTCTTTTTAGGTTTTTAACAAGCTAATCAGGCGTTACAAGTACCTGGAGAAAGGCTTTGAAGATGAAGTCAAAAAGGTACGGAGTAACTCCTTATCAACTGACAAATAAACCTTCAAATTCTGCTAGTACAGAAGAGTTATATCATACAATGTATTATTAAAATAGAACACTTAAGTCATTACCAGAAGAATAGCTAGCTTGTATGACTAGTGGAGAAGACTACCAGTGAACTAGTGCTTCTGCTAGTTGAGTAGCTTGATTGAAACAAAAGTGTCTATCATGGAGGCAGTAGCCAAACCGTAGTGAGACATGTAGTTTTATGGCAACTCTTCTTACTTCTTAATTCCTCTTGCAGTTGCTGCTGTTTCTGAAAGGGTTCTCAGAGTCTGAGCGGAACAAACTGGCTATGTTGACGGGTATTCTGCTAGCCAATGGGACACTTAATGCATCAATTCTCAACAGTCTTTACAATGAGAACTTGGTTAAAGAAGGTAAGTGTTGCCTAGCTCTTATTTAGGGAAGGATGGTAACAAGTAGGTGGAAATGGTTATGACAGTATACTTTTGCAGCTTACTAGTTAGATCTGGGGATAGATTTACCACAGGATTAGAAAGGTAAAAATATTGCCTCACAACCTGAAAGGTCTTGCTAAGACTTGAGAAAACTAGTCTTTTCAGAAAGCTTGTTTGTAGCACTTCCCTGCATGGCACTGGAGGCTGCTGTCACTAGCAAGGCCACTATGCCAGCAAGGCCATATTTTGTGTTTTGCATAAGGACCTTTCAGGATGCAGGTGTGTCATGTCTTTAGGCTTCTTCCTAAATTGCAGCAAGGGGAGTTGAGTTTAGTATGGGGAAGCCTTTATGATGCTGAGTGGTGAGAAAAGTCCAACATGGTGGAGGCTGCAGTATCCTCAGGCAGAGGTGCTGCAGCTAGTGCCAGAGCTGCCTTTGAGCAGAGGTGCTGCTGCTTTGAGCAGGCATCTGACAAACTAGATGTCCTGTACTCTCAGGCCTTCTGATTGTCTTTGTTTTGAACTTCACCAATAAATATTATTACTATTCTTGTCGCACAGGTGTTTCTGCAGCTTTTGCAGTGAAGCTGTTCAAATCATGGATAAATGAGAAAGATATTAATGCAGTGGCTGTCAGTCTTCGTAAAGTAAACATGGATAACAGACTGATGGTGAGTACTGCTGAAATTACTGATTTACTGCTTAAACCAGCTTAGTAAATAACAAGTACTGGCAAAGTACTCAACATGCATTTCTTTCGTGAAAGCGTTGTTGTAAACTTCGTTTTCAGGAACTCTTCCCAGCCAACAAACAAAGTGTTGAACACTTCTCCAAGTACTTTACTGAAGCAGGACTAAAAGAACTTTCAGAGTATGTTCGGAACCAGCAAACCATAGGAGCTCGGAAGGAGCTGCAGAAAGAACTTCAGGAGCAGATGTCACGGGGAGATCCATTCAAGGATGTAAGTATATGTCTGTAGACAAGGTGTAGATGTTTTTTTTGTTTTGGGTGTTGTTTTTTCTTTATCAACTTCACTCAAATTATCTGAAATACAATAGCATCTAATGCTAATCTGAAGATATATGCCTAATTAAATACTGAACTCAAAACACCTAGCTCTCACTAATTAAAATAAGACCAGTAGTCTTAATGTCCTGAGTCCTGCTGTATGATGAAGAGGGTTGTTTGTGGTTCTGAAGGCTTCTAGGTTGCCTTTAGAACTGAAGTTTTAATTTAGCTTTGTGTCATATGTGGCCTACTTGCTGACTTTTATATTCTAACTGGCAGATAATCTTGTACGTGAAGGAGGAGATGAAGAAAAACAACATCTCAGAACAGACTGTGGTAGCCATAATCTGGTCAAGTGTAATGAGTACGGTGGAATGGAACAAAAAGGAGGAGCTGGTAGCAGAGCAAGCCATTAAGCACTTGAAGGTATTGTAACTTAAGTATGGACTCCTGAACCCATGGGTAGGGTTTGTGCTTTCCTCGGTCTCGAGCTCCTTGACTGAATTAAAACCTACAAACCCCCTAATACAGAGGCAGCATTAGAAGGGGAATTCTTCCCCCTGTAACTTTAGTATCAGAGGCCAAGTTACTGAGGCGAAAGCACTCTGGGATGGGGCAGGGGTTGCAGATTTTCTAAGCAATGGCTGATGGAAACCCACATGAAACCAGTCTAGTCAGACAATGTGACATGCTCTGTGTGTGCCATTTTTTCATTCCTGTTACAGCAATACAGCCCTCTACTTGCTGCCTTTACTACCCAAGGTCAGTCAGAGCTGACTCTTCTGTTGAAGATTCAGGAGTACTGTTATGATAACATTCACTTCATGAAGGCCTTCCAGAAAATAGTGGTGCTCTTCTATAAAGGTAACTTCTGTGGGGTTGTAGTTTGGGGGGGGGGGGTAGGGATGGCATGGGGAGAAGACAAGGGATTGTTGGGGTTTTTTTTAAGTTGTTCAGTTCCTCTAAGACCTGTACGGAAGCACAGTGCTACAACATTGCACTTAATGAGCTGAAGAATTTTCTACCTTCTGTTTGCAAAGATGGAGCAGTAAAATGCAAAGGTGGATGTGGCTGTCCTTGGCACGTGGGGAAGTACTCCTCTAGATGAGGATGCTGCCTGTTAGATTTTTAAGACTTGTGGTAGATCAAAGCTGAATTTAGATTTAAGGCTGTTTGACCCCTTTAAGTGAGGTAAAGATAAATGGAAGTGTATTCCTCTTGGTTCTCTGTGTAAACACTGGCTGTGAGCAGCCAGAGATGGAGACCACCAAGGTATTATAGGGTGCAGTAGGCTCTCTAAACAGTTGTGTTAGAAGGTGATACTGAAAACTGTGCTGTGCACCTGTGGAAACACCACAGGAACATAAGGCAACTTCTTGTTAAACTGAAAACTATATTGTATTTGTAAAATTAAAAAAAAAACCCAAAACAACAAAAACCAAAATAAAACCCAAGAATTAAACACTTCCTGTGGTGTAATTTCGGCTCTAAGGACTTTAATGGGGTTGACTGAAGTTTTCCTTAAGCGTGTGTCATCTGAAATAGCTGTGAAAAGTTCCAGGCTGTTAGTGGGAGTGATAGTGCAGCTTCTACGCGCAGTTGCTCAGGAACTCTACAGCAGCCAATCTGAAATGCACAGTACTCTGATTTCTAAAATAGGAGGCACTTCTAGTGCAGGTGTGTCCAAGCCATACCCAGGAAAGGAGTATGGATTGTGCCACTTCCAGGGAAGGAAGCAAAGGCTGCCAGTCAAGTTCTTGGCAGCTGGTATTCACTGGTTTGTTGTGTTAATATTGCTCTTGCACATCTTACAGCTGAAGTTCTGAGTGAGGAACCCATCCTGAAGTGGTATAAAGATGCACATCTTGCAAAAGGAAAGAGTGTTTTTCTAGAGCAAATGAAAAAGTTTGTTGAATGGCTCAAGAATGCTGAAGAAGGTAACCAGCAGCTTAGCTCACAAGTTGAGCATGTTCATTTTTGGAACCTCAGTGCAATGATGCTGCTTTGTGGGTGGGTGTGTGTTAATTGCCCCTCTGAGACTAGGAGTGCCCCATGGTGCTGGCTAGAAAAGCTTGCCAGTGCAATCCAGGTGGGTCTAGTAGCAGCTACTATGTGGGATGCAGGTGGGGGCTGTGGGGGAGTGACCGGTGGCAGCCTGTTGAGGATGTCTCTCTGTTCCAGAGTCGGAGTCTGAAGCTGAAGAGGGTGACTGACCTGTGAAACTCTGTCCTCAGTAAAGCAAACAGGAGCTGTAGATGAGTGTCATGTCTCATGTGTCCTGGTTCTTGCATCCTACCTCCCTGTATCAAGCATGATATAAGGGCTCTCATGGCAATTTAATTGTTTTCTATAGTTATTGAAATACTGGGTTTAGTTTTTAAAAACATGTTTTAAGTAGCTTACAGGAGCTCTTACAGATTTTACTCTTAACCTGCATTTGTCCTTTCAGTTATATTCTACCTCCTGTATTTTCTACTGTAATAATGTAATTTAAGGCCTTCCACAATGAAATTCATTTTACCCCTTGAGTTTTCTATCTCTAGTTGAGTAGACATGATACGGTGAATGAGATTTATGGCAGTTCTGTTTGCAAATTAAACTGTAAAAAGCCTATAAACCGAAGAGACCGTGGCTTGTGTGGTAACTTGGTGTCACTTCAGTTTGTACCACTTGCTCTAAATATCCCTGTTCATAGGTGGTTGTCCATCTCCCCAAGGACCCCATCATCTCATTACTATTACTTCCAGCATAAAGCAATCCTTTATTCCAAGTGCTGGGTGAGATGGCTGCCCTGCTTCTGGGAGCTCAGTGTCTTGCTGTAGAGAGGCCATTCTGGTGAAGAGTGATGATTGGGGGGGGTATGAAGAGTGGCATCTCTGAGCCTGCTGGCTGTCACAGCCAGGGGCTGCCAGGCAGCTGGGCACCAGTTTTGGGAGTCTCCTGGAAGAGAGAATGTTTCACATCCAGCTGCCCAGCAGCTGTGTAGAGCCCTGGCAGCAGGGCAGGGGGCTGCTGGCATGTGCTGCTCAGTACATGTGACTGCTGGAAGGTAAGGCAGACAAAACTATCCTCTCACCCTGAAATCTAGAGATTATTTTATGCTGGCAGTTTATCTGTTCCCTAAAACCTTGAATTCTTAATTGAAATTTGCAGGACAGCTCATAATTCAAGAAAGATTTGGTAGAATAGTGAAGTCTGGACTGTTGTAAGCTAATAATGAGCATTAACTGAAATACTGGTAACCACAGTACACTTACCAAAAAAAAAAATTAAAAATAGGTGATCATAATGCAATCTTTTCAATACTACAGTGATGTTTCTTTGTAGCTTTTTTTTTAACAAATAAAGGCCAGCCTTGCACTTAATGGCAAAAGCTGTCTCTGTTCTCTTATGCAGAAAGCAACCATCTCAGTCACATTAAGGGGTAAAAATTAATCTTAGGTCTTTCGCTATTCCAGTGACAGTTGAACAAAACATAATTAAAATAGTACTTTCTTGCTGCTGGGAGGCTTATTTTAGAGAGCAGTGGGTGCTGTCTTCCATGTGTTCAAAGTGAGCTGTACTGAGATCTTTATTAATTGAGGAAACACAACCAAGGTAATCAGCATCTTTTTCTTAGATAAGTTTTATGCCAGCAGCTCAGTTTAACTTCAGTATCCAAAAAGTCGTAATATAAAAGAGGGCATTTACGAAATAATTGTATACAATAAATATTTTAACATTTTTTGTATTTCTTTGGTGGACTGACATCTGTATCAGCCTGCTCAGCTACAGGAGGCAGCACCCTTTTTTCCTTTTCCAGTGGGAAGAAAAAAGGGTGTTTCAGTGCTTCTTCCAGAGTAATGCGCTTGGCTGGGTCATACTCCAACATCTTTTCAATGAGGTCAAAGAGGTTCTCATGGTCAGAGTCATGGCAGGTCATGAATGCCTCCATGAAGAAAACAACAAAACTTGTTTTTTTTTTAATCTTATAATTGCACTTAAAGCTCCTCTCCCCAAAAGCATTTTCTCCTGTCATCTTACCTTCAGTGGCTTACAGCGCCTTGACACGTATCTGCCAGCAGAACTGTGTTCATCCCAATCCAGCCGGTCATGACGGAAATATTTGCGCTTCCTTAAACAAACAGACCACAGTTTGTTACTCAAAGCTTCTGTGCTGTCTCTTCACTAGAAGTGTATCAGCATTGTTTGTTCACAACTCAGGAACATTCCACAAGGGGCTAGCTTATTTAATAGAGCACAAGGATGAATCTGTGTTTATTTAACTTTATTTTAAAAATTGCTATTAAACCCAATCTGAAAATGTTTAAGCTACAGAAAAATGTAATTACCTGGTTTTCTTAATCATGTGACTTGGCAAAGGCCCCAGTATTCGCTCCATCATAGCCAGGTGTTCTTTGCTGTCATGGGTCTGGAGGGAAATCAAGAGAGATGTATTTGCTCATTGTAAGAGGCAGTTATCAACAACCACCCACTAACCTTACTTCATTTTTTACTGTACCCCACATCAATTTCAGATTAAGGAAAAAGGAGAGGCTTTACTCATCTGTTTCTTGAAGTAAGTTACAATCTACTGGAGGTTTTTTTTCTCCTAGCTGTAATTTTTTTTTCTTTGTTCATAAATTTCAAGCCAGCAATTCTGTCAAGGTGACAGAGTTAAGGTATTTTGAGTAGTATAGGCTGATCGATAAAGCTACATCTGGTATTAGTGCAGCTTAAAATTCCAGAGGTTAACAGGATCAGCCTTCCTATGAAGCTGCTACCAAAATGTTTACTGAAAGCAATGCAACGGTTCCTTTGTGCCTGTATCTTCTGTTCTCTTCAACTTGGCTTTACAGAGAAATGCAGCTTCATTTCTTGCACAGACCATTCTCCTTAGTCCTCACCACGCTGTAGCATGTTTTGAGGAAGCTGGGGACGGATATATATGCTGCATCATTGTGTGGTTCATAGTTACCTACCGGAAATACTGTGAAACCAAGGTAGTATTCTATGAGAATGCAGCCTATGCTCCAAACATCACAGGGTTGTGACCATCCCAGTGCTGTGAAAAGATTCAGAAGGTTCATATTTATACCAGGGCTGCAAGCAGTTAATAGCTCAAGCAAGATCTGCCACACTTCTGTAGCACCCTTCAATAGCTTACAGAAAAAATCCTAAGTGAAGGATCAGCCAAACAAACTTATACTGACCAAGGATAACTTCAGGAGCTCTATAATGTCTTGTAGACACCAAAGTGCTGTGATATTCGTCATCATATGTTGCACTCCCAAAGTCCACAACTTTGATATCAGGACTTTTTAGCCTGCGTTCATCACATTTCTGAAACGAAACAATGGGATACAAGTGATGAAATAAACCCAGAGAGGATGGCTGAGGGGGAGGTGGGGAAGAGGACAGCACCTTACCAGTTTGGGGTTATACTCTTCTACATAGTCAGACTTGACAAATAAAATATTTTCTGGTTTCAGATCTGTATGTGTTAACTTGTTTGAATGCAAAACTGCAAGATAACAACTGTAGTTAGCAAATTCCACCAAAAAAAGTGTAACAAATAAAGCAAAAAACCCCACCAGACTTACAGTTCACAGATTTGCAGATCTGATAGGCCATCTGTCTAATGTGGTCCAGCCGAAAGGGCAGAAAACCATTCTCTTTAATAAAGTCATAGGTGCTGAGTCCCAGTAGCTCAAACACAATGCAGACATGTCCATGGTACTCAAACCATTCTAACATCTGGACACAGCGACTGCAAAAGCAGGAAAATGTATTAATTGCAGCAGACAGTTGTGTAACATTCAGATACATGTTACAGAAAGTGATGTCACAGAAGTCTTAAAGCCAAAACAAAGTACAGTTGGCTCTATAATACTTACTATGTACTGCTGGGATCCGATGCATTGAGATGTTCCAGTACTTGCACTTCTGCACGTGCAGCTTCAGAGTACCGATCAACATTTTTTACTATTTTCACAGCTACATGTCTGCCTTCCCTGAAAAGACAGGTTTTTAACAGCGATTAGAACAACTGGTAGTTTTAACTAAGAATACTCAGTAATTACAACCTATACAAAACCTTTTCTGGTAAGGTTCCGTTAAGTCCATACTGACTTACTATAACCAAGGTTTATCTATGTACAAACTCAACAAATTTTGAAAACATATTTGATACCTTACATATCACTATTATTCTTAAATGTTAAAAGCCCCATTTACCTCTTTGTATTTATGTATGCTGGGCTAATACTGGAGAAACCTCACATGTCCCAGCCTAACACAACTGTCAGGCAAAAATGACAGCTGCCTTCAGTCATGCGAGTAGTGAAATTGTAACTTGGGCGTCAAATGCCTTCTACAGGGACTAGAAAGACAATTTAGTTTAATACTCTTTTTTTTCACACAGCAAAACTGCAATCAAACACAAAATACGTAATTGATTTATAACATGCTCACTTCTAGAATCCAAATGGCACTGCATCATCACATACTATATTTTAGGTAAGCTACCTGATATCAAGAGACTTTGCTCATTGTCCAGCCCTTGGGCAGTCAGGCCCCAGGACTACCCAGTGAGGGGGAGCAGCTTCACCCCACATTCTCTAGGCCACCTCCCCCCATCAGTCCTTGATCTCTATCAGGCTGGCATGCATCTGCAGAAGATGCACCCATCACCTCATCCACCAGTCCTGCACAATCCTCCTGCCTGAGTGCCGTTTTTAGCATGATGTACTAACATAAATTCATGTTTGCCAACTGTGGTAGCCTTCAAGGAAGACCCAGAGCAGCATATGAAGAAGATAAACCCCGATACAATCAGAAAGCACTTCACAAACCACACTGATAGTATCAGAAAGAAAAGTTACATGTATTTAATGAAAAATACTTACTCTCTGTGATCGATGCATTCCACTACTTTTCCAAAAGCACCTTCACCCAAAGTAGCAATAATCTCATCTATAAAGAAAAGAACTCTCAGTCACAGAAGTTGTAAAGTTACTCATCCATTAAAAAAACAAGCAAACAAAAATAAACCAAAAAGACTAAGCACTATCACTGAAGATTATTCTAGACTGTGCTTCTTTAAATTGCAAATATCTAGTTTGAGAGATGTTATTGGACAACTCTCATTAAGGCACATTTACAGTGATCTCATTCTAGCAGGTTCATTAACTTCATTTACTGTTTTTGGGGGGAAAAAAAGGGAAAAAGAAAAAAGAAACATATTTAAGTTCTACAGAAAAAGAATAACAATCCCCACCCCCAAACAAAAAAAGTCAAGACAGAAAGAAAAGACTTCCAAAGCCCCCTCTCATCTTATGCTAGAAGAACTTATTCTATCTGAAAAGTTAATAAATTTTGAAAAATATTCTATACATCTTGCACTTAGTACGTCTCCACTTTGACAGATCAGGTGACCCTCCTCATCATCCTCTACACTCCTGGATCTTTTTCTTCGATGACTCTTCTGGAACGGCACCAAGATCGTCCAGCCAATCAATAAACCCGAGTGAATTCAGGTCAGAATACGAATTCATTCAGCAGGGAGATATTCAGGCATTCAGATACACGCCAGGCCACAAACGGTTGGCAGGAGCAATTTCAAATTCAGTCCCCAGAAATTCACAGGGCACATAGTTTATGTTACAGGAGAAAAACATGGCAAGGAACAGATTTTCAGAAGAGATACTCAAAGTGGCAAGGCAACAAAAAATTACAACACAATTGTTTTTCTTTTTTAAAAGACTGGTTCACTGAATTTTACTTTAGGATTTCAGCGCCCGTATTTTTTTAAAAGCAAAAAGATGTAATAATTTTCTCTTACATATATATATATGTATATGAAAAAATAGCCCTGTGGCCAAATTAAAATACCCATCTTACTCTGTAAGAATTTATTAGTTTTAAAACCATAAACAGCATATACATTTACTTCAGACTGTCAGCTGAAGATCTTCAACTATAAATCCTATCTTCAGCTTTTTAAAGAGTTAAATATGTAACAAAGATCACAAAAACTGCCCTGCTAGTGGGCAGGCATCATACATATCTGATTCTACAGATGTTTCAGCAATACCTAAAACATCTTACTAAATAAATTTTTTAAGAGTAAAAAAACTGACATGATCTCCTTGCTATTTCAGTGATACTTTGTCAAAAGCAAGTTTAAAAGCTTGTGCTTGGTTTTTCAAGTAGGGTTGAAATAAATGCTTGTAATAGTAAAAATTCTGAAGGCATGAAACTGATGCCTGTATTTCAAGTACTCCAATTGATGGTTATTATTAACTAATCTGCTCAAATGCATCCAATGAATAAATAGCAAGACTATGTTCTGTACTATCACAAGCATACCTACAAACTATACATTTTCACTGAAGGAAATAAAATCCTAGCAAAAAGAATAATCTACTACTATTAGCTAAAGGAATAAGCTATTGACAGAATTCCCCAAACCGCCCACTGCCCAGATGAGAATCTATCTCCTTAAAATAAAAAAATCCTAAATTAAAATTGGTCACACCACCTGTGAATGATGATGATGACAGGTAGTGTGATGTGTCTTGTATTTCCTTTTGTAACTACTCGCCCCACTATGACCCGATGATTTGCTACTGTGGTGCCCAGTATCACGTCCTTGATTATACTCGTTTCTGTATTCTTCAACATAGCGTCGTTCATGATGGTCTCTTTCATTTACAGATTTGGTTTCTGAATGGGTACTACAAATAAAGGATCAAATACACTTAATTAAAATAATCCCTATCAAGACAGTTTTTTTGATTTAAGCTCCAAAACATCTCCCTTGAAATATCTTCAACTCAAAAATGAATACATTATCAGATGCCCTGATGAGAATAATAAAATCTTAAAACATATGCTTGCTGATATCGAAAGTCTAAAGTTATTTACCTGTCAGGAAGTTTAGAAAGACCATGTTTGCAGTGCTTGTTCTCTTGTGCATCACTTAATGATGTCCTCTTTCTCTTATTAGCACTGTCACATCTTCTGTGATCAGGAGTTTCTTTTTTATCCCTGGAATGCCACACCTGTAACAAAGATATTTTGCTCTTTTAATTACATCCCATAGACAAACAATTCATTTTCAAAGTCATTACTTCACAGAATCACAGAATGCTAGGGGTTGGAAGGGACCTCAAAAGATCATCTATAGTCCAACCTCCCTGCCAGAGCAGGATCCCCTAGAGTAGTTACACAGGAACACGTCCAGGTGGGTTTTGAATGTCTCCAGAGAAGCAGACTCCACAGCCTCCCTGGGCAGCCTATTCCAGTGTTCTGTCACCCTCACAGTGAAAAAGGTTTTCCTCATGTTGAGGTGGAACCTCCTATGTTCCAGCTTCCACCTGTTGCCCCTTGTCCTATTAGTGGACATTACTTAACAAATTAACATGATAATTAATATTGTATTTTTCCTCAACTACCCAATTTTAAATTTTTTTCTTTCCTCTTTCTTCCATCTCGTTTTTTAACTCAAATTAAAGCCTTCTCAAATTAACAATTTTTGATAGCGGAACACAAACCCATCAGCTACTTCTTAGGTAAGATTTTAAAACAATGTATCATGGCTCAAACATTAAACACATGCTGTACATGTTATTTCTGCAAAGCTGCTCAGGAACCCAGCAGTGCATGTGCCAGGAAAAAGGAAAGCTTCCATGCACTTAAAAAGGGCATACAAATATTGTCCAGTGTGCTTGACTTCAGGGAACTCGTCATCAACTTGTACCACGCTTCTTTCAACAGATTCCTGAAGAATTCACAGAATCATAGAATGGCAGGGGTTGGAAGGGAACTCTGGAGATCATCGAGTCCAACCCCCCTGCCAGAGCAGGACTGCCTACGACAGGTCATACAGAAACACATCCAGACAGGTCTTTAAAGTCTCCAGAGAAGGAGACTCCACAACCTCTCTGGGCAGCCTGTTCCAATGCTTTGTCACCCTTACAGTAAATAAGTTTTTGCTCATGTTGAGGTGGAACTTCCTGTGTTCCAGTTTTTGTCTGTTACCCCTTGCTAGTACAGGGCACCACTGAAGAGAGACTGGACCACTCTTGACACCCACCCTTCAGATATTTATAAACGTTAATAAGATCTGTTCTCAGTCTTCACTTCTCCAGACTGAACACCCCAGGTCTCTCAGCCTTTCCTCATAAGACAGGTGTTCCAATCCCTTAATCATCCTCGCAGTTGGACCCTCTCTAGTACATATCCCTGTCCCTCTTGAACTGGGAAGCCCAGAACTGGACACAACACTCCAGATGTGGTCTCACCGAGACAGAGTCCAAATTAGCACTGAAACAGATGCTAAGTCAAATGACACTAACACTTATCTCCTAGTTACTTAGCTCAAAGAGGAAACGCTAAATAACTCATTACACGTTTTTATTTCACTTCCCAATCGTAAATCGGTTCTAGCTCACAAACTGCCTCTCAGGCCGACCAGTCGGGGCTCCGCGGGATCGTGGGGAGCGGGCCGTGGGCGATCGGGCGGTGCCCGTGGGAGGAGACAGGGGCGCCCCCCGCAAACTCAGCGCGCTAACGCGAACCGCTGGGTTTTACTGAAGTGAGACCCGTGTCTAAATTCTTGCTCTGGCAGCAGGCTCCGTTCTCGACCCCGAGTCGGGGCACGGGAAAGGCCTCCGACCTCCTACGCTAAAGCGACCGAAGCCATTTTCTCTCCGCACGGAACAAGGCGCGGGTAGAGAACATGGCGGCCAACGGGAGCCGGGGGCCCGGAGATGCCCCGGTCGCCCGGAGATGCCCCGGTCGCCCGAGCCGGCCGCTCCGGCGGGAACGAGCCGAGCCACCTGCCGGCCTCCCCCACGGTATCAGCCTCCTTCCCTCGCACCACAGCGGCGCCCGGCACGGCCCTCCCCTGCCCTCCGCCCCGCCTTCCCCCGGCGGCGGCCCGGCCCGGCCCAGCCCAGCGCCTCTCGTTGCCCTCCAGCTTCCTCCGCCGCCCGGCGACAGTGGGCCGCGCCCCTGTCGTCGCCCTTACCTCCAAGTGCCGCCTCTCTCTCCGGGAGCTGCCGCTGTCTCCGGCCATAGCTGAGGTAAACGCTGCAGCTGCCGAACCTCAACCGGCAGCCCGCTACAAAATGGCGTCGCCGGGAAACTTCTGGAACACAGGAGCCCGCTCCGGAGGCAGAACCGCGGCGTCACAACGCGGCGGGCGGGGCGCCCCCACAGCCCGCTCCCCGTCTGCACGCGCGGGGAGCTGCGACCGGTGGCGTCTGCCTCTGTAAATCGATCTACGTTTCACATAGCGTTTGTGCATGCCGACCCCTTTCCTCTGGGTACGGGCGTCAGCCGTCCGGGGGGCTGGGCGCTGGGACAAGAAACGGGACAAGAAAGCCCTTTCTCTCCCAGTTTTGCTACTCGGGATGATACAGATGCATTTCACCTGGTCACAACATCTTATGGCAACCCCCAATGCCTTAGCAGGGAATTCGGTTCGAAGTAGTTATACCTCAGTAAACCAACTATGCAAAACCTTCAACCATTTTCCTGCCAAGAACTTTGGAAGGCCAAGAAAGACTAAGGAAAAAAAAAAACCACAACCTAAAACTCTCATTTAAGAATGACTGCCAGAAGTTTGCTTTTTTTTTTTTTTCCTGAGGCTGAATTGCTTCACCATCTTTTACCCTTGGTGATAAAGCTCGTTATTTGTCTCTACAGCCCTAGTCAAATCGCTAGAGGTCTCCCAGCATGTACACAGCTTCAAATCAAGAGGTTTCAGGGATCACGTATGACTCATCGAGATACCTTTTTAAATCATTGGCATTGAAAACATTTCTCAATAGTTTAATGCCTTTTTTTCTCTCCCTAGTGTCTTGTGGTATCTTTTACTAGCCTTTAGTCATATTTTTGAGTCTGCACAGAACATGTAAAACAAGCAAACTAAATGTAACTCCTGAAGTAAGCGTACAAATCAGTCTTCTATAGCCACAGAATGAGTGAAAAAACAAACCAACCAAAAACAACCCTCCCACAAAACTAAACTTTGCTTCCTCTGCTGCTCGCTACTATTGCACACATCATTTTGAGTCATGGTCAACCCTCTCATGAGGTCCCCATGCCTTCCTGCAGCCCTTCAGCCACCACCTCCCAGGAGCTTTCCAGCCCATCAGCCATAACTACCAGTCATCACCTCAGAAGAGCTAACCAAGCATTATGCCTGAAATTCAGTTCTCCGAAACTGAACAATAAGTGGTCAGACATCTAATGTGCAATATAATTCATGTGGAAAATAGTTCACCAACTTTACCTTTTGTTTTTCTAATGCCAGCAAAGGTCAGAGACAACCTAGAATATACATACTCCATCACAGTTATAATGCAAGATTGTTGTGTTAATGTACATATTTGTCTTTGCACGGGTAGATTTATTTTGACACAACTCACCTTGTGGCTGTAGTTTTTGTAATAAAAGACCAGACTGATGGCTGTAAAGCAAGAAGTTTACAAAGCAGAAGTTGATAATATATGACAATAATAAAAAGTGCCATCTGCAACATTTTTGCGACTTAAAGGATTGTACATGTCACAAAAGCCCAAATAGCTGACTCTGTGCAAGAACTAAATTTCACATATGCTGTGCCCAACAACCTCCCACAAATTCACACACTTCCACAGCTGGGCTACTTCCTACTCTCTGTCTTCGTTTCTCTTCAACAAGTGGATGGGATCAACCCCACCATTATTTTTCCTGTTTTATTCGAGATTGTCAGGGAGAACCTGAGAGAGGTTCAGAGCCACAAACAGGTAAGCAGATATAATACAATTTTTAAAAGTTAGGATGTAATCCTATCCCATAAGATCACTCTCCTTTCAATACAAAGCTTTGGATAAAAAAGAAAAGATCTACATTCAATGTATCCTCCAGAGAGCCCATTGCTTGGTGTCCCTGAATTTCACATATTCTGTATCACAGCCTTCTTTTTAAGGAGAAAAAAAAAACAACCAAAAAACCAAACAAACAACACAAAACCCTGAAATTGTTTCCAGTGCAGTGCCAGATGTCAGCATTCTAAATGATTGGTTCCTTTGCACTATAGGCAACTTTCCAGTATTGTCCGTCCTGCACAGCAGTAGTCAGTCAAACATGCAGTTGAATGCTTCTGTTTACTTGCTATTACATATGGAAGAGACAGAGCACAGAAAATAATTAAATCCATTACCTGATGAAGTATTATGGCAAAATGTATTTTGCAAATGGAGCAAGGGCTAGGACCTTTGAGCAACACTCCATACAGAATATAGGAATTTTGACTCAGATAGAGGGTAGCGAGTAACTCTGCTCATTAACTCCTCAGCAATCTGTACCTGGCATACCTTTGCCTTTCTCTTGCAAATAAGTTCTCCTCTATTTTAAGAGGCAAAGTCTCAAAAACTGGTAATACTGGTCTGAAGCAGACTGCCAAGTCAGCTGGATCTGGACCTTCCAAGGATTACAAGGCATATATATGAGAATGGACTTCGCTAAGTGATGTTCGTTGACCGAGTCCAAAGAGGACTGGGGGAAGAAGTCCAAGATCATAGAAGTTGGATGGAGGAACTGTGGGTGCTCTGTCCTGTCCAGGTCATGCACACTTGGAACTAGAAATATATTCTCTCAACTCTACATATTACAGTGTCAGAAAGCGAACCTCTGCGGAAATGAGTTTATTTCTTCCTGCTTTATGAAAACAAACTGATGCCTATATGCATTTTTTAAATCTACAACAAGGAAGAGTAGAACATTCTGCTTTTCTTAGTATGCGGAAGGTGGAGAACCTTTTTTTTGATTTGTACAAATCACTCTTTTTCCTGCTTACATCAGTTTACTTTATGCTTACTAGACTGACTTGAGCATAGGATAACGTGTGTGTATGTATACTCACATGCATGTGCATGCATTTTATTTTTCCACTTGACCAGTCAATATTCAGGTATCTCTGTACCTTCTTGCAGACTTTGTTATCTGAGTCCATCAACATTTGGTCTCAAATAAAACCAAACAACAGCCCTCTCTTATTTCTTCAGCATCATCTTCTATTATTTCGGGTGTACCAGGATATTGTTGATTAGAAGTCTGATCACAGTCTTTCTGACTACTCTTTGTCATCTTTAACCCCTATTGTTTGTGCAATAAAGCGATGAAAACCAAATTACAGTAAATCCACAGTTACCTAGTTTAAATCAACAGCTATGTAAAGACACAAACACTTTTTCACACATTAGTGCCAGAGGCAGAAGCAATTGATTCCAATCTACCTTTTGGCGAGGCTGAAAAGGTTACCATTCCAACATAGCAGTTCAAGAGCAAGCACTCCTCTAAACAGAGTCTTTAATCCTTTAGGAGAGAATGGTTTCATCTATCTACGACATTGCTCACACCTAGGGGAAAAAAATTATGTATCTTACTCATTTTTCTAAAAAACATTTAAGGAAGGTGAGAATTTATATAAGAAAGTTTCAGAAAACTGGTAGTATGAAACTGTAGCAAAAGACATTGTTTCAACATAGTAAACCTAAGAAATATAAGGCAGAAAACAAACATTTGCAAAAAAAATGTACTTAAAAAGTATTTTCTTATTTTACAAGTATAAAAAGCAGTATTTAAAAATCAAAATCCTAGAAGATAGTCTGGAAAAAATGGCCTCTAAAACACAAGACTCCGCTGTGACAACTCCCAAAAAATGTCACAACTCCTGAAAATCCTGCATTCAATGAGCAAAGGTATGATCCAGCTCAATAAATGCTTTTTAACAACACTTTAAACCCCACAATCCAGCAGTTGATCTGACTGGTCTCCGTAGAATGTGTCGAGGCACTCTGTGGCTACAGAGCAAAAGGGTTGGCATGAATTGTAATATCTTTAATGTGAACATCATTAAGAGGTCGGTAGGTTTTCTCATTCACAGGCAGCTTCTCCAGCTCGTCCAGGGTCTCCAAGCCATCAATAACTCTGGAAAAAAAGTGGAAGTGCTAGGAATCTCCTTCTAAGAATGATTTAAATTTCACAACTGACATATCTCAAAGCAGTTTACAGGTAAGTATCTTTGGGCAAGGACTTTGCAAGCAAAATGACACAAATAAGACAGCCAAAACATTATGTATGGCATATAATGTATTTTGAAAATAAATATTAAGCATCCATGACAGATTCTGATAAAAAGTACAAATAATTCCCACTGACCTGACAGTGTCATATTTTATATCAAACATACCTTTGTAAAGGCCCTGGCTGCATCTCCTTGCAGACAGGACTGACCAATCAAAGTACTGGTTCAAGTAGCAGCAAGATACTAGCCATACCAAACTTTACTGTGAATTACTGAAATCCTGTGGCCGGAAAATCAATTTCCAAAAGTAAGATTATAATTTCTAACCTTCTGACTACTAAAATACAAGATTGGACAGAATAATGAATAACTCTGTAAATCTAATGGCACAAATATGTTAAGGCTTTCAGACTCCCTGTTCAGGCAGAAAAAGTGACAAGAGAGATTTTTCTTGCTTTTTTGTTAGAATAACTAGCTCTGGTAAATTTTGACAGTTTATTCCCCAGTAATAGACTTTGCAGAAAGCACGTTGTGCTGCTCACAGTTAAATTCAGTCACATTCATCCACTCTTTGAATCTAGGATGCTGGATTGTGGGCTAGCAGGGACTGCATATGCTGTTCGACTGATTCTGCAACTGGGGCAGAAGCATCTTAAACTGCCACAGAAAATCCAGCAAAGTTTATCTGTAAGAGTCTCTACCCTTTTCTAACTAAGATGTCTAAAAGCCTACTTTAAATCACACTTCTAAACAAACTCAGAAATTAGAGGACCACCTATACTTTGACATCTATAAACAATACAGGTGGTAGAAAATATTTTCACATTTCAATCGTTTCCTTTGAATATTTAACTACACTTAATAAAGGCAACTTTTTCTCAGCAGCTTCACTTGTACTACAGACTTTTTAATAACGAGCAAAAGAAAAGGCATTACCATGATTTTGAGATAGAGAATGAAGTATCTGAAAGACTCAAAAATTAAGCATTTGCTTTAAGGATGATATAGTATCAGTAGTGTCTGTTAACATAAGAATGTTTTAAAATAATGATGCATCTTAAAAAACCTCATCTGATTTTACAAACTGCCTGTTTCGTGAGCTTTGTCTGACCAACAGGAAGTCCCATCTAAACAGAAGCATAATACCAGTACGATAGCCATCCCTAGATCCAGTCCCAAATCAGTCTTGCTTCTCAGTAAACCCTGTACCTGTGTATCCAAGTTGTTCTGAAGTTGGCTTAAAAATCAGGCTGCATCTGTGGGAATGCAGTGAGTGGAAAAAATAAAGAAAAAAAAAAAGCGCTCTGTTCTTGAGGTAATTTCTAATGTGCCTATTTCCGCTGAATTCCCTACTATTAAAGAAAGGAGAAGTATTTTTAAGGAACTAGTTCTGGTGACAGTGCAAGAGCATACGTTTACATATACACATCCAATGAGTTTTAATACCAGAAGCTTCTAAATTTGCACTGCACATACCCTGAAATATTCAGATCCTTTACATGTTATGATAAGGGGGCATACAGTTGATCACTTACTTTCCAAACACAGTGTACTTCATGTCTAGGTGTGGCTGCTTGCCGTAAGTGATGAAGAACTGCGATCCATTGGTATTCGGACCATTGTTTGCCATTGAAACTACCCCACGAACACTGTGCTGAAAGAAAGGAAAAACCTCACATGAACACACATCTGTAAAGGCAGGACTGTAATCTGCACAAAGTGCTCTTTTACTTAGTACTCCGCCTCAATACCACCACTAAGCTAAAATCTTGGTTGCTAATATATTCCATCACATCCATAATTAGCTCTTCAAAATGGCTCTTACAATGAAAAATTACTCCTTTGCCTTCTGGCCATGAAAAACACTGTTACAAATTCTTTCTACTTCTCAGTTACGAAAACCCTCAAACCTAAGTTGCCAAGTACAGAAATGCCTGTTCTTTTTTTAATAATAAACTTTCTATTCCTTTATTGTGGGATTATACTTTGCTTCACAACTACTAAACAGGTATTTAATACAGTACAACACAATGCTGATTGTTCTCCAACCCGTAAAGAAAATTTGTATGAAAAAATAACTGCTTACTGAGAGCTCAGAAATACCTTTAGGTATTCACTGAATTCATCTTCAAACTTCTTGCCCCAGATGCTGTTACCACCTTTCCCAGTGCCTGAAAAAGAAGCATCACAACAGATCACTGGATTTTCAGACTGAAAAATCCAGAAATGATGGTACTGTTACAACATTTTATGACAAAGACCCTTGGTAGTCTGTAATTTGTTTCAGGCAGGGATTGGGTTCTCATGTCTTGATAATGAGCAGAGAACAAAACACTGACACATCCTCTAATTAAATTCAGTATGAGTACAAACAGACACATAGTTGAAATGGATTTTCTCCCAAACAGCTGACACTATCCTGGACATTTTCTCTAAATTCTTTAGAGGCTATGTAGCCTTTCAAGCAGAAACCAGAGAAACCACAGTAGCAACTGCTACCTGTTAAACAGCTGCTAAATCAGCAGAATCATCATATTTAGTGGAAACAGCTGGAAAAACTGAAGTTTGTAGAATGCTTTACTACTGTATGATTGTTTAGAACTAGGGTAACAGCTGCTCTTCTGTAAGTTCACCATAGAAAACTACTCTCCTAATAAAAACGTCTATCAATAATACAATTTTTTTTTATTTTGCTTTTACTTTATTTACATTTTGGTTTTAATACTAATAATTTCTTTTTATTTCTTTATATTTTATCTTTATGTACATTTTTCTAAAAAGAAGCCCAAACAGAAGAATTTACCTAATGGATCCCCTGTCTGAACCATGAAGCCTTTTATATTCCGGTGAAACACGCATCCATTGTAGTAATTACTAGCACAAAGAGCCAGGAAATTCTAAGGAAATGAAACAAACCATCTTAACAAACAATTCAGAAACAGTATCCTCTAACATGGCAGCACTGGCAGGACCAACACTAACCCTTTTGCCTCCGCTTCGCATTGTGACCACGTGAATTCCACAGAGTGTTGCCACAGAATAGTCACAATTTACAGTTAATATGCTCCTTTGACACTGTCACGGAATCAAACGATTTTAAATAAAGCTTACAGCACAAGGTAATCTGACTTGAGGAACAAACAAGAAGCCTGAGACATACTCAGAAGTATCACTTCCAGTCAACATTTTTACTTTGTAAAAGTAACTTTGTAATCAATAACTTAATGCCTCTGCTTTGTTAGTTTAAAAGTAAACTATTTAAATTTAAGCTTAAGCTTACTGCAGAAAGGAAAACGTGCGGCCTCTGACAAACTGAGTGATTATCACTCTTTTAAATTAAATCTGTGTGAGTGGGAGTGAACCCAGGGAAATATGGAAATCCCAAGCCATGTGTCATTTTTATTGTTAAGGACAATGGACACTTTGGGAGATGCTAGAACTTGGAGAGAAACGGCCTGTAACTAAACCTCATCTGGTGATAAACAGGCAACAAAGCTCTAGGCAATATGACACAGTGTACAAGCTCCATAAGTGGAACAGGTACTGAACCAGCTTAAAATATATTCCATTATGTACAAAGATTAACTGCAAAAGCCATTTAACCTCCTAAACATTTAAATATTTCTACTGCTCTATTTCAACACTAGGGAATCCTGCTCCTCTTAATTAACTTACTTCACAAGTCTTCGGTGTACGCTCACAGAATAGTTCGATTTTAATATCTCCTACATCAGTATGCAGCGTGACAGCCTGAGCAAGATGCAGAAGATTGTAACAGCAATGAAAGACTAACAGACTCAGATTTATTTCCCAGCCCCACCCAGAACATAAGCAAGCTCCCACAGTACATAACCAGTTTCAATATTTGGCCATAGGCAAGGCTACTGACACAGACCTTTCATGTTTCCAGTGAAAACCCCAGAAAGCACTTGGTTTAATTAAGTTTCAGGACAAATTAAGTTCACCACGGTAATGCAGAAGCTCCGTTTCACGCTGCTGCACTCCAGAGACATTATTAATTTGCAAAATGGACCTACTCAGTCACTTCATTGCAAGGTAGAAGATTCAAGGTTAAATCTATTTCAGATGATAGTGTGCTGCACATACTTCACTGGCTTAGAACCAGAGAAACAATATGTGATATGTGTCACTTGCCTACAGCCTTTTGAGTGATAAGGCTAGTTCTGAATGGCACCGTACGTAACCTGCTTTCACAAACAAGCAAATTACAAAATTAAACTTTTCTTATAAATAAACTTAATAAAACTTAAATAGCAGTTAACAAGCCACCTAAGCAAATCTCTCTCTCTCTCTCCAGGCCCAATATATCACAGCGCTCCCATGGGAATTGCTAAACTATACAAAACCCATTACTGTGGGGCTACAGCAGGGACAAGTGTACAGGAAAACTAATCAAACTCAGCATCACATTGATGCTGGCATGCTGTTCCAGAAGTATACTAGTAAAGAAAAGAAGATAGTTGTCTGCAATGTCCATGAAGATACTCTAAAAAATACACTTAAAGTTTAAGACAGTCTTATCTTTATATCCTGATTTGATAGATTTTTAAAAGCCTGTAAGTGTAGGTGTTTACATACACTCAAGTAGGGCTATGTGCTTGCAACTTGAATAATACCTCTGTGGTAAAATAAATTAAATCAGATGACCAAATGTTAGACACAACAGGATTAAAATTTAGGATCCTAGAATTGAAAGTCTGATTATATTTTGGACTGATGTAAATTTAGCTGTTCTCCTTTTCACAATATATTGATGGAAGTCTGAAATGAAAACCTCAACTTCGTATTACAAATTCTTCACAGCATCAGAGTAAAACGTGGAAACCTCTGAGATGCAGAGCAGTTGTTCACTTACCAAGATATGACCGTATCAGAAAGAATGAAAATATATTAAAAGTACTATTGTTCTCACCATGTCTGCTCATCAAAAAGCTGAAGCAGATTTGTATACAGCAACTTCCTGCAAAGAAAACATATAACATTTGTTAAAGGTTTTTTTTTGTTTTCCATGAATCCTCAATTCTTTTTGATTATAAAGCATTTGTATGGTTCTATGTTTTTACACCACACAGCACAGTTTTACAGTATAATTCAAGGATATAACGAACAAGAAAGGAGTAGAACAAAATGGCTTAGAGAAGGGAGGTTAAGGCAAAAAAACACCCTTTCCTAAGATGAAAGTTGATACTAAGCAGTCACAGCTTTACCAAAGATTATGGTTTTATAAATGACAGAAATTAACAGATAAAAGCCACATGCCAGTACCAAAATAGAAGCGTGGAGTCACGTTCTGACAGCTGTCAGTACGTGCAACAGACTGATACCAGCATTCCAGCACAGGATCAAACTATTTTAATCTTAGCTATATTTCCAAATAAAGCATTTGGAATGATGATACTAAAATTAACAGTTTTACAGGCTAGTTTCTTCCCTACGTACTGCCCTCCTGGTCAGCTCCCGGGCTTGGCGAGGCTCTTCACAGCAGCCGGGGCACCCGCAAGCCGCCGGCCCACAGCCTGTCCCAGCTCGGTCCCCTCTCTCCTCGGCCTGCCGCCTGCCTCGGGCGGGGGGGCCAGGACTAGCCACCGGCACTGCGCACGCCCCAGTGAAGCATTCCAAGGACCTGATCAACGACATCTCGCAGCTATCGCTTCTTTTCTGCCTGAGGTACTCCCACCGAAAACCCAGACACTGAACTCCGCTCGCTCCCTCCGCCCCACCGCTGCAGACGCGGCCCGGTCCGTCCATCGGCGAGCGACCGCCTGGGCCGTTCCCATCGCCCCGGGGCCGCCAGCTCGGCCTTCCCCTTCGCCCGGCCCCATGGAGGCCTCGCACAAACCTGCCAAAAAAACGTAACCCAGCACAGCCGCATGGACGCGGCCCCCGCTGCCCTCAAGGGGCAGGAAGAGGCTAGGCCGCGCTGCCACTGCTGCGGAGAGGCCGCCCCCAACCCCACTAACGCAGCGGAAGCAGCAGGGCCGAGCACAGGCTCCGCCTTTCAGCTCCGGCCCTGCTGCGGTGTGAGGTGAGTGCGAGGACAGGCCGCGGCGGCGGCGGCAATCCCTCCCCGCCACTGGCGGTGCCCCGAGGCCGCCTGCCCCGGTCCCCCTTGCTCCTCCCCCCCGGGAGTCAAACGCCTCTCCGGTTGGATTCCCCGGGTCTGTTTAGGGAGTGAAGATGGATGAAATTTAAATTCCGTACGATTCGTGCATGACTCCATAGGACGGTCTACGGTGTTCCGCCGTGAGAGCCCCAGAGGCAGGAAGGGTGTGCCCGGAGCCGGCGCCCCGGTACTGAGCAGCTGCCGGCGGAGGCCGGGCCGCGCTCCTCGCGGTCAGTGGATCGGTGTTCGCAACTGGAAGCCTCTTAACTCTGCTAGTACATACCTAGGTTTATTGCTTTTTTTTTTTTTTTCTCCTCTAGAGATAGCTGCATGCTGCTGCCTAGCACGCAGCTGGTTCGCCGGCCTCTCCACTGCATCCGAGCTTTGGGTCGCCTGCCCTCACGCTCCCTCATGAACCTCCGGGATATCGTTTCTGCCCTGAACGACTTTGCATCCCCCTCTCTGGCTGAAAGCTGGGACAATGTGGGGTTGCTGGTGGAACCAAGTCCTCCTCACACTGTAAACACCCTTTTCCTCACCAACGATCTCACTGAAGAGGTGATGGAAGAGGCAGTGCAGAAGGAGACAGACCTTATTCTTTCTTACCACCCTCCTATATTCACACCACTCAAGAGAGTAACGTGGAAGACCTGGAAGGAAAGGCTAGTGGTCCAAGCCCTGGAGCACAGAATCGGGATTTACTCTCCACATACGGCATACGATGCTATACCTCACGGAGTCAATAACTGGCTAGCAAAGGGACTCGGTGAGATTCTGTTACAAACAAGCAAAAAGGTTAAAATTAATCATCAGTATATGCTACTTTATGTGGGGACCTTCCCTCATTTTCTTTTCTTCTAGCGTTTACAGGTATGGTTTGAGGACTCTTCCCCTCCCCAATATTCTTCTAGTACTTCTAAGTACCCTAAACATATTAAGGGAATTTATTTTGGTGAGGAATACCTAGAGGACATTTTCAGGTGCATGACTGTACTATTGGAAGTAGTCGGAACTGTTGGAGCATATTTATTGCCCATCTTGGTTGCAAAGTTTAGACCACTGACTTTAAATCAACACCTCTAATGTATGAAGAGTAAGATTGCATTGGTTCCAAAGGACTTAAGGCATCTGAAATTCTGTTAGATTTTTATCCTGTATTGTGACTCAAAACAGCGATGTTTTCCAGCCTGATTTACAAACCAGAAACCGTTTTGGTTTTGTACAATTCTTAAGATAAAAAGGATGGCATTAAGACTGACAAATTATATATATCTCCATCAACTTATTTATATTAAGAATAGGCCTAACAGAGACAACAGGGAAAGAAGTCCTCAGTTCTGGTCAGGGATTCGAGTGCAAAATTTGCATATCCTTGTTGGATCCTTTTAGAATATGTGCTAAATCAGTATTCAGATTACTCACCCAGCTTTATAAAACAGCAATCATGTACTGCTTTCTCAGGTGCCTGTACTTCTGTCCCACTGCATCCATCAACTGCACCAAGCTATCCAGCTGAGGGCACTCACCGGGTAGAATTCTGCACAGACAACACTGAGCATCTGGACATGGTGCTGTCCAAAATCAAAGACATCCAAGAGATCTCCTGTCTCACTACTGTCCCTGCCAGGTATCTGCTTCACTACCTTATGTAGTATTCTTTCTGTTGCTGAAACAGTAATTTGCTGAAATTGTATTTTACTGTAGAAACTTAAGGAGTAGTCATCCCTTTCTGATCAATCTATGTTACACTAAATGGTAACGGCAACTCTGTAGCATCGCATAGATTAGAGGTGGTAAAGAAGAGTATTAACATGAAATTTGATAAGGACAATTGAGTTAAATTCCCATCTCTATTTCTTCCAGGAAAGTAGAACTAGACCAGGCTAGGCTATTATAATACCATCTTTTTTTCTTTCCCTCTGGTAGAATAGCCACTGGGATAGATTAGCTTTGTTTTATATTATTACGATGGTGAAATTTTATCTAGTTTCTTAGCAAGCACTGAGCTTTTATTTTCTCAGGGTTGAAGGTGAGGAGCAAACACGAGTCAGTTTGAACTGCTCTCAAAAAGCACTGTTGGAGGTGGTGGCATTATTGTCCCAGAACAGCCTTCTTTATCACAAGACTGAGATTCTCTTATTACAAAAGGTAACAAAATCACATCCACTGAATGTATTTCTTGTGTGACCTGAGTGCCCTGAACACTGAAATCCAGTAGTCAGCAGCATCACAGGTGTTCTATGTACGCCTCAGTGCTCTGAAATACTGGCCTGTTGGGATTTGAAGCCATGCACATTTTCCAAAACAGTGAAAATAGCTGTGTAAGCCTGTACTTATTCTTAAATCAGTTCCAATAGCTAGTATGTTACATTCCAGAACATCACATACATATTTTTTCATAAAGTTCAGAGGCATTCCTGAATGCCCAATATACTCATCTTTGTACAATATGGAAAGCAGTGTGAACTTCTGGGGTCAGCTTTCTCACGGTAAATTTAATTTCTTTTCAGCCTCTTCTTCCCCACACTGGAATGGGACGTCTGTGCACACTGAGCGAGCCAGCCTCCTTGTCAGACATAATTGAGCGTATAAAAAGCCACCTAAAATTACCCCACATCCGCTTAGCCATGGGAACAGGCAAGACACTAGGTAAACAGGCCTGCAAGTAAGACTGTCCTTTAGAACTAGTATTCCAGGAAGACAAAGAAAGAGAATGTGTGCATCAGTATGTGAAATACTGCTGCCTTCCATAGGTTTACTTCAACATAGTTAAAGACAAGAAACAGCATTCTGGAATTTATGTGATACAATCACTTAAAAATAATCTCATCTGTATTTTTCATTGGAACTTCTGTATTATGCTGGTTGTCACTGTGAAGGAGGGACAGCACATGTTGGATACAAGCCATCCTTCTTCATATTTTTTGCAATGACTAACATCTTTTTCCCCGTAAGATATCATATACAAATGTGTATAATTTCATTGTACACTCCCTTTTGTGACTAAATGTTAAATTTCAAAGCACCTTAAAGTAGTAAGACACTTTATAGTATCCTTATGAACATTTAACCATTCATGTTATAATGAAAATGAAACAGTAGCAAAGGCAGTGAACTATCCTAACTCAAACAGTGGGTCATGAGTAAAAACATGGAGCAAACATCCTCTTATGCCAATTACCTATCCTAATCTCTAGGGAGCACAGCTATTATAATTTGTAAGAGCTAATTTGTTGAGAACTGTGTAACTTAGGAGACAGAAGTATTAGAAGCTTCTTATACCATCAATTGCACTAAAAAAACCTCAGACTATTTTGAAGCCGATCATGGTGTGGGATTGCAGTGGTGCGACTCCACTTAAACCAACAGTAATTACATGGCAACATACTGCCAAACCTTAATAGAATTTGAAAATGCTGTGTCATATGTCCCCTCTCCCTAGTGCATGTAATATATATGGAGAATTAAATTTCCTGTCACTATCACATATGTAATAGCTTGGAATCGGCAATCATAGCAAACGGTCACAATTTTAATGGCATGGAGCAGCTCTCAGCTTACATTGAGAGTGGCCTTCAGAGAACTAAGTTAGGAACCAGCGTATCTCAGAGGCAAAATGCTGCCTTTTTGGCATTGTTACTTGGAAAACTAATGATGGAAGATGAGTCCTGGGAAGAGTAGCAGCCTATTCAAGAGTTCAGAAACCTAACTAATAACACCTCACTAGGAGAGGAACTAGCCTGCAGACAGCCTCCATGCTGTAGTTTTCTGCAAGCTTTCCTACTCCTTGAAGAAAAAATATACCTGTTTGATACACAAAGGTTTTTGCTGTATTATCAGAGATGTTACAAGTCTGTGACTCCTTCAAACTGACAGATGTGTCTCTTCCTCCAAAAAACGTACATCTACTCTAAAATCAAGGTAGCAGTTATTGTGAAACAACTAATAGCAATATTGACATGAATGCTGCACAGAAAGAAAAGGAGTTAAACTGTGGCACCTTGTATCCTGCAGAATCGCCAGTGAAGAAAGCTGCTCTGTGTGCTGGTTCTGGAAGCAGTGTCCTGAAGGGAATGGAAGCTGACCTCTACCTCACAGGTAAAAGGTTATGTTGCTGTTTCGTTATCTTTATAAAATAGTCACTAGAAAAAAAAATGAAAAAAGAGTTGACTGGCTGTTGAGAGGTTTGACTAGAAAGAATTACTTGTTGTAACTGAGATGGCTGTGTGGCACAATGAAGGTTCTTTGAATTAAAACATTGCTATATGTGTATTATTTCAAGACAAAACCAGTCCTGATGGCAGTCTATTGCAACCTTCAATGTGTTTCTCCTTTGGCAAGATAAAAGGTATTCCTTCGGTTCCCTACGGAGTTCCATAATGGAAAATGGAATATAATGTAGTCTACAGAATCTTCCAAAGGAAACCCACTGCATATCTGACCAAAGTGAGACTTAGTCAATTATCCTCTTCCAGTGGGACAGCTACTTGCTACAGTGTGCCCAACAATGTGCAGGTTGCCTTACATTCTGTAGTACTTAATTCAAGCAATTGTTTTGGCAAGGCATGTCCCGTCTCCCCCTTATATGCAGCCCTGCAGAGCTGACCCTCAGAAAACTGCTTCGCAAGGCTTCCCAACTGTCATCCTCCATCACAGCAACCCCTATGACATGCAGATAGTCCACTTACAAAACACTCCAGACTTACTTCCTGCCCAAAGTGGCAGAAATTACCACTATTCAAAGAGGGCAAGGATTTTCTGTGGTTTTCTCTCAGTTGTATATAGGGGTTATCAGCTGAAAGTTCTTCAAGGGACACTAGAGTAGGAGTGTTCCATGTTCTGAAACTGAGCAGATGATGTTGCATTCCCCCTTACAAGCTATATCCTCTGTTATGTCTTCCCAACTTCTAGCTAAGATTCTGCATACATTGCAAAGAACTGGTTGCCTAAACTGCACTGTAAGTGATCTACATGGCATTTTTTTTTCTCAAAATGGCAGGAGAGATGTCCCACCATGACATTCTGGATGCAGTTGCCAATGGGATAAGCGTTATCCTGTGTGAGCACAGTAACACTGAGCGAGGCTTCTTGTCAGAGCTGCGTGACATGCTCGCTATCCACCTACAGAACAAAATCAACATAATTGTATCTGAGAAAGATAGAGATCCCCTCCAGGTGGCATAGGAAAAAAAAAGAAAAGAGTGAGAGAATTCAGTCAGGAGTCTTACGGTATCATGCACAGACCTATGCAACTGCAAGCTCAATGAAGATGCTCTGAATTGATTCAGTCCAGAATAAATATATGTTCCCTCAAAGTCTGAGATGTATTTTGTCATCTGTCAGATAAATAAATACTTGCTTTGGGCTACAGAATGCTGATTTATTCAACCAATGGGCTGCACTTGAATAAATTTACTGTTACTGCATACTCTTATGAGATGTATTTGATAACCATACTCAAGGGTTGGTTTGGGTAAAGGGTACAATATCAAAACCTGACTTATCTCCAGTTTTGAGCTTACACAGCAGTTCTACCCTACTGTGTTATGCTGAATGATGTCAGTGAAAGTCACTTATATTTTAGCTCATAAATGTCCTGACTAGTAAATGAAAGGGTGTGGATCACCCACCCATTCGCATCAACAGTTTTGTTAAGACAACACTACCATGCAAACACAGAACACAATTCAGGTATTTGGCTAGTATTCAATTGCACAGTCAACCATTAATGCAACTTCAAGACTTTTTAATAGAGGGACTTTAAATTAAACACCTCAGAAGGTTAAAACTCAGTTCATGAACCAAGCTGTAAATTAATTTAATATACATTAATTAGTTGCTTTTAAAAACAGTTTCTATAACTATGGCTCTTAATTACGGGATTACTAAAATGGAACCAAGTAGCATTTCCAGCAGTGATAATGCTTTGGTTTTATTTTTAAGGTAGGTTTTTTTTGTTGTGGTTTTTTTTAAAGAAAAAAGTCTTCCAGTTGCATACCTTACCATCTTTGGATTATGCACACACCAGAATAACATTTAAACAAAATTAAAATATTACCATTGCAAATTTGTAAAGATCCTGGCACTTTTATTTTAAGGTTGAATTACTACACTGGCTCATCAGTCTTGACTGCATAATTGCTATGTCTCATTCAACTTAAATGAAGTGGAAAGATATTACTCCAGTATTATCTGGAGCTACTCAGGCTACATAAAGGCCACTAGTCTTGTCAAAACAGTGAAGACCTCTCTGTAAGCCAAGGAACAGGAAACAGGAGGAAATTCCTTCTTTCCCAAGTAAAGGAAAGGACTGTTGAAGTCACTCCAAATCCAAGTTCTGTATTGCTATAGAAGACATTAATGCTACTACCTTAGTACATACACAGAATTTGAGACAAAAAAATAATGCATAGAGGGGGTAATTGTCCAGAAACAGCACGAAATCAGGATAAAATACTTTTAACATAAACCCCACAGGAATTAATTCATAGTAACTTTCTTTAGCTTGAACGTTTGCATCACAGAATCAGCAGCAGCCAAAAACTGATTGAAACTTAACCTTCTCTTAGCAGATGTGTGTTATCTCTTGCAGCCCTGCTTTTGGCCTGTGTGGGCATCTGGCAGTCTATCAAAACCATAAGCAGTTAACTTTAAACTCAAGTTGGTTACAGTACTTCATTACAGTAAATTTCACATCTAGAAAACCAGATGTAATTGCACTGAAAATGCACCAGGGTATCACCATCTGTAAACACATTAGGTGGTGTCTTCCATATGTACCCAGAATATAAATTGAATCTTGAGTTTCACAGGAACTGAGGAGTCAAAGGACTGCAAAGTCGGATGCGGTTGCTGCTTATCTATAATACTTTTAAAGTTTTTCCAATAATACATCTCTTCAAGCAGCAGAGTTCTTGTTCCTTGACCTCTGCACCTAACTTACAGAACTTGGATCAAGACACAATCCCTTAACCCCAGTGGTAGTGATTCTGATGGTAGCCTGAAGTAGGCAGAATCTGATGAATTTTGCAAAGTTTTGGAATTGCAGCCTGTAAAACAGAGATGGAAGTACCAAGAAAAGCGCATGTGAGTTGGAGAATGTTCTGGGGAAGGAGGCTGAAGAGTACTGCTGGCATGTACCAGTTTTCCCCATCAACAAAGCTAATTAGGTCCTATATTTGAAGAATCAAATTGTCAGTGAGATTAAGAAGTTACCTCATGTTTTCAATACAAAATAAAGTCAGGCTTTTAACTTATCTGTTGCTTCTGCCAGTGAGGGGCAGACCAGGTAACAATACTATTCCACATGATGTTCTGGTTCTCTTCAAAAGCTATATACTGGTATGAAAAGGCAAGCATATTATTTTTAATTTTGATACCTTATAAGAAACAATATAAAATATTTTTACTAATCGATTGAAGTATTCCGCACACTGCATGAGGGTTCGCACGGTTATTTGACATAATAACAAAAATAAGGCTTTCACACAACTGCCAGAAGGATCTCTATCTTCCTATATAATAAAAACTGTGCAAGACAAGACAAGCTAATGAAAATTATTAAAGTACTTTATTTGATTGATTTGAACTATTACAACATAGAGCTGTAACACAGCTACCAAATATTAAGACACACACAGTCCCTGAAGTCTGACTGGCAGACTACAGTTGATGGAACTATAGGGCTTACTCCCACATACCTGAGAAAAAAAGTGAAGAAAAGCTGTCAAACTTCAGCAGTCTCCCAACTTCTAAGGGCTTAAAAAAGGGAGAGCTTATAAGAGGCATTTAAGGCCTCCTCCAGGATCAGCAGACACCCCTAATGTAAAAAATACATATATACAATCAAGCTGTTAAAAAATAAACAAAAAACACTCTTCATATTCTGGGATTGCAACTTGGAAGGCAGATGAAAGAAGCTGGATCCTCTCACCTCACCAACAAGCAATGGACTTGAGTCCATCACAAATTTTAATTATCTAAACCTTCTTATAAAAGGATTTGGGTTTGGTGCAAGTCCTTCAGTTCTACTGCTAGAACTTAAGTTACCCACACTATCCCAACACCACTAGTATTCTCCTTTCCTCATGCAGTCAAGGCAGGTCTCTTAGCATTATAAATATTGGCTTCTTCATACACTGGAAGCTAGTCTTGTCTAACTGATAAAGGAGTACTGGAAAGCACAGTTGAGAAGAGTTTCATCACTTGTACAAACTAAAGCTCTGACTGCCTAGTGATTTGTTCTCCCCAAGTACGCTGTTCCAATCAAACCCTCATGTCTGGTGAGGTAGCAAGCAGAAGGCACAATCTTACCAAGTTTGTTTTTCTAGCTGTAAGGTTGGCTGCATAGATATGAAGAAGGCATCACCTGAGCTAAGAGACAAAGCAGACAAATTAACTATAGAGCAAGAGACACCTTGCTTACAGAAGTCATAATTCCAAACTACCTGAAGTAGTTGAACAATGAGCATCGTTCATTACAATTATTACATTTCAGTAAGTAGTCAGCAGCCTTGGGGTTGAAGGGAGAGATCTGATCATGGGCCCCTCTCCAGCAGCCCATGACAGCAACTGCCGTAGACGCTTTGAGAACAAGAGAGACGTTATACATCTTCATCCTCTTTCTCTAAGAAGTCGGTCAAGGTACTGTCATCTACAGGAATTAATAAGTATTCCACACCATCAGCTCCCTGAGAACAGACATGCACACATATTCTGTTAACACCAGCGCATAGCGCAATGCAAGCCACTAGACAGCACTGCAGTGCTAACATTTATTTGCAGTCTGGGCAAGAGCTGGCCAGCATTCAAAAGGACTGCATTGCTAAAAAACTGGAATATTTCACTCAAGCAACACTGGAAATGCAAATATTGAAAAATGTCAGTGTATGAGAAATCCAGTGGGCTATGCTAGTCTGACACTGCACAGCTCCTCAACACTGTGTTCCCATATCTAGCACTGCTATACTGCCTCATTATTAGGACTAGCCTGCATTCTTGCCTCTTGCAAATATGGGTAACTATTGGAAGCAGACTGGCAGACTCCAGAGTCCAATACTTCAAGGTCTTCAGGAAGAAGAGACCTACAGGTTGCTGAGTAACAAAGCACACTGCATGTTTACAGCTCCCTATCCATGTAAAGGGTGTTGACAATTGGAGGCATAGAAAGGGCTGCAAATACAGAATTTCAGCCCTTTGCTAGTTCCTAGGTGCTTCAAACAATACAGCCTCACTGTGAGCTGCACAGCAGTGTATTAGGGATACTTAGTAGCCACAAAGAATATTTTTTGTTTAAGGTGGCTGAATAGGCAGAATTACCGTTTTCCTCCAACTCACCCGCTTTGTCCGGATGAGCTTGTGGTCCCTGAATTCTGTCAGCTGTGCCCTGAGTGTCAGGTCACTGTTCACAAGAAAAGCCTCCCGACACTGCTGGTAGAAGTCTTGGAAAGACAGTCCTGGAGACAGAAAAGGACAAGAAGAAACAGAACTGGTAAGATTGTCAGATTTTTCCAAGTCTAACACCACATATTATCTCCACCTACAAATCCTGCTTTGGCTTAGGCAATGGCTATAGTAACATCATCACTTCTTTCAAGTATGCAGCCAACCTAACATTTCAGTAATGAATAGAAAACAGCTAAATTAGCATTCCAGTCACCCTGTTTGCCTAATGGAATTTTAGTAGCACTTTAAATGCACTTCTCAACATGGTTAATATATCTTAATTTTCAACTCCTCTATCTTACTTCCAACTTTCTTTACCATTAACATGTTATTCATAGCCTCTGCGTACCTCTTAGGAGACAGTGACAGAATATTCCACATGTATTCTAGAAAGCAGGGACACATAAAAAGTCACTTAGAGAGCAGCATGGGAACACTATCTCCTGTCTTTCCCTGGTCCTTTAAGAGCTAGTTGTGCAAATTCATATTCTTCCCTTAATTTTTCAAACTACACAGTCCCCCATGAATGGTCTCAGTCATGTCTAAGCATCAGAGCAGACAATAGTAAAAGGAGGTCCTTGAGAACCAGCCAGTCTATTGATTTCCTGTCAGACCCAGTGCCACTAGAAAGACAGCTGACACCACTGTGTCTCACTGAGGCAACAGTTAGAGTACTTCTGTTGCTGGTGATGTAGCCTGCATACCAAAAGCCTGTGCCACTCTGACTGAGTTGGCAATGGCAACACACAAAAGATGAGAAAAGGTGGGTACACACCTGGGTAAGATGGGTTGTCCTTGTTCTCCAGCTGGTACTGAGCAAGCAGTCTGAATATTCCCCTAAGTGAAAGGGGGGGAGGGGAAAATAAAAAAAAACAAAACATAACCAAACAAAACACCAAAACATCCTACCGTTAGAAAATATGAACCTATTTTTGCCTCATGACTAGGACTTTTTGCATGAGTCTCGTCACTGGACAAGGCTTGCTATCCAAACACTTCATTTAAAGTAACCAATCGATTGGAACCCAGGTCCTAACCATCCTCATCTTGAACATGGTTGTGAGAAAACGGAGATTGCCTCCTGCTAGGTGCAGACAAAAGTAACCTAGTAACGACTGGATATTCAGCAAGTGCTGCTATGGAGTTTAACAGTGTCTTTACCTGGCATTGAGAGTGAGACTGTGCAGGACATGTGTTAAGGAGCTCAAAGCCAAAGATCCAGATTGTTGTACTAAAAGCGAGTTCTCATAAGATGTTTCTTCCACATATGGACTAAATGTGGTTGTTTCATACCAAAGCCAGTTGAAGAGGCTTAGTTTTGCCTGATCCCACACTAGACAGAGAAAAAAGAGAGGACAGAACTGTGAGATTTAGCTCACACATTAAAGAAGTGGTATTAAAATGTACTTAGTTCTGCTGTGCAACTTGAGGAAACAATGTATGCTTGTGAAATTCACAGGACATACACCCAGATATTTGCAGTTCAAGGAAGACAAATTCTCGGCAATAAAACATTGGCACATACCCCTTTTTCATACCAGTTTCATAACATACTGTCAGCAGCCTGCAAAGAATTTCTGGCTGACACACAAATTTGTTTAGATGCAACGACAGACATAACATCCAGTCTCCATTTCAGTAAGTCCCTAAACTAAAGCATGCCAGAAGCTTGGAGCCTATATTATGATCAGTGACTGGTAGTTCTCAGTATCTTTATACAGTTTTGGTTCAACAGAGCCACAGTCTTAATCAGGGCTTCTAGTGGCTACCACCATATATACATCACCAGATCTGTTTTGCACATCAACAGTAATACATGAGCTTATAACGTGCTCAGCAGTCCCAAAGTAGAATGCAGATTCTTCTCTCTTTGCTACATCAGGTCCTAGGGGACTCACTGAGAGGAGCATTGATGTGATCAATAGAGGCAATGAGGTAAATGGTAGGCAGAGAGGACAACTGTGCAAGGATCTGCTGACTTCTTTCTCCTCTCAACATCTGGCTGTCCAGGTTATGAATGAGGACATAGAGCTCTACAGGTGAATCTGTAAGGTCAGAAAAAACAGCAGAGAACCAGTCAAAGAAACTGCACTACCAAGTGGTTTCCCATTCCCAGTGCAGCCTAGGACAACTCCATTCTATCAGGCTTCATATTCATCACTCAAATATCAAATCACTTTCCTTGTACTTCTTTGATCTCTATCCCACACTTGGTGTTTCTGAGCACCTGAAAGGCTTTTTCTCAATTCACTGTATCACAGTTCTCACCACAGCTACAGTCCTTTTTGCAGTTTAAGCTTTTTCATATAATCCACTTGCTTACGGTTTACCAGGAATTGCCCTTCTAGCTATGACTTTTAGTCCTGTGACTCAAGGTAACTAAAATTATTTTAGGATGGAAGTCTAAGCACAGTTTGTTCAGCTGTTTTTGAGTTAAACAAATGACTAGGACCTTTAAGCTCCTCCTCACACTATGAAAATGCATTTTCTATTTCAGGGTGGAGCCAAAGCATACTAGTTTCATTGGGAATCGTTCCCACTGAGTCCTCAATGGAGAAGGCTTAGGTAGGATAATGCAAATGGTAAATGTTAAAATTTGCAGCTATCTTGTTGCTGCTGTACTTGTCAACACCTATTTCCTGAGTCCAAAAACAACTCTGGAACAGTAGCCAGATGTTGTGCAAGTGAATGAACTTGGCAGCCAATGAAAACGAAAGGTTCTTCAGACTCCCAAGTTAGATCAGCTATAGTGTGCTACACAAAACTGATTTATGTAGATTCAGGTGGGTACCACCATTAATCAGCATCTTCCAATTAGTGCCACCAGAAATACTCATAAGCTAATGATGGAAAGCAGAATGTAAACACTTAAACACCAATGTCACACACAATTAAGATTCCAAGAGAATCTGTGTATGTATACACAAGCAGTAAGACATTCAACAAGAATTCAGCAAGCATTCTGTGTGGCAATACCTGTTTAATTTTGCTTTTGAACCCAAGTCCAACCTGCTTGTTTCACACTGTTGTCCTTTATTTCATCTTAATGTCAGTATTTGCATATATTAAATTTAAATTACACTAAAGCATGTACATTTAAGCCTTAATCCATCCTATACTAAAATTTATGGAAAGACCCTCAGGCCATCATTTTCCCAAGGAGCTCAAAGGACTTGATATCTGTCAGCAACTGTCATTCCCAATTGTTTGTGAATTCTTTGTTCTGTTGCTTTCGGTGAGGTTCATATCAGATCAAACAGCCACTAAGAACCATCTTCCCTCATGTAGCTGAAGTTTATCCTGTCTTCCACCGGGAAACAGGTGGATATGGAAATACTGTATAAATAAAGCAAAAAGGCACTGTGCTAAATGCAAGAGATGAGCATTTCAGTTTGCCAAAGGATTCAGGAGCCTCTGTACTATTTGAACACTCATGCCTACCTCCTTCCCCTTCTAGAGAACTTAGTGTGTGAAACACTGACTGGGGTAACAGCTTGGGATCATGTACATATATATTCCTACATACATATATATGGTGCATGTAGGTTTCCACGTGTGACAAATTACAAACAAGAAAGAATACTAGCTATAATCAACCAAGAAACTGTAACTGCACGTGTGAAACTTATGAGAGAAAATGTTCCGGCTCTCCTAACAGTAAGCAGACTCTAACATTTTTATGTATAAAGTTAGTGATTTTACCTTCTTTAAACCTTTTCATGATGAATTCAAGTTGGTCAAGGGGGCTGCGGAAAGTCCCTATATGGTCCAGTACTTCCTCTGTGATGGAGTTAAGAATCTGAAAAAGAAAGTAGCAGTCCCTTCTGAAGGGCTCTGGCCCTCAAGGACCTAGTGCAGAAACTCTGAGCCCTTGACTGTCATGAGGGGGGTAATCTGATTTTTACCATCAAATTCCCAAAAGAGTCAACATAAACCAAACATTTCTACCCCTCCTCAAAACAGTGGCATAAAATAAGGCCTTAGAATGGTATCTATTAATGGTGGGAATTACTGCAATTCCTTGAAAAGCACATAGGCTAATTTCTTTAAAATCCTTAAAGGAGAGACAGGAACTGCTCATCATTCAAGTCCACCGCTATAGGATGCAGAAGGTTTCCTTAACTTTTACACTGGAAGACTCTAGAGGTATCTGTAACACAGGATGATCAGATAAAGCCATAAGCTTTTCCCACACTTACGGATTTCACAGTGATGCTGGGGAAGTATCCATTAACCACAAGGTGAAGAGAATCCTGGAGCACAGAGGTACGAAACTTCTCTAACAAATCACGCTTTGAGCCCAGTCCATAAAGCACGATATTGAAACCCAAGCTGCAGAAAAGTGAGCAAATACACTGAATCAAAAAAGTACAAGTCCTTTTTTTAGGTTCATACACTTATTAAGCAAAACGAGGCACTGCAATCTTGCCTCTAAAATATTCATGTTCCAGCAACTCGAGGCTTACTTTCAGCTCACAGCTGACAAGGTTAGCTGCAAGGAATCTAAAATGTGGCATATGCATCCTAGTAAAATGTTTTAGCAGCCTGGAGGCCCACAAATTTAGCAAAACATCTATGGAAGAAAATGGTATTGTCCAAGAATATGAGACTAGATCTGCAACTTCAGATAACAAAGAGGAACCAGCATTCACATTCACCCCGTCATCAGTCATTATTAAATGTTTACCATTGGTCACAGCAATTACAAGAAAAAAAGCAAGCCTTCATAATGGTTTTCTACTCTGATTCACAGGCACAATTTCTAAGCAAAATTAAACTATTCTTGTATCTCTTTTGTATTCTAATAGTTCCACAGAGAAAGAGGCAGGAAAGCATAAGGAGAATGTGGTAGGGAATCACAAAGCTTTATTTTTGAGAAGCAGAAAAAGCATCATCTTGACCAGAAAGAAGAGTATCAGGTCAAACAAATAGCATTGGGCAAAGGTAAGGTGTTCAACAACTGGCATTTACTTCAGTATAATCTACAGATTTGCTTCTTCTACCCTGCCACATACAGATCACTGAGTCACAGAGAACTCTTCCAGCAACTCTCCAGATTTCAATGCTAATGTCTTTTTCATATGCTGTCATGCCCCATAGACCACAGATTTCTTTATACTCCACCCTCTTGCAAAGCTTTCAAGGTGCTTTCTCGTCATGAACATCTGCTTCAGCCTCAGCACTTAACTTCAGAGCTGGTGGCCTGCCTTCTCTAAGGGGCTTCAGAATCTCACAGCTCTCTATAGTTCCCCATTTGCTTTCCTGGATGCTTACTCTTTTCTCCTTGCCATGAAGATAGCACACAAACCCAGACAAAATTTATACTGCTAAAGTTTTCAAGAGCATTAAGGTTTCTTCATGCCAAGATTTTTAGGTACCACTGGTATTCAGAGTTAACTGCTACACCACTGGGGATAGCAGCATACTGAAGAAACTGGTGGTGGGCTACTCACTATCAACTGCTGTAATCAAAACTGATTGTTCACAAAGGACACTTCTCTCATCATTCATGCTCCCTGTTTTCTCATTATTGATGTTGCCTCTTTGTTAATGCCCTCTAGCTTGGTTTACAGAGGCACAGACAAACCAGCCAGGCAGAATGCAACCTCATTTCACTTCAGGCATTCAGTTCAAGGAGCTAGTCAGATAAGATCTGGTCTACAGGAAACGTACTAAATTAATGTCACCTCATTTTAAATTTAAGCAATCAAAGAGAAAAAAAAAAGTCACTCCTTAACTCAACGACAGGATGTTAATAACAAGAGGGTAAGTTTACCAACAGTGCCTGTCTACTAGGCTTCCTCAGTGTTTCTCATTGAATATTTACCGTAATTGCAGCATCCACTTGGAAAAGAGGGATTCGTGTTGCTGGTTTAGCTCTTTAATTTCAGCAGCATAGGCAAGGGGAGCTTCTTTCAAAAGGTCATGCAGTGTTTGCTGTGTTGAGAAAGAGGTAAGATGACAGTCACTCAAAGCTGAGAAAAAACAATACACATATCTGGAGTCCTTACAAATACCCCTCTCGTATGCCCTCTACCTAGGGAGCAGAATAATTTTCAATGATGGTGCACTCAATGTTTTTTTTTCCAATGAAGACCCCTCTAAACACAGTTTTGCTACTGGAGAAAAAAAGCAGAGATTAAGTAATGTTATTATGAGGAATGGCAGCCAGACTAGGACTAGAACCAATATTGCACTGTGTTTTATCTCTTCCTGCTGTATGGGAAAACCACTACTGAAATAAAAGACACACTAAGAGCTTACACAGCACCAAGCACTGGACCAGGAAGATGCCAACATCACAACCCTGCTCAATGGAGCAAGGGTTCCAATCGACATGCTTAGCAACGGTTCAGCTGTTTGTCACTACAAGTGAATGCTCACAAACATCATCTTAAAAAAGAAACACAGCAGAAAGGAAATAAATTGCAGCTGACAGCTAAATGTAGAAAAAGTATTATTGCAAAAGCATCAAGAATCAAAGAATTAATTCAGCTTTAAAGATGTGCTGGGATGTTGATGTTTAAATAGCACAGCAAAATTGCATCAAATCTACACTGGCATCCCTTTCTCTTCAATTTTAACAGCTTTGCATTCTACTCTTTGCAGCAAAAGACAGTTTACCCTGGAAAGAACATAAAGACAGCTGCAATGTATCAGACAAACACAAAGCACTGAGAGAGAGAACTGCTAAGCCTTCAATTTCTTTGGAGCCAGTGCTAGATTTAACACTGAAAGCTCTGACTTCCTTCCAAAGCTGTTATGAAAGAACTTGTTAAGAATCCACGTTTCTCCAGGTAGCAATTCCAGACAACAGCAGGCAGCAGACAATGTGCATATATGCCATCTTTTAAAACAAAGATGGGTGCAAAAAGCAGTCATAGACACGAGAGCTCCAAGTATTTTACACGCTTCCCTGGCACCTGTCGCTGTGTACCTGTGTCTGTAGGATACAACTGCTTGCTTTGAACAGTCTTGTAGGAGTGGCACAGGGAAAAGAAATACAGTGATCCAGTCAACACAATTAGACTGTTCCTATCTCCTAGGATGTGGAAGGGGGCAAAGTGCGTCTCACAAATTAGGTGCAACATTTAGAGCTGTCCTAGCCCTCTATGTAGCTTGATCCAGTAATTCTCTGATGAAAAGGGCTCTCTCTATTTCCTCTACACATGAATAATCAAGCCAGCTTGTAATTCCCCTAAGCATTTAATTGACAAAAATGCTGTTTTGGTGATAACTTTTAAGGCAGGTCGCTACAATTCTGCTTCTCCCTCTTCTTCTCCCTCAAAAGCAAACTTTTACCTGTTCTGGTAACTTCAGCTTTCAACTATCTGCTCAGCCTGCATTTTCCCTGTTGTTTCAGGTTCAAACAACTGGGCACTGTCCCGGCTCAGAGCAGCAGTAGGTTACCTAAATCAGCATTACACTGAGAATGTAATCAGCAGAAATAAAGTGAAAATAGCAACACAAGCAAATTTTGATGAGGGAAATCTTCAAAGAAATCAAAAGCTCCAAGAGTTGTGCAATTCTGCAATTCAAATGAAGTGTACCTGATTCAATCTTCTCTTCCGCAACTTCTGCAGCGTTCGGTCTGAAGTGAGCACTTTGGAACTACTGTGAGCTTCAAAGTATTCCTCCACCAGGTTGCTCTAAAAAGGGACAGCAAAATCAGCCACATTCCTCCTCCTATCATGTTACGCCTCTCCCTTTGCATCCACAAATATGACTGAAGATGTCCAGTAAGAGTCATAGAGCAAGGATGAGTAGAAAGCCAGAAAATACTTGCAAAAATGGCTTCTACAGTAGCAGTCTGCCAAAGCTAACCTAGTCAGATGGTTCTCTGCTGAAGACAGAGACAGAAAAGATATTCTGAGAGAGCAGAACATCGCGATAATTCTAAAGGGGTGTGGAAAACCCTGGTGCTGGAAGAAAATCAGACAACAAAGCTGAACACCAAGCCAGAAAGTAACGTGTGCTTCTTTTGGAGCTACAGGAGTCAATTTCTTCATCCTTTCTCAGTACAAGATTTCCTGTTTTATTGAACATCTTAGAACTTTCTGGAGCTGCTGAGGATACAGACTGGATTAGCCCACAGGGTCACATGATGCCTGTCGAACATGGATTGCTCAGAAGTACAGCAAAAGCCAACTCAGCTGGTTTGATTTGAAATTAGTTTAGTTCTTCGGCATAGTTAGGTGTGGTCACCGACAGCTTATTGTCACTAAAAATCCCTTCACGCTTGCTAGCAGGGATACATTTCCTGCATACTCACCATCTTGTCCTCATTTTTTTTGGCTAGGGTGTTTCTGGGAGGAGGCAGAGATGCTGCCTTAGTTTTTGCTGGGGTCTTCTGATCTGATAAAACACTGCTGACTTCTTTCTGGTTTTCCTCATCCTCCTCCTCTGAGCAGGAAGCAGAATATTCACTCTCACTTTCTAAACAGGGATCTGGAGCTAAAGAATAAATTTATGGTTAAAAACTAGCTATGACTTCTTACACAGATCACATTCTGCACTATTGTGCTCTCTCATATACATTCTCTACACGTTTTTCAAGCATATGATTGCTAAATATATTTCACAAAAAAGTTAAATCAATGCTTAAGAGACTTCAAACACACATAATCACTTCTTTCCCAGTTCTAGGCTTACATATAATTGTTCAGTAATGCTTGCTCCTTGATACCAACTAAGAAACGTAATCCTACCATAAAAAGTGACTAACACCGGACAATGGAATTCCCTATCTCTCTTAGCATCTCTACATCAGTTTTCCAAAATGCCAATCATGCAAACTGAGTATCTTCTGCATCACAGTCTGCAAAAAAATTTTGCAAGACACCTCTGTTAGCAACATTGATTGAAGACGACAGACAGAATCTTGCTCAGTTTTGGTCTCTCAACACAAAAGAAGAAACACAACATGAAACAACATGCACTAAACTCTCCTCTGCTTTAATTCTGAGTACATATAGCCAACCAGTTATTGGAAATACTTTACCATCAATGTCCAAACCATAATAAAAAAGTTTTATGATTTGGTTCAAGCAAACGTGCCAGATGAGAGTTTTGTTTCTTTTTACCATATTCAGCAACTTGGTGCTTCTAACCCTTCCATCCCTTATCTAAGTAGCAGTCTGTTGTAGGGAAAAAGCCTACGCAGACTTCCTTAAGGACGTTTCTACACTCTCTACAGTGTAGAAAGTTGCTTCAGTTCAGACTGCTACTACAGGCAGAAGCCCATCAGAAGAAAACACTCTCCCCTGAACACAGTGCCTTGCTGACTGCAAAGGTTAATCTTTACCTGCTAGCCTCTTTCGGAGTCTGTAAGGTGTGGTAGACACAAATTCTCTCTTTTTACTCTGCAACAGCAAAGAAAAAACATGTATTAGAAGAAGAAACATACACCGCCTCAAAACAGTCCTCTGTCAAGCAAAGAGTAGAATCAGGCTACATTTTAACTATTTCAGCCCAAAAGAATCTAGGAAAACAGAGGCAGTAAGTATGGAGAGTTCTTATTTTACCATTCAGAGCTAGAGGTGGGCAGGATCAGGTGTAAAAGATGCTTAATTCTTTCAACTGATGTCCCAAAATGGAGGGTCAAAAACTGTAAAATCTCCAAGATGCCAATCTTGGCCTCTCAGGAAGAGCCAAACTGAAGCAATGACAAACTGGAAATGCTTCAGCATCCAGAGCAGTAATCTTCCCTACCACGCTGTCTACTCAGTCATTTGGAAACGCGCTATGAAAACAACTACCAGAATGACAGAAGACCACTCAGAATACTAAGCCCAGAAGCAGTACAGCAAAGGGAACACAAGCTGCTTGGGCTCATCAAGTTGTAGTGACATGTCTTCCTTGCCTATGTGTAAAGCATAGACCTGACTCGGACACCAGATGAAGCCTGCAATACTTAGGAAACACTTTTGTTAATCCTGTCAAAATGGATATGAAATCATCAAGGAGTGAACATGGCATCACAAAACAGCATCTCTTACAGGCATATGTCATGCTGGAACCTTATACTGGAAAAGCTGTGCACACATTTCCAGTGTGATGCTACATACCATTTTAGAAAGCCAACTGTTTCACAGCACTCTGTTTATAACCACCACAACTGACAGTTCTGGATTGTATCTCTCTGTAGCATCAAAAACATTACATCAACTTACATATCGCCATTATCACAATTTACGTTTTATAAACCAAAGTGAAAGTAAGAAATTGAACAGCACCACAGTTCTTGATCACCTGTTCTAATAGCACTCCTTACAATTAAGGCTGTTTCTCCCTTTGATAAGAAACTAGAAAGTTATTAGTTTAACTGGATATTAAGGGATCTATTGTCTAACATCCTCATTTGTGTGATGCAAGGAAATAGTCTCCACCCATGCTAATTAAGCTGTCAAAACTACTATTTGCCCACTGACTCTAAATCCCATAGTCCTCATTAATGGTAGGTCTGGTTCTCACTTGAGTTACTTCTGTCTGGTTGGATTAGCAGAGACATCTGTACTGTGGATGAGGCTTTTCAAGCTCCTTCTTTTCCAGAACTGCCAGTTTAAGTTTTAAAAGTGAAAAAACAAAACCAACCAAACGAACAAACCACACCACCAAAACCAAGAAAGGCAGAGCCATCACTCACCCTCTGCTGCACTTTGTTTGAACTTGAACGTTCTGCAAAGCAAGAAACAGCATTGTTCAGTGTACTGCATATTTACAACAGTGGCACAAGATGGTTCACTCAAATTACAGGCATTCACTATTCAAAGATACACTGCACCAAAGTACCAGCTCCCTGGGTGGTTAATCCTATGAGGGAAGCCTCTAGTTCATCACAGGTAGACAAGGAAACAACCAAGATAGTAAATATTTTTACCAAAGAACACAGCTTTTAACTCTATTCACAGCTTTTGAGAGGCCATCAGCACGAGGGAAGATGCTGAAAAAAGAGCTAATGTCTTCCCCTGAGCACACCAGACTCCATTTCTGAGCACAAAATAACACACTTTTACCAGTGTTGACGTGCGCTAACTTCTTCCACCTGTGTATCTCCCTACATCATTGGGAGCTTGAATATTACATAATAAAGTGTGAATTTACACATGAACACCCACACAATCCTACCCATTTGATGTTCAACACATCAGCCCAGCTTGTAACTGTCTCTCATTTCTGTTGAACACAGAGGAAATCATTAAGTGTCACAGCAACAGATGAGAGAGAATTTTCTGTTTTCTCTACACCAGCAGGGCAGAATAAAAGATCTGACATCCAAGTGAAGCAGAGGCCGTGAATACCAAGCAGTTCAGTCTACAATGTTAAGCTGACTGGAATACTCAAGCATGGCAGAAGCTGGCACTCGAGCACTGACTCCACCACCCAAATAGAAACATAACCTCTATTCACTCAGCTTCAGTTCCCCACAGCACCACAGAACTTACTGCTGCTTTGAGGGGTTTTGGCTGTCTTCTCAGGGCACTCGGAGTGACAAGGCGCAACACTCTGTCCTGGTGCCTGGGCTAATTCAGAGGCTGTAGGAAATAGGAGGAAGAGAAATTTCACGTGTCGCGGACCGAGATGGGTAAAGCCGCGACCCACACCCCCACCTCAGGGGATCGAGGGCTGAGGACCGCTCCCCGTCACACTCACAAACAACGCTTAGGAATCAGTGAATGTCGCTGGATTAAAGGCCATTATAGAGTCCGTCTCTCACAACATGTCACGTACAAAACTCCCAGCTCTGGCTCATCAGCTATGAAGCCATTCACCTGAAACACTAAGTATTGATTTCCTAGCTTTTTCAGGATGTGCACTTCCATTTTTTTCTAACCCCAAGGGTGAATGTAATCCTTAAAGATTTTCAAAGACGGAACTCCTCAGTTAATTCATTTTACAAGTATAGCCAAGACAGTAGCAAAGCCTTCTTTGCTCCCTGAGAAACCACGTCCTTGAATCAGAGCAATCTTTGGTCGTGCTCATTTAGTCCTTTAATGGTGCTCAACTGGACATAATAAAGCATCAGGTATAGCAAACACATCAGTTCCCCAGAACGTGGGTTCTTGTATTGCCTCTACCTCTTTCTACAACTTACCAGCACAAGCTGAAGATGAATCACTGATCTGCATATGGAAGGCCCCATAACAGTCCCTCAAGAAAACCAGCCTTCCATTGTGTGAGTTGTCTCAGTTTTCAAATACAGTCATGGCTCCAGGAGGGAGCACCAGTGAATCCTACCCTACTGCAGAAGGAGGCATAAGAAACCCACAACTTCCTGAGACAGTAGTAGAAGCCCAGAGGAGAAGTAAAGAGGTATGGAAACAAGTTTCTATATAGTGATACAGAAAGATGACCCATCTTCCTTGGATCATCCTCTGTGGGATATACCAGTAGCTGTGACAGCTAAACACTAAAGAAGTTCAGATGATGCTGGGGACACAAAGACTCTTCAAGCAAGAAAAAACCTCGTGGCAGCAGGGCTCAAGCATCTTATTTGTTCCAGAACAGTCCAACCTCTCCAGAACTGCCACTTTCTGCTGGCTTCTCTTAAGTCCACAGTTAGCCTAGCAAGCATGCTCAGTCTGAGTAGGAGAAATCCCCTGAAAACACAAAGCTAGTATTACCTTTATTTTTTTATTTTTTTTTACTCCTTGCTACATAATGAATTATTCTTATTTCCTTCTAAAGTTACACAAATAAAACCCCTGCCATTCTTTGGCACTTACACAGTGTTTATTATCTGTATTTCTCACCCCACCATGCCTTTGCTTTGTTCAAGCCCTTTGCTTTTGTTTCTGAGGATGACTGATTCAGAGCCAGACAAAAGCTATTGAAATACTGCAAATATATCCTTCAAACAAACAGAAGTGACAAAGAAGGTAGATTTAGGTTAGATATTAGGAAGAAATTCTTCACTTATGGGGGTTGTGAGCCATTGGAACAGGTTGACCATGAAAGTTCTGAATGTGCTCTCCCTGGAAGTGATCAAGAACTCTGAGCAACCTGGTCTAGTGGGGGGTGTCCCTGCCCATGCAGAGGAGTTGAAACTAGATGATCCTTAAAGTCCCTCCCAACCCAAACCATTCCATGATCACGTTAAGAGAGTATGCAAAGACAACCATAGCCAGAGCAAGAATGAAAGAAGAAAGAGGAAAACATACCCAGCTCTGCCATCTTGCTGGAGCTTTTGGGAGTCTGGAATGAGTAAACTTCACCACCACTTACACTTGAGCCATTTCCCATTGGATCTGTGTTAAAAAAAAAAAGTTTCTTGTAGCTAGTTAAAAAGCACTGGAATATTCACAACTGAAGGAAGACAGAATGCAACATTTTAAAATTTGGCTCAAAGGACTTTTTGTATTGCAGGTATTACAAAATAAATAAAATGAAATCCTAGAATCATTATCCTCTCCTCTGCTTTTTACCACAAGCACAGCCAGAGCTGGTCAGTCCTCAAAAGCATTTCATCAACATTGTACAACCTTGCTATTGCAAGAATCTCCTTAAGTCACAGCTGTGTTACATTCTTCCCTAGTAATACCTTGGGCAGATATTCCAAGAGCAGCAACATAGTCGTCCTCTTCCAGGATCTCTTGAACTTCATCATCTGAAATATTCTCAAGCTTCTTCACCAATTTCTTCACACTGACTGCCAGCTGACTCTTGTCCTTCCGTACTTTAATACCTAGAATCACAATGAAAGCTTTAACCTCCTGCTCTTTCATTATTTCTGTTGTGGTAGTATGCAGCTACCTCCTTTAGAGACCAAGTTCCTGCTGTGCAAATCACCAAACAAAGACAACACTAAAATTATGTCTCGCTGTAAGAATAACTGGTCTGGGGGCCAGCTGACCCTACAGACATTAGTCCCTCTTTTACCACAAAAGCCAGCCCCTGCAGTCCATGAGGACAAGATCCCCATTTCAGCACACAACAGCCACAGTGTGGGAGAAATGACAGTGACTCACACACGTATAAGTGTTGAATGGCGTGCAAAGTGAATGGTATTTGGCATCCCCTACCTTACCTAGCAAAGGCGAGCAAGTGACCTGACCTACAGGCTGTCAGTCCACTTATGGGACAACTGAGGCTCAGAGACCTCTGGAGACCGTTGGTCCGACCTTCTGCTCAAACCAGGACCAACCCCGAAGTCAGATCAGGGCGCTCTATGACTTCCACAGCCAAGTTTTAAGCAGCTCCACAGAGATTCCAAACCTTAAAAGTACTCAAAACTGCAGCAAAATATTACTGCAGTAAAATATTCCTGCAGCAAAATACTCCTGCAGCAACCACCATGAACCTTGTTCCGGTGTCATTTTCTATGTGTTTAACCACGTCAGGGGTTGGGAAGCTATTCAGGCTCTTCGCACCCCCACTCCCAGGCCGTGACACACAGGCTGCTAGTCGGAAGGCTGGTACCGAAGTAGTATCCGCACCACCTGCAAGTGAGGACACTTGCCACGCTGCCGCAGTTGCCCCTTTCCATGTGCCGGGGCGGAGACGGAAATAAACTGCCGAAGAAGGCAGTGAGAGGAGAACGATGGTGAAGGCCTCAGCCTGCCTGCAGCCCGGCCCAGGCGCTTAGCCGCCCAGGTGTTGGGAGAAGGGCTCCCTTCCCGGTGGTGCCGCGACTGCTCGGACTCCTCTCCCAGTGCCTTAGGAACAGCAGGCGGGGCTGGCCCGGGCCAGCTGTACCTGCGTCGTCAGCAATGTGCTTCAGGACATCCTCGTCGGGCACGAACTTCACCTCCAGGGCGCGGCTGCTCTTCCCCTCCGGCTGGCTCATGGCGGGGCCCCTGCAACCACCTCGCCTCAGCCCCGTAGGCCCCGCCCAGCCCCGCCACACGGGGGGGCGCTGCCGCCACGCGATCCGTCGGAACTGTCCTCCGCCTCACCGCACCGCCCTCCGGAGGGCCCCAGGCTCCTGCCCCCTCCCCGCTCCGTCGCAGGCTGCCGGCCGCTCCCAGCGGCGGCGGCGGGACGCGGAAACGGGTTCACGTGCCCACGGACGTCTCCACCGCCCTCCCTAAAGGCGAGCGGGGCGGTCAGTGGATGCCGCCGTCGCGCCTTGACTGACCTGTGCCTCGGCCAATCTGTGACGCCCTTTTGTGCCCTGCCTCCCGCCGGCGTGACCGGCGAGAGGGCGGGACTTCCGCTGCCAGCGAAGCGCGCACCCGCCAGGATTGCCGTGGCGACGCGAAGCCGCCGTCAGCGCCGCGCTAGAACCGCCCTCCCAGCTCCAGCCTCCTCCAGACAGAGCTCTCCTCAGCTGAACCCTGCATTACACACACAGCAACGTAAAGCTTTTTTTTTTTTAAAGCAACTCAAAGTATTCATTTCTGTTCAGAAACAGCACAATATTTATTTAACATCTTTATATATTTATATATATAATTTTTTTCTGCATTGCAGACTGTCGAGTTTTATACATCTCTATTTACAATGATTTAAAATAATTATATTTCATCTCTGGCAGGTATTTACAAAATCAATAGTAACTAACATTTCACATTTCAACAACAGTCAACAGCATTAACCAGCTCAGTAAGACAGTTAAGATAATGGCTTACATGCACCAATAACATGATCTTCCATACGTGCCATCTTCAGGTCTAAGAAAGAAGATTTTCCCTGGTCCCAGGGTTAAAGGACATCATACAGCAGAAGTCAGAGTTATTAAAAACCCGTTTTAGTCCCTCACCAGTACCGAATCTTGAACACCTGGGGTTCATACCAGCACACAGGACTATCCTGGTGAAGAGGGCTCACACCCCCCACCCATGTCCTTCTGCCTAGCCTGTTTGCCCACAAGTAGTGGGCTACTTGCTTGCTTATGCTCCTTCTGTGACAGAGATAAGGTTACACAATGCTAAAGTAGTAAAAAGCCTCAGAAACCTTAGTTCAGAGAAACAAACCTGGTATGACGGAAAAAAGTAAGAATATAATCTTCTAACCCTTGCAGAATGTTTCTTTTTGCTAGTAAAATTGATGGCATATCCTGTATTCTTAAAAGGACAAAAACAGATCAAAAGATTTGTTGTAAAGTACAGGAATTACAAATTTAAAAAAATACAGCAGGGGGTACCTTACTTTAGTTGTTGGGTTTGTTTGTTGGTTTGGCTTTTTTACAGCAAATAAAAGCTACCATAGTAAATCTAAAATGTATTCAGAGTATCTGATTTAATTATTAAAAACCTTTATTAGCTTTTTCCTGGAATCTTCAATATGGGAAAAAATTGTCAAATTACTCAATTTTATTTAATCATATGGTATGTTTCCATAAATAACCAGCTATTAATACCCATCCCAAAAGTCCTCACTATCTGCAAGAAAAAAGTAAGAAGTCTTGTTTCAAAGTCATCATTGAACACTGGCACACAAAAGCACAGAGACACACACCCCAGTATCTGTTAATACTTGGACAAGTTGGTTTATCCTGAGGGATTGTTAACTCACATCTACTGTATACTTGAAGCCACGAAGTTTTTACTACTTGCATTTTTCATAAACTAATGACATTAAAGTCTAGCACAACAAGAATAACTGCCTTAACAGAAAGAACAGTGTCAAAAGCCAGTATTTCTGTCACTCGCAAGTCCTTCTTATTCTAGAACAAAAAGTAAAAAGTTGCTTTATTTGTACTATTGTTTCTGTTTTGTGATCAGTTCTGGGGAGGATGAAGATACACACAGGATCCCCTACCTATTTGTTCGAAGTTTCCATGACAAAGCATGACAGTCACTTTACTAGGAAACACTCCTAACCAGAAATCTCCCCTGACCATTTTACTCTCTGAAACAAAAAACCTGTGCTAGTTATACCACATTTTCATGAGTGACTAATCATCTTTTCAAGAGTCAAAATTTAATTTCCTTTAAATAGTTCCATCAGAATACAAAGATACTCCACGCTAAATTGCTTACATCTCACCCTCTGTAAAACACTGGGAGCTCAAAACCAAGTAACTGGTTAATAAAACTTGATCTCATCACTTTGCTTATCATGCACAAACTAAAACGTAGGGCAAGATTTTACTGTACAGACACAAAGTTGTACTTGCTATACATCTGTTCCCATCAAAAAGCTCCTCACAGGAATAGCTTAGTAATCTTTTACAATACTAGAGAACTTATGGACCCATTATAAATTAATTTGGTCCCTCGGATAATTGGTAAAATCTGAGAACACAGAAAAAAAAAAATCGGGGAGGGGGGTAGCCTAGAGAAAAATAAATTAAAAAACTGAAGTAAAAATGTGTTGGTTTGGTTTTTGGGTTTGTTTTGGTATTGTTTTGGGGTTTTTTGGTTGGGTTTTTTTCATTAAATCTTGAATACAGACAATTAACATGGGATATATTTTTGCTAAATCCATTTCTGGAAGCTGTAAGGTACCCTTAGACTTCTTACGGCTTGCTTCTGAACTTCCAGTGTCACAGGCCTTGACACTTGCCAAACCTTCTAGGCAAGTTTATCTGAAATTGTTAGCTGTTATGTTCCAAAATCTTGTTCCAACATTTGTTTTATTTAAAATAAAATTTCATAATAACAATGTGGAAATCCTCATACATCTCAGTCTTGCAAAATCCACTTACTGCTTGTTTTCAGGAACTACTGACAAACCAAGTTGGTCACAACTCTCCATCATCTTCCACCACTGTGTAAGAGGCAGGCAAGTATGCTGGTTCTTCAGCTGGTCATGACACACAAATTTTGACAGACTGATACGTGTATAAACACTACACCCACATCATGATCTGTTACCCAGAATCACCTACAGAAAGGCTTTTCACAGCAAAGTTTATCTGAGTGCCAGTGGGAAAACAAACTAAAAAATAATCAAAAGAAATTAAGGCCCATATGTGACAAACAACCAGCATTTAAAATACTGAAGAAAATATAAAATATTGAACAATTTTATATAAACCAAGAATGCAATGCAAGTACAGAGGATCTGGCTTCTTTGCTTACCATGCTTGAGAAGGAGTGATATTTTGCAACTTTAGTCCTGCAATCATTCTAAACAATAAATTAAAATAAATTTTAAAAAGGGTCATGTCTACTCTTCTGATGCAAACTATTCCTATGATGTAAATGGTTGTTACAAATTAGACCAAGCTAATGGCTGCAATGCCATATTAAACATGCCAAGGTAGCAATATCTTTGGCAATGAGAGAATTGCAGAGTTTAAGGATGTGTTTATTAGAGTTACTAACAGCAGAAATATCTTTTTGTTCTGTGTGCAGCATAGACACTTCATTCAAACATGTTCCATTATGTTTTCCACACCTCCTCCAGGATTATGAGTACAGTACCTAGTCTGTACTGCTTGATTTTTATAATTTTGCTCAAAAAGTTATTTTTGGTTCTCAGACTTCAAACTAATTTAAATTTTTTAAGCCAAGATAAACAAAAACATCTGGTTTGTGACCAAAGTTAAAATGCTGAACACTTATAAGAGATAGCCATTGGTTCATCATAAAATAAGACAAGTTAAAAATCTTAGGTTAAAATACAGTCATAGCATAGAATTATCTATTCAAAAATTAATTTTTTTGAAAATATAATTCTCCGAACATGTTATACATTAAATATTGAAGAAAACCTCCCTGGACCAAAAATTTTCCAACACTAATAATCTTCATTAAAGAAGTAAAACAAACCACATAGTATCTGGAGACAAAAAAGGGATAGAGTTGGGGTCACGTGACTACAGAGTAGCTTTACCACCATTACAGTGCAGGTTTCCACCTTGATCTTGAAAAATATATTCATATTTACATACAGTATACACACAGTTGAGGCAATTGATTGTCAACACGTGACAAATGTATGTACCTACCCACACACAAGTAAACCTCACACGGTGAGAAAAAACCCTGTCCCAGTAAACTCCAGTATTTGTAAGTAGTGCAAATATATACTTTGTCAGAAAACAATTTTTTTCTCACTATTTTGATGTTAAACCAGATTAATTATGTTAAAGCTAGCAGAAGTGTGTTAGAAATATTGTATTTAAGACCAACACACCTGCAAACTACAAATACTAGAACTAATGCATACTGGCTGCAATGTGTTGTTCAGCATTGCAGAATGAAGTATGCTGTTAAAAAACTTTTCCGAATTCACATCAGAAAGGGTGTTCAAAGAAATTTGCATTTAAAATGGACAGTGACATATTAAGTCTCCAAATGAAAGCTAGAAAGATAATACAGCAATTTAGACTGTCATTTTGCAACATTGATTTTATTAGGTATTTTTACTTCATCACTTTGCTGCCTGCAGGATGAACAAATGGCTATTGTTTGACCAAAAAGCTGCTCACAATAATCTCCTGAAAAGGATAATCAAACTGGAGTTAGCAATCCCAACACTTTGTATTTTCTTAAAATTATAAAACACAACAAAAATGAGCTGCAAAATGACAGCATATTGTGATGTGGTAAAAACTGTATCAACAAATAATTAATTTATCCCTACTTAAATATATATACACACACCAAAATATAGTACCCACACTTCCTCACCTAAGAATTACGTGTATGTGTCTAGATGTGCACATACATGGTGGGGGGGGGAAGCGTTCTGCTTTTTGACCTTCTTTTATAATGCTGCAGTTGCACTGAAATACTGCAGAAATCTAGATCTAGTGCTTCATGTAAAGTACCAAATGTTCTAAAACAAGACTCAGCAGCGTGAATTCAGGGTAAAGAGTTTTAAGTCTAAATATTTGCCAAAGGTGTCAGAAACTTCAAGTATGTTTTCTACTTCATTTAGTACTTCGCATATATAATCAGAAAGACAGCAGTAATTCCCTCAACTCATATTCCAGAAACCTAATTTTATTTCTGCCACAGTACTTTGAAGTGTACTGAACTTCAGTGTATGAAGCCTTGCTACGATCTTAACGCACCTCGGCACAGTTTGAGACATCTAGAAGCATTAATGATAATCATGATACACAGCACTGGCAAAGCCTGTTACTACAGCTGGTTTGGAGATATTAGTGATGATTCATTTTGTAAGATAGAACTTGAACAGTACTTGTCTGAAAAATGACAAAACAAGCTCCCACAACTGAAACATTGCACTAAAAGGGTAATTTTGAGAAATTACAGATGTACCACATCAGCATCTAGCAAAAATACTTTTTTTAAGGGATAAATTTGAACTCTTTGAAAAGCCTTCTATGGGGTAAGTATAGATACACAAGAAAAAAACAAAAAACAAAAAACAGTTGATGAAATGATAACAAAAGGCACATCTTCAAAATGAGAACTGTAAAAATATCTTAAAAGGTAATTCTGACTGAAGTTTTAACCAATTTGAATTTATGCACGTACATTTGACTTCCCCATCTGAAGACACTGAGCTGTCTCACTTTCCTGAAATAGTTTAATAGCGCAGGAGTCCACACGTAAGAGTTTTAAAAATATTTTTTAAAAGCAGCTTTAAAATTTGGCCTGATGCCAATTCACATCCTGAAACTTCTGGGTAACTGCTTATAATGCCAAATGTAGAAAGTAGAGAACCTTGCTAATGAACAACTCTACTTTTAAAAATACTAAAATAAAGCAATTATTTAAAAATTTGGCTGACGCTCCTGACCTTTTCTTTCCCAAGGATTCAAGCATGTTATTTGGTCCTTTTCAATTCACAGTGATGGTTCTTCGACAGAATTTCCTTTTTCGCCGTTTCCACCATGAAAACATACACGTTATACTTTCTGCCATCACTTACCAATTGTCTCCACTAGCCAAACTTTCTTTTATAAAGTTTAACCATATACAGCTTTTGGCATTTTTACAGAAAACGGCTTGTAGCTTAATCTCAGCTTTGCCTTAGCTCTACCTGTGTGTGACTGATGATCCTTAAAGATTAACTTCAATTTATAAACTGTAAGGTTTTTTCTTTCTGATTAGTCTATTTACTCTTTAATCAAATAATTTACTCTTTAACCAAATTTCTGCATCAGTCCAGAAGCCGTTTAATTCACTTTACAAATGTAAGATATGAAAACTAGACTACCAAAGTGACTCAAACTACAAAAAACCCTTCAAATATTTAAATAATTTTAATGTAAATTTGAAAAAAAAAGTTCTGTTTGCAATAAAGAGATTTAAAAGCAAAAAAAAAACAACAACCAACAAAACCAACTACCAGCAATGCAACACCATGTCATGGTCCTGAATTTCTTAAAGACTACTGTTGCGAGATAGTCTATTTATTAACTGCTTATGTTTTTCCTTCACAGTGACAAGGAAACCAAAGTGCCCACATAAAGGATTTTAACTCTTTTCCGTGGGTTTACAGTTTGTAAACTTCCAGGATATCATACATGACTTAAGCATAGAGGATGAACTTTCCCCCTTTTCTCTCTAACAATCCAAGAGAGAGAGATGAAGAAACACAAACGTTCTCCTGTGTAACCAGAAATGTGCTTCTAAGCAGTGCTCTCTAGCATAAGTATCAGCCAGTGCACATACACCAAGGATATACATTCAATGGCATTAGTTCTGAATTTTCTAGAGTAGGGCCAATCCAGTAAAGTAAGTTAAAAAAATCTCAACGGGTTATATATGCCAAGGCATATATATCCTTCTGGGAAAAAAGGACTGTCAGTACCCCTTTACACACAAATGGTGTTTCTAGAAAAGCATTTCACATTGAAGCTTCAGTGTTTCTAGCAAAATATTCTCTATCCCTGAGACAGCCCCTTAAGAGTACGGTCTGTCTGGACTGCAGGATTCTTCAAATGAATCCATGACTGAATTTAGGGACAATGAGAAAGCAGCTGAGAGGGGCAGGGGGTGTCCAACAGCCGTGTTACCATAGAAAGCAGCCTGAGAAATACCCTTTACCCAAATATGCCTTTCCATTCAATGATCAGCACCTCACAAGAAAAACAACAAAAAAGGAGCAGAGCTAGGCATTAGTTCCTGGGAAAGTAGTGTTCCCCTCCCACTTACAAAGCAAATTGCTTCAACTGCATGGTGGTGTCTACATTTTAGTCTAGATGCAGAATGACCCTGTGTCTTAAAGGAGAAGACATGTAACATCACATATGGCTACAACGCCATTAGAAGTGCATTGTAACCTACATTATCTACTTAGAATCCTCTCTCTGAGGTAAAACAACTTGATAATATGCATGTCTCAGTTGCTGAACATCAAAAGCTTCTGGGATGAGAGACTGGGGGCAGGCAAGAAAAAAACTACCCTCATTTTAATGAAAAAGTGCTGTAGGCAGCCAGGAGCAGCAATGACAATCCCCTCCCCAGAATTGATTGCACAGACTCAGAGAGGTCCAAAGTCACACTAGAATCTCTGAGGCACTCCTGGTTCTGAGAAAGAAAAGTCATGATCCAGTAGTCTTTGCAGTACTGTAGACCGAGAAAACAAACCCGTTTCTATTTCTTAACAAAGCCAAAGCATCATCTCATAGGGATCACATTCACCATTTCTGCCGGTGTCTCCAGTCTCACAGTGTTGAAATGGGACTGATCAGCCTACGACGGATTGCACGTCACCCAAGGAGAAAGGAAGGCATGGAAAAAGGCATACAGTACATTATATACTGCTTCACAACCATGTTTACAAGGTGGGGGAGAGGATGAAGGTGAGGGAAGAATTATTGCTGTTTCAGTAATACAGTATGATAGCTAAACCAAATCAAACAAGATCACAACAGTCAGTATTTTCACACGGCGGGATGATGGTTCATGTTTTGCCTAAGGATGAACTTGCCTGGGAATTAAGGGGAAAGAGGGAGTCCTAAGGAAGGGAGTAAAATTTACACCTGGGATATCAGCTGCATATTGAAACTTGGAGATCGAGACTGCTTGGTTAGGGGAGCTCCTGGAGAAAGGAGATCTTTACCTTCCCCACCTTGGCCTAGTCGGTCCTCTTGTAGGCTGATAGTTGAAAACCGATTGGTGTTGCCAGCCGCTAGATTGGTAACACTCTCTGTACCAGCTCCAACACTGGAGCCTGCTTGACTGCCATTCACATAGTCAAATGATTTACTGGAGGAAGCACTGGCGGTCCTGATCAGGCTCAAACTGTTGGCTTTTGCCACCACCTGCCCAGCAGGCAGGCCTAGGTGTTTCTTAGTAGGTGTCATCTCAATTACATCTGCGTCAAGGTCAGTGGATTGGTGCACATACTGCTTCCGAGCTACTGAATCTCGAGGGCTCTCATTGGATATTACTGCAGAAGAGGCTTCTTTATCCTTAGCAGAACGCCCACTTGCTGTTTTCCTTAAGCTGCCCTTCTGGGATACAGATGATAAAGGTTTGGTCCCAACTGGCTGGCTGCTGAGGGAAGCTCCTGATGAAAATCCTTCATCAGCATCATTAAGGTTCAGAGATTCCTCTCTTCCATTTACACCTTCAGCATCTATTAAGAAAAAAGAAAATCAGAAGACATAGGAAGCATTCAGGTTACACGAAGACAAGGTACACACAGAGTATCAAAACAAACCTCATTTCCTAACCTACCTGGACTCCACTTGCTTAAAAACCTGTGATTCTCAGCCAATTATCTTCTTGTCCTATTTAGCAGAGTAACAAGAATCTAACAATAAGTACTCCCTGAGCTTAATTTGGCTTTCCTCTACATCACTTTTATCAGAGTATCTCCCATACTTTGTCTATACACAAGAAGAATTAGGCCCCAGTTGGTTAACTGTTTCAGTTCTGTCTGCAGATACTGGCACCTCTTCTCCTCCTCCATGTGGTTAAACATAAAATGAAATAAAATAGCCTTTCAGACTATTTTTATCCTATTTTGAGGCAAGATCTAAGCACGTTCAGAGTCTCTTCCAGTCAGAGTAAGTTTTGTTGAGTGCCTGATAAGCTTCAGAATTAGGCTACTTCCTAGGTGAGCAATCACAATGCTCCAGAGGTAAAAGTCTTCTGTTGTGCGTAGCTGGCACTTAAAACAATCTCACTATACTTTCTGTTGGAGAATAACTTAGTTCCTAGTTCTCTTTCCTCCAGAGCTCAACCCTCCCTGCATTTCCAGCAATCCTATACAGGTGCTTCCACCATATTTACTTTTATCTCAGCATCTAGATCTTTCAGAGAAAAAAAAACCAAACAACCTTATATTAAGATAAGTTTAACCTCTGAAACACGTCATGTTGTAGAAGAGGCACTGTGGTTTTGACTGGAATTTCAAAGAGGAAAAAAAAAAGCCTGATTAGGACTGCACACAAAGACTTTTTTGGTTTTAGTCTTATTTCAGTCATTTTTCTAAGTTCCACGTCCTCAAAAGAAGAGTGATTGCTTGAGTAGAAAACTGAACAGCATTCCAATTACAAAACTGAAAATGGAGCTTGAATTTTTGCTCCATAGATCTCATTTCAATGGGAAAAAGCCATCAAGTTTAACCAGGTTAGCAAACAAAGAGATATTCAGGCTATAAGAATTTTGCTTTTCTTTATAAAAGCTGTGGACTCTATTTGCAAGAAATCTGCCAAGCCTATGGATCTGTCCCAGCTAAAGCCACTGTAGTACTCTAGTGGCAGTTTGTTCAACCCAGCTTGCTGCAACTTTGTGGAATGAGGAAAAAGTGGTGGCAAGGATGTAAGAGATTCTAACATTGGAACGGAAGTTCATCCTTTCATGCTGATGGTTAGCAGCAGAAAACTAAGGAATGTTTTTTATTGCAAAGAGAACAGACACAAAGCTTTCAGTGTTGTTGCCACCTCTGTGTGGCAGGAATATAGACCGATCCAACTTCACATTGCTGAAGTGTAAAGCAAAAATAAAACTTTACAGGGAGGTTTTATTGTTCTGTTGTAAACTTATTTTCTGGAAACTTTGCCTTGGAATTACTGTTACTGTGTATCAGCTTACAAAAGATGTTTAGCCATCTCCAAAACAGAGCATTCTCATGCCTCTCTCAGAACAACACAGTGTGAGATTATTCTGTAGTCTTACATAGTTCTATTTGACTCATTAGTCTCCCAGAAGGAGAAAGGTAATATAGTTCATGTTATTGCAGTCTTCCTTCCTTGGTAAAGCCTTTAGCCTTAGAGAAAGAAGCTTCTTAGGTTTCAAGGGCTATTATTAAAATGTAGGGTGTTACTTGCTTTAACTTCCTGTAACCTTATTTAAGTTTATTTTCTTACATTAGACAGCTATATGTTTTACTCACAATCCACCACATCTCCATTCCCTCCCAACCCTCCCCACACGTAATCAAAAATGCTAATAAAAATTAGGATGTAACTGGAATATACTGAAAGCAAGAGCACTTTTTCAATAAACCAACATTTATGTTTCTTTATATAATCATGCAAAGCTGGATGAAAGTATGTTACAAGCAGCAACAGCAGCAGCTGAAGTCCCCCTCTCAAGCCCTTCTTATTCAAATGAAAGATGTGTAACTTGCAAGAAGGTATCCCCAGGCAATACTGCTAAGCTTTTTATTATTACAAGAACATTAGCTGTCTTCAAAGTTTATGTTAAAGCATCACCGAGTAACAGGATGCCAAAATAGACATTCCTATTCAGGGACCGTGAAGCAGAAGAGTCACAGTAAAAGTGGCATTTTATTCACAGAATTTTAAGACAAGACTGAGAGGGGTTGTTGCAAGCTTGGATACTGCAACTATACAAAGGCCCAGGCAGCTCAGCAGTGCTCAAAAATGAGGAAGATAGAGAAGACAACATGCAAGAGAATTTCTGTCTAGTCAGATCCATATACCTACAGAAGTTCTCAGTGGGATTGAAGTAATTCAGCAGACATATTCTTTTTCCAATACATGTAATTTTTCCTCTAAAAACTGCCCTCAGAAACAAAAAAATGTTTGAGTCCTTACATAATGTGTTTGGGGGAAAACCAGGATGAAGTAATAGAATCATACGTCAAGTCATAATGTTTTTTTTCCTCAATAGAACAGTAAGACAATTTAAAAAGAAAACAAAAACTGACAACTTACTCCTCCCAAACACTCTTCTACTGTAAGGTTAGAAGAGAAAAAAGACAGTGCAACCTGACAAATCATATAAATTCCACTACAGTGTGCATTCCAGACTCTCACTGTTCCCTATCAGAATAAGTCTGTCTCCAAAGTATTTGTTAATTATGCCTATACATAATTAATCCTGAAGATGTAGTTTCAGCATTGTCCACTGACCCAAAATGTGCACATAACCACAGCTGCCACCACATGGATGCGGAATACCTTGTAAGGCATTACTGACTCATTCTTAAAATCTGCTTTTCTACTTAGTGGGTCAAAACAGTGATCTAAAGAAGGGGTGTTATACAGCTTTTAAAAGTGATTTTTATTCTGTTTACCCTTCCCATACCTGAAGGCTGAAAAGTAACTAGAAATTATCAGTCCCTCATAATATTGTTTGGTATGAAAATTATGAGAGTAAATTTGCTAGCTGAAACTGCCTGTGAAATCAGCACCAGTAAAATAATAGACTACTGTTTATACACACAATTCTATACTGATAATCAAGCCAAACTCCTTTTTTTGGCTGTCTCCCAGACACTATCAACTAGCAGAATTCAGTTCACTCAAATGTGCAATTATACATTGCTAATGTTACAGAATTAAAGGGTATTCGACCCACTTCTATTGAAATAAAGCATGTGGAATGATGTCTTATTCAACAACGTGACAAATTATATAGATGTCTTAAAGCAAATTAAGACCTGGAGGCCACATTGTTATTAACTTCTTTCCCACTTCCTGTCTCTCCCAAAAGGTTCTCTGCAGTTGAGGACTTCTCCATATCCTTGAGGTCATGCACATGCAAAGTTTAGTAAAATGGAGTAAGACCAACTGAACAAGAGAATTTAGGAGACGACAGGACTCATTTACTGAGCATGCTCAAATTCACTGCACCAAGGAGTAGATTATAAACCTGCACAAAACATTTTTATGCCACTATCTTCTACAGAAGCATGATGTCTTAATCATTGTTTGATAGCTACTCTAATTAAGGGTAATGATTCTATGATAACACTACATTCTCCAGATTATTGTTCCCAGACGAAAAAACGTGAAACCTACATAGCTCATATCCAAATGTGCAAATAAACCTCATTTACGGTCAACATGCTTACAGAGACTGGAAATACCAAATGAATGTTCAGATAGAAAAGAAGATTTGAAAATATGTTTAGCTAAATTTACAAGGAATTAATTCTAACTTCTGAGAAGAAATCTTACTCAAATTCCAGTACTTAAAACCAGGTCTTTTATGGAGGAAAGATGCAAAAATTAATAGATTAGCTTCATGAAACTAAATTTCAACCAGCTACTCTTATCTGCTGTTCTGGGCTGCAGGGCAGACATACGAATGCATGACCGAGAAAGAAAGCAGTATTTGTTTCTAAAGTTTTTAGAAACCTGACAACCTGACTTTTTCCTGAGAACACAAGCACTTTTTTGGTACTTGTCTTTACAGCAGTCAGGTCATTCATGTAAACAAGATGTACACGTACGAATTTTCAATTAAGAGTATGACATATGCAGTTGTATGTGTCTTAGATAGGCTTGACTTTTACTGGGAACAGGAAACTTTGTTCTTGGAAGTTTAAAAACTGCACACTAACACTATAACTAAGCTGTAGCCAAACCCATTTTTACTCTATACTGTCTACTTTTCAGGACTAGATTCATGTTCATCTGGTGCATTTTTTTTCTTCTGAATATTAAACATGCTCAGTAATAGACAGTTTCCAAGCAATCCCAAAGCTCTTGGCTGTCTTTTTTTTTTTTTGCCATGCCAAGCAGTCTTTCACCACACAGATGCAAGCCTCAGGCCAGCCCACGTGATAACAAAACGTAGTATCTGACCTGATGTTAGGTATATAGGGGATGCGTGTATTGCAAAGAGAAGCTAATACACCCTGGGATAGCGGAAACACACGCTAGAATGGAAAGAAGTTCTGCTTGGGGATAGGGAGCCAGGATCCTCCTCCAGCAACTGCCTCACTGACTTCTGCCTCCTCATCTCTGTCCTACCCTCTGTTGTGGCTGCTGTCAAGGTGGGCTCCAGGAAGCCATGCTCAGGGGTCTTGCGCATCAGCACCTCCCCCTCTTGCTCACGTTTGATCCCTAGGTCTGTGGAGCCGTGTTGGATCGGTGAGCCAGGTATGCTTGAGTCAGCCTCGTTTGAGAAGTCAAAGCCATCTGGGATTCAACATATAACATTTTAGTGCTTTTCTATTTCTTTCTTGGCATTCTAACCCAGGCAGGGAAAATAGAAAATTTATGCGGACATGGAACAAACACAGAACACTACCCATACTTAGTTAAAAGTTGTAATAACATCCACAGAAAGGGACAGGTGGGCTATACTGTAGACCAGAGACTAGCAAATTAATAAAATGGCAACTACAGTGAAGACAAGCATGATCCAGAGTCCTGAAAACAGAAGACAGCTATTTGTCCTGGACATCCTCATTCAGCTGAAGACCAGAGGTCATCAAATCCTTTTGCTGATACAGAAGAAAAACAAAACACAACACAGGAAAGCACATAATCCTTGCTTTTCAACTCCTGTACCCCCAGTTTATTTTTAGGTTATTCTACTTTTTACCCTCAGCCACTTATGCAGCTTTCTTAAATCACTGTTTTATACATGCAGCAACAAAGCTTTATGAGTATGACAAAGTGATTTCAAAGCAAGCTTTTTGCTTCACCTATACTGAAGATGTCATCATATCAAGGTAAATACTACTTTTTTTTTTTACTTCATACAGTCAAGAATACTTCCATACGACGCATGTACTCTCTGAGGAAAAATAAGGACTAATTATAAGCTATCCAAAGCTATTTTATGACAGGGCCCCTGTCTAAATTGCACCATATGATGGCAGGAATGAGATGCTCAGCTCTTCCCTCTGCCACTGCCTTCAGCAGCTTTAGGTAGCTGGAACCCTATCAAGATCTGGGTAATATAATTTATTCCCTGAGCTATTCATGATGGGAGGCAGTTGAGTTTTATCGTGGATTAAAGAGAGAATTCAAATTCTAAGACGAACTCTATTCCTACAATTTTATGCTGTGTTGCATGGAGAAAAATAGATGTCTTACTGAACATCTTCCTGCTTCTCCATTTTCTCACCTACCTCATGGGTTAGGACCAAATCAAAAACAAAACAAACATCCCAAATGTTCATGCAGTGCTCTGAAGATGTGAAATACTATACACTGTTATGGAATATTACTTTTCCAAAACAAATGAACAGAAAACTCCAAACAATTGTTGTGCAAACATTCAAACTCAGAAGCCAGATTACAGTGATGATGAGTAATATAGTACACTACAGTATTTCTCTTGGCTGAGAAAGCTCACCTTCCCTCCTCCAGCGGTGTCGACGGATAGAAGCTGTTGTAATAGCAGTCCGAGAAATCCTCGGCACTGTCGGGGTGACTTCTACTTTCAGTACCTTCTGGCCTTCCTGTGACGCATCAGGAGCATCAAAGGGCAGCGAGTTCTTCATGGCATTTGCAACCTAAGATAAAAGTAAAACGCTGTACTACTACTTGATTGCACTAATGGCAATTTTAGATCTCTTGCTGGATACAGAAAGGGAAACAACCAAGAATTGTTAGTTATGGCAGTTCCATCTGGATTGATGGCCCCATCCCCAAGATTCACAGTTGATAACTATGTTGAAAAGCTCATCACAAATCTATTCCCAAAAATATTGCTTAATTTTTTCAATTTTGTGACGTAATTTATTTAATTCTATTTTTGACACCTGTAGCAACCTACACGGGAAGGTCTCAATTCAGAAGAGACTACAACATGACAAGGAAAATACCATTTACGTTTTATAACAAGTATGTCATAAAACTAAGTCACAGACCAAGACAATGTAAACAGCATATGACCTTATGCGTGGGGGAGACAGGGCCAGTTCCTCCCCTTGCACAAAAAAACCCACCCAAATTCAAAGGAATGAGATTGCAGGAACTTGCAAGATTAAAAAAAAAAAAAAAGAAAAAAATTGCAACCTAAGATATGACCATCCAGTAATTTTTATTTTTTTTTTTGTAATAGCTTATTCTAAAGTCAGAAGTTTTGTTTCGCAGCTTTAGAAAGAACAAGTGACCTCTTTTGGCTTTCATGCTTTAACTGCTTCTTTAAATTTCCCATCAAATACATTCGTGCAACCAGAGGTTTACCTGAAAAGAATTTTTAAAAGCAACTTTCAGTTCATGTTCCGTAGTTTACAAGTAAACTGTTCAAAAAGTGAATTTGTGTACCAGCTCTTGAAAAGCCACTTGAATCTCTATGGCACGTGCAAATACTCAGCAATAATGAAGTTGCTGTACACAAATGTGTTTCAAAACTTTAAAAAAGTGAACACCTTGAATGTCTATTTTCCAAAATCTTACTGACTTTAAACAACCAGCAATAAAAATATTAGACATATTTTAAACTTAACACCACAGCTTCGTTCATAAATGTCTTATGTTTCACAGACATCTGTCTTCCTACATGCTCTTTACTCCCCCTTTAGTGAGAACTGTAGATAAAACAAAGAGGGCCTGAGACATCTAGACTTAAAATTTAAAGAAAATCCCAAATATGGAAAATAATGTAATTTGCTCATCTCTATAAAATCCTTCCTAACAACAGTTCCAACTATAATTTGGGTAGGCTATTCTTTCCACTACAACTTAAAGAAGGATTATAAAAAGCAACTTTGTTGCCTCCTAATGGATTTCCCTCAGTATCACAAAAAAAAATTTGGATTTTGCAACTTGAGAGAACAGAGTTCACAATACAGCAAGAGAAACAGATTTACTTAAATACATGGGGTCTGTGTATCTTGAACCCATGCAGTCTACTTGTCAGCTCAAGGCAAAGGCAGGTAAACCCTATTTTAAGACACAGATAAAACTATAAGGTTGACTGTTCTCTCCACTCAAATGAAATACACATCTGCTTTAGAATATGCATATTTGCAAGATATTCCACTTTTCTCACAATGCATACATACATTTTTCTTCCTTTTAGATCATGTTCTTTTTCTAAGAACAGACATTGTTTATTGTATAAAGACTTGTGGCTAGCTGATGAAGTAGCATCAAGTGTTTAGCACACTATTCCAATCACGCATGTCCTAGTTTTATGCTGTAAACATTACTTTCATATGTTTCCCTCAACATAGTGACAGAATTAATGCACTTTTAAACCTCGTCAATATTGTCGTGATATTCTGAGGTCACCAGAGGCCTTGGAAATGTAAGGGACATCCAACAAATTCTCTGAACTCTCAAAGCCCACATATGCCAAGTCTGCTTAACTAATGAAGTCACCTTTAATTAGCAATAGCAAAAACACAAACTATGTGAAATCTACTAAACTGCTCCATGAATTAAAGATGTTTATTTGCATTATAATAAAGTAAAAGTGACTTCCCTACAGGATATAACAGGCAAAACATCCAGCAACTATGATAATAAATGAAACTGCTTCAAATAGTAAAGCCATAGATCCCAGGATAAACAAAGACTTCACTTCCTGGGGGCCAGAATGGCTTCCATATAGCTGATACTGATTTCCACCTGCTGTTGTGATCTTGTAGCTCCCCATTAAACATCTCTCCAATGCCCTCTTGATCACTGGCATCATCACAGAAACACTCCTTGTCCAACAATGATTCACCCTTTACTAGCCAATTCTCCCAGCCTCAACACTTGTGAACTGCTCCCCTATTCACACATAGGCCTTTTTCCACATCATCCTCTCAAAATGATATGAACTGCATTCACCCTATCCTTGATCACACTGAAGACTTCAGAAACTCATTTCTGCTGCACTGAACCCAAGCAGATCAAGTTCAAGAGTATACAATAGTTTGCCTTCCCATTCCCTACTCACTAGAGTTGTGCCCCCTTTTGTATAGGTACCCTCCTCAGTATACAGGATTAAAATCTAAAAATTACTATCAGCAAGAGGCTTCTGCAAGAGGAGCAGATGAGTGACAGAATACTTTTGCTTGCCCAACCTTTCAACAGCTGGCCCTCTCTAACAGCACAAATTGTACTCCTGGGGATGGAGGAGAACCATCTGGAAATAAAAAGCAATGCAACAGTAAAACTTTGAAACTATCTGAATAAACAGTTCAAATGAGTCACAGTCCTTCTCCAATAGAAGAAAAACAAACACAAAACTGTGATCCTTCAGGATGCAAAAAACCTTGCTCACTATGTCTAATCCAGCCCTGAAAGACAGGAAAACAAACAAACAGCACCATTCACACTTGGCAAGCCAAGACTGCAACTGCTGATGACAAAGGAGGGCTGATTTCAGGCCAGACATCCAATCCACTCTTGCCTACCAGAAAAGAGCTCTAATTAAAAGAGCATCCAACAAAAGTAGTTAAGTACATCCATAAAATAAACCAGATAAAGGTGCTGTCACAACAGGGACTTGCTGATCCATGCTTCTTGCGTACTGGCCTAAGAAAGCCTGTGCGTCTCTGCACAGAAGACAGTGATTTCCATCTGGCACAAGTTCAGAACTCACTTGTGTTCAGAGGAAAAGACTGACTGGAACTGAGCTACTCCCCAGGTCCAGGCTAGCTTAGTAGTAATACTGAGTTTTGGTGATTAGTTTCCCTCTGTAAAAACTACTCCCAGTTTTCATGACTATGAAACCAATTCCCTGTACTTGGGAACAGAGACTCTTCCCTATTCCCAGAAAAAAGCCTTTCCCTTGAATTACTTCTTGCCCTTTCCAGTACAGTCTCTGGCTAACAGGACTGCTTCTACATCAGATATTTCATAGCTTTCTGATGAGGCTACTTCAGCTGCTTTCCCTGCTCCCCCCTTTCCTCTCAAGTCCACAGGCAAGATAAACCTATTTAAATAGGACCATGGATCCACTATATTGTAAAAAAATATTTCTCCAAGTGACATACCCAAACACAGGGACTGTGATGTTTCTTATTGCAATGACGACTGATGGTATTCCCATAATATACAAATAGCTTTGAGTACAGATATTTTAAAATAATCCCAACATGGGGTTTTGCCTGAATATTAAATGGACTGCAAAAAATTTGCTGCTGTTAGGAAATCCTAGGCAGAGGCTGAACTTGAAACTTCTCTGGAATGCTGCACAGATGGTATTTTATTTGGTGCCAGTAGTTTTAAGGTTAAAATACAAAATACATCTGGAGAACTCAAGGTGAAAAAAATCCACCCTTCAAAAAAGTCAAATCACTAGAATCATAGGAATGCAGGTCATAGATTTAAGAAACCGTCAGTTTTATAAAACAGCTTTTTAAAAATTGCAGTAGAACCAAGACAGGAAGCAAGGCAATGACCAGAGTATTAAGAACACCCCACAGATGTGCCTGCACACATGTGCATGAAAAACCTTGTAACTGGGGAAGCGGGAAAAAATGGTAATGTCATGACGTCACCAACACTAGACAATGGGACGGAGAGGCAACAGTAACTTTGGAAAAAACAGACATTCTAGAAAATTCTTAAAGGAGCTAATCTCTAAGGACAAATTGATTAAAAATGAACAATGAGAGTTGAAACTTGTCATATGACCAACTGAATTAAGTTCCAGATCCTCCCACACACCTTGACAGGATGGCCCAACTCAGCAGGCTTAATATTTTATTTAAAACTTCCAATTTGATGGAGCAATGAGTCAGGAACCAACTATTACAATAATTCAATGGATACTAAGCATTTAAAATGCAGCACTGCCAGAAAGCCTGTTGATAAATTTTACAGCCAATATTAATTCATCAAGAGAATAATTTCATATACTTTATCGCAGAAGAGAGGGATCTCAGATTGGCACAAAGATTTTTCCCAATCCACTCCCTTCTCAGTTATGTAAAAAGCAGTAAAATTCTACTGCTGTTAGTTCAGAGGAGCCCTAAAGGCTTCTAGCCACCATTCTGATGCAGAAACTGAGACAGTCTATTTTACTTTCCTCTCCTTAATTTTCCTTCTTATTTTTATCCTCATTCCTGTATCTGACAAAAGTAAAATCCCTCCATTCCTCCTCTCCGTCAACCTCTGTATCTTTCACAGTCACATCCACCTGCATCCAGCCTAGTTTTACCACCTTCCCAATTTCATTTATCTGTTTTTATCATCAGAACAGCAAGTATAGTTGTCCTGGGTTGAACCAGGATTAAGCAAATTTTCCTTTTACTGATTTTTTTTCTTCAGTAAGCTTTCTTTTAACTTCCAGCTAGTGGACTGGTAACACTGGAATGTTTATGTTTCTGCTGAGACTCCAAGGTCGCTTCTTAGCTCTGCTGCTACAGATGCTACCAGGGCAGGAGGATTGGATCTGTGACCCCCCCCCCCATAGGGGAGCTGGACTTGACAGACAGCAGAACTGACCAAAGGTGTTCCATTCCATAGATCTACGTAAGCTCTGAGGAACCTCAGAAATCACAGAAGACAACTTCCTTCCTGCTTCTCCTTCCTTTCTCTTCCATCCGTGGCCAGTGTCCAGGGAGGACTCCATCCATCCATCACCATTGACCCTAGGCCCTGACCCTCATAACTCTCCCCACAGCCCCTGTCTGCTCTGCCTTATCTCCTGCCTGTGGGCTGAGACTTTTCAGGACTGCTCACAGCTCAGGAGAGTGCCGGGGGAGCTGCTGGGGGTGGGGGGAGGCAAGAGGCTTTTGCACATTCCTGAACATACTTGTATATAATTGTACATATAATTAAAGCTGTCTAATTTAGTTTTCAATCCAGCTAAGTCTCTCTCCTAATTCTTTCTCTCCTTCCCTACCTGGGTGGGAGGGGGAGGGGATTTAGAGCATTGCTGTCTCTGGTTTATTTTTCAATTCTGAGTCAAATAGTGACAATAGTAGAAACTAAGAAAAACCCACCCAATTAGAAGAACTCCTTTGTATTTCTGCTCCTCCAAAGAAGGTAAAGATTAAGACCTCTGTGACTTTGAGCAATCAAAATCTGACATTGACACTGGAGATGAAGGTCCTTTTCACTTTCAGATCTAACCTGCTGTTGCTTTTCCTATTGTGTTATCAATTAAATCACACAGCATATTCCCAGCCCTGCTGAAGGTCTAAAAGTAAAGAAAACACCTTTTTTGCAATCAGTGTCCTATGACATCCCAACATATAGTTAAACATCTTCAAATGACTCATTGGTAGCTTATGCCAAAACAACAGAAACATTTTAATCCAACTGAAATATATCAGAAAATCCTATCTTTCAGCATCAATGAGCCCTAGGAGATCTCAATGCCCTAGCTTAATACTCAAGCAGAAAAAGCATGGTATAAATAGCTATCTTGAAAACACCAGCTGTTAACAACCACTGGCATTTGGAAGTGCAGTAAATGGCCACAAATGCTTTCATTACCAATTCACTTCAGAAACACATCCGCACTCCTCTTAACCAAGCCTATAAATTGCAAAGTATTGTTTCTTACCAGCAGAGGCTGTGAGTAGAGTTCAAGCTGTGCTCTATAAATTATGTCCTCCAATACTTCCTGGCCAAGATCCCACTGACCATTATAGCTAAAAATTAAAGAAAGATATTTATCTTTCATATCTTATGAATTCAAACTTGTATTTTTTTCTGCCCAAATTCAGCTCTTCAATTCTTTGCTTAAATATAAAGTTGAACTATATTTGCACCCCAGCCACTTGATTTCTTTTAAAAGCATAAACAAAGCATTTTTTTATTAATCTTGTTGGTATACCAGAAAAGCTGCTCTCTATCACCTCCAAGCAAGACAAAGTAGATGCCTTAATCAAGACAAACTTAAAAAATAATAAAAAAATAGAGTCCAGATGTAAAGGTTAACACTACTTAGAACAGAATTTTCATCAGAAATTGATTTTTGCTACCTCAGAAGCTACTGACATTCATGAGGTCTGCATTTCATATGGTCATCTTGGCATCCAAGCTTCTTACGCTTGTGATCAACAGAAGGTATGTGGTGGTAGCGGAAACTTGGGAAAGATGAAGCCAGAAGCTCAACTCTCTACAGCACTTACTGCTTGCTGGCCCTTCATCATCTAATTCAATGCTGACAGAGATATTTTCAAATTACCAGTTGGCTGAGTGAGGAAGTAAAAAGAAAGACACTAAACAAGTCATAAACTTGTGTTATGAACGTAACTTTTTCAATCATAAACCAACTAGCATTTATATCTTAATTTATGTAAAACCAGACATCTCCCTTTATACAAAAAAAATCCATCCACTCACATGGCATAATAGACACCTGTGAGCAGCTGAACCATGAAATCAGGGTCTAACACCACTCTACCACAGTGCTCTTTCCAGCGTTTCTCATGCTGCCGTGGAAATCCACTCACACACAGCCTGAAAAAACATAACATTGTAAGAAAATGTTAACCTCACAAAGACCACAGAGATTTTGGTTAATATTTGGAAAAATAAATTTTGAAAGTTAAGTACACCCCATAGAATTTATGTTGCTCTCCCAAGCATTAAGTTTTACAGTGCCTTGACATGTGGTTTGCCGATAATCCAGTGTTATTCCTATATAGCCATTAACTCCATCCGCTTTCTTGAAATCATAACCAGCTTCTAAAGAATGAGGGTGGCAAGATATTCTTGGCTGCCAACCACGAAGTAGCAGCCTCTCTCCCAGAATTCAGTAACTGAAAACACCTTTCTTTACAGGAAACATTTCAGTAGTACACAAGAGAAGTCAGTCATCTCCTCTCTAATGTATGATGTCGTGCAGTCACCTTTTACCTAAAGTCAGATAATGCAGATTCTGTATTCTTGATAACTGCTCTCAGCTGCCTTAAAAAAATATTTCTGATGCTTGAAAAAGGGCCTGCCTTCCCACAAACTGCACAGCATTGCATCTCCATAAAAAATAATAATTTATTAATAACTTAAATATCTGAATCTTCATCATGGAAGCAATACATGGCCACTAATACATAGTAACTGCTGCACCGTTTCAAAAACAACGAAAAATCTCTAGCCTATAATGCGTTGTCTTTCTTCAGTTTGTCTAATTTTCAGATGTAGAAAAATTCCAACATATTGGGCAAATTTAGCATAGCCACAAAGCAAGTGAAGGTGATGGAAGCATACCAAATATTAACCCATTTCCATTAAAAAAAAAAATTACAGGAAAGGAAATAGGCTCTAATCTTAACTATATGTGTGTTACTACAGAATATACATTGTTAGAAGCTAGTCTGATCCTTCTCTGCTACGTAAGTGAATTGCATGTAATGCTTTTCTTTCATGGCAGTACTGTGCTGAAGCAAAAAAGCTAGATCAAAAAACATTTAAAGACATCCCTCTGTTTGGAGGTAGCAGGAAAGATAATTTACTAATTTTAGACAAAAATGCTGGTAAAAACAGGTGTATGGGAATACCAGATATTCTTGAGATTTTTCAGGATGAAAAGGAGGGATCTTTTCTAACCAGACACTTCTGAGGCTATTCAAGTAGAAGGTTATAAGAGGGCATGTGTAAGAGTTTGAGAAATCACAGTACTGAATTCTCCAGGAAGTGGGATGTTATTATCAAGGAAAAAAAGAAAGGAAGAAAAAAACAACCCAAACCATAGAAAAATGCAAACAAACCACTTAAACCCAGAAGATTGTGCAAGCACTTCATATAAACCATCCTCAGAAGCAAGACATTAATATTTGGAAGAAGAGGAAACTGGTGGTATTCCTCACAGGATTTTTAAACTGACCACACTAAAAAAAATGTTTGAAAGATGTGTAAATCCAAAACGTGCAAATTAGTTTGGGTAGCTTCAAATAATTTCCCCCCAAAATCGCTTTTTGTTTCTTTCTTTCCAAATAACAGAAAGTTGCATAACTAGAATGAAAGCCTATGCAGCACAAAGCTCATTTGTGTGTTTTATCTGCACCCAAGCTCAGCTTCAAATTTCCTATTCAGCTGAACAACTGACCAAGAGTTAAAATGTTTTAAGTTATTCAACACAACAAGTACATCAATGGATTAATAGTCAGAAGTCTAGATGCACCCTGCAAAATTATTTTAAATCAAGTGTCTCACCTGGAACCCATCCTACAAAGTGACTGGTAAGAAGAGGCAGGCATATAGACAATAGCAGAATTGTAGCACAGCATAAGAAAGCTCAGCACCTCAAACCTGAAAAGAGACAAGAGCAAAACCTTGCATGGTTTGACTTCACAGAATCATAGAATGGTTAAGGTTGGAAATGACCTTAAAGATCATCAGGTTCCAACCTCCCTGCTACGAGCAGGGACACCTCCCACTAGACCAGGTTGCACAAAGCCTCATCCAACCTGGCAGCTCATGTCGAGCTTCTCATCTACTACCACCCCTAAGTCCTTCTCCTCAGGGATACTCTCTACCCATTCTCCCCCCAGCCTGTATCTGTGCCTGGCGTTGTGCTGATCCAGGTGCAGGGCCTTGCACTTGGCCTTGTTGAACTTCATGAGGTTGGCACTGGCTCATCTCTCCAGCCTGTCAAGGTCCCTCTGGATGGTACCCTTTCCCTCTAGGGTGTCAACCACACAGCTTGGTATCATCAGTAAACTTGCTGAGGATACACTCAATCCCACTGTCCGTGTCTCCAACAAAGATGTTAACAGCACTGGTCCCAATACTGACCCCTGAGGAACATCACTCATCACTTGTTTCTACTTGGACGCTGAGTCATTGACCACAACACTCTGGGTGTGGCCATCCAGCCAATTACTTATCCACTGAGTGGTCCATCTGTCAAATCCACGTCTTGTCAGTTTGCAGACCAGTATGTTGTGTGGGACAGTGTCAAATGCTTTGCACAAGTCCAGGTATATTACGTCAGTTGCTCTTCGACTATCCATGATCTCTTTAGCCTTGTTGTAGAAGGCTACCAAATTGGTCAGGCACGATTTGCCCTTAGTGAAGCCATGCTGGCTGTCACCAATCACCTCCTTATTTTCCACATGCCTTAGCAGATTTTCCTGGAGGAACAGCATTCACCAGCTCCCTCAGGACCCGTGGATGGATCTCATCAAGTCCCATAGACTTGTACACCTTCAGGTTCTTTAGGTGGTTATGAACCTATTCTTCTCCTACAGCACGCGGTATTTCATTCTCCCAGTTCCTGCTTTCACCTGCTGTGGCCTCTGTGATGAGGCTGGAGCACTTGCCAGAGAAGACTGATGGAAGGGAGTAATTGAGAATCTCAGCCTTCTCAATATCCTGCATAGCTAGGTCTCCTGTTTCCTTCAGGAAAGGGCCTACATTTTCCTTGGTTGTCCTTTTTTCCCTGATATACCTATATAAGCTTTTCTTATTCTTCTTTGCATCCCTGGCAAGATGTAATTCTACCTGGGATATGAGTATTTTATCAGAATTTAACACAAAAATTCTACAACTCAGTCTATAAAAATAGCCCACAGGAAAAAAATGTTGTAACACACAAATCCTGAAATCATGTTTTGTTATAATTCACTAACTTGAAACAGGCTATTAACATTTCAGTATTAGATACCTAAAATTATTATTACTGAAAGCCATTAGCATTACAGGAACTGTGAAGGAAATCATATATGGCATAGTATTAGTACAAAGTTATAGAATTGGACAGGTCTGCTATGCATTCAAAATTATTTTATCAGTTTTCCCAAAGATGGCTTTAGACACAGGTAAAGCTGGCAAGTCACTAGAACAGCAGGGCAATTTCTCTCATGCCTAATTCTGTCTATCCACTCAGCTTCATTCCATTTTTCCTGTGGAAAAAGCAGTCACAGTCTCAGTGCCAAAGCTGAATTCTATTACACTTCCAGGAAAATTTGAGTTGACAGGCATAAATGCAAAGGTTTTCCTGATAGTCATAGAAATTACTTCTGTTATTTTTGTCAGAGTTACTCTCTTCTAAATTAACTAATAGAAGAACATTCAAAGTTGGAACAAACAACAAAAACACTATACCTCAAGATCACCAAGACTGTTCTCTAGATCTATTTCCAGGCACTTAATGCTGACAAAGGAATGAACACATAACATATTTGGTCTTAATGTTTAAGAACTTGTTGTCTGCCTAGTGAAGCACCTCTAACGTTAGAATACATCCACCTACCGGTTCTGTGCTGTGAAGGTTTCTCTTTGAGGATGAAGATCACTGTAAACTACCCTGATGAGATCATGCTGACATAGAGCTCCTTCAGTTAAAGCCATGGATCCAATAGTAGAGGGCTATAAATAGGTGGTGGGAGGAGGAAGGAAGGAGGCGGGAGAATTAAGTCGTAAGTAAAAGGTTCCCAAAAGCATTAGAACTCCTAACCTCCCAAGCCAAAAGACACACTTATCTCATGACCTGTAAAAATTAAGATTATTCCAGAATACAGTAAATCTAAAAACATTACCCCACTTCATTGTTATAAACAGCTTTCACACTTACAAGCAATAGAGCAGGTGACAGCAATTCTCAACTTTGATTCTTACCTATCCATTTATATTAAGTTTGTCCTAATCGCATAGACCTTTCATGCAGCTACAGTAGATAAGAAAAAACATGATTCCAAGTTCAAGTTGTTCTAAGGAGGAAGTAGAAGAAGGAAGACTACTTTTATACTAACACATAAGGCAAAAAAACCACAGTTGCAGCTACAACACAACTAACCTCTGTTCAAAATGGGCACTGTCAGCAAAGATTTTTCAACACATGCACTCCTTTTCTTCTACTAATGCTAATGAATTCGATCACACTAATTACAAGCTACTGACACCGAAAACTTACTGCAACAAGATGCATCTAAAATGGCCTGTTTCATCAAATGGATCCAGTTTTCATTCCTCTAATAGATCCAATTCTATTTTACCACAGTAGCTCTCTTACCTCATGATATATTGAGGGTTTAGATAATGAAGGGATGGTGAAAGATAAAACTTTGTTGTTTCCATCTTTGTCAGCAATTTCCTGCATTAAAAAACAAAACCAAAACTCAAATAGCAGACAGCAGATAGGACTTGGAACAATTTTCAACTCTTAAAAGGCATTTAACAAATAAAAAGTTAGATATCCTTATCTGATAAACACTATTAGCACCTCAAAGGCTCTGTAGGTTTCCAGAATATCAGCAAATTTACATATACATATTTAAAAAGCAGGTAAGACCTCTAGCACAGACTCTTCTGCAGAATCAGTCTGCAAGACAAAAAAAAACAACCCCAAAACCAGCACTGGCTCCTTGATCCGTGTGACTTCATCAAAATCAAAAAAGAACACAAAGCTTTTATAGCCCACCTTTACGTTATGATGTTTATTTATAATAGAATTGCATAGTGGAGCAAGGCTAAACTTTAAGCCCAAAAGATCCAGACACATAAGGTCTGATGAGTCACTTGCTGACAATGGACGGTACTTCATAATAAATGCACCACAGAGAAGAGGTGAAATCAAGGGGACTAGCAAAGATTCTCCAGACATTCTATCAGTAAGAAATGCATAGAAAATTAAAAGGCTTTCAAACTGGTCAGATTTTATAGTTGCTAGGCTACTACATAAGCAAACCCAGGAGTTTTATAAGCCGATACATTAACAGCCATTACATAAGACTACACCAAAAAGGAGACTAAAATCCTGCCTTTCCACTTTGTACTGCAAATTCCGTAACAGTGAGCTCTAGTCATTCCAGTTTATGTGAAAACTTAGTCCAAGGTAGCCCAGTACTTTCAGTAGGCTTTAAGAATCACAGTGGGAGGACGGTTTACAGTTTTTAGCAGAATGCAAGAGATTTATTACTTTCACTTTCTAAGTACTGAGAAAATAACATAATTCCTTCAGTCTCAGTATATGTGCAGAAAAATATCAACAACTTAAAGAAAAAAATAGTGGGAGCCAATGTCCATTTTGAGGTCTCTTTCTTCCTAAGTCTGGAGAGAACAAAGAGATTACTCTCCTTAAAAAAATATGAATCACCAACATGACAGTCAAACTGCAAAAGGACCTTTGTGAGAAAATAATTGACAAAGATAAACATCCTACTTCAACCTGGCAAGCAGTAATAAAATCGGCAAGCAGTTTCCAATGTTTTTTCTATCAGAATAAATCTAAAATAACTGGATCTTCCAGTTTTTAGACTTGATCTACATACACATAATAAGAATATTATTTTTTTAAGAATCATAGTTTGACTGTTCTGTGAACATTAGAAACATAATACAGAATTTATAGGAGGGGTTTACTATGATAGTAGAGAGAAGGGCAATGTTTAAGTATAGTATGTTTTAAAATCCTAACACAGACATCCCCATTAAAGAATGCCTATCTTGGCAGTATTGCTAATTTATCAAACAGCCCCATAACATTTCCAGGCTAAGGTAAGGATATAAAAAACTACTTTTACAACCAACAACCAAATTTAATAATCTACAGTTATTTTTACTTATTCTTAAAATCACACATTCAAGACAACTCTCTAAAATATACACAGGCATGCACGTAAGTGCCAGCACGCAGACTGGTTTCAGCTTCAAATCACTGTTAAAAAAAAACCTACTCAGAGTAAGCAAGGGAGTGGGGGAAGTGACACATGGAGACTGACCGAGCATACTGCCCCAACAATCATCTTCATAGAAAGCTGTGTTTTTCAACATGACAGAGGGCTACTTAATTTGCACAGTTCAAGGAAGCCCATGAGATGATCCTTTTTAGTCAAAATGTTTGTCCCAAAAATATTTCTGCAAACACATTCTTATTAAACCTTCACTACATTATGCTCTTCTCCAGATCAAATATGATTTCACGTACGCATATTACAATTTTAACTATGTTCTTCCAATTATTTACTGTATTCCTGGCGGTCAGTGACACAAAACCTCATATCAAAGCTTTCCTCAGCCATTCCCACTCATATCACTTACCAAGTTGTAAATGCCAAGCAGCAACGCTTCAATGCAACCATTACTCTGCCTGTCTCTGCTGGCAGTAAGACGTAGATATACCCAGATCAACTCTGGCAAAAATTGCAGCGTGAATCTCTTGAGCCGAACTTCAGAACTACGATAAAGTTCAAAGAGCTGGTGGCAAACAGGCTCCAGGAGCTGTGGAAAAAGAAGGCTAATGAATTACTGTTGGGCTTTTCTAATAAGGGAGAACGAAGTAGCAAAGACAGGGGCTATACCAAAGAGCCACTGCAGCTAGTACAAATGACATTCCTTGATGGCGAGTGGATGAACCAAAATGGTATCTGCATTCCTTTTAACAAGATCTGCAAGGACAGACCTGAGGGGCACTGCTATGCAGCATCAGGAAATGTCGCCTTACTACAGCCACTACCATCTTGGTGCTTTAAGGACATTATTCTTGAGGGCTGTCAGTATGAGATTTATTTTGTATAGAGGTACTAATTTAAGGCATGTGACAGACATGGCTTGAACTATGTGCACCATAAAACTCCAATGGTACAGTTTTAAGACTTATAAAAACACAAAGGTTAAAGATTAGCTGCTCATGACAAGTCTATTGACAGATACATGAGTTAATTTCTTACCTACAGCTTTTTAGTCTCAAACCCAACAAGTGTGCGTTTGTTCATTACAATGCAAACCAACTTTTCCATCTTGAGCTGCCCTTTGGGGTTCAGTACAAGAATCAGAAAAGGCCCTTACCAAGTCAGTGTGATACAAGCACAAGAAAAACCCTGACATTTTAAGAGTCTACAATGCCAAACCAATAGTTAGGATGCATTCACAGAACTGTCAATGAATGCTGGGGCAGGGGGGGGATGGAAAAAAAGAAAAAGAAACATGTCAAACTGTGTCCACGTTTCCCATGACTGATCAAATTTTAATACCAAAGTCAAAACCAACAACAAAAAAAAAATATTCTGAGAGGAATTCTGATAAGGTCTGTGACCAGTATCTAGAAACACATTCTAAGAAATGGGATGATCTGACCTGAAGGAAAATACTCATGAGTTTCAACATCCAAAAAGACACAGGCATTAACGTAACCTAAAGCATCAATAGGCATACAGAAGTGTTAGAGAGTAAGAAAATAGAGACTTAGATATTTTACTCCAGTAGACCACAAACACAAAACATAACTTTGACAGAATTTTCTATCAAGGTGGCTGCCTTAAGAGAGTATCACTCAAGAAAGAGTGAATACATTAGTTTCACTTCTAATATGCAGTATTCTGGTCAATGAAGCATACCATTTTTAAACCACTGCTTACAAAATCCATAACATCACGTCTGTGTAAAATAAAACTTTGCTATCAGACAGATCTCTTCTTATACAAGGCTCTGCTATGAGTACCTTGTGTAACAAGGCTTCTGATTGACAGTCTGGTTAACTCTAAGCAAAAAGCCTGTTTTCACAACAGAAGCAAAGAGACTCCACAAGAGAGCGAGGGAAGAAAGCTGACACTGACAACATTGATACACAATAAGAGAAGTCATTTAGAGCACGGCTTTTACAAGTATATTTATTCCAATATTTCAAACACATTTAGCACTTTATCTTCAAAAGATGTATAAGTATATTCTTTCTTAATATTTACTTTGTATAAACTATCTAAAGGTGACGCTAATTATTAAAACCATCTGTTACAGTAAATGTTCAAATCCTCAGAGAACTGTAGCCTTGTTTTATGACAAGCCTAGCACATTTCAGATGTTCAAATAAAAATGTGGTTAATAAATAATTCAGAGATCACTGAATAAATGTGTAGGTTTTCTTTAAAAGAAAGTATGAGCAAGAAGCTAGAGTGTTAAGAAAAAGAAGAAATCTCTGGAAACAAAAAATACAAGCTTATCTGCAAGGAGATAACAGGTGCACGAAAAGCTAACCAAATATTAATATACAGCTGCATTGCTATAAATAGTATTTCTATTAGATTAGAGATGACAGCCACCCAAAGCTGTTTCCTATTTTAAATTAGCCAGTCTAATCCAAGTCCCATTAAAAACAGTGAAAAAGAACATTTTACTTTAGCTAAAGTCCGCTGAGCCTCAACCAGAGCAGTTACTGAGTTTATTCTACTTTCTTTCAATTGAAAATTTTTTCAAATTAGTCTTTTAGGTGAAGCCATGCTCCCTAGAAAGATACAATCAACATCCAGTCACTGGTGCTGCAAGCACGTAAATACTCCTCATTGCTAGTAGTAGTCGTATTAGTTGTGCAAATTACTTAGCTGACAACCTGGAATTTGTAGCAACTGCTATAGTGCTGTTGGTGTCTTCACAGCTCCAAGTCCACAACAAAAAACTGCCATCACAAGGATGTTACAGAACAATATTTTCAAAGGCATGACCACCCAGGTTTTTCCTATCGAAGTTTAGTATGATCATCTCCCACCCAGAAACACAAAACATGACACTTAAGAAAGAACAAATATTTTCCTTCGACTTTTCAGAGAACTAGCCTTTTCAAATTAATTCTCTAAATATAAATATTGTGAAGACACAGGATAAACAGAGGAAATGGAGCTTTTGTCACCAGTAGTGGGTGTATACAGGAACTGGCAAACACTTTTTTTAAACTCCAAAGACATTTCAGTCCAAAGTCAAAGGAAACTGAGTAGCGCTGCAGTCAGCCAAAAAATCCAAAGTCAAAAGTCTCTTGCAACCATCTCTCTTTTCTGATAAACTAAAAACTTATATTAAAAGAGTTTTCCTATTAGCGTGAACAGCAATAGTGACAATAGTATAGTGACAATAGTATAATTTGCAGACTTCCATTTTTACACCTCACAGAAATGCAGACTAGTCATGTTTTAAGGAAGGCGACGACTAGCTTTAGTTTGGCTTATTTTAAAAGTTTGCCAAATCTTAAGAGCCATATCTTGAAGTTAAATGGAATGTACTATAAAACACATGACAAGGACTGGAAATCCTTGACTTTTTGAAAAATTCAGTTGTGGTGGAAAATAATGTACTCATTTTAGGCTTACCTATAATACAATAGGTGAAATGAGTTACTATTTGACGACTACTGGATGTGGGAAATGCTTGGCATTGCAAAGGTGATCTCACTTTGTTTCAAGGCTGAGCTTTCCAAGATAACCTGAACAGCTCCACATGAATATTCAATGTTTACATTCTAGTACTGCATTAACTTAAAATCCATCAAGCATTTATGTCTACAATCATCAACCAACTTCAAAAATTATAAAACTATCTAAAAAACAGTACTTCAAAAGCACTTTACTTTAAAATTCAAATATTATGCAAAAATCAATAAATTATTCAGCTAAATAAGCTGTTTATGAGAAAGATCACTCTCTACTCTTAATGTAACTTTCTGTTCCAGTTATTATCTTCTCCATATTGCAAAAGTCAGGGAATTTTCTAAAAGGTAAACAGTAACAATTATATTTAACTTGACAGTATGCTTGCATTCATTTGATAGCTCTCAAATTGATAGTCAGCTGTCAAAAAAAGAGAAGCACCTTGGTTGGTTGTTTTGGTTCCTAAACATGCTGCCTGGTCTTATGAAGACAGAATTAAGTGAACCTAGAAAAATTCGTGTTTGCCCTAAACGGTTTGCCCCTTTCAAGAAGTTTTAAAAATAGGTCAACTTTATGATTAAGTTTTACTAAAAAAGTTGTACTAAAAAATTACTTGTCCATCAAGAGTAAGAATTCAGCAAGTACATTTTTAAAATAGTCTACCACGTAAGCTTTATCTTCATAAGCAGTTATCCTTCTAACACAATGTCCTAAAAGGCATATTTTTAAAACCCCTCACTGAGAGCCAAATATTACTACAGAATTAATTTATTATAGTTTTACTACTCATATGTAAATAAGTTTGGAAGAAAGGCAATAAGGAAATACATACTGCCTTAACAAGCAGAACCTGAAGCTGGTAATCTTTGAGTCTGGGATTGCTTATCTTCCACCCAATATCAGAATCGGGCCCAAATGGTAACAGCAGTTCCAAAGAGAAGCAATAACGAGCAATAACATAAGATTACTGTCACACCCTTAAGATACTCTTTGCAAATCTCATTCTTTACATTAAAAAAAAACTAAACCATAAATTAAATGCTTATTCTCAAAGGAAAGCTTTTACACTTTCAGAAGTATACGTGCACACAAACGTGCTAAAAGCAGAAGCTATGGTGGCTTCACATTGGAGACAGAATAACAGTAACTTCAGTACAAAGAAAAAGGTCACTATGCAAGTTATTTGTAACAATGAAATGAAGTTGACAGCTATGATGTTTTTGGGTTTTTTATCACATGAGCATTATGCAACCTCCTTTAAGCTCAATCAAGCATTCAGCTTCCAAAAGCACCCGAGCTGTGCTTAGGAAAATAAATAACTTCCTTGCTGAATACACTTGCCATTTAATTTATAAATACACAACAGATCACAGATGATAAATAAAATATTTTGAAGCATTTTATCTAAAGGAGTTTACACAGCAGAGAATGGTATGCTTGCACAATTTGTTCAGAAGTTGTGTATCTCACACCTTCCCAGAAATGCTCATAGCAAAAGCCAATGGAATAGAAAGCTCAGCTTAACTTCATTTGCAATTACCATTAATTATGTACAAGGGTAAGCTAAGTTTTCATTGTGTATATTTATGTTTTGGGATCCTGGTTCTGCTCTTGTTTACAGCAGTGTAAACCAAATTACACAAACATACTGCTGTAAGCAAAAGAAGATCTAGTTATTTTAATAGGATTTAATAAATTGATTCCATCTTCTGTCAGGTAATAAGCCACCAGGTGAAAAGCACAGAGGTTGTACAGAGGTGTGGGGGGGGGCGTGGAATGTCAAATCAAGTGCAACAGTCTGCTGTAGCAAGTAAAGTTTAGCAGATAGCAAAACTGTATTTTTGGGAGCAGATGGGGTTGTGTCTTACCAGAAAGGCATTAAAGTAACCATCAAAAAACAAGACAGTAAAACCCATGTCAGACTATATTAGAAGAAACTAAGAATTTTCTGCTTAATCTCCATTTCCCAGTTACTTTAGTTTCAACTGCAGAGCTGGAAGATATAAGAATGTGAACAAAAATCTTTTTTCAAGTCTCCCACCTCATTATTTGGGTCTTGAATGACCTTATAAAGAGCTGGTACCAGTGGTTTTTTTCGGTGCAATGTAGCTGCATAGCTGGAAATTTGTGTTTCAGGTAATGCCTAAAGAATGAAAAAAAGTGTTAGCCTTATAAATCAGTGTTACCAAGTATTAAAGATTGCCCCAAAAGGATACAGTCTCATCCCAACATCAGTAAAAATTCCTGAAGTTGTGAAATTTTTCAGACTGGTTATCTAGCTCATTCAGTTCAAGATCTTCTCCGTATGAACAGCATTTGGGGGCACATACCAATGTTCAGTGTTAAATCCAAAAGCAGTTTCAGATTTATCTTTCATAAAATCATTTGCTCCAGCTTGATATGAGGACTCTCTTGAATATTCTGTATTTAAGAGGCACTTTTCAAAGTCTTTATCAAATCAACTTAAACTATTTAAGAGGTATGGATAATCTACAATGTTCATGGACAGCCTCGAGTCCCACTAAGCAATGTCTGTGGATTTTGCATCCTTGACTCCTCAATAAATTTCCAGCATCAGCATGTAATAACTTATTGTGTCTTATCAATCATGAGAGGAATTATAAATTCTTAAATAACAAACTAATTTCATGTCAGTCATTAAACCAATTTTTCTTGTTTATGCATTATCCTATATTTCAATAAGCAAAATTATCAATATGCAAAATAGCTTAAAAATACTTCAGATTTTTCATAACAAAATAATTAGGTTTATGCAGGCCATAGGAAAAAAAACAGCCAAATCTTTTATTTAATATTTTTTTAAACTCCAAACTTTTTTAGTAATTTTAAAAAAACAGTTGTTCCATTAGAAACTTGGGCAGTGTTATCCAGCTGTCAGTTAAATTCTAACAGCTTGATCTACACAGAAATATATACTTTAAAAAACCACACTGCTATAGCAGTTTTCTGCTCTACAGTAATAATCAATAACAATAAAATACTATTAGAACTTTGCATTGTATATTATGTACCAGCTGACTCATTTACACAGACCTTTGTACGTTTGATGCCTTATTAACAAGAGTTTAAGAGATCAAGTAATATGTATTTACAATGTTAATTATTAGATTTTTTTTTAAAAGTCACTGTTCTGTGGCATAAAGCCAATGGTATTTCCATCATTCATCTTCTCAGCTCACCTTGAATTCTGACAGCCATTCTTCCACAAAACCTCGTTCTGATCCCAGCATTTTCTCACTTCTTTTGCTTCTCTCTTACCTTTAGACAAGAACGGAAAAAAATAAATTAAATAACAGTTTCGTCAGCAAAACTTAGTTTTGTAAAATCCTCCCCAAATGAAAAGCTGTTAACATATTTTCAATATAATTATATAATATCAAACAATAGGGAAAAATGCATTTTGGTCAACTGGTCCCATTTTCTAACAATGACTAAACCGTTCTCTCCAGACTTGTTAAAAGTACTACACAACAGTAGCAGAGGAGGAAAAAGAAGGATTCAGTGCCTCAGGCCAAAATGTACATTATTAAAGACAAACACATCATCCCATTCTTGCTCCCTTACCAAATATAGTATAAAGAAAAGACAACAGGAACAAAGTAAAGAGCATCATGGAACAAATCACGTAAGACATTGTAATGACAGTTCTAGATACAGCTCAAAGTAAAACAGTTTCATAAGACCAGTTATTAGAAATCCTCATAGCAGAACTTTACTCCTTAAACCTTCTTCTTATAGAATTTTGAGGCTTCTCGTTCAAACAGCAAGATTTAGCTCTTCTGAAAGTGTGCTGGAATTCTCAGAAACAAAATAAAAACCTGAAAGGACAACTATTGTTATTATTTTCCATTTTAAATACAACATTCATATTCTAATATCTTTTGAATTCTTATAAATGTAATTATCAAGGCAATAGCAAGAATGTTTAAAACACAGCACATCATTAGACATCTTTGCCTGATGTTTAAATAGGTCTAAGCAACTAGGGTCATTTTGTCTTTTTTCATGATCTCACTATAGGCTGGCAATACCTAGAGATCATTAAGGTCCCAGAAAATTTTAATCTGATTAAGTGAAGTGAAGCTGTAGCCTAATACTAGTAACTAAAATCTAAGACTAGTGACCTGAAAAGGGATAAATTGAGGAGACAGTAAAATACAAGACCTGTTGAAGCCATACTAGACATATGAAGACAGTGATTCTTAGTAAAGGTTTCATCAAAAATTTATTTTTGACAGGACCTGTACTTTAACAGCTGCCTGAGGAGAAACAAGAAACAGAGAATCTGTGAAGGGACACTGTATTTTAAGAGATAGTTTGGTCACTTTAAAAAAAAAAGTTAGTTGAACTGCCTCAGATTTCTAAAGTATATTAAAATATCCTAAAAGATATCAGATTAAAAAATAACATTAGATTAACCTAAATTCAAGTAGCACTTGTGTGACTTATTCAGCAAAAGTGTTGACAAATAATTCTATAAAACAACACAACTAAATAGAGCTCTGCAAGCAAAGGCTTCCACAGACATCCCTTTTAATAGGTAAGGAAACAGGTATCCATCATCAGAATTAGACATTGATATAAGTTAATCTAAAACACCACAGGACATGCTACAGAAGAAGCTGAGATGTAGTTTACTTTGGCTGAAAAAAACAAATATTTTCTACAGAAAGTGCAACATTCAACTTTACCTCTTTGAAGAATCAATTTTCTAATAGAGGAAGAGGAGGAGGAATGCAGCAGTTTTTCAACCTGGGATGCATTTGTCAAGCCTTTAAGTACTGCTTTGTTTTCTGAAAGGTGAAAAGAAACTCTGATGATTACAAGATGAGAGAGATATAGTAAACAGTAATACATACATTTTTTTGACCTTACAAACTGGAAGTTCATCAAATCCACCAAAGCCTATGTGGTTCCTTCTCTAACAAAGCTATTAAAAATATAAGGCTATTAAAAAAAAAAAAAGAGGCTCGGCATTTTAGCAGGGGAAAGAAGGAAGGGATTGTCTTAATCCAAAAAGGTGGTATTGTCACCTACAGGGAAAACCTGTATCTATTAGTGGTGCACAGTACTACAAGCACACTAGAAAGGAAAACTGAAGCACTAGTTCTTATGAAGAACAATACAAGAAAGATGCAAGAAAAAAGAAAAGAATAATACTTTATAAAATACGAGCTTAATCAATACTCTGACTTTGGAGAACGTATACTTCTTAAATGGAATATCTCAAAAACTCTTCCTTACTATCATTGTTCTTAATAGGTATTTCTTACAGAGCCAAACTTTCAATATAGTTGCAAAAATAATATTTTACACTAAAGTTCATCTTTTAATGTGGGAGCCTTTCATGCTGAGAATGAGGTAAAGAAGACACAAAGGAGCCCACTCCAGGATTTCAGTATCTAGAGACCTCTAATAGAAAATTTAAGTATACTAACAATGGGTGTATTCCATTCCATACTGCTTATTCAATTAGTTTTCCAAGTTACTAAATTACTAAAAGGTTTGTTTTTTTGATTTTTTTTGGGTTTGGTTTAGTCTTTTTTCTTTTCCTCCTCTGCACTAATTAGAGCTAAGCTAACAGGATGTACCATCCTTTTCAGGCTACACTACAGGTGAAAGCTTTTCTCACAAGATGGTATACACAAATGAATGTTCTCTATCAATTTTATAAAATCAACTGCTTTCTACAAAAATGCAATTCCTTGCAGAAATCCTAATACACTTCCAAATGAATGAATGAAATTCAAATCCTCTTCTTTCCCTAACAATATTTACAAGGAGTTTGGAAAAAAATTTCAAATCACTGTACCCAATTATATACAGATTTTAAAACATGTGCAGGAGGCCTGAAAGACAAATATACGTATTTATTTAACTTATCAGTTGTTTCTTGTAATTATCAGGCAAGTTCCTTCAAGACAGAGTTATCAGGTCTGTAAGAGCTGATTCAGGACTTACAGAAACTTCCCAAGTTTTACAGCATGCTCAAAACAACCTTTACATTCAGACATTACATCTGATATACACTACTCTCTAGAAATATCACTGGGTCCCAACTTGCTCTGTGTTATTACACTTGCTACCTAACCTGCTACCTTCAGTGTTGAAACCAGATACAGAACCTGGAAGTTCAGAAGATTGGCCTTTCCAGAGCTGCATTTAGTCAGACATCATTTTTTCCTGGATAGGAATACAAGTTATTTTAGCCTCAAAGCAAGAATCTCAGTTATATACCAGCAAATCAGACAAGGGAACTGCTATTTCTGTTTTCCCCACAAAAGGACTAAGCACAAGAGACGTGCACAGATCTGGTTGGAGAATCAGGCTGTAACAGTTCAAAATTTCTCATTCGTTTGTCAGTTTGCTTACAAACCATATTTAGAGGTTTTCCAGAACTAATTTGAAGATAATTTTTTTAGAATAATTTACATAGCAACACAAATGGGGTGTGGGGGTTAAAATAATTTTAAGCATAGAAAACAGTAAATAACTGTCCTTAAATCAGTGGCAAACATCACCTGTAACTCATTATTAAAAAGTCCCCTCTCCCCTAGATGATTACTTCAGCTTGGAAGAACCTGATAAAATCTGGAAGGAAGCACCTTCTCTATTCTAGCACTGTATCAATTTAAGAGATCACATCGATTCTATATGAAGGTGACTGTTTCCTTGGAGAAACCTTGCAAGGGGGAATTGAGATTATGCTTAAAAACAAACTAACAACCCCCCCCAAAAGACAACAAAAAAAAACCATTCCAAAACACGAATCCCCCTTCCCTTTACACTCCAGTGAACAGCAATGTGTGTGAAACTACAGCACATCTCCAACAGGGAAGCACAATGTGTATTTGATAAACCTACACTGAGTACCTACTATTATTGTATGTTTTAAGAAACAGTAAGTGTTCTTTATCCTATAGCACTGCAATTCAGAGCAAGATCAGAAGTACACCGCCAAGCAAACTAACTGTTGAAAAATAAGGAAACACAAGGTTACCAAAGAACTTACATCAGGCCAACAGCAACGTGGTAGTTTGGAATAAGAGAAGAATGCTACAAAAAAGTGAAGTCAGTGAATTCAAGAATCCTAACTCTCCTGAGTCAGGATTTAGCTTGGCATATCTAAAGAAATTACAAAACCACCAAGAGTTGCAAGAATGATTGAAATGCCTTACTGTGAACACTACAGAGATCACAATGTTCCTACCATGTTAAGTCAAAAATATCAAGTATTATAACAGCGTAACATCTAACCTACCTACCTAAGAAATTAACTCCTCTTACAGACGTCTACTGAGCTTTAGAGGAACTCCACATAAAGCTGTTTGTCAAAAAGTCAACTCACATAAAGTTAAAAACTGAACCTGTGCTAGTGTCAAAATTTGGGTGCAGTTTGATATTATAGTTAAACCCATCTAGTGTCTAGCTACCATGAGAAAGGAAAAACTGACCTACCCCTTCTCCAGTATCCCACATACTTCTCTCCCAATGTTTGTGCCATGCATCAAACTTCAAGCAAGCCATGTTTGGGGACTTCTTCCTATTTAAGTCAGCTTCAGAAGCAAAGCCATACCTCCAGCCTGGGAAAGCAGCCATCTTGAGAACAACTGCTGAAGCACAGAGTTTATGCTATGCACTTTAAAAACAATGCCAGAAACATCATCAGACTACCAGACTGGAAGAGACCTCAAGGATCAGCTGGTCCAATCTTTCTTGGCAAATAGCCCACCAGCCTGTCCAGCTGAATCTTAAAGTACCCAATGTTGGGAAATCCACTGCTTCTGTGGGGAGATTATTCCAATCCAGTGCACAGTGTTTTCTTAGATGTGGTAAGATTTTAAGAGCTCTACTTTGAAAAAGCAGTAGAATTTTTCTTATGGTTCTACGTGATAATCTCCAAAGTGTTGAAAGGATTAGAACATGGGGCACCTACCACAGGGATCTTGTGCTTATTCATCCCTGAAGAAAATGCCATTATATAGTGCTTTTTGTGTACTTGTTAGGAGAATGGGGGAGAGCAAACTTTACACCATGTATCACCTCTATAGACACCTCTACTGTACGATCTATCCATTTTCCCTCAATGAAAATTCCATATGCAGGTTTGTGTGGCTGCTTATATAAACAGAGCTAATTGTTTTGACACTTTCTGAACATTTTTGACAAGGTGTATATTAAAGACCAATAATATGAACAACATTCCAGGAGGAAAAGCACCTTCTCTATGTGTCATTCTTGCACCCCATTTATAGAAAAATACAAACAAACTATTCAATTATCCAGTGCTACATTTGCATCCTTCCTGGAAGACTTTTTTAGATGTTAGAGGTTTGCTTTGCTCATGTGGCTTAATGGACACACAGAGCTCTGCTGTATGAATACAGAAGTAGCCCACACCTACTCCAGCTAGGATTACTCTGCTAGTTTGGTTTTAGGACAAATCATCTCTTCTTTTGAAATTATCTGCCTGGGTATTAAAAACATTTTTAAGAATTGGAAAAAGAGGGAAGATATTCAGGTCCGGGTTTTACAGTACTCTGCACTGACTCTCTATATGAACATTTAAAAAAGCAAAGTGAGCATCTTCGCGCTGTGCCTAGTGTTCGTGCCTCCCCTCCCCTCAGTGCCCACCCTCCAACCTGCCCCATTGGAGCAGGAAGCACTGCCCCATTCTGCACCGTCCCAGCCAGGCTGCATGGGACACACTTTGCCACTTTTGCCAGAGAGGAACACAAGCACAACAGCTGTGGGACAGTCTCAGCCAGAAAAGCAGACCGAACTCTGGGATTTTCACATGAGCATCAGCTGTAAAGCCCACCTTGTGCTTCCATTCACTCCCTGCGTTGCTGTACCTTTGGGGAAAAAAATACAACTGTATGGAGTACCATGTGGGTGTGTCTCCAAAATAAACTGTTTCAGCTGCATTAAATCCTGTGCATATTTATTCAACGTTGAAGCAGCCTGAACTAAAAGTACTGAATTCATTTCTGGAGTGTCCACATCTCTTCCAAAGCAAACAAAATAGAGGGAATATAAGAGATTTCTTATTTTTAAAACACCAGATTTTTTTTTTTCCTCACTGTGGCTCAAAGGTTCTTATAATATATAGGAATCATAGTAACTAAGCAGAAATTTAGTTCTTAGTAACAGTAATAATTAAATATAATATTTTTACATATGGACTGATTGTTACAATTTCTTAAATAACAAACAAGCAGGCAAGTTTAAAGTCACAATAAAGCATGGAAAAGTAAAGTTTAGTTGAGAACAAAGTCACTCAATGTTAAAATAAAATATACAAATCAACTACTAAAAAGCTTCCTAAACAAAGCACTTAATTCATTTGACATCAAGTGGCAGAATGTGAGACATAAGGCTGTTAAATCATTAGACCTGGAATTCTTACGCTTCATATTAAAGCTAAAATGCTCTGTTCTCAAAGAAAGTCACAGTCTTGCATTGTGCATCTGCCAATTACAGTTGAGATCTAAACAGAATTTTACCAGCAAAAGCACTCTCCTAGCTCATGTTAGGCACACAAATGAGGAAGTACAAAACCATGGGTTAACTCCTGATGTTAACACACGAGCTGCCTAAGCATTTAAGAACTTAACTTTCATTGGAGTATGTGAGATAGCATTTCACAACTTTGACATTTTGGGTACACTTCTGACAGTTTGGGGAGTATTAGTCTAGTTATACAATACGTATAAACCAAGAGACAGTGAAAATTAGGTTACCAACAGACTGAAATACCATTACTTTTTTTAAATTTCAATCCTTTTATTTGCTTACCTATAAGCAGATTCCCATTTTAAAGATATCTTGCATATAAATCACCATTCTCTACGTTACTGTCTTTGAAAATATCAGTCTGAAATAAAACTTCCTACAATAATATATTATCAAAAGAGTGAAATGTAAAACTCAGAAAACTGCCCAAGAACTTCTGACTTCTACAGTAATAGATATGAAAAAGGGTTTAGTCAACTTCTCTCATGAGCATGTTTTTCAGTCACATTTAGAGTAAAAACATACTGACTAAATATTCTGCAACAGCAGAATGATTACGCAAATAATCAGTCAACAAATGCAGATGATAAAAAAACAATTTTAACTTCTCATCATGAGTTATTCCTGAATACAGAAGTTTAAAAGACTAAATGGAAAAAGACTGGGTAATACATGCAACAACTTAATGAACACATCTGCTCAGGAATGTATCAGCAGACAGAAATCAAGATGCTTGACCGCATAGAAGCGGTATTAAGTAAATCTGAAAACCGGTAGGTAGATCATACAAAATTGATAGTATGCTCATATTTGAAATACCACCCTACATTTGACTCAAGCAATCTAAAAAGTAGTAAGTATAAAGAAGATAAGTAGTTAAGAGGCAGTTTGATAGAGCATGTGAAAAATAACTAACCGGGATACGTGAATAATTTTTAAATTCCAAGTAAAAAGAACTCTGTGTCTTAGAAGCACATGGAATTAAGCAGTAGAGAAGGTAGAATGGGTATTTTCTAAGAGAGTAAAACAAATCACTAAAATCTAACTATGTAGAAATGTTACACTTTTAACAGTACAGTGTTTCTCATACTGTAAGAGTAGGACTCTATCATAAATACAACGCAGGTAACACAAACAGATTTTAGAGAAATATTGTAACACCTGTTTTACATAATTACTTCTTTTGTAGAACAAGAAGGGTAAAGAAGAAAACCTACCGGTGTAAGCTCACACTTAATGGATATACCTTATAAAAAACTCCTAGAACATCTCCTTCCTCAATTAATCAGTATACAGACATACATAGCTTTATTCAGCTACTGTCAAGTTACATGCTAGACTATATTAAACAGCCATAGTATAGTCTGATTTCCACAACAGAAAATTAATTTACTCCTAAACTAATCTGATTCCAATAGAAAATAAGACCAGACGTGGGAATGTTTAATTTTTGTAGATTACTTCTTGTACTTCTTTAAAAGTACATATGTTTCTGAAAATAAACAAATTACAAATATAATTGATTGTCTTATATCCATGTACATAAATATGTCACTCTGTCACAATCATATTTAATAAACACTTACATAAGCTGCTACTTTGCTAAGAACATAAAAATAAATTTAAAAACCACTGTCCTCAACAAATCAGAACTACAGCTGCAACTTGACATTAGAGGGTACATCGTTCTGTCAGAACTCTCTTGGCCATACAGCTCCACAGCACAGAGAAACAAAATTGACACAGGCAGAAAGAAACAAAACATTATCTGGACAGTTATTAATGTAAATCATCAGGTAAAGCATTCTCTTTAATAGAAAGAGAGCCTGCTTCCAACTCCAGTTCTTAGGTAATTTAATTGCAAGCTTAAGCAGACAGACATGCATTCCAACTTTAAAATACAAATGCTGACGTACTCTATATGTGGGATTTAGGTTGCCAGCCTTATTAGACAAGGCTTAGTAATGCAAAACAACCTGGGTAAGACATTCCTTCCCTGCCCACTCTGACTAACTGGTAATAACCAGCCTAAAAAACTTTCTTTTTGGATACCAGCAACGAAGAACCCTGTGTGAAAATGACAGGAGAGAAAGCCTTACCACAGTGTAATCCAAGACAATTGATAATACTCCTCTAAACTTTCATGGTACCATACTTGCACAGCAAGATCCATATCTTATCAAAAAAGGTCACATCAATTTCAGCTGGTGCCAAAAAAGAAGACGCAGACCATCTGTTCAAAAAAGCCTCCTCTGAGTAATTTTAAGCCTTAAATCATCTCCTGTGCCTTTTCAAGCACCAGAAAGTTCAGCTGCCAAAGCTTCTAACTTTCTACAGTTAGTACAGTGAAGGTGTGCTCTGCAGATACAAAATTGCTGAAAACAAACAATTAGGGTGTGTGAATGAAAATACAACACTGATACCAGACACTTTATAACAGAGTTTAAAAAAAATAAAGCTGATGTTCTAGTTGTATTGCACAGAGGAGTTGTAGAAAGCTATGTAAGTCAGTCAACTCTAGAGAAAAACAGTTCTGTTTGCCTCACAGAGTCTAAGAACCTGAATAAAACAAAATTGTACACTAGCAGCTAAATCCCTCTCTTCACAGTTCAAGCAATGAAAGAAGCAGAAGGGTTAAGATGATGGACGATGTGGAAGAAGACATTTACTTTTTGCGTATGAAGAATGCACTCTACTTACAGGATTTGCGAAACAATAATATATTATAATATAGAAATTACCCTGAAACCTTAAATGCAGCAAAACACATTTTACTTATTCTATTATAAGGACTCAATGCATTTAAATATGTATACACACACACGTAGGCTAGCCGTGGAAATGTTACCTTACTCTCTCAGCACCAGTTTCCTTAGAAACATCTTCATGTAGTCATCCTACACTAAACCTAAAACATTCTCTTTTTAGGATCCTGTGTGATTACCCATCCTACGCTAAACAATACAGACTCGCTCTCCCTCTGCATCAGCTCATATGTAATAACTCTTCCTATGTTAGTTTGTGACTCATTAACTTCTTTACTTACGAAAACATCTCCATGCAAATTACTTTCCGCGTAACCCTAGCTCTCCCAAACACCTTCTTGGTTTACAGTTTTGGTTCATGGAGTAAATTAGATCTAGAAAGACTTAAATACAGAAAGTGCATAGTTAAAAATGAAGCCTAAAAGAACAAAAACCAAACAAAACCAACCAACCAAGAAAACCCCAGCAAACTAACACTTGCAAGACCACATTTAAGGGACACTGTGCTAAATACTAAAATGAACGGTCACAAGCTAGGGTAAATCTTGAAACAGAATTTCTGTGGAAACAAAACCAAAGCAAAATTTGAAAACAAAACTTTAAAAGTCAACAAAGAACTCTCAACACACACTTAGAAATAAGACTGCAAACATTATGCTGAGAAAGATCACTATCTTACCTGCAAGGCAAAGCAAAGCAGAAACAGTTTGAGAAATACAAACTGTACATTCTAAACAGCTTCCCATTTTTGAGCTGTAAAAATCTTAACTTGATAGAAAGAAACGTCTGTTATATTATGACAAGTCATAAAAATTAATTCCTCTATCAATTCCAGACCAATAAAATATCAATACGTATTTGTCTCCACAATATCTGCTACCAACTGTAACTCACACAAACTGCAATTTAGGTTACATGTTCATTAACTTACCTAACCTCCTTTCTTCTACCCTAAATACTCCCAAAGAGAGCTAACCTAAAGGCATCTCTGCTGGAAGTAATAAAATCCCTCATTCCAATCTTTCCAACTTCCAGATGGTAAAGCATTCAGGTCCAGAAAGCAGTGTGAGTGAATGAAGCCAAGGTGACAGATTTCCCCTCCCCATCCGTACACTTACACATTCGCAAACTCTTGAATGAGTGGAATATTCAAATTTATGTGAATTTACTTCAATTATAGCTAAAAAAATACAATATAACTGATTTTTGCAAATTATATAGTAAGAATATAAAGATCATACAAACTTTCAAAATGCCAGTTAAAGGTTCACGAGCACTAGGATATGTTCCTTTATTGGATGATGCCATAAATTTCATACATGCGATTCAGATGCATTGTTCACATTTAAGATGTATGATTTTCAAGGATAAAATTAGTTCTGATTGATTGGTCTTGCTTTTTCAATACCAGTTCCCAGACTTTAAAAAGCAAACTGAACAACAAATACAGTTACATGAAACATCACTGATCACATCCCTACTCATCAACATGACACAACTTCGTAACAGCACAGATCACAGATCTCTGTTGCTTGACCTAATGGAAGATACAAGGCAGTTGAGCCCTGCACACAAAACATGAAGATTACTTAAACCACACCCAGAGGCTGCTTGCTTTTCACAGGTTAAATCAGGGTAACATCAAGAATTCAGAAGCACAAGATCTGCTTCAACTTTCAGAGTCAAAACTGCTCAAACCACAGCTGCCTTTACTACTTCTCATTGTTACTTTACAGTACTTAGAACTTTACAACTTAATGTCTTCCATGTCATGCATCACAGCATTAAGTGTCAATCATCCTCAATCTCTTGTTTTCTTGAAAGTTAGAAAGAGGTTTAAAGAACTGCAAAGAACAATCTCACAAAATGAGAGAAAAACAATATTTTTATATTGAGATTAAACAGACTGTACAAGTCAGAATTTCCACACATAAATAACACGTGTTCCTGACCATCCTAATTCTGTACAACACAACCCATCAAAAGCAACCTTAACATCAACTATCTGCAGCTGACCCAACTGATTAAGGTGACTGTGCTATAAAAACTGATGCTCCTAACCAACCCTATTAACTCCACTAGGATTCCTTCAGAGTAAGAAAGTACATCGTTTTTGCTGGACTCTCCTACACAGAAAACAGGCAAAGAAACAATGCCTCTAAAGAAAGCACAACCCTTTTAAATAATCTTATTAGAAGCTCTTGTGAAATTCTGAAACTCAGCTTACTGTAACTGGCATTCTGTGGCCTATCACATGGAAGTATATGCTAATTCTCTATGAAGTAACTGTGTAAGACTTAAAACAATAGTAAATGTAAACTAGTGCAACAGCTACACCAGTTTTCCCTTTTGTCTTGGTATGAATTTAATAATTGATCCTCACTGTTGAGTAGTTAAACACAATGCATATTGTTTACACAAGTCATTCTTCTTCTGCTGTTAAACCAATATTAGAACAGCATAGAGACTGACCAGTTGAAAGGAAGGACTAGTTAATATTTTAGTGTGAAGTGGTTTCTTTGTTGCATATATTTTTAAATAGTGAGGAGCATTAAGTTACTAATATATGTGGGAATGTTTCTTTGGGGAAGTGTTTGGTTGTTTTTTGTGTTTTGGGTTTTAACCTGAATTTTTTTGTTGTTTTCTTCTAGGGCAAAACTTTGCATACAATCTCTTTAGGAAGGTAATGTAAACCCAGTAAAAATAACTTAAAACAACCAAATCTTTTATGCACTCTGTTAGACAAGACTTACCATAATGCTTTTCATTTATCTAAGCTATAGATCTGCATTCAAACAAACAAAAAAGAAAGCACCCTCAGCAGGTGACTTCAACTGAAATGCACAGCCCTATTCCCCCCATCAAACATTGTGGAAACGAGAGCAAGAGCAAGGTACTAAATGCATACTACTATTTTCATGCATATTGTCTACTCATAGCCTCAACAAGTGTTCAAGATTTTTATCAAGTACCACCCTAAAGTACAGTCAGAGTCTTTCAAGATTATGAAAAATTAGACTTAACAGACAGCATTGAAAATCCATGCAGCTAGCTTCACGGGCACCCTTCCTCCAGTTTGTTCAGTGCAGAGGGAGGAATGGAATTTATTTTTTTATGGTCAATGTTAAAATGTTCTATGTCTTCAAACGTATTTTCTTGCACTCAAAAAAACAGCAGCAGAAATTCTCAACAAGCACTCAATGTTCTAGAGTTCAGTCATTTTTACATAACCTCACCCATACACAAAGGAACTCCAGGATTTTGTTTGTAACACTAAATAGTTTTCCTACTAAAAAACCCCAAAACTTCAAAAGCAGTTGGTAAAACAGTGTTTTTACTTCCCTCAAGTCTTCTCAGTAAATTTACCTTTGGAAAAAGACCAGAGATAGCCTTATATGCAAACATGTCAAAAGAGTTACACAACTGCTTTTTGCAACAATAATTTTCTTCAACAAATTCTATATATTACATCTCCTTGAAACAGAAATACATCCACATGAACTATACTAAATATTGTTTCCTTACTCTTTTACAGGTATGTCACACTATCCATCTAGACAATATTTATGATCTTATACTTTTTTTTAATTGATTATATTGGCAATAAAGCAAATACAGCTCATTCCTTTCAAATAGATAATCAAAAATTTTTAATCAAAGCCCAAGTTTAATTAAAAAGCCTGTTCAAAGTGTTACTCTTCTGTTTCCTTATGCAACTATGCTGATAAGAAACAGCAGCATTTACCAAAGTTCAAGCACCAGGCACCTGAAATTGTTAAACCTTTTTTGCATAAGGAACATACTCATCTAACACCCTTCATACAGTATGCTTCACAAATACAAGCAGTCTTTCAAGGGCAACTTATCTACAGAAGATTTAGAAATACTGAGGTTATTAGAAAGCAGAGAGTGGACCTGCAGAGAGAGCACTGAGTAACTTCCCAAAAAGTAGGGTTGCCCAAGTATAAAGACAAAACAAAAGAGCAACCCAAAACCACTTCAACAACAAAAAAACAACAAAAAGCAACTCAGAGTACACATGTGACTACTTCAGTATGTGAGAAAACTGTTCTGAACAAAATACAAATCCAGACCTAACACAGTGGTACTTGCAATTATGTGCAGATTTGCAAGCTAAGATGATTATGCAATAACTATTACTTATCAGTGAGCAGCAGGAATTTCGTACTTGGGGATAGTGGGAGGAAAATCCTCATGCTTTTTGTCTTATCTGCCAGCTATCCAACTGGCCCATTGAAAAGACTTTTGTAACCATATTTTAATGATTTTGTTTCCTAATCAGTTCTGTTTCGTTTTCATAATCAAAACAAAAAAATAAGATTGGAACTTCAAACATTCTCCTGCAATAAAAAAGCAAATGCTAATCAAAACCTTTTTCTTTTCCACAGATGCAATGCATTTGCAGAATTTATCCATTTCAGCAAGCTATAAAAACTACATTCACAAAGACAAAGAGATAATAATCCTATTCAAAGTCAACCCACAGTATTAAAGCAGAATGCCCTGGTAGTTCATAGAAATAGCAATAACATAAAATAAGTATTACTGGAATTTTGTATAGAGCCAGAACATTCAGGAAAAATATTTTGTCTATCAAGATCTACCCATTGGAATATGAATTTGAAATATGTCAACATTTTATAAAGCTGAAAACTTTTCAAATGGTGATTAAGGTTTCCAAATTAGCATGATACTGTCCATTTAAGATCTGTTCCCTCCTCTCAAGATCAAGCAGTTATCAAAATAAGCTATCAAACTCAGTCTATGGAAGGTTACAATCACAGGAGTTTCATCAGTAGAGAAGAGCAGTTGACCATCACACACACACATACCACCACCAGCCAAATGTGGTGAAGTTCCTACAAACTGTTTCAGTAAAATGACAAACATCAGTGAAGAAGCCCCCTCCTAGCAGCCACCAACAAAAAAAAAAAAATCAGAAAAAAAAAAAATCACAGCAGCCCCACTCTCCTACTAACCAACCATGATACATCTTTCTGCAGCACACATCAAATAATTTATTAGATGAAATTAACATCTAGAGGAATCCTCCTCTTTACTTAAGTTTCCTTGAACTTCCTTCTACTTTTCTGACATTGAGCCCAATATTCTGTCTTTAGCACAGACCAATACCTACAAGTCTGAGAAAAAGGGCACAGAGGAAAAAAAAAGAACCTTTGAAGAGAAGATAAATTATACATCACCATATAAAGAGGACTACAAAAAACCCACCTTTTGACAATCAGCACAATACTTACACAATTTTGGCAACATCAATGCTAACTGGCCACTGACCCCTAGCTCATTCTAGCATCCATTTGCAGACCTTAACCCCATTGGGACTTTGTGCACAACAAAAGTGAAATCCCACAGTTGCACATTTATTTTTCTGCCTTAGCAGCATGAGTTTTACTCAATTTAAATACTGAAGTAGCTAGATAGAAAGGAAAACTCACAAAGTTAAATTCCATAGTAATGTTTATACATTATCAGAGCATCTCCAACTATTTTCCTAAAAAATTCAGAGTTTAAATTTGGGCTACCTTGCCAAGTTAACAACTAAACATAAAATGCTAACTTGTGTAATTTCAATTAAAAAGGAAAATTAGTGCAGTGGTTTTAGTTTTGCCATGTAAACTGTAAAAATTATCTGTTAAAAAACTACAGCAAACATATAGCTATCTGAAAGGATTTAACCTGTATAGAACGTAAAGAAGCAAAGCATGCACTCTACCAAAGAGTTCAGTGCAGTGATTCCCGGGACACAAGGTATGTGTGCATAATACAGCTGCCATTTAAATTATTTAAACACCTAGATGCCTCAAAAAAACATTTTTCTATAGCTCAAGTAAGTGTTACATTCCAATGAATTCTGATTTCTGTATGTACAAAGAATGACTGCATACATATTTTCACCACTGATGCAGAAAAGGTACGCTTCTGTGATGGCAATAAGTTGTTCTCACTAGGACTACTATCCGTCTTTCAGGACTAAAATACATATTCCAAGTCCACTTAACACCTCCACAAGCAAAACAGGATCTTAGTTATTTCTGCAGCTGGTCCTTTGGAGACTCACAGACAATAAGCCATGCCTGAGCTGTTTCAATTCCAGCAGTCAGCTGAACAGAGTGGGCAAATTATTTTAGAATTTTTATTTGCTGCCTCAACTTCTAACACTGATCAGGGTGAAGAGGAAGTAAATGTTGTGCTCTTCTCCCCCAGACAAACAAAAAAGAAAGCCAGGAAGCTCTCTTATTCCACAGATAAACAGAGGCTTCTCAGACTCACCTGGTGTTTGCAGTAATCTGGGTGAAGACAAAGTTGAAGAGTGACAGACAGCACATGAAACAAGCCTTGGCAGGCAGAGCACAGACCTAAGCAAACAGAAGAGGTAGTACCTCGCTACTAGCCATCCTATTCACTGGAAAATCATGAAATGCTTATGACAGGATTTAAAGGAAGGGCTGCTGTCACAGAACAACTATGATAATAAACAGCTCAGAAATAGTTCTCCACTACTACACAGAGAAATACAAGCCTTTGCTAGGCTAAATCCTTCATCAGCATGCCTTACATTTCTATGTAAAAGCACACATTATTATTACTTAACCTTAATCTTGTCAATCACTTCTTGTGTAATTTCACTAAAGTAGATGGACTTTAACCAATCATCTGTTTATCCCACTGCTTTTATTAAGAGTTTGAAAAAGATATTAACAGCTCCTCCTACTTTTATATTACTGGTGTACAAAGAAAGACTTGCACTATCAAGACTGGTTTCTAACTACAAACACAAGCATTAATTTCATCTACTGACATACAGTTTTGCATATTTTAGCAAAGCTACATGGTTACAACAGAAGTCAGGAAATTTACACTCTAACCTTAATTTCACAGAAGTAAATATAAACCTCAGGATTGACTTCAACTGTGCCAGAAGTATAAAGAATTTTCATCTGCAAAATCTGGATAGCAAATATCCACACTTATCAAGTAATACTTATCAAGAGACAACAGCCATATGCAGAAGCATGAAGGATTTTTTCAAAAAAGTGTGCTCCTAACCTAGTGTAATGAAGTTGAACATAAAGATTTTTCTTCATTGCCCTACTCTAACGGCATGCACTAGGATGCTTGACAAATTGCTCACTCTACCCCCTCCATAACTAAGTTTACATAAAAGCCTCCTACCTTCTGAAACATGTTCTCAGCTGTAAGGTTACTGACTACCCCCACCTTGTTCAGCCATCATGATGCTGCTACCACATTGTCTAAAGCAGATGGTGGAATTACCGGTGTAGTTTACACATATGGCACACTGATCAGAAGATATCAGATCTTCAAAGTTCATTATTTAAAAAAAAAAAAATCCAACTAATGTGATTTCACATGTAGGAAATATTTAAATTTACAAAGACAAGCTAACTTAAGCTATTTCTAAAACAAGATCTGCCACACTTATGCCCATGTACACCACAAGGGAGACCACAAGGCCATAAAAGCCTTCTATAATGTTGTGACTTGAATGGGTAGATGCAGGGAGACCAGTGCATGTAGTCTTCCTTGACCTTAGCAAGGCTTTTGACACTGTCTCCTGTAACATCATCGTGAGCAAGCTCAGGAAACGTGGGGTAGAGGAGTGGATGAGATGGACTGAGAACTGGCTAGACAACAGAGCCCAGAGGGTGGTGATCCATGGTGCAGAGTCCAGCTGGACATCTGTAACTAGTGGAGTTCCCCAGGGATCAGTGCTGGGTTGAGTCCTGTTCAACATCTTCATCAATGAAGGGACAGAGTGTATCCTCAACAAGTTTGCTGACAATACAAATCTGGGAGGGTTGGCTGATTCACTGGAAGGCTGTGTGGCCATTCAGCAAGATTTGGAGAGACCGGAGAGCTGGGCAAAGAGGAACTTAATGAGGTTCAACAAGAATAAGTGTAGAGTCCTGTACCTGGGGAGGAGTAACACCATTCACCTGTATAGATTAGGAGCTGACATGCTAGAAAGCAGGTCTGTGGAGAAGGACCTCAATGTCCTGGTGGACAAGTTATCCGTGGGACAGCAATGTGCCCTTGTGGCCAAGAAGGCCACAAGAATGGTATCCTGGGATGCATTAAAAAGAGTGTGGCCAGCAGGTCAAGGGAGGTTCTTCTCCCCCTCTACTCTGCCTAGTGAGATCCCACCTGCAGTAATGTGTCCAGTTCTGGGCTCCCCAGTTCAAGAGGGACAGAGATTTACTTGAGGGGGTCCAATGGATGGCTATGAGGATGATTAAGGGACTGGAGCACCTGTCTTATGAGGAAAGGCTGAGAGATCTGGGGTGTTTAGCCTGGAGAAGACTGAGAGGGGATCTTACTAATGCTTACAAATAGCTGAAGGGTACGTGTCAAGGAGGCCTCGGCCAATCTCTTTTCTGTTGTGCCCTGTGATAGGACAAGGGGCAATGGGTGCAAACTGGAGCACAGGAAGTTCCACCTCAACATGAGGAAGAACTTATTTACTGTAAGGGTTATGGAGCCCTGGAACGGGCTGCCCAGAGAGGTTGTGGAGTCTCCTTCTTTGGAAACTTTCAAGCCCCGTATGGATGTGTTTCTGAGTGACCTGCCCTACATTCTGTGGTGGTTCTGCTCTGGCAGGGGGCTTGGACTCTATGATCTCCAGCGGTCCCTTCCAACCCCTAACATCCTGTGATTCTGTATCTCAACAATCTTGTGCTTAGGATATTTAGGAAAGTTGCTTGAATAACTACTACGAGCATCTTCAGCATTTTTTCTAAATCAAGTTTTCTACCTTGTGGTCCTACTCCTAATCAGAACAGAGGCAGGAATGCTGAGTGGCTGTTCTCCAGCCTCTCCTAAAGCTCAAGATATTCTCAAACCTAAAGGAGACAGAAGGGACAAAGCAGAAAAGATCAGGAGATAGAAAGAAGAAACAGACACCAGAACTCTCAGAAACAATCAACCTATCTGAAGAAAAAGGAAATAAATGAAGCCAAGAAGGAAAAAGCACAAGCATATTTTCAACATACTTTACTTCATTATCTTCTCAGCTGAATGGCCACGAAAAGTAAGATCATTCTTTTAAACCTTCTTACTGTCTTTCCAGGTAGATGAAGAATTGATTCCCCTAGCCCAAATATGGGTCAAGGCAGGGCAGAAGAGGGGAGAAAGACGCTAAATACAATTACATTTTAAAATTCACAAGCTACTAAACATAGGGAGTAGAAATAGGGAAAAACCCCAAAAATAGCAACATTGCCCTGTATGAATCAGCGAACTAGTCATGCAGCCTGCACAAATGTCCATGTAATACATTTCACTTAAATATAATTCAGAGGAACAGTAATGTATAACTATTTAAATAACTCATGAACCATACATAATGCAGGCACCAATACAGAAAGCCTAACAATTTCAGTTTTCTGAAGAATCACGGTGAATAAAAAACATATTAGGAATTGTCATTACTCATAAAATATCTATTGAAGTAGGTAACCATAGGAATTCGAACATTTTCAAATAGAATCCATAGTATGAGAAAAACAGGATTTCAGAAGAAAAAGATATCTCCTGGTGACACTGCTGTGGCATTCTGCCTAATCCTTCATCAGGGTACACAAGGCCCAGAACTCTACAGTGGCATTAAAAGATGCAGGTTAGTTTAAAAGTAGCTACATGGTTTGTTAGACAAGTATGTTCCATGACCATAAAACACTATAAATTAATATAACTGTCGCACAGTAAACATCTGTAGCATACCATTTTTCTCTTATTTGGCTCTAAGGAAAACAGAATATGAAAAAACCCCTGTGGCCAAATTCATTATATTTGACAGAAAAATGTAACACTAACAGAAGAATTACTGATGGCCATACAGCTATTTTCCTTACAATACAAAAACTTATACTACTATTGTTAATTTGCGGCACGTGTCAGAACAGTTTGCAAAGTGTGTGTCATTTTACCCAGTCCCTGTGGTACTGCTGGCAATAAAGAATTTTGTTTTACATTAGGGTTTTACTAGATAACTGCATTTCATTTCATCAGAGGAGTGCCCCTCTGCCTCTTGACCTTGTATTTCAAGTTTAGAAACTAGAGTCAGAATTCTATATGAAAATGGAGACCAACTGAGTCACTCCCATAAATCTGTCCTGTAATTAAAGTTTATGAAAAAAAAAAGGACATTTTAAATTATTTGTCTTGTTATTAGAAGCATGAATTATCCAAGCAAATTCAACCAGCTTAGTATTTCATCAACAGTTAGAGATGCACAAAGTCAGAATACTTTCTTACTCTCAAAAAAGCTCTGCACCTATCTGGACACATATTGAAAGAAAAAAAAAATCCACTTATACATAAGAAGAAACTTATTCAGCATGAGTTTAAACACCAAAACATGCTACCCATCAAGACTATGAAGTCTGTCCTTAGAGATATTCAAAATCCAACTGGGCAATGTCCTGAACCTGCGCTAGGTTACCCTAGTTTGAGCAAAGGCATTGAACTACATGATCACCAGAGGTCCCTTTCAACTTCAGCCATCCTTAAATTCATTTTTTTAAGAATCTCTACTTCTGCCAAAGAAGACAACAAAATAAAGGTTCAGGAAAAAAATAACAGATCATTTGGATAACACCTGACACTGCAAATCTTTCTTAAAATATAATCTCTATTTTATAGTTACCTTTACAGCCTACATTAAATGTCTGAACAATTTACAGAACTCAGAAGTTTCTATTTCCAACACAACACTGCATGAAATTGTATCTACTACAAGCAAATAACTGCAAAGGAAACACTATGGAAAACAGCATTAAGTAAGACCAGAATTTCTTCTCACTACGATTCTATTTGGAAATGAAAATAACTGGCTGAAGTAGCAAGACAGCCTGTACTATTGATGACTGTCTCTGCTCAGCTCAATTTCCCCTGCAAGGAGTCACAGGACTACTTCTTACATGATCATCCCTATGGCAAAGATGTCCTTCACCAGGAGTCAGCTGAGGAAGCCTCCAGCCTCACTCCCTGATAGTAGCTCATCACTTAACATAAGGCAACAAGCATAAAGAAAATCAATGGCATCTGAAATTAATTTTCCTGCCCAGACAAGTGTTAGAGCCAACACATTACCCTGATCTTTAAAGATCTGAAACTTGTATGAAACTAAAAGAGCCAAACAGTTCTGCCCCTGCTCATACAGAACAGGGAGTATCACATGAAGTTCTCAGATAACAGATTCAAAACAGAACAGAACAATGACTTATTCACACAACACATGAAGTATTACACTTATTACCAGAAAACATGGTAGATGTGAAACCATACACGGGCTCAAAAATGTTTACAAATTAAGTATATCCATGGAATAAAAATCCATAAAAAACATCATTGCCACAGAGAGACAGGGAGAGCTGACCTAAGGAGTAACCCTATATGCTTGCCTAGAAAAGGCTGTAACAATAAAGCACCTGCTGTCAAATACTGCTTAGCTGTGGCAGACAAGTAGGACTTGAAACAATGGTCCTGTCACATACCAGGATCCCAGGGCTTTAGGTTTCAAGATAGAATAGCAGATTAGCCCAGTTCCTGGCTGTTCCTGTGAAAAATGCTCTTTGGGTTGCCAAAAGAAAAACAGAAAGAAACTAAGACTATTGCTCCAGCACATCACTTCTCCAAAAGAGAGGTGAAACAGTGGTTTGAGATTATGATACTATCCATATAATATTTAGCTCTTTAATGCTGCCTGAGAGGATAATTTTCTTCCCCACCTTTCATAGCCTTTTTTTTTTTTTTTTTAAAACATCCAAAGAAACCAAGGTGGACTAAAGAAAGATCTTTTCCATTGGTACTGTAGTTAAAGCAGGATTAACCATTTTATTCAAGAGACAAATGGTTTCCAAGGACTTATAAATTACTAATACAAAGCTGGAGAAAGTAACCTGCAATTTCACAAAAAAATAAAACAAACTGATGTAGTATTCAAATAGTTTTAATATGTATTAAGCTATCAAGTTAAACAAACCTAAAAAGCAAAAATCCCACCCACCACCACAACCCTTTTTTGTCATCTCAAAACTGAAAATAAGTTGCTGTCAGTCACACAAGTCTCTACCCCAGAAAACAGTCATGAAGAGCACACCACTAAACCCAGTTCAGTGCTAGAGAGAATATATGTACATGTACAATTTTCTGGAAACATGGGGTTTTGAAAGCTATTCAAGAAAATTCTGCCACCTACCTCTAACTTAGCAACAGAAGCAGGAATCCCAGCAAATCCCAACTTGCATGGCTAGATACATGCTAACATAACAGTATCTTAGAATACTTAATCTTTGCAGTAATTATCACCACCATGACTATTATAAAAAAGCAACTGAATAAACCACAAAAAGAGTACTGATTATTTGTACACGGAGTCCCAATGACCTTCCCTTCCTAAAGGACATCCAGCATTTTCTACACAAGATTAACATTTATTTTAGTTATGTTAGTTCCTTGTGCATAGTACTTATTTCTTCAGACTGACACTGTAATTATGGTGAAGTTTCCTTCTCAAAAACAGGTTATAGCAAGACAGTAAACCCCCTTGAAATTATGTAGACTCACTTATTTAGTGAAAATACAGCTTCAAAAAGCTTCCTATATTCCCAAAACATCACATCCCTCATATTTGCAGTGTCATTTTGAAAAGAACAGAGTACAATCCGTGCTGAAAGCAAAGGAAATGCAGGAAGCAAAACACTAAGCTACCTTATTAGGAGAGTGAATCTATCAGCTGCACACAGTTTTTCCCATCAAGTGTTTTTATGTACTTGGGTGGGGTGAAACAGCTATCCAAAACCTTGTTAAACCTTGAAAGCAACAGCGCATTTGAAGATTAATCTTGCTGAGTGCACTCCTCTGCTACGATTGTTTGACCACACTAGGTTACGCAAAGTCAACATTCTGTGATTAGAACTGAACATTCACATTGGTAGACTCAGCAATATCAGTAAAGCATGGCCTCATGCATAAAGAAAAGCAAGCCATATTTCCAAGCATTGTGAAGAAAATAAAACAAAATCACCAAAAGAAAACATAAATAAAACCAGGACTTTGTATTTTTCCTTCAAAAACTAAAACCAAGATGTCTAACATGTCTATGGGTCACTGAAAAAAATTTTCCTGAGGAAAATACCAACATTCCTCAGCAATGCCAGACTTTGAGCACATACTCATTAACTTTCAGCCACAATAAGAAGCAAGAAATACTTCAAGGGTATCTGACAGAACTTAATTCTCTCCCAGATAGAGATTTAACTCCCAGATACCTCACAAATAAAGAGCCCTCCTGCAATTCCACCCCACATACATTACAGAGAAACAAATGTGTCTCCTCTCATCCTGACACAGCAACCGCAGAGAAGAGACTGCTCTGAATCTTGCAGACTTTATGTCACAGTGAAAAACATTCAATGCTGAAACCAGACAGAGGCAGTCTGGATTAAACAGATGGCACTCTATTTAGAACAGTTTCACTGTTAATAACAAGGCATTCCTCCTGGAACTCTTCTCATGCACTCCTAGTATCCCTATAAAAAAAAACCTGAAACCCAGAAGCATCTTTACATCAGGATATTGAAAAAAACAAAACAAAAAAATTCAAAACCACTACAGTCTGTCCTAAAATTCTGCCAGCATCATGCTATAAACCACTGTTTATTCTCATTAAGATTATCAGAAATTATTGTAACAGTTTGTATTCTGCTATAAAGAAATAGCATTACCCTATCATCTACAACTGAGGAATGATTTAAAGTCTTTATAAGCCACTGACTGAGTAGCTAATGTCTACCTGTTTCTTTTCAAAAGAAGGGGAATGCACTCAGCCTTGAAAAACATAAAAAAAATTTAATTTTCTAGATACTAACTTAATCGACATTTCATAATTACATAGCCACGGCATGCAAAATGCTGAGCTCCCCAGAGACCAGGTACTCAATGGAACCGAGAAACCACCTCACTCAAGAAGCAGCTGTCACGAGAATTCTTAACTTTAACTTACCTTTCAGTGCAGTTCCAGGATTTCAGATGTTTCCCCACTTCTCCTACGAAAACAAACAGCGAAGCTCTTTAATACATGCCCACTAACCAGCACCACCTCTTTCCCCACAGCTCCTTCACCCGAGGAGGTGAACCCCAAAGGCAGAGGGCACTGCCCCGGGCCCGGCGACCGCTCGGCCGCACTCCGCCGCTAGGGCCGGGGGAGGGCAGGCTCGGGGCTTACCTAGCCGCTGGACACGGGGCCGCTCCCTCAGCTCGCCCCTCCGCGGTACCTGGGGAGCTGCGGGCAGCGGGAGGGAGGGAAGGCCGAGCGCGGCGCCCCGCACCTCGGCGAGCAGCGATGGCGGGGGGAGGGAGGGGAACGGGACAACGGCTCGCGCCCCCACAAGCGCGGACCCTGCGGACCTCCGTCCCTGCTTCCGCACCCGGCAATGATCGGCGAGCAACGGGCCGAGCAGCGAACAGAAGGGAGCAGGATGGATCCGCGCTGCCGGCTCAGGTCCCGCCCGCCATCGCCACGCAACGCCTCCGGTACCGACTACTATTACCGCCGCCCCCTCACCCTCTTCTCCTCCGTTGCCACCTCCAGCCACTGCTAACCCCGCAGCTCAACAACGCACCCACCCATTGGGCCGCTCCTGCTCCAAACAAGCCCTGCACTGATTGGCCGCTTTATCCTCCGTGTCTCTCTCTTCCCCCAGCCCGGTTCCTCCGCCAGAGATCGGCGGGCTGCTGCTCCGTGTCCGGGACCTGCCTCGTTAAACCACGACGGGAGTACTGCAGGCAGGAGAGAGCTGGGCCGTGGCCTTCCTGACTTCGCCAAGACACAGATAGGAACCGGAATATAAGCTGCCCGGAACGCTTGAGGCTGGCTGCGCTTCCTGCAGTGGAGGGGCCTGTGACCTACTTCCGCTTCCTGGTGGCGTCTGCGTCCTGAAGGAGGGTCAGGGAGCGGGCAGGTACCGAGGGCCTATCGGCGGGAGGCGGGTCCGGGCGCCCCCTGGGATCTGCCTGGGCCTCTGCCCACCCCGGGAGTGTCTGTGTGTGGGACTGGGAGGAGAAGGGAGGGGGTGACGGAGGTGTCTGTTGCTCCGGGCTGTGCCCCTGAGCCGGAGCGGCTTCGCGCAGCCGCTGTGGCCTGTCTCGTTGCGCCGTTAGCCGGACACCGCCCGCCCCGCCCGAACTAGCGGGTCTCGGCGCTGAGGGTCCTGGCGCCCCGTCTCGGGGCGGGCTTTCCGCCCTCCTTTTGCCGGTTCTGGCTGCAGTGCACCCCGCTGACTGCGGCGTGTAGGCGCCAGTGTGCGTGTGCGCATAAACCCTTTCCTGGTAGAAAGGTGAATATTTGTAAGTCTTGGAGTTCAGTGGCGAGGGTTGGCTGGGTTTTAATTCTGGGTGAGCTTTCCCGGTAATGACAGCGTTAGACCTCTTCTTCCACTTCCTTTCTGAAGGAGAATTCTCCTTACTTGCCTCCACACCTTGAGGTCTTTAACTTAGAGAATTCAAAGCTGTGTCCTTCACACCATTGCATTCCAGTCAGTTCTAAAAAATGAGGACATAAATCTGTTCTTTGCTATCAGATATGTGTTAAAATGGAAAATCCTGGCTCAAAGAAGTCTCAGGTGCTTTGTGAAATTAGAGACTTCAAAGACATTATTTTATTTCAGTCCTTCATAATCTCACTGAGAATGTTCACTGTCCCATCTGCCTTGATCACTGTTTTTAATGAGAACCTTTGTTTTCATAGTTCTCTCAAATCTCTTATCTAAATAAAGCATACATTTTGCAGCCTTGTGAAATTATATCCTGTACCTGTTTATCGCCAGTTATGTTCGACTGAGTTGGAGGCAACTTAAAAGGAGCTGAAGAGCCAAGTCTGTTTTTCTCATGTTTTTCTTCAGAGCTTGGTGATGATAGCTCTGCCATACCTAAATTAGAAATTTCCAAACTGAACTCTGAGCTTTTTGATGTACTCTGGAAATCCTGCAAGTTGGTGGACCCTGCTGTTGCTAAAGTGCATTTATAGCCATTGGAAACAATTGTTTTCTTGGCACAGAAAACGTACATAGCTACTTGATATAACATAATGGTGGTGGCTTACAACACAGTAACACTTAAGTCTGCCCAGTTTGCCTTACTGTACTTAATCACCATCTTCTGAAATGCAGTATTAGTCTCTTAGCTCTTTGTTCTAGAGTGTGCTGTGTACTGTAAAGTAAGTGCTTCACATGCAATGCTATGTGCTTTAGAATACTTCTTGTAACCTCCCTCTTTTCCCTCTACGGGGTATTGTTCTTTGCAAGTGTGTGAAAATAAGTTGATGCTCTGTAAGAAATAAAAACTAATATTTTTTCTTGTAGGTATGGGGCATGGAAATGAACATGGCCACAGCCATGGGAAAATGGAACTCCCTGACTACAGAATATGGAAGATAGAGGGTACTCCACTAGAGAAGGTCCAGGAAAGGCTAGCTAAACGGGGTCTTAGGGATCCGTGGGCTCGGTAAGTGCAAGAGCCTCAACAATAATCTTCGTATGTTGTCGTGTAGCATCAACTGGACCTTGTCATTGCAGATTATTCTTTCCCTAGTAAAAATAGTGACAATGCATCTAGAATGTATCAGTCAGAATTTCAGTTAATTCTTTGTTTACTTTTTTGCATGGAGGTCATGCCTTGCATCATCTTGACATTTTGCAAGGTCACCATGCACTTTGTGATGTTTCATCACAATAGTCATCAGGCACCATCACCAATATCTTATCCACCAAAACACATAAGCAGTATGTAGGTCTTGCACCCCTGAATAAGCCTATCCCATCTTAGCAAAGAGATTGCTCAGATCTTGCTGAAGTTGATGGAACTTACATTGACAGAGTAGGAATAGCATTCCTCATATACAACAGGAGGCCTTTATTTGGAAATTACAATGTGGAATTTGATTCAACTGTGCATTTTGTTTTCCTAAGCAATGAATGACATATTGGAAGATAAGGTGAATGACATAGTGGAGGATGGAATTTTTACCTCTTAAGTTGTCCCACTCTACAATGAATACCTCTTTTTTAGCTAGAGCAGTTCTGGGTCATTTAGGCAACTGCTAAAACAGGGTTTAACATACTTGTCCCACATCATGAATTATCTAATACTTTGCTCAAGTACATGAGCAAACTACTCCAGGAGTCGTAATAGAAAAAGCTTTACTTCAAATCACCACAAAAAAACCTGTTAGAGCAGACAAGTAATCTGTTAAAAAGTTGCTGTTGCATGCTATAACCTGTGGAGGGGTTTGGGATTGACAGCACTTTTTCCCTTCCTTTGAAACAGTTTAAGGCTGTAAGCATTGAGTAAAACATAGTTTTGATAAGCATCGTTTGAGTTAGAAGTCCTTAAGATTATTGGTTACCAATGAACTTTCCAGGCCTGTGGCACATTTATGTGGCCTCTAGTTCTGTGGAGTGCAAGCAGCATTAGCTTTCATTTTTTTCCTTTGTGTCAGACAACATTGTTTTCACCAAGCAATAGGCTTATTCCCATTAAAAAATTGACCCAGTTTAATACCATAAATTTAGTGTAAATTAAACTGACTTTAGTCACACACTTCCAAGTTCAGAAGTGCTGCAAAACAGCAAACTGGAAAAGAGCTTGGGTAATATTTGTTGCCCCTCGTATATAAAAATAATTAATGCTTCTCTGGTAAAATAAGGGGATCAAGCCAATTATATGAGAAATTGAAATAAGGAACAAAGTCAAAATCTTAAAACATGAGACGATTCCTCCTGAACTTTTCAAATTTTATGTAAGATAATATTTCAGTTCCATAGGACAAGTACAAGTATCATGCCAACCTTACTTAAAAAAGGAGAAATTAAAATATCAAGTTATTTGCTTCAGTAATGTGGAAGAAGATTGCATTATTAATATCTCGCATAAAACTCTTGAAAAAATAACCCTCCCTTGGGCTCCCCTCTTTGGTGTATCAACTCCCTTTTAACAGGCGATCAGCTTTCCACCTTTGTAGCAAATGAACATTAATGTACATATTCAATAAAGAATGAGCTGTGTGAAAGATGGCATATTTGGAAACCTAAGTCTTTATCAATTAGTACCCTAATTAGAGCATCTGAAGATACTCTTCCATGCCAGCATGCCTTCATCCTAAGTCACAGAAACCATTTGCACAAGGTGATTATCTATGAACATAAACACTTTACCCCCTTGTTTAAAAAACCCGTATCTTCTACTGAAAAGATGATTCTGATTTTATTGCTCGTTTTTGTGCAAATGTGGGGGTTTATTCCTTTTCTCAAGGATTTCGAGTTCTTAGAAGAGACTAACGGTCTCCATCTCTGTAGATTACACTGGCTGTGCTACACATAAGTACTTGTAGTCAGTTATAGCAGTGACTAGCTATTCAGTAACAATGCAAGTTGAAAACAGTAAGGCAAAACACTGGGAGCTTTGTAAATATTCTGTAGCTTTTTAGGTAAACACAATCTTTTCAGCTTTTTTTTTTCATCAGTTTTAGTAGGCTTTCTGACTGTAGTATGGTTACATGCCATATTGTAAACAGAAAGTGCCTCCACACTAGGATGGGTCTTCTATGGCTGGAAAAACTACCTTTTAAGGGAAACTGTATAACGTAGTGACTAGCCTTTGTAGTTACTGCATGTGTTAGTGGTTTCTGGTTTTGTTTCAGAGTAAAAACAGAAGATGACAACTACGTAAGTTCAGGGAGACAATTCTGTTCTAGAATGATGTTTGCTGGTATTACTTGTATCTCAAATTATATGCATAAAGGGTTACAGTTAATTATCATGAACTTGTGGCAATTCCTATTACTTAAATGACAGAAATGTTAGTCTTGATGTATGTCTAGTTGAAATACCTTCCATCTTTTTTTCTGAAAAGATGTTTCTGTTAATGTTTGTCACAGTGGCTCCACTGATCTTGTTTTGATTTTTTTTTTTTCTAGTAATGAAGCCTGGAGATACATGGGTGGCTTTGCAAAACCTGTCACCTTAACAGAAGTCTTTACTAGGGGACTCAAGTGGGGATTTGCAGCTTTCGTCATAGCTCTTGGCATCGAATATACACTGTTTCCTCCAAAGAAGAATGGAGGCCATCACTGAAGATCAAATATGGCAACCAACTAATTACTAAGCTGAAACAGACATAAGCCTTCTGCTCACTCTGTACTTCTAATATGCATATTAAAGTCTCTACCAGGCAAAACCAATGTTTCTTTGATTTTATTACACGTTTGTGGAAGGATCAAAAACACAGCCAGAGCAACTTACCTGAGCTCAACCTGAGGGGAAAAAAAGCCAAACAAGAGATACATAAGCTCTTGGGTTTACTGTACCATCTTTTAAAGAACAGGGGCAACTATCAGCCCAGCTCTTTCAAGCCCTGCCACATTCTATTAAATGAAATCATGAAAGAGTGTGCTTTCAAGAGAATTGTACTGTATTAATTACAGGTTTAATAACAATTATTTGCTAGAGAGTGGTAATGAATGACTGGTCATTTCTTAAAAATATTCGTTACTATTCACACTTATGTCTCTATATAAAAAGAACTATGACCTTAAAGTTTTAGAAAGTACTCAAAACTGCCTCAAGTTATATTAAAATACCAAAGCTTACACTTCATTCTATTTAAGAGTTATTTAATTTGGCAGACAACATGCACCAAAACAACCTGCTGTGTAAAATCCAAAGATTAAAAAGTACATTGCTGCCACACTTACTATGAAAAGTTGAATGTTTCACTGAGCAATAGCTGTACCTTATCTTAATATGACTTCCAATATACTTAAGGTGAAACAAAAAGAGAGAACAATTGCTTATTTCTTTGTCCCAGTGTATTAAGTTGTAAATTTGTAATAGTATAGATTTATTTACTTACTTGTACACCTAGTCTCTTAATTTATTTGAAATTTCCTTAAATTATCCAACAACTTCTGGTGTGCTTTAAGAATGCCTGGAGTGAGGACTATAAATACAAAAGGGCTTGCTGGCAGTGTATGTCCTCTGCAGTGCAAGGTATTAGCATTGGCTAGGTATCCTTCTGTAAATTTTGTAATGCCATTAGTAACATAAGCTAAGGAGGGCATACCATCATTTTGCAATCCAAACAACAGATAAACAAAAGCAAAACTGGACTAACAAGCGAGAAACTGTAAACACCACTAGAAAATTATATAGTGTACTTCCAAGGTGAAGAAACTGAAAAGTTTAAGTAATCATGTCACAAATTGCAGGTTTACCAAAAATTTGAAGGTCATACCAAAACATGGCTAAAATCTCATAATGTATATATTCACATTCAACTTTTCTCAGTGAGATTATAACAGAGCTTTATTTTTAAAACCCATAGACAACATGAACTCCCACATTATTGTGGGAGTGCAGCTGTACTGTTTAGTGGAATTTGTCATCTCTGAATGACATTGCTCAAGGCACTGTTCATAGGGCAAACATCTTTTACTAAGCTTTTCTTGCCCAATTCTTTCTAAGGCATCCCCATCGCATAATTCCCTGAAAAACAAATAAAGAACCTACGGTCTGTTGCACAAAATATTTCTATATTGTACCTTAGGCAGTCCCACCCAGAATACACATTTTCAAAGGCTATTATTCACTGCTTGTTTTCTATCTGGGGCAAAGACTAAATTTCTTAATGTAACTGAATTTTAGATGGTCGTTCAGAAAAACAGTTAACAGAGCTAGCATTACATGCAGTATTGGTGAATATTGCACTTAAGATACGTGCTTCTCACTTCAGCTGCTCTTTGTAACTTTACTTTGGTGTGCAGGAGTGGTGACTGGCTGCTCCCCACCTGCCTCAACTCTGTTGCAGAAGCATAAGCTTTAAAAGAATCTTTAAGCAGTAGTTGCAGTCTCCTTTAATTTCCTGTTGGGAAAGTGTGTTTTCATGTTCTTCTGTATGTATGCTTTTCATTGTGGCTTTTTGTTTGTTCTACACCAAATGCTTCAGTCTCAGGTAAGGTTCTTGCAAGTTCCTGTGGAATTAAGTATTTTTAAGTGTTAGAAGCCTGCCACTTCACTGATACAGCAGACTGTTCTGGTAAAAATCAGGAGCTTTATTTATACTTGCTGAAGAGATATTAATACATTCTTTTATTTTCAAGCACTAGCAGATGAACACAGATTTTAAAGTTACTGTAATCATATTTCTAGCATACAAAACCTTGGTATGTTGCATAGTTTATTTAGACCAAAATATGTAAAATACAAATATAGTTTGGCTGCTATATAAACTCATGCATTCCTCAATATTTGTTAAAAATTGATGATTTTATCAAGACTTCATTGTATAAAGAAAGTTAAGACAATTGTAATCATGTGTCTTCTAATTTCCAAAAAACTTACATGCAAGCAAGTAATCTCAATTTATTTCCACAAATGCTCTGCTTCAAAGATTTAATATAAATTCATGTGTAAATGCTGTCTGGTATAGGCAAGACCATAAGGATCAGCCTTACCAACATTCTACATAAGCAAATATATTTGGTATATTCACTGTTAGACTAGACTAGTTTAGATAGATTTCATTAATTTATTAAGGTGGTATCATTCAATGGTTTGATAGCCAGATGACAGCTGCTGCCCTAAACAACTGCCTCAGTTTATTATGAACATATTTTGCCAATATTGTGGAATATAAAAATGTTTCGTCATTATTATACATACAATATACTTAAGGATTTTCATTTCATAGGTATTACAAGACTAATGCTGCCTGGGGACAGAGTATTTCCTGTGTATTAAAATAATAGTAGCAAATCTGTCTTCTTAATGCATCCCAGGATACCATTGGCCTTCTTGGCCACAAGGGCACATTGCTGTCCCACGGATAACTTGTCCACCAGGACATTGAGGTCCTTCTCCACAGACCTGCTTTCTAGCATGTCAGCTCCTAATCTATACTGGTGAATGGTGTTACTCCTCCCCAGGTACAGGACTCTACACTTATTCTTGTTGAACCTCATTAAGTTCCTCTTTGCCCAGCTCTCCGGTCTCTCCAAATCTTGCTGAATGGCCACACAGCCTTCCAGTGAATCAGCCAACCCTCCCAGATTTGTATTGTCAGCAAACTTGTTGAGGATACACTCTGTCCCTTCATTGATGAAGATGTTGAACAGGACTCAACCCAGCACTGATCCCTGGGGAACTCCACTAGTTACAGATCTCCAGCTGGACTCTGCACCATGGATCACCACCCTCTGGGCTCTATTGTCTAGCCAGTTCTCAATCCATCTCACTGTCCACTCCTCTACCCCACACTTCCTGAGCATGCTCACGATGATGTTACAGGAGACAGGTCAAGGAAGCCTTGCTAAGGTCAAGGAAGACTACATCCACTGGTCTCCCTGCATCTACCCACTCAGTCACAACATCACAGAAGGCTATCAGATTAGTCAAACATTATTTCCCCTTGGTGAATCCATGCTGGCTGCTCCTGATAATCTTCCTTTCTTGTATGTACTTAGACATGACCAGAATGAGCTGCTCCATCATTTTTCCAGGGATGGAGATGAGGCTGACTGGTCTGTAGTTCCCTGGATCATCCTTCTTGCCCCTTCTGAAGGTTGGAGTGGCATTGGCTTTCTTCCAGTCATCAGGGACCTCTCCTGTTTTCCATTATCTTTTAAAAACAATGGAGACTGGTAGAGCAACATCATCAGTCAGCTCTCTCAGCACATGTGATAGCATCCCATCAGGGCCCATGGATTTGTGTATGTTCAGTTTACCCAGATGAACTCTAACCCAATCTTCATTGACCAGTGGAGCACCTTCCTCCAGGATTTCTCTTACTTCCAGGGTGTGGGATTCACAAGGGCTGGTCATAGGAGTAAAGACCGAAGCAAATAACGTATTCAGTAACTCTGCCTTCTCTGCATCCTCCGTTACCAGGGCTCCCACCTCATCCAGCAGTGGGCCCATATTTTCCCAATCCTTCCTTTTACCACTGATGTATTTGAAGAAGCCCCTCTTGTTCCCTTTTACTTCCTTAGCCAGGCTTAGTTCTAAGAGGGCTTTGGCCTTCCTACATACCCTGACAACTTTCCTATAGTTCTCCCAAGTGACAAGTCCCTTCTTCCACAAACTGTGAACTTCTTTCTTCCACATGACCTTTTTCAGCAGCTCCTTGCTCATCCAAGTAGCTCTCCTTTCTTCTCTACCTGATTTTTTACTCAAAGGAATGCACCTATCTTGAGCTTGGAGGAAGTGACGTTTGAATATTAACCAGCACTCTTGGCCCCCCCCTACCTTCTAGAGTCTTAGCCCATGGGATTCCTCCAAGTAGATCTTTAAAGAGTACAAAGTTAGCCAAATTTCAAATTTGTATGTTACAGAGAAGTTAGAGCAGCTAAATTATTCCAATACAATAGTGACTACATTGTAGAATAAATTTCAGATGTCTCTGAAATTCCATTCTCAGAGCATAACTGTTCTCACAATGTCAGGAAGCTGCAGTTTAAATAGCAGACTATAACTGTGTACATGGTTTTATTAACCTGCCTTGAAATCACTCCTGAAAACCTTCCTACAAGGATCTTCTTTATTGGGCTCTCAAACGATAAGCTTCTACCCTGTAATTAGATCTTTGCCAGTTCAGTATTTATTAGATAGACTTTTTACATCAATCCAAGTGTATTTTCTACATGCAGCTAACTGAAGTTAGGAGTGTTTGCCTCAGAGATTTTACAAGGAAAGTAGTCAGAACCCATGCTTATCTTCCAATTAAGTTTGCTGATTTCATCATCAGTATCAAAACATTCAGAGATTCATCCAAACTATTTTACATGTATGACAGAAAACTGATTTCACAGATGCTTTCTACGTCCTCTATCCTCAGCTGTAGGCCAAATCTGAAAATCTCGAAGTCAGATAATCTTTTTACCATTGTTCTAATGGAAAAGAAAACTTCTTTATAATAGTCTCTTCCCTTTGTGACTTAAGCCTTTTTAAAAACAGTAATGGCGACACCAACACTGTAACAAATCAAACTAGTGACACCATTTATACATACAGATGGAATACCCTCACACTGATCATACCAAGTCTGATTTTGAAATATATATAGAATAATAGACAAGCTCATAATATTTCAGGAGGCATAAATCCTTTAAAGTTTTTTTTGTTTGTTTTACTAACTAGGAGAATCTACGAAATTAAACAGATCAAACTTGTTACCAAAGCATATAGAGACAAGTAAGTCCAAGCCACAGATTAGATCCAAATTGAAACATATAGGACCATCTCTTCTCAATCTCATGTAATCTTACTTGTATGCTCTATGTTCTACATTTATACTGATTCACAGTTCCAGTTTACATGAGAACCTATTGATGAAGACAATGTAGGATTACAACTTTAAAAAAATGGGGAAGAATTAAAAAAAACTTGCAAACAACTAATAAATGCTGCCTATAAATATGTGAAAGCTGTTTCATAAGCATATACAAATTAGGTAAATCAAGGAAAAAGTGGAGTAAGTAAACAAAAAAGTGTATTAGTTGCTTAGGTAATGGTTGTGTTAAATTGGTAAGTCATTCATTCAATTTTTTAAAATATTTTTCTTTCATAAGCCTGCAGCCATACCATCTCCTTAAACCTCTCCTATTAGACCGTACAAGTCTTTCCATGTTTGTATGGAATAGATCCAAGAAGAAACTGTACATACTGATTCACAGCAGGTAGCTGGTTTCCTTCTGAATCAGCATGGATGCAGTCCTGTCTTAGTAGCAGGGATACTGTGATACCCTTCAATGATTGATATTCAGGTGAGAGTCTGACCATACAATTTCAGTAAGAATTCAAGTATATTTTTCAGAACAGAGAGCAGTCACTTGGTACCTGACCAAAATCCAATGTGGCTTTCTGCCTCCCATTTTCCCTGCAGTTCCAAAGAGAGCATGACTCTTTCACAACATGCTATCCCAGAATACTGTGCTTCCACTGCTGTATTTTTAGAAACACAAAAAAAATAACTCAGCATTTAGTAAATGCTTTGAAATCCACTGAGGTGCAGTTATGTATTATGTGTCTAATTTCACCACATACGGAGGTTTGTCTATTTCAGCAGATAAAATAGCCCAGGATTTTAGATTTTAGGCCTTTAAAAGAGCAGCTCCAGCTACTATACTAGCACCTCAGGGTAAGGTGCTACGTGAACGTTGCTGGTTTATACTAAGAGAATCACAAAACCCAGTTTACAGAGACATTATAAGAAAACCTACCGAAGATTACACAACTTTCACACACCTGTACAATATTATCCTATGAACGTACTCAGAGTGATAGAGCAAGATATGAACAAAGTAAGCACTTACATCTGTATAAACTCCCCCCAAAACACATGCCCACGCTTACCCCAAAGTCTGTAATCGCTCACTGAAAATGGCTTGTTACCACTGATTGGCAAATGGGGCTAATATAAAGCTGTTGTGTCTGTCCTCATTCCACCAGCAGTATAAAAAGCCTAGCCCGATAAACACCTGTGCATGTTCTAACCTGAGGGCCCGGCTACTGCCAGCCCGCTCTCCTCACAGAGCTGCTACTGCCCCAGTTGGTCGGAAGCTATTTTGTGCGTGACCGCCACCCAACGGCGCCGGCGGGAGGTTGCACGCGGGACCAGACGTCTCTTCCGTAACCGCCATCTTGTGGGGCCTGCGTAGCTTTCTTTGTGCAGCTCCGACTTTCATCTCCTGAGGTAAACTATAAAGCAAAACGAAAAGCATAATCGTTGCCTTGCCTCGCTCCAAAACACCTAATGGCCGGACTCACGAGAAAATCGTAAGGGTTAGCGGACGTGGCTTAGCAGAGATATAATGATGGTAGGGGTGGCTAAAGCCACTTCCCTCGTCTCTCAGCAAGGGGAGATCTTAGCCTTCAGCAGCTTTGCTATCTACGTGGAGGCGGCTTAGGTTTCTCTAGTAGCCATAAGAGGCACGAGAGAAAAGCACTTTGCGTGTATTCCTGATGACAGAGGCGATACTCGAAACCACGCCGGGAGCGTGTTGTTAGGACGGCACCGCCCTTTCCTCCTCCTCCTCCTCCTCCCCGCTCTCAGTGCCGGACGTGGCCTTGCTGCTGTAGGTGAGACCTCCCCGGCGCGTTTGGGTGCGTTATACCTTTCCCTCTTCCTTTCTCACACATCTCTCCTGATATCCTGCGCCTTCAGTATAGGCTCCTCCACACAATGTGCTCCGGGATCGGGTCCTCCTCCCTGTCTAAGCCCAGTCCTTACCAAGGAGCTGGCTGAGCTAGGTACGAAGAGCCGGAGCGTCCGGCTCAAGTGCGGCCTGAGCCCGACCGTGCTCCTGAGGAGAAACGAAACTGTTCATCCGCCTGAAACTTTTTTTGAGTTGTAGAGCGGAGTTTCCTTTGGCTTCATTTTTCAAATGTGATTTAAAAAGACGTAGTTAGAAAGTTACGTGGAAATCTTTGTAAACTCCCTAAAAACAGCTTTAGTTTGTGTTGTTTTTTTCATTTGGAGGACTAAGGTGTTAAACTAGTGGAAACTGAAAATGGAAATTAGCTTAGTCACTACTGGCTTGCACCGAAAACAAACTATTTAAGCCTAAAACAGTAATAAGAAATGTGGAAATTACTGTGAGGTTTCCCTGTTTTTCCTAAATATCTCGTACCAAATCGTCTTTCTTTTATAGGGAAATGTGAAAGTTGTAGAGCATGCTCCAAACAATTCAACAGTTTGAAAAATGCCAGACGATGCAGACTCAAAATGCAGTTGCCTTTGTTTTGGCTACGTCTACCTTATCAAGAAAAACGGAGCTGAGGAAGCACAAAATGCAGCTAGTGTCTCCTGTAGCAAAGTAACTTCCTACTTTTTCCCTCTAGTGTAGGGGCCTTCACATTATCTCATCTTGTGAAAGATAATTTTCCAAATCAGAACTATGCCCGCTGATGTTATATGCTGGTTTTGCTGCTGCAAAGATGGTTGTGAAACGTTCAAGAAACAAATGCTGTCAGAAATTACAGACTCCAACTGTAGACCGTATTTAGAGTGTGCAGTATTTCCCTGTTTCTCTTGGAATACCTTCCTTTTTAATGTGAGGCCTGATATGTTGACTTACCATCATTAATACAGGACACTTCTCTTTACCTTGCTGATCACATCAGTATTTATATGTTGTGCAACATTTGTGTTGCTATCTTGGGAGCAAGGGTATTAAACAGCAAAGAGTAAAATTGCTCAAGCCTTGTACATGCATACCAGCCTCCACTTCTTAGTACCAGCAGGGAGTTACTAGAGCCTTGTGCATATTTCTGTGTAAAGTTTTAGTATGTTTTTATTTCCTGCTCTTTGGGAGGAAAAAAAAAGTCCTTCATAGAAGCTAATGAACATACAGATGTTTTTCTGTCTGTTTTAGTGCAGAATGGAAACGATTTGTGGTCTGAGGAGTAAATATGCTCAATATTCTCAGGTGTTTACTGTAAAAAAAAATGTTTCTTGTGAACTTTGTTTACAGTGTAGTACCTAGGGTCAAAAGTCAGTGCAGACTTAGACAAATATGCCTGTGACACAGGTGGTTTCCCGTGCAGTGTGTGAAAAAATAATCAGCTCTAAAATCTTACACTTTGTTCAGCACAGTCTGGAAGTTAACCCAGAAACTTGTTTACTTACATGCAACTTGTGTACTTATATGCACTTTGGTACTATCTCTGTGAGATGTATTTTCTCTCAGACCTCTTCTGGGGAGAAGAAAATAGATGAATCACCCTAGAATCAGTGATCTTTCTTACCAGATACCCTAAGACTATTTCCCAGAGAGCCCTTCCTCTGTGGAAAATGAGGATGATAGTGAACTAAAAAACCTAGACTTAGAGAAAACTCCCCTCACCAGTCATTCTCCATCAGTGTGCCAGGGGTTTTCCTGGTTTTGAATACAGGAGGAAAAAATTTTTGTTGTTGCTCCATGTGTAGGCCTGCCTATATCACTCACTCTGCACCTAATGCTACTGATGCGGTCTTGCAGTATCCTTTTATCTGTCAGCAGTGGTGGTCATGTCAGACTTCAGCTATTGGAATGATTGTGGATTTCTTATAAATAAGGAGTGTAAATGAGAATGGGTAGTACTTTAGGTTTCTTTTCAACTGTCTTCTTGCTTGGTAAGCTTTGCATTGAAATAATTACTTAATACATGAAACTGAAGAGGAAACTGAATTGAACTGAAGATGAAAATCTTTAATATTTTCTTCCCCAATATGGGCAAATTACACATGCACATGAACACGCAAACTTTTGGGGCAGGTTATAATCTGGTAAGTGAACTTTTCTCTTGAGAAGATAATATTTTTTCTCTTCTCTTTGTATAGAATTTACATTCAATAACTTTTAATTGCAGGGCTCAGGTAATTTAAATCAAAAGCCAGGCTGCTGGGTGTCACATTTTCATTGCTTTTTTTCCTTTAATTGTTGCATCTATGACAACTGTGTCTGTGACATTTGCAAAAGTGGTCATATCAGATGGAAGGGTGAAGCATGATGCCGTTCATGTCTCATGGTAAAGTGGATCTGGCTCAAATGTATGCAGATGGAGTGTACCAGGCTTGCTCTAGTAGTGTGGCATTCCTGCTGTCAAAATACAGTGACATGATGTTGGATGCAAATTTATAATCTGTTTTAGTTTATACTAAACACTTTATGTTGCGCTTAGTCATTCCCTGCTCAGAACCTTGAGGGAATGAATGTTATTGACAAATCACTGTATGTGTGTAGCTGCTTTTCCTTTTATTTGAGGTGTCATTCCTGGTTCACTGGACCAGTGGAATCATACATAAGAATGCATGATCCTAGGTAACTTTTCCTTGTTTTCCTTCCTACTAAAATTAGGAAGTAGTCCCCAACAGTAATTTGTGACGTTGATATTTGTCCAACAAAAACAAGCTCATGTAGTCAACTTTGTCAGCAGAGGAGGTATTGATCAGCATTTTTTTATAATGAGCATGCAATTTATCTTATATAAAGGAAGTTCACAAAAAAGTCACTAAAAGAAGTTTACAAAAAAATCTAAAGGCAGATTATTTTAAGATAACGTATAAATAGTTATTTTCCATGTCTGAATTTTTAACTTTGTCTTTCTCTAGAATTCTCACAAATGTTTGATGCTAGATTGAAAATAAGAAGTTAGCAATTAATATGCTTTTCGTCTGATAGAAAACTGTACAAAACACATTCCAGTGCATGAAGGGTTCCTCTGCTTATCAGAGGCCTGGAAATTTTCCTATCCTGCCCTTCCATCCCAGCTATACAAGTGCTAGCATTGCAGGTGAAATAGAACAGGTTCAAAAGTACAAATATTTTCTCTACCCAGTTTAATTTTGTTGGAAACAAAAGAAGCAAAACCAGTCTGTTTAGAATGCACATAGAAGGCTGTGGTGGGCTAAGCAGGGTATATGCAGCCTGGTTACTCGCAGGTGCTGTGCTTCTGAAAATGAGCCAAAGTGGCATCAGTGCCATTTTGAGGACCCTGCTGCATATACATTAGATCTCATTTCCACTGTAGCATGGAAGTGCAGGAGCACTTAAGCTGGGTAATGCTTGGGTCTTCTAATATGGTGGGTTTATGATATTTTACAGTTTGCCTGTGCAAACTTCCATTTTGCTTTGGGAGTTGGGACCTTGAGGTCATAGCAGGTACTTGGGTTATAATCCCTTAGTCATTCAGACATGCTATCAGCAAGGTTAAGATTGCATTTTATTTTTTTAATACTGATGACTTGCTATTGTGACTGGCAGCAGTGTTGGAGGGGAAAGATGCTGAAGTCTTTGATTCCATAGAAAAATATGACTCACGGGGATAGATGTAAATAAAGGAGACTTTGCCCCAGGAACTTGGATTTGATATTCACCAACAGTGGTCAGTGAAACCCAATCCATGAGTTTAATCAAATCCAACTCTTACTCCCTTTCTGAGGAGAGTCTGGTGGATGTGTAGAACTATTTTCCTTTAAACAGCATCAGAATGAGAAAAGGAAAAAAAATATTGTAGATGAGGTCATTTCATCTCCTTAATGCATGGACACAATATGTGACATTGATTGTAACTTCTAGAATGTGAAAGAAAAGGTTGAAAAGACTTTAAAAAAATGTTACCCAGGTTCTAGAATCTTTCAGTGTATTAGGTTTTGATGTCATATTGGCTTTTGCTTTTCAGAAAGGTTTAAACAAAACCATGCAGTATAGTGACTGAACTGCTTGTAAGGGCTAAGATTTGTCTTCAGATTGCTCATTTCACATTTCTTAATGTAGGTAATGGGGATCAAAGAAGGTTAAATAGAATTTCTGTACTTGTTGGCAATGGAAATTGAGGATTGCACCCTAATTATTTTGTTAATCACAAGGATGGGTTTTTTCTAGGTTTGAATTTTTATTTCCATTTTCACTATGATGAAACACAAATGTCACATGAAGAAAAAGGCAGTCTTGGCTTATCTATACCTTCAGACATAACTAATTTGCATACTTAAGGTTGGAATTTTTTCTTGGTGTGGTTCTTCAATCTTTTTGAGCATGGGAGGGTGTGTGTGTAGAATCCTTAAAACCCCAGTAACTCAGATTGGAATCACTTCAAATTATGCTAATAAATAAGAAAATCCACACATTCCTGAATCTATAGATAATTAATGTTTTAAAATTACCTATTACATTGTTAATATTTCCTTTATTTTAACTTCATTTAAGGCCAAATGCATGTCTGATAGCAGTGGTTTTATATGTGAGGTTTTTTTAATTATTTAATATGCAACGTGTAGTTACACTACCTCTTACATCCCAAAACTTTCTGAAGAATGCCCTGAGACTTTCAGGGGAGAAAAGGTGGTGGTGAGCAGTGGGGTGGAGGGTTGCTGGGAAGAGGTCAGATTTAGACTTAAATTGCTGTGGAACTTAACTCTTATTTCCAGAAGTACTTTAAATACCACTCATGAGCAAACTGATTACTTGTTTCACTTCCTATGGAATTTACAGACTTGTGTTAAGGTAATTTAGTATGACCTACCAAGTACTTCTTGTTTGGTAATGAACAGCTGGGAGAACCCCTTGAGAACAGGAGGTCTGCGTAGACTATGTTGGTATTTTAGCTGTAAGTCAAGTACATCAGATAGGAAAGTTAACTGAACTTGTGCAGCAGATCACTGATTTAGTACCTTTTAATTGTCTCCCACAGAACTGCTTATGTAAAAATGCACCTAGTTAAGAATGAACACCAGACAAAGGCTGTGGTAGACATGGGCTTCATGTCATGTTGGCTTCCTGTTTAAAAAACAGTAGGCTGGCAATATTTAAAGGGATAGCAACAAAGTGATGACCAAGTGCCAAGTGCCAGCTTTCCTTATTCACCAGATTGAACAAGAACTGGATAAAGAAGAAGAAGAGATCATGGTTTTTCTGTGCCGAGACCTTGCTCCTGACTTGGCCACTGCTGACTTTCGAGAGCTCTTGGTGGCTCTGAATGAAAGGGAGCAACTATCTTTTCTTGGGTTGTCTGAGTTGTTGTACAGAGTTAAGAGATTTGACTTGCTGAGAAGGATCTTGAAGACTGAGAAGGCAACAGTGGAAGCTAACCTTGCCAGGAGTCTCAGAATTATCCCTGACTACAGGTAATATCTATTTCAGATTTCAAGGCTACTCTAATTTGTTCAAAATGTATGTGAGCTGTTTTGAGGGGCTGGATTTTTGTTTATTTTTTAAATATTTTTTAAATTAAATTAATTTTTAAAATTAATTTTAAGGTAAAAGAAAAGCAAAAAAGGGTATTATATCTAGAGTTATAGTGAAAAGAATGTCAAGTTTAGTCCTTAAAGGAAACCCTAGTAGCTTCTTATATGTCATGGCATTAGAAGCAAACTATCTTTAAGGAGTTTTTCTGTGTTAAGCAATAAAACCAGTGTTGTTTGTACAGTTCTAGATTAGCAGATACAAATGACACTTTAGAGGAACATCATTAGAGATGTTTTCTTTTCTAGTTTGCTTCGGCCACACAGCCTTGTGATATAACTTTTCTCAGGGCACCTGTCTCTTAATGCTTTTTACTCTGTAGTTTTGAGATGCTTAAATTAAGAAGCTCCAGTTATACTCTGAGTGACTTTGGAAAGAAATATACATGCTCATAAGAAATATTTTTCCTGTGTTAAGTTCTCACTGCAATACAAACCCTGTAAATATTAGGGAAAAAAGCTGAAGATGTGTTCTGTTGTATCATTCTCTCACTTCACCTCTATTGAAATATTAAGGAGATTGCTGTTTTCCTAATTGTTAATATTCCACAGTCAGTCTGAGTAACAGAGGTGCTTATTAGCAAGGGTAGCTATTTTGTAATTGGAGCAGGGTAGGCTTCTTTTCCTGTTGTTTAACTGCAAATGGTACATTAAGACTGGAGCATGGGAGAAGTTGAGTAGTTGGGCAAGGGTGGGATTTGGTTGAAAACTAATCCTTTAGAAGTGTCTCACATTTATTTCAGGGTACTAATGGTAGAGATTAATGAGAATCTGGAAAAAGAAGAAGTGGGTTCTCTTGTTTTCCTACTCAGGGATTATGCACCTCGTATGAAAATGGCAAAAGATAAGGTATGTTTTTCTGCTCTTCTCTGAAGCAATGAGAGATTAAAGGAAAAAGGAAAGTAGCTAGACAGCAAAGGAGAGGACACAGTACTGCAAGAGGTAGTGAGGCAGGTGTAGAGATAAAAACCAGGAAGCAGAGAATGTGTAGTGGCTTCTATTTTTTCTTTTTTAATTTAAGAAAAGAAGCATGAGAAACAGTAAGAGGGAACAGTGAAGACTTGCTGTAGTGAATGGTGTTAGCATGAATCTCACAGGCAGAAGGCATTAAAAAAATCTTTCCTCGTATTACTGATCTGAAAGTTTGTATATTTAACCAATAGTAATTTGAAATGTACCTTGAACTACCAAGTCACTCTTATGTTTGTGCTCTGTACATTCAAATTCTGAATGTTTAAGTGCTCTGAGAAAGCAGAGATTCAGTAGAGAGGGTTCAGAAAACTTGACCACTGTGCACAGAAGACCAGAGATTTCTGATTTCTTCCTTTGAGTTGTGGGGTTTTTTTTCCTCTCTTTAACCAAAGGAGAAGAGAAGGCCCTGTAAATTCCCCAAAGATTTTCTTACCTCTTGCTTTGTGGCATCCAAGTGGCCGGCTTTGCAGCATCAAGGAAATGCAAAACCATTTCCTCAAAAATGTTAATTGTTTTTAAGAATATCACTTTCTAGTTTTCATTACTCTTACAACAATACCAAGAATTCTTGTTTATCTTCCAGATAATTTTGTTAGTGTTTCAGAAGGTAATGTCCCTAGTTCATGGATATAAAAACTTTGACTTCTCTGTTATTTTCTGGGTTGCTCTGTTACTTACTGGTAGAGAACAAATTGCTGATGTGACAGTTTGGTTTTTTGTTGCTATTCTAGAGTTTTCTAGCTCTTGTGATTGACCTGGAGAAACTGAATTTGGTAGCTCCTAATCAACTGGATTTGATAGAAAACTGTTTTCGAAATATTCACAGGATAGATCTAATTAGGAAGATTCAGAAGTACAAACATGAAGGTAAGATGCTGTTTTTGCACTGGTTACCCTTGATAGCGAGGATCTGGTGTACCCTTACTGAAGATAGAATTATGAGTTACACTTCACAATATTCACGTGTTTAATGTGAATTTAATGAATTTAGGCTTTTTAAAACAGCTGATAAATCAGTGTATTTCTCTGTGTGTTTCTGTTATGTTTTCAGCTTTAATGTCCTCCATTCATTCTGAGCCAGTATATGTAAATGCACTTCAGGCATCCCTTCCTAATCTCAGTCTGATTGATCCTCCATATAATTCAGGGGTAAGTATACAATAAATCAGACATACTTTATTTTTAAATATTGCCAGACATCTTATTCCAATATTGCCAGTCTCTTATTCCTGTTACTTGCTTGGTTTGGGGTCTGATTGAAGTCTTCTGACTTAGAAAGTTCCCCTCTAAAGAGCTTCTGTGATTTTATTTTTTTTCCTATTAGTTGGACATATAAAATCTGTATCTTGAATGTTTTTTCTGTTACTTTGGGGAGTGAGGAGTTTTGCTTCGACTGTTCTTTGCTAAACATTGTTCCTTGTACTTCTGGACTTTGCATGTAAAGTAGCTTTTTAACTTTGGAAGCTGAAGGTTATGGCTGTTTAGGGAGAGCTTTTCAGATTTTTTAATTTTAATTTCAATTAAGGTATCTCATGTGAAAAGTCATCAAATGCATGCACTATTCTTTATATTTGAGTTAGGTCTGATATTGCAATAGTATTACCTTACTTAAAGTCTTTACCCTTGCTAAGTGAATTTGTTGAGATTATTTCTGTCATGTGTTCAGTAAATATGTACCTATAATGCTTACATACAAGACACCAGTGATAAAATTTGTCTTTATTAACAAAGCCACAGCAACTTTGCTTTCCAGACTACTAATGGCAGTTTGCATTGATTTTTTTTTTCAATATTATGATAATGTTTTTGTAATTTCCTTTCTAATTCAATGGAAGTTACTCCCTGCTGGTCTAAAGGAAATAAAATTCACACCTTCAGAGGCTTTTTTTGTTTTAGTACTTTAGGGAATAAGCTTTTCTTTGCTGTTCATCATGAGATGGTAATTTTTTCTGAGGATAAATGCTTTGGGGTTTTTTTGTAATTTTGCTAGGGGGGTTTTTTCTTGTTTTTTTGTAATTCTAATTAGCTTAGAGATGTGAATCTAAAATAGGTAATATTTTATTGAGGAAGAAAAATACTATTGTATTATATTTTGGAACACATTATTATTAATTATTGAAGGAGAGAAGAGAAAAATACTTTTTTCTTCCATTTTAGATCCAGAGTATGAACACAGGAAAATCAGAAAATGGAGAAAGTCTTACTCTGGGTAAGAGCATTTTATCTGACTTTTGGTAATCTTAGAGACAAATTATGAATTTCATTGTATCAAAAGGAGTGTTGTTTGATAGCTGTGTTTGTCTAATCCAGCTCATAACACCAGGAGCAGAAAGTATTTGGTACCTCTGAAATCCTTGTCTTCTTGTTTGTTCTTGCATTTGCTTTGCTTGTGCTGCCAGATCTTAAAGGTTTATTGAAATTTTTGTGGGCTTCCATTGCCACAACTTTTTAACAGACTAAATAGTTTATCAGTAAAATAATGGAAAATGTTGACTAGCCAGCTCTGGAGGCCCGTAGAGTGCAGCTGTACCCATTAAGTCTTGAATAGGAAGTTACTGTGTCAGTTTAGTGGTGGACTCTCCAGCAGGCCAGCGAAGTTGTCCAGGGAGTACCAGGTTCTTGCCACGTGTGCTGTGTTCTTTCTCTAAACCCAAAATACCTCTCAAATACAGCAATTTTTAAAAGAGTAGTTGGATTAGTTCTCTCAATGTAGGCGAGATTGTTTGTTTATTGGCTTTGTTTTGACTGGAATAGAGTTAATTTTCTTCCTAGTAGTTGGTTATAGTGTTGGTATAGTGCTGTGTTTTGGGTTTGTAAGAGAACAATGTTGATAACTCTGATGTTTTAGTTGTTGCTAAGTAGTGCGTTCTCTAGTCAAGGACTTCTCAGCTGGGAGGGGGCACAGTCAGGACAGCTGACCCAAACTGGCCAAAGGGATATTCCATACCAGATGATGTCATGCTCAGTGTATAAACTGGGGGTAGATTGGCTGGGGGGCATAATAGCTCAGGAACTAGCTGGGCATCAGTCAGTGGGTGGTGAGCAATTGTGCTGTGCAGCACTTGTATATTCCATTGTTATTATAGTCGTCATCTTCCTTTTCTGTCCTATTAAACTGTCTTTATTGTCTTTATCTCTACCCATGAGTTTTACCTTCCGATTCTCTTCCCCATCTGCACTGGGGAAGGAGTGAGCAAATGGCTGTGTGGTTGTTTTAGCTGCCTGCTGGGTTAAATCACAACATTAATTCTAGTCGCAAGCAATGCAGAATGCAATCGAAATAACATTTTAGAGGTGAAAATCTTCTGTGCTGTTTTTTTTTCTTAACTTTGATAGCATACATAGGAACTAAGAGGTCTAGATGAGTGAGAACTTGGCTGAACTAGATAGGGTCCTCTTTAACTGATTTGGTGTCAAAGAAGTGTCACTGGTACCTAAGTACTGAGATTGTGTGTTTTAACTGCAGCAGAACCAGTACACATGTCCATTCAGGAATCGGGAGCAGTGTCACATAAGGTATGTGTTTGTGCATTTGACTTGTAAATATAATAAAAACCTCTGCAGATATTCACCTTAGTATTCTTCCTGTTTATGTTGAGATTTCCTTTAATAGCATGCAAATAGAACAATGTGTGCATCCCTATCTTCCTCAGCCATAAACAGGTTCTATTAATTGCTTTTGCATTGTATATTTTTAATGTAAAATATTTGCTGCTACTTGAAGCAGCAGTGTGCAAAACGCATGCACAGAACTTATATATTTTAAAGGAGGGAGGAATTGTAATAGAGTAGTTACAATAGATTGTTTAAGAACAAGGAAATTGTTCGCGTAACTAAGGAAATAAATGTTTTTCTGACAAGCAGTGCTTGCTTGTGCACCCTAAGTACACAAGTTCTCTGCGTTTGTTGTGTTAGCAATATGAAACTTATCACTCCCAACATCTCAAAAGCAGTTACACTTAAGGAAATTAACCATTGCTGTCATGGTCCAGGTCTTTAAAAAGTCCCTCCACCCATATGGCTTACTTTTTTCTTTTTGAAAGAAAAGATTTCATATTTGAGATCTGTCCAGAGTTAAGGTTCAGTCTCAAACTTGCTTCTCTCATTTCTGGTACAGTTTTAGTCTTCGTTTAAGGATTATTATGGTAGTAAGATGACATAACACAAAATTTAAGCCTGTATTAGAAATAGGGAGAAAGTTCATTAGTTCATGTCTCCTGATTTTTTTGTATGAAGAGAAGACATACTGTATTTCTGTAGATGTAGATACCTTCCTTATGGAAAAACAAAATAATAGAATAGGTCAGATGTTGTTGAACTTGGGGAAAAAAGTCAGGTCTGTAAGTTAAGAGAGTGACATTAACTTAGCATTTGTCCTTCATGTTCCTCAGGTGTTTGATGATCAGTACAGAATGCAAAGTCAACCTCTAGGAATATGCCTGATAATAGACTGTATTGGCAACGATGCAGGTAAGGGTCTGGAATTTGAAGTAACTTATCTTTTTAATCTTGGATAATTAGAACAATTGAGTATAAAGAATATGATGTACGTTTACAAGCCAGACTAGGGTGATGTCCTAGTCAGCTAGTCTGCCAATTCTTGTAAGTCTTTTGAAGCAAAGAGTTGGAAGGCCCAACCTGAGGTTACAGCCACATGTGCTAACAGTTATAAACAATGCTTGTTTGTTTTTTGTGCAGAATCTCTGAAAGAACTTGCAAGGAGTTAGACTGAATTTTGGGGGGGAGAAAAAGGATGTTCAGAGATCAGCAGAATAGTTAAGCTACAGTCATGCAGCAGGTTCTTGGCAGAGATAGTTTCTCAACATTTAACAGAAGCAAGACTAAAGCTATAACGGATTTGAAGTATAATCAGTCAGACTCAACATATTTTGAATAGCTTAAGGCACATGGTCCTTTATTAGTAATGCACCTAGGCTTCTATTACATCTTGCACAGTTTAATTAAAACTATCACCATAGCTTAAAAGGAAAATAATTTTCTTCCTTCCCTCTTGGTATAGTTAAAAAAAAAAAGCCACACAACTTGCATGTAGAATTCAAGGTACACAGTGCCATGGTTAAAACGTGATTTTTTTTTTCCTGATTCTTTATAGAATCCAAAAATAAGATTCTTGCATAAGCAAAAAAAAATCTCTCTAGTGGTAGTAACACATGAGGCTAAAATTGAAATGAAGAGTGTACTTGCAGGAAGTTCTGTAATGGGCTAAGAGATGTAGGGGAAGAAGAGGGTTTGTGGGCATATCTTTTCTCTTTCTCATAACTAATGGTTTAGTGGATGGCAGAAAGCAATTTTTTGGTGTTTGCTTGACTATAGTATTTTAGGTAAATAATACAAAACAAGATGCTTACTTTGCTATTAGGATTACAGGAACTAGAACTGATTAACAGTCCTGCCATGCGTGGAGAAGAGGGTCAAGGAAGGTACTTACTCAGTTGCATGCAACTAGGAAGCATCGTTGGGATCAGATTTTCATCTGTCCTGCTGAGCTCATCCAATGACTTCTGGCAAAAAAAAACACAAAAGAACAAGAATACAATTGCTGGATGTAGAAATTACATTGTTCAGTCTAAAGGACTTCATAACTACTACTACTCAAAAAAAAAGGCAAAAAAGACAAAAATAAAGACAGCTTGCTAAGGACTGAAAGACGGGGTGAGGGGACAGTCTGCTTCAGTGCCAAAATGGTTACTTAATACTTGGAATTCTGTTTCTTAAAAGCAAATGCAAGAAGAATTGCTAGAGAAATTTCAGTGTGGAGAGCTAAAGAAAACATGGTGTGAAAATAGCCTTGTTTACAAAAATAACTCTTTAAATTTCATTGCCTCTAATAGGATATGAGCATGTGCTGACCTGATTTATTGAGCAATCATGTTTTACTGTGCCAGGCCTGAATTTTTTTAATGAAACAGTAAATACTATTTCATTAAAAAAGCAGGTAAGACAGATAGATACACTGGAGGAAACAGAAGGAACTGCTATCTCAGCTCATAGTCCACAGATACATAGATTTAGATCTACTTTTCCTTAGAAGGCACAATTTTTTTTGCACAAGCAATATACTATACAGACCCCTTTGTCATAGTAATTGCTACTAATTACAAAAATGTGCACAAACTAAAAAAAAAATCATGCATATGCTCTTTATGAGCTCATGTGGTCATTTCAGTACTTGTACAAGAACAAAAAGTGTAAATGTGATAGAGGAAGTCTGCTGACTGGAAGGGACAAAAATGGGTTACATGTTAAGCATCTGGCATGTCAGATACACCTGCAAATCATCTCTGCTGCTGTTGTGCCAAAACCACCCAAGGCAATTCTTGGTGTGCCTCAGTCTCCATACTTGTCTGCATTCAATGCAGAAGCAATTAAGTCATGTGTATATCTCAGCTGTTTAATGTCACCAGTGCATCATCAGCATGTTAACATGACAGAAAGCAAGAATGTCATTGATACGCATTACTGTGCTAGTAGAATTCAGGAGAGGCAGGACAAAAGACATAGCTTAAATGAGTTTGTTAGGTATTCACTACTCCATAGAGTTGGTGTGCCACGCTGCTTCTCAAGTCTGGAAATACCGAAGAAAGAGAACAAGGAGAACATTCAGAAGTTCATTAGTCTTTAGCTGTCAGAAGTTTTAATCTGAGGAAGCTGTATATCGTAGGACCAAGGATTAGAACAGTTGAATGTGCCCAGTGTAAACAATGTGAATTCATCAGATGCTGATAGAATTCAAACTGCAGTGTACCTTGCTGTTTTGTAAATAGCTGCTTTTGACTTTTCCATTTGAAAGCCAGTTTTTATCCTTACATTGTAAACGAATCAAGGAGAAAAAAGGGTATTTTTTTAATGTGGAGTGGAAATGCTCAAAAGTCAATGAAGGTTTGTTGAGAAATTATTGCTGTTGCAGAAACATATTTCTGATCTCAAGTGAAAGTAAAGTAAAATTGCTGTATCCAAAGCTTACCATGTATAATTTCTGCTTGTTAAACAAAGGTATCAGCTCTAAGTTTGTTGGATTTTTTTTCCAATTGGAACACTTAGGATGTTTTTATAGTCTAAGGTGATGCCAAGTTTCCTATCTTTGAGTGTACGTGTACGTACTAGTGAGATAAGTAAATTAAAGGAAAAGCACACTCGTTGCTGTTGCTGAAAACTCGTTTTGTGTATGTACTGCTGCCCTCTAATGGGGGAAGTGATTAATCGGGTATATAGCTCCTGGACGGTACTAATACTGAATTCTCCACCTCAATTTTGAGAGCATGTTTTATTGCCTAAAATAGAGGGGATTTTCTTTTCTATTTCCAAATTTAAAATTTTCTGGAATTTTTTTGAATTATTTTACAAAATTTGATTAAACCAGCAGAACTGGAATGAAATTCTGTAGTTCCTCTTTATCACCTTGCTTATAGTATAGTTTATCTACCCTGTATTTTGCTGACAAAGGTTATGAGTGCTGTTCCCTGTTGTCATTATGGGCCTCTTGAGGAGAACAGTGTGGTAATACAACACCTGCTTTGCTGCCAGTTACCTCTGAAATAGCTTCTGCTAATTAGAGATTGTTAAACTTTTGAAGTCAAAGAACAGTCTATCTTCCTATCTATGTAAGGCATTTTATATCAACATGGCACTTAATATTTCCTGTCACATTGGAAACTCTGCATGGCCAATGTATATATGGTTTATACTAAAGATACGATGTTAAAAGTATGAGTTATAGTAGTAGCTTGTTGTTCTCTGAACACTGAAAAAATACCTGTTAACCACCACGCATCTGGTTTCACTGCCATATTAGTAAACATCCAAAGTAGTTATTTAGACTGTAGCACGTTTTCCTGCAATGCAGGTTAACACAAATACAATGGAGTTAAATCTTGGTTTATGACTATCTACAGTGTTAATTTCTGGCATGTTTGAAAGGGTTCATTATTCAGCTTTTTTTTCTGTCCCAGTGAAGACTCTGGTGTCCATTCTCCACCTGGATCTCATCACTTAAAGTCCATTTTATAGAACAAAAATTAATGCAGATGATGAAAGGGAGCCTCTGTGTTTCCTATTCAGTTCTATATATCTATAATAACCACTCAAAGTTATTTTGACAAGTTAAAGGTGAAACAGACTTCATATACTACCCAGATTAGTCCATACCATTTCAAGGATGTTCTTTGTGAAGCATTTTCTAATGTTTTCTCTTGTCTGATATTTTAAGTCCTAGGAGCTTGGGATACTGGCTCTAAATGAAAGCATGCAAGTGTCTGTGGAATTTGGAACAGATCATGTGCCAAGTAATAGTAGTGTCTTTGCTAACATGAAGTATATAACTCATATTTAAGACAGCATGCATATAGCACTATAAGTATATCAACATCAAGTACTCCCAATTTTTTTAAATTATTGTGATGAAATAAACATGTTATTTCCAATAATTAAATCCTGTAAGTACTGTCATTTAAAATAGGTGAAACTGAGCCTTGATAAGTTGTGATTTAATTACATGTTACACCTTTCAGATGTGTTGGAAGAGACCTTCAGAGGCTTAGGCTATGACGTTCATTGTCACAGATATTTAAATATGAACACCATGAATCAAACGTTGCTTGAAGTTGCAAGGTTGCAGAAGCACAGAAATTGTGACAGCTTTGTTTGCATATTGGTCAGCCGTGGAACTCCTCAAAGCATATTCTGTACAGACCATACCTTTTCTGGATTCCCTTTGGAACAAATAAAGAAATACTTTACAGCAGACTCATGTCCAGAGCTCCTAGGAAAACCAAAGCTTTTTTTTATTCAGAGCTACATCGTGCCAGAAAATGAGCAAGAATGTACTAGTCTGTTGGAAGTAGATGGGAATGATGAGAAAATCATTGCTAACGCAAAAATCCCTTGGAAAGTCACTATCCCACAAGTAGCAGACATCTTTTGGAGTCATTGCAAGGTGGATGTGTCCACAATAGAAAAATTTCCAAGTTCATCTTCATATTATCTGCATTGTCTGGCTGAGATACTTAGCAATCCTCATAAAAGGTAAATAAAAAGGAAAAATAACCCTTTTCCTAAAACATCCTGCTGTCCTGGAGAAGGAGAAACCTTAAGTTTTGTCCTGTCTGGTTCTGAAAAATGTCTTCATGTTGTGTCATAGGTTAAAAGACAAGTATAGCTGATCCTGGAATGATGGTGCAGGAAAGTAGTCTAAAGTAGGAGTGAAGCTTCTGATTCTGGAGAGTAAAATTAAATATTATGTCACTGGGGCTTGCAGAGTGAGAAGGAAAGAACCTGTCCTAGATAATATGTCAGTGCTTTAGACAGGATTGGAAATCTTCCAAGATAACAAGGTACACACCAGGCATCTGTCAAATTGAGGATGGCCTTTTATCATTAAGAAGGGTTATGCTTGAAAATATAAAGTCAGTGCCTAAGTTCAGGGAAAAAGCAGTTGAGAGGGAAGGATTTTGTCCTTTCTTTAGATCTTATTAACCCTCTGCTCAGGAAGCCACTCGGTTGCCAATTTGTAGTCTTGAATTTAAATTATCAGAAAACTTCAGTCTCTCTAAAGAGATGATCAAAAGGCATCTGAGCAAAAATCAAGTATGTTTGGATATATAACTTAACAAATTCTTTGTACAACTGATTTACCACGGAGCTAGCAACAGTTTTTCAGGATAGTTGCAGGGTTAGCATTTAGTACTTTGTTATGAACCCTAAAACCTTGTAATGAAATGACAGATCAACATATTAGCATAACCAGTATCATAACAGTGATGTGAGTTATAACAGATTGTCTCAAATTCATATTATGGCTTGGGTTTTAGAGGTGTAACCTCTGCAATAAAGACTAAAATTTGAAATTTTCTCCTTGCTAAGTCTAAAGTTGTCTTCTCTCATGTTTCTTCTTTAATGGTGTCTTGCTTGTCTTGCTTCATTTTCTAATAGAAATCCTTAATTTTTTTTCCCTGCAGGAAACTCTCTATATTAGATATCCATACAGAACTGAACAGAAGAGTCTATGAATGGAATAAGACCACTGACCCAAGCCAACAATATTCACTTCTGCTTCAGCACACGCTGAGAAAGAAACTTTTTCTTTCTCCCACTTAACTGGTGTTGGAAAGAACACATCTGAAGTGGCTAACAAGAAACACTATGATCCAGACAGTTTTACACATAACTTTTACTTTGTGCATTGTTACTGCATGTATATTTAAAGTGCCTGTTGCTTCCAAACACAGGGATTTAGAAGCATTTTGGTGTGTTAAGGCACTAGATTTTATATTTTAATACAGAAGGCTTTGAAAGCTTGGATGAGAATGGCAGCTATCATATAGTACTGCAGCAGATCTTGCAACCAAGTACAACAGGTAAACAGTGGAAGGAGCTCTAAGCTGTATAGCCCTTGGGTTTTCCAGGCTGTTGTGTTTTTATTGTTTTATTGGTTGTTTTTTTTAGCGTACCTATTAGCAATGCATTGACCTGCGTTCTTCTGTTGATGCTTAAACCAAATACAAGCCAGTGTGAACCACTGAAATTCACTGGGTACTTTCCCCAGCATCTGATAATGCAAAATGTGTCAGGAAAGAATGTCTGCCTGGAAACACCAGTTCTTCATTAACAAGTTCTGGCTTGTGAGCCTCCACAGACCAGGAAAACAGAAGGAGGAGAGATGGTCTTTTAAATAGTACAGATTCTATCTGCCTGCTGAATTGGAGGTTGTGATTCAACCAGAACCCTGTATCATCAATATTGTTCACAGCGCACAATTGCTATACATTAATAACTGAGACAATCTGTCATGTTTTGGTCTATGTCTTCCTCTGATGCAAAAATGAGTCTACACATGTCAGGGCTTGGCAGGCAGGGGTGCCAAGAGGCCTGCGTGGATGAGCAAGGAGCTCCTGGACACAGTTAAATGTAAAAACAAGGTTTACAGAGAGTGGAAGCAGGGATAGGATCCTGGGAGAAGTACAGACAAGTTGTCAAGAGAAGCAAGGGATTGGGTAAGGAAAGACAAAGCACAGAGCATTGGATCTGGCCAGGGATGCTAAGGGTAACAAGAAAAGTTTCTACAGGTATGTCAGTGGTAAGAGGAAGACTAGGGAAAATGTAGGCCCACTCCTGAAGGAAACTGGAGACCTGGTAATACAAGACATAGAGAAAGCTGAGGTACTCAACGACTGTTTTGCCTCAGTCTTCACCAGCAAGGGCTCTGGCTGCACCATCCAGGTTGCAGAAGGCAAAGGCAGGGACTAGGAAAAAGATCTTCCCACTGCAGGAGAACAGCAGATTCGAGGCCACCTCAAGGTGCACGATTTTACAGTAAACTATCACACAGTTTAAAAAAAATGTGGGATTTTGGAAGATGTTTTGTGGAAGCTAAAATGTGATTCACACTTGTGCACCAGGCATATTGATAAAAGTGCACTTTATTATATTTGAACCTAAATGTCATCTACATGATGTAGATGCAGTCTTTTCCTGACTTAAGAGGTTTCTAAACTGGTGATTCATGAGGTTAGGAGTATACAAAGAGAAGAAACACCCTGAACAAGTTTTACCTTAGTCTTTAACTATCCATGTAAAATGTTAAGATGAAAAAACTATATTTATTTATATTAATGTACCATTTTGTATCATATATAAAGTCTAGTTTCTATCACTGTGATTAAATCTTCACTCTACCTTTTTTAACTTTTGTGTTCTGTTTCATTTGCATGTTAACTCCAGAAACTTACATACACAGTTCTGATGAGAATTATGCACAGTTTAGAAAAATAATTAACCTGTTTTGCAAGCCTATGCATTCCATACCTTTTTCTCTTTCCACTTCATAAGCTATCATGTCCACTTTACTAAAAGTATATGGAAACTTTTTAATAGCTTTGAATTGGGAAATGCAATGCAAAATGTTATGTTAAACTATCAGTACATGTGTTATTTGTGTCATTAATTTTATGCACTGGCATAAGAGGAAAAATAGGATATTTTTTTTTGCAAAATTCAGACATTCTCTAAAAGCTTGTCCTCTATAAGCATTAATGTAAAAATACTAAATCAAATTTCATGATGTTATAGGTGTGGAAATAAATGTATGACAGCAGGGCAGGGAGAGGGTGCAGGCCTTCCTTTCAGTTTACTGTTTTCTAAGAAAGGGATATTGAACTGGTCCTTTTCTTAAACTAGTGCCATATTCCTTTTGGCCTTAAAAATACTTTGTCTTAAAACTACATTTGTGTGTATTCCACATGCTGAAGTAGAGAAGTTACCGCGTTGCATCAACAGAAGGGTCTGTTTTATATGTGATAGGTAATAAAAATAGCATTCATTTCTAACCCTTGATATTTATTAACTGAGTATCTTAGAATAAAATAAAGCACAAGTGTAATTTTGAAACTCCAGCTTGCTCATGTTTCATGGCATAAGAGAAGGATTATAAAATGACAGATTTAGAATCTTAGAAGTTACTTCCTGTACTGGCTGGTAAATGAAACAAATAGGTTTTCTGTGGTTGTAGAAGTAAGATGTGATTCCTAGTTATTTTATATATATATATATGTGCTGTTAATATATGTAATTTCTTTCACAAACTAATCTCACTTTTTCCCATTTTCCTTACTAGCTTTTGCATGTGATGAGCACTTCTGCTGCCTTATAGACAATCAGAAGCAGGGAGAGTGGATCCAAGAGGAGGCAGAGAGATGAAGGAAAGAACTATGGAAATTTCAAGGAGGAACAAGAAATGGTAGGGAGAATCAAGAGAAGAACAAGTAGGGAAAAGAGTATTTGGAGGAAAAACATAGCATCAATATTGGGAAGAGAAAGAAGAAAACAGGAGAAAAGGGAGAAAGGATGTAAGAGTAATAGTGGCTATCCTTACAGATCTGTGTGATGGGTTTTTGTGGATTGGTGGAGTGATGCTAACAAACAATTATTTACTTAAAATACTAGCAGTAGAATATATTCTGTTTCTGATAGTTTTGTGACAGTGAAGGTTTGGGGGTTATGAAGTGTACATGTTCTTCACCTTAGTGTGTCACACAGTAAATAAAGTCCATGTGTCCTTTCTTAAGAAATGATGGAGAAATGCTGTTTCGAAAACTGTAGAGGCTCCTGTAAATAACTCTTGCAGTAAAAAAGGAAGGGAGTCTCTGGCTGTTTGTGTCAGAAGTAATCACAGCCCTTTGATGCCTAAGTTGTGGGACAAGTCATCATTGTGCAGCATTTGTGGATTTTCTACTGATTTTCTATACTAATGTTTTGACCCCAAGTAGATTCTTAAACCATTCTGTAATTATTCATCTAAGCAGTATTTTTTGCCTTGCACCTCTTTCAATTTGCCTTGACACCTCTTTCAAGAGTGGTGTGTGGGTTGCAACAGGTTGTACATGTATTACAGTTAGTGTTTGAATGATATCAGGCTTCCATTCAGTATGCAAAAGAAAAGGGAAAATAACTCATTCTGGATCGTGAGTTTGGGATGTTAGCACAGGAATGTAAAAAGTTATATGCTGGTGAAATTTCATGGCCGTGGACTGCCAAAACACCTAGTTTTCAGAACCTGCTGTGTAACTAGATAAAACAAGTCACTCCTCTGCTTCTGCATTGTCAGTGTTTGGAACCAGGCTGTCAGATGCCCTACTTCAGGGCAGTGAATTTTAGTTTTGCTTTCTGATAACTGAAATAGGAATTTCTTGTGGTTTTTTTTATGTGCAGTGTATATGGAAGGGGGAAAAGAGAATTGGCAGAATATAGATGATGCCTTTCAGTGGCTCAGAAGACACATCTGTGAGGCAGGAGGTTCTGTAGTGTCTTGCACCAGACAAGTTGTGTGATTTTTCTCAGCCACCTACATGGATGTGACTGAGCTATAAATCCAGTTTACTTTGTACTGTTAGATACTCTCTTACAACGGTTGCCTTTCTGGACATGCCATATTTTAAAAATTGTGTTACTCTGAGTGTGTTTTCAATATTTTGTAGAAATACCCTAAGAAATGTGAATCAGTGCCATTACTAAAATAGCATAATGATTTAGCAAAATTTGTGCTGTTACTACCACTAAATGTCTGAAGAAAACATGTGCATGCAGTCAAACTGATTTGTTCCTGTCCCCCTCTAGACCACAGAATAACTCTTCAAATTCTTAGTCAATTCATCTTGCAGACTTGTAGCATTTGTTAAAGTTGGCTGTGATGATCTACAGCTCTATGAAACTGAGCTGACTCAGGAAAAGGCTCGGTATTCAGCAGATGACTGGGCTATTTGGTGTTGGACAGCCTCTTTGGCATGAGCACGGAGACTTCCCACTCTGGCTTCATTGACTCGAGGGTGTGGGGGGACACAGGTGTCGCCAGAGCTGCTGAAAGCCCCGAGCAGCCTACCCGAGGCAGGGCCTGCTCCCCTTCCTCCTCCCCGTACTGTAACAGGGGTGTGGAGGGGACAGACACGCATAAAAACGGCATTGAAGCCTTCTCCCACAAGCACTGCCCTCAAGCTTCTCGTCAGTGGAAAAAAATCTGCCGAAAGTGTTTGGTTACTTCTTTGCTATGTAGCCTGCTTTCTTTAAAAGGGCTTGGCGGCACTTCAGTTTTTCGTGCAGGAAGCGCCGCCGATTACTTTGTTCTGGCTCTAGCGAAGCGCCTCGCCGAGGCGGCGTTAGGACGGTCACAACCCTGAGTTCCGGGAGGGTCCCGGCCGGTTCCCGAGAGCTAGCCCGCTGGCAGCGGTGTCACATTCGGCAGACGGGCGCCCAGCACCTTCCCCCCCCAATCGGCTCTATCCCGCTCTCCGCCCCCACTGGTGGGGATGCGGCCTCGGGCTGCAGCGCAGCCGTTCCCAACTTCAGCAGGGCGGGAGGCTCCGCGCCTCCCCGCAGGGCGGCCCAGGGCCGTGACTCAGCGCTTCGGCTCGTACCGCTGAGAAACAAACCGGAAAGCGCTGAGCGCCGCCCCCAAGAGTAGCTGCCGGGAGAGGGGACGTGGTCGGAATTCATGTAGGAGGTAAAAAAAGGGGATCTGAACTGGAAAGCGAACGAAGTAAGGCTTGAGCTCCTGAATCCGGTGCCGAAATCCAGCTTCTTCCTTCCGGTGTTGTGCAGCCGTCTCCGGGCTGCCCGCGGGGCCGGGGCTGAATGGTCCCTTGGCTTGGCGGGCTGTGGCCGATCCTCGGCATGCCCTTGTGCATCGTGGTTTTGCATTATTCTTTAATCTTTCAGTCTCGCAGTGTCTCAATCAATGCAACTTTAAAGGGAAAAATACAGTTTGATAATCCTGGTTGCTTATTTTACGTGATTTTCCTTCTCTAAGGGTACAGCACAAAACATAGGCTGATCCATCACCTTTCTATGTGTTGATGTTCTGCCTGCTGATGTCCTACTAGCTCTAGCTATAAATGTTAGAGGGAGTCGCAGCAAACCTGGGGAGCAGGTAGGTCCTGGGCCCTTGCGTACTAGTGTTGGGTGTTAGCATCATCATCTTCTACTGGAATAGGGATTGTTTGCTTGTTTCCCTTTAGGTGCTTTAGGACTGTTTTTTTTAACGCAAATGTTTTATAAAAGGCCTCTAAAATGTGTGAAGTGGTAGAGGGTTCTAAAAACGCCGCAGTAGCAAGCTGAGTAGTGGGTGAGCAGGCAGTGAACCAACAGTGTTTCTTTTCACTGCAGTGCGGGAAGAAAGGGGGAGCCAGCCTCCCTTCAGTACAGAGCTGGGGAGAAGTTACTGGCCACTAGCTGGGAAATGCAGCACACGTCAAGAGCTCTTGAGGGTATTTTCCAAACTCAAGCAGAAAATCTTTGGAGTGAAAGAAGCTTTCAAAGAACTGCAAGAACACAGACTTGAAAACTGTTTTAAAAGTATATGAAGAAATTTGGGCTGGATATTGCCTCAGTTTGATTTGCTGGTGAAATGACTATATATATACACCTGGTGTACACACAACTTGCCCCTGTTCTTCTAAAGCAGTAATTTTTAAAAAACTAATTTAGTTGAAATCACTCGCTCTAAATTCTGAGTTGTCATAATTCAGTTTGAACCTGGATTATATAGGCTTGTTAGTTCAGGCAGGAATCAGTTTCACATTTACTGTGAAGTGGTATAATTCCTGTGTGTATATAACTGGCTGAGATCCGAACCTTTTTGATAGCAGCTTGAGTGAAGAGGGTGTCACAACACATGGGATTTCATATGAGGAGAGAAGGAATGTGAAGAGCAATTATTAAGCTGTGGGAGAGTATGTCTGAATACAGGAAAAAGCAGTCTGACCTGGTTTTTTTACAAAGGCTCTGACTTGTGATTTAGGGACAGGACACAATTCAGGATTCCTGGGTTCTGTTGAATCTTGTTTCCTAACTGGCATCTGGACTTGGGAACTATATTTTTTATCTGCCACTGAACACAAAAATGCATCAGTCTTTTTCTCTGTGCCCCCACATGCTATGATATCTTTTGTGGTTTATCTGCTGACCTGTCTTCCCTGATGCTCCAAAGGCTTCATATTCAGAGGTTCTGTCCCTACTCCACATCCCTGATTTTTTCTTGTGCTCCCTCATGTACAAAGCTTTGCAGCTTTCAGCTGCTCTAAACAAAAGATTAAAGACATACCTGCCCATTTGGGCAGAAACACTGAAGCATCTTTTTACCTATATAACCTTCCACAGTCAGAAAAGATCTGCCTAGGCTACATGGAAGAATGGTGATTAGTCTGTGTTAAACTTCAGTAAGATTGATGTGCTTGTGCTGAGACTGAGCACTAACCACTATTATATTTTAGCTGACATTGCTTGTAAGGGAGGCTTTAGGGTTTTCCTGGTTCAAATGTGAAGCACAGTCTGGTAGCAAGATACCACTGGGAGTGAATGGATTCCACAGCTTCAGCTTGGGTGCCGGGCTTGTAACAGAGTAACACCTCCATGCTACAGCCCTCCCACTGCAGATCAAAGACTGTGTCAAGCACTGTGCTCTATTGAGAGTTCTAGTAAGTTACTGCAGAGATTCTTCCCAGCTACAAACAATGGGGAGAAGCAAAGATCTGAAGGTGGGAGATTTGGAAGAAGCAGAAGAAGTTAGGGGCCTCTTGAGGTCATCTAGCCCAGTTTTCTGCTCAGAGAAGGGCTAACTTCAAATTTAGACTGGGTTGTTCAGAACTTGTGTGAAATCTGGTCTTTGTTGTAGTCTTGTGTTTAAAGAAGGAAGTAAGTTTCAAATTTGTTTAAAAGGAAACTCCTCTTCTGCAGAGAATTAAGGGCTTCCAAACAGCTGTTGGATGAAATCTTATTTACAAGGATTGTTGTATTGAAGATTCAAGTGTTACTAGTGTTTGCTTTCTACTTTCAGGCAGAGACAGCTCGTTCCAGCAAAATGGACGATGACGTCAGCTTGAAGTTCCGTAAGCAGTTGCTGCTCATTGACGAAAATCTGGTGGCTGAAGATGTAGCTGCTTTAAAATTTCTTTGTACTGACTTGCTCCCCTTCAGAAAACTAGAAAGTGTGAAATCAGCACTGGACATCTTTCAGCTTCTCATGGCTGAAGAATATCTGAATGAGGAAGATACTTTCCTACTAGCTGAACTCTTACACAGAATTAAATGTCACTCCTTGCTCAAGAAGCTTGGTTATACCAAGGAGAAAGTGCAAGAATGTCTGCATGAGAAGGGAAGAGTATCTCCATATAGGTAAGCTTGCAGTGGGATTCTGTTCTCTCCATTACTGCCATCTATGCCATACTGGGTTTCTTTCCATTTTTAATTTCTCAGATTTGTTTTACTTTCTACACTGTCTTGTGTTCTGCTTTTATCTCACTGGATCTCTGTTACAGGCAGATGCTGTATGAATTGTCAGAGAACATTACCGATGAGATGTTGAAGGATATAATATTCCTCCTGCAAAACTGCCTTCCAAAGCGACGGATACCTCTTGTATGTGAGGAGAGAGCCAAATGTGTTGATTGGAAGGGAAGAAGAAGGGGGGTGGAATAGGAGGAAAAGCATGAAGGGGAAATTATTTGGCAGAATAGGGCATAGTCTGCAACTAGGTTACTCAGTATTTATAGGGTTAGCAAGGAGAAAGCTGTTGACAGGTAAGTGTAGAATTTGATACTTTGCACCAAAGTCCATCACTTACAGTCCACAGTCTTGCATTAGATCATAAAAGGGTGACAAATCAAATCTTTGCCCTGCTTGAGCCATGTGCAAAGGAGATTCATGTCCATGTGTCATTGGTTTCACAGCAATAGAGCCTTCTCAAAGTCAAGAATTATTAATATGGTTTGGGTGGATCTGTTTTAAACAAGATTGTACCTAGTAATAATGCAGCTTTCCATGGCCCAACATTTCCACCTCCCTCAGTGATGTGAATTAACTGTTTGGATCATGGTGGTAGGAAGCAAAGCAGATGATAATATGATTGTTTGAGGCAGAGAGGGCTAAGGCAGGTTCTGAGTTCTAAGAGACAATAACTATATTTTACTCTCCTTTTGGCTGTCAGTCTGCTCTGGAATTGCTGATTTTATTGGAAAAACAGGGCCTTTTAACTGAAAACAATGTACAAATGCTGGAGGACATCTGTTCGAATGTTTCACCTGATCTCCTGGAAACAGTAAACTGCTACAAAAGGGCAAAAGGTGAGAAATTCAGAGTCAGGGAGTAGGTTTGCTAAAATGCAGGAAGCACTGGAAGGGTCTGGGAAACTCATCCTCAAGGTCCTATGTGTGTATTGCTGGAACAGGAACTGGAGTGGGATCACTTATCTTTACATGCAAATTTGGCATTACAGTTCCTAGCTTGCAATAGTTACTAGCTGAATTCCAGTAGGGACGTGCTGGAATATCTGAGGCTACACAGATCAGCCCAACACATACAGAACAGGCTGGGAAACTGAAATTCTGTTTACAGTTAGGCCACACTTCTCCATTTCGCCATGAGTATTATTGAGGTGATGATGACTGTCCTGTAAAAGGCACTTAGTGATTTATGAATGAACTCTACAACAAGGCAGTTGCCTGCTGATAAGCTGGGGGGGCAAATGGTGTGTGCATGCATGTCTGATACGTGGTAGGCTTTATTATTAAATGTGTGATTCACGGTAGCAGGGGTTATACTGCAGTTTGTAATTTTCCCTCATTTACCTCCTGTGCAGTGACTATAAGCATACTGGGGGAAATGTTCTATTTCCATTTATTTAAGCACTGGGAAACAAATTACGGGAAGTACAAAGCTACGTCTTCCCAGTAGGTGCAAGCGTACTCAGTGTTTCATGAGTTTCATTCCTCCATGCTTTCTATGTGTTTCAGAGATGCATTTTATTTTAATATATCTTTCAGTAAGTGTAGATCCACATCTGCCAAATGGGCAGATGCACACTAGTTTAACTGAAAGGCAGTTGGCTTCTCACATTTTGTCTCTTTCTGTTCTTAGTGTCTCTGCCTCAGCAGGAGAACACTCTGCCAGTCAAGGAAGCTTTGTTGTCCCACACTGGAGACATCAGAGTATTCACTTGCTCACAGGTACACTGGAGTGCATACTGCTAACTTGGGTTTTAGTGGTTTGCGGGGTTGTTTTTTTTCTTGTCTTTATTTTGAAACTGTACTGGCTGTGAGAATTTTTTACCGGATCTTGGTTTAGGAAGGGAACAAGCATATTTGTTCAACATGCAAGAAATACAGCTGCATATAGTATCAAATAGCAGAATTCAAAAATACCACTGTTGGTCATGGGGAAAATAAGAATTTTGGGAAGAGAGATGAATGAGAGAAAAAGCTAGACAGGTGCCTTCTGAGAATGGGTCAGTCAGTTGGTGCTGATTTTTAAAGTTTATGCTGATCAATGCTTAACTGTCTCAAAAGGCTAACATCATACTTTGATGATCAGTTTAAATTGCTGCTGCTAAAGGAAGTGGTCCCATTTTTTCAATGTACCAGTCCTGGACCAGTTAAACCCCTCCTGCAGATGCATGATGAATCAGATTGGAAAACTTACCAGGGCTGTAACTGGTCTCTTTTTTGGGGAAGAGGAGGGGAAGAAAAGAGGAAGGGAGAGAGTTTTAACCTAGTTCTGAATGAGGAAAACCAGTGATACTTCCCAGAAATTAAGTTCTAGTAGACAAGGGCCGAGGAAAATGAGCTATTTGATATCAGAAGGGTTTGCATTACTGCTGCTTTGAGCTATATTTGCTCTACATGGGTAGAAGGTTTTGGGAAGCCTTCATACATGGCACTTGGCACAGTAAGAAAATGAATGTAGTTTTATTAACAAACCATAGATGTCTCTTAGGCATCTCTGCTAGAAGATGCATCTTAGGCAGGAGTAGAATTGCTAGTTATAATTATTTACACTCAAATAATTGTCTATCCAAGAGAATTTATATGGGACTATGTTGGGACCTTTATTTTGTTTGTAGTGACTGCCTGCCCCTATAGTGAGAGGGTCATTTGGAAGTGAAAGAAAATAATTTGGCCTTTTCCTTTATCCTTAAGAGAAAATATAATTGATTCTCATTCTCTGAGATTTGCTGTAAGTGGGGGAAATCTTTTGTCATTTCATTATGAAATTACATTAGGAATTCAGTATTTTTCCTGCTCACTACTTAAAGAGCTTGATATTAAGCCTATTTTGCTATAATCACCATGAAAACTTATTCTATATAATAATGATTTTTTAACATGGTGTTCCCCTCAAAAAACAGGAGACCTCGATCAAATCTGTCAGTTCTAATATCAATGGTAAGAATTTCTGAAAATATGTTTGGTTTTTATTAACTTTATGTTTAATGTTGCATTCCTTTACTTTCTCTGGGAAATTTCTAGCATTTGGTTTAATGCAACACATTTGCCTTGTTGTCTTCTTGGAAGGGTCATTTGACTTTGTCAGTCACTTACTAGAAACTAACTAATGTGCTTCCTGGGAAGTGAAATAGGGGCTGTTCTGAGGAGAAGTAAAAAGACTAGTTCTTTCCTAAAAATGAAAAACAGTTTTTCTGTTTAAATATCCCTGGGCAGAGAAGAGAATGGGACACTTATGAGTGTTTATAAAAACAGAGATGTTAATGTTTTGGGTGCAGGATTTTACCTCTGACTTTATAGATCATTATGTTGAAGAGCCTAGGAGCATTGCATGGTAGTGATGGGTGTTCTGAATGCATTAAATAGTGTATGATTTGCACAAAAGGGCATTCAGAAGGAGAAGTAAATAAAGAAGCAATAAATAAAGTTACATTTTGGGTCAGATCTCTTAAAAGAGTCTGTACAAATAACAGTGGGTAGTTTGCATCCATCTTTGTGACTCCACATCAAATTGACCAATTGCAAAGTATAGCAGGATGACATCTGTCAGGTCTTTTTCACTTTCAAGCTCTGTCCATGCAGCCTTGCTCTGCAAGTCGGTCTGAGAGTTATTATCAGTGATTCAGGAACAAAACCAAAAAAGTAATCTATAGTGGGAGCTGCAGTAGTAGCATTGCAGATTCTTCTTACAATACAGTTTATTTTAAAGCTGATTTCTAAATGAAAAATCTATTTGAATGTCTCAGGTAGAATCTGTCCTTGTACCATGGATATCTTTGTTCCACAATACCAATACAAATGGAAACCTTGCCTTTGTCACAAATATATATATAATAGAAATAACTGGAGACATGTTCAGAATAGATCCTTTGAACATGACAATGCTGTCTCATACAGAGGAATTATTCCTTTCTATAAAACAGTATTTCAAATACAAAAAATGCTGTATTGTAGCTAAATTCCTTTATGCTACATCCACTAATACTGGATTTCTCTTCATAAATGTCTATGCTGGGTTTTTTTCCTAGATAACAAAGCAGCTAATCTTACACAAGGCTTCTTTGAAATGAACCTGGAGCTGCCTGGAGAATTCAGCAATGTAGAAAATGAATCCAAGGTTTGAGACAATCTCTTAAATCCTTCTTTTTTAATACCTGGGTGTGTGAGGTCTTCATCCTTGTAAAGACATTTATCATGCAAGGACATGTGAAATGTCTGTGTGTTTAGTGAAGTTTTTTTGAGTTGTCTGATCTGATCAACTAGAACATTTCAGAGAATATTTGAACCTTGGAGGCCAGACACCAATATTGAAAGGAGTGGTAGAGGCAAAACAGGCATAAATATGTTTGATGTTATCCACACAGCAATGCATCTGCTTGTCTTCCTAATATAGGCAAAACATTTGGCATTTTCTTAAGTTGTGCATTTTGGAGATGGCAGAAGAATGTGCAAGATGTGGAGACAAACAGCTTCACGGTTCTCTCTTTCTGAATCTGGCTTAGAAAAACCTTCAAGGCATCATGACATTAAAAGTGATAAGGGTAGCATGCAAAAACCTGGTGAGAAGAATAAAACACGGCACAAGTTTTTAGTAAGCTGTTGGAGGCACGTAACAATCTTCCTCAATAAACCAGAGGTCTTGGTACAGGAGAAAAAAATCCCTTTTGTGAGATCCCTTCTTAGAAGCCTCTGTGCACTCTTCAACCTTGTACAGTGGTATAACCACTGAATTCTCCCTCTGGCTTTTTCCTTCTGACGAGCATGGATATTGAGGGAGGAAGTTGCTGCATTTGTTTGTAGCTATTTACTTTCTTGTATTTCTGTGCTGTAACATTTTTTCAACGATGTTCAGACTGAAAGTACTTCTTGCTGCTGTTGAAGGAACTTGGAGTGCTGCCTTCATTTTGTTCTATTAGAATGCACGAAAGCAGGTGTTTGTTGCTCTCTCCAATGAGCAGAAAGGAACTGGAGGCACTTGAAGTTTTGGTGACTTTTCAGTTTTTAAAAAGTTGTTTCTTAACAGTGTGTCCTGGTTTGAGCCTGAGTCAAACTGTGACACAGTGGCAGGTAACTTTTAAGTCATAACAAAATTGGTAGTGTGGCAGGTTTATGCATTCAGAGATGTCTGTTCTGCTTGCATCTCTTTCCGGTGGATCAGTATGAACCACCTGCTGCAGGTATTCATCACTATTCTGAAAAAAAACCCCAACAACTCAGATGTCTAACATCCAATAGTTTCACTGTGAACCCTCTGCCATCTGAAGTTCAAGTATTGGCATGACATTGGAAACAGTTGGGGACTTCTACCCCCATCACCAATTCAGATTGCACACTTTGGCTATTGAATCCTCCCTTTTGCATACAGATGACCAACCCAGCTGCTAAACCTTTCCTCTACAGTTTGATAGTATAGTTACAAAGTGTGCTTGAAGCTTCACCCATGGCTTTTCACACAAGGAGGCACCAGTGAGTTCCAGCTTTTCAAAAGTAACCCACAGTCTTAGGTGCCTCTAATTTTTGGATGCCAAATTTGGAACTTGTTGAGGAAATATTAGTAAGTTGAACAAATTTATAGAAGAGATAAGCTTTTTTCTTGTCCTTTCTACAGAAGATGGCAAGCTACAAAATGGATGGACCACACAGAGGCTTTTGTCTTGTTATTAATAATGTTAACTTTGATGGGTCTCTTCAGGAGAGGAAGGGTTCTTGCAAAGATGCGGGTAAGCTACTGAAGTGAGGTTTTTGGAGGATTAGTCTCTGTTTCCCTATGTTAGTTGATTGTCTAGTATTGCTCTATATTGTACTGTCTATATTTTAGTTAGTTAATATTCTTGAAGAGTAAAATGTTTCATATGTGTTAAATTATGTAATTTGTGTATCCTAGGGGGGGACAGTTAAAGGATGAGTAACCACTGCGATTCTGATGCAGTTGGATCATTCTTGAATAATTTTAAGAGTCAGTTTTTACTTAGCCTTTATCTATAGCTATAATAAAGAACTAGAACTAAATGAAACCATCATTCTACGCAATAGTGTGAGGAATTCCATAACCAAGCAACTCGGCATGCTTTTATTCTGTTCATTTTATTTATCTGTGGGGTATGAAACTCTAATGGTCAAAAATGCAACTGGAAAATAATGATCTGAGGAAGGTTTTGAGGGATCTAATATGAAACTTAGGGGACAATTCCTCATATTTTCAGGTGCCATTTGTGAGCTTACTTAGTGTGTCATTATACATTGTAAAATGTCATTGTATTTTCTGAAACTTGTCTAGAAAAATCCAGGAACTCTGTGTTTGAACTGATGCCATCTTTTTTTATTGCAGTTAACCTTTAGTTGAGATTAGTATAAGGATGAATCTGCCGAAATGTCACAGTGTAAGGTTCAGATTAGCTTGCATGGTGACTTTATAAAAAGGTTTTCTACTGCCTCAATTTTTCCTTTTATCTTTTAATTGCAGAAGAACTGAAGAGGGTATTCACATGGCTTGGTCTGGATGTCATAACTTACTCAAATCTGACGTCTCAGCAGATTAGAGATCTCATGCAAACTTGGCAGCATTTGCAAGATCACAAAGACAGGGACTGTTTTATATGTTGTATTCTATCTCATGGAGAGTCAGGAGCGATCTATGGGAAAGATGAGGAACTTGTATCAATCCGTACAATTATGTCCCACTTCACTGCCAAACAATGTCCACAGCTGGCTGAAAAACCCAAACTCTTCTTTATCCAAGCGTGCCAGGGTAAAGAGATACAGCGTCCTGTCCATGTTGAAGCCGATGCACAAATTCCCAACTTGTCATCCATGCAACAGAGCGTTTCTCCTTCTGAAAGTATTCCTGAAGAGGCTGATTTCCTCCTAGGCATGGCCACAATTGATGGATATGTCTCTTTCCGGCACATTCAACAGGGTGCTTGGTATATTCAGGCCCTGTGCAGTAAGCTAGAGTTGTTGGTACCAAGGTAAATGCATTACTTAACTCTTCCATGAAAAAATGGGAAGAACTTACTTTTTTTTTTATCCAAAGGCAAATTTTCATAGAAACAGTAACCCATGTTCTGAGGTGGACAAAATTAGTTTAACAGAGGATTTGTTTGCTTGTCACTGATAAATTTATATTAACATTGCTAGTACCATACAGATGCTAGTACCATCTGAAGAATGTGAAGGTTATTATATCCCATCTATATTCTTTAAAGCAGAGCCATCTGTTGCTTGAGTGGATTTTGCTAAAAATATTTTGTTCCATTATTTTTCTTTACTGATTGAATCAAACAAGGCAGATTAAGAAAAAGTCTTTTGTTTTTAATATGACTCAATTCAAAAGAGGAGAAATTTAGAGAAAATTACGTATTTTCTATACTGTATCTTCTAGATGATCTGGGAGGTGTTAAATGGAGCGCCATCTTCTCAGTAATTATTTTTTTTTATTATTTTTGCTCTCCTTCTGGCTGTAGGGGTGAAGATATTTTGTCAATTCTTACAGAAGTTAATGAAGATGTGGGCAGACGTGTTGACCGCTTGGGGACAAAGAAGCAGATGCCCCAACCTGCATATACCTTAAGAAGAAAATTTATATTCCCAATACCTAGAGACTCTCCTCCTTCACAGCAGCATTGAAGCTTTTAAAATACATCCTTTTATCAGCACATCTCATTTAAATGCAATTCACCACACTACCTGTTTTAAGGCAGTTACCTAGAATCTGGAGGAACTATATGCCTCAACAATTTTTTTTTTTTGCCGAAGAAACTGTGAAACTGGAGGACACACAATTAAAACAATCAATGTGCCAGCTATTTTATCTATATATCAATAGTTTTCAGGATTAGGAGAAGCATGCTTCAGTCATGTTAAATGTTTTTGTACCTGCACAAAGTGCAGATGTAAGTGTTCTTCTGACAGCATAAGAGTTGCATGTAGACTTCCATATCTAAACTGGCATTGTTAACGGTCTGGTTTAGGCTCATTGTGTTTTATTTTGCAGGCTAACAATTTTAAATCCTGCCTTTAAATCCACTAGCTGCGTTCACAGTGAAAGACAGAGGTGGGAATGAAGAAGAGAAAGCTAAAGTAGTAAGTGGAAGAGGATTTCTTCCATCTCTGATTTAAATTACATTTAACTTAATGGAGAACCAGTTAACTGTTGAAATCAGTAGTTTGTTCCACAAGTTGCATTGATACTGTCTAACACAAATCTCATGTACAATGAGATCTTTCCAAAACTGAATAAAGCCAAAATTCTGCACAGTAAATTCCCTCTGTGAAACCTTGTGAACTGTCATTTCTGCATCACTTCTAGGAAGAAAAGTTAGGGTAGAAGATTTACACACTATGAAACGTGGCATTCAGCAGTGTATCTGTATAGGTTTATCAGATTGATTAACTTTGTTAAGCATTAATTTTTTTAATTATCTTTTCTTGTTTTGAGATCTAAAATGCAGCCATATCAGAAACAAAGCTTCTTGCTGCTTAAGCTTATAACATAGCATTTTGTGAGTTAACTGAAATAATGGCATGGGTTTTTTGTTATTAGCACTTACCCTGTATGTCTGGGTCCTTCCTGTTTGTTACTGCATTAAATTCATACTTCTTTTTAAGTGCTTGGTAAAATAAAAATTATGTACTGGGATAAGGCTTATCCTTGTTTCTGACTGGCCCCTGCACTTTGTTGTGCTGCATGCATCAGTGGGGTTTTAACTGCCCCAGGGTTTAAGCTGAAGGGAAACTATTTCTACAAAACACTGCTTGTTATATATTGTTACTAGCCATAAGTTAGGGTGAAGATTTCAGTGAGTACTGTCTAGTGCTGTTGGAGACAATTTTTAGCTTGCGCTATCTAGAATTTTTAGGAGGGGAATTTTGCATCATACAGAGCATTGAAAGGCAGCCAGTTTGCCAAAACATAGTGGTCACTTTTTACCATGATGAATCAATAGTTGTGTGACCCATTGCATTTTGTTCTGAGTTAGCATGGCTGCAACACTTGAAGTCATAATTGTGCCACAGGTAGAAAATGTTTTATCTGTTAGTAGAATAGATAACATATTGTAATAGAACCATGATGTTTCTGGCTCACAATTACTGTTTAGACTTGCCTCACTCTTTTTTTACATGTTTAGGTAACAATTGGATTTTTATCAGTACTGAGTTAACACTGACAATAATGTTGAACTTGTTTTGCAGGATCTTATTTTAATTTTTTAGTTTGGTAGACAGAGAACACCATCATGTTATCTTGCTTTCTCTGTAGAGAGTTCTGCCTGGGTAGTCTCCAGTTAAATCATAGGTAGGTAAAGGCAGTCTGTGAGAGACGGACTCTATAATGGCCTTTAATCCAGCGACATTCACTGACTGGCGATGCGCCCCCCCGGCACTCGTGGGGAGAGGACAGAGGCACCAGGCGCATGCGCACAGACTACAGACTACAGCTCCCAGGAGGCACGGCGGGGCCGGAACCGGGAAAGGGAGGAGCAAGAAGGCGCGCGCTGTGTGAACTCACACGGATCCAGCCGCCGCGGTGGGGGTACCGCTGCGGAGGCTGCCGTGCCGTTGCGGCGCCGCTCCCTGTGGTTATTGGCGTGTGGACGTACCGAGCGGACCGTTTGCCTGGTGTCTCAGGGGACAGGACGTGGATCCCGACCAGGAATTGGCTTCGACCGTACCCCCCGGTGGTGAGAATTGCGAACATCTTACTAACATTCCTACAAACATTCCTACATAATACTCACACATACTAAACACTCACTTCTCTTTTCCCATATTCTTCTATTTCCCAAAGGCTCTCTCCAGGTTTTCCCTCTTATCCCTGTCCGGGAACGGGAACAGGGGGGGAAGGGGGGAGGTTCTCTCTTGTTTTCTGTGTGTGTTGTTATTGGTATATAGATGTATAGTTGTATAGCTGTTGGTATATGGATATCTAGGTGTGGATATACATAGAGGTAGACCCTGTGTGACCGTTGATATCAGACTTGCCAAACCCTCAGTGCCTTTAATAAATCTGTTGATTCTTAAGTGTTGTTTGTGGGTGTGACAGGGAGTGGTCTTCAGCTCTCGATCCCCTGAGGTGGGGGTGTGTGTCGCGGCTTTACCTATCTCGGTCCGCGACACAGTCAGAAGAGTCTAAGCTGACTTCTGCCCTGAGTTCCCCACGAAGAGGGATCCACACTTGTGAAGTGTAGAAGACTGGTAAACTCTCCCTTGCTCATAATACGGTTTGTTCAAACAGTTTACACTACCATGGTTTATACTATTCAGTGTGAATATTTTGCCAGTGCATGTTAGGGATTCTGTTTATATTGCTGCACATTGTAATACTTGTGTGCAGGCAGTGGTACTCTGTCAGCACAAGCCCAAAGGCAGGGTAGGCTTAGCACTGCAACCGTGGCTGGCATTCAGCAAGGTTGTTGAATGTTTCTGTGTGATCCCCTGCGTTGTTGTGTATTGTATATGGTGTATTGTGAGACAGCATTTTGAAAGTCTTGGGGTAGAGTGGGTGGGTTTTATACAACTTAGATATTTATCACTCCTTGCTGTCCACACTGTGTGCCTTCAGTGTAACTCCAGTAATACAGAGCTGTGCCAGAAAGAAATCAACCTAAAACTAACAAAATTCTGCTGTTTCTGTTGAGGCTTACTAATGGGAAACAGAAGCGTATGCACATATGCAATGTCTCCACCTACAGAAATAAGAAGGCTTGTGACTAGTGCAACCCTGTTTAGACTGATTTAAGTGGAACTAGTGTAAAAAGAGTCTTTCTGTTGGGGAAGTTTGTATCTTGGGAAGATCATAGTCTTAAAGTGGGATTTGTAACATCCACAAATCTCTGGTATTCCAACCCTCCTGACTGACAGGTTTTGTGCAGAAACTGTGTTCCTGCCTTGTGCCAGTAGAGGCAGGAATCACAACAGTTGCTGATTAGTTAGTAGGCTCAGCATTTTAGCTTCCTCAAGACCGGCCTTTCTGGGAGGGATGAAATTTTGGCAGGCTACTGTACAAGGAATAGATTGAGTCACTTGAGACAGTTCTAGAGGAAGCCAGTGGGACAAAAGCAGGATGCAGGGGAGCTGAGGGAAATTGGAGAGGCTGTAAGTTAAAAAAAGGACAGGAACATTTTGGGGAAGGGTGAGAGAGGAAGAAATAAGAAGTGAAACAGTAAAGACAAAGAGGAAGAACAGTGCCAGGAGGGTTGGTCCTCGAAACTGTTGCATCATGGGAGAAGCCTCTGTCTGGAAAGAGCCAAGCTGGGCTTGGTCTATCTGCAAGTATTTTCCACACAGTGCTGATCACAGCATTCTTCCTCTTTCAAATTGCAGCTGGAGTCTTGAGAGTCAGTTAAGACACAGAGGAGTTGATGCAGAGAGAGAGACTTTGAGGCATGGGATGACATGGAGACAGAACCATTTTGGACCTGAAGATCAGGTAGTGCTTGTGGTGTCCCTCTGTGCTGTTCACAGCCTTTGGATAAAAGGACAACTCATGCCAGTGAAGTACGTTGGACACGTTTTCTGAACAGTTGCTAGCGTGTGCCTTGTGGAAGAAATTTGTATGCCTCATTCTATTGAAGGGTACGTTATAATTTTGAGTTTATAAAGGTAGATAGGTTGAAATTAATGAATTATTTGTTTTCATTGCAAAATGTTAGCGAATTTCAGCTTTCCTAGAAGTCTCTTTTCATAATGTGGACTTCACAAGCTTCAGAGAGGCTGGTCGCTGGTACTGCTTGCTGATCGTGTATTTCCTGTTGCAAGAAGGATACTGGTGACCCACAGACAATACTGGGAACCTTACCATTGAAGGCAGAGTTCAGTACTTCAAAGAGGGTGAAAAGGCTGAAAGTTAATTATTGTTGAAGTTCTGTTGTAAATGGGGAAGTATATTACATAAATAATTTAAAAGAAATGTTTATCCTGTGAGTTCCCTTTATTCACTGAGTACTGCTACTGAATTCAGTGTTTGGTTGACTTTTTTTAATTTAGGAAATAATCTTCCATGAAAGCACATGTTAAAAATAGGCTAGGGTGAGTTGAAGAGGGACTTCAGAGAAAGGAGGTAAGTAATGGAGAATCTGGTGACACAGCAGGACAGTGGAACTGAGATATTTTTAAATGGGAAGATAAAATTCACTCTTCCCTCTTTTAATTAGGATTTATGTATGGGAGCAAATATACTGAGCTGTGCTGTATGCTAGAAAGTCTTGGCTATGCTGCTTAGTGTGTGCCCTTAAAACAAAAGCAAAACCTGGTTACTTTTGTGGCTTATTTGCCAGTTTTTCTCTCAAACACTGTAATAATTAATTTCCTGAAACCAGGACTGTGATAGGTGGAGTGAGGAACTGCTGCATTATAACCACAGGTTATTACTTTGTTATAACATGCTTTCTGTAAGTCACATGACAATATAGACCATAATACAGAGGGCAGGACATTCCTGGAACTTGAGAGGCTATGACTGTCTCACTTTTTGCAGAGTTGTTCCAGCAGTCCTCCAGCCTGTCCTCCCGTGTGCTGTAAAACAAAAATTTCCTTTACCAGGAAGATTTACTTTTATAAGCACATGCCTTGTATCTTAAATAAAAGGCATGATTTATGTGAGAAAGATCATTTCATAACTAGCTACCAAGAAAGAATTACTCTTTTTCCTGTGTGCATATAAAAATAAACAGTCAGATCTGAGGTAATTAAATTGTGAGATTAAGCACAGGTGATTAATTCAGATACTAGTGGTTTTGTGGTAATACAAGCCAAATGGTATGGAGTCTGGTCTGTTTAAAGTTCAGTTTGAATTGATTTAAAGAAAGCAGTATTTGGGGGCAGAGCATGAAATGTATATGCTGCATCACAGAACACGTTTTGCCGTTTTGTCAGTATTTTTTATAAACAGAGGTTTACAATTCAGTTGTACGTTCACTTGCTAACTGACAGGATGCTGAGCAAGCATATGCCACAAAAAGCTGCCTTCCTGTAGTGCTCCTTGGAGGAGAGAGATTAGCATTTGTCTGCTAATTGTATTTTTTTTATATCTATATACACAGTAGTATTGATTCAGTTACTCAGCTGGGCTACCTTGGAGTTATTAGCCCTGGTATTGAAACATTGGCAGAAGTAGTAACATTAAAATGGACTGCCAAATATTCCAGTATTGTAGGAAGTTTTGATTTGCTGTTGTCAACTTTTCTGTCTCCCAGTAAGTCTAATGGGACAAGAGACCTCTACTGAATGCATTTCTATGGAGTCTAGAGATTCCTAAATTTCTTAATTTAAGGCAGAGAGACTGAAGTGGAAAATGGTTCTTTTACCAGAGAGGCAATGGAGGCAGGTCTTTCAAGTGTCTTAGGGTGAGATAGTTGGAAGGCTTGCACTTGGTATTTTCTAACTTGTGCTAAAAAGTTGGATCCATAAGCCAAATTTAATATTTGTAAAGCTCATGGAGGAAGTGATGGAGAAGGAAGGTGGTATCTGATGCTCAGTGAAACAGAACTAGTTTGACAAGAATTCTCCTGGCCTTTTTAAAATCTACATTTTGATTTGAAGAACAGAAACCAGATGGCTTATGAGTTATATTCATGTGGACTCTTTTTTATTATGTAAAACCCTTATCTTCATGATGGTGTAGAACCTGTCAGTCTCATTGTGCTGGTTTGGTTTTGGCACAGTTTTGCTAGCTGGGGAGGGGTCCCAGCAGTGGCTCCTGTAAGAAACTATTGAAAGCTCCCTTGGCTCCAAAAAAATGTGGCCGAGCCCACCAGAGACAATGGACGCACCTCTGTGATTAACATATGAAAGAAGGGGAAACCAACTGAGACCAGGGAGGTCGAGAGCAGCAGTGAGAGCATGGAGGGGGCAGAGTTGAGAGCAATGCCGGTGCAGAGATACCAAGGTTGGTGAGCAAGGAAGGGGAAGAGATCCCCAAGAAGAAGTTCTCCTGCAGCCCGGGGTGAGATAGCAGGCTGTCCCTCTGCAATCCATGGAGGAGCACGGTGGAGCATCTGTAGACCTGCAGCGTGAGAAGGGCCATGGTGGAGCACATGTGGACCTGCAGTCCGTGGATCACGGTGGAGCAGCTGTGTGCCTGCAGCCGTGGGGGATCCCGTGCCGGGGGAGGTGACTGTTACTGAAGCAGGCTGTGACTCTGTGGGCAGCCCGTGCTGCAGCAGTTTGTTGTTCCTAATGGATGACACCTCGTAGGAGGGACTCATGTTGGAGAGGTTTGTGAAGGACTCTCTCCCATGAGAGCGACCCTATGCGGAAGCAGGGGAAGACTGAGAAATCCTTCTCAGTGAGGAGGAAGAAATGGCAGGAAACATCATGTGATGCTCTGACTCTAAACCCCATTCCCTGTCCCCCTGTGCCACTGGGGGGGGAAGGAGGTAGAGAAATCAGGAACAAAGTAGTTTGGGCCTGGGAAGAAGGGACGTGTAGGGTGAGCTTGGTTATTTGTTTTCTTTTTGTCCTGTTTGCATGTGATTAATGATAAAGTCAATAGATATTTTTTCCCCAAGTTGGGTTACTTTTGCCCATGACTGTAATTGGTGAGTGAACCCTCCTTTTCTTTGTCTTAACCCACAAGCTTCTAGTTGTTTTTTGTCCTCCCCATCCCACAATGAGGGGGGAGGATGCTGAGTGAGTGGTCGTGTGGTTCTTTGTTGTCAGCTGAGCACCCATGTGGTTCTTTCTTGTCAGTTAGGCATAAACCACAACACTCATTTACTACATAGTCTATATTTCAGACTGGCAAGTGACTCTTGCTCCCAAATGGGATCAAACTTAAAAAAAACCCCGAAAATTAAACCAAATCAACACAGCAGCAGCAGCCTGATGGGACTATATATCCCGTACATCATTGCTTACCACCGATAGTTGTAGAACACTTGTTAGTAGATTTAATAGAAATATAGAATTAAGCTTAATAGAAATTTACTGAAGTGATTAATTTGCTGTACTAAGTTAGCTGAATGGGTTACTTTTAAAGCAATATGCTTTGTGAAACTGTCAGTTATGCCAAACACCCTGCAGGTTGTGACAACATCAAGTCTTCTACGACCTGTCATGCCAACAGACAACATTCCATCATATGGTCATGTGGATTCTGGACCCACCTGGGCAATCTCCAGGCCTTTTACCTGTAAATAGATAACAAAACAGTTGGAAATTGGTTGAGACCAGACAAAGGACTAAAATCAACAAAGACCCCCACAGGAGACCCTCTAGCACACATAATTATGAAGCAAATATTATAACTAGTTCCAGGAAATAAAATTACTATGTAAAAGAATTCTGGGAACTCATTGGCGTAAAACTGAATGTGCATGGTTTTTTGTGTATATTAGTTGGGGTGTTTTGCTAATTCATTGGAGCACTTACGGTGGAGAATCCCCAGTGCTGTCCCAGTGCCATCAATAAAGAATACCTGCTTAACAGTGACTTGTTTGCTGTTGAGTTCAGTTTCTTTGTTTCACCGCTCTCCAAACACACCATAGGAAGCAAGAATGATCCCCAACTTTCTCTATCAATTTCACTTAGTAGAGCTTTTTATATTCCTTAGTAAGTCAAGAGAACTGAAAAAGCTAAGTATCAAAGCTATGATAGCAAGTAAATCTCTACTGAAGTACTTTTGTTTGTATGTATTTATTTCCGACTAATCTACATGATGTGATACCTCCTGTAAACATGTCGTTGCACTACTGTTACTGACAAATGAAATAAACTTCTGTTTGTGTTTAGATTCAAATCCTGATGTGAAATGAGTGCAGATTTCCACAAACTCCTTTTTGACATTTCTGAGGCTTTGGTCACAGATGAACTAGCAGCTCTGAAGTTTCTCAGCCTGGGGCACATCCCCATGAGAAAGCTGGAAGCCATCCAGGAGCCCAAGGCATTCTTTGAAGCACTGCAGGAGAAAGACATGATCGAGGTGGGGAACCTGGCCTTCCTGAGGGAGCTGCTCTACCGGATCAATCGGATGGACATCCTGGTTGCCCACCTGGGCTCCAGTCGAGAGGAGATGGAGAGAGAGCTTCAGATCCCAGGCAGAGCAAAGGTGTCAGCCTACAGGTAAATACAGAAGTACTAACCATTTGCATGCAAAATGTGCAGCAGTTCTGTTGTGTACTGTCTTGTTTTCTGTCTGCTCTGTTGTCTTACGAATATCGCAATGTAATTGTATTTATTACAGCATGGCTACCTGCTATTTTAACTTTTGAATTTTGTAGTTCAAATGTGTAATTGTAGCGTTTACTTCCCATAACTTTCTTAATCAATCTTTATTCTTTATTGCCAGGCAACTGCTATATGTAATTGCAGAAGACTTGACTCCAGAAGATGTCAAGAGTGTAAAGTTCCTGCTCCAAAAAAAATTACCAAAGGACAAGCTCCAGGATAATGTTGTATGCAAAGTGATCTTGTTAACTTTCTTGCAAGGCTAGTTCAGAGTCTGCTAGTTCTTGTAAGAAGGGAGGAAAAAGAAAGCAGTTTGCTCTCACTAGAATCTGTTATTGGAAGAATTGTGATGTTAGCTGATGGCTGCTGTGTGAAATAATAGACCCTTTTTTTCCTCACTGTATCTTTTCTCTGCCCTTTTTTTGCTCCCCTGTTCCTATTTTCCCTCTACCACCTGTCTCCCTAATCTTTTCCTCTCGCAATATCCATTGTGCTCTTCATCATACTCTTTTTCTGTAATAGAAAATGTAAAACAGCACAGCTAAATGACTTAACAGCACTGAACACAGACGCACAACAGGATGCCATGTTGTTATCCACATCAGTGCTTTGAACTGCTGAAACAAAGCAGGATGACCTAGCCATAGGCAATTTCTAATGGTCCTTTCTTAACCTTACTGATGTATTTCTTCAGTTGCATTGCATCTTGACCCTTTTTTTAATGAGGTTTGGAGGAAGAAGAAATTGGTCTTTAGCTGTCAGTCTCTGGGATTGACAATGTTGTCTTCTGCTTTGTCCTGAAGTGCCTGATACTGCAGTTATTAAAGGTCACTGTATGACTTGGAGTTGTGTTTTTGTTTTACCAGTCGATGCTGAAGGTCTTACTAGAAATGGAAAGAAAAGAGTTCATCAAAGAAGATGACCTGGCAATGCTGAAAGATATATTAAAGAGAATTAGACCTGACTTAAATAAAAGGATTGATACCTATGAAGAAAAAAAGAAAGGTAAATTATTTAATCCACTGTTTGAGAATAGAGCTGGGTTTTTTTTGTGATTTTTATGGCTCCATCCTTAGCAGCTTAGGAGTCAGAGACAGGGGAGAGACATTACAGTATCCTAGGGTAGGCAGAGCGGACCTTGGTACCTGTGTTTTTTTTAAGTTTTCTGCTACCTAATTATCCCATTATACCATCTTACATCTCTCCTTGAACTATGTTGTGTGCTTTGTAAATGGTCTGCTTCTCCCTCTACTTTGCCTTAAATTTTTTCTCCTTAGGAAACAGTGCAGTGCAGGTTTTGGACCAGGATAGCTTTTCAGTCACTGAAAGAGACTGGAGGTGACAGTTGCCCTGGGGAACCTTGTATTGGGAGATTGTCTGCATTATTTTCTGTTAGCCAGGCTGTTTGCCCTGAAGGACATATCCCTGGAGACTGGGTACTTGGTGAAAGTATAACCATTAGCATTCTGTACTAGATGTGAAATTTCAAGGACTACAGTATATCTGGGCTGTTGCAGCTGAGGTGGTGACTTGTGACACCACAGCTGGGCCTATTGAGAAACACGATGTGTCAACCAACAACCACTAAGACCTATTGAATTTTTCCCCAGAACTTCCTTTTGGATGACTCAGGACATGTGTTTCCTCAGACACATCTATACAGCCCATGCAGTTCCCTGCAGAGATACCAACTAGTTTCCCCAGTATGTCTTTGTGCTGCTGACCTGTGTTTCTGCCTCTAAAAAAGCAAAATAATATTTCCAAGGATGGCTAGTGTAAGCAAGCCCTATGTCATGGGAATGGCTTTCTAGTAGTATTGCTATTATTTTGTCCCCCTTGGTGAGTAGAAAAAGAGGATGTCTTATTGATCTTGTTGCCCTGACAATTCAGTTCTATTTAAGTACATCTGTGTAATTTGTAGAAAGGATGCTGTGATTTATTTCCTTGGACAGAGTCATGGGTTTGATTTCTTCACTTATTTCAGGCAGTTGTATTCAAAGTAGTGTTTTGGTTGCTTTGAGGAGATCTTCCATTATGCTGGTATTCTGCATCATTGGTGTGTCCACCCAAACAGTAAAGTGCTCTGGAGAATAGATAATGGCCTTGGAAGGAAGTTAACTAGTTGTAGTGTATCACTGTACAAAAATGGGTCTCCTCTTTCACTTGTGTATCCCATAGTGGAGATGCTAGTGAATGCCTGGGGTGACTACTCACATTCAGCCTTTTATTATCTGCATCTTGCTACCAGTAAAAGAGCAGAGAAGAAATGTAGCAAAGCTCTGCAGAGCTTCAATAACCAGCAATCTGTGAAACTGGAACCCTGCTTGGCCCAGCTCTACAAAATGATGGTGTCTCAGTGATGTGGAAACCACCCTCCACCTCATTCCTTGTACTGTTTTTTTCACTGTTGCACAGTGGAAGAGCTGTCTTTTTAGTCCTACAATGTTATGTTTATCTTCTCCCTCTTAGAAAATTATTCTAAGGAAAAACTCCACTATCCAGTGTCTATGCCTCCAGGAGTACAAGAAGCAGAGGGGGAGACACCACACCTGGTAAGAAATACTTCAAGGTTACCTTTAAAGTGTTTATTCAACTCCTGGGAGTGGGGAGCATAAACTTTTAAGACTAAGCCATGTGGAAGAGCTGAAAGGGAGGGGTTCTGGCTTTATATGTAGGCCTTGGAACAATTCCTATTTTCAAAACAAGACCAAGCCTTGTTCCTTTGTGAGGACCTGCTGTCAGCAACCTTTTAGGCAAGAAATGAAGAAGCTGTTGTGTGAAGAAAACCAATCTTAAAGATAAGGAAGACTGAGGCATTAGGGTCCTGTCCAGGATACTCCTGGACCAGATGGGCAGGAAACAACAGAATCTGCTACCTCACTAGAAACCCACAAGGACTCTTGGAGGGAATTATACGGTGCATTAACTTTTCCTCTGCACATGCAAATCTGTGTTTCTGGATACTCATTTTCTCCAATGCCAAAATCACATCCTAACCACAGAGAGAGAGGAGGAGGGACTCAGGGAGACAAATCAGATTCCTCTCCCCTGTAGCAAGCTTGTATTCTTGGGCTTTTCCTTTCTTGTATCTTGGCTCTCATGATCTTTTTGCACCTGGACATGAAAGACCAACAGTCTGTGTATAGCATATTTCTCTTTTGGATACTTGGCACTGCTTTCTTACCTGTTTTCTTTGTTTCTACAGCGTATGGAACCATATAAGATGAAAAATAACCCCCATGGTTACTGTGTGATTCTTAACAACTACATTTTTAAAAATCCATGTGAAACCAGAGAAGGAACATTGAAAGATGGAGGTAAGTATTTTTAAAAACAAATTACTGGTTTGTTTTTTTTCTCTGATAATTCTCTGAAATAATTATCTAGTCTTCTGGGAAGAAGAATCATGTCCACTGAGCTGCTTTGCCTCCAGAGTAACTGGAATTATAGTCACTGTAAAAATTGGAAACATGCTACTTCCAACAGTTTAGCTGGTGGCTTAAAGAAGGAGCTTCTTTCTATTCTAGGCAAAAAGCACTGTCTTTGGTCATAGGTACCAAATAGTGAAGGAGGGATTACTATTCCACCTCTTCACTTTTTAATTGTTTTTAATTCTTAGCTATCGTGGAGTAATATTTTGAAGTCCTTAAATTCTATTTACTGCTCAAATAAATAATAAAATCATAGAATGGTTTGGGTTGGAAGGGATCTTAAAGATCATCTAGTTCCAAACACCCTGCATGGGCAGGGACACCTCCTACTGACCAGGTTGCTCAAAGTCCTATCCAATCTGGCCTTGAACACTTCCAGGGATGGGGTATCCACAACTTCCCTGGCAACCTGTTCCAGTGTCTCACTGCCCTCAAGGTAAATATTTTCTTCCTAATGCTACTGCTTTATAATTTCCTTTATAACCTTAAAACCTGTCTTCCTGCAAGAGTCACTGTTAAGGTAAGCAGGTGTCCTAGTTTGAGCCAGGGTGAAGCCAATTTTCTTTTTACTGATTTTGTCATTAGTTTAATTGCCAATCCTGAGTTAAACTGTGACAGCAAGAGTTCATCTTACAGTAAAATCCGTTTCACAAAAGCAGACATTGGTGATATTTTAACTGCCACCCAACCTGTTTACATGCTGCTTGCTTCCCAGCAACTTTCTCACAACCCTCTCAACCATTAGTCAACATTTGCTGAGGAGTCTGCATTGCATTTGTTAGCAGGTTACCCTGCTGCATTGATCATTCCCACAGAATGAGGGACCTACTTCATCTAAGAGTGGCAGAATTTGCCATTCTAAAGAGTATATCTAATTTGCTAAGTGTTGTTCTTAAGCACCTGAGATTACTATGCGATGCACAGTTAAAGCTTGCTTTAACACAGTAAGCTTCACTAATTTGTACTGATTATTCTTTTTGTTTTAGACAGTGTGATGCTTAAACCAATTGTGTTTAAAAGAATAAAGTTAAGTATTTGGGGTTTTCTAATTAGATTTTGCTGGCTAACAGTCAGTCAGGTAAGTTTATTGCTGGGATCTGAACACTTCTGCTAACATTGGTTCTGCCACACAGACACTGAAGTTGCAGCATTTCAGTCCTCGTCACTGGTTATGTTTAACAAGTGCCTTCTGACTTTTTTTCCCAGAGGCCGTCAAGAGGGTCTTTAAATGGCTTCAGTTTGAGACAGTCGAGCACATGGATCTAGAAGCAAAGCAAATGTATGCAAAAGTTAAAGAATACAGCAAAAAAGATCATAGTAACATGGACTGCTTTGTTTGCTTCATTTTTTTCCCATGGCAAAAAAGACAAAATAAAAGGCGTTGATGGTGAGTTTGTAAATATTAAAGACTTACTTTCCTGCTTCAGTGGATCTAATTGCCCTTCTCTTGCTGGCAAACCCAAGCTGTTTTTCATCCAGGCTTGCCAAGGCTCTGCAGGTCATCCAGCTGTCACAGTAGAAGACGACTTTTCTGGCCATCTTGAGACGGATGCTATCCCTCTGATTTCCATTCCTGATCAGGCTGATATTCTGGTTGGCATGGCTACAGTGGAGGACTATGAGTGCTACCGCTGTAAAAAGACTGGCAGTATTTACGTTCAGTGCCTCTGTGACAAGATGGAGTTGCTTTGCCCACTGTAAGTACTCGTTTTAATCCACGTAAAAGGTATTGTAGTCATACATACTTAAACATGCTATCCTGAAACAACAGTGTTTGGCATTTGTGCTATAGGATGCTTTTCACCTGCAGGACAGTGCAGAACAGCAGTTATTCTGGAATTGGGCATTGTTATTTTTCTACAGATAAACCAAAGACTTCTCCTACTTTGCCTTTGATGTAAGCAGGGTTGTAGTGCTGGAACTATACATAAAACAAGTGTGTGTATGTTTTTTTAACATTTTTTGATAGACAATTTTTTTTTCCAGTGACACTTGATGAGAGGTGAATTTGTTGAGTGATTACACAGACAAAAAAAAATCAGTGTTCTTTAGTCATAATTTTCATTGTTGCCTCCCTCCCATCTCCATCATAAACCTGATTTTCACACGTAGGTTTGGTTCTGTTTCATATTGGTGCACTCTTCTGAGTATAACTGAACTAGGAGACTGTGTTTGCTGGCAAAATTATGCTAAAGGAAGGTGGCTTTTATTCCCCCAAACACACTGAATTATGTGGTTACACAATGGAGTGTGTAATGTCAGTGACAGGCAGGGTGAGGGGAAGATACTAGCCTTCCCTGAGATGCCACTTTGTTGGAGCAAGCATAGAGCAGCTGCTTGGCCTAGCTGCAAGTACCATGTATTTCAGTGTAACTTTTCTTTATTTTTGTTCAAGCCACAAGGATCTCATAACCATCCTGACAGAAGTGAACAAGGAAGTGGGAGAAAGAGTATTAGATGGATGGAAGCAGATGCCAAAGATAACATCAACCCTACGGAAGCAATTCATCTTCCAAATTCCACAATGTCAGTCAACTGAAAAGTAGAAAACCAGTAATACACTAAATTAGGAATCACAATAGGAATGGGCTTCCACAGGGATGAGAGTTTGCAAGAGAAATTATCTGGATCTGTGTAATTAGCCCCATCCTTCAAGGGGCTATGGGACCTAAATTTTCCAGTTCCCATGTTTAATTAGTCTACTGGCTCCTGAATCTGGTAAGGCTGCAGAGGACTACAAATGTGGCTTTCTGACCTGCAGGAGCAGTGGAGTCTGTTGAGTCTGGGTTTCAAGTGAGGAAGCACTTGCAAGTAGTATGATTTTTAAGAGTTACTGGAAATGCAGTGGAAGTCACATTTCTGTCCAAGTTGTTCTAAGTCCATGAAATCTGAAGAAAGAACAGATAGACTGAGAATGCTAGATCCCTTTGCAGGGAGTGCATGTAAGATTGTAACTGATACACCTAGAGGTGAATCATTGGCTGTCTCTGTCTGGAAGCTGCATAATTTTTCATGGAAAATAACAACCCTGTTCAGAAGGATGAAAAAAACATTATTATGGTAATACGAGGTTGGTTCTTTTCCTCCAAATATTTGGTTTGCTTTATGTTATTATTTTACTTGGGTCAACAGCACTGCTGTTTAGGTTTTTTAATAGTAAGGGTTCTAATTGTGTTTTTTTCTCAGAGCTCACAGGAAACAATCTGTGAAAGCAACTGACTGTAGATCCTGTGGACTCCTGTTTCTGTTGTAATAAATGCTCTTGGTTTTTACGTTGCTTTTGTTTGTGGTGTTTTTCTCTTTCAGGTAAGTTGACTGAGGGAAAGTCAGCATGCCAAACATGTCAGCAGAAGATATTTCCCCCTCATTGCAGTATTTGATGGCAGCTAACCCCTTGGGGTTAGCATACTGATATCCCTTCAATAGCAGCTGGAGAGATGGTAGGAAAGAATAAGTTTAAGTTCAGGATTTTCAAGATAATGTCATCTCATGTCAGTGAGGCTGTTCTTACATCCTCAGCAATGTGTGGGTGGTGTGTGGGAGCCACATGGGATTCTAATGGCCACATTCCTTTTGAGTTTATAACATGATAAAGGATTGATTTGAGACACTTGAACTTCTGCTTTCTTTAGTTTGTATTTTTAAAAATCCTATGTGTAGCCATAAAGCAGGGCTTCTTTATTAAATCTTGCTTGTGTTCTTGAAGCAAAACTTTTTGTTTTTATAATTCCACACAATGAACTGGCAGGTGCATTTTGCTCTCCTTACCCTTTTTCACCTTCCAAGTAAAAGGGAGAATGCCTATTTTTAGAATCCTAGTTCTGTTCACACAGGTTTAATAAATAATAAATACATGTTACAAGCACTATGTGAATGTGAATGCTGTTTCTGGCAAAGTTGCCAGAAGGTGTTAGGATCTATGACACAGTTCTGTGGCTGACATTTGGCTAACCATTTAGGAAATGTGACAAAAATTCTTTACATTTTTAGAATGTTTTCATAAACGAGACCTTGATATTAAGTTAGTAATTAGATTTGTGAATGTTGTTTTATGATAAGGAAATTGAGCTTAAATTAAGCTTAAATTAAATAACTGCTTCCTCAGGGAGAAACTTGCTGGAAGGTGGCAGCAGCTCTAGTAGTGAAATTGTGAATATGCAGTGTTTCTGTTTTCTTGTATTTATCTGTGTCAGAGTTCAATACTCCCAGACCAAGTTCTTTCAGATAGTCCACACGAGGAGGAACTGGAGATTAAATTTACTTATGTGGTATATTTGGTGCTACATGGGATTTTGGTTTAGTGGAGTAATACAGAAACATACTGAAATCACAACACAAGCATAGTTTTAGCAGTTGCAGCATACAGTTGAATCGCAATGCAAACATGATTCTTGTTACCTGTCTCTGTATGCTCACCATCACAACATTGGGCATCCCCTGTCCCAACGGAACATGTGGGTTGAAGCCAGCTCAATCCCATTGCTCTTTTAAAAATTTGGATGTTTTATCAGGTGTCCAGCGTTTATACTTTTATGTTGGGCTGAGCCATGTATTCATATGCCTCATGCTGGTCTAAGGAAGTCGTAATTCTTTCTTGATTGTCTTGGGGAATCTGATGATTGCTGGGGCTGGTTCTGGTTCCGAGGCTGGTGCCTCTTAGGGTATGGGGCTGAACACCTGCGCTGAGGGTGCGGTATTGCCTGCTAACAGTCCCAACAGGCTCGCCGAGAGGAAGGCGAGCCAGTGGGCTATGAGCTTCTTTCTCTTAGTATAAAAATGGCTATAAATTGAGGGTGCCTTTAAACTAGGGAGAGGTGATTGCCGGAAAAGTCAGGGCAGGGGAAGCCTGTAGAGCTGCCCTGATAGGGTCTGCTTTCTCAAGCATGGTCAGTGTTTTGTAACTGCGAACGGAGGGAGCCGAAAATGCCTCGGTGATAAGTCCTCTCTGGCGGATGCGCGGTTTTTAGGTTAAATTGTGTGGGGAGGGTTTGGTCTGCTTGTGTGCAGTTAGACATCCGGGAGGAACTACAGCTCCCAGGGGCCCGGGCGCCGCCTTCCTCGTTCCGGCCCGCCTTCCTCGTTCCGGCCCGCCTTCCTCGTTCCGGCCCGCCTTCCTCGTTCCGGCCCGCCTTCCTCGTTCCGGCCCGCCTTCCTCGTTCCGGCCCGCCTTCCTCGTTCCGGCCCGCCTTCCTCGTTCCGGCCCGCCTTCCTCGTTCCGGCCCGCCTTCCTCGGCGCGGAGGCGGGCGGCGAAGTGGCCTGTGCCGGGGTCCGGGGCTGGTACTGCAGTGGGGCCATGGAGCTGCCCAGGCCGCAGCTGCTGGTGGTCAGCGAGGAGCTGGACGAGAGCGAGCTGGCGGCTCTGAAGTTCCTCAGCCTGGAGCATGTCCCCATGAGGAAGCTGGAAGCCATCCAGAAGGCACAGGACTTCTTCGAGGTTCTACAAGAGAAAGGTATGATCGAGGCAGGGAACCTGGCCTTCGTGAAGGAGCTGCTCTACCGGATCAATCGGATGGACCTTCTGGAAGCCCAGCTGGGCTCCAGCCGAGAGGAGATGGAGAAGGAGCTCCAAGTTCCAGGCAGGGCACGGGTGTCAGCCTACAGGTGAATGACGGGCGGCAGGGGGTTGGGGCCGGGAGGGGTCCCCCCTTCTCCTGAGGTCGGGTCAAGCTTTTATTTACGGTTTGAACACCAGGGTAAGGATTGGAAGCACACAGGCGTCTTGCAAGAGAAGGCAGGTACAAGCCCTATGGAAAGTTGAAATTTCTACCCAGTAAAAGGGAGAAAACTAAAGCCGCATCTTTCTAAAACAATTAACAGCCGGGGTGCTGCTTGGTGCGGTAAGTGACTGGGTGGGAGTCTTAGTTCTCGACTTCAGGAAGTTTCAACATGGTTTGTATTTTAGGAAAACTGAGACCTTTTTAATTGCAGATGAAAATGGTTTGATTTCCAACTGTCGTGGAACTGACGTTCCTCCAGTTAAAAAAGAAATAAGGGGGATATGTGTCTGGGGGGAGGGGGCGAAGGGGGCAGTTCAACAGTACCGTGTTAAATGGTGCTACAGGACATGCTTGGGAACACGATGGAATGGTGCCCTTTCCTTCTCTTCCTAGATACCTGCTCTTTCAGCTGTCAGAAGACATCACCAAAGATGAGCTGAAATCTTTCAAATTTCTTTTGGGGACAGAATTACTAAAATGCAAGCTCAAGCCTAAGACTGTAAGAATTTCTTTAATATTTTTCTTTTTTTAAATTATTTTTAAAAATGTTTATTCTAATCCATAGTGGCATTCAGTTTGCTCTGAGGGTAGTGAGTGTCGCTCCTCTTGTGGTGAAAGCATCACAAGAAAAAGGATGCACCTGAAAGGCAATATAGGCTCTCTGGTGCATATGGGACTTGACTGTGTTATGTGTAGCTTTTGCAGCAGTGTCACGGTCTGGACAGTGTTGGCCAGCCCTGTGCCAGGCACAGAGGCCTTCATGTCCAAGCACCATATGGGCCCTAGGGAACTTGGTGGCTTTGGTCAGTGGAAGACCGATGAGCACATTCATTCATCTTGCCCAGCTTTTGGCTGTTTTCTAAGCCATGATCCAGCACAGAAAGTCACCCACTGTGGCTATTACTTTGTGCTTTCGTTCTGTTTATTTCCAGACTCAGAAAAGATTAATCTAAGCCACAGATTCTTACCAAGGCTGAGGCCAAAGAGCATAGTGTTTACAAATAGCCTTGCAGGAGATCCAGTCGCTTTTACACTATTAGCCTGTAGTTCTGACTGCTGAGTATTTTATGTCTAGAAACGTAGCATTTTCCCTCTTTTCTTAGAGGAGAGACTGTGACCATCTAATGATGCTGTTGTAATAAATCCTTGGGGTGACCACTGTGCTTTGCCACTCACTGGCAAGAGCTCCTGTCCCTTGGATCCCCTTTTGCTTCAGAGCAACCTCTACACCATAATTCTATGGCTGTACTCATTTTTGCTATTATTCAAGATGGTCACTACAGTGATTCTTGTGTTCCACGTAAGTGCACAAGATAGCCATTGAAAGTCAAATGAATGAAAGCAGTCATTAAAAATGACATAAAATATTCCTGTATGATCACCATTAGATCTCCTGGATTATCTCTTATTAGATCTTGGCATCTCTGGGCTGCAGAAGGGAAATGAGTATGTTTTGAGATGTTTGTACTTACAGTACTTGTACAGTACAGTACAGTATAGGTTTAATTGGCTCAGCTGAGGTCTGAACTGAGCTACCAGTCAGTTGGACGGACTCTGGGTTGCGTGTGCTGTCAGTAGATGAAGGCTTAGGTGCACTTCCTTCCAGTAGCAGCATGGATGTGCCCTAAGAGCAAACTACCTTTCTGATTACTCAGACGATGCTCGACGTTTTCATTGATATGGAGAAGAAGGGGATTTTGGGAGAAGGCAACCTAAATATCCTGAAGCGTCTCTGTGCAGAAATTAACTTCAGCCTGTTGAAGAGAATTGAAGAGTATGAATTAAACCTATTTGGTAAAACAAAACAAAACAAAAAGGCCTTTTTCCTATAGTTATTCTTGAAGTGACACATAGGTATTATACAGGACTAATAATTAATGCTTTTCAGGTGAGGAAGGGATACTTATCACAGAGGAACAGAGCGGCAGTACAGGAGGCCCTGAAGGTAATTGAAACTCTCAAAAAACTAGTGTTAGATTTTTTTGCTCTTCTTCAGTGTTTGGACTCTGTACACCACTTGCATTTCACTTCTTCATATAGGTACCTCTCTAAAAAATGATCAGGTATCCAGTTACTTATTAACTGATCACAGTACATTTTACCTCCTTTTAACTGGTTACTTGGTGGTTTATAGCTAACAGGAACATGCATTCAACTACAATTTAGGGTTTTTCAGAGAACAGTTTTACCCTGGGAGGTACTTGTGGAGATGGAAAATAGAACAGAGCTTCTCTGTTTTCTCTAGTGCTGCATTCTATACTTAAACTTTTTTGTTCTGTATTCAGCCCATGCCAGATGGCTGGCATCATCTGTGTCACCTGACTCTCCTGGCAGTTGGAATGCATCTTCCCAGGTAAGTTAGTTTGCTTCTTGGAAACATAATCATTTTTTCTTAGTGATCATTGCTCCATGAGGTGAACAGTTATTATAAGCCCAACTGTTAAAAGCTCTATCTAGAAGAAGAGAAATGCAGCACTCTTTAACATCCTTTATTCTGAACCTAAGTCACAGGCAGCAGCTGCTGCAATGTTAAAACTCCAGAAACATTTTGCAAGGGTAGCAAAATAGGCCAAGTTTATTAGACCAGGAAATACGCAGTTGGCAGACTGCTGGGCATGGAGAAGTGGGTGAATGCAGCATCCCGTATGGGCTGAGCATGATGATGTGGGGGTGGGGGTGTGTGGGGGGGTGCTGTCATACTGTGCACAGGCTCCCAGAGGCAGTGGGGGCAGTGCATTGCCAGGTCCTGGGAGCAAAGCTGTGTAGCCATTGCTGCCTAGAGAGAAAGCCAAATGGCTCTTCACCCTGCTGCACCACTAGCAGGGCTGATGAGAAGCACCTGGAGGAGAGTGTGGGAGTTTCACCAATGGTCTGTCTTTTCAACAGCTTGAAGCATACAAAATGACTAGCCAGCCCCGTGGAGTGTGCTTGATCCTGAATAATCACAATTTTGCCAAAGCCAGGAAAACAGTGCTGGAACTCAGAAACATGAAGGATCGGAATGGGACAGATGTGGATGCAGGTACAGTGAACATTAAATATGAGTTTGGCCTTCCCTGATTGAATTGAACTCCACTTAATTTAAGAGTCCAAGTGCACAGTTTCTCTTCCTCTGACACAGGTACTACCCAAATGGGTAGTGCCCTTTCCTCTTGGGTAAAGCAACTGCACTGTTTAACACCTTTTGAGAGAATTAAGGGACTAGCTGTAAAGTGGGTGGGGGAAAGAGATACAGCTTTCTTCATGGTTCTGCACGTTTTCCAGACAGAGACAATGCTAAACAGCAAGCGTGCAAGGACACCTTTTAATGAGAGTTAAGGGAACTTGGTAGAGCTGTGATTATTTATGAGACTACTAGATTATTTTCAGAGCAGGAATGTAATTACCTGGATAATAGTGTAGCAAGATTTAAAAAGAAGATAATTTATCTCTAGAAATGCAATTTGCAATTGCAGAGTCAAACCTTCATATAATGAAAAACCTCTCATTCTCCTCCTGTTTACCTTCCAGAGGCTCTAAGAAGAGTCTTCAGCAAGCTTCATTTTGAAATAGCAGAATATAGAGACCTTACTGCAGAGCAAATCCGTGAGACTGTGAACATCTACCGGTGCAAAGACCACAAGGACAAAGACTGTTTTGTTTGCTGTATCCTGTCTCATGGGAAAAAAGGCATTATATATGGTGTTGATGGGCAGGAAGTACCTATCCAGGAACTGACCACTTCTTTCACTGGACAGAATTGCCACTCACTTGCTGGAAAACCAAAAGTCTTTTTTGTTCAGGCCTGCCAAGGTGATGCTTGCCAGAAAGGTGTGATCATTGAAACAGATTCTGGAGATCAAGATTCTTCTGTAGAAACAGACGCAAGATTTCAGCTTGACTGCATCCCTGCAGAGGCAGACTTCCTCTTGGGCATGGCTACCTTGCAAGATCATGTGTCCTACAGAAGCCCAAGGGAGGGGACCTGGTACATACAGGCATTGTGTAAGCACTTGGAGTACAGCTGTCCTCGGTAATTATGTTTCTATTGTCCTTCTGAATGACAGGAGTTTGATTTGGATGCAGAGGTAGATGATATCCAGTAGGAGTGCTTGTTCAGAGTGAAAACAGTGATGAGGGACAGAGCAACACCATGCAGATAGTTCATAGCAGTTTATCTAACTGCTTTGAAGCTTGTTCATAACAGGAGCCACTGGTATAGATCAAGATAGATGAGAATGTGGTAATTTTTCTGATGTTAACTGTCCCTCTAATACAAAATGTACTTGTATTGTTGCAGTGGAGAAGATATTCTTACCATCCTGACAGCAGTGAATCAAGAGGTGAGCAGAAAGAATTGCAATTCAAATGAAAAGAAGCAGATGCCACAGCCCAGTTTCACACTGAGGAAAAAGCTCATCTTTCCAGTAAACTAAATGGAAGGGAACTGTATGGCAGTGGGAGCTGCAGTAGCCTGAAATAGCTGGTATCAGCTAAGACTTTAGTATAAAATAACAAGACTTCCATTATCTGCTCTTACCCCAAGAACAAACGTTTTTTATTGAAAATACAGCTGAGGAGCAGAAGCCTTAAGAAATATGTGTTAATATATATGACATTTTATACTTGAGAGCATCTCTGGGCTGACCTGTGATTTGTGGTTTGCTAGCTAAAATTTGTTCCTTGTCCTGTCAGCTGTACCACATTGCTATTGATCTTTCCAATGCAAACTTTAAAAGACAGCTGTTATGAAGATGTGTGTATTTTATGCCTAACTTTTGCAAAATAAAGGGGAGGGGGCACTGCAAATTTTGTAGGATATAATCAGCTTTCATCAGTGTGTTTTGTTACTTCTCCCCACTTAAAACCATTCATTTTTAGTGTCTTGGTACACCTCAGGTAAGAGTCAGACTAGTCCTCTAGAATCTTCAGCAGGATGTAGCTGTGACCTGCATTTCAGAGTATCCTTTACATAATCAGCTGCTTCATGAAGACACCCAGTGATCCTGTGTTCATTGATTGAGTCTCAGTTCTAAGCATAGCAAAATCAGTCACTAGGTAAGTACCCAGCTCCTTAAAAACATTTTTATAGTCTCCTGTGATTAGTATGTTCACAGAACAGGAGTTTTACAAGCTCTGAGTAGAAGTTTAAGTTTTGTTTTGAATGAGATCTTCGTTCTGTTACACCCTTGTTACAGCTTTCAGCATTAGTAATGGTATCAAGGTAGGTGACTAATTAGCTAAACAGATAGATCTTCACTGGAATGATTTTAAGAGCCTTAGTCCCTGTACTTCTGTGCTGAATACTTCTTCCTCTTTGGTACTTGTTTTTGTCTGCAAAGATACAGGCAGAGTGGTTATAGAGTTATTGAGTTATTGAGAACAATTAGAACCTTAACAAGTGGCAGATGCAGCAAGTAGTTACAAAACCAGGCACATCTGTCCTTCCAAAGTCTAGGAGTAATTTTCCAAGGTAGTTTTTGATGCCTCTTTAGTTTAGGGATTTATCATGAAACCATCAGAGTTGTCCCAAAGAAGGACAGCTCATATACAGAATTTTGTCTATTGCTTGAACATGGCCAGAAATGTGGAATCAAAGTGAAAGAAACTTATTTTTATTTTCCTTAAATACTGAATAGAAACTATAAGCAAACAAGCATGTTACTCCATGGGCAAAATAATTAATGCAACCTGTTTTACTTGGTATTTTCTTCCTAGATTCCCTCTCTCCACACATATTGCTCAGCACTTTACCTCTTATAAGTCACCTGTGTTCTTCAGCAACTTGCAGTTCTTTGCATACATCCTGGGCCTGTTACACTGTGGCTCCAGCTGGGGATCAGGCAGAGCAGAAGTACTGAATTTTATCAGTTCCCTTTCCCTTGGAAGGGTAGCAGAGATTCTCAGTCAGAGGTGTCTCACTGACAGCATGCTCACATTGACAACATTTTCCTTAGGAATCAAAAGGAATCAAATAATACATTTACTGTGCAATCAGACTGCAGCTTGTACTGCACATCTGCCACTTGTAGCTGCTTGGGTATAAACACAACAGCAAACAGCTCAGCACAACCTGATCAAGCTTTTAAATCCATTTCTTAGCTTTTACAGCCACCACTTGTGCAAATACCAACTCTCTAAGCTTGTGTACAGTACAACAATCAGTAAATTTTAGCCAAAAAGGTGCCTAATTTTAGGTTTATTATAGAGCACTGTAGTAGAGCAGATGACATCTGGAACAAACCACACATGAGGACCAATATACTGAAAAATGGCATGTTATACATGTTTATTATCAAATTTACATTCCACTATGAAACAAGTGCAAAAAGCAGATGTAAAAAAATAACCATGAAGTTCCTAGACTGTTCAGTGTGTGTAATCCCTTCATGTAACAGCCAAAGGAGGACCAAACCCAATATTTTCCTTTCCTCTCTGATACTGCTTGATGCCAGTAGACTTAACTTCGACTACAGCTGTTTTGAGCATACAGGTATCACAAGGGTATATCAAAAACAGTGAAACTAGAAAGCTATAAATGTGTGCTTTCATAAGAGCATGGTTAAGGCCTGTCTTTCTACCTTCTGTCTTTGTATCAAACCTGCAAGATAGCAGAACCTTTCTGAAATGCAGTTCTCCACTTCCAGCCCCTGCTCAACCAAATCACAGTTGTGTAGGATCAGCTATCATAATAATGCAAGTTTGTCTCCTCTCATGGCAGACAACAGAAGCCAATCAGTTCCTAGAATGTTATTAAAAAAATTTTATCTTCTGGGTTTTGGCACAAAACCAGAAAACTCAGTAAAAGTGCCAGTTTTCCCAGTCACTGCAAGTTGGGTGTATATATACAAAATGCAAGTGACCCTCCAAAAGTATTTATGTGGCAGAATTTCAGCACCACTGCATCACCAAGCAGATAAACACACAAACACAACAGCTTACTGATTCTTCCATTTTTTTTCTTGCCTTGTGTGAAGTATCTGATGATACACCATCCTACAGAAAACAATGCTCTGGACATATCCATAGTATTGTTTGAACTGAACTAGTTTATATTGTTTGGCTATGGAATATGGAAGTATCCCAAAGATAAACATGCATTTCATTAATGTGCTTTTAGATTAATTTTAACTGAAACCTGATCTGCCAAAGGCATTCAAATTTAGGTGATTTGCTGCTTCTGCCAGTGACACACAGAATGATCCAATGGCTGGAGCTGTCTAATGAAGCTAGTTAGAAACACAGTAGTACCTTGAAAAATTTATCTGTAACTTGCATGTATTCCTAGAATAAACACATAAAATTGACATACTGCTGACATAATACACTCTTCTCTGTTGATACCAAACTGTCTAATCTTAATTAACTCATTCCTGTTGTTTCCCAAGAAGTTTCAACTACACAGCAGACACACCTGTCTTAGTTCACCAGGGAGTAAAATTACTCACCCCACTCCTTTTACCTTACATAGCTAGGGATGACCCCATGCACAGCTAACTACGTACAAACATAAATACTTACATGAAGAAATAAAGTATTTTTAATTAAAAAAAATTAACCCGTATATAGTATTTTAAATAAAATTCACTTTTTATAAGTGTAAGATTTTGCTTAGAGAGCAAAAGGCAATTCAGGGGTTCCTGAATATTTCTGTGCGCTGCTGACAGACAAGTCCCTGTGCAAGTTTGAAGTGATTACTCCTTTTGCTTTTACAAAAAGACTGCTACATCAAAGAGTTATCACAAGATCTATAGAACTGGGAAAGCAGAAAGGCCACATTACACATTTCCTATAAACAAGGCTAAGCAGCTTTCTTTTCCTGTCCTATTCCACTCAACCCTGCAGCAACAAGGGTGCTGGTGATGGTGGCTGTGCCTTACAGCATATGTAAATCAGTGTGATTATGCTGATGCTTCACACCAGCACCCAGGTAGATATCAGCTATGTCCCACATACACTGCAACCAGCAACGTAAACTTTGACTGTGTTATCTAACTGTATGGAAAACAAAACTTTAAAATATTTTTTAAATGTTGATAGGTACAGTGAAAAATGAAAGATTAAGAACCTGTTTCCATTCAGGTCATTAGTGAATACCCATTCCTTTGAGGAATTTCAGGCAAACTTTTTTTCTTCCTTAAGTTACAGTTTAAATCTATTGTAGATTATTCAGTTTGACTAAAATCTTGGACAGGAAGGAAACCAAAAAGCAGCATGGGCAGTAATCTTCTGCTGATTACCACTCAGAACTCATATTTCTTAAAGGGACTTCTCTTTTGAGATGGGAAGACTACCTCAGCTTTGTCAAGAATCAGGTTCAGAACCACTCTCCGTCATCAAAACGCAGGAATTCCATGTAGACACACTGATGTATGTTCATTAAAATGCTACAAAGAACACTAGCCATCATCTTCCTGTTTCTAAATATAGACGGGTAAATTTTGCTCTTAATGAAATGTTTTAAACAAAATCCTGCCTAAAAGCAGAAATATGTGAATCAAAGGCATGAAGTTTACTGCAGAACTCTCAAATATACCTGAATGTCACCTGCTAAGAGGAGAGTCAGCTTACTGAGTTTCTAACACTTGTCTTGAAGTAAATGCTCTCCACTTATGTCGAATCAAGCACCTAGGTTTTAGTTCCTTTTGCCACAATGCAATATGCCTGAGATTTTTTTTTTGTATGTGCAAAAATACCCTAATTTAAGAAGACAATGCACAGCACACTTTGGTAAGATTTCTTAGCTTGGAGTTTCCACCCTAATACATACTTTCCTGATTCTCAATTCCTATTAATTGCACCTTCCTCTGTGTGCTTCAGAAGCTCTGGGAAGAAATTTACTTCTGTCAATACCTCACTAGCACAACTGCACTCTTTCAAAATACAAATTCTGACCATCAGTTTATGTGTTCATAAACAGAAGTATTGTTTTGTTACATAGAATTAAAGGTTCTCTCTCCTGCTTCTCAAAGTGGGGAGGAATTTGAAAGAGTACAGTTTCTGAAATGGAAAATACCAGAATAAAAAAAAAAATAAAATGCAAGTTTTCACATTTGCTTGCTACAGGGAAGAGTTAGACCAATAATGTTGGTCAGACTGACTGTTATTTTCATATCATAATTAAATGACAGAGCCTGACTCCTAACAACTAGTAAAATAATGTGGTCATATGGTGAAAAAAGTAGAACAGCAACTGCAAGACAGTTGTAAACACAGAGTTTAGAAGGTTAAAATACTGAGAATGTCTACAATGGTATTTTTTTTTTCCTTAAGACAGATGCTGAAGCGGGTCTCAAAACTAAGCTTTGGTTTCTTCTTTCATATATTCCGCAAAAGCCTTCCTCAAACCCAAGCAATGTTCTTTTTCTCCTTCATCCCAATGCTTATCTCTTAATGCCATCATTAACATGCACGTGCCTTCTCCAGCTCTTCCGTAACACACCTGATGATGCTCATACTGGACATTTAACCCTCATTTATTATTTACTATGCTTGAAGTCAGTAATTTCAGTCCTCCTTTACAATATCCATTTTTGATGACTGTGTGCAAACTGGAGCTCCTAATGCTCCAATCATGGCTGGAAGACTCTGGTTTCTTCTCAGTCCTGCCATTAAGTTGCTACCTGCATTTAAAAACATAGCAGAGTCCTGTCTTGGCAAGCTAACCTCTGGCCCCCTATTCTTCCTCTGGTCCTGTGTCACAGGGGGCTTAATCACCCTGGCAATACCCAGCCTCTTCAGTCTGTCCACTAGGTTCATCTTCAGCTGGCCTACATCTGGAGAGTTACGGGAGGGCTTTAGGCCATACATTTCTTGCAAGAATGTTTCTGCAGGTCGAGAAGCCAGGAAGTTTTCTGAGTGGTGCAGTTGAGGCTCAAACAGTGGAGGGGAAGGACAAGGGGAACGTGACGGAGAATTTGGTGGAGTAGAAGGAATGGAGAGAGTTCGAGGGGGCTGTACCAAAGGCAGTTTTTCTAATATGGGGCTATCATAAACCTTGGCAGAGATGCCCCGTTCTTGCAGAAGTTTAGCCAGACTGCTCATGCTGCTGAAGGTAGTAGTTGAATCTCTTCTGTTGGTGAGAAATTCTCCAATACTAAGCCTGCAAGACACAGCTGGAGTGCTCACTACTGGGTTTCCACTGCTGCTGCCAGTATTTCCAAGTGAAAATGGGGGACCCACGGAGCTGAAATAAAAATGACAGAGAGAAGATGCACACATTAGACATTTTATACCTGCTCTGCTCTGTATTTGGCTTTTAGTATACAGAAGGCTCAAGAAAAAGGAAATAGTGCTACTACTGTGACACTGTCAGCTTTAGTATATTCAGTATTATTGTTCTGCAAAATACTTAGAAGAGAGGAGGCTGACAGAGCGGTTTTAGTGTAAGTACCAATGAATTGACCTTCTGTGGTCACCTATACTGTATTTACATAGAATATCAACACAGATGTCTAGTAATAACTTAGTTTTAAAAAATTATTACACAATCAGGAAAAAAATATGGTATTAATTTTTTTTTTTAATATTAGGTATACAATACAAGGCATTTGCTATTTAAGAGTATAAATTTACTTCCTTTGAGTTACCCTAACCTGTTTTAACTCTCCCTCTAGAGAATTTAAAGTTTCCCCTTTGTAATTACAACTCTTTATATGAGTGACATCCCATGTGTTGCCTAGCTGCCTCGGTATTTTTTAAAACTGGTCCATATATCAGAAGTCAGAAAGCAACTCTTTAGTCCTATGCAGCAACATTTAGGATGATGTCAGCAGTCATCATACCTGGGAGTAACATGAGTGACATCAGATGGGTGGAGGATCCTACAAGTAGTAAAGGTAAATGTGGAATTTGTGGAAGACAGACACTTCCCTGGATTCGAGGCTGCAACATGGAGAATTCACATTCATTGAGGGTAAAATTAAAGACAAATAAGGACTAAACAAAGCAAAGTTCAAGACAACGTTGTTATCGCTGCTAATTTTTTTTAAGCAAAGAACAAAACAGCAAAGACAGCATTGCCACAAGGTCAAATACTTTCCAGTAAGAAAAAGACACTGGGGGGGAAAAAAAAAAAAAAGAAAAAAGAGGAAAAAAATTCCCACACTAACCATGCTCCTTACCAGTGAGTGGTACTGCTGCTGAAGTAACAGGTGGCAGGAAAATGGCTGCCACTGGCTTTGCTGCTGTACATTTCTTTCCTCTGGGAAGGACTGTTGCACTTGAAATGTTATACCTCCTTCACCTCCTTCCTCATCATCCTCCTCCAAGTCAGAGATGTGGTGCACAGGATCATCAGACAGAGGCGTAAACCCTTTTGTAACAACACCTGGTCTTGGGTCAAGAATTGTGCCTAGGTTGGGTCGAGCAAGCTGCTGCCAGTGGAAAAGGGTCTGAGATCCTGGTGTGACAAAAGGCAAGAGTCTCAGAGAGCCTTTACCTACCACTGATTCAGTTACAAGAACATTAAGTTACAAGATCAAAACATCCCCAGCTAGCTGGTGCCAAGACTGTGATGCACACGGCGCACTTGGATGGCAATGCCAAGAATAAGCCTAACACAGCACCGTGTAAGAAAGCCAAGTAGAAAGTAGTAATGGTGAGATAGCTGGCACATAGCTGGCACATAGCCTACAAACACTACTACAACCTCTTGCTGTGTATCAGACCTAGCTATACATAGACCAACAAAGATTCAGTTGGCAAATTAATGTAAAATCCTTTTCTGCTGATGAAAGAAGGAAGATCACCCTCTTACCTTCAATGGGTTTGACAATTTGCAATTTTTCTGGGAGAAGGACACGGAGATTACTAGAGCTGGAAGAGAGGTCAGTGAATTCTGAGTTTGTACCCAGGGAAAAACAGCTTTCTGTTGGTGTACTACAACCACCAGCCCCTTCTTTCTGCTCAGCCAGCAAATGCATTTTTCGCTCCCATTCCTCCTCAAAGAACTGCTTCTCACTCAGGTAGTTCTGACGGCGGAGGGAAAGCCTGTGCAGAGCTGTGACCAAGTCATTGTCTCCAGGGGTCCCCGGCTGGCCAGGATTATGAGTGTCTCTGTGAGAAACACCACATAATAATAGGTATTAAAACCATTAAATTAACTGTTTCTGTCTTACATGGCAGAGGTCCAGCCTGGATTTAGTTTTGAATCAGTTTATAAAGAAGGCAACAAACAAGCTGTGTTTCCTACTTCAAACTCTCAGAGTTGCTCCTCTGGGTCATCCATGTGTGGCTGTCCAACTGGTGTACGCCAGACTGGAAGGGCTTTGCTGTCATAACAGCATTTGACCGATTAGATCCAGGGATTGGCAATGGGGCAGGAAAGGAAGAGGAGCGGCCACGAGTGACATTAACAACCCTGACGGTGTCAAATACTCGTTTCTGTTGATGCCTGCAGAAAAGGCAAGCAAACAAAGTGGTTTTCAGAAGCATTTTGAAAAAGATATAATAAAGATAAAGCTCTGAACAACAGGCTTTCAAAATTCTGCAGAGACCTGTCTGAAAAGATTTAAGCCCAGAATACCAGGACTGCCTAAGACACTCAGGTTTTCAGATATACTACTCTATTAAATATCAGAGTTATCACTCATTTTGACCTAAAAGACCCAAACCTCTACTGATAACCACTTGAGAACATTCAGGAGCATGTATTTTATGGATTTAACATATATATGTTTTTAGAAGCATATATTTAATTTATTAGTTTTTGCTCAGAAGTAAGAGATCCAGGATCAGGTTTTCAGGGCTTTGAAAACTGTCATCAGTCTTTCAGCTATGACTTCATTTGCCTAGAATTTTTCTATAAGCTTTTAAGGGGATAAAACTAGTGCTCTGTATCAGAGAATTGCATCAAAAATCTCACAAATTAAAGAATGAAATAACATCCTTTTAGCAAATTCCCCATTTCCTCACAAAATGAAATAAGAACAGTAGGTTTCAAAGTTGATTGAAAAGATTACCAAAGTTGAAAAGATTACCAAACACTACAAAGCTTTTTTTATTAAGTTACATTAAAAATTACTATCGATGGAACATTCACATGTATTGATTCCTGCAATCAGTTTCATCTTACTTAATACAAGCATATGGGAAAATAGCAGAATAGCACATAGAGATCTGAAAACATACTTTTGCTTGGAGAGAATAGATTCATTATCCAGACTCAATTCCTTCCGCATTGTCCCTTCAATTTCTGCTGCAAGGGAATCCTAGAGAAAAAATGGAAGTCAGAAGAGTTGACAAATTAGATTCAAATCTTCCTCCTAACAATTTTAGCAGCAAACTTCTCTTAAAAAATACTCAAAAAACCGTCTCCATTTGTTTCCCTGGTATCAGAATGTTTCAGATAAATTTTTGGTCTCTGAAGGAAAGGCATGGGGGTGGGCATTTTTCAGCTATATATAACCAGTATGGGTTCAGTTTTCATTAGTAACATCTGCTTTTTATTGGTACTCTTTATGTTGGTTTCTTAAGCTACACTTTTAAGAGCACTTCTTGCAAGGCCAAATGAGGGATTCTGTGTACACAGAACAATCAATCAAAACCTGACCAACTCCCAGCACAGCCCAGAACTTTTTGAGAGCACACTGATTAGAACATATCTGACACTAGTAAGAAGAGGAAAATAAATGCCTTTAAGCCTTTTCCATTGGTTTAGTCATCTCTAGCAATTAAGTCTAAGGTCATGCATTTCTGATAATGCTTAAATTTTAATCTCACAAGATAAGGACATAAAATTACATAATGAACTACATAAAAGAAGAAAACTACTCATTGAACTTCAGAAAAAGTGCTTTGTTTCTTGAAGAAAAACTGTCAAGTTATAATATTCACATAAACATTGACCAAAATACTAGCACAGCTGAGCACTAGCTGTAGAACATGCCAATTCCCATATGTAACAGAAAAGGCATATCAAAAGGAGAAATCATTTTAATATCACAATATGGCACGTGAATGGTTAGTTTCCTAATACATAAAATTCTCAGAAGTGTACATTTTAAACAACTGAAAAAACAGCTCCTTTGCCTACTACAAAATAGTTCCTGCTGCAGCTGTTTTACTCATATAGTTATATGCTACTACAGGCTGTATGTGCTAGTAGGTGTATGCCATGCTAGCAGAATTTATTACCACAGGAAATGCTCCACATGACTGGAGGTGGCAGAGACAAGCAACAGAGCTGGTTCTGGTGCGCAGCAACTTCACTTCTTCTTGTGATTCGTGCAACATCCCTAGACACTCTGCATTCCGATCTTGCAACTCATGTAGCTGAAAGAGAAGAGAGGACATCACGTGATACCAGACAGCTTCAAAGAAGAGACAGAATGAAACTGAATTAACTCCTACAGGAACCTATACTGACTGATTCAACATTAATATTTTTTCAACTGCACAGATGCCAACATCTGGAATGGACACTGGTCAGCATAACACCTGCACTGATTTTAGTGGTGAAGCATAAAATCCAAATTAAGACTCAAAAGAGGAAGACATATGATAAAATGCAAAGGAAAATACAGCAAAAAACTGCAAATACAGTAACTGCTAATGGAAAAGAAACAAAAAAGAGAACTTCCATAAAATCTAATGAACTACAATATTGTTGATATAATCAGTAATATTCACACTAAAAAATTAATTTTCTTGTCACTACTAAGAATAGTAAGACCTCACTACTTGGAACACCCTCCTTGCTTTTCATAATCCTGTGAAAACAAAATATTTGAGTAGACTTAAATAAAAATAATTATTCTTTTCCTTCAATCATATGACTCCAACCACAGTGAAAAATGAAAAGCCCAACATAATTAAAAAGCAATAGTTGCCATTTTCTCTTCGTTTTCTCTCACTTGTATTCTATAGAATTCTAAACATTTATCTAAATGTATATATAGAGAAGACTTGAGTACCTCTGCTGTCAGTTGTCTCTGAGCATCTTTGGAAGCTTGTAAGTGAAGTTTCAGCTCCTCCTTTTCAATCACATTCTGAAAGCACAAAAAGGTGCTCATCATTTTCCCAGCCAGTTTTCCCAAGAGAGTTGATCCTCTGCCATACTTTCCTGAAACAGCCACTCTCTTGCAGTGTTACTCCCTGCCTTGCAGGTCAATTTTTACCTGCTCTAAGCACTGCTGTGCATGTGCCTGAGCACACACACACAAACACACTCTTCATCAGCATTCCCTTACTTCTCTGAGTTTATGTTGAAGATCGACAATCTGAGACAGGAGGGATGAGATCTCTTCTTGGTATCGAACCAGCTCCTCACTCTTCTCTGATAACTCCTCTGTTATTCTGGAAATTTCAGCATTTGTTTGCCCTAAAAAAATAAAAGGAACTTAGTAGAGAGAGCTCTTCCCAACACATGACAAAAAACTAAAACAAAGCCAAAACCCAGACAAGATCAGTGAAAGTCAACAACACTCTGCAAAATGACAAGTGCTCTTAGGAAATCAATTCATAGTATGTAAGAGTAGGTGCCTTAAAACATCCGTACGGAAAAGATAAAGAGAAGTGGTGTGGAGAACAGAGAGCTAACTTCAAATGCAGCTATAACATATTAAGAGCTAAGTAGGCAGAACCTGAAATACATATATCACAGGTATGTGAAATGACCATAATAAAATCCAGTGTAAGCTCCTATATTTCAGATGACATAGTGGCTCACGACCAAGGCCAGACATGGAATATGCTGAAGGAGTCAGGCTCTGAATTGGTCTTGTTGGTAACTACCATTCTCTGTAAGTAAAGGCATTTTGTCAGACCTTGCCAAGTGTAACATGCACCTGTTTAGCTGTTGATTCTGGTCACTGTGTATTCCCCAGGGACCCAGTGCATACAATTTCCAGTTTCTTCTTTTCCCTTGAGCAACCACTTCATCAAATGAGATGACAAAGCAACTTAAAAAGCGGAAATATTTTTATGCACTTAGTATTGCCTGTACACTTGCCCTGAAAGCATGGCAAAGTCATAATGAAGCCTGATCAATCTTGCGTAAAGGCCACACTACAAATTTAGTGGCTACCATACCTAAGAGATTTACTGCAGAACAAGGTCCTGCCCATGGGCCTGTGGACATTTAAGCTCACAGTCAGGTATCATTTTCCTGAAGACATACGTTTCAAAGCTGTAGACTAGACATCCTTTGGGAAAAGATTCTTTCTGTGAGTTTAAATCACCTAGCATGCCTACATGTGCTATAGAATTGGATAAAGCAGAACTCACGGACATTCTCACAGAAGTAGAATATGACAGCTTATATGAAATAACTTCTATTTAGAAATGATATGTATTTTCTCAGGGGGAATGGAGTAAATTAACAACCAACTATGTTGGTTGTTCATACTATTTTATGGTCACCTGGAACAAGAAAAAAATCAAGCAGTAATCTAGTCTTCTTTATGGTGGTTGTATAGAAAAAGAATCTTAAATGTTCTTTTGAACATTAGATTTTATGTTAATTTTCTTGCTCTAAACACAGTACACATACCTGCAGTTGAATGCCAGAGTGAAACTTGACGAAATACAGAAACACTTTGGCACTCAGGCAAAGAACGAGTCTTGAATAATTGGCATAAATTACTGAAGCTCACTTTTGGATTCAGAGATAACTAAGAAGGTGCAGGCACTAGCTATTTCAAATACCATTTTGCCATTGCAAGATATAGGCTGGATACTCACGGAGCTCTTTCACACAGTCATTGACCAGCTGCTGTTCCTTCTCTTCATATGTAATGGTTTCTGTCTTCAAATGGCAAGCCTGCAAGAAAATTATTGGTATTACAATTTCAGTTTACCTATACATAGATAAATGTTATGAATTTTTATTTCTTAAATTCTTGCAACTGAAGAGTCTCCTCTCTCTCGTTTTTATTTCTATGCATCCGGCCATGCTTCCTAACCATTTTTCCCCCTAACTCATTTCACTGAATTGTATAGAATTTTTAAGTGAAAGACACACGATCTCTATTGTGCCTCTAATAAAATATTGTTGCAAAAATATGTGATCTGCTACAGAGAGTACACCAACACAGTAATCAGAAGTAAGCAATTGGATTGGCTTCAAAACTTCTTCAGGCAAGGAAATCCAGGAAACTGAATTATGTTAGCTAGTTTTTTTATGGCACTGAAAAGCTCTCAGTAGAACAGCTTTTCTTCATATTCCCCAACTAGTCTATTTGGACTCAATTTTCTGGGCCAGAGACCAAGTCTTACTACAGGCCTAAACAACATCAAGCATACTAGATTCCCACTTCCATTTTGATGGTGAGGATCATAATATTAAACTTTGCACACACAAGTCTTCTATGTTAAGGACTGTTTGCCATTAAGTGGCATAAAACTTGATAAATGAGTTTACAGATTATCTAAGCAAGTAGAAGTACTGCTACACAAGTGCAGACAAACACACTTCTTTACAAAATGCTGTCACATGGGAAAAAAAAAGCTCAATGTGATTGAGGTCATTCCAAGTGAGTGAAGGTTTTGTTATACCACAGAATGACAGCAGTATTTTCCAACTCCATTTTTTAGCACTAAGGTAGACTAAATTAATCCCTGGTTGGTAAAGTTCTGTGCTCATATATATATGCTAAGGAGCATAATAAAAGCAGTCTGATCTTCTCCTCCAGCATTACTAAACTATCCATTTGGTCTTACGGAGTTTTTAGAAAAGATGTGCATCTCCAGCTCAATATTTTGGAAACAAAGGGAAAAGTGTATTTTGTTCACATTACAGGAATCTAGTCTCTGTTGTACTGTTGTAACAAGCTTAAGTTGAGAAAGGCTCACATAAAAACAAAACACGAAAACCATATACACCAAATAAAAAAAACCAAAACCTTTCTTAAAAACAAAACAGCCCTTTTCTTAAAAACAAGAAAACCCCCCACTTCTACCCAGTTTCCTATTTTACAAGTTCTGCTCTCCACCTCCAAAGAAGAGACACTGCATCTGTACATCCTAATTCTTGTAACCTTTGCTGTTGGTTCCATGACTTTTACAACCATATTGTCTAGCCATTTAGTCTCCATCCCTGTAACAGCACAGGATTAATGTTTTCTACATAAGAGAAACCAATTAAAATACAGAGAGTAGTAACATAGTCAAATCTAGGTGTGCCTTTAAAAGAATTTTAGTAGAAGTTTATTAACCCTTAATACTGAATACAGGCTGACAAAAATATGTCAACGAAATTGAATTCCCAAAATTCTACTACTAATTGCAGTCAGATATCAAAACAGGTTGCACAAACTTGAGGGCACGGTGCAAGTACTTTTGCTTGGTGCTTACATATGTTCCCATATTCCTTCACATACCATAAAGACATTGAGGAAGGACTACTAGAGGACTCTGGAGATAATGAGTAGTGAAGGAAACAGAAGGATGTGGGAGTGGGGTGGTGGAGGGAAAGTATGTGGGTATGATTTGAATACAGAAATACAAAACGGTCATATGCTTCAAGAGAAATCCAAATGTTGGATTTTTTAACCATTCTGATTTATTACATATCCAGCATATGTGGTATACACTAAGTCAGAGATACCTTAGATCGGAGAGCAAGGTTCTCCTCTTCCAACTCCCTGAGTTTATCTTGCAAGATATCCAGCTGCAACAGATCATGTGATACATTGAAAGATTCATTGAAACGAAGTGGTGTGGAACAGCTGGAATCTGTTTCACTTTCCTCCGAAGCAATCGAAACAATACGAAGCAGGTCATCTTTCTTTGACAGTTCATGCTGCAGCTGATTAACCTATGACAAAAGAGTATCACCAGCTTGTGAATTATTCTTTAGCTATCCAGTATTATGGTGTATTACTTATGCAGCCTCTTGGAACATCACTGCTCCAATTTAAAATGCAATTAAAAAATAGCTCACAGCTCATGATCGATTTATATTTATTTTTGGAGAGTTCTCAAAATCATGATTTTAACACTGTAAGGGAGACTGAAAATTCAAGATAACACAGAATCATAAAATAGTTCATAACACTGGAACAGGTTGCCCAGGGAGGTTGTGGATGCCCCCTCCCTAGAAGTATTCAAGGGCCTGTTGGACAGCACTTTGAGCAACCTAGTCTAGTTGGAGGTGTCCCTTCCCATGCAGGGGGGTTGGAACTAGATGATCTTTAAGGTCCCTTCCAACCCAAACATTTCTATTATTCTATGATTTGTCTGAACAGCAACTTCCTGGAGAAAAGGACTGACAGACATTTACTCATTTGTGTAGACTGGTCCTCCCTAGTCTATACATTAAATGAACCGTGAGATAAGTAAAAATGAGAGGACAGATCTCATTCAATAAATTCGACTTTGCGTATCTACATTTTTATATGAATACATAAGTTTATGCTGTCCTACAGTTCATTATGAGTATGTATTTATTGCCAGCACACTGTTTTACACAAGCAGCTGAATGCATTTCACTAACTCAGATTACATTGGTTGACCTTAGGGTTAAAGAACTTGAGATACCTTTATAGGGTGTCAACTATTTAATTCTTTTAAAAACAAAAAAGAAAAGATTGGATCAAGAATCTGTGCTCAAAGGATAGATTAAGATATTGAGCAGAATTCAGTTTCCATTACACATAATTTTAAAAAACTTTTTTTTTTTCTTTTACTGTAAGAACCCTATTAGGCTAGCTCATTTGCTGGCTGTTTCCTCACCTGTGAAGTTGTAGCAGGTCATATCAGATACCAACTACTTATTTTTACTTAGATTATTAGATTTTCATTTTAATCATAGAATCATTAAGGTTGGAAAAGACCTCTAAAATCAACAAGTCCAATTATCAACCTAACACCACCATGCCCACTAAAATATGCCCCAGAGCGCCATGTCTACACATTTTTTTAACACCTCCAGGGATGGTGACTCCACCATTTCCCTGTTCCAATGCTTGATGACTCCATCAGTAAACATTTTTTTCCTAATATCCAAGCTAAACCTCCCCTGGAGCAACTTGAGGCCATTTCCTCTTGTGCCTATTGTAGTCATATCTAAAGTTCTCATAATTTCTCAGTAGTTATAATATGCAGTCTTCATAATTAATTCTTGGACTGAGATAACTGATTTAACTATGACAATTAGGAGAATGACTTCTAAGTATACTTCTATAGCTTAAAAGCAGCAATCACCTGTCTTCATAATGGAAGAATATATTTCTATTAATACTCCTCCCGTAATCATAAAAATGAAAAAGAAATTTAAAAAATCAATTTTAAAAAAAGATTACTCACTCGATCTAAAGTTTGTCCTAACTGTTCTTCTAGTGCTTCATTCTGTTCCGTCAACAGATGGTTTCGCTTAAGAAGGGCTTGTCCAATACGAGCTGCTAGTTCCAGGTCCCGATCTTTCTGCTCACAAAATGAGAACAATTGTCTGCATCTGATCAGGTAAGGTTTAAATTCAAAGTAGTATTTTTAGTAGTTATTGCTTAATGCACCACCCTGAGATCCCCCTTCAATCTCAAATGGATCGACATTGTTTGAACTATGATTAATGCTTCATCATTTGGATCCAGAGCACATCTGTAACTGTGTTCCTTGACATGGCACATTCTCTTCCACAGTCACTTAAAGTAACATGGGGAGAGGAAAGCACCAAACCTAGGGACATTTTTTGTTTTTCTGCTGAGTACTGGAAAGGTTAAATGGGCTCTGTTGAATCATACAAAGAAGCCACATATACTTAGACCTGTGGTCTTTCAAGTGACACCTTCTCCAGAACAGACTGCTTAACTTGAATAGTGATGAGAGGGTAGAAGCAAAGGAGCAACAGGAAAGCAGAAGAAAGCTGTTTCTTACACCTCACTGGCTCCATGGGTGCCCATACTTTTGCTAACGTCTTTTCTGAGAAGGTGCAACCCAATGGGCAGTTTCTCATTACCCATGTGTTTGATAAGCAGCTCCTGAAGATAACTGAACCAAAATTTCCAGTAGCTGAATAAAACCCGTCCTCAAATACATGTCCTCAAATATATTAAGACAGCATTACAGAGACAAGCATACCTCAGCTAACTGATGTTTGACCATGTCAGCATCACTACAGGTTTTCTGCTCCACATTATCTGTGCCAAGAACTGAAAAGAGAAAAACATATTTACTGAAGTAGCATAAGTACAAGAAGACTGCTGGGAAGGGAGCAAGCCAAAACTGAGAGGATGCTGTTTATATACAAATACAGTACTTAGCTGATGAAACTAGCAGAGGCTATGAAAATGCATTTTAATTTCACAAATAAGAAGCGATACTCATTCGGGAGATTGATACAATGAGGCCAGAACGTTTACAGCTTTCAGCAATATTAGCTAAAACCTTCAAATTCAGAAAAAGGAGAAAAATCTCTTAAGTTCTGCTTTTTGAATACCTCTAAGCTATTAAATCATCCAGCTTGCTGAAGAAAGAGAGAAGAATTTATTGGAACATATCCAAATATAGCTGAACACACCTGCAGACTTGACCATTGAAAAAATATTCCCATTAGTGTGTGTGACAGCTATACACAGAAAGTATGAAGACTCCAGAGAGCAGTCATGAAAATGTATTTATTAAGTGCTTCATCTTAGAAACAGTTAAAAAGAAATGGCATAAGGTATGTCTGCATTTTAGATGTAGCAGAAAATCCTGTCTTATTAATTGAGTGAGTTTGAAGAGTCAGTAAAACTATGAAAAAATCTTAGAACAAGTAGGATTTGAAAAACAGGACCGAGTCAAGAATAAACAAAGCATAAAGGATTTGTGACAATGCTAAACAAAACACAGTGCTAAAACCAAAGCACTGGTCTGGTCTAGTTCTTGTCCTGAGAAACAGAAGATGCTAGTAAAGAAGAAATCTTAATTACCTGGACCAAATTTGTGAGATCCAGCCAAGGAGGAGGAAGGAAGTTCAATAAGAGCTAGAGTAACAGAAAATGAAAGATATGGGGGGGAGGAACAAAGAGGAGAAAGAATTAAAATGTAAGGAAATAGGTGATTCGTTTGCATGCATCCACCATAATAAAAAATAAATACATGTGTACATATTTTTTACACTATTAAAACTTTCTTAGAACTTTTAAAGAACCATTTAAATATTATTCCCTTCAGGAGCAGAATTACCTCTCTCACTTGCAGGTTATGAATGTTTGTGCTTGTCCAAGTTCAACAGAAATTTGCTATTTTTGCTGTATGGAATCAAGATCATAAAAGTAAAGAAGGCAGCAATATAAATTTAACAAATATGTAAGTGTCTGCTTCAACTGAAGGTCTAAGTTAACCTGTTTTGAAACTAATTCCATCATCACCACATTGCAAAATCAGATTACCATGGATTTGGTCTAAATCTATTTCTGAAGATTGGCTCTTCTACCTTGTTTAAATCTGATTCATACTCTGAATACATAGTGGTATTGGTTCTCAGATTTTTTCCTTTGTTCTTGTTGAGAACTGCACACTTGAGAGAGTGGAGTGCTAAGCTGAAGTGCACACTAACTTCATTTATATATGTTATATAAGCTACGTATGTTCCTTATGAACATAATGTCCATAACTAACCTTTTAAAACATAACACTAGGGCTACACTAGGAAAAAAATAACAATTGCATTTTAGTGTAGAAAGAAACATTCTTGCAGTCTTGAAAAACAAGAACAGAAAGAACAATAATAAAAGAAAATGGTTTACTGAATTGTTTCTCTTAGAGCTTAATAGAAAATTAAATCACACTAACAAAGCAAACACGTCTTATCAAGTAGATCAGTAGGCATAAAAAAACATCACATGCTGTTCAAGTATTTAGGAGCTTTGAACTGACAGCAGTGCCATTTACTAACTGTATTTCTAAGCAGGGCAAAAATAGAAACTTCACAAAATTTAAAGTACCTATCTATCAGTAGCATTTGGGAGGTAATTTTTAGTGTACCACTTGGCTGCTGATATTGGTTGCTAACCGGGGACTCCAAACTCATCTGGTTTACCAGTATTTGGAAAATTCACTGCACATACATAAGCAAGTTTCAGCCATTACAGGCAGAATATTACAGCCAGCTCTCCTGTGGTAACTGTTCCCACCTGGTGATTTGAAGTTAAATGTTTCTATCCAGTGCTAAGTCACCTTAATAAAGATTTATACTCATTACATACAAGGTTATTCAGGTAGGTAGGTTTCTCAAATTATAAGCAAGTATATTTCCTCTGATAAATGAAATCACAGAACAGCTTTGCAACTTAGCTCAATACAACTTTTGGTATTTTCTCACAGTATGGGATCAAAATTATAGACAGTTTGTTATAATTCTCTCTTGTGAACACACACATGTGCAATCTCTTCTCACTCGCTTTGCCACATGAAAGCTGCAAGCAACTCCATTTTGCTTAGTACTCTTCTTAGATTGTGCCATGTCCCTTTCTTTACTCACACATACAAAGTAGTTCTAAAGATGGATGTTATGAAATTCAGGGCTTCTTATGCTATCACAGTTGAAGCAGAAAATATTCTTCCACCTCACTGAAAACAATGCCAGTGGGAACTCAACTGGTCACTGGATAAGCCTTTTAATAGGTAGCAGCAGCCATAAAAAGAAGAGGAGCTCAAGTGCAACAACTGTTGTGTTGTTTAAATTTTTTTTAACCTTGGATGTTAACTACAAGTTCACTCAAATAATGGGTTTAGCGTGCTTTGTTTAGGAAAAAGTTATAACAATGTTTCCATAGGGAGGGGGAGATAGACACATAAAAACCCCAATGAGTATGACTGTCACATTTATTCCCAATTCCAGTCAAAAGAAAGAAAGATACAAATTCCAGCTAAGAAGCTATTCATCAGCAATTGTAACTAGATCTTGATTTATATCTGTATTTGTGTGGGACCTTCCCAGTATCTCCTTGTAAATTACTAGGCTCAAAAAAGCTAAGATAATTACTACATCCAGTATCTTTGGGCAATTTCTATGAGAAACATAAACTCCATTTATCTTGAGTTTATATGACTCAGCAGTTACAACAATGTTCTTAAATCACATAATTGTTTTTTTGTGTTATGCCTAACGGCTGTCTTTTAACTTAATGTCAGTCATTGTTACAGCTCATTTTTGAGAATGTCAAGAAGACATCTATGGCAACAGTTCCAAAAACCCTCACAAGCAGTTTACTATTCTCACATGATACTTTCTATAGTTAAAAAGCATTTCTCACTGGGTGAAAGAGGAAGACACCACTTTTTCTTGTACTTTGACAGCCAAATAATACATGACTGCCTTCATTCGAACATTGTTGATAAAACCCTTTCCTCTCATGACAGTTTGGAAATGCAGGCTCACACTGACTGAAGGTCCTTCTGTCCGAGCTCTGTGCTTCATCACACTGGAACTGTGGGTGTTGACCAGAGAGCTTCAGTAGACTTGTATTTGATGGAAAGTTCCTTCCACCACTGACAGATTCTGATCCCACCTCTTTATAATTCAAAGTTAGAGGAAGTGCACACCCCACTGACTACAGAACTGCTTCCAGTGAACTACAAAAGTGTTCACTCAACTAAAAAAAAAAATCACTTATGCTTGCAATATTATTATCAGAAACAGACCCAGCAATAAACATTAAGCAACTTTCCAAACACTTTCGACAGTTAAAAAGAGTTCCAAGCCTGCACGTTCAGCTGATAACAAGACTGCTTTAAATTGCTGAGTTCTTAGGAGGTATTATTTTACTTTTACTTACTTATTTACTATACATTCTGGGTGGATACTTAAAGCACAAACAACAAAAAACCCTTTCAGACATGGCATGTACAAGGAGGAAGTAATCATTACAGACTAATGAATACCAAACGCACTCTCCAGGTGGTTTGTTCCAATAGTTCCAATATACAGAGGAAACTGGACTTCCCCATTTTTCTAAAGCAATTACAATGCATTCTCCCCTTTTCGTATTAAAACACTTGTAACTACAGGCACGTAAGTGTTCAGTTCTTTTGGCAGCCTTCTGCACATGTGATTTTTAACATACTTAAAGGTTCCTTCATGTGATAGGAACCTATCCATTTTCTTCCTTATGATCTGCTAGATTTAAGGATAAATTACTTAGTATTTTCATAACTGGAAGGCAGTGATCAACACTGATCTAGTACCCACCTATCTGGCATTCACACCATTTCTATCTCCAGAAGAAACTATTAACAGCATTTCAAAAGCAACATTGACACAAACCATCGTGAACGGAATGACAGCATCATTAACACTTCTGAAAACAGAGCTGCTGCATACTCTATACCTTCTAATCTACAGCAATTCTAGGTTCCTGTCTCTTTTTCACTATCACATGTTCCCACTCTTTTTTTCTATATGATATCTCATGATCAGGCAGCCATGAGACATGCTAGGACAGCGCTTAGAATTGCAGTGCTGAACTACAAGCACTCCCTCTCAACTGAGCTTTTGCTTCCACCTGTCCAAAGTTTTCCAGATTTGAACACTTTATAATATTAGTATTAGAGTTACAGTTTTCCATTAAAAAAAAAAATTAATACTAGACCCACATATACTCACTCATGTAATGGAAGCGCTCCTCTTCATGAACTGGGGAAGTGATTTCAGGCAGATGGCCATGGCAGGCAGGGGACTGAATCCAGTCTTGATTTTCATACAGATACAGAGAGTCCACTCGTAACTTGTAATCTGGCAACTGCTCTTCTAGCATGCTCACCAACTCTACCTCAGGAAGGTCCACACTGGAGCAGACATCTGAAAGTGAGTAAATGCCAGTAATAGTACATCACTATTAAATATCATATATAATTAATATTGCCACAGTACTATACATTCTATATGCTATAAAATACTTTATCAAATTTCAGTAGATTTGAAGAGATACTCTGTACTGGCCAAATTACCAGAATACTTATTGAATCAATACTTGATTTACATTGTTGTATTTTTAAGTTCCTCATCCCCAGCTGACTTCACAACTTCCTGTAAAGCTGGTCTAGCAATGACTCCCTCTGACTTCTTGAATATGAGGTATGTAATGAGTTTTAATTTCTGTATTTTCCTGGATTTTGTAAGGTTTCGTTGGTTTTAGCATAGCTACACTTCTCTTTCTGAGGAAAATTGACATTTTTCTTGTTTATCCTTTTGTTTGGTAACGAACATAGATGTAAATAATCTTAAAGTAACTACAAAAATCAACTGAATACTGCCTTAAACTCAGGGAGCAAATATAAAATTCCATTTTAATGAGAAACACAATATTCAAAATCCTGGAAAGGAAGTTTAGCTCTTCCTGTGTTGTCCCCCTCCCCCCCTTAATCTCTTCATAATTATTGCAAGAAAAAAGAAACATTAATTCTAAGTTGCTAAAATACTGCATACCAAAGGTATATGGTTATTATCTTTCCAGCATTTTGACTGAAGAGGAATGCTATCCTCAATATTTTTCAATGGAAAAAATTCCAATATTGATTACTGACACTGAGAACTTTACAAACAACATTTCACAATGGAAGCCAATTTTACAAATTCTTTAAGAGGACTCATTGTTTTTGTTCATTTGCAATATCAGATAAACAATATAAAGAATGTGAAACTTAAGGTTGTTTTCAGGTTGGTGCTCTATAACATGTTAGATATGTTAGGATTTTTACAGGTTAATTCTTCTACTTACCAGAGATGCTCTCCAAGTCCCTGTGATCCAAACTCATGAGTCCTTTTTTCCCAGTTCACTTATTTGGAAATAGCATTCTGTAGTCAGATTGTGCACTACCCCTTTATTGCTTTGGTAGAAAGATGGCTTTGGTTTAGAGACAGAGTAAGTGAGAGCTATCAAACCATCAAGACGCTAACAAATCTGGTATCAACTCAGTTCTGTTGGCTCATACTCCAGATCTGTTGCCATCTTAGGACATGCTTATTTAATTTGGGCTACCACTGATCAGTAGAAGTATATATAGGATATTTAATGTAAGCTTCACAAGCTTCTCAGCTCAGCCATATCTACAAATAAAACAAAGAGAATGCCAACGTTTAGTAGATGTCAATCTTTCAAATGAGACAGTTAAACTACCATGACAGTCTCTTTCAGGCTGAATTTCCTCCCTCTACTATCATTTAATGAAAAAAACCAACAAAAAAACCACAAACACTTTAATCCACAGTTTACACATTACATGTACAATTTGGCACTAAAAATGTCTTTTCCCTGCATACATAGCATCTCCTCCTCAGCATTGACTTTGTCAACTACCTATCTGTCTATACCATTCCTCTTCTTTCATATAATATTTAGTTTTCATTCACTGAAATGAGGCATTTCCATTTTACTGTAAAGACAGCAGCTCCAAGTAAACAAAAATTTCCTTCAGGCTACTACACTTCTGTCTTGGTTTTGTTTAGTCAGAATTCTAGAATAATTTTTTTCTGTTTAGAGAAACTGTAGTTTTGAGAGGCTGCAGAGTCCAATTCTGTGTGAACAAGAGAGAAGATGCTCTGGTGTGTGGGTTTCTGTGGTGACCAAGGTCAGGGTAATTTTGAACCATGTGGGTGCAGTAGGAGGGGCAAAGCCCAAGGCAGCTGGCCCAAGCCGCCAACCAAAGTATTCCATGTCATAAACATCACCCTCACTATAAATTTAGGATGGTTGCAGAGATGTCTGGGGGCTTCTATCATGGCTGCCTCCCCAAGAAGGTCCCATCTGTCTCATTGGTCATCCTGTGCCTGAGGCCTCCTCCACCTGCTGTGCCTGTTGTCACTGGAGCTGCCCGGCTCGCAGGGCTGGCACTCAGCCTGCACTGCTAGAAGGACACAGCTCGTGACTGCTGCCTGGAGCTGGGTATAACTTTGTGTCTTATATTAACACTGGCATTAATATTAGTCCATTAATACTATTCTTCTATTACATCTGCTTGCACTCCAACCCACGGGTCCCCTTTCCTTTTCCCAGTTCCCCCTCCTGGATGGGGTTGGGTGATAGAGCAACTGTCTAAACCGTGACAAGTTATTTAAAGCAATGGATTCTAAAGGCAGGATTGCAAAACCATAATTCGTAGCATATTGATTATTAAAAAGAAAGTTTTATAGGACTGTTTGCTTTAATATCTTTCCATTTAGAAGTCTGTTAATTAAAAATTGGATCTAACAGAAAATTACTTTGTGGGTCGTGACAAAATTTGTTTCCTTTTCAGCAGGGACTCATTTAAACCAGAACTGAAACTACCATGACTAATTGAGATAACCTATCAGAACAGTTTAAAAAAGTAAAAATCCTTGCCAAGACTGATCAATCCTCTTCCAGGTAAAATACAAGAGTAGTCTTACGTGACAGAAAAATGTAAAATGAAAGAGAACAAAGATCTCATTTTCCCTCCTCCGACATTCAGTAAACACAAAATTCTCTCGAAATCTTACATTAATTTCAAATTTACTCTTAACAGTTTCTCTAAGAACTCCCATCACCAAGCAAAACAATCACAAGTTTGTTTTGCTGTCTGCAGCAACCTCTCATTTGACAAGATCAAAACAGACAGTTTATAAAGAAAGCCTGGAGCCTGCAGTTCATCTGCTTGTACACTTTGGCAGGAGATAAAAAAAAAAAGAACTTTCTTCCATTAAGGTCAGTTCGTATTTGTGAACAATATCTTCTTGTTTTGTCACTTATTTCTTCATATATTCATTTTATTTACCTGTTTTAATTACTATCCACCTTAGACACTTATTAAAAACAGCAAGACTGAGATTTCAGAAACACTTGTGGACTGAGTGTATAGTAGCTATTTCTAACACTAGTTTGTTATTTTTTTCAAGAGGTTGTTTTTTAAATGGATCGCTGAAACCATTAACCACACACAAATCTTAAATAACTCAGTACAGCAGAAGATGACACTTTATAAAACTGCTGTAGATCCACATAGCTAAGATTATTTTTATCTTGTAATAATGAGTCATTTTAAAGTCAGACAAAATTAATCAGCATATGACAGTTTCTTCCCAACTCCGATTGAATCTTTTTCCTTTGAGTTTTAATAACGTAAAAATGAATACTACTTCCTCTCAAGATTGGATTTACACTCCCTTTTAAGTGGAGCAAAACAAACACTTTTTTTTGCATGTTCATCTCAGTTCAGCCAAGGAAGGGGAAAAAAAAAATAAGAAAAAAGAAAAAACTCAGTTGGCTCCAAGTTTAGAGCATCAGGCCAACATCAAGCTGTTGAATTGAAAGGGTAACCTCATCTGTAAAACCTTTGAGAAGTTTGCTAGATAAGCAAACACCATAAAAGTTAATCCTCATTCTTCCAGTGCTTCTCATAGCCTTAGTTTAGTGTGCCATGGGGCAACTTATCTTGGAAATTCAACCAGCCAATGTACTGTGGAGTACCATTCTGAAAGTGAGTCCCTGACCCTTTTACCCTGCAGCTATAAAACTATTTCCTCAGTGCAGATTCCTTCTGCGAATTACCACCATGATTAAATGCATTTGGATAAAACCCATAAAATTTACAATGTGGCCTTAAAATACATGATTGTGCTATAAAATATTCTCACAATTAAAATTGTTAAATCATGCAGAAAGATATGTCCAAAACAGAAGTCTGGAAACTTTCTCAGGTATTATTTTAAATCTTCACTTATAAAATTATTTCCACTATCAATTTACTATATTCATTTCACGTAGATGTACTTTTTTATCAATTTTGACCCCCTGCTCCCCCATATGCACATTTTCCATTGATGTTTGAGTCTTTTACAAATAGGTTAATCAAACATGGAAAAAACACGGAGAATTCAAATATTGGAGAATGGCCTATACACAAGAGTGGTGCTCTCAGGAAGCTTTTGTCAGCGGAAGTTCAAAAGAAATTGAAATATGAGACATTTTACATATGTACATACATATCTATCTCAATCTGTGTATTTCTGTGCTCTCTAAATTAAATTTTATTCCATGTGTGCTTCACATTCCAACTATCATGTGGCTTGAAACAGTAAGCTAAAACCAGGAGTACCTATAGCACACTTTAGAAAAAGACATCTTGTAGAAGTGATAACTAGTCCCATGCCTTTGGCATCTGCCTCACAGAATCTGAGTTGCTCTAAGGTTTGCTAGATCATCTGTGCATGGGAAATGGAAAAGAAACTCACAAAAGAAAGGCAATGCTAGAGCCCAGTCATACCAAGAAGGATTTTTAAAGGTGTGGAGGGCTATCACTTATGACCCAAGCAACAGTCTTGCTGCTCACAAATGTTTTAACAAGACCTGACAAAACTCCCAATTAAAAGTTACAGCATAACCAATAAAAAAAAAAAGAGCTGGAAAAACATGTTAAAAGCATTATGAGACATACACATCAATTGTCTACTAAATGGTAAGATGGCATAGTGTACAGGTTAAAAAAAAAACAAAAACAAACTAAAAGAATAGGAACCACATAGTCCATTAAAACACTCATATTTCAATGCATGATTTGATCTTAGTAGCCAAGAGAGAAAAATTAATTCTCCCGACCATAGGAAAGGAGACTTAATTAATTTTTCCTTCAATGTGTCAGAAGATCTCAGACAAGATTAACTTGCATAAGCAATATTGAGTAAAGCCTTAGAAAAGTTGAAATATCTATAAAATATCAAAAATTAGTCTTCTCTTTGTAACTACCCCTTTGAACAACTCAAGACAGATGCAAAAAGACAGTTGTGCCACCTCACTTCAGAATCTAATTCTGCAGACACTAGAACCACTAGAGAACTAATTCAAATTTGAATTATCACAAAGGTGAGATTATTTGCTTTTATAATTGGAACCTGTAGACAAGCAAATATGTGTTAATTTCTTTGTGCATAAAAATTTAAAAACATATCCAAAATTTTAGCATCTATTTTGACAACATCCAAACTCAAACATAAATATCCTGTTATCCCCGCTGTTTCCCATTTATTGAGAGCAGCTGACTCTGCACCAAGCACTTCAAAAGACTAAACTAGCTCTCCTCCCCTGTACAATTACAGGATGTTAGACATCAGGCCACAACTACCACAAACAAAATTTCAACAACAAAGAAGATTCTAACTTGATTAAGAGAGAAGGCAACATCCATTTTCCAAAAGGAAGCTAATTGAATGAGTCAGTTATTCTGAGATGCCGAATTTTACTGCTATGCAAATGTGCAATTAAAAAAAATTGTATCAAGTCATTAACACAGTACTTTTTTCATTACTAAAATTGGAATGGTGTCAAGCTAGCTAGTAACAATAAACATGTTTTGCATTTCAAGGTTAATAAAACAGTTCTATTCTTATAGCAAACATGACCATGCTGAATTGCTGCCAAAGCATTCCTAGGACTAGTGCTCAGAGGCAGAGGCCAAATCCTTCAACTCTGTATATATAGAGATGAAGGACAAAGGACTAGATGCTAAAAAACAAATCTATGGGAACTGAATTTGTTTATCACAATTAACACTTTCTGTGTGCCTAACATCTGTTATTTTCAGCCATTACTATCCCTACAGCAACCTACTTAGTGCTTGTGTTTCTCTCATCTAAGGGAAAAAATACGTCAACATAATCCTAACAACAAGTGTAATAATCATAGGCTAACAAGCAGCAGACCTTCAACTATGAATAGTATGGTATAAGAAAGGAACTGTAAGAAAAATAAAAAACAAATTTCCCCACAGATTTTCTGGATTGGTTTTAATTTGGGGCAGGGCTAAGTGCTCAGAGGTGAAGCTGGATAACACCTCTTGGAAGATTATGAATATCAACGAGGTCACGAAGCTGGCCATTATGGTTCCCTCGCCCTTTTCATCCAGTTACACCGAGCCAGACTCACTTTTTCTCCTTGTCAGGCACTTGTAATAACCCGTATTCTCCACCAGTGGCAAAACTACCTCTTAAGTATATGTATACATGCTTTATGTGTATGTATACATGTATACTGATGAACATCACAAAAAAATCTTAATATTAGATTAAGTCTTACATGCTTGGAGGTCGTCTACATCATCCTTAGCACACAGTGTAAAAATAGCACATGCTTAAGTCTAACTTAATCTGAAACTATTAATGCTACCTACACGAAACACCCAGATCAAGTTTTATTAATCCCTAATTCCTTTTTGTAAATACACAATAATAACTTCACTACATGTATAAATTATTTATTGCAGGTTTTCTTCTTTCAGAAGAAAAAAGTCTACCTGCAAGAAATAATGTATACACACAGTAATGTTACAGTCACAGGGGAACCAATCTCTTTTTTCAGAGAAAAAAAAAGAACTGTCACTAATCCAGTATCTGTTGGTTAGAGAGCATAAAAATGCGATCTATACTCTTGAGGCAAGTGCTGTGCTGACATTTCATTATAAAAGTTGTTAGAAACTTATTTTTGAACTGAAATTTGTTCTCTATAAAGTACATATAACTTGAAGTAAATAACATTTGAGTTAACTGAAATCACTAATACTTTCAGTTGATGCAAAGCTGAATTAACCCAAGGAAGTGGTTTAAGTTCCTTAAAGTATACCCCAGCCAGTGCTCAGCATTTTAAGTTACAATTCTGCATTTATTAGAATAAACTAGACTGATCTATGTGACTCAGTCACCACAGTATCACTTACAATCTAACTAGATAAAAGGATCTGTCATCTCTTTTGTAAACATCTTCATGAAAATGCTATTTTTATGTATTCTTGGAAAACTAAACTCTTAATCACATTTATCCTTCCCAAAAGACAGCCCTCCTTTTTCAATTTAGCTTCAGTGTTAGAAGCGTGGCTAAAAAGAAGTCTACCTATTTTTACTCAGAAATACATATTTTGAAAGACAACAAGTAACTGAAAGCAAACATAAAATTTACTATGTTGCCTTATGTGTGAAAATTCATTTTTCAGTATATTATTTATTTGAATCACACTCTCACAATCATTCAACAATAACTCTGAAACATAACCAAAAAATAAGCGTGTATGCAACAAACAAGGATGCACCTCCATATAGAACCTTTTCACTAGGACGGCTGACAGAATAAAAGACATTTACTAACAGATACTCTCACTACAGTTTAATCAGCTTATCAGAGTGTAACAACGGGATTAAAAAGTTGATAGAAGCCAAAAAACTCCTTGCCCTCAAATCCATAAGTAAGCCGGACCATAACTAAAATGTCGTCAAGCTCTGCCTTCTGAGAGCAGTGACATAAACCTCCAAGGAGAGCCCACGCCATGAGAGACACTTCTAAGGCAGGGAGGGACTCCCGAGCACGCTGAAGGTCACACGAGCCCGCACGCCCGCAGTCACAACCACCAACCGCAGCCAGTCTGGCATCTGACTGCAACCTAGGCACATAAAACCTTCTACATTACCACCCTAAAAAGCGATCTGTCAGCTGCAACACAGGAAAGGAACAGCAATTCCCTACGTGCCTGCCCTCCCGGAGGGCAGGCCACAAGGGGCAGAACAGATACCCCGGGCCCCCGGCCCAGACCTCTGCTCCTCCGCAACACAACCGCATGAAGCCGCCATCTGCCCACCGCGGCCCACGGTACCTCAGCGGCCTGCGCCAGGCACAGTGGGTGCCCCCGACAGCCTGGGTGGTGCCGCGGCTCCAAGGGGAACGGCGCGGCCCTGACAGCGTTAAGGAGAGGGAGCAGACAAGGAGTGCTCGCTAAACTACCTCTGAAGCGGCAGAGCCACCCCGAATCCCGCCGAGCGTCTCTTACCGGCCCCGCGCTTCTTACGGTGCTCCTCCTCCCCACGGCCGCCCCAGGCCAACGGATCACAGCCCCGCCTGTAATAAAGCGGCGACTGAGGGAGGACCCCAATAGCTTCCTCCCGGCTCCCGTACCAGAACTACAGCCCCCGGCTCGCCGCGCGGCACGGAGGGGCTGCCCGCCCAGCCCCACAATGCGTCGGGCTGCTTGTATGCGGGAGGCCCCCGCCACCCCCTGCGGCTCCGCAGGGGCTGGCAACGGGGCGGGGTTCCGGGTTGGCGCCTCATCTCGGCAGCCGCGCCGGCCCCTGACCTCAGGCGGCGGGTAGAAGCGGGCGCTGCCTCCGTACTGGGGCTTCCCAGGGACGCCGGGCCTGCGGGCCGGCCGCGCCCTCTGCCCCGCTGCGGGGGAAGCCGGGCTGGCCGGGGAGGCGGGAGCGGCGCCCGCCGAGCTCGGGAGGTGGCTGTGGGGAGCGGCGCCGGCGCCGCCGCGCTGGCAGGGGCGCAGCCCCGTCCCGACTGCGGCGGGGGTCGGAGGGAGGTGGCGGCGCCGTTAAACCGCCACCTATCGCGGAGGGGGCGGAGGCGCCGCGGGGAAGGCGAGGTACGAAGGTAACGGGGCAAGCGGGGAACTCGCCTGGGAGAGCCCGCAAGGCGTTGTTTTCTCACCCTCCGTTACTTTTCTCACGGACGGATCCTGTACCTGATCGCACCTCACGTGCGGTACGCGGCAGTCGAGAGGTGCCCCTGTCGCTGCAGAGGCAGGAGCTGCAGCCCAGCGTCGGCACAACCGGAGTAATCTGCGTTCGGGGGACCTGGGCATCGGGTTCCGGAGCCTCCGCACTCCCCCAGCTCGCAGGCACGTTTTCTCGTTTTTCTTTCTCCCCTGCATTGCTCGCTGCAACCGAAGGTTTGGGCAGGCTGGGGTGAGTGTGTCAGTTCAGCGGTGCAATGGCCGTTACTGTCCGCAGTACAAAAAAAACAAAACAAAACAAAACAAACCCTGTGATACAGAAAGAAAAATGTGGAATGAGGAAAAGGTTTATGTAGGGACAGGATTCAAAACCGTTTTTCACATGGAAGCAGCGTTAAACTACGTAAGAAAAAATAATCTTACATTTGTAATAGTATTTGAACGAATGAATGTGGATTGTGGATGTTTCTGTTGGCTGGCTGTACCCCTCTGGACAAATTCTACAATTATTTTACTTCAGTATACTGTAGTTTTTTAGACTTGGTTCTTAGCTTAGCTTTTGTGGTTTCGTATTTCATGCAACAGAATAATCTTGTATGAGGTATCTTCTTTCTAGGTAGAGAAGGATGCTGTAGCCATTATAATGCTGCTGGCCAGTATCTTGAAGCACCTTCATTTATTTTTCCTACTTTGCCACAAGACTTCCTCAGTCAAGTTGAGAGAGTCAAGCCCTGATCCTCTGAAGGTGCCCAATACCTACTAAGGATCTCCTTTTGTCTCTATTTTTTATCTTTTATAAGGAATTGCAGTATTTCTTTACTTAAAGCAGATTTCAGGGGAAAAATATCCAGGATTAGGAGAGGCTTGGATATTTAGCAGTGGATGGGGTGATGGGAGCTTGTTAGCTTCTCGGTTAAACAATGTATATAATTTAAATGCAGTATATAATTAAGCGTAGCTCCTTGATAAAATGATCGGTTACAGTACTTCACCTTTTTAAAGTTAACTTTCAAGCAATAATTACATATTAATACAGAACTACCTCCTGGTAGCTGACTTCGTATCAGCCACCAAGTGGGATTGATTCATCATGGTAGAAGACTTGCTTGTAGCTAAAGTAAATTAGCTAGTCTCACTTTACACTTTGATATGCTTTGATATGCTTATTAGCCATAGCGACCTGTCCTCACTGCCTAGGCCTTCAAAGCATCAGATATAAAGCAAGTCTGGTGGAAGACAGAGTGGCTACTCTGATCTGTGAGGGAGCTGGAATGCTGATGCTGTAGCCTAATTAAAGTGAAAATTATGTTGGTTTTTTTTTATCTCCCCCTTTTTTTTTTTGTACTCCAATCCCTTTCAGTAGTATTTCCTCTCTTGCTTGTGAAATGTGAAGTGCAATTGCTTCTGTTTTTTTGAGCTAGTTTAGCTGCACACAGCTGAGCAAGATCTAACTGGCAGAGCTGTGCTCCTTTAAAACAAGAGACAATTATTTATTTTCCTACAAACTGCCAGAAATTCAAAAATCTGTTCCTTTTTACTTGCACAGTTAACTTGCAATTACATTGTTTATTCAGCTCTAAACCCATTAATCGAAAAGGAAAACTTGAGTTGGAACATAGTTTGAAATCAGTATGCTGCTTCAAAGGCTCGACAGAAGCAGGCCTTCCCAGAGCTGTAGTTCTTAGTGTTTTTTGTGTGTGTTAACTGAGAGGAATGCCTCACAGTTATGATTAAATAGACTTAAATTTATCACATATTTATGTTCAATCTTACATTGCTACTTTAATTTTTCTAGAATAAATGGATGTATATGACTTTTCCTCTGATCTAAAGTGGTTCCATGTCTTGTTTGGTAAGTTTGCATTTGAAAATCTTTGCCAGTTGTACCTTGTTACCCAGTCATACCTTAATGTGAGAAAGTTCTGATGAGAGGATTTCCACGAATGGCAAGATGTTTAAACTTTGTTGTATCAATTTGCAGTGAAAGAGACTGTTTAGTATCTCTTCTTTCTAGGTCTGCAATGTATGTACTCTGTGCTGTTTCTTAACCTCTTGCTTGACTGATTTGTAGCTGAAAACTTTCTGAACTTCTGCTTACAGGGGCTACTTTCTATGTTTTCCTACTGCCACGTTTAATAAATTGCAGCACTAACATTCACTTGTGTTCTCAAGGACTGTTCCTGTATTCTACGTACACCAGTTGAAGCACTCAGACCAGAAGAGCTATCTCAGAGCAGCATCCATGAATGCCTGGTAAGAAGAAAATAGGAACATTAACTGGCAACATTAAATATAAACCTGGTACATATTTAAAAAATCTCACTAGGGGGTACTTCTTAAAAATGTTAACAGCAGAAATAACCACTATACTTTGGGGCTTCCACTTTTGAAGATGTCTATAGCTGACCAAGGGTTACTTCCTTTCTTTACTTACCTTTTCTTAATCTTGTAAGTTTAAAACAAACACACACACAAACCAGTAGCTCATAAAACTAAGTCTCAGTGAAATGATAAAAGCACCAGCTTTAATGTTCTGACTTGAGAACTTGATATTAGCATTCTGATTAATGATATTTTGGCATTAATTTTAAACATCTAAATGTTTTAAAATTACAGTCATTTTGAGAACTGTTTTTCCTCACTGTTAGGCTGATTCTGATCTAGCCTGGATTCCCCCATCTATAGGAAAGAATGAAATGGTATTTTGCTCTTCTAATGTCTCTCACTATGAACTCCAGCTGGAAATAGGTAACGTATGTGTACCTTAAAATATTTATTGTTCCTGCAGATGCATGCTCTCAATGCATTATTGCTAACTGCAGTAAATATTAACTTTAGAAAAAGTATAGTCAGCTCATGCGAACTACTCTTGTGTCTCCTTACTTGGGAAAAGTGCAAAACATTTCTCATGTTTCACATATTTTATGATATAAAACAAATCAACAGTTACCTGAATTTTTGTCTCGGTGTTTGTGCATGTTAGTTTTCTAATTCTTTGGTATGTGGACAATAAACACAGCATTAAGTGACATCATGTCTTGACACCTGACTACCTGAGTTGGTTGTTCTAAGGATGGTTGCCCTGAATCTTACTGTGTGTGCATATGTTTATGTGAACATGCATGCTAAAAGCATTTTTCATTTAGATATATAATTGATACTGACAAATGCTGAAAGACTTCTAGTTGTTCTAAAAATAGGGGAGCCATGCTTAAGTACTGAACTGGATCTACTTTGTTGCAACTACTTCAGTTCTTGACGTTCTTAAATAAAATGTTACGCTGCTATCCATTGGAATTTTAGAACTGTAAATTTATTTCTAAATATGAAGGAAATTATGTGGTGGATTATTATAATTTCCAACGTTAAGGTAGCCTCTTCTGGTTTCAGGAAGGAGGTTCAACAACTTAACTTCAGTCTACCTTGCACGGCATACACCTACAGGCATGCAAGTTGCTGTAAGGATCACAGACCTAGAAAATTGCTCTGAAGAGCATTTGAAAGCATTACAGGTAAAGCAACAGCATTTCTGCACAAGTCTCATGAAGACAGTGATGAATACACGTGAGGTTACTAAACAGAGGTAGCCTTTCTGTTTGTACTGGGTCATTTCAGTCAACTTTTTCCTCCAAAGGAGTAGAATATAAACACCAGGCATGTGTAAATTTGAGAGTTGCTTTCTGAAGAAAAATAGTTGACAAATGTCTTAGAAATACTTCTGTAATTGTACAACTTTTTATTTGAAACATGTTCTGTATTCTGAAGTTCTGGTGTCAAATACAGACTTTGAGCAAACTAGATTTACTTCAGTCAAATGCAACTATAGGCAAGTTCTTTACATTTGTATTGCAGGCTGTGCACATTTTCTGCAACTCTTACCAATCCACACACGGAACTGTTATTTCTACTGATTACTGATACAGTAATGCTCGTAGTAAGACTGTTGTCTTGTGGCTAACACATCCCCTTTAATTTAATTCCATAGAATGAGGTGGTTTTATCCCACTTTTTCCAGCATCCCAATGTAATGACATTTTGGACAGTGTTTACAGCTGGTAGTTGGCTTTGGGTCATCTCCCCATTCATGGCCTACGGTAAGAACTGTTACCTGCAGTTTTGGAATATGAAAAAGGGCTGAAACAATTTGGACCACATGATCCATGAGCAGTTTTATTTTTTAATATCTCCTGTCTTGTAAAAAAACCAAACTTTCCCAAACCATTTGTTTAGAGAAGTCTTCTGTACATAAGCTTCCTCCCCAGTGAAGACTGGTATTTGAACTGCAATAGTATTGCACTTACCCACCAAGTGACAATTAACACCTACCAAGTGAGGAATGGTAACTGGGAGATGTATTTGACTTTATACAACTTTGAATTTTGCCAACAGAAAACCTGTCTAGATTGAAAACAGGTTTGGCATAGCCTTTCAGTTAACAGAAGCATGACTTGAGTGTGATCTTAGCCTGATGGATGCATCAGTTGCATCCATGTAACTGTTACTGATGTACCATAGTCAACAGAAAGATGAGAACGCTGCTCTTGATGAATATATACAATGAAGCAAGCACAGATAAGTAATATAACAAGACTTGTTAGGCTTAGCTAGGTTTTTTTCACTTCCAGGTTCAGCTAGACACCTGCTGAAGACTTACTTTCCTGAAGGGATGAGTGAAGCTCTGATAGGGAACATTCTGTTTGGTGCGATCAGAGGATTAAATTACATGCACCAGAATGGCTACATTCACAGGTAGGAGAATGTCAATAGGTAAGAATCTGATTATAGGATCCAGTTTAGTAAGAATTTGCTTTCACTTCAAAACTAATTTTCATCTGAAGTGTCATATCCTTCCTTTTTCTATGTACCTTTTTATGTCAGTGCAGAAGCAATTTTTTTTTCAATACTACAGCAGAAGCAAGTTTGTAGAAGCTTAACAAGAATGGTATTCATATATTTTTTTTAAGCCAGTTGTTACAGGGATTATACATCTGCCTGGCTTTGTCTCTTTGAAGCAGAAAAGAATCAGAATTGTAGAAAGGGTCTCCTTACTTTACACCCTTTCCAGGGAAGCAGGGACCTTCTCCAATTTCTGGCAGTTTTTCCTTGCTGATCACCTCTCTCTCTAGTCTGTATTAAAAAGACAACTCATAATGAGAGAAGAACTTCTGTGAAAATAATCTGCTAAATAGAACTGCAGACTAACATCTCAGTATAAATTAATGAAATATGAAAGCCTTTCTACTCTAGTAGTGCTTTGAGCAATTCTTATAACTAAACTCTACCACTTTATGTTACAGGAGTATTAAAGCTAGCCACATTCTGATTTCAGGGGATGGGCTGGTTTCTCTCTCTGGCTTAAACAGCCTCTACAGTTTAGTTAACAATGGACAAAAGTCAAAGGTGGTATATGATTTCCCGCAATTTAGTACATCTGTGCTTCCTTGGCTGAGTCCTGAACTACTGAGACAGGTTAGTATAAATTATGCTTCAGTTTTCCTATTCAAAGTTACTGTAAGTACTCAACTTCTGAATCTGCCTGTAGAAGTGCAATGGAAGCTGATGAACTGCAACTTTTAAAAACACAGATATAGTGAATTTTAGTACTCCTAAAGAGGACCAGTTTCAAAGCTGTTGCTAGGGTGTTGCTGTACTAAGTCTCTTTACCTGACCTTCCTGGAAACTACCTCAGATCCTGAAACTTCTCTTCAGTACAACCATCAGACATCGGAACAAAGCCTGAGGTTTCACAATCTAGTTGCCTCAATCCCATGTAGATTACAGAATATTAGAATCTTGTCTTGAAACAGACACTTGTATTTTTGTTTCACTGCTCAATGGCATCAGAGTTCCAGTAGAGTTTTCTGTCTCTCACAGGATTTGTCTGGGTATAACATGAAGTCTGACATTTACAGTGTGGGAATTACAGCATGTGAATTAGCAAATGGACATGTTCCATTTCAAGATATGCCTCCCACTCAGGTATCATGCTAAACTCTTTCTACTTCAAAACACTGAGCTTTTTTGTTTTATTCAAGAGGAGTCAGTGCTATTGCTGCTGAAATGGTGGCTGATTTTTGTTATTCCAAATGTACATGCTTCTTTCTGGAACAAATAATCCTATTCCTGGAGTTTCACAGCTTAGCCTGAATAGATCTGGGTAGCTGTTGAACTGAATACTGCTCTTCCTCTCTACTAGATGCTGCTGCAAAAGCTGAAGGGTCCCACATATTGTCCTTGGGATATAAATACCTTTCCCCATGGGGAATCCAGGATGAAGAATTCCCGATCAGGTGTTGATTCTGGAATTGGTGAGAGCATGACACACACAATGACCAGTGAAAGACTACAAATTCCCTGTTCCAAAACATTTTCACCTGCTTTCCACAACTTGGTAGAACTCTGCTTGCAACAGGACCCTGAGAAAAGGTAACCTTCTGCTTAAAACTGATTTTCTGCCACTTCAATCTAAGACCCCAAGGATAGCCCACAATTTAGGATACAGTAATGGTTAAATAATGTTAAAGTCAGAATTTCAGATCAGAAGTACTGTGCACAGCACAACTTACCTTTGGTTTTGTAATTTAAGAATTATCTTGTCTGATAGAGGAACAATGCTTTTTAAATAATTTGACCCCTGAATTTATTGTAATGTGAATGTATTTTGTAACAAGTAAAACTAATTTTTAAATGTGCACTTGGAAACAAACAGAAATCTGAAGTATATGTTTTCAGTACTATGCCTTTTCTGAATGAGGTATTGTTAAACAGGGAAGTGAAAAAGCCTTTAAAAATACGTGTCTTTAGTAGTGCCTCCACTACAAATTGAGGCACAGAATGTGGGATTTCTTTGCTGCTTTTCTCATGCTTCATATTTTTCCTGTGGATAAAAACCATAGAGCTTAAATTGATTTGTCAGTCTGGTTTATCTTCCAAAAGCACTATTTTACTTTCCAATACATAATTATATTGTTCATTTTATGATCCAGGCCATCAGCAAGCAGTTTGCTTTCGCATACGTTCTTCAAACAGGTGAGTTTACTATATTTTGTGAAATGACAAAGATATAACCTAATAAGCCACACAATATTAGAGATTGATCACTAAATAATTAAGTTAGCTGGAGCAAAAAACATCCTGTAACAGCATATCTGCTTCAGACTTTTTTTTTTTTAATAAAATGGTATTGATAAGAGTATAGGAAGCATAAGAGTAACATGCTTCCCCTTTGGTAAAGTTGGTTTAACTTAACCATTATTCTTATTAGTTAGGCTGACTTTATTTAATATTCTTAATTTAAAGCAGAACTGCATAGCTAATGTAATTAGCCTTTAAAGACTAATTCAACTTAATCTAGAGTGAGGAAAGCTAAACCCCTGTTTAAAGTAACCCTGTTACTTTCAATATTGTATCATGAAAGAACATGGCTGATTTCACATGCTTTTAAGGAAGTCAGACACAAGGTTACGTAGATTTTTATGAGCAGCCCTATTTTAACTTTTCTCCTTTCTAGATAAAAGAACAAACACAGAATTCACTACTGTCTCTATTACCACCTCCTATTCAAAATAACGGATCACAGTTTTTGGCATTGCCCTCAACAGCAGTTGGGACTGAGCTTGGACATATTACTGCAAATCAAGATGGTATCGACTGGGAATTCTAAATAAATACTGAACAATCATACCTCTCATGCGCTTTGAAGAAGGAAAATGTGATTTGACTTTGCTGCTTTAGTTTGTATAGTTACATTACAATTACACAAGGTATACTTGAAATGCCATCAAAGTGGCCATATTTCATTAACTGCTTCCTCTATTGGCATAATGAAGTGCTGTAATCTTACTCTAGACTGTATTTTCAGCTCATATTGCTGCAGTCTTATGTGCCTTTCTGAATTCAGGCTTAGATTTGTCTGTGACCTTACTTAAACAATTTGACTGCCCAAATTATTTTAGTAAGGAGAAATCCTCCATTTGCAAGTTTGAATTTGAAATGGCACAAACAAGTTGCTTATGCAGATAAATATTTCTCTTTTCATGCATCTCAAAAGGCATTTTTCTAACTTGATACACTGTCATACTTGCCAAAAGTTAGCTATGCATCATTTTTTTTATGCAGTTTCAATACTGTGTGTTTCCCAAAGAAGTTAAGCTACTTTAAAATGTGACTCATACTCTGGCATTTGTCTACATTCTTAGTACAAATTTGTGCTTTTGCATCTCCATTTATTATGTCATTTGAGAACCTCGTACTATGCAAAGTAAGCCTCAAGTTAAAACAGGTACGGGTTTATTTTGAAGAATCATATTAAATATTCTAAAGTTATTGTACATATTTTTATGTATACTGTATTCGTGTTCACCACCAGCACTTGCCAGCATGTAATACTGTTTTCTTTAAAAGAAAGGCAACATGCATTAAGCTTCACTGGCACTGTTGCTGGCAAACAAACCTCTTCTGCAAGCCCCAGTTAAATTCCTGTGGATAGATTAATCTGTAATAAGAACCTCATAAACCCCTTATGATTCTAGTGAATTTATCTATCCTAAGTCAGATGAAAAACTGTCTTTCTTCTCCCTCCAATTCAGTAAGTTCTCCTCTCTCATACTAGGCAACTCATGCTGAACAAGAGCAGTTTTTTTCAAAAGCTGCATATTCTCATTGTCTTATAGCAAGTTGTGTACCAAAGTGCTTTACTGATGTGAATTCTGACTCAGTAAAAATGTATAGATACTTATCAAATGGATATATTTTAAATTTTCAACATGAACAGCGTTCCATATTAAGTCTTCCATAGCTGAGCTGGGCTGCAGTCAGGCTTGCAACTACTACTGTTTTGCCAGCAGCTTCACTACAAAGCCTTGAAGAGCAAATGACCAAAATGCAAGACTGAGACAGACATGAAATCTTAAACGACCACATGATTAATGAAACAGTTGATTCTACTCATTATGCTGTGAAGATAGCTCTGTATTTCAAAACCTAATACGTGAAACTTAGGATTAAAAACCTTTCAATAAACTTACCCTGTCTGTCTTCATTTATTGGTTTAATTCTTGTACTTCTCTTTTCATTGTAGTCCAGTCATATTAACAGCTGCTTCTTACTGCAGGAAAGAAGTTTCATGTTTCTGTTAGTCATTACATAAGAAAATGGTTGTCTAAACCAGAAAACTCCTCTGATCGTAAAAATAATTATGTACTCTTAGAGAAGATACTATTTTCACATGAACCCCACGTCTTAATTCTTAACCACCACAAATTTTTACTTTTCAAATCAAATCCATTCTATAGCATCTACAGCTCAATTTTGACTATCAGTACATGTAAAATGCAAGTTGAATGTGTGAGAAGACGTGAAATTGTACATATTTTAATTACAGACCTGTGAATAAACATTAATATTCTTTTTTAAAAAAGCAAACTGCAGAAAATTTCAGACTGCTTACCTGCTAGTATTTAGAAGCTTGTCTTGAAACAGTGCCCTGCACACACTCTGTAAAAATGAACTTGAATACTAGTAACAAAGTTTGTATAAATTTATTTAAACAACCACGTGTTTCAGTGGAGTTACTGTGCTGCTGTTTCTTTCTGTGGAAAAAATTAAAATTACTTCTAAATACTCACCCAGCTTCTGTACTGACATAACTTCTAAGAAGAAAATCTTAGTTTTGTAAATTAAAAAGCGTAAGTCTTTCCTATTACTGCTTCTCAACAACTACAGTATTTTCAAATGAAAGAAATTAAGCAGCACTGTGACTTCTAGTGATTCCTAAAATAACCAGAAATACTTGAAACTAGTCCCTGAATTATGTTTGCTGAAAGGTTAGCTGCAGTTTTGCTCATTAACGGTGATACTTTCTATTAAGAAATAATGCAAAGTAAGAAATACTAGTTAACATTAAAAATTTATAATTATCATATTGTTATGGAGGTTTCAACTACCTGTCACTGAAAACAAGTTATTGGAAACAACTGTTCTACTGAAAATCTGAAGTTTTTGCATATCATGTTTTCAAAATCTGAGATTCATGATCTGTGTTAAGATTCAAGTTACAGAGGCTTTCTATTCCAAGCTGACATCGTTCTGAGCACAGTAATTTTTTCTTTATATTTTAGAGCACTCATTTACTCACTTTTACTCATACCAATGATGTGTGTTATCAGCATATGAAATAGGCCTGAGCTTGTGAGGTATTTTCAAAGGGGCTTATACAACTGCTACACATTTTCAAAAATCTCATGACCACTGAAACAGAGTTTTAACTTGGTTACTGTTGCGATACTTTTGAAAATAACACCTTTGGTTTTTTTGCTGCCCCTTTTCTTTGTGAGAACATTTAACACTACATAAAATAATGAAATGCCTGTAACAATAGAAAATTTACATTAACATCCTGCAGATGTGCTCAATACTGTTGAGTTTCTTACTGGCTTGGTCTGATACCAGAGCAGCTTGTCCATGACTGGATGAACACAGGAAAAAGCATGATTCACTCATTATCAACTTGATCTGCTATATGAACTACTCAAGAGTCTCAAAGCAAGAAATATCCATTGAAGAGAATTTTTCCACTTGACGCTATTAAGGAACAGAAGTCAATATAAAGAAAAAAATACTGAGTTTTACCTTACCTCTCTCTTTTCCCCATCCCCTCCTTCTCCTCAAGTGCTATGAAAGCAGTTTTTAGCCTAGAGGGTGGGTAAAATCATGGGAAAGCATTTGGAAACCATTGTTCTCAATGTCTCTGACACAAGGCAGATACCTAAGTAGGTGAGTTACGTATCCTGTCTTTAATGCTAGTAAGTAGCTTTGCTGAAGTATATTAGGTTGTCTAATAAATCTCTGAAACAACTAAGCTAGCTGTAGTGACCTGCCCTGATGATGGTCATCCCTATCATGTACAAATGAGGAAAAATGACTTCAATGCAAAGATACGACACAACACATCCAGCCAGCCAGACCTCATAAGACTATGGGTAAGAACCATATTATGAAATAAAGCTGTTTGATATAACAAACCAGTAAAGACGTAAAGATTTAAAAAAGAAAGCACTGAAAAAATTAAGTGGTCTACTAATAACGAGCTAGCAGGGTAACATTTGTTATTTAACATAATTGAACCTATTCAGAAACTTGAGACAGGATGAAGGAAAGAATATTAGGTTTAAACAGGTTCCTGTGGAAACTCCTGTCATTCCCAAAAGAAAACAAGTAATTCTACTCCATAAATTCATTACATAAACATGTTACTTATCAAAAAGTTCCATTAAGTTCCCCAAAAATTCCAAATCCCCAGAAGCCCTAGTTATTCATGTTCCCATCCTTGTCCTAAAGCAGCTCACATAACTGCATAAAACTTAGCGTCTCTTTAACATAACCCTTTAAGTCTTGTATCTGTTTACTCTTCACTTCACTGCTAGAAAGTACAGTAAATCTACAGGGACCTTTGACAATCGCACACCTTTTACAACCACACTTAGACATGGAATAAAACAGCAAAATCAATACATATTAAATAACACACAGAAGTAGATTTGGCATGTTTGGTGATTGTTTCTTGAGAAACCAATTTCAAACAACCTCTTGTCTATGTCTACTAAGGAGATTGTTTCATGGCACAGTACATCTGTGTTTATGTACATCTGCAATGCTTTTTTTTTCCACTTTAATACAAAAAAAAAAAGAATGTTGGCTATCATCAAAACCCACCAACTGCTGCTATTGCTACTACATCACTACATAGAAGGTGGGTTGCTGTAGAGGTTTTTATCTTGCTTCAGTAAGCATTTTCTTCTAATTTTCAAAGTTTCCCATTCCATCCTAACAAACCAGAAAACATCCTTTTGGGGCAAATCAATCTCCATCAAAATGGGTAGAAGTAAAATAATTTTTAACACCTGTGAAATCCAAGGTTCTTAAGAAAAAGCAGCAAATAACACTATTGATCTTGCCAAACAAGAGAAATCCGAATACTCCTGTGAATGGCTTTGTAATAGTTGTGTGTCCTGTTGAGAAATTACTTGATAAACATATATACTGTTGGCAACCCCAAAACACCCTGCTTGATTAAAAGATGTATTTAGGTATTCGTTAGCTGACCAAACTGCTGCAACATGAAACCTTCTGGGTTTTGTACATACATAAACTTGAAAGAACTTTTCATTAAGATCTTTGTCAAGAGAACTAAATGAAGTGTCCTCTTTTAAGCAATTAATGAAGCAAAATCCCTGATAATCTGTCGTAGTTTCACTAGGATAGAATCATAAGCCAACCGTGGTATGCAGGCTGTTAGCACCTTTGAGTCAGCCAGGAACTTAAACCAGCAGGTGCACAAGTCAGGGCAGCTGACCCAAGCTGGCTAACAGGTGTGTCCCATACCATAAATGTCACACTCATCATAAAGCAGGGGGGTGGCCTCCTCCTGACCCTCCCAAGGGTGCCATCCCTGGAGGGGCTTGCCCATCATTCTGCTCCCAAGGACTGCTTTCCCATTTATTGTAACTGTTGTACGTGCACTAGGATGAGTATAACTTTGTATACTTAGTATTAATATCAGTTTTGCTGTTTCATTAAATCTGTTTTCATCTCAGTGGTTTTCTTGATTGCCCTTCACAGCTGGGGAGAGGTCATCAAATTATACAACTGCTATAGTTTAACCCTGGGTATGGGCTAAACACAGACAAAATCCAGTCCCTTATTCTAGCAAATACTTTTTATGACAACTAAACCCAGATTATTTTATGGCTATTAACTCTGTGGATTTCATTTTTCCTAACTGTTTCATTATATTCTTCCTTAGACTACTTCATAAGATTTGTTTTAATCTCTAGGGAATATTTAGCCAAATCAGGTAAGCCAACTGCTATCAGCATCAGTAACAAAAGCAGGTTGCTGAAGACTACAGTGCTCAAAAAAGCACTGAATACCTGACCCTCTGCATCCATCTAGTTTCTTTGGCTACACAGGTGCAATATTTACAAATCACCTTGAATTTATGAACTAGAGACAGCTTTTATACTTTTGCTTTTTATTTTACAAAGTAGGTTTTCAATCACATTTGGAAATTGTAGCATACATAAAAAGATCAAAATCAAATATATACAATATAAAAATACATTTTTTTATTTATGAAAGTTATAATGGCTGTAAGACACAAGACTATGGCTGGACTCTGGGTATATCTCCCTGGGGAAATTCCTCAATTTCAGAATGAAACATCAGTTCTAAAAGAGAAAGAAAAAAATTATGTTTTCTTTTAAAAGTTTCACCTGAATATGATTGCATTATTTCTGAAAAGTGCTCTGGCATTCCCCCATGCCTCCTGCTTTTCTTCCTAAACATAGCATCAATAAACAGTATCAGCAATAGCAAGGGCTGCCACTGTCTTTAGGAAACTATTGTCCCCCCCCCCAAATTAACAGAATGAGCTATTATTTTAGCAGCTGATCATATGCCGTATCATCCTGCACACTGAAACAGAACTCTGAAGTAGATTGAGGGACTGTTAAAAAGTTTTGAGAGGCAGACTCAAGAAGGAAGATTTCTGTTTATAGTCAATTCATTTATGGATGTATCTGCTCTATGTATCACAACGTAAGTTAGCAACACTAGAACCCGAGATAGACAGAATCATGAATGATTCTGCTTGCAGTGAGCTGGCACCAGGACAGCTTAGGCATGGGAGACAGCCCACTGACAGCAGTGAAGACTTGCTGGTGGAGAAATTCAGACAGGCACACTAAGCAGCAGTTAAGGTAGCCTGTACGGATTTCTGTGCTGCTGAGGGTAGGGACTTCTTATATCTGAGTTCCCTTATGTATCTACACTGCACCCTCAGCATAGGTGTTACTTTCTGCCTTGCTAACAGCACATCCAGCATACAGACCAGGCTGTGTTTGCCAACAACTTGTCAACACGGTAAAGTTACACCATCTCTACATGCAACAGTGTGGTTTATCCGCTCAAGTTTGAGATTCACATGTTTTTGCTACTCATCCTTGGTAGACTAAACTTTTTCTACTATTTGGGGTAAGTTCTAATGGAGTTTCTCTCTTGAAATTTCTGCAGCAGGTTTTCTAATCTTAGTAGGCACATGTAAATATCAAAACCCAAGTTCATCAAGGAAGCCAGTGGCAGTCCTTATTATTTAAAAGATGTGTTTTAAATACAATTAAAAAAATCTATTATAAATTTTACTGTCAAAGATTGTCAATGTTGCCATCCAGGTTTGCGTTTTTTACCCCACTAAGTGAGTTATTAGAAATAATCAGAGTAACTGGGGCCAGCTGAAACACAGAAATCTGTACGTTAAAATTCTGAAGCATGTTGAATCTTCTTCAGCCTCCCAAACACAAACCTTGTGCTTCAACTCATGACTCTTTGGATACTTATTGACTTTTAAGTTGAAACTTAGGATTTTTATGTACAGCATAGCTTCAAGTCACAGGCTGCATGGACTTGATAGGAAAGCTGAGTTACAACACACTTTTTTGGATCCCAGTTGGAAGAACAAAAGGAAGAAGGCCTAATCTCTAGCGAACTTCTTCTACAAAAAGGGGAGGACTTGCTTGGCACTCCCTCTAGCCTGGACCAACACAAGCAGTCCTCATTTGAAGTCCTGTTCTACAAGCACAAATCTGACTTTTCAAAGCTCGGGACTTCCCAAAACCTGCAACGTTCTATTGAAAATACTGTTGAACTGGACACTCATTTCAGCATTTGCAAAACAAACATTAATAATATTGGGGAATTTTCTAAAACACAAGAAGAATAAATAAATTTCAAATATTCAATATACTGTTAAAAGTAAAAATTATTTTTCCCTTCAACAAAGAAGGGACACACACTCTCTCATGTCTCAAAATTCATGTTGCTTGAGCCAGGACAAACAAAGCTTTTCTTTCCTTTTTAAATTACTGTTTTTTCTTTATAAAACCAAACACAGGTACCAGCATCCTAAGAAGCACTTGCTTTGGAAAGTTGCTAGGAGATGCTTGTTCTTCCTCAGCCATAAAGTTTCTCAGGACTAGTCTCAAACATCAAACAGTGAGCACAGCAGATAAAAGCCTAAACAAACATTTTGCCTATTAACATTTCCTACCTTCGCTGTGGTCTAGCTCTGGTCGGTATGACAAGAAGATCCAACTTGACCCAACTAGAATAGACACTACCAGATTCACCACAACCCACGGCTGAACGATTTCTTCCTCAGTGCCTGCCATCCTGGGAAAAGCCCATCAACACATCAGTCAGGGGTTCACAGGTACATACAGGTTACAATAGTAGTTTCAACAGGGGATCATAAAAGCAAATTTGCTAAGCCAGATATAAAAACAGAATTATGGATCCTTCATTAATACTTTCTTAGGTATGTTGTTTTAACCTTCTCAATCTACCAGTTTGACTCAGGGTCCTAAGTGAGCTATGTTATAATTCACAGAAGTTATTTCTTAAGTTTCCTACCAGATGCTGCCATTTTCCGAAGGTGGTGTGTACAGGTTAATCCTGTCACATGTCATCTGCTGGCTCAAGGTTAAGATAAGAGCAGCAAAATACACTGGAAAAAATGAAATTAATAGTGTCAGATACAAATCCCCCAAATGCTGTCTCATCATGACATGATAATTATCACTAGATTTTCTTTCCTTTCACTCAACTGCCTCCAATGATAGTTTCCTTTAATTCATCCTCTCTTCTTCAACATTTCCCTGACCCATCAAAATGTGGTTTCTGCACTTTTTCCAGTCCATCAGCTACATCAAATGTGGCATCTTGTGATTCTGGTTCTGTACTCAGAAGTGGGAAAAGAACTATCTCAAACCAGTCCCACTAATGCTACTATTGCAAATTCTTTAAAAAAGTATGTGGCAAAGTGTTCATAGCCTTTGAATGCCATTTTCAACTACTAAGAAAGTCACTTTCCTAAGCAGAAAATAACCAGGGAGATTTCACTGAAAACAGTATGTAGGACTTCTATATTTACTGTCTTTTCTGGACAACTTCCTATCTGCTTCAAAATACTTACAGAAAGAGGCTACTGCTGCTGGATCTAGGGTAAGAAAGCCTCTCAGTGCAACTGATGCTTTTGCCAAATCAATCCTGAGAACAAAAACAAGAGTCATTAACATAGCCCAGTAAGGTAATAATATTGTTCCTCTAGCAGTATTGTTATTTTACTTTTTGCAATATAACTTTTTCTTCCTGTTACAGTGCCTTGATACAGAACTATTTCCCACATGCATGGCAATTGTCCTCATTATGCCAAAACCAAGCAAGATTGAAACTATGAGGGACGTTCCATGAGGTCTGTAGCTTTCACACTACAGTCCTTTCTGGAACAGGTACAACGTGGAGATTTTTCCCCTCTCTAATCTTTACTGTTCATTTCAGTGTCCACACCACCAGCTGAGTTATGCTACTGTAACTGCTCACATGGCTTACACAAGTAAAGGAACAATTAAGAATAACACAGGCCTCCTGCCTGCCACCACTCCATGAAAAAAACCCTCATAATTTCTTCCATAGCACTAGCTCCTCTCCTGGTTTATCATGCTGTCATGGAAACTGTTTGTAACTAAAATAAACATCTGTAACATCTATGAAACAGCTATAATACAGAAACTCAGACGGACAAACGGTGACACAGCTATGCTGCAAATCAGTGGAGAACGGATTCACATGAAAAGTAACCCAATACAAACATTTGTTGTTCTCCACCCCTCTCCCCCACAAAAAAAACCCCAAACGGCCAGCTCTTCCATCTGGTTCACCTCATGATCACACCAACAGCACCAGCACATTGAAGCAAGACTCCAGGCAATGGACAGAAACGAGTAACAAAAGGTCCAAATGCACATGTACACCCTTTAGCTGTAGAGCCAACCATGCACAAAATCATCACATTACATCATCAACAGATCAGAAATTGCCATAGCATGGGGAAAGGAACATATTGCACACAAATTACATACACCTTTCAAATACAAACATATTTTACCTGTCAAAGGCTGAGACTGTACTGATAGACAGCAACAAATACAACAAACTTTGAGCTGGGTATGCTAGTGTTCTATACTGCTCAAGCAGGTTAGAAACTGCAGAAAGATTATTTCCTGCCAGAATGTAGATAACAATGATGTTCCACACAGCATACCCAGCAAGGAAGCCTTGGGTAAAGAGTCCAATTACCCTGAGTGGAGAAAAGAACATTGGGCAAGTTTAACATCTTGAATTAGTGAAGAACTACAGAAAGAAAAGGCCTACGAACCCATCTGTTCAACCCTGCTGCTCAGATGAGATCCCAGCCTTCCACATATTGTTTCCAAGTACTTTTTCTGATCTAGTTTTAAAAATTCTAAGCATCAGGACTCCTGCTTTCTCCCTTGACTGACTGCACCAGAACCTGAGCACTTAACGAAGAAAAACGCGATGTTTTGTGTGATCGTATCACCATGTCATTACTGCTACAGGAACCAAGTATTTTTTTACTACTGTGTGCAAGCTTATGCCCCAGTCCATTTTCACTCCTCCCTCTTCTTCACAAACCAGGGATTTTTTTTGAGAACTATCTGAATTCAGGTATTTTTATTCTGGTCATACAGCTGATGGGCAACTCTCATTTTGTAACACTTTTTTTTTTCTGTGGGTCTCTAATTTTGTTATCAGACTAATCTCTGGCTATACAGATTTAGTCTAGATCTTTGCAATATTACTTCCTTAGTTATTCTTTGTAAGTTGCAGTTCACATGTGATGTCTAGACTAAAAATGGATATTCTTGACAACAAATACCAAAAGTTAGAGTACTAAGAATCTGTACTGTTGCATCCCAAACCACCATTAGGAATATCCAGAAGAAATAAAAGATACATCACAATGACAGAGAAGGGTGCTAACTTTTGGGGAAAAGAAAAAAACAACCAACCAACCCTGATTTTTGCTTATTTACAGCAAAATATTTATTTTTACCTGAAACTTCGGTGCACTGAGATGGCAACATCTCTGGTAGTCCATGAAGCCTTCACATCCATAAGCACATTGGTATTTTCAGTGGTTTTAATCAATTCTGCACGGTCAGCTGCCTGAAAACGCCCTGAAAGGATGAAGAAATTAGTCTTAGAGAGTACCGTTACCTTTCATCATAATTTCTACATTAATACTTATTAGTGTTAAAAAGCTGTAATAATCAGAAGTTCCATTAGAAAATGTCTTCTCCTCACTTCCTTCTAGCTTACGTTCCTACCAGGACGCCTCTGTCTGTGTGATGCATCCTGGTGGGTAAGGCTATGGATTTTAAAATGTACAAAGCACATTGGGTAATTACTCAGTGTTCCCTGTTACAAAAAACAAACCAAAACACAAACAACACACAAACCAAAACAATAACAAAAACAAACAAACAAACAAACACACCAAAAAACCAACAGTGCCCAAACAAAAAACTTGCACTTGAAATATTTTCTGCAATATAGTATATGACACTTTCTTCTCACAGAACTGTGAGAAGTATTAGGTCAAATAAGCTCAGCTGGGTACTATCAAACAGCCTTTTTCACCCATACCTTGGAATTTTTTAGAAAAATCAATCAAACATATCAGCACAACAACACAACATTCACTGTTGAAAAATTATAACGTGTATTTATTTCTAAATAATCTTTGTTCTGGAAAACGTGTGGGTTATTTTTTTCTTCCCAATACTGCGATATTTTTATTTTAAATACAGTAATGCTTCTTTTAATGGCAATAACTTCTTTAAATTACTTAAATCACAGTATGTACTTACGATTTTTTTCAACAAACACTTTGCTAACAGGCTGGCTAATTCCAGTGGGAGCAGCAAACACAGGCTGCTGATCTGGGCTCTTTCTGTTCTCATCTTCAATGATGTCTTCCTCATCCACTTCCAGCTCACTGGGACACTGCATTTCAGCTGGCCGGGGTTTCCTATCAGCACAGAACATAAAAAGGGGCAGAAAAATAAGAGGGAGTATAAAATCTGAAGGCTCCTATGAACATTTAACATGCCTAAATTGATTTATAAGAACCAACCAAGCTACTGACCTGTGTATTACTACCCCCATTTATAATTTTAAGGACTAAAGTTCTCATGGAGTTAGTTAACTAAAACCATAAAGCTAATCCTTTATTTGTTTTTTTTTCCTCTATTTAAATTTCTATCTGTGTCAAAACAATAAGGTGGGATTAAGTACATATTGAAAGGTTAACAACTAGAAAAAAAACTAACTAAATACAAGGGCAAGAAAATGGGACGCTTTTGGTAGAAAGGCAACTAAAATGATTTAAAGGCATAGTTGTCATAGAAAAGGCAAATAAAAAGGATGAGAAAGCAGTTAAGTGTCTCAAAGAAAAAGATAAAAAGAATTAAGGAAAGCAGTTACACATTCTAATCTTTTCATGTATGTGACTGAAATATTAGGCTCGTATAAAAGCATTCAGAACTGTAATGCATGCAGATATGCATAAAGCAAACAAGTGAAGACAGTTAGATCTTTCTGTCTCACTTTGTTCTTTTTCTCTGCTTGCGGGTCACTGTTTCTTCAGCTTCAGGGACATCCACACCATTTCCATTCTGAAACAGCGATGCAACATTTTGCTCGGTAAAAGAGGTCTCAGAATCTGAAGATTTAAAATAAACCACATGGAAGTTTCGCAGCTTTCATAAAAATAGAAATACTTTCACTTAAATACACAGTTATTATATAAACACAGTGGCAAAAAAGGGATCTCTGCTTTAAATGACATTAAGGATGTATTTTATTACTTCCAAAACTGTATTGCCATTATTTGTATGAGGGTTTGTACCTTACCAAATCTGAAATCAGAAACTGAAGCTCTAAGCTATCATTCCCTCAGAGATTACTTTAAGCTGTTTTAAGCACAAAAGCACACTAAATGTTTTAAGGCAAAATACAAGTTGTCCAGTGGTATTCCAGAGTCACCAAGTTTTACTCAGTGCTCTTTCTAATCTACAATTATTTCACATACCAGTAGGTACCTTCTTCTTCTTGCGTTTCCTCTGAGGAGGGACATCATGAGGTTCAGGAGTTAGGGGCTCACTGCTTTCAGACTGCCGGCGAACTGCTGCTTGGACAATGCCATCTGCAAACCAGGTGAGAAGATCCAGCAACCTTAATTCAGAGCCTCTACGAAACAGGCAAGCCAAATTGCCTTCTGCTACATTGCGCAGAATGTCTGTATTTGCCCAGCTTACAGCTGAGATGAGAATGTATTGGCTAGGAAATATGAGTTGGGAAACAAATGTGTTAATTATGAACACACAAAGGTAACAGCTGAAAGCCCTCCTTTCACCCTGACATGGGTTTCATGCCCAGGAGGAAATTTAAGTATCCAAGAAGTAGCACAATTCCCATTTGGGCATACAACAGAGGACTGATTGAAAGGCATCTACCACAGGAAAGAACTATACTTCTGTATTTTTCCTTTCTACATGCAAAGATTATAATGCAAGGGACAAGAAAAAAATAAGTTTGTTACAAGCTGATTCACGCAGATATGTGCTAAGGCAAATTAGTGTCCTATCAAAGGGAAATTCAAAAGCTGTACATACACTACAAGAATAAAGGAGGAGCAGAAAAAAACCAACACTGAACGATGTTTACTCCAGTCTGAGAGATTAATTACTGCACTTTGGAGGAACTAAATTTCCATGAGAGGTTAACATTAATTAATCAAATATTCTAGCAGGAGCAGCATCAATCCGCACGATCAGAAGTAGAAAGACAAAGTTACTTTTCCATTTTACATTACATCTGCCTTTTATAGCTCTTTCAAGTACTGCAGTTTTTATGACAACTGAATCTTTGTTTTCACTTCAAGCACAGGTTTTACCTTGTTTTATAAAGTTCTGCTGTGCTAAAATGCAAATTCATACAACAAAGTAATGGCCAAAGTCAAAGCTGATTTTGCACCATCGTTCAGCTCAATAAAAGCAACAGTAAACAAAACATGATCCTTGGAAAACCCTGCTAGCAACACCTCTAATTGTTGCATTCAAAGGTCTTTCAAAGAGTACACTCTTTTAAGCAAATCAAGGAGGTTTACTTATCAATTCATCATACTGACCTAAGTCAACTGGTTGACAGGAATCCACTAGATTTTATCAACACATTCTGCTTTAAATAGATATGACTTGTAATCTTGCTTAAAATGATATGTTTGTTCTGCAGATCCACTTCTTGTAAAAATACAAAGCTCTGCTGCTGGTCATCTTCTAGGCTTTTAACTCTTCAATAATAGAATGATTAACTTTGTGATTTTGTTTGTCCAAGGACTGAAATTGAGCCAAGTTGTTAATCTGTTTTATTTTAGTTCATTCAAAAACTCATGCACTTAACACCCTCAACATAGCAAGCAGCTTACAGCTGGAAATGACTAATGAAGTATAAAAATATTTTAAAAAGGAAAAAAATAGGAGGAACAAAGGAACTTTTTCAGTTCAGTATCAATATATGCTGTACTAGCAGTTCTGAGAACAGATCTAAGGAGAAAGAGCAGGGGATGGAACAAGTAACTTTAGTTAGCATTACAGACTTGTTCTAAAATGACAGCCCTTTGGCAAAAAAGATTGCAGTTGTTCGATATAAAATAAACAGTGATCAATTAGCTGAGAACACTACTCGAAAATAGAGTACAAGATTTAAAACTATTGTATCAGAACCTTGGCTACAGTGCAGGTCTCACTCAGGACTACACACACAGTTTTCAGTTTTGGCAGGACCTTACCTAGTGGAGTCTTTCCTTTGGGTTTCCTTTTTTTGGGACGACTGAGTGGAATTTCATCTGCAGAACAGACAACAGAAGTATAGGTGCACAGCACTGAGAAACCTCAATTTCCTTTTCTAACAGCCATTCTACTACTAGTTAAAAAAGGGATTTCTTTTTACAAGTGAAGACAACCTTCACTTTTTACAGGTAAGATGACAATTCAGCAGTTCACACGAGCAGGAGTAACAAAGAAGGAGGCAGGAAAACAGGGTAAAAAAATCTGTGTTAAGCACAACAGAGGCTAAATATGCACATGCATGTGTGTTAAGTGAAAAACCAAAATACTTTGAACAACACTCTGAAGAATAACTTTCTCTAGAGCACAGTAACAACTTTTCAGTTGCCTTTATTCAGTATGGAAAAAGCAAATGGTAAAGAGAACAAAGGAAAACAAGAAACAGCTCTAGCAATGGCAGCACAGGTATCCATCCATACAGTTTACATAATCAGCCTGCATTTAGGAAAAGCCTAAAGCTCTATCTTTAAAGAGAGGATGAAGTGACACCAAACACATGTAAACATTGGAACTACTAATGTTCATAATTCTCTTTAATGCCAGAATAGCTCACCTTGGTCTCCACTTCACATTTCAGAAGAAAAGGTGTTGAAGAGCAGTGTAAAAGGAACAAAGATGAGAAGAAAGTTAATTCTGAATAAATGACAATTCACAACAGTGAAATTCACACAGCTGCTTTTGTGATTGATTTCCTTATCCCCACTCCTAATTCTCTTTATGAACAGTTGCATACAACATGGTTAAGGGTAGGAAGCAAGACTCAACACATTGTTCGTGACTATGCACAGTTCCTTGACTGCCTAGCTGTGGATCAGATTAAAAGCTTTAATCACCTGGCTAATTAAAACTTGTCTTACTGCCTGATACGTAACAAACCAACAAAAGTTATGAAACATTTGAGCACATACATTACTAAAAAGACACAATCTTTATATACGGTGTATCATGAACATCACATTTGCTTTTAGGTACTTTGAAGGAATTCTCAAGTACCATGTCATAAGAACAAAATAATTGCCTTTCTTTCCACACTGAAAAAAAGGCCCCAATTCTTCCCTATACTATGTCTAACTAGTACCGCCATTCAAGAACATCTAGTCTAATTTCAGAAATTCCCTGAAGGATTTGTGATTAAAATAAAGAACATGAAACAAAACATAGAGGGAAGGAAGAACTTGAAAAGAACATTGATAAAACTAAAGTAGTTGTTAATAAAACGAAAGTAGCTATTTGTCTGAAACTTTTTAAAGAGCTTATCTCTTAAGAGTATTAAAACTGAGGTAATACAGTAACATTTCTTGGCCTCTGTAAAACTTTAAAATGTTTAATATTCCTTGTAAGGGATTCTAGGACAAAAAATTAGCAGAAAAAGCAATTCTTTTTAAAGCCACTAAGACTACCCAGACGGTTATTTAACTTAATTATCTTAATTTCATTACTTTAAAAAACACTGCAGTACAGAATCATGATCAGTTCCACAGAATGAACATGATTTTACCTTGGCACTGGAGGGAGGGCACGAGGCGGGCACTGGAAGACAAGCGAGACAAAATTCAGCTTCTGTCAGTGTGAAACCACCCCTCAAAAAACATCTATTTCCAGATATGGTCAGAACACACCACATATTTTTTGCTTTGTACACCTCTTAAATAGCTAGAGATTCCTGATGAAGATGTTATATAAAATAATGTAAGAGACTCAGGAATAGCATGCTTGTACCAGAGTTGTGACAGGCACTGCATTAGGGACGTGTACCTAACAACTGTGTTCAAGGCACAGATCTCATTTCAACTTCACTTGAGTAATTTTCACTTTTAATGTACAGTACTGCTTCCATTGGAAAGCACATCAGTCATTCTACTTAAATATCAAAATATCACAATAACTTATGCATTCAATACACTTGCACAGTACACAGCATAAGCTGAGTATTTTCTATTAATGCAGCTGTAAATTCAGAATAGTAAAAACAGTAAAAGGAAACAAGCTTATTTATGGAAAATACTTTAAAATGACAAAACATTACTTTTCATATCCATTTGAAAATATTTACCGGTGTAACACAACTAAAATCTAAAAATAAGGATCTCCTGTTAACAACATGAAATGGAGATACTGCACTTTATCTCTTCTAGAATAAGGAAGGCACTTTACTTTCAGATTTTGTATTATATTAATTATATTGAAAGAGTATACGCTGGTAAGTATTTCACACACTCCAAAAATTCAGTTAATATCAGAAATAAAAAAGCTCCTAAGACACAAGGATCCACAAACTTACCACTTGTTTCTTTCCCATATCATTTGAAGCTGTTCTCTGAAAGAGGAACTGTGAACTGGTCTATACTCCTTCACGCTGCTCACGCTGAACCTCAGCTAATTCTGAACTAAAATAAGCTTCTAGCAGCCAGGATTAGCTGGACATGAACCTTCCTACCCCTGGGTTACAGCCCAGTACTACTCCCATTTGAAACAATGGCAGTTCATCTGTGGCAGCAGACATTACTTGCACTGAAAAAAACATAAATCCATTTGCTGGTACAGGTCCCAGTGAGCAAGTTTTACTTAGGTTTGTTTACACAAAATAAATGAGACACCTTGTGCGAGGAAGGGTTTGCAGGAATAGACCTCAAATCTTTCACTTGAATTTTGGCCACGCTGAAGACTGACATCAAGTGCCGTTTACATAGGTAAAGAATGGTAAACTCTGAGCAGCATCCAACCAACTGGCCTCTCACTCAAGGACACGTAGAAGATGGAACTACTCATTCCAAAGGGTGAGGGTTCACTCAACAATATCCAGAAGTATTCACTCACCAAGGTGAGGAGTGAGGGCACTCCATCCTGGGACGTTTCCTTGGGTGGCATCCCAGTCCCAAGAGAACAGGTCCCAAACACAAACCTACTGCTCTATGGAGAACCACACCAGCGGGTCACCGGCAGGGGCCCCCCCCCCCCCCCTTTATAGCTTGCTCGGAGCTGAACCGCAGTCATCTATTGGTCGTGGTCCTGAGGCTCCCCCCAGGACCGAGGCGCCCCATTGCCTGGGGGCCCTGCCTATTTGACATGGGGCACCACCTCGCGTTTCCCGCCACTGGGGGGTGCGCGTGCCGGGCTGCACGCGACCAGGCTGCGGCCGTGCAGCAGCTGTGAGGAGCGGCCGCCATGTTAGGAGACCCGGCCCCCATCGGGGACTGCGTATGTATACTCCTGCCCCATGCAGCTATTACTGACTCTCTGGGATAGCTGATATTTTTAAATAACTACGACCAACTTTGCTGCCCCGCCGCCCGCTCTCCGCTTGGACCCCTCCAGAGGCGGCCCCACAGCCCCGTCGCGGGCAAAGCCGCCCTCCGCCCGCCCCGGCCCACCGCGCCCTCACCGCGCCGGGGCCTGTCCGCCGCGTCGCCATGCCGCAACCGCCGCCGCCAGCGGCCTCTCGGGCGCCGCGGGGAGGAGCCGGCGCTCGGCTCGCTTCCGCCCCTTGCCGGGCCTGCAGGAGCATGCAGGGCGGGGGTACAGCCTTCCCAGTCGCGGGAAGGCCCGGCCTCCCGCTCCGCTGCTTGGTTACGTCCACTCCGGCGGAGCCTCGTCCCTCAGACTGCGGGTGAGCAAAACCAAATGCACGTTAGTGGGAAAACAAGCTCTCTAGCCTCCTTTAGCTTGCAGCCACAGCCACAAATTGGAAAATGAAGTTATATACAGTAAACAGAAAGGGAAAAAAATAGAAAATGAACGTGATAAAATTTTGTTCTAGCACAAATAGACACAAAGCAGCTGCAGCTTTAAAGAGAACATCTTTCTTTTCTAACAGTGAAAGCAGATTTGTCTGTAAGCAAAAACGTGAAAAACAGGCAAAGAGAAAAAGTGGACAAATGCTGGACTAGGAAGCACAAGTGGGAGCTGGTCATGGACCACCACCCCTCCCCTGGTACTTAACCACAGCAGCAACATGTTGGATCACTGGTCCCTCCAGTTTTACCTCTAAACAAGCAAGCATGTTGTTAGCTGCAATATTTGGCTTTGAATAATCTCTTTCTAGAGTGTCTAAATTGCTTTCATAGATTTTTCTGCCAAAATAAGGTAAGACCTAACAAACTTATCAGCTGTATTTCTCAGGGGTCAGGATAGCTGTAGTGCCAGATTAAAAAGTGAGGAACTTGTTTGCCACAAGCACTGCACCGTTTGATGAGGAGAGCATGCTGCCATAGAACAAGCCCATAGGAAAAGGGACTTCTGACTATTTCTGACTTGGGTAAGTCCATGTTCTGTCTGTTTTTACTAGAGTTAATGGAACAAAAGACATGCTACATGTATTATGAAGATTACTGTGGTTTTGCACCATTTTTATTGTGACAGCACAGTCTGCTTCTGTCTTGAAAAGTAAAAAGGGTAAGCAGAAAACAAATAATTTAATAAATTATACTCTGCTCAAAGACAGCACACTAGAAGAGCATGCTCTGGTCTGAATATTGACTATCATTTGTCAGTAAGGCTTCCAGAATGTACAGGTATCACAGTGCCAGAGTGACCATAATAAAAAGGAAAGGACTATAGCTATGTATGAGTGAATTATACAGATACATGCAACAAAATAGATTTTTCTTTATTCTTGTAATTGAGCCCTCACAATATTTCCCTTTTTTTTTGTACAAAAGTGGATGCATCTGTAACATAAAAAGCTGAAGAGCTACACAGAACATAGTATGATTATATCTCCTGTAGCAGCTTCTTTCTTAATCCTCTTCCAAATCCCTCACAAAGATAAATTCTTGCAATCCTGACATTAGGATTATTCTTGAAGTAAAACATAAGCTGTAATCTTTCTGAAGCTGCCTGCTGCTCAGAATTAGGGCTGCGTGTCTGAGCATATCCATATTGCAGGGACCCACTGAGGCTCGTCCTGTGCATGATGGATTGCAGACAGCAACTGTGCAGATGCTTCTTGTAAATTGTCATTCACAATCACTTGATCAAAGAACTGACCAAACTGAGCTTCCATTTTCTTAGCTGAATCTTCCATCTCCTGTAAATCTTCTTCCTGCAAGACACAGAGTAAGTCTATAAAGCTTTAGTGTAGAAAAACATACTTGCCTGGCATCAGCTGAACACCTTGGGCCATGTGGCGAGGGGAATTGATAGTGCCAGTATACTTGATTTCATTTACAGAATCACAGAATCACCACCAAGGCTGGGAAAGACCTTTAAGATCATCAAGTCCAGCCTATGACCTAACACCACCACATCAGCTAGACCATGGCACTAAGTGCCACATCCAGCCTTTCCTTGAACACATCCAGGGGCAGTGCCCCCACCACTTCCCTGGGAAGTCCATTCCAATGTCTAATTACCCTCTCCATGAGGAAGCGATTTCTAATATCCAATCTAAACCTCCCTTGGAGCAGCTTCAGGCTGTGCCCTCTTGTCTTGTCGTTAGTTGCCTGGGAGAAGAGCTCATCCCCCACCTGACTAGAACCTCCCTTCAGGTAGTTGAAGAGAGTCTGCTATGGTAAAGTACACCTGCTACAGTCAGTTCCAAGTCTCTGGAACTGAGCTGTCTGCCATGTCCTTCCCAAGGAAGTACTCATGTCTCAGTGTGCTCCATTCATCCCAAAAAGGTAATTCGACAGACAAGTGGTAACAGAGGATGTTAGGGAGTGGTAGGCAAATCTACTAACACTCGTGTTGTCATTCCACATTTTAGTTTATTTCCCCAGTGTTCGTGGGGTTTTTTGCAACAGCAATCATAATTAATTTCAATATACAGTTATGGACTGAGGTGTCCAAAATTTTAAGATACTGAAGTTGATTAGGCTCAGTGTCCAGATGGAGAACAGTGAGAAGTAGTGTCCCTCAGGGGTCCATACTGGGACCTGTGTTGTATAATATCTTCATCAATGATATTGACAGTGGCATTGAGAGCATCCTCAGCAAGTTTGCTGATGACACCAAGCTGGGTGGTGCAGTTTGTATGCCAGAGGGACAGGATGCCATCCAGAGGGACCTGGACAAGCTGGAGAAGTGGGCCCAAGTGAACCTCATGAGGTTCAACAAGGCCAAGTGCAGGGTTCTGCACCTGGGCTGGGGCAACCAGAGACATCAATACAGGCTGGGGGAAGACATGCTAGAGAGCAGCCCTGCGGAAAAAGACCAGGGGGTACTAGTGGATCCAAAGCGGGACGTGAGCCACCAGTGTGCAACTGCAGCCCAGACGGCCAACCACATCCTGGGCAGCATCAAAAGAAGTGTGGCCATCAGATCAAGAGAGGTGATTCTGCCCCTCTACTCTGCCTTGGTGAGACCACCTGGAATGCTGTGTCCAGCTCTGGAGCCCACAACACATGAAAGACGTGGACCTGCTGGAGCATGTCCATGAAAATGGTCCAAGGGCTGGACCACCTCTCTTATGAATTAAGGCTGAAGGAGCTGGGGTTGTTCAGCCTGAAGAAGAGAAGGCTCCAGGGGGACATCATAGTGGCCTTCCAGTACCTGAAGGGGGCCTACAGAAAGGCTGTGCTCTTGTAAGAGCACATAGTGATAGGACAAGGGGTAATAGTTTGAAACTGAAGGAGGAGAGATTTAGGTTAGAGATCAGAAGGAAATTCTTTAGTGTGATACACTGGAACAGGTTGCCCAGAGAAGTTGTGGAGACTCCATCCCTGGGGTGTTCAAGCCAAGGCTGGACAGGGCTCTGAGCAACCTGATCTAGTGGGAGGTGTCCCTGCTCATGCAGGGGGGGTTGGAATTCGATGATCTTTAAGATCCCTTCCAACTCTTAACCATTCTGTGATTCTATGCATGGAAACAATTGCAGCAATGCACTAGACACATTGTAAATACACAATACACCTTTCCTACAAGCAGGATTTGTGTTTTAGCTATAGAACTTAGTATAGAATTGATGGATACTGTCATTAAGCATATGTGAAATAACAATACATTCTTACACCTGCATGAAAAATATTTCATTAAATTACTGAATGCATATTCCAGATATTTCAGTGCAAACAGTGAATGTATGTGTTGACTCAAATACTGCCACAGGCAGCTAATTAAAACAAAAATATACAAAACAGCCTCTCCATTAAAGACATTTTGAAGCAAAATGCCTCAATCCCCTAGGTACAAATTACAATCCTTCCACTTCAAAGCAAACCTGTTGGGAAAACAGTCCCAACAAAACAAATAGAAAAAGACAAGAATAACTTAGATTTGGCCCTGAAGACACAATCATATTTTTAAAAGTTAACACAGTAGGATGCATTTTGTTCTAAACACAGAATAAGATGAGTCTCTTCTATTCCCAAATCTCACCTTGAATTTTATGTTCACATAATAATCTGTAATGATCCTGGCATTTTTACGAGTCTGCCTCATGCAGCTTATGCTGGATGGCTTGATGAATATAATGTAGGGCTTTAATTCATGAGTCCGGGCTATTTGTATGCCCTGCAAATCAAAAGTAAAAAGAAGTTAAAGTATTTCAAGCATACTCATCCCAGTTTTACTCCCATAAAGAGCCAATTGTTTATATTGTGCTCTTATCTCCAGACATACCAGTAATGTTTTCAGGAATGCCTGCTTTAAAATGAGCATACTCATAATCCCTGGACCAGACATTGTTAGGCAACTGCAGCATACCAAAAACTTAATTCTGCTTGGTAATCTTATTTAGGAGATGCTTTCAACTCTAGTAAATGACTGGGCAATAGCATTAACAGATCTCTACAATCAAGAATGTTAAAGATGAATCTGAGATCTGTGGGGTTTTTTTTAACCGCTGGGGAGCGGTTTACCTTTGGAAAGAGTACAGCTTTATTGCTCCATACGGAAGAAAATATCCTGCTTTTGGAAATCTTTGTGCTGTGTAAGATTCCCTGATGCTAATAAGCCTTTTTAAACCACTGCAAAGCAGTGGTAGGATCTAAAAAAAAAAAAAAAAAAAAAGGAAAAAAGCACAGCATGTGAAGCTGGCCAAGCCACCAGATTTAAAATACAAGCATGCAACTCAGCAGTAAATCTCCTACCTTACAGCAGTTACTGAAAAGTAACTATGGGCCATTACTTCCTAACCTTCACAAAACTTGTCCTTTAAACTCACACCCTAAAAAACCTTAGTGTCACATCTGTTCAAGTAGTAAGATTATGTTCCTCCCCCCTCTTGTTTGGAAGGAGCATAGCAGAAGAAACCTGAGGACATTTTTAGATGTGAAATGAAGACTAAAATGTGGCCTAATCTGCACTTTATAGTGGTTTGGATTTTGAGCAGTACCCCACAGGTCACATAACTTCACAATACAAACCACTGCTAACCAAAGGCTCTGATTACACTGGGTCTGCACAATTAGAGACAAGTCTCTTAACAGTTACTACTGAGCTATCGTGTCTTTCTCTACATTCAGTTAGAAGAGATGCAGAAACCCAGTAGTCTGAACAGCTCTTAAGTACTAAATAAGCAAGTAATTCAGAGAAGTTTAGTAGGATTTTGCTGGACACAGCTTTAAGTCTTTGATATTTACAAACTCAGGCCTGTATTAGTCTTACCTCAATCAAATTCTAGGCAAAGATATACAGAAAAAAGTGAATAGTGTCTAAGTGAAGAGATTAGCTTGGGAAGTAGTTCTGAAGGTGTTAGAGGTAATAAAAGTAAATAAGAAAAAAATACAGAAGAATGCAAAGACTGCATTTGAAGGTTTTTGCAATGCCCAGCATAGAAACATCCGGTAATGTCATATTTGAAGCACCTCTTGCCGATATCTGCTAGGGCATGTGTGGAAGCTGTGCAAGCTGCCCTTCTCATATAGTAAACATTTGCAAACTGTGGTCCCGAGATGAGTTGTGATCTACACAGCAAGCACTGGCTGGAAGTTCTTGTAGAGCTGCTTGGTTGTGTGCTCCAGCAGCTTACTCCCAGTTTTTAAGTTACTTCTGAAGAGACAGATGTTCGATTCCTTGATTTTGCTTCATTGCTTTAATCATAGAATCATAGAACTGTTCAGGTTGGAAAAGACCTTCAAGATCATCAAGTCCAACCAATAGTTGCTGCTTTACCAAAGGGTGTTCAGAGATTACTAAGAGAAAGACAGAACTCTCAACTAACAGGGCATTGAGGAGAAGGAAATCCCATGCAACAGTCTCCACATGAAAAAAATTCTTGCTTTAAGCAAATATGAAAACTCATTTCTGTACCATTCCACCTATTAATGCAGCTACTGACTTCGAAACAAATGAACTGTACTGTCTGTACATACTCATCACTGTAGTATTCCATCCCCAAGACCCATGCAAAAAATAATCTGTTATTAATAAGCACCATCAGCTAAAGTGAAAAACAAGACAAAGCAACTAACACTGTTCTCAATAGCTCAAGAACGTATAGTTAATTATTTTTCCTCCCAGGAGATACAAACTGTAGAGTCAGTGCCCCTTTACAACTCACCTGTGGTTCTAAATCTATTACACAGATCTTCCCTTCATCAAGGACTGTTCGCACTGCATCAATACTGGTACCGTACAGATACCCTTTGTATTCCCCATATTCCAGCATTCTGCAACAGCGGTGAGAAGAAAATGAAAGAGCACTTGAGTCTCAGAAGGTTACATTTAAGGATGAAATCTTCAGTGATCAAGATTGAATGATCATAAAACCTAGTGAACACGGATGAACAACCTCCACCTTTGCTCTTCCCCGCTACACTGGGCACAAAATCAGAACCATTATAGTTTGACTCCAAAGCATGCATTTTTTCACTCATCTTGATGTTTTAAACTATGTATTTAGAGGTTGTGATTCTAATGATAAAAATGCTGTCATTTATACAGTAGTAATAACCTCAGATTGGAAGATCTCAAAGCACTTGACACAGCTACAGAAGTGTTGCTTCTGGTGCTGAGCTGGTCAGTCTTTACAGAGGGATTACTGAGGCACAGAAAGGAGCAAACACTTTCTAACATTTGGCTGTTTCAGGTGCTGGAGATGTCATCACTGCAGAGGTTTTGCAGTGGAGCTGTAGATCAAGAACTGTTCTGACTCACTGCTCCATTTTAGAAAGCAGTTCAGTTTCCAGAAGGGTTAAACTCGAACTTACAAGCACATCAAATGAACTCAGACCTGGAGATACCACTTTCCTTTAGATTAATTGTAGAGGAACTTATTTGCAACTGCGCAAAACACACTTTTTGAAGCAACGGCTCAAATACTTTGACCAAAATTTATACCAAGCATGCATAGTAGATATGAATGGAGAAGTGCAGACTTGGGACCTAACTACAGAACTGTCTCTTCTTGGATCATGTTACATTTTAAGTAACAAAAATATAATTGTCTCTCCTAGTTACCTGTGGCTATACACCATGTTTTCAAATGTTTCCTTTGATACATAGTGATATTCACGACCATTCATTTCATAACTCTTCTGAACACGAGTGGTGTCTGAAAGGAAATATACACACACACATCACCTGCAAGTAAATCCTTGTAATTTTGTAAATTAAAATGAGAACTTCCATGAAGGACTATAAATCACTATTTTCATAAGTAGTAAAATGAGTTGTTTCCATTTGTTAATCCAGAGCAAAAGCCTTGTCTACTCTACTGGTTGCCCAGTAGCAAGTCCTTGAAAATTAGCAAAGCACATCTGTATTTCTTGGAATGGAAGGAGAGAGGTTTATTCCAGATATCTGTGACTCAAACCAATCAGAAACTGCTTTGGAACTGGTTTCACAACTGTTTTTACTCCTCTGAGGTGAAATTTACTCAATTTTATTTGGAAACATCCCACGAGTCTTCCCACACTTGCACCTACACCGTATCTGGGATCTTAAGCACAAAAGAATCCCTTGATTTTCAACCAGCTTCAGATTAATAAATTCCTGTTTAGTTACCCAAGTCACAAGAACTAAATAAGCACAGGTAGAAACAATTTCAATTATTACGTCAGAAATTAAGCTTTGTAAGTCTCATCTGCAACTAGAAGGCTAATAAGGAAAGCTGCAAAGTCTATTAAGCATCAACTTCTGTTGCCTTTATTCTCATATCTGATCACCTAAACACTATGAACCCTAAGAAACATTCTCATTTTTAAATCTAGGAAAATCAAACATCAAGATTAAACAAAACCACGGAGACAACCTACTGCTACATAAAGCTTTAAGGGTTCAGGAGCTGTAACTTGAAAATACCTTTGTCTGATTTGCCAAAATAAGGAAAAAGATAGTACTTTAAACCGAGTTTTATAAAACAAATTACTCTTGCTTGCAGTAGAGCTGAGAAAACAGCCATACAGCAAAGTGTATGAATACACAGAGGTGAGAGGGAGGTACTTGATATTTCCTAATGATGTTTGAAGGGGAGGTAGTGGGGGAAAAAGAAGGAACATTACATACGAGGTACAGCACTTTGAAACTCTCGTGGGTTACTTGCAATAAGCCTTCGCCTTAGCTCGTTCACACCAACACCTGCAGGACCTGAAAAGTTGGAAAAGCAATGAATGTAACTGTCAGAGGCCATTTTCTAGCACATTGCACACACACAGGAAATGTAAGTAAGTTTAAAAAAATGTACCAGAAATGACCAAAGCATCTTGATTGATTCAGGGTAAAAATCACTTCCCAGCAAGATGGTCATGCCCAGAAGGCAACTCAGCAATACCATTTTAAAAGAAAAATTTATTATCAAATACTTCCACACTTAAAAAAGGATGATGGATTTGCCTTTACCCAGTTTGCTTCATCAGGATCATGGAACACTACAGAACAGCTTCCTTTCAGTCACTATCATTAAAGAGTACTTGAGAGCCTGCAGCCTACTTAATAGAATATTTCCTATAGGAAGCATTATTAAAGGCATCTTTTTAGCTTTCCCTACTGCCCATGATTGAGATTTTTCTAGTTTGGAGTTTATTTTTAAACATTCCTCTTACATTGCCACATCCATGCATTAAACACTGGCTGTAGAAATGCCTCCGTGTAAAGATGTTTTCTCACCACTTTCTGTACTGGTCGCAACCGAATATAAACCAGAACCATTTCCCCTAGTAAAATCTATTATAAATGAATATTCATAACTGTATGGCTGCTTCTGATGACTTCATTTTTTTTTTAAATATTCACTATCTCAAGCAAAAGATATGATACCTACATGAAACTTTAAAAACCCACAGTGGGGTCAAATTACAGACACTCACTCTTGAAACGTTGCTTTGAGAGCTACCTGCACAGTCTGTGACTAATGCAATCAGCAGCAGGAAATCTCAGTGGGTCAGACCAGGACTGACAGTTTTATCCCCTCTGTTACAAGTTGTGAAATTTGCATGAGAAAGTAATGAACATCTTACCCACTAGTATAATTAGCCTGTTTCGGTCAGATGGGTGCCGCTGGTACCTAACCACCTCTTCATACGGAGCTGCAAGAGTGCTGTAACAGCTGCTGGGGCACTGAGCACAACACGACTGCTGGTTGGTCCGGGATTTCCTGCGACACAGGCGCATACTTCTGCGGAAGCCAGCTGTAAGACACAAAGACATCAGTAATGGAAAATACACCCAAGATGCAGGCACCTAGTGCTTTTGTCTAGAGTGTCTCTTTATAAGCCACACAACATACTGGTTTTTTTGAGGTTTTTGCAGGGTGAAAGTTACTGAATTTCATTGCTGCACTTGGTTTGTCAGCTTGGTAGAGCTTCTGAGCATTGAAAGACACCTAAAGAAGAGGTCAAATCTCACTGAAAGTCACCTGAAAATTAGCCCAGAATTAAAGACCCCCAAAACAAGCTGAAGGAGAAGTTTCTGGCCACATAAAGCATCATTAGGGTACAGGTCAATTGTTTTTCTGATAGTGTATCTAGTTCCCTCTCCTAAAGCAAATCTGGAACATTTACTCCAGCCTCCAGAATGAATCAAAGTATTTTCAAGGCCACTAAGGTTTAGCAACAGGGATAGGTTTTTTGTTCCATCTTACCATCCAACTCTGAAAACCTCACTGAGATACACTTTTCTAATGAAAACTTTCATGATTATTTTCACTAGATGACAGACAACAAAACAACATTATGCCCTAGCAAAATTAATCATGAAGTAAGGGAAATCTTAACAGCCAGTTAAGTTAAAATAGTTGTGGTTAGGTCTCAGTAGAAACCTAACGGAAGAGAGATGTAAATGGAGAGAACAAGCATTACTAGGAGGAAAGCGACTTCAAGTTTGGAAAACAAGTAGAATTCAATTCAGTAAGTCTTTGGGTGAATAGAGGACAAAGCATTTTCTTTAACTTCAGGCAAGCACTTAATCTAGATGAAGCCCCAAACATCTTACTTATCTTTAGCCATTGCGTACCAATAAAGACTCGACCAAATTCACCAAATTCTTCCTCTTCTAGAATACAAAGAACAAGTAATCATGAAATAAAAAAAGAACAGTGAAAACTTAGGAGCTAGATGGCTAACAATTATTGTTGATCCCAAATGAAAAATGTTTCAGTAAACATATGGACGTACCATGCCTAATCTAATAAAAAAGCACAATACTTTATAATATGAAATATTCAAATATTTCACATGACCAATTTAAAGAACCAGTATTTCTGTAAGAGAAAAACTCAGTAGCTCTTGGGATTGTCTAAATGACATTTGAAAGTCAATGGTTTATTTGGTTCATTCCTAAGATATCTAGATGCCAGACAATGTTTGGAAATACTTGCCTCCATGTAATTTAAGCTTTTCAGGTGAAACCTAGCTTACAAGAACCTCTGTAGTTGTAGCATTACAATAACAAATAACTAGCTCAAAATTAAAAAAATTATAACTCAGCGTCTGCCCAATAGTATGTTTGGAAAATGCAACATGCATCTGCTCAGATCTTTCAGGCAGAATGAAGACCTTACTTTACTATTTCTTTTTAATCATTTTTGCATCAGTGATATCTGTGCTCCAACATCGCAGACTCATCTGTTTCCACCAATTCTTTTTATTCCCATTCTCATACTGTTCCTTGTGAAGGCTTAACCATTCAGGTGAGCCTGCTAAATCTCTACATGTCTTTTTTAAGTGAAAAATCTCCTGTAGGGCTCACAAACACCGGTTTCCAAATAGATGAACACTAACAATTTAGAAACTATTTTATAAAGGTGAATTGAGATGAAATAACTAAGGTAAAAGGTGTCAGCAGTGTTCAGATTTCTCTTCAAAAAGGACTCCTAATTTTCCCCACTTACACATGTAGTTATCCAAGCCATGTATTGCCTTTATTTAGGCCTTGCTAAAGCAAGAATAAGGTACAGAAGACAAGGCATATCTTTAAAGGTAGTAACTGTTCCAAGGCAAGAACATGATTTTCATTTGCAAAGCATGAAATGTATAATCTTTTAGCACTAGATTCTTTGACTGACAGTCTCGTAAGCATGCAAATATAAAAATAAAATTAGATGCATATTTGTTACTCTTACTTCACCTCTATACACTCTTCACTACTTGTACCTTTAAAATAAGTTTTATTCCTACACTTCTATATGTACTACTTGTTTATGATGGTAGAAAAAACTATTTGGCACAAAACTGCTTGTTCAGAGCAAAGTTCAGAGTTCTTTTCAGCTGACATATGCCTGAATCATTTATATCTTCAGATCTTCTGAGCTATCATTCAAACCTTTGAGCATTTCTGCTCTATCTACTCTCTCTTCCATGGTATGGACTGCAGTACAGAATCCTATAGGGAAGAAGCAATTTAACTAACAGGTATTGTAAGAGGAGTGCTAGTCCCTGCTAGTGCAATAAACACTGATAAATTCTAAGAGATTACTATTTACAAGTGACAGGGAGAAAAAAGTTAGTGTTACCTTCTTTAAGCTCCTCTGCACATTCAGATAGAGACAGACATAAAACAATTAGTTTTGAGAAGACAGTCTATACTAAGTTTTTTTAAAAAAGAAATCCAACCAGCATTGTCCAATGCATTTAGGAAATATAGGAAATGGGTAATTCAGGCTTTAAATCTAAAATACACCTGTTCAAGCATGAATTCTCAGTTTGCAAAGACTGACAGAGTCAGCTACAGCATCTGTGTCAGTATTATACTTGCAAAATATGTCACATGGAGGTTGAACTACTGTTTGAAGTAAAATGTAGGATAGCAATTATTTGCACCTTTATTCCTCCAACTGTCTGGATACAGCAAAGAGCTGACTCAGCACTGGTTAGTGAATAGGATTTACAAGAGTAATCCCCAAGTGCAGTTATCAGAAACATCTTAGCCTGAAAATACAAGACTGCACTGTAAACCTGCTGGTTCTAGCTTAAAAGCTTTGGGCATTGCTTGAGAGGTGGAAGAGTACAAGCCACCTTTGATACGAGGAGATCCGACTGGCAAGTAGGAACCTTGTGCAGAAGAGCAAATGTAAGGTGGAGTGATGTTTTCCCCACAAGTTTACCAAATATCTCAAAAAAAAAGTTTAGCAGTAGTGGATTTATTTTAGTGGAAAAATTATTTATTTTAGAAGACTTAAGTTTTGTGGAACCCTGAATATGCTGGAAATAGGTAGCTTTTCCCTGAAAACAACACAAACCCCAAACCAGCTTGGTTTAAAAAAAAATAAATACTGCCTTATACATAAATAATTCATTTTATAAAAGCATTTTTGTTCCTTGTATGCCAGCCATGCACACAATCAGGAATCTGTAACAGCTCTCCTCTTTACTACATCAACTCCTACAGGCACTGGGGATTCAGGCCTCTGTTACTCTGAGGTAATCCAATTATCTGCTGACATCAGTGCAGCCCCTGCTGTCACAGCTTGCATAGGTATAACTGATTAGGATTTGATGAACAAATCTGATACCAATGCATGAGAAGTACTCACACTTGTGGGATAACAGGACCAAAACCTTACTTCTAAGGTAATTAGAGAGCAAGAGGATGACTTAGGGCAACAGTATTTTACCTAATGGCTTTTCAAGTCAGAATCGCTTCTAAAGCTAGTGGCTTTCTGGGTTTTGTCACCTGCTTGTTTTTAAAACACTGGCATGTCTCTAGACACCCTTCTCACAGCACAATAATGGGAAGGAATTTGGAGTTAGGTCAGAGGAACTTACCAGACTCAAATGTTTCTTCATCTTGTTTAGTAATCCAGATAGCAAAGATATTAAAATAAATGGAAAATTTAATTCTTCTTACAGAATTTCAGAATCAGAAATCAGTTTTCTGATTCTCAGAAATCAATTTCTGAGCTCCTGTTAGCCTACCTCACACACACTTTCCCCACTTCCTCCTACACTGAGGTGGCAAAATAACAACTCACCACAGTTTAATTAACTGTCTGGTCTCTCTCCACCCAGTCCTACAGGATCACACCCGTCCCTGACAGCTTTTGAATTATGTTGGGAGCAGGAAGCATGAGCTGTGCTGCCTTAGGGAGCAAGTCAGGCTAACAGTCTTCACATGTACTATTTACTCTCTCAGTGCCTAATATTCTCATGAGATCAGTTTCTTGACAATGAATTGTGTAGGTTCTCTGAGACTAGAATAATCTGTGGCATTTGATCTACAATAGGCAAAAACTATAGTAACATGACAGTCACAGTCCAAAACCTGAATCAAAGAGGCTGGATCTCATTCAGGCAGAGACTTTTGCGGTGGTCCCTCTATTTGGCACAACACTTCACTATCAGCACTGTACACCAGAACTGCAAACAGCTCCTTTTAATACACTGATATAGGATGAGGTTTTAAGGGTATGAAAAATAGAATTTTCTACCATTGAGTTCACTAGGAGAATGAGTGTTTTTATCTGGGAAACAAAACCAGGCTTTAAGTAGGTACTACTTTGAACCAAATAAGTGAATTCAGTTACCTGTTTCCACACACTTCTCATCAATCTGCATGTCATCTTCTATAGATCAACACAAAGAAAAAAGTCATCTGAATCAGAAAAACACTTACAGATCTTAAAAGACTCAACTCAGACATCAGAAAAAAAATACTTGAAGCTCAGATCAGCTTTAGACATTAAGAATTTTAACACTGTTAACTCCAATTTACTGATGTTGCCTGTCTTTAGTGAGTAAAAGGCTCTTAAACCTGTGCTCTGAAGGGCTTTGTGGCAGAAAGGCAAATACCTAACTTGAATTCTCCTTGTAAGGTTTAACATGGCTGTTGCTCTGTTTATCCCATGGTTATCCATTCATTAAGTATTACCATGATAGAATATGATTTTCCATTCAATCCCTTTCTCTCCTGTAGCTTTTATAAGTGTGCTTCATTTCCAATACGCTTCACTCAAGGAAAGCGTTTTGTTTGGTTGATTTATTATTTTTCAAGGAAGAAAAAGAAAAGATTGATTCAGCTCCCTCTCCAACCACATCAATTTGTGTCCTCTTGTGGGCTCACAATACTGCACTGCTTGTGTGTTCCTTTCCTGCATGCCCCTCCAGATAGGCCCCGTAGGAGCTATTTCCCAGTTTCAGGGCATCTGTCAGCCATATTCTGCCCATATGCATCCTTTAAAGACAAACTCTTGGAGCTGCTCAGCTCAGCTGCTGAAGACAGGAGCTAAAGAGGAAGAGGAAAAGAGAAAGGAAAAAGTAGTCTTTCCTTCCTCAAAGCAACCCATCCAAACTGTCAGTTCCCTACCAGATAATTCATGCGTTAAGTTTCCACTTTAAGACAATGTAAGCTTCTACTATTTCAAGTGAAAAAAGACTATTTCAATTATGCTAAGCTCACAAAATACCAAGAACTTGGATTTCTTTTGCATTTATTTACCAGACTGCCTCATTTTTGACAACTTTTTAGAAAACCTGTAAAACCACGTGCTACACTGTACAGGAATGCAATGCTGTTCAGATACGGTTTCCTACCTTCTTCCACAGTGCTTACTGCCCACAGCATTTCCATTGAAGCAGTTAAAATGCAATAATATTACGGTGAAAAAGAGCTCCAGCTCTAACAAATAAAACAATCAGTGTGAGAAGAATTCTAGACAGTGAAACGCATTCAATCTGGGAGTTATCACAAGCAAAAAATATATTGGATTATACTTGTATAAAGAACCATAGAAGAAAATGGGCAAAGAGAAAAAAGGAAGAATGTTCTTTGGGAGTAATTGCATGATTATGGCACAGGATAATATTTCTGGATTGTTGCAATGAATAAACTCATGGGCTTGTCTTGAGATTGTCTACATGAGGTGTAGCTTGTCTCACACTTCAAGGAAAAAAGTTCTATCTTTCTCTCAACAGTTTTGATGACAAAAACATTCTAAACATGTTGCAAGGCATCTTCCAGTGCAGAACTGTTATCTGGGTCCCTGGAAAGCCAGGCAAGTACCACTGTCACCTCAGACTTACTCACACCTTATTCTCCTAGAGCAAATTGACTCTCCTGGAGAGCTCCTAGATCTTACAGACTTGAGGAGTTGAATTCACAGCTTGTCTCACAGTCAGATCCCAAGTACACTGGAGACCACAACTTCCATCATCAGTACTGCAGGTGAAACTAAGCATTAAGTATTTATTTTCCTTGGGATAGCTAACACATGTCTGAGGTTACAATATGGCTCCAGAAACAAGGTATTTTAGTTAAACTGAATTGTATGAGCATCTATTTCAGTATCCCTGGAATAGAACACACTGCCATTCAAATAACTTCACTCACATATTGATGATTTGAGACAGATATGGGGCTGGAAAGGCTGAGACCACCAGAATTCTCGCTGCTTCCTACATAGAAATATATTTATCACAGTTAAAGAAACAGAACAGTTCACAAGCACATTATGCTTCAGTCAGATTGACTGCTTACAGAATAAGATTAAACAATACTGAGCTGACAGAAGACACCAAGAATGGAAACATGACCAGTGTTTTAGCCCACTGCAAAGTCCTGGAAGAAAGCCAGCATGCTATGAGAACTAGTTAAAGGCAATTGCCAGCAACCTGGAAGTATATAGGGAATTTTGAATTTATATACAAGGACAGCATGCTAAGCCATACTGTGGCACCAATGCCAGGAAGCAAGACAGTGTGCTACTGCAGTGGGTAGTAGTATTACTGCCTCTGTTACTACACAAAGCCTCTTGCTTGCAGCCTCAATCACTACCTAGTTTGATTTAAAATTTCATTATACAGACCACAGCTAGGTTTACATACAATACAAATCAAAGCTGATCTGCAATTGTGTGGCCTTATATTTTCCTGGGGATAACACAGACAGGACATGTGGTTAGAGGATCAAACTGAAAAGTGTGCTACAGCAGTTTAACTCCTCTGGTTCTGAAAGCGTGTAAAAATAATGAGCTATTTATGTAGAAAATAATAGGGAAGACATCCTTGCTCTTCCTTGAGCATGTTTTGTTTTGTTTTTTTCCCCCTCTGTTTTAATCTGGTCTACTCAAGTTTTGAACCAAGCTGATGCCTCACAGGACGTCTTTAAATAAATACTGCTTCTGCATACAGCTATGCCCTTATACTATACATTTAGTATCCTACTCTTCCCCCTCATCCCCCTTTTTAAAATTGTTTTTTAAATCACAGACAATGATCCTGAACAGTCAGGGCCCTTAATTTCTGCCCATCTTTCAGCTGCTACACTCCAGTAGGTGTCTTAGCAAGTAGCACAGAGATAGGCAACTGCTGCAAACTTCTTGGACATCAATTTAAGATGATGTAAGTGCTTTGAAAAGCTTGTTCTCACATAGGCACTCTTTCAGGAAGCAGAGCAAGAAGTCAGATATCTAACAGGAAGAGGAAATGTTTGTCAGATGTCATTCTGAATCATACTGCTACATAACTTAGGAAAACTTTAAATAGCAAAGTCTGAGTAGCTAGCTAATTTTTTAAGTGGAAATGAGAAAAATTAAGTCTTCTTTACCTTTTAAGAAGGTGATTTGAGGGGATAAGTCCAGCACAGGCACTGAGATCTGAAACTTTCCTGGCCTGCCACCAGAGAGCATCATTCTGGTCCACAATCTGAAGTATTTCACCCTTTTTAAAAGGCAAACCTGCATCAGCACATGGTATGGCCGGATCTTGTAAGGGCCAGTAATCTGCCATTGCTCGCACATAGAGCTGGTAAAGAAAATACACAGGGTAAATGGAAGCCATGTTTAGAACAGACACAACATGAGCTTTATAATCACAAGGCCAGATATTGCTGCTACTTACTTAATGATGAAGTTAAGTTTTAAAAACAAGATCAAGCCCCAAGCCCTATCTCTTCATTAAAGGAGGGGAAAAAAAAGGTCTCATACATTGTGAACAGAAATTACCTTCAACCTGTAGATAATCCAAAAGTGTTATCATTATCTTTGACACAACTGTGTTTCAGCTTACTGTCTTTAACACTTCAGCAACAGCATACTGGTGTCAGCTGAGAGGTAGCCATGAAGACAAATAACGCTTTAAGGACTACAATAAGCTTCTAAGAAAGACTATTTCTTTCTGTTGCACCATTATACATTATTTGGGTAACTGCAGTAACAAGAATGCAAAAAAAGGAATGTCTCTTACTGTTGTTTGGTTGCTGACAGGCCGATCAGAAACTGGAATTAATTTGAACATAATTGTCCCCTGAGACAGGGCCTAAATGATTTAAAAAGGATTAAAATGAGACTGGTATTCAACACAAATAACCAAACATTGGCAGCACAAACTTACCACAGCATGGGTTTGAAGTTATTATAATGTCTATATTACAAAGAGAATATAGGCAGAGTCAGTATGACAATACTCTATTTTCTTCAAAAGTAAACTCAAGTACGAAACTTCAAAATCTTGCTAAATCATTTTAATTAAATCAAATCTATGTTTCATTATAAATGTATATAATTTCAACATTAATTCATACCACACTTTGCTACTGAAATCTAATTTTAATTAGTGGTAGGGTCTGGTTAGACAAGTGATATAAAGGGGGGAGGAAAAAATATAAATATTTGTTAGAGTTAAGTATTCCAATAGTGTTTGTATTTCTGATACCTATAAATAGTACAACCAGGGAAATAACACAAGACTTGATACTGATTACATACAGCAGTATCTTACTGACTGGCACTAACACTTTGCAGTGAAAAACTGAACAGTTGTGGGCAAAATGATGAGTTAGTAACAGGGACAGCTCAACAGATTTCTTCATGAGAATTTTGACAACAGTAATTACCACTGACCTTTTTTTGCAAAACAAAGTATGTAGCTTACAAGCTCAATCCCTCTGCTTCTTGTGGAATATTCTTGTAGAATATTAACTGAGTGGAACTTACAGAAAAAGTATTAATAAGTAAAGTCTGAATAAATTAATATTTTTCCCAGTAGCTGTGGGTGGAATAGTGACAATTAAGTTTTTTACTGCCCAGAACAGGGGTGAGATGTAATTCTGGTTTCATACATTCTGATTTCATGGGCAATTGTGAACTTCATCCATAGTAAGGAAACCATCTGAATTTTCTGTTAACAAAATTTCAGACTTGCTCCTTTAAGCCTGAGTCTGTGTGTGTAAAAGAAACCGCATACAGTTACTCTTAAGGTACAAAGTAGAAAAAAAGATACAATACCAGAATATTAATAACTTGCTCAGGCTCAAGTCCCTCAACAGGAACTCCATTTACTTCCACCAGTTTGTCTCCAGCATACAGCAACCCTACAGTGAAAACAAGGATGAAAGCAGCAAAAGAAGTTCTATCACAATATGGATTATCTTGGGTAGGCAAGGCAGGGACATGTAGTTATACCACAGGTTTGGAAGTCAGCATTAAAAGTTACCATACTTCTGCTTCCATACCAGGTATGGAGGAAGGCATTTTGGATTTAGGCTATATTGCTCCTGGATAGGACTGCAGACTTCTGTGGGTCAGAAGAAACTTGCAAGCTTCAGTTTTATTTCCCCCCACCTACCCCATAAAACATGTTTACAATTTATCGATGATTTGCCTTAATATTAGCAGAAACATTTTAATATAGCTCTGTTTCCCAGAGTAATTTCTGAACTTGTTCTAGCTAAACCCATTATATTAATACATCATGAAACTTGGAAACGGACCCTTAACATTCCAGGTGCAGTGGGGGCCTTGAGACTCTCCTCTGTCCTTTACAAAGTCTTCAGAATATTGTTTACTTTTACATTTTCCTTCAGCTCAATTAAAATATTAATCAAATTAGGAACTTAATTAGCTATTGTCTATAGTTTGGGTTTTCCTCTCTATACAAAGGCCAGAAAATACTAAAAGGAACTGTTTTATAATGATTACACTTCAATTTTACTTCTAATGTTTTACATTTTAGTTACGTTATATTTCTCAAGGAACACGGAACACATTCAGTTCTAGGATGATAAAGTAGCAAGATTTCCTTGGAAAATTGCATAGCAACTAATGCTAACAAAGTGTTTAGTAGACTAGTGCCAAGAAGTATTTCTACATATACTGTAAAACCCATTATCTAATAGAATCACAGAGTACTGATGCTCTCCATCTCTCTGTTAGGGAATGAGCTGCTGGTATTCATACTACACTGCAGTTTAGCATATTCCTAATCAATCTCATGGCAGATGTGACCAGGTATTGGTGCCAATACCTGGTTAAATACGTAATTAAAGCTAGATTTGTACCTCAGCTCAGTCTCAAAGATAGCACATCAATATGAAAATTAATGAAACCAGAATCAGTTACTGCAACATATCACTTATTTACAGTGCTGTCCAATGTACACATTCTCCTAACTGTAGAAGCTAAGCTTACTTGAAATATATTATTTCAAGTTGAAGTTTTTGTATTGTTTCATATTACACATACCACTCCTGTCTGCTAGCCCACCATGGATCACACGGGCAACCGTTATGTCACCTGTTATCTCATGGCGTTTAATGGTGGCACCCTGGCAAAGAAAAACAAAGGAAAAACACACTGATCACTAAGAACCCTGTAAGTCCCCTTTCACATCACAAGTGTGATCTTTGCAATGTCAAAAAAATATTGAAAGATTCAGGCTTTTTAACGCCACATGAATCTAGTAATAACGTAACATTATCAGTACTAAGCCCTTCAATGTCTTCAGCTTCCATCATACTACATAACCACATTGACTGACTGTAGGAAATCTTTTCTATTTCAAATATTACAGCTATCTTTTCCTAGAACAGATTAGTTAAGCTTATAAGGACACATGATTTCTAAAGAACCTTTTAGAGTCTCTCCTCCCTTCCTTCCTCTTTTGGCCAGAGGAATAGCTCTCAATCCTATTTGCATTTTCATAATATGAGGTAAAACATCTGCCAAATGTTCAAACCCCAAGTGGACAAGGCACTGAGCACCCTGCTGTAGTTATACCCACACTGAGCAGGACTAGCTGGTATCCTAAGGCCCTTTCCAACCTTAACAATTCTTAGGAGTCTATGAAAACTGGACAAGAATGCACACAACCTCTGCAACATTCTTGGGAAGAAACCAATGTGCATTATCAATACTTGTGTAAGTTAAATAATTTGACAGACATCAGAAAGCTCCCTCACCAGAGGCTGGTTGTTTTTCACTAAGCAGACAATCCTCATAGCTTCCTCATTTTCAGGTATGTTGTCTGGCAGTGGTGGAAGGGTTGGTTCAAAATCTTTCTGGGCCACAGTATCATGAGCAGATAGCAAGGCCTGTTACAAACAAAACCAGCACACCAACCATTTCATTAGCAAAGATCATACAATAGAACAACTTTAAACAATGACTGGTCAGAAAACATAAATCAGTGATTAAGTTCTTAAGTGAACGTAGATCCCTTTCACACATTGACATTTTTTTCTTTCCACTTTGAAATGCAAACTGTGAAATTCTGTTTTAACAGTTTCTCTTTCTGCTTCTTCTGCAAAACTTATAAAAGATGAAACATTTCTACTTGGAACTCCAGGGTAAAAAATGCAGATTTTGCAATTACAAGGAAAATTTGGTTTTACATGTCTGCATCACCTGCTTGGAATTTAACTTTGTAAGAAACATCTCTCTCAAACATAGTCCTTAAATAAAATGCAGGCCACTGCAGGTTCTCCAGATACACAGTTCATATCTGATTTCACAACTAGGTTAGTTCATGACTAGGAAACTATGTCTCTTGCTCCTTTGCCAATTCTTGTGAAGAGCTGACCATCTCCTTCCTTTCCCACTGCAGACAGCTCTAAGCAAACTTTTGTTTTGTTAAGCAGGACTTGCCTTTAAGTGTGGAGCTCGCAATAGTCGTCTTAGCTCTTTGATTTCTCCAGACTGAGGGGCTTCATGCAGTAATTCCACCACCTGATACATATAAAAGAAAGCACAAGCTCTGAATTGAACTTAGAGGAATATGCTCAGTGATAAGCCCCCCAACATTATAGGACTCAAAGCATATCCATATGGTTTGCTCTAGAATTGGACAATATGACCACAGCTGCACAACACTCAGCCAGGCTTAATTTAATTCAGGCACATTGCCATGTGCTCTAAGTTAGTTTTTCTCCTGTGTCTCAACCAATTTCATTACTAGTGTCAATTTCTCCACTTAGTCATTCATGCTTTCTAATTCAGAAATTTCTGAATTAATCAGCTATTATAGTTATCAAAATCCAAAAAGCTTTTAAAAATCCTGATGGCAGACAGCTTAATTGCATCCATAACACTGAACTACACAGTTGTGTGGGATGAAAAATGTGGCCAGTGATTAAAACAATTTGTGTGTTCATTCCACTGGTCAGGGCTCATGCAGTCTAGTTATCACAGCTGTATGCATTTCTCATCCCTCCTCTCTTAACACAGTAGGAGTTATTGAGTAGTTTGACAAATACGTGAAGAGAGCATCTTTCAAATTTATGTAGTGTTCTCGGACCTGAGACACAAACCAAATACCAGAACATTGTTACCTGCAGTGAAATTGACTGCTTTGGTATAGGTAAAGCAAATGCAGTATGTGTACACAGTCTTACCTCACGAGTCAATGCACGTGCCTGCAGCGTGACAGGAACTGGTCTTTTTCCAAGGTAGTGTTGGAGGCATTCATAAATCTATTGTAAGCCATGATAAATAAGACAAAGCAACGATGATATGATCCATTCACATGACTATATACATACAATACTGTCCTTTTTGTGGTGTGTATTTCTAGAAGTTTCTCAGTCCACCTAGAGCCAAAGAGCTTGCAATCTCAATCCTTAATGTCTAATGCATCTGGAATCGAGTCTAATTAATTGAGTTTCTATATTATAATCCAGTTATGCTGTAGTTTTGAATTTTTCAATAAGAAAAGCTGATTACACAGAACAACAACCTGATAGCATCAGTTCTCTGACATATAGCTTGCTTCCTTCACCTAGTTGCAGGTTTGATTAACAAAGTAAATTTAACTTAAAATAAGTTGCTGTATTTAAAATTACCTTGCAGAACTTGTTATCCACTGCAAGTTTTTCTTCTTTAAAATTTAAGGATTTTACAAATCTGTGTTACAGGAAAAGCAATTTCTGCAGATTTTGTGCAGAATTTCTCTCAGAGATAATTCATCTCAAGAGAGAAACACTAGCCAAAACTGTGTTCTATAACAACATGAACTCTTCAACTAGACATCAGATCAGTGTAGGCAAAACCAGAAAGAAAATTTCGTAAGCATTCATGCCAAAATGTGGGATGCATAGCCATACAGAGTTTTAAGAATTGAAAAGACAACTGAACATTACTGTGTTCAGCCTATGTCTCCATCTCCCTGGCCTTAATATGGATGTGTGAAGTAGAAAAGCTTTTATGTCTAGGACATTATGAAATTGAATACTTTTCTTTTTCCTTAAAGCAAAAGTGGCTTTGTTCACCTTGACTGCTAATGTTAGGACTGACATTAGGACTATCAGCACTTAGTTCAAATAAACATTTTAGTGTCTTGATATGGCAAAATAAAATAGCAGTCTCCAGAAGTTACTGGAAACCTAGGAAACCTTTGCCTTCACAGCTGAGTGTTACTTTACCTTCAAAAGTGCTTGCAGCCAGCGAGATCTGAGCAGGTCATATAACATGCCAACGCCATTGACATCTCTTTTACAGAGCAAACTCAGTTCTTGTAGCACTAGAGTCAGAACATGAGATACACCTGAGCCCAAGAAACAGAAAAGTGCAGGACATTTCATTTCAAATAGAAGACCAGCAAAAGCCAAGCAGTGACCCAGGGCTTTGAAAAGCACCTTTCCGCAGTTAATACTTCCAAGAAATGCACCTGTTTCCTGTCTGCTTTGCTTGTTTTCTGCAATCAACTCTGTTGCATAAGAGCTTTATTTCATTATGTTATTAACCAGCAGTGTTAGGTCAATACTAGCAGTTTTCAATTGACCTACGAGAAAAACACGGAGGGAATCTCACACATAGCAATCTGGGTTCAAGCTCATACCTCCTACAGGTAAGAGGGAACCATATAAAATTGCCTTGTTCATTTTATAGGCTTTTATTTTGGATGACCCACTGTTTGGGCAAGGGACCATCTGTTTTTCTCCATTTTTGAGAAGTGCAAACATTTTGGAGAATATAATTAAGGAAAATGCAAATTCCTGCCAAATACATACTGTTGTCACAGACACCCACAACACATTCCAGGAAAGGGGAAGAACTGTTCTTACTATTAGAAGCAGCACTTGATCTGTTAGGAACAGTATACCAATACAGTGGAAAACCAAAAAATACAGTGTCTTTCTAAAATCTCAAGGAGGCAGGAACTAAGAGGTGACAGACAAGATATTACACAAAGTCAGACCTGGATAAATAGTGTGGTTAGCAGGAGTAGGGAGGTGATCGTGCCCCTGTCCTCAGCACTGGTGGGGCTGCACCTCAAATACCATGTTCAGTTCTGGGCCCCTCACTATAAGAAGGATATTGAGGTGCTGGAGCATGTCCAGAGAAGAGCCACCAAGCTGGTGAAGGGTCAAGAGAACGAGTCATATGAGGAGCAGCTGAGGGAACAAGGGATGTTTAGTTTGGAGAAGAGGAGGCTGAGGGGAGACCTCATTGCCCTCTACAGCTACCTGAAAGGAGGTTGTAGGGAGCTGGGTGTTGGCCTCTTCTCCCAAGTGAATAATGACAGGACCAGAGGAAATGGTCTGAAGTTGCAGCAGGGGAGGCTTAGATTGAATATTAGTAAGAATTTCTTTACTGAAAGAGTGGTCAGGCACTGGAACTGCCTGCCCAGGGAGTTGCTTGAGTCACCATCTTTGGATGTATTCAAGAAATGTGTAGATGAAGAACTTCAGGGCATGTTCTAGTGGCCAAGATTGTAGGTGTGTTGTGAGTTTTTTCTAGTGTGGTTTTGTGGAGTTTTGTATGGCTTTTTGGTGTTGGTTTTTTTTTTTTTCACTGGACTCTATGATCTCGGAGGTCCTTTCCAACCATGACTATTCTGTGATTCTATGAAAAACCGGATTTTTGTTAGTGCCTGGAATTTAATTTTATCTCAGAAATGACAACAGATAATTTCTGATATTTGATGCTCTTCCCAAGAAACAGTGTTTGTAAAAGCACTGATGCAATGCCATACCAAATGCTAGAAGTTGGATTTATTAAGGTATAAGCATTCTGAAAGAGCCCGTAAAAGTTGGGCACCTGACTCCCACTGCATGGCAAAGGAAAGTTCTCAACTGTTGTGTATTTTGGTAAGCACAAGCTGTCTCTTTGTTTTTTAGTGCCAAAGTAATCATACAATACAATTGTAACAATACAATTGTAACTGGAGGCTTTCCCTTTGTATTTCTTTGTTTGTAACATTAAACTTGGCATGTTTCAATGAGTAATATCATAATACAAGAAAAAAGTTGAAATAAAACCAAGACACTAGGAGCTTCTAAAGTTACATCAGCTTAAGTCAAAATAATAATTTCTTAAAACTAAAGCTCATCAGTGGACCCAAAATAGCTAAGACAATATCATCAGCTGCTATTATGCAGTCACCACAGTTAAGCTAAAGGTGGAAGCCCTTCTTTACTTATTTCTCTCCCAAGCTCTACTTTTATAGCCATTGGCAGTTAATTGTATCACCTCCAGACTTGTGTGTTACTGACATTTACATGAGATCTATCTTCAGCTTCTGTTTCACTGAGGTATTTTCCTTATGCATTAATTTATACAGGTATTTGCCTGCTAAGTTTCTGCAGATGGGACTTTTGCCTCAATCATCAGGCAGAATTACTGAGTATTCAAACTGGGAAATCCTTGAAATGTACCTCATTATCAAAAGAATAATCTGTTTCTGGAAAGCAGACATCTAAGCACTTACAAAAATGATAAACTCAGTGAACCCCAATTGTGAGCCCCACAATGAAGTATCTCCCAAAACACAGTTAACTTAAAAGGATTTCCTTCTACAGGAACTTCCTAGTGTCTAACAGAACATTACCTTTGGTGGAGACACTTCATCAAGATCTTTTCTTCATTAGTGGTTGCCTCTTTCTGAGATGACACCTATTAATTATCTCCTAAAATGCTTATTCTCACATCAAACTGGGCTCAAATAGACCAAGATATCAAATACAGAAACACAAACCTTCAAACTACAGTGAAAAATTTTCTTAAACATACAAAAAAACCCCCAATCTTCTTCAGTTATTAGTAATTCTTGATACAGCTGCAGAGAGCCTTGACTTCATAAACCAGAAACAAATGCCAGGTATTCTCTTCTGACACTCTAAATTAACTGCATACCACCATTAAGCATCAATAATAACTTCAATTAATAAGTAGTAATACTTCTAGACACGGTCATCTCATGACTTCATGGAAGAAGCATTACAGCAACCAAGGTGCAAAACTTCTTTTCCATTTTCATTCTCCTTGAAAAAGAGATGCAAAAGTTATGAGTACCATTATCTTGACTGCAGACTGTTGTCACCTCCATCTTGTCCTTTATTCAAGGAGATTCCACACACTTCTTTGAATACCACATTCACGTCAAGTAGGTTTCACAATGATAGATGCTGAACTAGGGAAAAGTGTATATTCATATCAGAATACTGTCAGGCATTTTAGATAGATAAGAAAGAAGAATTTAAAATAAGGGGGGGAATCATTCATATTTGAAGTGCACAACAGGCCGCAAGCATAAGTTAAATACATGAATCCCACCTTAAATTCAATTACCCAGCAGCATCCAAAATGCAGACAGATGAACCCCAACTGCAGTATGACATTTTATTTCCTTCATGGAGTTGTCATTAGCTTGCTTCATTAAGCCACCTAAAATAACAAGCTATTTTGTACATCTTCTGTTCCCCAGCTTTTTAAGTGACTACCATGGAAAGTTATATTTTTTTTCCAAAGACTTAAAGCTTCATTTACTTACATATAGCTTCGAAAATAACCATGATTAAGAACATAATACATTTAATTTCTCTTTTTCTTGATACAGTATTAACATTGAAAGGCTCTGAAGTTTCTTCTGAATTTTCATTGAGGAAGAACATGATTTTGAAAAAAGGGATCCCCATTTCTATCACTGTTAGAATTTAAGGTCTCTGAAGGATTTGTTCCACAAAGATCTTGTTTTTTTTCCTCTATTTCTTCACAGTGTTTTAAAACAAAAAAACCTCAAATAAATAACCCCACAACTTACCTTACTGGTATAAACATCTCTCAGGTAATTTGTAATTGGTTGCTACTTTTAGAGATAGAGTCAAATCAGTTATTTGCTAATATTAAAAAAACCCTCTATGCCATCTTTCATTATAAAAAGCAGCATATGGTACCTATTTTTTCTTTAAATTTTAAAATAGGAATTTTTAAGTAATGCAGAAAGCCAACATGCTAATTAATCTATATCCACATCACACTGAACCTCTCACATATATAAAATAACCCTTCTAGAATTTTCTTCCAAATTTCTTCCCTCCCTTAAACTTCCGTGACAACCTAACACTTAATCTGTAATGTTCCCTTAGACTAGAAATGGAGCAAGCTCTCCAATCTGCTGCTAACAGGAAACAATGCAGTACAAGATTGCTTCAGAATTTTCAGAACACTTGTTTGCAAACAGGTATGGAAATTCCCCGGGGAGCACTGTATGGTGCATTTATACCCCAAAGCCTCAGAAATCTATATATGAAAACTCCAAAGCAATTCGGAATCTTCATTGCCTCCTAGCTGATCTAACATTGAATCATATTTGATTCAAATTTGACGATACTGTCATCATTACCAGTATTGTAAGTTTACTCTTAAAGACTTAAATATTTAAACTGCTCAGTCAAGAGTTAATTCACAGTACAAGTTAAAAAACCCTGTAACATCAGATATCTGAGCACCTCAGCCAATAGTGAACCACAGTGTGACACTGTATGCACAAGGAATGCCTTACCAAAGTCAGTCTGCTAAATACACAGTAGTTTCTCTCCTGGATTAGTAAAGCAAAAAGGCAGTAAATTTCCTTTAGATTGTTCTTTGGGCAGAAAACATCAAAGATACATATAGGAAAAATATTATCTTGATCTGCTTATCAAAGCAGAAGACATTACTGTCACTTTTACTGCACTGAACACTTGTTTTCTGAGCATGCTTCCTCTCTCATGTTAAATCATAAAAATGCTTTCAGAAGGCAGTATAAATTAAGGGAGAAAAAAAGATCAGAAGTTCTGAGACGATGATTAAAACATTTTATTACTGAATTTGGTAATGAATTTCAAGTTACCTCTGCAGGACACTCAGTGATTCATCTTTTTGCAATTCCAATCCAAAGATTGCTTTTAAAATTCTGATTTCTTCTTTCAAAGATTAACAAAAAGATTAACAAAAATATCATCCCTCAATACCCAGTAGAACATTTCCATTTCAGTGATACATTATATTGCATAAATGTTTTTCCACTGGGAACAACTGTTTTTCATATTTTATTGATGTAAAACCGAATCTTTCTACCACACATCCACTGGGAACTGGGTTTTGAGCTGCAATTATTTGTTTTTCAATAGCCTGAGTTCTGTCCCTTTAAGAGTTTGCCTTCCCCTTTAAGCTTAGTTGATCTGCCTAATGATGGATTTAACAAAGCAGGCCACATAAATCTAGTCACGAATACCTGTTTCTTAATTACTGAAGACATTAGCAGTAAGACAGAAATCTTTACTGTAGGATAGTAATAGATATGAAAAGAGGAATCCCTATGTTGCAAAGGACATTCAGGATAGTGGCACTCTTGGTTTTCACTGAGTAACAGCAATATTAAAACACAAGTAACCCTCAGCTTGGCTGATCTCTGTCATGTCCACCCCCTGCCCCTTTCTGGAAACTAAGTCTATAGTTTCAGATCGATTTGCAGAAGCATTTACAAAGAGATGCTACTCAATCTACCAGTTGTGTCCTAAAAGGAAACTTTTTCAGACAGCTTATGCTATAAATTACATCTCAGAAGCCTCATTTCCTATTATTATTAATAATGCTAGCTTTTATGTATTTTTCTTACTTTTCAAGAACTAAAGACAGACTGCTGACAAATGTTGGTTCCCATGTATAATGGCTATTTGCTTTATATAGTCTACACAGACATCCAACAGTATACTCCTATTTGAAAATCCTGGTAACAGTTTTGTGATAAAGGATGTTTGAAGACAAAAGAAGGGAGCATGCCCAAACATTTCAGATGTACTACAGGGAGCCAACCCTGGTCTGTATCTTGTATTTCACATCCTGGAATATCATGTCCAAATTTTAGTATCTCATCACATGTATTCCTCAAAAAAGACCACAAACCAAAACACAACCCAAACCAACTCAACTTTTTTCCCTTAAAAAAACGAGTAAATTATTAAATCCCTGTTACAATACAGCTGGGCTTTCTGGGACAACTCCCCTAACCCTAGCTGAGTTTCTTTGACCAGCTCACACCTACAAATATTTTCTAGTTGTCAATTGTGATCACTTTTACTTACTAGTATGCATCTGTTACCAGATGTATGATTTTATGGCAGTTGCTTCACTCAAAGCATATATGACTTTTATAGATAAAGATCCTCTGTCACGCCGAAGGCTCTCAACACATTGTACTTACATTACCTTCCCTTTCAACAAAGCCCAGTTCTCTTGAGAATAGAACTCCAGTTATTTCAAGCCCAGATCTGGCTTCTCCTATGTTTTGTCCTATTTAGCTTTGAAGCATGAGACTGCATGACCTTTTAATTAGAGTGGGACCCTGCAAACACATAAGGAAACATATGAAAGACAAGAAATATTTCCAAAAGCTTTTTTGGATTAAGTAGTTAAAAAAAAACATTTAGAAGACCCCTTAACCTCAAAATAGACAAGCAAAACCCCTCAATTTTTTATAGAAGACTCCTCAGATGCATACTGAAAACTGAGTATTTTCTCTTGTGATAACTATAGTAAAATTACGATAATCTAAGACTGGTTTTGTTCAAGTAGTGTTATCTACCAAACCAGCATGTCAGATTGACAACAAGCATCGCTTACATGCTGTTACAAAACAGACTAGTTTAAAGGAAAAGAGAAAAAAAACAACCCACAACCCTCTCCAGTAAAGTCTTAGGAATACTTTAATCAAGGTCCCTTTTAGCATTAGCTGAACTATATTTATTTCTTCTTAGCTAGGATAGATCTTGCATAGCACAGTGACTCAGAATGGGAAAGAAGTAAACCAAAGCAAGTCACCCTGTTGCTGTCAAAGAAATAAAATTCTACCATCTTCTACTGCAGTTACTTAATTTTTAAGTATACCACTGAGGATCACCTTGCAAATAGAGAAAAACATTTCTAGAGATGCTAAAATACTTTAGATTCTGCTGAATTACTAACCAGTATTGTTACCCACTTAAAACACTTGAGTTTTGGGGTTTTCTTCTACTGAGACTTGTAGCTTCTGGTATCACAATTGCTTCCATATAGAACAGATGGGGGATTAACTTGATTGTGTTTACAAGTTTTAGACACACTGTTTATCTCAAAGGTTGACCTCACATTTCCGAGAAAAACTGGGAAAGTTACTGAATGCTGTTTGCTTGCCTTTTTGGGTGAACTCCTTGGGCATAGCTATCAGAGAGTTGCTATGGTTAATCAACAGGGTTAGTAACACTTCCAGCCGTTGTGCCCTTATTAAACTACAGAGTTTATGCTCACACTGACAGAAGCAGCATTTAAACATCAAAATTTGTGAAGTTCTTAACAACACGGCTCACCTCATTCATAAAGTAGTAGCTGTTCTGTATTTTCCCACAACAAAAGGAAAGCAGCTTCCAACTGTGAAGGCTGGTTTCAGCAGCTGTCAGTGACAATAGGTAATGAGCAAGTGATTACGAGAAGAGAAGAAGAAATACCTTGCTTCTGTGCAGTTCTTTAGAAAAAGACCTAATAAATTGCTTGCGTAAGGGGAAAATGCAGAGCTCAAAGTTATAACTACTACTGTGCCTTTATTTCCTGAGACTTGTATCTATGCAGACTAAAAGGCCAGAGCTCAGGGTCTCCTCATCCTGAGGAGCTAATTAAATTAGATGGAAGTTCTTACTAAAAGGCTTACCTGACTAATCTCCAAACCAGTGTAAGACCCTTCCCATTCACATATATTGCACGCAATTACAGATGCTCGTTAATAGAAGACATTTCTCTGCCTGTTATTCAGGACAGAACTGGATATCCATGCTGAGTGTGCCAGAATTGAGAGTCAAAAGGAAGCCATCAACCTCATGTCTACAAACATCAGTTATTTCAAATTTGGGCTACAAGGCTTACTTACTTAAGCAGTAGAACATGAAATTCTTTAACCCCATTTGTCAAGGAAACCAGAAGGTCTTACTGACACAAGGCTAAATTTGTAAGGGAACCTGTTTTTAATACAGGTTTCAGAATTGTCTTTAGCTGGACAATTTTGGATGCTGTCAAGCCCTCTACAGGGGACAACACTGAAGAACCTGACATTCAGAACATCAACCCTCCTGCTCTTCTAAGCTTCTTTAGTTAAGATGCTTGACAAGGCTACTGAGCATTTTTTTTTTTTACAAAACTACTAGTATCTTTACATTTATGAAACTAATTATTTGGTATGTTGAAGACTGCAAATTAGCTTGAGGGTAGGGAACACCGAGAAAGATTTTGTTGCAAATAAGCAACTATAAATCAGCAAACTGAGTAGGCAAAAAATGGTAGTAAGACACATTCAGTACCTATCACATATCCTATTCAGGACTTTTGTTCTGCATGAAATTTAATTAGGCTAGTCTTATTACTGTAATCTGTCAGCTTCTTCCTAGTCAGTGTAAAACTTGCTTTTTGTACTTTTTGAGACTTGAAGGTGTTTTAATTAAAAAAGCAACCCTAATAATTAGTGGAATAAATTGACACATTTTAAACAAAGGTTGAGACCTATCCTTTGAAACTATGTATCTTTATCTTAACACAGGAACCACTTAGTGCAAGACTGAGGTGGTATAGGTTAAAAAAAGTCTGAATAAATTTTATGTTCATGTAAGACATAATCTGTAAGATTTAGATAATCACACCTGCATAGGTAAGGCTGCTGATGCAGCAAATTATGCTATTGCTTTTGTACCGAGATATATTCAGTAATGATCCATTCTGCCTCCCTCTAAAACAAAAGTTTAAAGCTCCAGTGGTGGTGCTGGGGTAAATGCCACTAAAGCATTGCTTCCTAAAGAAGAGCCACAGCCAGAGAATACCTGGGTGAGGCACACCGCAGTCATGTGAGGCAGCCAGCTTTATGTCCAGCTGTTTACTGCCAACAGCTTGGGCTTACTAAAAAACACAATACAAAACAATCCAACACCAAAACAAAAACCATCTGACAACATCAACACATTGATACTAAATCAACTTAGAAGTACATGGCTAGGTAGTTCAAAGAAAGGATTCATTTTACAGTCCTGTATCAGTCACATCTTTCTTATACAGTATCTCGCACCATACAACAGGTAGTTCCCTGAACTGCTTCTAACAACACATACAGACAGGAAGTGAACCTACCTTGAAGCAAAGTAAGTCACTAGCATATAGCACCAGGCACTCAAGTCAGAATACTTTGTGAAGGTTAGGAGTGAGGGGGAAAAAAGAAATCTCTTTTGAGCTCCTACTCCCCATTCATACATATCTTTTAATATTTAGCTAATGGGAATTAAACAGGTACACAAGTTGAATTAGCTTTGCTGTAGCTATGACAATAAACTGCATTTCACAGTTGCATGGGGAAAATGCATCTGTGCAGTACAATGGCTTCTGTAGAGTGCATATTTTCTTACCTGCAAACACCGCAGATTACACCATGTTCACCTCACGCAGAATTTCCAGAGGGAAAGAGTATTCACTGGATGTTAGAGCAAGTAACCTCACTGTCCTAGCTAATCTATGGACATCCTCTACTTTCTAATCCGCAGAAACCTAACCTTAGAACTACTCATTACCAGGGAGAATAAATCCCCTTAACCCTTTTCTTACATAAAAAGCCTGCTTTAAAGTTGTCTCTCACTTAAGTAGTTTCTTATTCTCAGCAACTTCTGGAGTCAGTAGGGCACTCATCTCTTAGGGTCTGTCTTCAGCTTCTATGCCTGCATTTACAATGAGAATCTACAATACTGTAACATCAACCTGCTGTTGCTGGTTACAGGATTTCTGCTGCAACACAAATACCCAGCTTTCAATTTCAGTAAAAAAAAGGCAAAGAAGATGAGAAAAAAGTAATTACCATGAAACAATACAGAGAAGCCCTGCAGGTTAACGCATTTGTTAGCTACAGAAATAGACAAATCAAAGCTGGTCTGCACTGATTTCCTAATGCATCACAGCCCACGTAGGCTGTAAAGTGGAATCTGTGTCAGAAGCACATTTAATCCTAGGATTCTTTTCAGCTAATAACTGAGTGATATATCAGAAAGACCAAAAATAATCCAGCCCAGGCTGTCTGCTTCCATTAATCAGCAAGCTAAATTCACATGCAGTATCACTACTTTTTCTAGAGGTTGTATGTGTATATATATGAAGGCAGATATATTACTTGTTTTTTAGTTCTCAACTTTAACTTCATTCACTGTGAATGATGCAAACATTTGAAGTTGCTACATATTTGGCAGATCTACCTCCTTCATGGTGGAAAGATTACAGGAGAACTTCCCATCTCTAGTTGCATTCTCAGCTTAAGGTGCAGAATCAGTGTGGGAGCAAGGTCATATGTAACAAAGCTTTTTGCATGTCAAAGCTGAAGATTAAAATAATTCCTTTCTTCCAAAACATCTGAAGACAACAAACACTGACACTAGGGGGCTGAGGGAGACCAAACCGGTTTTTAATGACACTCCTACAAAAGGTGAAATAAATCCTGAATTCAGATCTTTGCAGATTAAAATTATTACCATTGATTTACTCAGCTATTCAACATAGCTGCTTTTCAAAGAGCAGTTCTGCTTCTACATGTTTCAGTTAAATATGTTTTGTACATTGAGTTTTAAGAGATGATTGCATGGAAAGACTATCTAGCAAAAAAGAATAATTGTTCAAATTCCTGCAATATATTTCATTATACTCTCCACCCTTAGTTGTGTATCTTCCCCCCTTCTCAAATTAACTTTTTATAGCTTCCCTTTTATTCATATTATTGTTTCTGTCTTCAAATTATCCAGTATAATTTAAAAATAAGAGTAAGCTAACAAAAAACTGTTTGCAAAGTCTATAATCTCTATAGTCTGTTGTGAGTCTTAACAATTACAACAATAGTTCTAAACATAATCTTGCCAGAATTACTCTTTCCCCTTCTCTAATAAAACTAGAGATAACTTCAGAAAGACCAATCTTTTTTATTTATTATGAAAATTGCTACATTACAGTCACTGTTCAAAACAGTATTTTGACATAACGGTTTCTTTCCATTTAGGTGCCAATACACAAGCCATGATTACTATTCCAAAAATATGATTAGCATTATCTATGGTAGTTTGACATAAATCTTTATAACATTCTATAATCTATTCCTCCCCCTTTTTTGAGTCAGCCATGGTAAAGAACAGCACCTACAATACCCAAATTACCCATGAGTGTTATTGGTATAAATAAAGTTAACCATAAACCACAGAAGAACACACACACACACACACACACACAATTTCCTCAGGGAAATTACTTATTCTCTACATGTTCAAAAATGCAACAAGGTTAGATTTTTCACTCTGACACGTAAGTTAACAGACAAAAGTCTCAAACCCAATCCCTTGTCAGCTTGCTCTAGAGCACAGCCCCATCCTCCTGTCACATGATCTTCCAGAGAAAGTGTTTGTCCTCAGACGTCAGGGTAATGAAACTGAACACTACAGAGTTCAGTTATTTAACTCAGTGCCAATATTTTAAGTGGTCAGTGCCTTTTATTTATTTCATAAACAGAAAAAATTGTGAATGTCATTGTATTTATAATTATAGTAAACAGGGAAGTCCATAACAGCGTGATTATTTCCACGGCATTCAGCAATTCTTCTCAACACAGATGCCTCAAAACCTTTACAGCCAAACACACTATAGGTTACCCATTATAAATACTAACATATTTCTATTTTTTAAATAAACAAACATAATAGCTTAATTCAGGAAGACTGAATGGTTCTGTGGTGCAATTCATTCTATTTAAACATCTCTATTGACAGTCCAGTAATAATAAAAACAAACCCACTGCTTGAGTAGCCATGCAGTCCAGACTTTCACATGTACTCTATGTAGATGCCATGCCTTTTTGCAGCATTGTTAATTGAAAAGGAGTAAATAATCTGTTAGAATAGGTCATTATTTCTTCTTGGCAAACCCTTGACGAACCAAGTCTCTTGCTTCATCACCTCTTCATTGATAGCCTCTGGCTGCAGTTTTCCGATCTTAAAACTAAAAGTTCAGAATAAGCAACTGAGTATTTTCATCTGTAACAACAGAATTGTAACGGAATATTTTCTAAGTGCCATTTCAGAAAAGAAAGTAGGTATAAGTGACGTTCCACTGAGTAGATTATCCCACAGAGCCATGTTGTAAGTGATGGTCTAGGTTAGCTTTTCATGTTGAATCTGGTAGTAACATGCCTGAATTAAAACAAAGTTCAGGTTAGCGTATATACCAGTTCTCAGCAAGTTGGTAAAGCATCACACAATAAGTTGATTTTTTCTATCCAAGAAAAGAGGACTAGGCTCTCTACAAGCAGGGATGATACAGTGACACTCAACACAAGAATTTTCTGATATGTAAACTATCAAAAAGAACAGGAGACACTAAGTTACAAATTACGTCCAACTCCTAATGAAGCAAGATAGCATGATTTGGGACTCTGAATACTTCCAGAGCTCCCAGCTTTGCCAAGATTAAGTACATTTTTTTTTTGGTCACAAGTCTCTTTGCCCTTTGACAGAGGGGCCCAAAAAAGAAAATTTTCTTACAGAACAAGGATGCAGGAATTCAGCATTTCAAAAGCACTCAGACTGGAAAGCAAAGGTTGCCATCATCTGGATAAACACCCTGACCTGCTGCTTGATAGCTGTTCACTCCTTAATGCTGGTTTAAATACACATTAGGTCAGCCATGACCAGAAACTTAATATTAAGGTCTCGGACAACATTTGCACTCATGGAAAATAAGATTCCACTTCTACTATATAGATTTTTTTGATATATTTTAACCAATTCAAACCTCCCCTTTTTGCAGCACTATAAAAATAACAGGTACAAAAAACCTCTGCACCAAATATTTTGAGTTTGCACAGACAGAAATTACAATCACGTTCTCCTAGCAGCTTAGCTTAAGATTTGTATTTAAGTTTCAGGTTAACAACCTCCTTCTAAAACAACCCTACAAAACAAAACTACAAAAAAGCTCCACACAGCTGAATTGTCACAAGATCCACTTCTTTGAACAGTTTTGAGTTACCAAAACAACCTATTTTTCCATTATAGAGGTCCTAGTGTACAAGTTATTAATCAAAACATTATCTCCCTTTGCCCATACTAAAAAAGAGAAGAATACTTAATAGAATGTGCAGAGTGACACAGTAAAAAGAATTTTATTTTTTTACAAAGCTGAATTCCTGAAGTATCTTGATGTGATGTTAGACTTAAATATTATCAGAATGGCTAACTCCAAAGCAGCACTTCATTCCCATTTTTATAAAGGAAATAAAGCTTGTTACATTGCAGGAGAACACTGAGAACAGTCAACAGCAACCAGTAGTTCATTCAAATAAAGTGCATTTCCACATTGCACCATTTTATTAACCATACCTGTAATTGGTAGGTTATCCTAAGCTCTAAGTTGTTTCCTTGCTCATCCAAGCTAATAAATAAAAATACCAAAAAAGTTACAGCCTAATGTTCATACAGTTGTTCTAAGCTCATCATCATGGCTCAAAAGCCGATTTATTTCCAAAGACAGCTTTTAATAACCCTGAGTATTTTTCATACCTTCAAGGTAGTGAACATAATGCCTTGCTCCCCATGCTGCAGATAAGGATCCATCAGATCTTCGATTAAGTGGACCTCAGATCCCAAATTCCTTATCCTGTCACATGGGGGAGAGAGAAAGAAAACAGGTGAACAGATTTTACTTCTTGTACGTGGTGTTGTGGTAAAACCATGCTTTTCCCTAACCTCAAAGGTCACAGCCGTATCAGTCAACTGTTCAAATTTTTTTCAAGCCAAAGCAAACAGTCAAAATGGAAAAATGAGTAAGTTATAAAAAGCTAGCAAGTAGCTCTATGATGTCCAGGAGCAGGAGTGTTCAATGCAGGGAAAAGTACTCATACTGCCTATGCTCAGCTTATTACACAGCTTAGTGCCTACCTGGCTCGTAGAACCACATAGAGAAAAACAGGAAATAAGTCATCCATGGACCACAGAAAATCTTCCTGAAGAGTCTCAAGCACGTTCTGAGAGATTTCTTCAAAAGTCTGCTGGATCACCTTCAACTTGTCAGCTGGGGTAAATGTGGTACTGTTTGGACAGCAAGAGCAGAACAGGGTAACAATTAAGAAGTTACACATCTGCATCTAAATTAGGAAGACAGTTTGCTAGCTAGCATGTACCCAGGCACAAGAAGATAAGCCAGATCATTCACACCACAGCAGCCACGGCTGCCAAGACTGTGCAGTGCCACAGGCTGTAATTACTGGATTAAGGCACACTACTGCAAGTGACATGGTCTTCAAAATTTTAGGATGTTTTAATATAGTGGTAAAGGGGGAAAAATTACTTTCTAAAACCCTTTTAATTTCTACTTATATTCTTACAGCAGAATTCCTTATGTCAGCTAACAGACAAAGAAAAGCTCCCCTTACACGGGTCATTTTCCCACAACTGTTTAGAAATTCACAGCTATTTGAATGCTTTTGATTCTAAATAATTTCCTATGGACACATCTCTCAGTCACACTTCTGGGGCTGCACTTCATTCCCCACTGGGCCAAATGGCTAACATTTTTAGTAGAAGCTCCAAAACTTCCTGGTGACCTCTCTTACAAAGGTGATGACAGAAAGTGTGACAGGTAAAGGATCACAATCAAGTAAACTAACAACTACTACAGCAGGAACAGGAAAATACAAAAAGACAAACTTAAGAGAATTACCTGATTTGCTGTAAACATTCAACTGCAGAGGCAAAGCAGGCATCTTTTGTATTTGATGATACCTGTGTAATCACAAGAATACTTATCAGGCAGGTTTAACAACCCCACTATTCAGCAGAAAAGCAGCATATCATGCAACACTGGTGTATAAGATCTTTTTTCAATTTTCCAGTGCAAAGAAAGGGTAATGTGCATGGATGAGAAAGCTATCCAGGAAATCTGCCTATGTATAATTTGTATGAATTTCGTTTAAAATTCAGAAAATCTGTACTGAATTCCTTGGTATGTTACAAGAATCAGTGATTTTTTTTACATCTTCCAGATAAACTGAAGACTTAAAATCATTAAATCTTAGTGGTTAACAATCAAGAGGGAACCATAAGCCTAATCAAGTCATAGCAGTCAATAATCAGAGACTCAAGTTTGGAGCAAACAGAAAAGAACAAATATAAATGTTAGCTCTTAATATGCAACTGAGCCTAAGTCTTTTTGAATGGAGCAGACAGAGAATGAATGGATGCACAAGTACCTAGAGAAAGTCACAGAACTGACAAAACTGGACAGAGGAGATAAGCAGATAAACATGACATCTTGGATAAAAATGCATTTTAATGGAAGGAATGTCTCAGCAAATAAAGTAAATATACTGCATAATTCAGAGAAGACATGTGCCACACAATACTTTAGAACGGAGGGGCTCTATTCTATAACTAAAAACATGGAAGTGCAAAGGATTCAGACAGCTGGGATTAATTTTGCCCAGTTCCTAAAAATACAGAAGGTCTGAAGTAACTCAATACATTTATTATTGCTGTATTTTCTAATATTTGAAGTCTGAGCGGAGCTTTGCATCATGTCAATCTTCAACTTCATGATTTGGGAAAGGGGGGATGTGTCTTGCTGGGAACCCACAGCCTCAGGGGTGGGGTTCAACAGCAGCTTTGATTATTATTACACACTTGTAACACACAGTCTCTATCAAGGTATATCAGCTCATCCGTGTGCAGAAACTACTATGATGAAAGCCATGCTTCCAATTATTACAGGCTTTGAACAAGCCATAGTTAGAAACAGGGAAGAGCTGATCTGAAGGCAGGAGCATCCAAGTGACTATAAGAAATTGAAAATTTCAAATAAAAGTAGACTGATTCATGAACAGACATGATTTATAGTATATTGTAAGCAGTCAAATTGTTCAAAGTTAAGATTATTAAACCACTCTTACTGAAACATGGAGATTGAGTACTACACACCATTACCATCTAGGACCAGCATTCAGCAACCTTCAGCAAGATACTGATTAGTAATAAAAACTATACAATTATTCTTCTAATCAAGAAGTATACAATGGTATAATTCTCTTAAGCAAGCGGCTTGAAAATTTCCTTGGCAGACTCTTATTCTCACATTTTTTTAGTTAAAGACAAAAATGTCTTCCTTGATTAAAATTCATTACAGTGTAAGACACCAAGTGACAAAGCAGGAATAACAGCTATTGTAAGAAATCACTAATGTAGCTTTTAAGTAGCAGATGAATTTTAGGGAAATAAGATATTACAGCATCTCTTAAGCAAGAAGTCCGGTCAAAAATTCTTTGACCACTTCTTCAAGGAGCACTGAGCAAAGCAGACTAAGTCCAGGCCCAATGAACATACCTTTCTACTCTCCCCAAGGATGGAGACAGTTCCTGGCCAGAATTTCCTGCAAATTCAGAAAGCAAAGTCTTAAAACATTTTTCACCTTATGAAAATGAAGTAATCATGTTCTTCTATGAGATAGAACAGCTCTTTCTACATAATCAACTACACCTAGCCCAAACAGATGGAAATTAGCAATGCCCATCTTTTTTTCCTTCACCCCTGCTTTTTTTGAAGAGCAAAGTTTTGATTCACTCTCTCAACAATATTAACTAGCCTGACGGTATTTTAGATGCATTTTCAAAGAAAAGCACTTTAGACAACAGGGGCTTTTAGTTGCTTTATCTAATTACATGCCATAATCTAAGTTCTGTTTTACTGTTGAAGCATACTCACGCTTGCACTCCAAGAAAACTTAGAAGAGCCATATCAGTTTGTTTGTTTAAACGTAAAACACATTCCCAGTAAATATCTTCCTCCCGCTCGTTGTCTAAGGCATACAACATAAACAGAGGAGGATAGAGTCGTGGCAGTAATACAGGGAGCAGCAACCCAAAACTGGTTACCACATAGCTGTAAAAAAAAAAAAAAAGAGGAGGGTGGTTTGAAGAGGAAGACATTTTAAAAGCCTAGTTATCTAGAAAAACTGAATGAAAAAGAAGTAATTGGAACAAATCTTTCATTTAGTATGAGCCTATTCTAGAACAAATAGGAATAATAAAATAAGTACAAATCCATTAAATAGTATCTGTATTAAGAAATACTTAGGAATCATTCCCTTTTACAATCCATGTACAGGTGAGTTTGGGGCAGGGGCGGTGGTTGTGGTGCAGTTTTTTGTGGTTTTGTGTTTTAAACAGAACTTTGGCTTTCTTCTATGTATAATGTAAAAGCTGTATATTGTACTGTACTATAATCCAAGCTTTACCTTATCTTCATGGTAATCATGCAGCCTCCATTTCAAGCCACTCTGCTGACAGCTGAACTTCAAAGCACAAGCTAGAAAATAGGCTCCAATGACTGTGCAGATGGTATTATTAGGTACTTTGAGTTCAGCTTTCCCTATCAGGATGACAGCTTGATGCCAAATAACTGCTGATTTCGTGAAGCCTGGAGTGCAAGTGTGTGGAGCTAGGTCAGGTGACGTATGTGTTTTAGCCTCTGTCACAAGGCGCTCCCTACTGATCCTTGTTCCTTTTTTTGACCACACCTGAGGCTGCTGTGGACAGGAGGACATGGACTCCAGCATGAGCTCCATGTGACTGGCTATTTGTGATGAAGTAAGTGCACTGCACCTGAATTACCCCAGTGCTCATATCCCAAATGGTTTTCTGAAGCCCAGACCAAAGCCTGAATTTGTTTACCCACAACAGACAAAAGTGAGTTTGGTTTTAAGTAAGAATCACTGCACTGAATAGGGATGAAATGCTTATTGCAATCATCACGTGGAATTTTGCTTATTGCTATCTGTCATCAGAACCAAAGTGGGGCGGGAAAAAAAGTCACGTGCTTCTCTTTCTTCCACTAACCAAGACAAAAACTGCAAAAAGAAACAGAATTAAGCTCTCCTTAGTTCAGTATTTTTTTCCTTTATTTACCCTGGCTCAGGAGATTCTGATCTGGAGCCAGATTTCCCACTGCAAAACGATCGCCTTCCCTTTGTCTCTGTTACCAGAAATGGAATTGTGCTGCCCTCTTCCGGAAGATCAGGAAACAAGAACCTAAAAGGCAATACACATAATACACATAATTACCTATGACTTCATTTCATGAAGTTCTTACAAATCACAGCATTAGAAGGCAAGACTGGAGAGGAAAGAAAAGTCAGCTGCAATAATACATGGTGATCTAAGACAGCATAGCTAGCAGATGTACCATAACATCTACCTGGAAGAAAACTGAGAAAGGCCAAGCCCTTTGATGCCAAAAATACCATTCCTACAATGTGGGATGTAATACACTGTGGTGAAGATTTTAATTTTTCTATTTTTGACAGAATATTCCAGACTCCTTAAAAAGGTTAAGAGCATATAAGCAACCCCCAAAATAGAGTCAAGATACTAGCATCCTTGGGCTGCATAAACACTAGACAGTTTCAGTACATGAGATATCTTTAATTAATTCAGTAGTAGTTTGACTTAAAAATTAGTCTCTTTACCTAACCAACTGGAAGATGCGTTTGAGGTAGGACTTAATCTCTCTTACAGCCTCCTGCAGTAATCGTCGATTAGCTCCTACTCCAACATAGGTCATTCTGTAGACAGCTACTAGTGTTTCCACCAGCTTGCCCAATGGATGGAGAGGAGTATCGCAAGCCTGAGGTGAAAGATATTAATTGGCCAGAATTAACACAGTAATTGAGCAGAAACTGACTTTAAGGCAGTATCCATTAGGTATATAATTATTTCAGTCTTAGTTGTGGATTTTAATTCAATAGATTAGGAAATTCTGAGCAAACGTGAATTGATACAACATGGATTACAACAGTACAAATATAGAAGGAAGTAAGGAAAACTATTACAAAGTAAGCTTGACATCATGCCTTACCAACAAGCTACACGAGCATTTGAGAGTCAAAATACCTTTATCAAATATTTTTTTATATTTTCATATTTTTCCAGGGTGAAGGCACCAATGTGTTGTGGAATGAACTCCAAACTTTCCAGTGTCTGAGTATGTGAGCGGCTCAGTAATTCTGGGCTGCAGTTTTAAAAAGGACAACATTGTACAGATGATTTGTTAGACATTCAGTAGAAAAAAACCCCCTCAAGCTAACAACTATGTTCTCTGGGAACCAACCTGTCTTTGTGTTGCCGTCGGTTGGTGGTCAGGGCCACCGCAATGTTGTCCCAAGCCTTCCATCTGTCCCCCTGGCCTGGGCTCTCACAACCAAGCTGGCTCCAGCATTCTTCAAATACTGCCTTCCATTTCTCATCAGGAGGCACTGCCAGGATCCCAAGTTTCCGCCTAATAAAATGACCAGCTAGTCTGTTAAAATCAAACAGTCGTGAAACAACACATTCAGCTATGAAAATCACCTGTGGCTAATGTCAATCTAGTATCTCATACTATTTAAGCAACAGCTGATATACTTACTGGTCTCTACTGTGAATCAAATTTATCACTAACAATGAACTTGGAACCTACTATTTAATGTCTTGTCTTCCAATACCTTTTAAAAAGAATGAAGTTATACTTACTCTTTTCTCTTTATCTTAGCTAACATACATTAATCCATGTGACATATAAGGTTACAAGATTAAAATGTTTTTAATGCATACATATAATAACCATGAACCTTATTACATTAGACAAGTCAGTCTTTTCCTTGTAGTCTGCCAGGAAACCGTTTAAACACAGAAAGGACTGGTTTGATTTCCAAGAAAACGGGGCATACTGCACTTAACTGAGCTTATCTTTGCCACTGGTATGCATTCAGAAGGCTCAGGACACATGCACATAGCAAAGACCTCACACAAAAACGTGCCAAATACCTCACTATCCTGCAACGTACAGACAGCAGAGCTACACAGATAAATAGAACAAGTATTTTGGCTTCTGGCCGTAAAATAGCATCTACATAAGATGTTGCATGACACATTAGGGATGTGCTGGTAGAGAGTAAAACCAGCTCAGGCACCTTTTCACTGGCAGCCAATGCTCAGGGATCCTCTACAGACAAAGGAAAACCAAGAATTGTTCTTGTTCTTCATATATATATATATATATAGGTACAGATACCTCAGACATATAATGAAACTCAGGGCTTTGACAAGCAAATAAATTCTTTAAAAATTTTTAAGAATTTAAAAATTATTTTAAACAATAAAAATTATTTAAATCAAGTGTTAGAAGTAATCAGAAATTTCATTATTATTTTTCATTATTTTATTTTTCTACCACATTTGAGATGAGAGCTAACACTGATGTTTTCCCATGCTTCCAGTTTTGCCAAGCAAAAACAGGCTTTTAAGCCTTTTCACAAATTAGACCAAAAGATTTTCAACTTCAAGAGGGTCTGAAAAGGCTAGATGAAATCCTTATTTCACAAGCCATCTTCACAAATATGCACATACATTTATTCATAGACTCCCTACTGGAGTAAAAAGCAGACAGCTGCTAAGGTTGCAAGTGTTCAGTTCAGCAGGGAGGCCTGCTTAACTTTGCATCCTATCGTAGGTGTCAGGGCTGTCAAAAGAAGCCACCAGTGAACACTTCAGCAAGCATACTTAGAAGTCATCTAGGTAAAAATATTAGAGTTGCATTTCCCATTTTAATGTGAAATTTGAGAGTATGCAAAGATATTGAATCCTGTACAAAAATCACTGCTATAATAAACCAGTACATAGTGCTACCAAATACTGACATTTTTTAACTACTCTTTAAATTTATATAACTTCTACTCAAAGATCTCAATTATTACTTAAATAAAACAAATGTGGTTTTTTTCTCCCAGAGACAATTAATCAAATTGACTTAATGCACCTGCTATGAATAGGGTTATACAGATACTTTTCAAAATTATCTTTCCCAAGGTGTTAAAATGCTCTCTTTCACAATCCAGCACATTTTTCTCCTATTTTCTTATACACTGTTTGGAAGAGGTGTGGTAACTAGCTAATTCTGTCCTAATGTACCCCCACCGGCATAATTAAATGACTAATTAATTAATTTACCAACCAAGTAATTGGCAGAAGGCAGAAAGGTCTGTGATTGACTTAAACACTTAAATGTGAATTAGTCTCTCAGTATCTCAAAAGTCATTGGTAGCTGTGAACTTGGGGGCTAACTGCCAGTTCAGATATAAATAAAATAGAATTCTGAGACTGCTACAGGACAGTAGCAGCATGTTGGCTATCCTATGATTTCATGCTGTTACTTGTATATTCAAGTAGTAATTAAAAAATGATGTTTTATCTTATTTCCTATGCAGGAAGGAAGAGGAATGAAAAAGGAAAAAAGTGTTTTCAAAATCTCACTGTCTCTTTGGAGAAAATATTTTTAACAGGCCTTTGAAAAAAGACAGTAGTTACGTTCCAAAGTATTACTGAGCCATACGAGAAATTAATTCTTATTCAACACTCACAATGCTTTAGGTTTGTCCTTCTCATTCTCATACAAACTAGGTTTGAAGTAGGTTCCTGTGATTTTTATCCCAGATCCCCATTCTCCACTGAAGAGACCTTCAATATAATCTCCATTTGGCAAGGTCAGTGTTCCCTTGAGAGAAGATAGTAAAAAAATTAACTGAAATCTACTGGGAACCAAATGACAAGGAAAGAGACTTCTTTTTAGACAGTAACAGTTGACAAGCGACAATACCAAACACCAACCTTTCCACTCAGAGTCCAGTTGTCTGAAAATTCCCCCTCATAGACTGTATCATCCTCAGAAAGCAGAATTCCAGTCCCCTATAAAGAGAATAATAAAAAAGACAAAGCAGTAATTATAACAGAGGGGCAGGCTGCAGATCTAAAGATACACTGAAAAACCTGTTACTAATCCTTAGCAAATAATTTTTTTTAAAAAGCAGGTTCTGAATTAGTCCCAGGTGAAATAGAGCAGGGATTATAAAGACAGTTTTAAAAGCCAGGAAAATAGAAGGTTAGAGGAACAGAAGATACACACAGCCTAACACACTCGTCTACCCGAGAAAGCTACCACACTCAAAGGAAAAGTCACTATAGCACAGAGTCCAGTGTTCAACTCACCATCATTTTGTTGGTGCTGAAGGCTCCTTCATAATACAGTCCAAACTGAGTAACCACAACACCATTGCCTTGGCAAAGATCATCTTGCCACATTCCCATATACTTTTCTCCTCTGAAGAAAAATTAAGTAGGAAGAATGTCTAAGTAGTACATTTATATCCTTTCTTTGTCTTTACTGCAATATTTCACCATTACAGAAACCAGCAGAAAAGAGTCATGCAGCACTTGCTTCAGGTCTGTCAATCTAGTTTCACTAGCTTCATGGAAATAGTCTTTTTGACAGAAAAAACTGTAATGACCTTCCTTTCACAATTCACATTACAAATTTGCCATATCCAAGCAAACTGTTCTTGATGATTTGAAACAATGCTGAAACCCAATTAAGCCAAATTCCTATCCAAAGGAACCTGAGCAGTAGCTACAGCACGTAAGAAACAGGGAAACTTGTTAACAGACTTGGATCAGCTTTATCAAAGATTTTAATTGCATGATGAAGTTTAAGATCCCCTTTCATATGCATCTATCTACCTGATGTATTTAACAGTTACTTAGGAGAGATAGGAGGAGCTTATTTTATGCATTTTTTTTTGCCAAAGAATTCCTTTACCTAAAAATCAGGTTACTCAAATTCAGAGGATAATAAATTAAGGAAACCAGCTGTTCTACTTGGGGGATAGCAGGGAGACCTACAGAGTCACACATGACATTTTGAAAATATTAAGAGTGCAAAAATCGTAAGGAAATAGATCACATTGTAAAGTTTCTGGATAATAGCCTAACAAAGGTCATGCCATAAAAAAATTATTAGACAATTAAAGATTGCTCACAAGTAAACATCAGCCTCTTTCAGACTACTAATTAAAAAACTTTTTTGTGAGTGTTTGAAACTAAGGGCAAGTCCCAAATATTTTGAAACAGTATTTTTCAACTTGTTCTGAAAAAGAACACGATGTTTTCACCACACAACTATTACCATAGTATCATCGTATCATCATTCTGGTTGGAGAAGGCCTTCAAGATCATCAAGTCCAACCACTACCCTAGCTCTGCCATGTCTACCACCAAACCCTGTCCCCTGGCACCACATCTGTCTTTAGATGTATCCAGGGATGGTGGCTCAAACACTTCCTTGGACAGCCTGGATCCCCAAGTCCAACTCCCGCCCCAGAACAGGACAACCCCAAGGTTCATACCATGTCCCTGAGGACTTTTGTTTCCTTTTAGGAGGAAACTAGTGATTGATTTAATAGAACTCTATTTATTACAGAGCATTTTCTTTCTAGTGTCCAGGAAAAATTATGGTCATAGTAAAGAGAGCAAGTGCAGTCATTAATCTAAATTCAGGGATATCTTCCAGCTGATTGGACCCATAACTTAGGAGCATGCTGGTCTGATCCATCATGCCTGCTTCAGAGGTCTCTGCTGGTTGAAGGCTTCTTGAAGAGACAGATGCAGCATACTCAGTTACCAGGATGGAAACATAATCAAGCAGAAGCCTCACTTGCTCAAATGACTGGTTTGCAGTAATGACAGCAAGTTATAGAGAGTGTCTGCAGCTATTCCTTATTGTCTGGACTGAGGAGTAAGTGAAGAAAATGAAACCTCAGGCCACAAATGTTTGCACATACCCATCCCTGAAACCAGAAAGACAACTACCATGAGGGCAGCTCACTCATATTTGAGTGATTTACTGCATTTATAAATTCTGGAGATGAGGGGACCTGTAAGGAAAGCTGCCATCTCTTTAGTTTGTCCTAGGTAAATAAATGGCTAAATTAAGTATGTGGAGACATCTTGACACTAGAGTATAAGAACAACCACCACCAAAGGGAAAGACTAGATGCAAAATGGACATCAGGAAGTTCCCTCCAAATTTTTTACTATTCTGTTTTTTAAGTGGGCTTTTAGTTCAGTTAACTCAAAACCAGTTTTCTTGGGCTTTCACCAAAAGATCTCATTTCAGGAAAAAACAGCATTAAATTGATGACTGAAAAAGCAGAGTATGTTGATCTGTGTGCAGTTTTCCTTTAACAGAACCCTGTTTTTTAAGACCATCATTTCACTAATCTCCCCTTAGACAAACATCTTCCCTCTCTTGCACTGACAGAATAAGTCAATGGAAAACCTGAGCAAGAGCTGAAATTTACCTAGTCCTGTGTATCTGACCACTGGTTAACCCAGCCTTACACTCCTGAGATGAAAGAAAACTCCTTGCATGACATTCATACAACTTCCAGCAATCACACAAGGAGATACCTCAATAAGATACCATATTCAGTGCTAGTTTCCAGGCAGGAGTAGGGTAGGAAAGCAAGGCAGAAAACCAAACAAAAACAAAACACCCCACATTTACTCCAGAAGCAGCACCGAAAAGCAGTCACTAGACCAAATTCTTTAGATCATCAACCCAGAAAGCCTAGTATAAAGAAAAAAAAAGACATGCTACAAACAGATCAAATCTTTTCCTACTCTTTTTGCAATTGTACGTCATAACACTGGTTAAGGATTTGTGCAAATGAAACATTACCTTGTGATATCATCAAAAACTCCATAGCCACTCTTCTTATCCATTGTCCACTGTCCAATGAACATACTGGGAGAGGAAGATGTCAGCTTCCCACTACGTAGCAGACCATGCCCATGACGCATGTTATCCTGAAAACACCCTTCATACACCTCACCAGTAGCATAGCTGTAATGAGAAAGGGAGTAAGTAAGACTCCTGAAATCTACTTTTCTGCTATGTTGTTGTTTTTTTTTTTGCTGTTGTTGGGTTTTTTTGGTTGGTTTCCCCTTCCACGCCAACTAACCCTCTCTTTTTCCTTCTAGGAATTACATTACAGCCAGACCTACCAGGAGCTATAGTAAAAGTGTATTTGGGATAAAAGTGAGCCTTTAATACAAGTCTTTTGATGCTTTGCTGTTTTAAAACCACTCTCTCTCCAACAAACCAGGCCTTTAGAGGCTACATTTATCTCTCAGAATACAGAATCATTTATTATTGAAAGGTGGTGGCAACATCAGAATAGATACTAATAACAGAACACTGCACCTGTATGCATGACGAGCAGAAAATAAGCCGAACTAACTATAATCATAAGTCTGAAATGTAACAAGAAAGCTACATAGAGGCTTGGTACAGTGTGCCAGAGCATCAGCCCTGCTCTGCCCTCTGCAATGACAGCAACACCAGTGCTACCCGTTACCTGTAGACTCCATGCCCACACATTTTGCCTTCTTTCCAGTACCCCACGTAATGGTCATCCTTATTCAGTGCTTTGTTTGGCACTCGGTATTCACCATATCTGTCAATGCACAGAAATGGAACATAACCAGCTATAATGCTAAAAGATTTCATTAAAAACAGGAACAGATACATACCACAGATGTATTCTAAAATCAGAATGCTCTATATCATTTTAGCACATCTCCAGCTACAGCAGCTACAGATTATTTATTATTTATTTTTAAAATATAAAGAAGGAATTCCAGCATTACTAGGTCGATTTCATCTGTACTGCTTCTCTCCTGTTGATCCTGGCATATGTATCCCCCTTTCTACCACATTGCAGCATTTTTCTCAGCTTTCTCAAGGCCACAAGTCTTCTCATACCCTAAGACTGCTTCTGTGTCATCTACTTATGAATTCAAGCACATCTTTTTTCCAGGGAAAGATGAGAACATATATAATTTCAGAAAGATATTTAAAAAACAGAAACACTAGCTTCCAATTATGCTCAGACAGTAGCACAGAACTGTTCCCAATTTCAGTATGCCTAAGAAGAATGAGACACACAACTATTATTTATTGATTTTAATCTTCTGAGGAGATTAAAATCCAGTTATGAAGGTTCTCCTGAAAGCACATCTACCCCAACAAAGACACTACTATTTTAAAATGTTGAGACTATAGCATGCATCCTGAAATACAAATATATGCATTTGATAATGCTAGCAATTATAACTGAATACCAATCCATTTGTTTCTGGTGAGGATTTGTTAGCAGTATTTCCATCTCTAACAACCCTAAAATCACCAGGGTTAGTTACACTTACTATTGGTTACAAACGACCAAATCTCTCATGTGGTTTTCTAGTTTGACATTATACCAATAGCTAAGGTGCATTTTAAAAAGCTGTCTGCAGCCAGACCACATTTCAATTTCCCCTCCAACTCAATACTTTGAAAATACATCTGGAAACCAATAGGACTCCTGCTATGTTTTTATCCTGCCCAGTACATACATGTCTGCTCACATGATTCATATAAAAATGCCTTTGGAAATGAGTTAACCTCTTAGCCTCAAAAGTGCTCTAAGCAGATTCGCACAATAAAATCCACAGATTAATTCAAAGCTGTGTAATAAATCAAGTTACTTTCAAGTGGTTCTATTTGTTTCACCAGATAACTTGATAATGTCTAGGACTTCATTCATCCTATTTTCAAATTCCCCTGTGCCCATTATCTTAGTCATTAGGACCATGTACTCTCAATAGTTTTGTTTTCAGCACCCAAACCCTGAAGTCCTGATTCAAGACTGTGTTGTCTCCTTCCTGAATTATTAAACCCTTGCTCTACCAGAAAAACAACAAGGAAAACATTTGAGAAGATGTATCACTACATTGCATTTTCTAGACAGTAAAAAAACACCAGAGCTTTTGAAAGAATATTGCAACACAAAAAGTTAGGAGTTACCTATGCAGCAGAAAGTTTACTGCACACTCTTCAATTGGCTTCCTCTGCTTAGGATTTTATGCCCACCCACCTATTCTTTCTTCTTTGCTGTTTTACCATTTCCTTCCTCCATCCTACAGCTGATTACTCCAATTAGTTTCAGTTTTTATGAAAGAGCAAGTTTTTAATCATGCAGTTGCAGAGTCTGTTGTGAAGACAAGTAGCACACCTCTGGATAAATGACACTATCTATATATCAACATACAGATGTATCCTGTTAACATATATAATCCTGAGTCAGTAGGATTCACTGCAAGACCTTTAATTAAAAGGCTTGTGTTATTACCTCCTACAACAACAGGTATTTCTTGCCCTCTAGCTCAACAAGCAGTGAGAGGCTCTTACCCATCCTCCAGCCCAGTCCGGAAAGTCCCAGAGTACATTCTTCCATCTGCCCACTTTAGGATCCCTCTGGAAAAAATACCAAGTCATACACATGTATAAGAATCAGTTCACTTCACGCTTCCCAAACAGCTTCTGTGAGTGACCCTTATTGACTTACTGATACAGAAATGACCTCATTTTGTTAACTGTTACATTCAAATGCTTTTACCTGCCATGGGGTTTTCCCGAAAGCCACCTCCCATCATAAACAGCATCCTTAAATCGAGGGTCCTTATAGAAGGTGTATTTGGCACTGCGAGAAATAGGAGGTTCCTGTCTTGGCACATTCCCACCAGCTCCATATAGAATCAAGTCAGAAGTCCCTTTCAGGGCCTGATCCACTGCTTGGCTTATTGCCCTCAGCCACTTGGTCTGCAACAGAGAATGTTTCATCACAGAATTTAACATCTGTCTGTGCACTGAATCTCACCTTTACAGCAACTGCAATAATCTCCTTTGCACTCCTCAGTACAATGGTGTAAACTGGAGCACTGCTACAGTTGGTCACAGCATACAGTCAACCTGCACACCAAGTTGTAGGAATACTTCATTCTTGGAGAATATTTAGGTGACGCTTCTCACCGTTTGGTTTCATGGGAGGAGAGAAAAATACCTCCACATGCCTGAAGTCATGCACAATTTGTAGATACACCTACCTTTTCCTGTGGCGTTGAAGAAACAAGAACAAACTGTTCTTCTGGTGTTGTAATCTTCAATCCATTCCTACGTGGAGGGAAAGGGGAGTGTTTTAATCTAGTGAAATTTCATCCTGAAAAAGACAGTTTCTTAGAGCGTGAATATTGTATCTGCCCTCCTCCCCCCCAGCTAGCATTCACTTTAAGTCAGCAGTGAAAAGAAGCAGCAGGAAAGACTACTTGCTTTCCTCAACTACCTTGTTCTTTCAGACATTCATACAACTATTTTCTGAAACAAGAAAGAGGTAGACACGATTGCATCCAGCCTATTCTTCTCCTAGTTTACAATAACTGATTACAAAACACTCACCATCCCTCCCAAGATATCTGACTATTTCAGCATCACAGGTGAGAATACTCACACATTACCAGCTTCTTCTGAAAGAGCTTCTACCCACAGTGTGGACAAGGGAAAAATGTGGTGTGTTGAGAACTGTAGGCAAGGAGGAGAAAGGAAACTTCAGAGTACTGACCCATTACCCCTGCCCCATGCTTTTTCTGAACAGGTGTTTTTTTTTTCCCCTTTCTTTGAAGACTAGGGAAAACAGAGCATTTCAGGCTTCTTCTATGCACCTTGCTCCAAGAAACAGCCAACAGAAAGCATGCCAGCCACGGAGCAACAGCAATCAAACATTAAAAAAAAGTACATAATTTCAAATTTATTTGTAAATGTGAAAAAATATAACTTTTAAATGTTCAAGCAATACTGAAGTGAACAGTACGAATTATTATCTTCACCATATGAAAAATGTGTCATTTTGTTTGAAGGAGAGTAGAGGTTTTGTTCCCAGATACAAGCTGGCTTACCTGAGCATGTACCAGAGCATCATTAAAGAGGATGAACCAGTTCACAGAGAATCTTCCAGCATGCTGTAGGGACAAACCCCGGTTGCTGCTTTCACAGATTAAACGACGCTCCGGCTTCCGCAAGGAATCCTACAGGTAGGGTCCAAAACAAAATTACAGAAGCTTACTTCTCAGTGATGGTGACTTCAGGTCTTTCATATTAGAGGCCCAACCTTTCTGAAATGAAGAGTACTACAGTAACACAAATTAGAAAATTTGGAAGTGCAACTGGGACAGCAGCATCAGTAACAGACACAAGGGTATAATTCTAACAGCAAGAGATTCAAGCTGCTCTTGGACTGACAATTGACATTATACCGTCATTTTCCCAGGAAAGGTCTTCCAAAAGCCAAGTGTGTATTCAGCTTCTTTCCTTTTTCTGCTAAGATGGACAGCAAGGCTCTCATAACAAGAACTAGAATCTTGTAACTTCTGGTATTCTGGAGATGCCTACAGGACACAATGTTAAGACAGACCTGAGAGTGTTTCTGAACACCTGTGCCAACAACACTAACCAAGCTGCAATACAACTGCTTATTAAATCAGCACCAAATGCATGATAGTTGATCTGGTAAATAAAGTAATAGAGGGGGCTAAGTTATTTTCTCAGTCACATTCTGTTGGTGTACTGGGGGTTTTTAAAATCACAGAAGTTCTGTGAATGTTAAGATAAGAATGATTAATATACAATTATATGATCTACCTTTTGCAGCTTAACAAGCTGTAGTAGAAGTAGTGCTAATAATTGCAGGACTAATGCTTTAAATTACTATAATGGGATAAACATACATGTAGTTACTGTTCCCATTTAATCATGTTTTATTTCAAAAGAATAAAATTACACACACCTAATAGATATGTCGTATTTTTAGTAGAGTATTACAGCCAAGGATAGCTACAGTAACGATGCCAGAAGGAACTGAAAAACAACAGGCAAATATCAAAAGAATATATTTTTAATTAAGCACTCAGGCACACAAGTTCTGGCAGAGTAGCAAGTTTCTACCTGTCATGTGATCTGTACAGGTGTGGTGTAAAATTGCACAAATAAATGTGCACAATCTTCCCTGCAGAAAATGCAAACCTGAAGTAGCTTCTCTGAGGACTAAGCTATTTCTAAGTACCTGGCATTTGCTTCACACAGTTACTTCCGAGCAGTAAGTTTCATATGTATATTTATTCAGATATAGATAACGAAGCCAGCTTACCACTTCAAAACATGTGGCAAGCTTTAGCAAAGTTCTTGCATAATTATGAAGTCGTCCAAATGGCATGAAAAACAGAGCATTCAGAACTTCCACTAGCTGGAGGTTTTCCTCATTCTTCTCAGACAGTTTCTGTAACAGCTCCTGGTTTTTACTCAAGAAGTCTCTAAACAATGGGACCATTGGGGAACAAAGGGAGGAGAGAAGAAAAACGAAACAGTAAGACATCAGTGATGTTTTCCATAAATGAGCTCATAATGCCCCTTTTTGGATTATCATAAACTAATAAAAATTATAAAGGCAAATAAATGCTCCTTATTAATCTATTCCCAATTTAGTTTAAGTATGTATAGTAGTACAAACATGTAGCTCTCTAACAGCTGCAACACAGGATTTTTTTGACTTCTACTCTTATATGCTCAGTCATTAATCTACTTGAAGAAAGCTGACTAAATTGCCCAGCTTGGGGAGTAACTAATTGCCTTTTCCTCTTTAATACTTCATTAGTAAAAGAGCTAACAGGAGGAATGACTTCCCCATGTCTGTTACAGCACTAAGTTTCTAACACTGTCAATTCATTTCAGAAGGCATGAAGACTTTGCTTCAGTGCACTTCCCTAAATATATCCAGATAATCTCTTGCCCACCCCTGCTGTTCAAGGCAACTGACCAGTTTTTCCCCTAACTAGAAAAATTACATCCTACCTCAAAGAAAGGCAGGAAATCTGTTCAATCCTCAGTCTGATTTCCAAGAGGGAGAACTAATCTAGTTCAGAGAAGAAGAGGGAAATGATTCTGAAGACAATGCATTAGCACACAAAACCAGGATTTCTTCATTAAAAGGAAAACAAACCTACTTTTCCCTCTCCTTCACCATACCTGTGTGCACACGTCTGCTAGCAAATATGACACATCTCCATTAAAATCCATCCAGCTGGGAAGCATTTAAACCACAAGCTGCAAGAATCAGGTGAGGCTGAGAAAGCAGGCCCCAGGGACAGCAAAACAGATCAGAGAATTGCACAGCAGGGTCCCTAAGATTTCTACTTGATTAGCAAGATGCCATTTCACACATCAAAATAACATACCTTGTCTAGGTCTGCGAATTACATATAAGAACACTCTTGTACAACAAGCCTTAGGAATAAAACTCTTCTTCAGAGAGAAGACCATATTTCTTGATCTTAAATTTTACCACCTGGATGGCTTGCATTTTTAAAGCACTTTGAGATCCTCCCATGGAGGTCTCTGCAGAAAAGTGTCAAATAATAAGACTCGTAACACCAAGTATAGCTCATCTACATTTTCAGAGGAAATGCTCAAAAACCTGCTATCAATGGAGACTTTAATTGAAGATAGCACTTTTTAAAGAGTTGGGACTATGTCTAATACATTCATATTGCAGAATGCCTGTAAAAGACAGGCTGACAACAACTGATTTAAGTCAGTCCCCCTGGAGGAGGAGGCAATGGGGACAGTCATCCTTATCAGTAAAGGTATCCTTGACTTCCCTTTGCAAGCACCAGGGCAAAACTTCTATGACATCTGCTCCCTGAAGTTTCAGAGCCTGAAAAAGTGTTATTCACCTAATGAGGCTCTGGCTGCAGTAGAAGCCTGACAGTGACAACTGACATGAAAAATTCTGTAAGAGTAATTTCAGCATCCAGAACTTTTCAGTACGAATAATAAATAAGCTTATACTTGAACTAAGGTTCCCCATAAGTCACCCTAAAAATCTTTAGCAATGCAGAAAGATTCTCAGTGTCGTTGTGGAGTGGGATTTTGTATTTAGTCCTTGGCACTGGTCCTCTGATGCAGAAGATTCTTTGCATTAGGTACCCTGGTGTGTCAAAGACTATGAATGCCATAATTTACACTACATTCAAAGTGCTCCATAAACAGCTGTGACAGAATCACTCCCAGATTACAGGATTTCAGAAGGAAGGAAAGCTGGCAATTCCTGAGACAAGTTAATAAATACCCTCATTGCAATAACTTCTTCACAGCACCAGAGTGAAAGATGCAGTGTCATTACTTCATTTTCTAGAGAAAATTACTAATGAACTGAGAAAAAAGCTTTCCTTTGTGATCTATACATTTCAAATATACTCTCTCAGGCCTTAAGGTACAATTCCTTCCTCACATTTAAGAGCACCTATGCATGAAACAGAAAAGCAACCCTGAGAGGCAGGGAAGATACAGGTACAATGTTGTTATTTTTGCATTATTGTAAAGTGCTTCCATAAACATAGAACTCAAACGAAACTGAATTCACATTATCTACTCTCACTAGATCTTAAAGAAAAGTTTGCTTGTTTGCTGTGTTTTCTTGGCAGCAACATTTGAAAGAACAAAATACTAACAAACACTTAATAGATAATGAAAATTTAACCTCTAGACTAAGCTTTCAAATAATGATTTATCTGAAATCTATTTATGTTTCTTTCAAGGAATTTACAATTTATGCTTTTTTTCCTCCTTTCTCCACCTTCAAGGTAAAATAACTAATTCAGCAGCATTTTAATCTACATTCTTATCACAGTTGAGAGGAAGTCACTTCTTCATCTGATGGAAAACAAATGTGTACTCAAGCAAGCTACAATCAAGTCTTCGCATGCTTATTACTACACATAAACACACATTTTTTTAAAGTACAGTTCTTCGCTAGTTGATCACAACCTCCAAAAAATGGTGAAGGTTTGCTTACATTGCTGGCTTTGCAAGGAGCGTAAATCCTCCCATTACAAGGAAGTTTGTTACTGAAGTACAATACCTGAAATGGGGAAGAAAAAGAGATGCTGTTACAAAGAACATCCCTGGAAATGGCAACTGTTGTATTTTCCAACAGCTGACCAGTGAGATTTATAATATCTATTACTATACGAGTAAATTAAGTACTTGAGAAAATCTTAAACCAGTCAACGTTACCAGAACACTTTTCACATGGAACACAGGACATGCATTACTATTCCACATTTCTGATGCCATTAGCACAACGCAGAGGGCTTACTTTGCAAACAAAACTTGAAATTTTTTTCTTTCCCCCCAACTGGGGCATATACAGAATAGGCCATGTGATTAAACAGTTTAATACCGCTAGCTTCTTATTATATTCCAGATGTAAACTTAGATATGGGAATTTCTCTTTTCCTGCTATTCAACATTATACCTCTCTCTTCTCCCTTACCAAAAAATAAAACCATTTTTAAAAACCACTTTTCTCTGAGGGGAGAGGTCTCACCTTAGCCCAATTAACAGGTTATACTTAGGTTGCCTGATGGATCCTTGGAAGATGCTCAAGGCACTATGCTGAGGAGCACGCATAGGTTTTGATGCCATACACAGAAAAACGTGTAAAGCAAAGGGGGAAAGCAGAAAACAGGCAGCAACGGGAATAAAAATGAGGTACTTTAGTCTTTGACAGGAAGGAAGAGGAAATTAATAAACCATTCCAATAAAAGTAATGAGAACCAACCCTGGAAATCTAGATTACAAGAAAAACCGAAGTTAAATACTAAGCTAAGTAAGAAAGGGAGAAAATATGTATTTACAATTATAAACAACTCATATGATAAGTGCAGAAGCTTCTTTTAGGGTGATATGGCATTAGTTTATCACTGACCCTGTAAAAGTGGTTGTTTCTGCTTAGAAAAAAGTGAAACTAGCTGCATGTTCAAAATCCTACTGCATAACAACTGAAGTTGATAATCTTGAAATTTTGTTCCCTTAGAGATCTTCAGATGTCTGATAACCAAGACTACATTCAGAGAGGACATTTCCAGACTCCCCTCCAACAAGCCAGTATTTTTCACAGAAGCCTGTAGGTATTACATATGATGAGACTTCTGCTACATTTGGATGACATTATCCAGCAACTACACGAAGTTATTAAGAAGAAAGACAGCAAACAGCATGACTGCATAGACTTAACTCCCAAAAGCTGATAAAAATAATAGCCACGATAATTCTGTCTTAACTCTGACCACTAAAGCAACTCTATCTTTTGGGTGAAAGGTGTAATGCTCGCCATCTAGCAGGTATCAGGACCTAAGAACCACTCTTCTGGGAGACAATTATTAGTTAATGACTATTGAAGAGATATTCTGGAACTACAATAAACCCCCAAAGGTAGCTTTACTTAGTAGCCTGCCACTGTAACTCCATTATATTATATTACAAGATCCTTACTATTAAGTAACGAACATGTCATTTTTAGCAAGTATATATGCAGCAACCAAAGAGGAGCTTTACATTAGGAAAGCTGAAGCTCTCCAGTGTGCTCCACTGGCAAAGACTTTGAAATATACATCTCACTACAAAATCAATTAGTTTGTGTAAAGCTTTCCATACATTTTACATTTAAAGAATACAATTTGTACAACAGCTACTTATGTAGCTTTCCTTATGATCCTTTGCCCTCACTTGGGGCTTGTTGTGGTCAGTAGATTAAGCCTGCAGAGTCAAGATGAGAGGGAATTAGATACTTGCTCAGTGTAACTATCCAAAAAGAGACTGGAATGCTTCAGGATGGCCAAGCTCCTGGCTTCTTTTACTCCATGGAGAAAGCTACTTAAAGAAGCTCCATGTTGGCCGATGAGATAGCACAGCTTGCTGAACCTGCTTGCCATTTCCTGCAACAACTGGATTGCATTTGCATTGCCCAAATTATCTGAAACAGACCAGAAAGCAATTTAGCTTACCTTAAGAAACAGCAGCATGCGTTAATAAAGAGAATTACCAGAAGGTGTTGTTTAGGTGTGTTATTGGCTATTTCACCTCATGGCTACCTTACCCAGAATTAGGAATCCAACAATTTCAGACTAGATACAGCTCAAATAATTAAGTTATCTCAGGTGAAACAGTCAGGAAAAGTGCAAATACTAATAACATAACAGTTGTCAAAACACATATTTCACCAGTTCATCTGAATAGAGCAGAAGAGTGAGACTTCAGCTTTATCTTAATATATAATTACTTTTAAATTTTGCATAAAGAAATTTGTTGTGGAACTTAGGGGAAATAAAAGAAAAGAAAATATTAAAATAAGTTCTTACCTAAACCTAAAAGAGGTCTAAGAACCTGAGATTTTATTTCACTCAGTTTGAAATAAAACCTTCTCTCACTAGAAGCCAACTCATGCAAACTGGCAATATATCCCATTACATTTTTGTCTACTAAGACCAAGCAGTTGTCACCACCAGCTATCACATTGCTTATGTACCCTATCTGAAAGATAAAAAAGAGAAAGAAACAGCAGCTTTAACATTGTTCTTTTTAAACTTCAGTTTAAAAATAGGATGATGCAGAATAAAGTACATCTTTAGGAGCACCAAGTGACAATAAGTAGTAATTACCTACAGTTACAATCCATTAAATAATGGCTTAATAAAAGAATGATAAAACTAGAACAAACATTTTAAGTCAATGTTGTTCATTTTCCTGGTACTGACAGAGTGTAAAAAACATGAAATAGACCATCTTTTAAGGTGACTCATACAATCATTCCATATTTAAGAGGCAGTTAACCTTAAGTCTACCTTACTTTAGAACCACAGTATACTTCATACTTATATCAACAATGTTGATATTAAATAGTATAATTACATCAGCTATTTTTCCTATTAATTAGGAACAAGGCTTTAATATTATGACTGTGCTTTGAACTATAGTCCTCTCTGGACCTGACAGTTGACAATTTATTGCTAAGAGCAGTAATATTACAGTATCAATAAACTGGAGTAATACTAATAACTTCACTAACATTACACATGGTATTAGTGTAGGTATTAGTATTTGCTTTCCACAGCAGTTGGAAGCAAAATTATTCTCTAAGATCAGCACAAGTGCCACTGATGCATTGTGGCTCCTCACCAACTGGTTCATATGCAATACCATACAGTAACTCAGCGTTTGAGCTCTACTCTTAATTCCTTTGTCTTTAAATAGAGGATTCCTTAGAAACATTGAGCCAGAGCTGTTCAACAAGCAATCAACAGGCTAGTTCTGATATACAAGAGCCTAAAAACCATCCTACAAGATAATGGAATGGCTAGAAACAGTGTTACAGAAGACTGTTGCAAGTGTCTGTTTGTGTGCACATGCATGCACACACGTGCATGTGCAAATGCACAGACCCAGTGTCTAAATCCCTGTCCCAACTCCAGCTGCTATTCTGCCCTATCTAGGGAAGTAGCAACAAGACCCAAAAGAGCTAAGACACAGAGCTGCTTTCTACCCTTGCCATCTCCTTTTTGTTACCTTAAACTCAGGCTGGTCTGAAATCACATAACATGGAAGAGGACGTGCAGTCAGAGCACACACTCCCCCATCTCATACCAACTTCAAAGGCAGATATGAGATTGAGCCTGATGAAGAAAATTGTACAGGGGCAACTCCTCTCTCCCATAAACATGCAGATGCACACTTGGGTGCCTTTGCTCAGCTCCCCCTTTTACACCCATAAGAAAAGGGGGGGGGTGGGAAGGAGATGGTGCAGAACTCGGGAACCTTCTGCCCACTCACCAACAAGATGCATAGGAAGTGGAATGGAATAGAGCAAGCAGTGTCCTTAAATCACATGGGAAACACAGGAAAATGAAGAGCAATAGCAGCCAAGAATAAACACATGAAAACTGAGGTAAAAGCAGAGTACAACTTAAGGGTGCATTTTTGCAACATACACACCTGGAAGGAAATGGATTAGACAAACTGGAAACACCTCCTTGTCTCTCAAACAGAAGGACAGACCAAGAAACAGTCCAAGAGAAGAGAACAACACTCACTAATTAGGCCTTCTCTCTGCCCTCCACAAACTGTTCTCCTGATTTGACTGCTAGGAACCAGTTACTTAACTTGACACCCTCAAAGCTAGTTGAACAGCCAGCACAGCACTGTGCAATTTCTAAAAAGCATCAGTATGACTTGCACTAACTTAAAGGAAATACCACTCACCTCTCTACAGGATCGTAAAAGAACTGGACTCTTAGTACAGCTATTTTCATACAAATTATTTTCTGTTGTGGTCTCCTGTCCACTGTAATATAGCCCAGGTTGGAAGTCTTGCTCATCTGCTAAGAAGAGGGAATAATCTAGTCCTGCTGCTGTACTCCAAACACCATCACCACATACCTGAAATCAACAAAGAAAGAAAAGACATTAGAAGTCATCGCCTGAAGCTGGGAGGAGAGGAGAGTACTTAACTCTTCTCACCACACATGCACATAACACACCTACCAAGAAAATGTATTGCAGTAACTGGTAATATTTCAACTGCAGTGTCTCATAATAAATACATTTATTGGATGTATACTGAAAGTTCTCTCTCTTCACAGTCTTCTTTCTAATGCCTTATTTTTGGCCTTTCAATTACCAATCAGTTTTATTTTTAAATTAACCTCAGGTGAGCTTGATTAAAGTTGGGACACTATTCTCCCCTCTACATTTAACTGGGAAATCTGTAAACTTGGGACAGTTTGCATGCTGTATGGTAATTTGCATAAGGCCTAAACAGGAAAACTCTGCTGCTAGTTTTCCACCAAGACAAGCACCAGAAAACATAGGCAATAGGTCTAACCCAAAGTCATTATTTGGCTATTCACTCAATGTGACGAAAAGTTCAAAATAAACAGAAAACCAGTAACTAAAACAGCTCTGGAAATACAAAAATAAAAACCAAATATGGTCATGGTCAAGCAAAGCTAAAAATGCTAGCAGAATGTTTAGAATAAAAACAGTGTTCAAAGTTATTTAAAAGTTTCAGCACTGCAACATCAATATCAGAGAAACCACATATAAGGTAGAAGTGAAATTTGATAACAAGATACAATCAGTCACATTTCTCAGTTTTAGAACGTCAATGTGGTCAAGAAACAGTGGAAGTCTGTGTAAAGCATTTCCTGGGGAGATTTTTGCAAGTTCATCTAAGGATCATATTCACAGTATTAAGCCAAAGAAATCAAGGGCTCTATTAATATATAGCACACAGATAAATAAACAAGGTCAGTTTCTGGAAATTACTTTGCACTCACTTGTATAAGAAGAGAGCCTAAACTGAAAGAAGAAAAATACAGAAAACAGAAAGCACCTTTGCGAGACGAGGGACTGTTGTTGGGGAGTTCAAGTGGCCAAGCTGGCCAGAGTTATTACTGCCCCATGAATATACCTGTAAACAAACACAGCCAAACATGAGAATGTAAGTTTAAATGCACAGATACATACTTAACTGCAGTAGTACAACACATGCAGAACTTTGGCAGAAATAGAATTAACTGCTTCCAAGTTGCTTCCCACAAACAGAAACAAAAGTTGAGAAGCAAAAGAAACAAAAATCTAGGAAACACCAAACATGACAATTAGGTCATAGATAAGCAATAAATGATAACAAACACCTGTACCTGGGATTTGGCAGTGAGTGCTAATGAATGCTGACCACCAGCAGAGAGATGAATCACTTCTTTACCATCTAGGCTTTTCACACACAGTGGCTGAAGCCTGTCAATCCCCAGAACCCGAGGTGGGTGGAGGAAAAAAAAAAGACTATCAGAGGTATTCTTCAGACAAACAAAAAAATGCCAAGTTGTTTTTTTTTTTTCCCCAAACCAAATGAAAGAAAACAAATATACATGGGAGTTTTTTGGTAATAAACCAGCCTAGTCACAAAGGTCATGAAGGGCAAAAGTTGATGACAAACCTCACCCCAATTTGGACAAAGTCAAAATATCACCAAAACTCCTAGTGATTACAAGGCGAAAAGTCGTAACTGACTGACCTTCAGTAACAATACATCATAAAACACGTTACTGGGAGGAACTTGGGCAGCAAGACTAAAGAAAAAGAACTCAATGCAAGGCAGTTGACCAAGTTTGAGTATTTGAACACTCAAGATTTCCTAGTGACCAACTAAGAATAATTTATAAAAGAATCTCACCTTGGCAGAACATCGCCATGTCCTAGCTGTCCTTCCTTCCCCTTTCCCCAGCTCCATACCTCCGTTCTTAGAGAGGGTAAAAGAGCATCAGCCTCACCACTGTAGGTTGGAGTCAAAGCTACAGTCCTCATTTTTGCCCGCCCTACCTTCCGTAAGAGCCTAGGAGAAACTGAGAACAGGCCATGAGATAGAAAAATTGCCCATTTTTAACCAGTCAAGACTTCTCAAAGAGGTCTTAATTAACATTGAGAGCAAAGGCTGAAACATAAAGAAGATAGGTTACTGATACGGGGATGTAACACATGTGCTAGAAGTATATGGATCCCAACTAATTTTTACCAGCTATGAAAGGAGAGCTGGCATATGAGAACTAAACAGTTATACTGAAGTAAATTAACCAAAACAAACTATACATTAAAACAGTATCTTTTGAAAGAAAATATATCGTTGCAGTGAGCAAAAGATTTCAGTGCTTCCTAAAATCACCCCTCAGATCCAAGATCAATACAGAACAAAACTATGTACCCACACATTCAGCCCAATTAACAACACTAAAAATGTGTGAGGGAAGAAGGTCGTTAACTTTGAAGTTTGGCAGGAGTTTAAATATTTCTAGGTCCCTGGCTCTAAACCAGCTCACTGCAATAGGGATTACAAACCACACAGATTTTTATCTGTGATGCAATCTGTACGAAAGATAAGTTTGCTGTGATTTTGCAGTAAGATGCTCAGACTACTACAATGTGCCCACTTTGCCTTACTTACCAATAAAGAACATTCCTAAACCCACTATGCTTGTGGTTTTCTTGTAATGCAGTATCTACTAGTCTTCACTCCCCCCACTGCCTTCAAGTCCTAAGACACAGTTTATAATTCATAAATACCTTCGGTAGATTATTACATTTATGTTCAATAAATATGATTAATTTCCAGTTATAAACCTCCACATTAATATAACTTTTCCAGTCTTTTGGTTTTCCCAGTGTGCTTTTTACCTTGAGACAATAAACCAGGCAGGGAAAGTCTTCTACTCCCTCCTTCAGATTCCTCCTCTCTAATATCTACTAAACTGGAACTCTTCTTCCCCTGCATGGATTCCAGTCTGACCTGCTCTTCTCGAGTGTCTTTCAGAGCTTCAGGCCCTGGGGAACTGCTGCCAGATTGAGATGCTGGTTCACTTGGAGGTGTGCCATAGAAGTTCATTACTTTCTTCAGAGACAATGCTCCAGCTTCATATGTAGCAGCTACTCTCACACCAACTGCTGATGCACAAGAGGCCACCAAACTGTTCAAGGCAGATGTGCTGGTACCTGGAGGGCCAGGGATACAAGCACTGAGTTGTTCCTCTTGAGAAAGCTAAAACGAAAGAAAAATTGAAGATTATCATACCAGACAGCACATAACAGTAGGATGATGATATACACATTTACTATTCAAACTATGTGCTACACTGAACAAGACACTGAGGAAGCTTTTTATACTTCAGTGTATATCTGTTCCTCAGAATGGTATTTTTTAAGGTAGCACCAAACACCATTTCTACATGAACTGGGCTTTGTCTGTTGCACTTGTCTTGTATGTAGCTCATCCTTTAAGACTCTGGGTCTGGTATTTTTAAAATTAAAAAAAAAAGGATCTCTGCAAAGAAATTTTTAAAAGGATTTAATTTTAGGCTTTTTATCAACTGCTTCACCAACAATTCAAGTGCATCAGTGAGCATGCTGTGGTTAAAAAGAGGGAAGGTCTCTCTTCAATATGTTAAAAGGGAAACAGTGACCCATGGATTCATTTTGCAGGGTCTATCTTAAGACCGTGCTGGGCTACGTGTCCCCTTATGCTACTGTTGCATCCATATAAAGCTTAGTTAATAATCACCATATAACACTAGGAACAAACTGACTGAAGGCAGTTATTAATACTAGCACACGATTACCTATAACAGCAATCCATTTACCCAGCAAATAAGAAATAATGCACAAGATTATACTTTATCAAATAGTTTGAATGTTGAAACAAAGACAGCAAAGTCCCGTTTTGCCATCTAATACATGGTGAGAAATAATAATATAAATATTATAGCTCATTTTATCCTGCCAGAAGAAAAACAGCACTTTACTTCCCATTTTTGTGAAAAATTATGCTAAAGGATTTGGATTGGTCCTATTTACTTATACTTGATTCCTATTTATAAAAGACATTTGTAGCAATACAGAAAAGCAAACTCAGTTTGTGTAGGAAAGCAAAGAAAAACAAAGGATTTTACTTGTGCTTAAAAATTACATTAGAGGCCTCATCTCCGCTCTTCACAAGTATGCTCAATTGTGTTAAGGTTCAGTGAATCAATTCCAGGCTTGTTTATTTCTGCAACTGTGCAGGGGAAACAGCACTCTGGAAATATTCCAGGAACAGGGAGTTGAGCAAGGGAGCATGAAACTACGTGTTTCAGTCATTTCCTAATGACAGCAGTTCTCACATGAACTAGAACACATTTGTATTAGCAAGAAGCAAAACGGAGGACAGCTGTGTTCACACAATGTTTATTTCTCTGAAATGTTTCCCTCATAATAAAAAACCTAACCTGCTGAATCAACAAGCTACTGGGCACTTTGTTTTGGTTTTAACATTACCTTCTTTTTGCTATCAAAGGTGGTACCAAAAATAAACTATTAGGTACTGTGGAATTTATCTCACAAAACCATTGTGGAACTACAAAAAAGTACAACACTTTAAATGACAAGAAATTTTCAGAATTCTGCTATGAATTTTGCATACTGGACCACAGAGTGGCAGTTTTTCTTACAGAAGTTACCATAAACCATCCAGCAGGGCGGTACATATGTAGGGACTGCCAGACTGCACTGCAAGATTTTGGTTTAGTTTCTTGTCTAATAGCATTTGGATTATACCTTCTTCCCCCCCTGCTCCCCATTCCAATTCCTTTTTTTTTTTTTTTGAAATCCCAAAATAGTGGAAAATGTAGTATTCTGGCAGGGAGCTGGGAACAGCTCTTGAACTTTCATCTCAAGAACTTTCTGATAGTTATTCAGAAATTACTACTTTACTGTTCTGCTATAGCATCAGAACAGTGTTGTTGAACCATTTTTCACATCACACAAAACAGAGTAGTACTTCTGTATTTCCCATCCCTGTTTATAAGTTTATGTTCTCCCTATATGATTAACATTAGAAGCCTTTTGGTCAATGCTTTAACCATTATCTTTACAATCTTTACTTGCAATCTAGAATTTTTAAATGATTGATAAGTTAAGATATTTGTGAGGGATTTGTTCCACATATAGAGAAAAAAGTTCTACCTTAAAGGTAAATTAGACGAGTACCAGCTCACTGCCCCACGCAAATGGGAACACGTGCATTGTAAATCAGCTAGAGAATGGGAAACTGGCTTATGTAGTTCTGGCACCGCAGACCATGGAGAAGAGACTATAGCACTGTCAAGGCTGCTCACACTAAAAGCTTACAACTGAACAACAATGGAGGACAAAAACTCTTGCACTTAAAAGTTGAGAACCATCACAAACACATTGAAACTGCAAGACGACCACAGCTACATTAAACTAACAGAACTTTTCATTTGTGAAAAGACTAACGTCACATATACACGATGACTTGTAGCAAAATAAAAGCTAGTGACCAGGTACCAACCTGCTCAGGTTCTGTGCAGATGTTCTTCTCTGGGCTCTCATTTAACGAGTGATCTGATAAACTGATTAAGTACTCTTTCACTTCTTTTTTGTCTGGGTATTGAACATTTCCAGGAGTAGAAATTTCAACGCCTTCCCGTCCATCATTGCTGGAAAGCATACCTGCCCCAGCAGGTTCTAAAGCAACCAGCCTATGTCCTTCCACAAGTGGTTTCTGACAGTCTTCACTTTGGTTACCTGTTACGCTTTTACCTTCTGAGGTCTCCAATGAGGGACAGAAGACGGGGTTTTCTGGTTGGTTATCAGACAGTGCCACACCCAGTGGGCAACAGTGACTATCTGAAATGATTACATGGTCTTCCTTGTCCATCATGGTAATGAGGAGTTGACTGCAATGATTGCATCTCTCTGGGATAGGCTTCATTTCCTGCACAGGGAGGCACTGTACAAGAGCTAGGCTGTGGTAGGCTCCACAAGCTATCTGGAGCACGACACGTCCTGCCAGGTGCTCTACCTTCTGTGGCTTTGTCACTGGGAAAGTTGTTGTTATGAGACCCAGCTGGCAGCCACTCCCCCAAGCCCATATCTCTCTGCTTAGTGATAGTGCCAGCGTGTGTTCCTCCCCACATGCTAGCTGCAAAATCCTTACTGATAACAGGGGACTGGTTTCAGAATCAGAAATACTGATGGGTTGTGGCTCTGGCACACACAGCTGATTAGCAACTGCACACTGGCCAGAAGAATTGTTCCCCCACATGTACACCACACCACTTTCTGTCACAGCTCCATTATGGAAGCTGCCAGCTGCCACTGTAATAACATGATGCCCAAGCAAAGCATTTTCTAAGACAGGACTATTAGCACATGACTCTTCTGGTCCTGATCTCCAGGGTAGTTTTCCAAAACTGTAGACCTCTCCACCTGGGAGGGAAAAAAACAAAACCAAAAGCAAACTTAGGATGAGCCTAATGAACTTAAACCAATACAAAAACTTGAAGAGAGGTTCAGATAAACATAACAATTTTTAGCTTTCTCCAACCTCAGCGAAACTATGGGTATTGATAGATGAAGACTGGTTGCTGTTTCAATATACGAGCTGATTGCTCTCTGCTATTCCTGCTGTTAAGGTCTATCTCATGTTGATGCTACCCTGTGCATGCATGCACTGCTGAACTAAGTAATGCTTTTCTGCTAAAAGTTCTACTAAAAGTGTATTTATTGGTCCTTTCTATCTTAAGAACATATATTAAGGACATACAACCATGCTTGAAGAGCACGATAAAGTACAGCACTCATCTTTCCATACAAAGATCTAGTATCACTGAATTGCACTGTTTGCCAGCCAGCACTGAAACAGGACTGCCCTATCAGGTGGTAAGTGGGGGAGAGGTGGGTGGGTAAATATATCTTGCCACTGGTTTGATGTTGTGCTGCAGCCCCTCCAAAATTTCATCACCTTTACCTGAAAAGATTGCAGCAATGTCAGGTCAAGTCGCTTTGTTAATTCTAAAGCAAAGCAGAAATCCATTTCTAAAATCAACAGTTGTTTTTACAGTGATAGAAAAATGGTAAACCATATCAAAAACAACATGCTTCACAGGGCAAGAATACTTATGCAAGATGTCCTTTTAGTTATGAAAGAGACATATCCTAGAAAAAACACTGGAGCTCCATAACAACTCCAGAGGATAAGTGCTTGCCACAGCAGGCTCACCAATACCCTGAAATCTTTCCTTCAAATTCAGCAGAGAAAAATCAAAGAAGCAACTTCCAGTTTAGTACTGATCAGTGGGCATACAGTTGTAAAGGCAAGTAAGGACCAAGTTATGCAAACACTGGCTTTAAGTGCCAAACTGCTCACAAACCAAGACTCGCTTTAATGCATCACAGCTACACATTCTTCCAGAAGCACACAGAAACCAAAGCTCGTTGATATCAAGAGAACCTCTTGCTCTGTCTTTTCTGAATGGAAGATGCCATAAGAAAGGTGGTTTTGAGTTAATATGGTTCAGATTACATTACTATTTTTAAAAAGGAAATCCAGAACCATTCCTGAAAAAGTGTAAATGGAGACACTATACATATGATTTCTATTCCAACACAGTATTAAGTAAGGAAATAGTCACAAAGCTAAAAATCTAACCATTTAAAGTTGTGTACGAGACAAATAAAATTTTTAAAAAATTAAAAGAAGAAAACTTAACAGTAACTAAAATTTGTTATTGCCTCAAATTTTTACAGTTCAGATGTTTATTACCTTCTGTTAGAAGCAACCCATGATGTATTCCAAGGGCTGCCTGTAATACGGTCTTTCCGCTGAGACCTGGAAGTCTTTCTGGAGTAACAGAGCAGGAACCTGCCTTCCAAACATAGACCAGGCCTCTCTCTTTGGCTCCTTCTGCCTCTTCTGAGCTACAAAAAGATTGGGGGAGATACAGAATCAGCTTGAAGTTTTCTGTCGTTCAGTAATGCATAGCTTGCTTTTCATATATGTAGGAAAGGCTTAGTGGTTCAGGAATTAGTTATATTTTCAGGAGATAAACATATTTAATTTACAATTTAGTAATCACAGAATGGTTTGGGTTGGAAGGGACCTTAAAGATCATCTAGTTCCAATCCCCCTGCATGGGCAGGGACACCTCCCATTAGACCAGGTTACTCAAAGCCCCACCTAACCTGACCTTCACTTCCAAGGATAGGGCACCCACAACTTCCCTGGGAAACCTGTGTCAGTTTCTCACCCCCTCACACTGAAGAATTTCTTCCTGATGTCTAACCTAAAACTACCCTCTTTCAGTTGAAAACCATTATCCCATGTCCCGTCACTGCCCTCTCTAGTGAAAAGCCCCTCCCCAGCTTTCCTGCAGCCCCTTCAGGTACTGGAAGGTGCTATAAGGTCTCCCCAGAGCCTTCTCTTCTCCAGGCTGAACAGCCCCAACTGTCTCAGCCTGTCTTCATAATCTTAAATATTTTTTAAATTAAAAAGTAGTTTAATCTATTTTAAATCATTAGCTTTCTTTTTCATTTGTACTTCACTGTCTGAAAAGCAGCTGATCTCTTCACTAGTAAACTTTAAGATACATTTATTCACAACCATTTTACAGGATGATCATGAGCTGGCATATTTCAGGAAACCTCTGTGACTTCACCTAGCTGCTCATTCTCACCTTCTTTCCTGTGAGTCCATCTGTCAGTGGCAGCACTCCATCACCACCAAATCATTCCTCTTTCAAAAGGAACAATACAGTTTCCACAACCTGTAAAACATAACAAACAGCTATTTAGTTGCAAATAATGTTAAGTCTAAAAAAAAAAAGACAAACCAAAACCCACACAACCCCAAAACCCCAATAAACCACAAGCAAAGCTTTAGAATCCATTTTAAATAAATAAGCACTTCCACAACACTAGGATGGTTGAAGTATTTAGTTCACTCACACTGAGTTGGCAGACAAAAGCTAAGCCACCAGACTTGTCCTACCTACTCATCTCACAATAGGTCTGTTGTAAGGACAGATTGAACAAAACCTAGCTCAAAGGCAGAAATTAACATCAATCTGTCTCTATAATTCTCAGTATACCATTCAGGAAACATCAAAGCAGGATAACTGACCCATTTCCAGTCCAATATAAGACAGAATTCTACACTCAAGCTAAATTTATAAGGTAAACAGATTTGCATGAGCAGAAAATGGTTATGAGCTGAATTCACTACGGTATTTCTGAACCAAAGCACATATTACCATTAAAAATTACAGTTCTATTAAAGCCTGTGCAGAAATGCAGAAAGCCAATTAAGAGTTCAAAAGATTTCTTCATACAAACGGACAGTCAAGTATCTATGAAGAGAAAAGAGCAGCTGCTCTGTTTACACTTTTATCCTTCCAGATTTTGAATTTCGCAAGTTCTCCCTCACACCTTTCCATCTTTGTGAAGACATCCTTGTATTACTTTTCTTGTAATAAAACAAAGGTACAGTTAATCTTTGTTTCTTATAATCTGTTTGGCTTTTTAATATTGAAAGAATTGTAATTTTCCTTTATCTACTATCTTACTAGATGAAGTGTTAAAAATTTTATTTACAATAATGCATGCTGTAATCATATGTACTCAAAGAAAGTAAGTTGCATACATAAATTCTTTAGATTCTTTTGCCTTATTGTAGTTGCTCTGATATCCACAATAATGGTCTTTTAAGACAATGTATCTCCAAGAAAAGATGCAGAATGAGTAGTCTGAAGCTCTTACACACAGAAAACATAAATAAAATATGGCCAGTCTTGATTACAAGAGAGAATATACGCAAACCTGTAAATGGCAAACAGAAATTTCAATTGACACTTGAAAATAGTAAACATTAAGTTGATATATAACTGCAGAAACTAACACAAATCCCTACACTTTCACTAGACTGCTCTGAATAATTAAGTACCAGGCACGCCTTTATAAACAGAAACAGCAACAGATTACACCAAAGGTTTTCAGTTTTTTGAAATGCAGGACACTATATATAGCGATTTGGGCTTCAGAGTTGGCAAAGAACATACAATAAAAAGATAGAGAGCCACAAAAATATGAAATCAAATTAATATGATAGAATAGTATTGTGATAAGTCACATGCACCTTGCTCTAAAAAAACCAGCATACTTTCTAGGAACAGATACACAGTAAGCCACACTTGTGACCAGAAACATACTGATTTTGAGACACTTCTGTCTCTCCCTTATCAACTAAAAAAAAAAAAGAAGGAAAACACTCAAAACTGTAAAAGTTAACTTTTAAAATATTAACAGAACAAGTGTCACAAATACAAGGAAACCGTCATGCAGCACTTCGAGTAACAGCAGTGTTGATAAAGAGTATTTTTGGAACTTCCAACTCTGAGATGTGTTCTTACTCAGAGTAAGTACATCTGGGTTGTGTTGTTTTGTTTCTAGTTTACTCAAAACTACATAACCCTACAATTCATTTATTGAAAGTGATGGCACTTCTTTGTGAAGAACTACTGCTTCACATAAAAATATCCAACGGATCAGTGAATCAGATTAATAGATGGGAGCTTTAATAGAGTCAAACAGTTGTATGAACTGCATCGTATATATTTATCCAAGATCAGGGAAATTAGGCTTAAAACTCTTGGCTTCTATAATTTAGGTTTTCTGTTTTTCTTAAGGGCTCAAATAATTTCTTTCATTTTCATAAGCTTCAACTGCACAGAAGTTTTCTGTAATTCTCATGAAAACTTCTGATTATAATAAATACAGGCATCTGATTAGCTGTTTTGCAAGATGTGCCTTTAAGGCCCAATTGAAAAACAATTTGTGTAATTATTAGGTAAGAAACCTGTAATACCTGTGGTCTAGAAATTAAGACTGATATGATGGTGATACATTTTGTTTCTTTACAAAATCACACTTAAGGTTGCATTACCAAGCATTTATGCATATTAGGGAAAATGATAGTCAAACTGTTTTCTTTCCATAAATGAGACATCTTTAAGATATTTTAGATTCCTTTTCAAGTTCAGTGCAAGTTGTCATTCACACCTAAGGCAGCAAAATATTATTGCCATTTCACAACTGATACAAGTAATTTAGCCACAGCTACAAACTAAGTACTTATAAACAGAAAGTTTCTTCCAATAGGAATATACAATTTCCTTGCTGATTTTCACCTGATTTCACATTTATTTAACATTACATTGTACAATATATACATTATTTCTTTTCCACTAAGATTACTTGCATGGCTACTAGGTTTAATGTTCATAGAAGTCAACAGCCAGGCACAACACATCACTCTCACAGTAGGGAAGAACAGTACGATACCAGCACCTGCACTGCTCTGCCCATACATTTACTTTGTACATTTTCACTTCAACACTGCAAGACGAAAAAAGCAAAGAGTGGCAAATAGTGCCAAATTGTGAAATGGATTTGTGTTACAGACAGATGGTCACTAGCATGACACTGATGTCATGCTTTCCATTTACAGAGTAGGATGTTAATTCAAATTCTCCAGAAATCAAACACTACCACACCATAACAACTGCTATGGAAGGGAATGACCAGAGTAAACACTACTCTCCTTACTACAGGTCTGTGTCTTTCACTGGACATTGACCACTCATTAATAAGCATAAGTATGAAAATAATCTTACATTCAGTGCTGAACAGCAACAACTGGCACGCCCCTGACTTTCATAAATACTAGAACTTCCATCAGCCTCATGTGGTTATTTACCTGCTACAGTTAGTAAATACTACAAATACTTCTACAACTTTAAACATTTACTTATGTATTTACAAACACAGTTTTTATAAACTTGTTGCACCATATTTAGCAATAACTTACGCTACCAAGGCTGCAAGTTTGTTATACAAAATTATCTACTCAGGTCCTGAAGGAGATTACATCCAAGCTTCCTAATTCACAACACAGTTGTCAACATTACTCTTGTCTACGCATACATCATCATTTATTACTGCTAACTGTGGTTCACATATAACACACAACCAGTTCAAGAAGCCCTTGCATCCTGATCAGCATTGACTAGGTACAACCACTGTTTATAACATTGTGTGATTAAGATCTGCACAGAGCAAAACAAACCACCTTGCTACTAAAAGACAGCAGCAATCCCTTCAGATGAGGGCTCAAAGCTTTTGGTACTTGTTTCAGTGAATGAGTAATGGTAGCAAATAAGATGCAACAGTAAAGGAGTCAGGAAAAAAAAATTCATAAAGGGCCCAGCATCAGCTAAAAGAACACAGCTGAAAACTCTATGCTATACCAGTCAATTAATAATTTAAAATTTATCAAACTCAGAAGAAACTCAAACATTTCCAAATATACCTTCCTCCTCTTTTTCTTTTGAAAAAACACCTTCTTAATTTAACACACATTCAGGTGTTTCCCATTCTGAAATAGCTAACTCCACAGAAACTTTAATATTAGAAGTATATCTAGCTTTTTTAAGTCGCTGCACTACAACAGCAGTGGCAAGGTCTTGACGGCATAGACAACTACCAATCATCTGTGACTACTCTAGTTGCTCCGCAGCGTCCCACCAAAATATTTTTGTGCTGGAAGAGGAGTGTGACAGCATGCTGCCATCTGTACAGAATACTGCAGGCAGGTTAGGGATATCACTCAATAGACTCCAAAAGTTGAAACAGCATTTACTCCTGAGCGACCATACCATGCGAAGAGAAAGGATTTTGAACCGAAAATGGAAAGAGATCAGGGGCATACTACTTAAAAGTTTAGGTGGGCTCTCCCAACAAAAGGGAGGAGTCCTTTAGGAACCCACAGAAACGGATCTCAAGACCTCTGCTCTACCAGCCCCTCAGAAAGCAAGAAGAGCTGGACAGCCAGCATTTTCAGTCAGATATGCTATTTAGCCTCTCCCCAGCTTCTCAGGCCCAGCCCCGATCACAGCCGCACACCTCCTCCCCTCCTAGGGCTCCGGTGCGGGAGCCGCCGGGCCGGCTCAAGACGCTTAGGCCAGCCAGGCCCCCGCCAGCCCGCCGAGCTCCCCGCTTCCCCTCAGGGGAAGGTGGCCACTTCCCCCGCTGCTCCTCATCATCCCCCCAAAATTTCCCCACCTGTTGCCCTGCACCCAGGGCAGCACCTGCTCGGCCAGCGGAGCTCCCGGACGGCGCTTGGGAGGTGATGCCCCAGGCAGGGGCCGAGTGGCGGGGACGGCGCTGTGGGGACGGCGCTGTGGGGACGGCGGGGGGCAGCCGGCTGTGAGGGGCTGCCCGCGGGCTGCAGGAGCCCCCTGAGGCGGCGGGAGGAGCCGTCCCCTCACACCCGCACGGGTCGGCGCCCCACGTGACTCAGGCTCCACGTGCTGCCCCCACGCGCCTGCCTGCCTCCTGCCTCGCGCCAACTACCGCCTCACCCGGCGCGGCACTCGCGCTGACCGCCGGTCCCGCTGCCGGCGCGCGGATCAGCTGATTCACGAGGGGCGCGGGGCGGGGCCTCCACGCGCAGGGCCGCTGGGTAAAGGAGCGGCGGTCCGGGGGCGGGGCCCGGCGCCTGTCCCGATGGGTCCCTGCCCGGGACAAAACAGGGCGAGCCCACCTGCAGGGAGCAGCGCGGGCCGGCCCGGCCCGGCCCCCTCCGGTCGCCAGCGGCAACCGAAACACGCTCGGCCGGCGTGGCTGTCCCCAGCACGTTTAGGCCAGGGAACAGGAGAGCAGTGAAGCTGGTAGTGCAACGCCACCATGACGGTGTGGGCACCAACAGCGCATGAAAGACACCTGAAGATGTCTTTTGAAATGTTGGAGGCAAAGAACAATGCGGTAACAGAACACCTGATCAAATAACTAGCGATAATACCCGGCCGGCCGGCCGGCCCTGCCCAATGAACCCTTTGCCTCCAGCTACGGGTTTCGGTGGGAGCGGGCCTGCGCACACATTTGTATGTACAAATCGCGCACACGTGTTTTAGGTGTGTTTTTATACATAAATACATTTTACAGAAGATGTTTAAAATACATGGGCATAGATACACCTATATGTGTATATAAATATACGATATAGATGTGTTTCTACTTGAACAGGTTTTGTAAATTGCAGTTTTTATGTTGTCAGCAACGACTAGACTATGTCTTACATTGCCCAAAGCTTTCCCTTAACTACGGCTCTGGAAACAGGTACAGGCTCCCTTTATAAACTCTCATATTTTCTAAGGATAAGTATCAGACATTTCTACTACAGCTTTACCTCTGCTAACTGAAACGAATACTTTTTTTTCCAATACCCAGAACCACCAACTATTACCACACTTTCTTCATTTACCAGCTCTTGCTAACTAGCAAAAGTTGGATGATTTTTCTTTGTAACAGAATAATTTCCCTCCTTGACACAGAATGTGCCTAAGATAACAACCTTCATATGAATTAAAATGTATGATTTTTTCTACTTCTTATGCATTTATCTTTCCATTCCTTTAAAATACGAGTATTATTTATGCCTAAATATATTTTAAAAGCCCATTTGTATAAATATGGTCATAACAATAAGAAATATTTTCCAGAATAAGAAACTTTGTACAGATGTGCTTGTATACGAGTTTATTACTGAATACATTGCATCTAGACAACCCTTCTCATGCCTGAACAGCATGTCCAAACTACTGCTGTATTCTGATGGTTCAAAGAATACAGGGAAAATAAACAGAAGGCTGAAGCCCATGATGACAGACAGCAAATTTTGGCAAACTGGGGACTGCAAAATAAAATAATGTGAAAAACATCAAGCCTTCCAGGGATGTAGGTGGGGTAGTTTGGTTGCAATGAAACACAGCAATTATTCCTGCCTTCCCAGAAAATTTTTTTGCTTAAAAAAATCCTTTTGCTCAAGGAAAGAGCATTATTTTTGGACAATGAAACAATGAAGCAAAGGGAAGATTTGACATCATGCATTCAAATGAAAACTGAAGGTCCTCAGGGGTCAGCATAAAAATTCCACAGTGCAATGCTTACTCCCTCACCCCTTGCCAGCATTTTTCTCAGCCCTTTCACTTTTGCCCTTTCACTTTTGCACTACTATGGGTTGGGTGTTAGTCCTAGGAAGCTGCACAGAGACTCCCACTCATGTGGGACTGAAAGGAGGGGTCTGTTTTCTGTCCACATCCAGCATCCACTGTGCATTGCCTAGTCAGTGCATAACTCATGAAATCTATTTTGGGCTGGATTAATCCATTTGGTCTGGGTATTTTGACCCGTGGACAATACTATTTGTCTATCAGCTTCAACTCATTGCATTGCTTAGACAAGTGATTGAATGGAGACAGCTACCCATCACCATCACATCATGACTAAGAACATAAATACCAAAGCAAGGACAGCCAATGTACAGCTCCTGCAGCAACCACAGCTCAGCCAATGCTGCTCAGATAGCTCAGCTTATAGCCTAATGGGCACAAGCCAGAGCATAGGAGGTTCAAGTTAAACATAAAGAAAAACTTACTGTGAATGTAACAGAGCTCTGGGACAGGCTGCCCAGAGAGGCTGTGGAGGCTCCTTCTCTGGAGACATTCAAAACCTCTCTGGACATGTTCCTGTGTGATCTACTGTAGGTCATCCTGCTCTATCAGGGGGGCTGGACTAGATGACCTTCAGAGGTCCCTTCCAACCCTGACAACTTTATGACCCTATAGAATAGTAACTGCTATAGACATGGAAGGAAGTCAAGGTCTGTTCCTGTATGAAACCCATCACTTCATTACCTAGCATACTATGCTGCAAGTTGCTTAACTGAAAGAACTTTGTATGAGCAGAAAATTGGGATTTATTGCCTAATTCTCCATCTTTACTTACAAAAAAAATCTTGGCTGTTTTTAGAGGACACGTGCCAAATGAGCTGAAATCAATGGAGCTGCTCCAGGGGTGAATTTGGATCACTGTGTGTGGGACTTTCAAAGAAAAACTGCAGAAATCACAAGACTGCTTTTGAGACAGAGACCTCATGCAAGTCATATGAACTGCTATTAGAGAGGGAGGGATGAGGAGGAGCGGAAAAAAAAAGATACATTTTAACTGCATCGGGACAACAACATGAGAGACACTGTCAGCTCAGGATGCTGCAGCTGCTCTTCAGAGAGAAGGGGCTCCCAACATATCCAAGGCCTTCAGCACATCGAAGCAGCATCTACAGCAGAGGTATTTAATATCACACCATTATACTTGTGCATTGAGAGCAGTTAAGCCTGGGTTCTTCCACTTATTGTGGGAGTGCAAAACATTCACATTTGCTTCTAACCTCACAACACCAAACTTTGCAGCTTCAGGGTTGTGAAGCTACTGATAAAGGACTCCATGCCTTCGATGACAGTAAGTGCCTTTGATGTGATGAACAGGGAGAAGACGGCACTCCAGCGAGCTCTACGCCAATGAGGGATTGTAAAACAGGGAGGGAGCCAACAACCTACAGTTCTGGAGGAAGCAGCATGCCATAGGTTACAAATCCTGTTATATTTGAGTCAAATGATAATGCAGGCACCCATCCAATGTAGCTTGCTCAGGAGGAGCTTGCAGGCTGCCTGCCATTCATTACCACATTTTTTATAGTTTTAGTTTATGGCCCTGTTATGCTGTATGGGCCAAATTAACAGGATGTGTAAATTATACAATAGTGAGAAAGGCTGAACATGGCAGAGGGTGGAGGGGCAGGGGCTGAGGAAGAGAAGACATACATTTAAATTTCCTGAAATTTCACTCCTGGATTTGCTTTTTTAGTCCCTGCTTTAACAGATTGCTACCTAGAGACAAATAAATCAAGGCTAAGAGAGAATAACATGCATTTAGAATGATACTGGTAAAAAGGTCTTCTGCAGTTAAGGCAGTTTTATCTTCCTATGTTCTCAGAGTGAGTGCTACCATTTACCAAAACAGGAGCATAAAGACAGTTGCTCCCCTTACAGATGGAGCTGAGCAACTGTGCTGGTGGGGAGGGAGAGGAAAATTATGTGAAATGCTCAAAGCCAGTGCAGTCAAGGAGAAACAAAAGAATCATGTAAGTAAAATGGTGGTGGTTTGCCAGTGATATAGTTTGCCTTCTATGCCAGCTGTCAGATGTAACCAGAGCACACCTTTACCCCTTCCTCTACCCTCACTGCAGCTCCTGTGGCTCCACACCCTCCAGAATTGGAGGTGCAGGATGCAGCAGCCCAGGAGTTATGCTGATCCTTTCCAGGAACAGGATGTTGTGGAGGAGTTCACATGGGTGAGTGTGCAGCACCCTTAGAGACAGACAGGAGCTACTTCATCCTATTATTCCAGCCATCAACCAGTATTTAAATACTGAATAACATGCTAGTAGCTTCTTGTTCTAACCAGTCATCTAGAACACATACCATTTTCTTCACAAAGCAGAGACAAGGCATCCCATTTGGAGCTGCCACATCCTATGTACATCTACAGAAGCTGTATGAAGGATCCTGTGCAACTGTGCACACATGGATCAGCAGGTGAGCAAGGACCACTGCCCAGTGCCTGCTGAAAACACCTGTTACGGGAATCCATAGCAATGAGCTTAAAGATGGGCAATTCAGAACACTTACAGGAAGATAAAAGTCAAATCAGAAGTTCAGCTTTGCCTTTAACCAGAATATTTGCAAAGCCCCATCCCAGTTTTTTAAGAAATTCCTCCACTACAGCCATGGAGTCTCCACAAAGACACTTTGCTCTGCAGCAGCATGCCAGGATTTTCTCTGGCTGCATCAGGGATGGAGTGAGGGATTTTCTTGGAATAAGGGATTCCAGCAAAATGAAAAAATTAGAGGTGAGGCCATGCTGTCATCACATGGGGGGCAGGAAAGCTGTTAGAGGGCAGAGTGGGAACACTGCCCAAAAGCCATGCTCTAGTAACGCCTGGTCAGCAGAACGGTGCTACTCTAGCCAGGCGGGCTGGCCTCTGTTTCGCTGCTAATGAAGACAAGATGGAGGTGTTTGCAATTCCTTTCTGAGCTTAGCCTAGATGGGGGAGTGAGCCCTTGAAGTTTTGCATGGGTAAGTGTGGAGCACCCCAGTAGACTGTTAATGTTGTCATACCAAGCACTCAGGTGCTTCGTGTGACCTTCCACTCTGACCTGACAGGATCAATGGCCAGTTGGTGGCATTGAAAGTGATCATCCTGGAGGCAGAGGAGGGAGTGTCCTATACAGCCATTCTGGATGGCGAGACATCAAGAGCTTCTTCAAATGTTGATGAAGAGTGAGGGACATAATTATTGAAGAGCATTTGTTTTAATCTGAAAAAGCTCCATGTGATGTCTTCCTAAGTCCTTTCTTGCTTGAGAAATAATTGCTTTTGTTTAAGTGCTTGATTTGGCTGAATGTATTTAGGTGGCCAAACAGACCAAGCTCACAAACTGCCTGGTTGATTAAGGCTTCTTCTATTTTTGTCTGCTCTACAATCCCAAGAGGATCATAATCTGGTTTCCTCCTTACACAGAAACATGCACCCTTTGTAAAACTCTTTTGTCTGGTATTAGTGAGAGCTATCAACGTAAGAGGTCACACATATTTTGTTCAAAACTAGGGTTGATCTTGTCACTGCAGGGATGGAGTGTGATGGACCAGAGATGCCAGCTTTCAGAGAGCAGCGCTAGCACAGAGAAGGACTCTCCTACGAGTCAGCTCAGAATAACAAGAGAGGTTAGTGGACCCACTCCAGGTTTACAACAGTGTAATTAAGAAAGTTTACAAAGTCCTTAGTCCAATTCTGAGTGAAAGCAGAGAGATACCTAAATATGCCTATTTACAGAATAGCTTGTGTTAGTTTCCTATACATTCATTTGCTGTGGTGCTTTTGCTCTGTTTAGACTTGTAGCCCACCAGAAAAACACGTTTTAAAAGCTCTATCTACACAGAACTAATGATGCTCTAAAGATCAGCACCCCTTTAACATGCTCTACTGGACAGGCTGAGAGCACTAACTTCATTCATTATGGGAGAAAACAAGGGTGATCCTATGAAGGGTCTGCTTTAAATAGACCTTTTGTGTAGTGTTGAACTTTGCAGATCTGACACCTCAAATTTACAATGTAAGTCAGTTGCACAAACGAAGCACAAGATTTATTAACATGGTGCATTCTCTGCTACCCTGGAGGAATGGTGCTTCTCTGACAAAGAGCCACTTCACCCCAGAAGCCCCACAGATACAAAATGCGTTCAAAGCTCAGTTCTGGCTGTAGCACCTGACACCCCAGCAGGTGGCTGTAGAAGCAACCAAGTGAGGAGCAGTTTCCAGATGCCTGATTCAGGCACAGGGGCTGAACTGCCCATTACTCTGGACCCTCTGGACGGCTCCTCTGGAGGAACAGCTCTGGTCATATGGGATTTTTGAAGTTTCACAGAGCCAGATTAGCAGCCCCTTTCTGTATCAGATGGGATCTAGCCAGAATATCTTTACTGGGTTCATAGGCAATTAGGTGCAATGTGGAGCATGTTTCAGGTTCATACTGCTGTGCGTTAGCTAAATGGACTTGCATCTTTACTAGAGGCAGCTTGCACAGCTGCACAGGGACTAAGTTACAATCTGTGCTGCTTCCAGTAGTTATGCTGCATCAGGCATCCCTTACTGCTCAGCCATCTCAGTACTGACATATGTGTAGGCCACAGCTGTGTAATACAGTGTATCTGGCTGTAAGGACTTTTAGAACCAGGTTAAATCATTATGGTCACAAAAGACAATGTGCTAATCCAGTACAAATATGCTTTGCCAGCATGAAAATCTTCAAATATCTTTTGCATATTGTTTGAAAAACAAAAAGCAGCTTTTATCAAGAACCAAAACTCATTTGGCCTCCCACGACCAGCCCAAGCTCTGCATTGTGTGCTTCAGCTAATTCAGCAGAAACCAGATTGTATGCCTTATCTGAATGAAATTTGCAGCACTGCGTGGTCTGACAATAGACTAATTGGGTTTTAATCAGCAGGAAGAGGTGAGTCTGGAGCAGCACTGAGGCTATTCTGCTATGTCAGAAATGGAACTGAAATCTGGAGTCAGGGACCCCTGGTTTTTTTGAGCTTTGGGGCTTCTGTGTCTGCAGTTCCGGTGTAACAGCTGGCTTGGATTCTTCAGTAGTTCCAGGGTTCTACAGACAGAGTGATCCCTCCTCTGTACAGAGCTACAGCAGCTGTTGTCTCAAACCTCTGGTAGCAAATGATGAAGCTGTGCATTCTCTTCCCCCACAAAGACTATCTTTGAGACTTTCTGCTGAGAAGCTGCCTTCAAGGGTGTGTCAGCTGGAGCCTGCTCTATCATGAGAATCCTAAGACACTAGCTTTTGTCTTAGCATTGGTCAGTGCTCTATGGTCTGTATGGAGGCAGAGACACTTCCACGTGCTGCCCACTCCATCTCCACACCCTACATGTGCTGAGGCTTGGCAAAGGCATGTCAGCACCTTAAAGACCAGGGTCACATAGTTGCAATGATGCTTTTAGATGGTTAAGCCAAAATAAAAATGTGCCAAAGTTGTGTAAATACAAACAAGTTACTGTTCAATCAGTAACTTCATTTCTGCTCTTTGAGTTTTTAAACTGGAGAAAGTAACCAATATGCTTTCTCCAAGCTAAAATCACAGAGCTAAATTCAGAATTCAGCTTAGCATCTACAGTAATTTCTTTTGGCAGATTTTTACACCCTGATATTGTGAAGCTGGAAGACGATAGAAATTCAGCTTTCCTCAGCAGTCTCCTAAGGGCTCTTCTGAGGGCACATGCCAGGAGGCAGATGGGAGAAGGATGAGAAGGTCAGTGACAGGCTGCTGCATTGAGGCTCTGGGAGCTCCCAGCCCCTGCCTCTCACCGTGTGCCTTGAAGAAATCAGTTCTTCACGGCTGAGAAGCTGACAGCTGGGAACTGGAAATTGCTATTTCTGACAGAGGCAAGTTCCCACCTCTGAGAGATGGGCAGGTTCCTACCAAGCCTGGAGCACTGATCCTTGTTTCTCTAAGGAGCTGTTCCATCCTCCTCCAGACTCAGTAGCTGCTGCTTCTTGCAGAACTGCCAACCTTGGACTATTTCTCCCCAGTTTTTTATTGTCACTGCCTTGCTGTGTGCACTTTCTCCTTCCACTTCCAGCAGCAGCAGCGAAGTTGATCTTCCTTTTGTGTTTCCCCAGCTTCTCTTCTCAAGTGTTTGAAACATGCCAACACTGTACTACTTCGTGACATTATCCAGACCAAGAAGACACTAACATTTGTCTTTGAGTACATGGTGAGTTGATCTTATACCTTCCTGTACAGCTAGTACTGGGAAGTACTGGAAAGTGGCTGCATAATGCATTTACTGCATATGAGACATCTAAAAAAAGACATAGTTGTAATCTTCAGTGCAATGATTGATTTTCCTTCTTGATCTCCTGTTTTCCAGCCACACAGCCTTACTCTTTTCTTTCTGTATATGCGACAGCTGTATGCAAAAATAATTCCACGTCTTGTCTGCACTAGGGTGGCAGACACTACCTCCAAGTCTGCCTTGACAACACAACAGAAGTAGCGTTCTGGAGCCACAGCAAGGATAGGAAACAGTGATACAAGCTCACATCCCAGCTGGGGTCAGATTTGGCACTGATCCCAGTGGCTCGCCATGACCAAGCTGTGGGTTGCTCTCATAGGAGAGCAGGATGCCAATAGAAGGGTTCTCAGCATGGATCTTGCTACCTCTGTGGCTTTTGCTGATAGCTATCAACTCAATTGTAAGGAAAATCAGGGGCTATGTCTTCATACTACAGCTTTATGATTAATTCTGGTACAAGTATGAATTCTGTTAACTATCAGCTTCAGGTCATAAACTGCTAGGGTGAGATAACAGGTCAGCCAGGTTCCTGACTTGACCCTGCACTTAAGTACATCCTTATGTGCTGCATCAGATCAGATGTTTACCTGAGACACCTTTGTAGTGGTTGCTTATTTTTTCCATTTACAGAAGAGGCATTGTTGGTAGAAGTATTTTATATTAGTAGCTTTGCCTAGAGTTCTCCTCTTTTATTTAGCACACAGATCTAGCACAGTACATGGGCCAGCACCCTGGAGGACTTAATTTGTGCAATATTATGTGTGTTGAGTTCCTTAAAAGACTGGTACCCTCTTAAAGCACGAGGAAGTGTTATTTTCCACAATGTATGGTCATTGTAAATTGTTTACTAATATTTCTTTGTTCCATATATGACAAACACTTTGGAGAAAAGCTGCAGTTGATAAAGAAGTAACAACCTCCCTCTCAGTCTCCAAAGCCTTTTTTCAGTTAGTCCATCTTCCTGTTTTCTGAGCCTGAAAGAGGGCAGTTAGCTTTTGTAAACAGTGACAGCTTGTGGCAAGCAAATCTATCTCTACACAAATGTGTATCCTCTTAACATTAGAATACATTATTAATATCTAAGCGAAAACTCAAATCTCACTCTTCCCTCATCTGGACCTATCTTCATATTTACAGTCATTTAAATCCCTTCCGTTTCTACTACAGCTTTTTGACTGGACCTGAGCACAGGTGAAGATGTACACTTAGTTATAGACTGATGTTATCATAGTCTCCTACTCTCCTTTGTACACATGTTCACATTTAAATAACTTTCAGGATTGCTGCTGCACACTGACTTAAGGTTTCAGTGCAGATGTTCTGGGTGAATTCTGGGGTCTTTTTCCTGAGCAGCTTCAGTTAATTTATCTTACAGCTGTCAACAATAACTTTGTATCTTATCATACTGCCTGTTCATCTGACTTTGTCAGATCTCTCTGAAGTTCCTCACTGTCACTTCTTATCACAGCTAATCTAAATACTTCTGTCATCTTCAAATGTTGCCACCTTGTTCACATCTTTTTCTAGATAGTCGTTAAGCAACACCAATTCTAATGAAGTTTCTTGGGGCCCCAGATTTTAAACATCCTTAAAGCTCAGATATGTCCAAGATGCAGTGTTGTAGTTTTGGCACAGATCTCAAGGACTCTGCTACCAGGCAGGCTTGTAAAGCCCATGGAGTACATGGCTGTAACATGTACTCACTGGCATTTCTGAGTGAACACTAGCCAGCTGCTCTGCTTTCCTGCCCGAAATCCTCATTGTCAGCAGGAAATGAACTGCAAAATTATTTACTGCTCTTTTAGGGGGGTCATCTAGCTTGCTTAATTTTTGCTGGCAAATGTTTGCTTTATCTCTGAGTGATTCCTATCGAATATGATGCAAGTATGTAGAATATTACAGGGACACTTTTCTGGTACAAAAATGACCTATGGGTGTCACTGTTTTTCCTTCCTTTCAGATTAAGCTTCTGGTGAAAAATATGTTTTCTCTGGTGAAGTCTAATTACTTTTGCTGTGTTTTGTTTCTATCCACTGTCCAATTTCACACTTTTTTTCAGCCCAACTTATTTTAGCCCACACTTATTTACATTGCCATGGTGGTGGGACTTAGGTATTTCTTTCTTGTTTGCTTTTCTTCTTTCTTGCTTGCTTCATTCATGGTATCTTATTTACTGTATCTGTTTAAATCAGGTCCTTGTATTTTCTCCTAGCTTGAAGATAACAGTTCATATTGTCAACTCACACTGGTCCAGCTTATACTGGGGCAGAGGTGGTGTGTACAGCAGCTGCAGATCTCCCTCTGCTGGTATCAGCTGGCTCAAATGGGCAAAACTTCCAGCTCCTTAAACCTTCCTCTTGTTTGGCTGTATGTCTTTGTCTTGAACACTGAAATCAGAATATCTTGCTGTTCTGAAAGCCGGGTTCTGTGTTTCGGTGAGTTGAGCTTGCTCCTGCAAACAACAGTCCATTTCTAAAGAAAAGCTGAATTTCCAAAATATGCACTTAGGAACTTCACTGTAACTGCCCTCATGGCCAAATACTCCACCCAGAAAACCTCAGAAAGCTGCAGGGCAGTCATATCCCACTGCAGTTTTCTTTTCCTGAGCCATCTCTACTACTTTATGGGATTTTTACTGGTTTCTTACTTGCTTTGTCTCTGCTTTGTTCCAGGAGTTCTCCTGAAGTTCAGAGTTAATGTATCAATGCAAAGTCACACAAAATAATGTCCTTTTTTTGTTGGCTTTTTCTAGCTCTTCATGTTCTAGCATTTGTGTGGCCTGGCTTAAAGCCACCAACAACACATTCTTCACCATGATCTGAAACCCCAGAACTTGCTCATCAGTTGCCCTGGTGAGCTCAGATTAGCTGAATTTGGTGAGTTGCAGTTTAGATACTGCTAATATAGCAGTTGCTCAGACTGAAGCTTTAGCATGCCTATAGATCTGTATCTACATCCAATTAAGTCATAGAAGCATAGCCTCTTACTGAACTTCAGGAAACTACTTCTGTGGTCAGTCCAGCCTTTCTTGCCTTTATATTGATATGTGCAGGAAGTAACCTCATTTAAGTCAGAGCAATTGCTGCCACATAAAGCTGGTTCAAGAGAATGGAGAATCAACCCCTCTCTGTTCAGAAAATAACGTAACATGCAGAGTCTGGAGTGAGGTGCTGAACCAAAAGGCTTTCTTGGCATTGGTTTGGGATGGCTGCTTCAGGCACAAATGGTGAAGCCCTGCAAAACACAGCATATTGCTTGATCTCATCTGCCCCAGATGTATATTCCAGACACTCTTTGTCAATTGCTTGTAAACTGCATTGAGATTGCTTGTGTTTAAAGATTGGAGACAAAGTAATGTCCTTTTTGCAATTATTATCATCTATATATTGTGCAGGTAGAAGGACTGTCAGAACAGAGCAGTCTTTTTTTTTTTTTCTAGCAGGCCTTGCTCGTGCAAAGTCCATCCCCAGGCAGACATACTCGTCTGAAGTGGCAACACTGGTACTGTCCTCCTGATGTGTTGCTTGGAGTTACAGGTTATTCTTCTGATCTAGATATCTGTTACTAATCTATTTCAAAGCATCTGGGGTCCCTTGGGAAAAATCACCTTTATCTGAATTAATTTAAGTCAACCAAGTTACAGTAGATACAGTTGTAAGTAGGGAAATCAACACCCACGAGCAGAAAATGTATGAGCAGTGGAGAGCGTTGTACTGCTGGGTTCATAGAAGTTTTTGGGAATGATGTCACTACATCTCAGCTATGGATTTATATAAGCCTCATCTGATCATATTTATTAGAGGTACATCTCATTTGGTAACATTTATGAAGCATTTTCGGGTCTTGCAACAAAATACCTTTGCTTAATGCACTTATTGTTTTGTATCTATGTGGTCAGCTGAGTCAGTGGTAGCCTTCTACAGCAATGGCTCTGTGAAGAAACAATCCACAACTTTACCAACAACGTGTTTGGCCTTGGTTACAAAGCATGGCATTAAGAGGTTTCTGAATGGGTATAGAGATAGAAAGGTGTGTGAGATTTTAATTATTTCTGTGATACTTTGTCCTTCTAAAAGAACATGTCTCAGATGCACTCTACATTTCATACAGAAGGGCTCTGTTCTGTTAAAGCCTTGTTACATTATGAGCTCTATCTCTGCACCAGCCTGAGCCCGCTTCCAGCAACACGGTCCTGCCTTACTCAAGGACAACATGCAGCTCATGAAGTTGCAGGAGACCACCTTAATTCTGGGCAATTTTACATCTGTAGGCAGTATTGCTGCTTCACCCTTTCTTCAGACCAGTTGATTTTCTGCCTGTGCCTGTCACACCAAGACTTGTCTTAATTGCTATGCCGAGTCAAAGGCTGGGAAAGGGTGGGAATGCAGGAGGCTGAAGAATGTGCAAGAAGAGGGCTGGCTTAGTTTACAAACAGCAAAGCTACAGGTCTTCTCAGACCTGTATTCACCTCTTGAGGTATGTGGCTTATTGGAGACTCTGATGGCCTGGAGGGCAGTTTGGGGAAATAGTAGTTTTTAGTTTGTTCACTTCCCTAGGCCTGCTGCTAATTTAATTGCTAAAGATTTCTCCAAGGAGGAAAACCTTGCCAAATTCTAATGGCTTCCAGCTGCTAAGCCAGTCTAAATAGTTCTGTTTTCTCTCCCCCACTACCTGTCACCTCTCCCCTCCAGACAGTCTCTCAGGAATGTCTGCTGAGTTTGAAGAAGATGCCTGCCTAGCAGATTGGAGGGTTTGTATTAGGCAGATGCTGGTATAACCCTGTTTGTTTTTTTCCTGAAAGCTGACCCCTGTCTAAAGCCCCAGCTATGCACCGAAAGCCTGGTGTTCCTGCCTGTGCAAAACCAGCATCTCCACTACATAACTCTGCTCTGGTGTAATGAACAGCAATATAGGAGTGCTAGACAAAGATCCCATCCAGCACTCTGAGCAGCTCTAACAGCACAGTCCTCTCAGTCCCACTGAACTACATTCACACTATAGGCACCTTTGTTACAACGCCTCCTTATAATAACAACATTCAAAGTGTTTGCCCTACAGACAGATACCATGCTGAGAGAATAGGGAGTACTTCAGTGAGCTCTATTCAGTAACTTCCTCTAACAAGAGTCATTTATTATCTTGATGTACACTGCATTTAAGTTCAATTTTTGTCTATTAGGAAATAATGTGAATTCACACAGATGTTACTTGTCTATTGCAAAGAAAGGAAAAAAAACCCTATGTCTTTTGGATGCTGCAATTTACATGAAGGCAGGTCAGAATGCCCTTGGTAATGGCAAGAGACAGTGGGTGTTAAAGCCTTGGTTTAAAGAAACCAATTATAACAAAATAAAACATTATAGCAATTCATGCATAGTGTGCTCGAGCAGCAATACTGTCAGTGGGAGGCACATGGGAAGTGAATGAAGCCTTGAACAGATGAAGAAAGAGACATAGAAGGAGACTCACTCATTCTTGGACTAACTAGAAAAGCTGCTTTAATCTCTCTGTATCTTTTTTCTCTTTCTCCCTCACTATCTCTTCCATACTTCAGAAGATTCAATTAAGGGATTTCAGGCAGACTAACATTTCAGGGAGATTACACTACATATCAGAAAGACTTTTTTTTTTTAAACACCAAGGGCTTTATGCTCATGCCACACTAGTAGCTGCTAACATCATGAGTGCCTTAAGTCATGTCTCCTTTTCAGTCAGGCTTTCCTCGTATAATCTTAATTAAAAATAAAAAAAACAAAAAGAAAAACCTCACAGGAATCTTCCCAGGTAGATTTATGTAGAATAGGAGTTCCCATGCCATCATTTAACATAGACCTGCCAGGGCCTCTACAGCCTTCTCACTAGCCTGGTTCACATTGCTCTGCTATGCCAAACTGGGAGATACAGGCTAAGGGTTCCACTGTACAGACCACGCTTGGTGAGGAACAAGAGAAAGGATGTATTTCTGGTTAAATATAAAATTGCAATCTCCCAATGCCAGAAAAAAACTGTGGAGAGGGAACTCTGGGATTCCGCAGAGATATCTTAGATCTTAATCCTGATGAAGTTGTCTCTCCACTGTGTGATGCAGCACTGCAGGCTGAGGAATAAGTGCTGCGTTCAAACCTGCCCCAGGAACCGCAGGCAGATGCAACCATGCTGACTGAAACAGCTCTCTTCATGCTCACTAAATATCCCTATAACCAGTTATACCTCTCCTATTACTTTAGCAGTCACTGTCTTGATTCACATGTGTATCTGATGCACATGTGATGCTGAAACATCATGTCTACGCCTCTTTCCAGAAGACCCCTCCCTTTGCTCTAGCTCTTCCCAAGACAACTAGATGGGACTGAGACCCTCTGAGAGACTTGTAGACTTGTAAGAGGACCTCTGAAATGAGCACCAGAGGGGTAAGAAGGAAAAGGGGAAAAGCAAAACGAGGTCTAAATCTTTAGGAATATATAAAAGTGAATGTTTTTTAATAATTCTTTTCAATAGAAGGATCCTCATAATGCTGTCAGAGTAGGAACTGTAAATCCTGCATCAGAAGGAAAGTTGAGGCCTCTATTGAAAGGCTAATCTGATGTCTAGCACTAGTTTTCAAAGTCCTACTTTAACAGACAGACAAAAGTACCTGGGAAAAGTGGGAGGTGCCCATACATCAGTTGTTCTAGGTACTTCTGGCCTTTTTTTGTAAAGAAACGTATTTTGTCTGGAAACACAGACAGAACAGTCATAATTGCTACTGGCCAATCAAGCAGGCATTAAAGGCAGCTGGTCAGCTGAGTCTTGCTACAGGAAACAAAAAGCCCTTGTGGTTGTTCTGATAGTTTTGACTTTATTAGAGACACTGAGTTTGAAGACTTCCAAAGATAATGGGAATAAACCAGGTATACAAAAGGTACATTTGGAACAACCCACAAGTTGTTCCTCTCCTCAAATTGACAGCTTGCCCATTAATGGAAAGACTTCATTAGATTTGAATTTTGTATCTCTTTGCTCAGGAGAAATTCTTAACAAATTCTAGCTGAATTTAGGAAAAATCCCATCTTTCTAGTTCTCACTTCCCGTTATTGCTCTGTTTGGAGCCTTCTCAGCAATAACGAGAACCACAACAGATCTGGTTTTCTGTCTGCCATGAACTCTGTTCCCTTAGACCTTTGCAGCAGAGCAGTTAGGTCACAAGGACCACATTTATATGGCACTTTCGTGGTTACTACCCCCCTTTTCCTTAGTAACTGCTGTGTACCTCCACCTATGTCCCCAAATCCTCATTGTCTTAAATTCAATTTAGGACACAGCACAGCCAGCACTGCTCATTAAAAAGGATCTCTGTAGAAGGTCTAGTTGAACCTGTCCCATTTGGGGGCTGTAGAGAGTTTGTGGTGTTGCCAGACTAATGGCCATTCCTAGCTATCATATCAGAACCCAAACTGTGGGTGAATGTCAAGATCATTTGCTCCAAAAACACATAGAGCTGATTCTCTTCTACAAATCAAGAGCACCTAAATTGCTCTCACCACATACAGTTAAACTTGTGCAATGGAATCAGCCCCTGTGGTTGCAAAATAGGGTGAGCCATTTGGGGACATACATCAGCTATGAAAACAGAGGGTTGGTATGACACCAGTATCAGTAGAATCAATCTGTGGGCTCCAAAATAATAGCTAGTGATGTGGTAGTGCTATGAAACACAAATCTGTGTTGCAAAAGCTGTGGGTTAAGTCTCCTTGTTCCTTGACCCTGTAAGAGCATATTAGACAAGTAAGGAGCTAAGCTCACAAGACCCAAGGTTAGGGTACTGAAAGCTAAGGGACAGTGCAGCAGAGATGTTTGTGAAAACAGCATTAGATATGGATCTGCAAACAGGCTTGGCATCCCCTGAAGCCAAAGATGACCAAAATGAATACCACAGAAGAGATGCATGTCAGGCTTCCAGCTGGCCACAGCCAGGTGGGAAAGAATCTACAGTATTGAAAAACAGGGTGCAAGGGTAACACAGCAGTACAGATGTCCAGAAGAGATGACTAGCTGTAGCTCAGCAAGTATAAATAATAGTTTTAGAGTCTGTTAGACAAAGCTGGGTTTTCAACATTTGAGGTTAAAGGACTCCAATTTGCTATAACCGAAGAAGATTGAGACTGAAACCTGAAAAGTTGGGATGGGTCTTAGTGAAAAGACAGGAAACCTAGAAAAAGTTTGGAGGAAAAAGATTTAAAAGTAAGTGAGCAGAGTTCATACCATACAATAAGAGATGGGAATACTTGCAAATAGGTAAGTCTATCTCATCATTATTGCCAGCGGGACTAATCCACCTTAGTAAAATTAAGCATTTTTTGCAGGGTTTGGTGTTTGCCTTTTTTTAAGTTGGCTGGTTTGCTTTGGCACAAGTGCAGAGCAGAGTATGGCATAAAAATAAAAACAGTTTAACTTGCTGTTGTCACTTAAGTTCTTTATGTTATGAAATCTTGCCTTCAGTTTTCCAGTGAAGAGCTAATTGCTTCTGAAGGAAAAACACCTCTAGTGGTTAGTGCCTCTGGGTTCTTTCTGTGTCTACTGTATCCTTTAAGCCAACGTACTGTGTAGTAGTTCCCTGATTATCTTTCCTATTGTTATCACTCCAATTTTACATCTTTTTCTCATGGAAAACAATCTAGTATTCCACAGGTTTCTGCCACAATCATCTTTTTTTTTATATGGGTTAGTAACAGGATAAATTGAAAGAGACCTGAAACAAATTGTTTGGTGCTGGAAAAAAAGGATGGTGCTTAGTGGCTTTCTTTTCCAAAGATATCACCTATCTTGTCTTGCTGGTGAAGGGTGGGGGCTTTTTTAGTGAATGGTGCTGATGAGAAAAAGGACATGGGAACAGACTTGTATGGAACTTTGACTGCTTTATCATTTTCTAAAATCCTGGAGGGATGTGAACGTGATGACTCTCCAGTCTGCTCCCACCCTATTTGGCTTGTCAGCTTTTTAATTCAAGTGTTTCAGTCTGTAGGACTTGGATGAAGTTAATGATACTACACTTACAACTTGCAACAAGGGCCAGTTGCAAGTGCTTCAAACAGTGTTGCAAGACCCGGGGTGTATAAAATGGACCTTCCCAAAAGAAACCTTCCTGACTTCCCACAATCAGTAGGGTGTATGCTACATCCTGCCTACCACCATACAGTAGAGGTGTATCAGCCTTCACTGAAACCTGTATTTATTTACATATATGCAAACACCCTGCATCCTGCCTTGCTTCACACACACACTCTCACTAGATGATGTGAGGTAAATATACAATACCTACGCATCAGACTGGTGATTTTCAGACTTGAGCTGCAAAATATGTAGGGTTTACAGCTTATATCAGGATTCCTGCATTTACAAATAAGGGTTTCTAAATTTCCGTGCCAACAATTATCTCTCTTCCTTTCTCCCCTGCCCATCCCAACAATCATATTATATAAATCATGTACGTGAATGAGTTAATATATTGGATTTCTTGCAGGAGTGCAGGCTGTTTATTTGTTGAAATGATCCAGGGCCAGCCAATATTTGCAGGAAATTCTGGTACTTGTGAACAGCTGGCTAAGATCTGGGCAATGAGTAAAATATACCCTGAAATGGGAGAGAAAGAGAGTCGTCCAGCCCCCTACTTAATTTTGAAGTCCTAAGCACAGGTCCTGTGAATAACAGAAATCATTTGGTCCAATCTGCCAAGTTCATAGGAGGCTTTGTAACCCATTTTATACTTGGCAACTTTCTTACAGACACAGGAATAAATCAAATTACTTTCCTTTGATGTTTGTCATCTCATCAAAAATTTAAAGCAAATTAAAATGACACCAAATTGAAGAAGGCATAAAAGGTGTGCAGGTACTGCAAATTCTATTCCTTCTTGTTGAATCCTTTACTTACTGTAGGATACAGCACACTATACTGTCACAAAGGAACTCTAATGCTGCTCTTAAGCTACCTTGAAAATGGCAAGACACTGACATTTTTCAGAGATCCTTCTTCATTTTAACATGGAACATTTTGTATCATCCAGTTTATGGTGCAGCCCTAGAGACTGCTTTGGCATAATGGAAAGTGTGAAATTACCTTATAAAGGCAGTAGTGAAAGCAGACATATTCAGGAGCCTCTTAAGCTGTTTTTTTTTTCTGCTGGGGAATGTGAAAGACGGAGCCCCATCCTTAGTGCAGCTTGGTGGAACTGAGGCAGTTAGCACTAGCAGATTCTGTATGTTCCTCACTGCTCGCCGCTGACCCTGTTACTGACCCAGGGATTTACTCTTCTGCACTGAGTTCCCAAATGTGGATATTCAAAGGAGAAAGTACAGAAAACTGACATTTGGAAAGTGGCAAGAAAGGACTTTATAGCCTCAAGTCTGTAAGTCAGATTTTTCCTTTTTAACCCCTTCATCCAAAATACTCCTGCATGGTAGGGTTTTCCTCTCTGCTTTTAGCTAGAATGTGACTGAAAAGCAAGTGGGTCCCATTCTTAGCCCTCAGTTTAGTCCATTTAAATAAATGCTGAATTTCTCTTTCCTAGAGAGTGGGGGAAAAAAAAAAAAAGAATTGCTGAGAAAAAAAAAAGTCCACACTTGGCCAATTAACAAGGTTCAAAGCCAGGGCAGGGCCGAGTTTCCCAGAGTGTGAATGAAGAGTATCCTTCCACTTACGGCTCTCATATCTCTGGATACATTTCCTGTGGTTTTGCAGTTGGAGGGTTATAGCCCTATCGTCATTTCTCTAGTATTATAACTAATACCATGATTAATAGGATTTGTGCTATAAAAGGCAAAAACCGCCTTATTTAAAAATCATGAGGAAGCTTTAAGAGCCATGAAATAATTAGTGCCTTTCACAGAAGGTTTTATGTTATTATCCAGCCTGGAATGAGGCTTTGTGTTGGGCCAAGATTTCAAAGCTCCTTAGCGGCTTTCGATGCCTAACTTGAGATATTTTGCTGAGTGTGAGGTTCAGAATGGGGATTCCTACTGTTTCCTAATAGTCGGTTCCTTTTATTTACTAGTAATAGAGGCACCCTGCACTGGTTTAGAGACCGTCAGCATTTGTGTGCATGAGTCTGTATCACCCAGCCTGCTTATCTCCACATAGGACATGTTCCACATGGTTCAAACACCATATAGATACATAGCTGGAAAATTCCCATTCTGTGAAATGTCTTTGTCCTGTTGAAACATCAAGACTGACTGACTGTCATTTCACCAACTTTTCTTCTAGAGGCAAGTGCCACCTTAAGCAGTCTCCATCTCCTATCTCTGTCCCTGGCTGCTCATTCCTGATCCTGTGTCACTTGTGACATGTGGGGCTACACGAACTGGGGAACCAATAACTTGGTTTTCTCCCTGAGTTACTGTAAATGAGAACAGTTTATTTACCCAGTTAGTCGCCTGGCTACACAAACAATAGCACTAATGGTTGCAGTGCTAATGAAGGCACGATGCAGGAGCAGGACCAAATGGGAAGGGGATGAAGAGGAAGAAGCTACTTAGGCTGGCAGTGCTGATTACAGAATTGTGGCCTGAGTGAATGTGAACTGCCATGTCTCCAGCTCTCTCATGGCATGGAGAATAAGCAAACCTGACAAACCTAAGATCTGTCACTCAGATTTCAAGAGATCAGGAATAGGTTTTTGTGGGGAACAGACTGTCCGCGACAGTTTTGCATTTGGAGAGTACAATTTTACTTTGTACTGAACTTCCGCAGATCCCTCCTGTACACACAGTTTGCTTTGACCGAACGTGCCCCACTTACATGATACACACACCAGTCAAGAATGCATCCTCATCCAGAGTTGTCAAATTACCCTCAGTACAAACCACCTTCCAACATCCTCACGTGGCTGAACATTGCAAGACGCCACCTCTTTGGGGAGCTTTCAACCTTCCAAGACTGATTTTACAGGTCAGCAGAGGCAAGGGTCATAGAATCATAGAATCATTAAGGTTGGAAAAGACCTTCAAGATCATCGAGTCAAACCATAATCCAACTACCACAACCACTAAACTAGATCCTGAAGCACCACATCTAAATGCTTCTTGAACACCTCCAGGGACAGTGACTCCACCACCTCCCTGGGCAGCTCATTCCAATGCCTCACCACCCTTTCAGTAAAGAAATTTTTCCTAATATCCAACCTGAACTTCCCCTGGCACAACTTAAATCCATTTTATCTGAGTTCATAAGCAATCTGGAAACACATCAAGCCACCCTGGCTTGCTTCCCCCCACAGCCCACCATGGTAATATACTCTTCTTAAGCATGTGGCTTTACTGCTTTAGCACAACTCAACCCTATCAATAGAGACAAGGCACTTCACATTCTCTAAGTAATAATAGTAACAACACTAAACACCCACAGCTGCAACCAGCACAGAAATCCAGATATGCTTGATCTCACACATTTTAGCAACTAAAATGAGGTTGGAGGAGGCCTTAGTGGCCCAGACTTTGCTCTGTGAGGACCTGTTTCTGAAGCCCCCAATTCACAATAAAGGCCAGAGACACTGCTGAAGCTCTGGACCCTTCAGGATGAGACACTAGGTTGCTTTCTAGCACTGACAAGTAGACCTGCCTGCCAACTTTTCTCTTGCACCTCAGGGTTTTCTATCACAGCTTACAGCCTGTGCTGCCACTGAGCATATTGGCTGCTGCCAGTGCAAGTGGGCAGAATAAGTCCCCAGTGCAGCTCTGGTACAGCACAACATCTTCAGTGGTGAAAGGAGCTGAACAATGTGACCCCTAAGCTGGCAAACGCATGCAGAAGTGGCACCTGGCAGTGCAGCTGCATATCCCTTCACTGATGTTCTCAGCAGCAACAACATTTTATCTCACCAGGACCCTTTCTGCTTTAAAATCAAGTGCTAAAATGTCAGTGTCCTTTATGCACAGTGGTAGATCCAGCACTAGCCAGGGCAGAGTTTACAGTAATGGCCACAGTCACTCTCCATCGAGACTGATTCCTCCAGCTACACACCAAGGCAGAGGGGTACTGGCAGACAGAGGTTGTTGCTCTCACTACTTCTTTTGCACAGGTATTGGGAGTCCCAGCTGAGGACACCAGGCCAGGACTTTCCAAGCTATAACTCAGGTAGGATTTAACTCACAAGAATGACAGCTTTTTCTCTGAGCCACTAGCCACTTAATTTTTGGGTCAGTAATTCTAATTATGAAAAATGCTTTGCTTCTATGTTGCTAAATCCCTTGAGCTAACTCACAAGAATGACAGCTTTTTCTCTGAGCCACTAGCCACTTAATTTTTGGGTCAGTAATTCTAATTATGAAAAATGCTTTGCTTCTATGTTGCTAAATCCCTTGAGCTACTTAACGGTAGTGTTGTTGTAGGACCTACAGCACTGGGACTGGTCTAGGATACAAGCAAAGGTAAATGTGTGGCAAAGTTGCCTCACTGAGTGCTGGGTGTACGTTAAGCTGATGGAAGATTCCATTGCTGCAAATGCTGACAATGTAGTTAGACTCCACTCCCCAGTGCAAAGGACTGATGTCTCCTGGTTTGGACTGGAAAAGCTGACAGGTAACCAGAGACACAGTTTATCCAAGCTCTCCTCATTTTTTTGGACATTGGTTTGGGGGCCTTTAAACCTCAGTTTTAAAGGTCACTGTCCCTGATTTTGATGTGAGCAAGGTGAGAAATCTGTGTGATTTATAGAGCTGGCTTCTTTTATTTCCACATGGGCTAGTAGAAACTGTCCTGGACTTCAAAGGGCCAGTTGTCTCTTATTTTGATGTGGGCAGGTTGAGAAGTATGCTTTGAAAAGCTAGCTCAGTCATTCTCCCTCTCCCCACCCCCCCCTCCCTTTCCCCCTCTCTCTCTCTTTTTGTTTAATGTTTTCTCCTGGGAAAATATATTCAAGTGTCAGTGAGGGGGAAATGATAAGCACTGATTCTCAGACTCTCAGCAGGATCATTCTCTATGAGAAATATAAAAGTGAAATATTAAAAACCCTAGAATGTGAAATCCACCCATCTACAATCCAGCCATTCTCTCTCACTTGAGAGAGTGGTGGGGGGAGCCTGTTCATCCAGAAGGGGGAAAAAAGAGCAGGGGGGAAAGGAGGAGGGAGAAGACGTGCTTTAAGCAAGAGGTTTACAGGTTTAGTAGAGCATAGTAACATCTTTTCAAAGAAGTGGGTGTTGCTCTCTGACCCAGTCCAAGATGCCCCTCCTTTTATTCTGGTGCATGAACACTAAACAGTCTCCATTTTCACATGGTAGCTGCGATTGGCTGAACAATAACCTGGTCTCAGAGCCAAAAGGACTGGAATCCTTCACACAATTAGCTGAGACACATTAATCAAACCAGCGTGAAATGGGAATGTGTCGCTGTCCACAGCAAGTTTAATTTGGATAGGGAGCAAGCACAGAGCAGACAGCTGGAGGAAGCACTTTCTTCTCTAAGTTGTTGAAGGCTTGGCTGGATAGTCTACAAGTTGGGAAGGGAAGTCTGGGAGGAAAGAAATGCTTCTGTGTGGGACAAACTGATCACAACGAATTTTTTTATGCCAGTCATCTGCACATACAAGACCAAAAACTCTCAGTGATGGTGATTAGGTAACCAGATGCTATATAAGGGACAATCTAAAAGTGCAAGCATTAAGGCTACGCTAGCAAAGAAACTGGTACAAGCAACAGAGAATGTGTGAGTGCCCAGAACTGCCCGTGGTGGTGCCTCCCACTTAGGTCTCTTTTCTCTGAGTAGCAGTGCTCTTCTCTGCTGCTGTGAAAGGTGCCAGTGGCAGGGCTAGGAGGGAAAGGAGAGGCACCTAGGCAGCGTGGAAATAGCTCCAGTAAAGACAAGTCTAGTAATCATAAGCAGTTTTCAAGTCCGAGTTGCTTTCAGGCTTGACAGAAAGTTTCCCTAACAGTCTCCAGTGGGGCAGAATTGACCTGTGCTATGCTGTGATTCTGTGATGCTGGTGCTTTTTGTGGCTGGAGCAGACAGAAATGAAGGAGCATCCCACCATGCTAGCAAATACATGGGAGAGAGGGGTGATGAAACAGTGTTTGGGGCTGTAGCTGTGCCAGCTGGAGAGGCAGTGACCCTTTCCCCTCCTCTGAGTCTGTTTAAGTGGCTCTGAGATGCTCCACCCATGTACTGGAACAAAGCACTTAGTTCACACCTGGATTATACAAATCAGTTTGGATGGAAGAAGGTTAGTCATGTTGGATTATTTTCTCTAGTCATGAACTAATTCAAGTCAGTTTTTGATGGGCTGCTGGTAGGAAGGCAAATTAGTCTCTTTGTTTAACACTATTTGCCATTCACATGCTCCTGTGCACTTCCCCTCTCTTCCCTGAAGCACAAGTGCTGTTTCCTGCCCCCCCAGGACATGCTCAGCCCAACTGGAAGCTGTGGAGTCTGCCTGAGAAAACCTTCTCTCTAGATTATTTCCAGTCCATTTGTGCGAATCTGAGTGCCTGGGATGGTTCACATTAGCAAACAAACTTTGGAGCTCTTCCCTAAATCCGATGGCTTGAATGCTTTTAGCTAGTCTTATTGATGTTAGCAGTGAGTGCAGGCAGCAAACAAACAAACAGGTTCCTGCCAGAGGCAAGGAACGAACAGGAGCAAAACAAAGCACCGAGGTGTGATCCTATTTTCATTGAAGTTGATGGCAAAATTCCCACTGGATTCAGCAGTGTAGGCTCAGCCCCAGACTGAGGCTGTTACTGGAAGGGTTCCTGAGCCAGGTGGGCTCATAGGAGTCTTTGAAATCAAAGCCAGAAAGCTTTAGATATTTTCCTGTCACTTCTGTGGGCTTGAGCATATTCTGCTGCAGAGTCTAAAGAGGAGATACAGCATGGGCTGTGGCGTTTCTGAGCCAGGCACACGCAGGGCAGCTGGAGGAAGAGCAGCTCCCTTGCCCCCTCTATGGGCAATGGGCAAGGGATGAAATGTACAACGGAGTATTTGTTCACCCTGTGCCCTTTTGCACAAAGAAGGTCAGAAATGGGCCTCATGCCCATTGCCCATAGTTTGCCAAAATCTCAACCTGTGCCTGACCCCAGGTGAACAGGAAGGATGGGTGAGCAACTCTTCCACGGCCAACCCTGCATCTTGTGATCTTGCCTCCTCTCTGGAGGAGCAACACTCAGGTAGGGAATTACATGCAGCCACGGGGCCTGAAAGCACAGTTTTACCCGAGTCCTGGCTTGTGAACCAGTTCCTGCAGAACATGAAGTGTTGGGAGACCTCCTGCCCCACATTTCAGTGCATTTACTATCCCTCTCCCTGGCTTCCCAGGCTTAGGAGCCTTGCCCATAGCGACAAGGCTTTGCCCTGTGTTTGTTCATTTGTTCTGTTCTCCTCATTCTGCTTCCTGTGAAAGAGGCAGTTGTAGCTCTGTTAACACTATTTTTGAAAGCTCTCATGCTGTGTGAGCTCAAATCCATGCATTAATCTACTGCTGTGTTCATTTCACTGTGCTGAAAAGCAGGGAGTTTAAATCCCCTCTAAACACCATTGGTGACACCAGAAGGCCAGTGTTTTGATCCAGCCCCATTAATGGTTACAAGTTTGAATCTAGACAGCGGGGGTCAAGGGCAGGAAAGGATTAGGAATCACAGCCCATGACATTAAGCTAGTGCTTTTGCCACACTGGGAATACCAGAGCGCCCAGTGCACCAAGTTGTTTTTTGTTTCCTTTTTCTGACATTTGGATCCCAAAAAGCAGGGAACAGTGCTTATTTGTTTACAACATGATGAGCTCCACCATGAGTGAGCTTTACTCCTTGACTTATCACACAAGCTACCTAACGAAGTTTCCTGTGGCAGGTATTATCATCTCACAGACACAGGTTTTACACTGGGATTTTTCAGATGCAGCAATGACTTTTCAATTAAGCCTGTTTTTTCACATACCTGCGTTCACTTATTGCTACACCGAAAGAGATTTAGAAGCTTTCAAGTCAACTTCTGCTCGAGTACAGGTTTTTATTATCTGTTGCGTTTCCCAAATGCCACCAGCAGATGGAGGCAACAATCAGAGGCTCTGAACCGCAAACTTCAAATGATATTTTTGAGAATGCAGATGAAGTCTGCACTAAGTGCTTTTCCCCCCCTCTTTTTTTTAAATCTCACTTTTTATGCTGATGCTTCACTTAACAAATGGGATGGCTGGAAACTGAATGCTAAAAAGATGAAATTTTAATTGTCATAATAAACTGCATGTGGCTTTGATCCCAAAGGGAAGACCAACACTGTAACTAATGTGCAATATACGCTGGCCAGGCTGCAGGGAAACTTCCTATCTGCCTGGCAGTGGGCACAGACTGCAGATTGCAGCCTGCCACACAAACAGAGCTCTGCTTCTGTCCTGCAGCCACAGAGATTTCACTAATGAGAGAAATTTTCTCTGCAAGCCTGCAACCCCATTGCCTCCATCCAGCAGCACTTGGTGTTTTCTTTCTCTCTCTTCATCAATTAGGAAAGTTTAACTTTTGTCCCCTGGCTTGCCTGCCTTATTATCAGTTCATTAGCTACTTCCACCTGGGTTTTCACAGAATAAGGTATTTTCTCATTAACACACACTGCCTTGCATATGGACAGAAAATAACAAACCCAAGCACTACTTCTCAGATCTAATCGTATTGTTAAAAAAGCCAATCAGCCCTACACAATCCCATCATTTTCTGTCTGTATCACCATTGTAAGATGATTAAATCAGCATTTCATCCACTTTTTGGAATTATATCCAAAGATTCTTTAACTCTTATCTTTAAGGAGTAGCTTCATGTTGTTTTACAATTTCAGATTGGTCTTAATCCTACAGTAGGGAAAATATTTACGTCTCTGTTCTTACCCTGCTTGACACAATGGGGCCTCAGCATTCTCTGGGGGTTTGTCTATATGGGGTCAGTCAGGAGATTAATCTGAACTGATTTAAAGTGGATTAGTTAACTGCATTAAATCCTTGAGCACAGACACAGTGTTTTCTTACCCATATCTTCCATTTATCATCAAAGCTCTGTATACTTGAAGTGGCAAGCTTGGCAGTCCTCACTCAAGCAGAATTCTCCACTGAGAGATGTGTTTAGACAGGGACAGCAGCAGTTGGCTCACTGGCTCTTACACTAGCCTTTGTAGATAATCATTAATCTCCAAGTTATATACATGATAAATTTAAGTCAAGAGGCAAGGACTATAATTCAGGTATTCCCTCCAGTTCTCAGCAAGCAAGCTGTAATGTACAGAAAATCCTATTTCTTCTTTGGAATGTTAATCCTGAAAATGCACTCCACAAAAACAAGGTGACATTTCAGTTAGATATCACTGAAACATTTTGCCCTGCTGTTATCAACTGAATGTGCATTTTTAAACTTTTATGTTAAATGCACTAAAGGATATGAATGTTAAAATATTTCAGTGGATCTAAAGTACAATATTTAAGTAATTTTGACATTTTTATTAAATATTAGAGAAAATTGATATATTGTCATGGAATGTTTCCATCTCCCAAATCAAAATTTTCTGGCAGAAAGTTACAACATCTGAAAGTTTTTGGCCAGCTCTGTGAAGAGGTAAAAATTCCTACCTCATACAAAAAAATCTTATGCCTTTCCAAACTATTTTAAAACCTGTTTTTATTCTATTCTGCCTGGAAGCTTTACTTCTTTATTCAACATGGACAATTTATTTCTATACTTTTATTGCAGTTGAGGGGGCAAAATGAAGTAAAGAGGATCCAGAGAAAATGTTATTAGTGATTCAAAAGGAATGTTCTGCCAGAGTTAATCTTGGTGACTGATTTGGGAAGGGCCTATTCTGATCTATAACTTCTATATATTGGCGGTAATTCCAATGTTCTGGCACCTAAACAGTCATGAATCCCATCCCAGGTTATACTGCCATTTACTGCTTTAGCAATTACCTTAGTATTTGGGTGTAGGAGAACACTTCAATTGTGAACTGTTTCTTACCCAGTGACAGACAGGTTTAACAGCCAGGTTTGCCTGGCTTAATGGTGAAATGAATGGTGCGATTGCTGCTGGAAAGGTTCAGTGCTGAAAATTCACTTCGTTTGCATTTATTCAAATTATCTGTGCATCAAGTCAGACATTGAGTGGCCAAGCCCCAGGTCTGGTGCTCTCAAAATGGCCACACAGGCAATGGCAGGGGTGACTCCAGCCTTGCCTGCAGCCAGCAGGTTCTGCCCCTCAATGATGTGGCTGGTGCTCCTGGTCAGGAAGGGAGGGCAGATACTCCCCGACAGTGCAGCATAAGCCCCTGCCAAGCTCTGACTTCACTGGCAACCGACTGGTGGCACTTGCCTCCTGGTGATCTCATTGCCATGGGGAATGCTTGTCAGGGCTGGGTTGCAGGACAGGTCTACACCACCCTTCCTTCTGTCCTTTCCACACCTAGAGCACTGTTCATCTATGCTGTTAAAAATGGTGCTCAGGAGAATGTATTTGGGTAGAAATTACAGCCTTTCTGATGGAAGAAAATGTCTACTGATCATCTCTAAGGGGAAAATCTTCCAGGCTTAAGCCATTAATTCATATCTAAGCCTGAGAAAATCCATGCTTCATAAGAAAACATTTGAGGAATGTATTCTTCTACATTTTCCACAATGTTTAGAAATATGTCCTTGACAAATGGCAAAACTAACACTGCTTTCCCAAAACTGCAGACTCTGCAAAGTTCCGGTCTGGTAGAGATGTTTGAATCAGTAAGTACAAAGCGTGCATGAAAATGGTTAACTTGAGAAAGGAAAAACTTAGTGAGGGATTGACAAGAGCAGTGGGCAAGAAAAGAGTGGGACCCAAGTGCCTTTGCTTTTTCCTCAGTCTTTCTGCCAAATCCACGCAGAAAAGCCCCAGTGCCCACAGGGCAGTACATGAAGTTCAGCAGCCCCTTGGTATAAGCCAAGACAATTGTCAGGGATTCAGGCCTGCAAACTTCTTTCTGCTTCCTTCATGTGAAGGCTTTAGGGACTGATGCTGTTTTTATTGAAGTCAAAGCTAACACTGTAATAGAAGGAGGCCCAAGGCCTATATTCACAGATGTATGGAAGGAAAGGGTTACAGAACTGGAACAGCCTTATTAACATCAATGCTGGTACTCAAGTCCTATAGGAATAATGTATATTTATAAATACTAAGATGACAGATCCTATAGGGCCCTTTGAAATTCTAAGCATGCTTTTTTTGTAAGGGCTCAAAGAATGGTTTTTGGCTTGATTTTCATTTAATCCTGTGATTGCATATTACACTTTCTAGAAGTGGTTGCTTCCAGGAGACCTCAGAGACTCCGAGTCATCTGTGACAGGTAAGCTACCTATAACAGCAATGTCAAAATTGCCTCTGGGTTTATTTGTTTCTTTATGCAGTCATTTAACTTGAAATGAGCTCTTTTGGCAAGCTCACGAAGAGCAGGGTGGCTCTGTATTAATAAGTTCTAGCATCAGTTAAGCAACTGATTTTAACAGATTGCAGTAGAGGTAGGCATATAGTGTGTTTATTATTCTCAGAGGAGTAGTGGTTATTCTCAGATAAGCAGTGATTCAGTGACATTATGTGCAGCTTTTTGCAGGGCACAGTTCGATTCAGAAGGTCGTACTTTCCCAGGCCCTCTCGCTCAGACTGAGGACAGGCTTTACACTGTCCCAATTTATATTTCTAGAAACAGACTGTAGGAGTGTTGCTCAACAGTGGTAAGGAAGGCATGCTAGGACAGCATTTTTATGAGACAATTAAATAATCTTGTGATTAATCAGGAGGGGAAAATTCACATTCTTCAGTGGCAAAATGCTATGAGACTAAGGCTGTGGTTACATACCTCAGCTTGGCCAGGCACACCATCACTGCCCATCACTTCCTACTGTGCTAAGTGGAGTATTTTTCAAGCATATATATAATGTATATACGTATCAGTGAAATAAATTTATTATCAGGCCAAATGCCAAAATCTAGCTCAGAAAGTCATTAAAACTGAATCCCCCACCACCAACACTGATTTTGATGCACACAACAGGCTTTATAGATATGTAGGAAAAGACATGACATGCTTTGTCCTCAGGATTGTGTTCAAGCACAGGTCAAGAATAAAATATTCTTTGAAAATGTAACCACATTTTTCATTGCTGCTGTTTATTATTTGTTTGGCTCATTGCTTGGGATCCAGCCCTGCTTTGAGGGAAGTGTACTGCCTTTCAGAGCTGAGTTTCCCAGATGCTGTTCTGAATGCCTGAACAAACATGCTGAAATTTTCAGCAAAGCACAGGTTGCTGAAATGCCAGCCTTTGTCATGAACATCTTCAGAAACACACAAAGCTCAGCATGTCCCAAACCCTGGTAACACAGATCCTGGAACAGAAGAAATCCTTTATCAGTCTGACCAAAGAAACAACTATATCCCTTGCAACTCTGCTGTAGTGCACTTCTTTTTTTTGGCCATAATCCCTTGACAGGCCCCATTACAGCCCCATACCTACGGGCTGGCCCAGCACCTCTGCAGCAGAGCTCTGGGCTCCATGTAGCCCAGCTCTAACTCTACCTTACAGTCCTTATGCCAGCGTGGCCCAACAGCCGCCTTGCCATGCTTGGCTCTTGAGAAGGAAAGAGTTGCTTCATACAGACCACTCAGCCATGACTCTCCATGGCCAATTAAGAAATCAAAGAGGAGCTCTGTGCAGAGCTCAGCCACCACCAGGAAGCCTGAGACATGCTGGGAAGCACTGAACCATGTGGCTGCCTAGTGTGGGAGCCTGCAGCAGCAGGGACCGAGGAGGCAGAGGGTCCCCAGTAAGACCCTGCCACGGCAGGGGCAGCCTGTGGTGCAGCTCAAGCAAGCAGCCTCAGGATGGATGCTTTGGCTCCCTGTCCCATCCCTGCTCCCCAAGGCAGCAGGGGCTCAAACCGATTTGCTGGGGATGAGAATTCAGCAGTTATCTACCACAATGAGGCCAGATACATTTTATAAATCTGTTTATCAGGATCTCGCTCTGTCTCTCTGTTTTTTCCCCTTTATTTTTTTTTAACATTTTATCTCCTCAAAACAAAAATATCAGCATGTCAAATGTCCTATGTAGGGAGGAAGCGTGCAAGGCAGGGGGATCCCAGCACCTGGTGTCACTTGGAAGGGAAGCACTGGTGGGGGCTGAGGGAGGAAGAACAACAGGCCATGCTCCAATGAGCCTCCTGATGCTGAAACATGATCAGAACAAACAAACAAAGCAAAAGCTGTAAAATTAAATTACTATTTTTATTTGTTTCCTTGTTGGTTTGTTTCTTCTCTTCCACTACCTTGTCCCCAGCCGTGTGCTCCTTTAGAAAGAAGCCACTTGGCATTGGTATTTGCTGGGCATGGAGCATCTGTGTGTTACATTTATTTTAAGAACTCATCCTGAGACAGATTCATCTCTGTGAATCCCAAACACATTTCACAACCAGCTGCACTACTGGTACTAGGGTAGGAAAAGGGGAAATGACATTTTCTTTAGTTTTTTAGTTTTGTCCTCTGGTTTGCTCAGTGGGTCAGTGAGGTAATTTTGTGCACTTGCATGGTCACTGTAAACTGGTAACACCAACCTCTGATATTCCAAATAATACATGTAAAATATAGTCTTCCCAGCAGCATTTTCCCTTTTACATATGACCTCCTTTTTACAAAATAAAAAATTATTTTCAAAATTCCTCTGAAAACATGAGTTTGAGCTGAAATCCTGGCTGCATACACTCCAGCATAATCACATTCACATGGAAAACCGAATGTCCTGGAAAGCTATATAGCTGGGGTGGATTTATCTAGCTCCCCTGTGTCCCTCCACTATCCCTGCCTCAACCTCTGAGAAGGTATGGGTCAAGTTCTTGTTCCAGCTTTCTGGCTTGTGCTCATCTCCTATGCTATTTTTTCTCCTGTTTTCCTAGGCTGAGCAAGGTGCCAGCAGCAGAGGATTTGACCTTCTGTATGTTTAGAGCCTTCCCTCGAGCCTGGGTGTCTGTGCAACATGTGCTTCTTCATGGCTTCTTCAGCCCTCTGCCTCCTCAGCTCTATCAGGTCCCTGCTGGTAAGTGAACCCTCAATTTCATCGCAACAAGAAAGAGCTGCTTCACATGCCACGAGTTTCTTCTGTACTGTGAAAGTCTCTGCCATTCACCTGGACATCTCTCTCTCCTGCATACCCTCCCTTTCCACTCCTGTACACTTCAAAGTTTACATCCCATTGCAAATTTGACAGCTTGTTCTTCTGTTTTCTTCCACTTGACCACAATGTTAATACCAAAAGAGAACCTGGATGGGCTGCTGCCATGGTACATTTTCAAAGTGGAGGTGTATATGCTTTGACAGGTCGTTTCTCCCCCATTCTGTAACCCCAGGGGCCCGGAGATTTCCCTCTGGCTGGCTCACACTGTGTGCTCAGTGTAATTCACATGCTGGTCCCTCCTGATGTCCTGAATTCCCAGCTGCTCAGCATGATGTGCTAGCCCCAATTCCCTTGGACCACTCCTCCTGCTCCCTTTTGATGTTCAGGGACAACAGCTGTTCCTCATACTCTGTCGCACCAGTTCTCCCTCAGTTTTACCTGCTACTTTCCTCTTCCCTTGCTCCCTTCTCCTAAGCACACAGCTACATACACACAGATCTGCCTCTCCTGTCCCCAGCTGACAATAAAAACAGGGTCTTTCAAGCTACAGGTTCTGTTCCTCACTAGGAAAAGCTTCCTCCTATCAGGCAACAGGCCAGAGAGCCCTCACAATCCCCGCTGCCCCCTGGGCACCCACAACACTAGATAGTTCGGTGGGCTTTTTTAAGATAGGGGCAATTAAGAAGAAGGCTTCTTGAACTGTCTTGTCAAGCTATTTGAAAACCTAATTTCTGGCTTCTGTGACACATCCAAGTGAAGGAGCAGCCAGCTAGCATCTCTTCCAAACCGCTGCCCTTCAGAAGGTGCTCTATGTGTGTATGTGCATGAGTGAGAGACATCTGCATTCCTTTTCTGTTCACCCAGCCACAGAGCACAAATCTACTTTGACACTTTTAGAAAAATGAAAAGATGGAATCTCGCAGGAGCCTGCCTGTGCTGGGGGGAGAGGAGGGGAGCATGCACAGCAGGAGGGAAGTTGACTTTTCTTTATACATATAGGGTTTTTTCCATGCAGAGTTTAAATTATGCCTGATAAAAGGAGTTTCGTGGATGTTTCAGTTCTTTCAAACCCTCCTGGCTTCCTCCCAATTAAATGAGGTTTGTCAAAGCCACAGGGCTCTGCTGCTGCCGGAGAGGCGGACAAGCACTTCCCGCAGTGACATCTCCAATCCCCAAGGGAGAAGATGAAAGTGTCAGTGCCGAGAGAGAGAGAGAGAGTGTGGAAAAAAAAACAGGTACAGAGACAGACAGTGTGAGAGAAAGAGAGAGAGTGAGGAGAAATAGAAGGAATGAGAAAACAGATTGGCATAATACGTCAACCTCTCCGACACACTGCAAGAGAGGGGACAGATTCACTTCACCTGGGCCTGTGCACCATCCCATAGTTATTATCCCCCATATTGTTACCTTGTGGACAGGAAACTGCATGGCGTTCTCATAGCAACCAATGTGTTGGGAACAGACTCAAAGTGCACGGGGCTGAAACAAGTACAGTGTCCTCATATAAGACCATATTCATGAGTGACTCATTAAGCTGGTAAAAGTTGGGCAATTCTAAATAATTCCTCATGTAACCATCCCTATTGCCATCATCATGTAAGACATTTGTTCTCTTCTGTCACTTTGGCATCACAGTATTTTGGAATTTCACTGTATCATGGTGCAGATTTTAAATATATTCTGTTCCCACTTCATTGTGGAGGATACTGGTTATTAGTCCCCATCCTCTGAAGGAGAGGGGTAAAACAGAAGGGCAAAGAATGAGCTGGACATGAAAGGTGAAAGGAGGGAGGGGGTTGATCCCAAGGTGTGTGACAGAGTAAGAGAGAAACAACATTTGAAAAAATAAAAGGTTCCCATAAGAAATTATTTTCTATTTTTAATGAAATAATTGTATCCATAACTGTCCTTTTTTTTATAAGTTGCTATGACAAGCTGGAAGCTAGAGGATGTTTTTCAAAGGTCAGTTCCTGGGAAAAAATAATTTGATAAATCAGTGTTTCAAAGATAAGTACCCCTCCAAATAGCATCTCTGATTACTGAGGGGAATGGTAATGGCTAGAAGTTGGCTGCTGCCCCTGGGAAGCAGGAAACATGGGGCTCTTTACTTCCTGGTGGGTCAGCTCCTACAAAGGGGAACAGGTCACTGTTGCTTATGCTCATCTGGGTGGAAAATGCTAAGAAAAAAGAGTAGACCATGCTGTAAAAAAAGGAAGACTCTCCACCCCTCAGTGGGGCTGGTCCACAGATGGGCTTCTCCTACAGCTGCTCACTCTTGTGCCTCTAGCACTAGAAGGGGCTGCTAAGGCCCAGGTTCAAACCTCACTCATCGTCTTGGTGGCCTTAATTCTACACATGCCACCAGCACCTCTGGATGTAGCAGCACAGGAGAGGAGCAGGGGATTCTCCAGCCTCCTTCCACTGTGGCTAGTAGCCTAAATAGTGACAGTGACAACCTTTTGTAAAACTGGAGCATTTGCTGTCCTTTTTCTGGCCTAAGCCAATCCTGAGACAATTATCTTTGTGCAATGCAGCCCTGCACTACAGCAGCCCTGATAAAGCTTCAGTCTAACCCTTTGCCACCTGCTAAAGCAGAATGTTTTCTGTTCAATTAATCACTCCTGGGAGAAAGATGAGATCCTTGAATCAAGAAAGCATGAACTGTGCTCTCAACTCAGTGTCAGTCCTGAAGTGCAAAGGGCCTTCTGAGAAGGTATCTCACTCTGCTGTCAGACAAATCAGACACAGTAACAATTGCAGCTTATTATTCTTAGTTATAGATTTGGATTATTTTCCCTCTCTTTTGCCCTCAAATGCCATATAGCATGCTCGCAAGAAGGGAGGGTGAGCAGTGGCATTTAGGGCTAGCACCAGTGTGTTCCCAAGAAAACAAACTGGAAGACAAGCTCTGGCTGAACAGCCCAGGCACACAGGACAGCGATGCCTGAGCTGGCACCTCAGATCCTATCCCCACCAGACCCATGTCCAGGCTCAGTATAGACCTTGCTCACAGTTCAGGAGACATTCCACCTTGGGCATACCATCGGCATGGCAGTCAGTCATCAAGTCCCGTTTGTGCTCTGTGAGGATGATTGCATGTTGTGTGGATGTGATCCTGGCTTTGTCTTGGAGGGACTTGCTCCTTTTTTGATACAGTTGGTCTCTGATTGCCACCTCCCTCCAGCAATTCAAAACCAATCTCCCAGGTGGTGATGACACCGTGCTGTTTCTTCTAAAACAGCCTGTTATTCAGCTTTTCAGGGACAAGGAGGAGGAGGGAGGCTTGATGTTGACAGAGCACTGTTCTTTTAATGCCCATTGCATCTAAATAATGCAAAGGAAGTGTAGGCAATAAGGAAGTTAAGGCTGCAAACCATTGCCTACCAAAAATCCCATTACCATTACGATTAGCCAGCCCTGGTAGATGTTCTCACAGGGCACGTATAACGAAGAGCTGGCTTTCATGGACATCTTCTAGATGTCCATTTAGATTCTCCTACATAGCTGAAAGGTTTACATAGTCACATCTTTTTATCTCTGTGCTTACAACCTCCATATACAGCAAATGGATACCCTTCCCTGCAAATCAGATGCAGATACCTAGAAAGTGAAGCTGCATGAGTCTGGTTTACAACGTGTCTTAATATGAGAATAAATCAAAGATGGTGTTGAACAGCAAATCAGCAGTTACCCCTGAACCAGAAGGAGTCTTTTCTGTGAGGTGAAAAAGCAAAACTTCACTTAACTCAGGAAAAACGCCCCTTACTTCACCTGGCCTGACCCTAGGAAAGGGCCATTGCAACATCACAGCAGATATGTGCCAAGGGCACAGGCCTCTGGAGATGTTGCCCTGCTTAAGATCTTCCCCAGGCACTGGCCTAGAGCAGACATCATGCTGGCAGGTGCTAGGCTCTGCACAGGGTGAAGGGGAAGATGGGAGAAGGAAGGTTTCCTTTGCTCACTCCCCAGCTCATGCTCTTGCAAAAGCACAACTGGCACAAAGTTTTTCCCACATGACTTGTGGAAACAAGGTCCTACAGACATGGATCAAATGCTCTGAATCCCATTGATCTCAGGCCAGAGAATCTCTATAAAGGCCTTATTGTTCAGGGAGATGAACTACTCTTGAGGGGAGTGCTGTTAATACCCTTCATGAAGGCAGAAGTTTTTCTGTATTTTGTCTAATTGCAAGTTATATCTGAGGTTTCTTTCACTTCCGTTTTCACTTTAACAGTCTTAAATGCAAATCTGAGAAGATTTAGTTGTCTCGTTTGCCGTAAAAGGCATCTGGACTGGAACTCCCATGTAGCTGTTTCCCATTGTCAGGTGCACTTCTGCCTTCACCCAGTTATCAGCAGAAAAGAGCAAATGGGGATGTAGTGATCAGATTTCTAAGGTACAAAAGTTAAAGCTAAGTTTGAGATTGTGACAGCAAGCAACCATGAGCCTAGGAACTCAATTAGCCTGAAAGACAACTATCTCATTATCTTTCCTAAAATGATATAATACATAAGAATACAAAAGTTTAAAATAAACTCTCTCTCTATTGACTGTCTAGATGACTGAATTTCACTGCTCAATTTCTTTAAACACCCACTTTAGTATTTATTTATTCTAAGCGTGAAGCAGCTACGATAATTAGACTGTCAGATTTGGTAAGTTAATGAGGAGTCACTGGAGTGGAAGGTTTTGCATTTGTGAGATTGCTGAAGGAGAGAAGCTCTGTGCCTTCGCTCTATCTCTTTTTTCTTTTTCTTTTTTTCCCCCTCTGCTGGGTTGGAAGGAGAGAGCTTGGCAGTGCATAGATCCATTTGAATCCTTTTGATTAGTGGGTTGCTTTTCTATCACTGTTCTACCAAATAGTATTTTGCTGGTTGCTACAAGAAAAAAAAGAAACCGTAGATGAGATTTCTAGAGAAGGATGCCTAGATTAAGGAAATCATTTTCCAAAAAAATCAGAAGGAACAGAGCCATGAGAAATAGGATCCTGAATTAGTTTATATTGTGGCTAATGCCACAGGAGAGCATTAGGAAAGTAGCACGCTGAAGGAAAAGGACCATTTTGCAGCTTTCTCTTTAACAATCAGTGCTCACAGCCCCAGGAATGAGACTGCAACCTGAAAGCTGTGACCTATTTGCTTCTTACCAAAAAAGCCACCTCTCAGGAGGTTCAAGCAAGTTTTGGTAGAAAGCAGGGATGATTAACTAATTCTTGAGTAAGTGTGTAATTGCCACTGTCAAAGTTGCTGCTATCATCCTTAGGACTTTAATTCCTTTGTGTATTGAAGACGGGAAAACAGAACTGATACCCAGAGCTGGATGACCACATCCCAGGCTGAGGACAAACTGGGGAATCTCACATATCAGCAAGTCAGTGGCCCCCAATCCACAATGCTCAGTGGTATCATGGGAGGTTTGGGTTTGTTTGGTCATATTCCCAAGCCTCAGACCAGTGCCCTTTCCTCTGATGCCTCCCTAGTCAAAATATTGCTTCACTTTCCCATTGCTTAAACTCACCAAATTCCTTTGTTTGTCTTTGTCCTTGTCTACTGAGTTCACATTTTGTAGCTTAAATATTTTGAGTTCACACACAATAGAACCTGAGCAGAGCTAGGCAATATCATCCTTAGCTTCTAACATCCTTGATTTTAATTCGTTACTATTTTAATGACATACCTCAAAATAATGCTTCAGCATCAACATTTTTTATGTCCTTTTTGTTACAGAAGACCAAAAGATCACTTAAAACCACTGTTATTGAAATAAATTACTAGAAAATACAATTGTATTACATCCTGTCTCTTTGTTTACTTTGTGCATTTGTTAACAGCATGTGTCCAGTCAGTGTCACCAGCTGGGTCTGTGCTTGCAGGGCAGACCTGGAAACTGATTTTGAGGCCAAATTAGTTTGACTGTCTTACTGTCTGCCAAGCTAAGAGGCAACCTGGCTGCGATGGCAGGGCAAACCTCACCTACCTGTCTGTGCTTTCAGATGCATGTAGACAGCATGTACGTGCTATAGGATCAGGTTGCAGCACTCAGTGCCTGGTCTCACAGCCTCTCTCCACCCCATCTGCCCTCATCGTGTAGACAACAGCAGGCAGACAGTAGGACAGCCTCGAGTCCTTTTGAGAAGGACCTGACATTGCCAAATGTGTGACCAGATTAGGTTTTGGAGGCAGCCTGAATGCATTCCCTGCTCACCTGCTCAGCTAGTGCAGGCAGGGCAGCTGTTCCCTCTGGGTGATCAGAGAGGAACTAATCCTGAAAAAAAGCTGGTTGTCAGTTCCACTAAGGCTTCCAGGGCAACTCACTCGAGGAGGATACTCATGCTCCAGTCTTCAATGAACTTGGATTTGGCCAGTTTTGACTGATTTAAAGAGTATTTAACAATTGCATATTTTAAAATAGTGAAGCCAAGAGAATAGTAGGAGATACTCCTAAACATTTTTTTTATGTTAACCTGGCCTCAAAGTGATTGTGTCCTTTTTTTAAGCTGCTTACAAAACATACTAAACAAGCTTAAATGTCAACTCAAGTTTTCTTTTGCACTTCATCAGAGGAAAAGATTCTATGAGTGATAGTGTTGATTTTATTAATTCCCTTTTTAGAAAGATTCAGACATGCAAGCAAGGTTCTAAATGAAACAGTAATTTCTTTGGCATTTTAATAGGCTACCAATGGAAAGCAGGGGGTTCTGTATGCTTTTTCAAATCTAATCAGAGGTAGATAGGCATCTAAAGCACAACAGTCTCCCGCTGGCACATGAGAGAATGGAATTTCCTGGGAACATAATGAAATTGGCCAGCCTTCCTTCATTGGCCAACCTGAGTTAAGTTAAAAAAATAGACAAAACCAAAAACCTAAGCATACCAGGCTCAATAATGAATCCATGGGCCCTGAGTGACACAGCAAGGGACAAAACAACATCACAGTCTCCTCCTTGTTTTCCTTCTGGTTTCAGAAAGGAAAGAGATGGTGCCAGGCATCTGTCCTAGGGTGATATATACTCCATGCCAACACTCCATCCATTTTCTACCCTATTGCACCTCTTTCCCTCTACCTGCTGAGGAGGAATGTATGGATCATTGGAATCTGCTTCCATTCTCATGCTGCCTCTCAAAATGCAGATAAACAATGCAGTGCCTCATATATCTGTCTTGACTAAGTGTAGTTGAATCTACCAGAAGACTGAAGCTTGTTCTAAACCAACTGTTAACAAACAAAGTAACCGAAGTCAGTAGTCCTGCAGTATTTGTAACTAGGAATTCTACCCTCCATTACACCAAGGACCTTTGAAATGACTCTTGATACTGACAAAATGAAACAAAATCTTTGAGAGTATAAAACAAGGGCAGAGTTTTGGGGGGGTGGTATTTTTAAAAATCACCTTTCAGTAGAAAGAATGAAATTGTGCAGATGTCCTGCCTTTTGTTTTTCAGAAAGCAACATCAGAAAGATTGACTTGGCAATGAAGATGTAACGGCACAGTCTGGACACTGGACTTGCAAAATAAACTCATCCATGTGTCATTTAATAGAGAGATCCCTGGACCAGAAGATCGATGTACAAACAGGACAGATGGGGACTGACAATTGAAAGAATGTAGAGGCTGATCCAAGGCTTACAGAGACCTGTCATTTCTGGGGTTTGCCTACAATCTCCTTTAACAAAAGAGCTCCTGAGGGAAGGAGGGGATTAGTCAAAAGTTGAGTGAAGTCTCCAGGGAAGATGGTTTCTTGGATAAAGTTGTCAACAAAAGGAATTGTTTAAGACTATTTGTTATAATTTCCTGGAGGGAGCTTCTGCCATCACTAACAGGATTACCAGCATACTAGTTCCACACCAGCAGAGCATCAGACACATGCATTGCAGACTGGTTGCTTAGAGCTGAATTCAGGGGTCTTATACTGGGTCCCGAATGTGTGCAGGTGTTGATGAGGAGAGGGGAGATGGTGAGGAATTAAGATGCAGCCAAGCACGGGCCATTTTTGGTCCAGCTGTTGCTAAGAGTCTTGGCTCATTAATTACTTACCATACTGTTTTAATCTCCTTGATCTCAGGGCTGCTGATAAACTATGAGAAGGAAAGCTAATCTGAGGTGACTGCTGATCAGGGTACATGGGGAAATCAGAGACCTCTTTCCCAACTACAGTTACAGTGAAATTTCTCATAGAATTCTTCCTGGAAGAATCAGGAAAGCAAGTAACTTACTGTGTTCATGTAGTAGTCCATGTAGTTTCAGTTATCTGGGATAGTTTTTCTCAGCTCTGGGACCTCCAGAAACCAGAAGCCTTGGTGTAACTTCACAGCAGGTCTGGGAAGAAAAGAACGACTAAGATAAATCATTAAGGTGCAGGCATGCAAACCTTCTTAAATACTTCTTACTCATCTGAGCAGTGTCACTGGCATGACTGGGAGAACTTCTCTGAGCAAGAATTATGCAGAGCATTAAGGCACTGGAACAAAACCAATCATAGAGCTATGGGGAAACACCAGAGAAATGGGTGGCAGCCATAGAAAGCTGGAAGGCAACATTTTAGGGTAAGGGAGTTACATCTTCAGCCCCACCCCAGTCCATTGTTTGCTATCCAAATGCTGTGGATCTGGGCAGGAAGCAGCACAACTGTGTATTTTCCCCGTTATCCTTGCTATAGACATAATTGCAGGAACATATTGATTAGCTACCTAAAAGAGCACACAGACCACCCAGTTAAGAGGACAAGAGGTATTCCTTATGGTACATGACAGTCTTTAAAATTCTCTGCCTTGACAAAAAGGCAAGCTACGTCCCAGAAGTCTTTCTGCCTCTTGATTGCATGGACACAGATCTCCCAAACATGAGTGACTCTTGGAATGTGAATGCCTGATCTCCCTTTGCAATACTGAACAAAAATTTGTCTCAGTGTTAGCACCTTCTGACTTTCATTTGCTCTGCAATGAATCTGGAATAATATTGGAGGGACCTCACAGCAGTATAAGCAAGATCAGACTACATTATCCTGTAGAGTTCTACTTTGGTGTGTATCTCTGTGTCAGTTTCCCCAGTGCAGGTTTATTTGAGGAGAGAAGGGCATTTGGAACCTTTTTAGAATGAAAAAAACAAAGAATCATTCTTATGCACGCTGGCACTGGCTGTTGCATTGCAAAAGCTTGTAAGAACTGGTACAAATAAGCTTTTCTGAAGTAGATGGCTGACTGCATAGATAGAAAATAGGTCTCCACTTCTGAGTTAAACTGCATTGTCGTATGCATGTTTAGAGCAGCTGTAAATGATGCCCAAGTTGGGACAGGGGGGTTCTGCATTCCTTTTGCACTCTTGGAGATGGCTGGACCAAGAGCAGTGAGGAACCAGGATCTCTAATAACTGCCCATGGGATGGTTATGGCTGGATCTCTGGTCCTGACTGGGAGCCACTAAATGCTCAAGATGAGTTAAATGAAAGGATTCATTATGCATGGGCAGTGAAGGATCTAATGACGCAAACTGAATCACTTTCCTCATGGTGTCTATCCAAAACATCAGTTGTAGATTTCTTCTGCCCTGGAGCAGCAGAGAGAATGGCTTTGCTCTTTTTACGTAGCTGCTACCCCATAATGGCCAAAGCTCCTATGCTAACTTGCCAAAGGGTTGAATGACACCTTCTAGCTCTGTATCTGGAGGGGCAGAAAGCCAGGAAGATGCTGGCAAAATGATGCGCTGCAACCCAGCACTCTTCTGTTCATTAACTCAACACTGGAGACCCAATGCCTTAAATATCTCAGATTGGAAAGAGAAATTGCCCCAGAACCACTCCTCTTCCAAACTAACAGGGGTACTATTTACATAGACTAAGTAGATTTTCCACCCCTTGGCCTGCACAATCTCAGGGGCAACAGCTCTCAGGGAAAATGGATGTAGTGTTGTAATGAGTCAGGAAAAGAAGGTAACAAGCAACACATTTGAATTCATACACCAAGTTAGTATCACCCAAAAAGGCAATCCTGCTTCCCCCATTTCCCTTCCTGCTTCCAGCTTCACAATCCTCTCTTTTACTCTCTGGCACTTTTCTAAGCCCTTGATGAGCTGATTCAACTCACAAAACAGGTAAGAAAACTATTAACTCTTTTGCTGAGTTAGTCTTCCTTTGCTTTAGCAAGTTGAATCAGATTATGAAGGGGTTAGGGAAGTACCACACTTCATGCATGGCTGAGCATGGACTGGGAAAGGAGGAGCAGGAAAAAGCCATGAAGTTCAGACTCTCTTGCCTCCAACGTGCTCACATCTAGTTCATGTGGGTGGTCATCCTGTGTCACATCTGGATGCTTGATGTTCTGTTTTGAGATAATAATGGAATGGGTTCTGGTGAGTAAGTGCTCAGTAGTGCTATCGTGTATGTGAGCCCATCTCAAATCTGTGTGTTTGCTGTTGAAGACCTCACAAAAAATCCCAGACATTGGCAGAGAGGTGCAGGACTGACCTTTCCTTTTTTCCAGAAAAGACTTTCTCTTGGCAGTGGTAGGATGACTTGGTAAAGCAGGTGAGAGTTTATGAAGTGCACGTAAATGGAGATCATTGTGCGCGAGGGTCATCGAACTGTTTCTTCTCACTACCTAATAAAAAATTAAAAACAAATCTGAGATTTTGGAGAAATCCTTTAACATCCTTTTTTATGTAAAGAGAGTTTAACTGCAGACTTAAATATTTGCTTTAAAAACATCTTGAAGTAAATGAAATAACTTCTTTCCCAGGCCAAGATTCTGCTTTACTTCAATCCAGAGCAAGCTTCTTGGCCAAATTACATATCCCCAAGAAAAAATCTGAGGGCTTTAAAACTTGCAACACCCTGTCTGTAATGGCACAAGTGGTCAATGCTCTTTAAAGGGGGGGGGGGAAAAGCACCAGGAAAATCCCCCTCACAAACCAGACCTGCATTTGGGGAGCCCAGATGAAAGCCCTGACGTGGGTCATATGACAGGTGTCACTTCAGTAATGATATTGGGGCAGAGATAAAAGTCCTCGCCGGCTGGTCATGTGACACTGCTTCATTACTGGCACAGCAGGTGGTCGGAGAGTCTCAATGCCTTTATTTTTTTATTATTTTTTAATTTTTTTTATTCTGTGATAATGAGAAAATGTTTAAACTTCCATCCGTGTGTTTAAACACTTCTTCATGCTGACAGCAGCAGGAGATCCCTTGATCAGCTGTCAGATGGGAAAGTGCAATTTTTCTGGAAAGTAAACAGCATGTTTGCCAGTTGGAAATAATTTTCTGTTTGTTGGGACTGGTAGTTGTGCCGTGATGGAGCCATGTCACAGCATCTGACAACTCAGGAGCGGGGAATAGAAACAGGCTGAGAAATGGGTTTTAGACTCTGCCTCTGGTAACAGGAACTTGAGATTTTTGACAGTTTGCTATTGTTATGGTGGGGGAAAAAAACACTTACAGATTGCTTATGAAACTTTTAAGGCAGCGGGCTCAGTGTCAGTGTGAATATGTGGGACCTTCTAAAAGAAGCTCCTGCATTTTAATAGAAACTTTCCTAAGAGAAAAACAAAAGGGACACACAAAGGAGCCCCGTGGATGTGGTGACACATGGGGGTGAGGATGGCCAGATCTCATTCCCAGCTAGCACAAAAAACCAAAACCAAGTCTCTTTATAATTATATAAGAAAACTTTTCATGGCTCTGTTGTAACATAGGCTTGGGGAACCCACTGGGAGTTTCAGGTGGGACATGGAAGGCAAATGTGGCCCCAGGGTCATGCCAGAGAGCTCAACCCCATCCCAGGGCAGCTGGGGCCTGGCTGAAACCAGAGCTGCTATGATCTCCTTCAGAATTACCCTGGAACCCAACTAAGTTCGCTTTACATGCTAACCACATTTTTTTTTCTTTTCCTGTTAGGGAAATACCTTCTCAAAGTCAATTCCCATAGAGAACAAGAGATACAGATATAATGCACATAATTTTAGTTAAAATTAAGGTTTAAATGTGCATATGCAGAGGCATACATAGCATTTTTCCTATGCAGACACAGACAACATCTTATATGCAGAATCAACAAATCCATTGATTTCAACACTGGGAAAGTTAATTAGTCCCTGGTAGTCTCCCAGAAATGCCTTCCTATGCTGTCTGCTATGCAGCCTTCTCCCTCTTCCTAAAGACCCCCACTAAAAGCTTCCTGCCTATTACATTTCATGAAGTCTTGGCTCATTAAAACAGAAGTTTTGATGCCCAGCTGGTATCTCACTTGCACCAGGAAAGCCCCAAAGCTGGTGCTTTGGTGTCAGCTCCTGTTCGAGGCCAGTGGAACTGGGGGGCAGGCGGCTGCGACGAGGGGCAGGGCCAGATCATCAGCAAAAATCATCCCAAGCGAAAAGATCCGATCAGAATCTGGCCCTTTGTCAGCAGTCATTAAAAAACATTGCACTTTTAATAGCAGCTTATTCAATTAGCAGACTAACAGGCTCCATCAGATAAGCTGGGGATTTCCCTGGGAATCTGAATCACATACTGAAGCAGCTCTGCATCCTGTGGTTAACCCTCTCAGTGCAGAACCATGCCGAATAGTCCAGATCCCAGGAAAATATTAGGTTTTGGATTCTTAAGAGAGAAGGAAAAGTTCTCCATTGCTTCCCAAAGCCCCTGGAGGTGCCAGTGCTAAGTGTGAGTCACACACGCTGGGAAGGACCCAGGAGGACCATGGCACCAAACTGTAGCTGCTGCAGATGGGAGACTCGCCCAATCTCTGATAAACACGCTGACATTTGGCAGCCTGACAGCTTCACAGTCCCATAAGAGGCTTCCTAATTAGAGCCTGGGTGAGAAATAATCCACAACTTGATGCTTGCCTCTAGCTTCCTTGCTGTACTTTTTTTTCCCTCCCTTTTTGTGCCTTTTCTCCCTTTTCAGTGTTTTCTCTCACACGTTCTCAAACCATCCACTCCCCGTGGGCGGAAGCTGTTGGAAACACCAAGCAGGCAGGAGAAAGGGTCATTTTTGCCTGTCCTCTCAGCTCAGAACAGCCCCCAGCAAAGCACCCCTCTTGCATTCCAGTGTTGCCCTTGAAGGAGAAGATAAGGCGGGGGAAAGCACAGCACATGGTGAAGTTTATAGTGAGACAAAGTACAACTCATCTGGAAGAAAACCAAACCAGTCCCATTCATTCCTAGTCAAGGAAGCAGGGCAAAACTAGTGCTCCCAGCAGTGCGAGAATGGGGCGTCTAGGTCTGGATCCAGCCCTGAATTTCACTGTCCTCCACAGCAAGCTAGCACTGAGCAGCATGTCATGACACCCTGAGCCTTTTAGCTGGAGATAGGGTCTGAATCATTGCCTTCAAGATGTACAGTACAGGTGCTGCTGTATCACAGCAAGATGTTCATCCAACTAGTCATAAGATGAAATATATTTTTAGAGATAAGTACTGTTACAGAGCCAGAGCTTTACCCCATATTCTCTGAATAGCTCCAGAAAAGCTCTTCAAATTCAATAATCTCTGAATTTGAGATTATATCAACAATCAGCATCTGCTAAGAAAAGTATAACTCTTTTACTGTATTTATTTCCTAGAGTGTTATTTGCTGATAGTGGGATTGATTGTTCTCTATTTAATATCTCCAAGTTTTATTCAGAACAATGAGATAGGTAGCAAAGCTCTTCAAAGACAAGAGCCATTGTATACTCTGCAACAGCTTGGATATAGATAGAATAAAATCTACTTTATGATAGAGGGTTGTTCCCCTTCACCATCCTTCACAGTGAATACCATATTCCCTGGATAGCCACCAGCAACAGGCAGAAACTTGGGACTCTCCAGTCTTGGTCATACATTACATCAGACAGCTCTGTACATTTTCCACCATTTAGCAGGATCCTAGATGATGATGACATGGGACAAATACCTACAGATATTTGACCATTAGCTCTCTCCAAAGTAGAGAGATTTCATTCAAAATATGCAGTTGAAGCTATTTCCAGGACAAATTTATTTATTGCTGAGATACACTGGAAGATCTCCACCTAATGCATCTAGAGGTTGATATGAGTCCCATGCAGAGGACTGGAGGTCCTTGGGGTGTGTGCTTTTTTGAGGTTTCACTTTCGGGGCTTCACTATGATTGCTGACTTCCAAGTGCTTCACAGGCTGCTGATGTCTATGTATTAATGCAGCTATGAGAAAAAAGCTGTGGACCTACACCTCTTTACTAGGGAGAGCAACCCTGCATTAGGCCTAGAAAAGCCTGTAACATCATTCTCATCTGTAATGCCTGTACTGCTAAGATACTGAGGCTGAGAAAATTGTTTATTGAACTGATATTTCCAACAAACAGATGCCTATGAAGTAAGCAGAGCTGCCCCCGTGAGGTTTTAATATTAACAAATCCCCTGAATAGATTGTAGCTGCATGTTTTCTACCATCCATCTCTATAAACTGGAGTATGGATTAGTACACTCTATTTATAGAGCCCAGCCCACCCACTTGCTTGGAGCACCCTTGAAGCTGAGGGAGATGTAGCTGCATTTGTAGCCAGACACCACCTGCAGCGTCCATGTTACTGGCATATCAAAATTCTGCCTTTCAGCATAGTAGAAATCTTGGAAAAAATTAGAGGTTGTTCTGGAGCTAAAATATCTGCCCTGATTTTTTTGCATGATAAGTGAGGAAGAAGGAGGAGAGCATGGACGTGAGGAAAGCTCTCCTGCAGGGCTCACTGAGAAGGGAGTTGAGGCAGAGCTGGCTCTGGGTGACTTGTGCCTTTGGTACCTTTGCTCCCTGTCACTGAAAAGCGGGCACAAAGGTAAAAAGGCTGCATTTTGCACACACATGCATGTTTGATATGAACGCTTTTAAAATTCATGTGACTCAGATGCCACGAACAGGTGCAATACCAGAGAAGAGAAGAAAAACATTGTTCTTTTCAATTAAACTCAATTTTTAAGGGTTTAGAATTTCAGTCACTTAAATCCATTTTAGACTATGTCTTGAAATACAAGTTCAAGCCTGAAGGAATTATTTTTTAAATTATTTTATTTTAAGGGATTAACTCAAGTTGATAAATTTAGAGCATTTAAAAAATTTGTTGGTTTCAGATGCTTAAAAAGAAATTTAAAATAAACAAACAAAATCCAGTTGAAAATTTGGCAAGGGCTGCATCCTTTGGGCAAAAGGATTTTCCCAGGAGAAGCATAGATCTCTGAAAAGTAACAGAGGAGATGCCATATTTCACAGCTGCAATGCAGATCTATGGCCTCTCCAGAGACTCCCACACACTGAACAGGGATTTCTTTAGTCTGAATGCCAGATCTGCTTTGGTCCCAGTGAAACTCCAGAGGGGCATTATCTAGGAAAACAGGGCATGTTTAATCCACTTTATTATTAATGCAAAGAATAGTCTCAATATTTGTGAAAATCAAAACCATGAATTATGAAAGGTCCTTCATATCTTGAGTAGATTAAACCACTCGCCAGCCTCCCCTAGGCAGTTGGGCCACAGCTTGTTTGTAACATCTTTATTTAGGACGTACAGGTCTTTCTGGGTCTGTGATGAAGCAACCATGAGCCAGAGTGCTGATCTGACTGGGCACTTCCCTGAAGGATGTGCTGGAAAGTTTAGTTATTTAGTGACTAAGGCTGGAAGTGCCACAGGTGCCGAAGAAAAATAACAGCTCTTACCAACACAGTCTGACTTTGGCTTTGACCTTCTCATCAGGAATGACTGTTGCATTTTCTTTGCTGAAACTCCTCTGCCAGTGCTATCTAAGGCCATTTTACATTTTTACTGGAATTAAATTAAAAGGATGAAAAGATTCTACACCACTGAACAGGGCTCTGGAGTTTATTACCACGTGACAGTACTGGCCGAGGCCAACTATCCCCATGATGAAGTCTGGGAACACCTCCTGTGAGCTAAACACAATGCTGTTGCACAGGTCTCCTAGGTGAGCAGTGCCCGTGCCGCTGCTGGTGAGCTGTGGGCTAAGCTGCACGAACCTGCAACCCGCAGTTGGTGAAAAGCTGCGGGACAAACCACACCATGCTCCACTGGACAGGTGCTGAAGCCTTCTCACCTGATTATATGTCTGTTTTATACAAAGCCCTCTCAGAAGCCATTCAGCTGGACACAGACCTGAAAGATTTAACTCAGTTGAAAAAAGTCTGTCTACAAGAGACCTGGGACCAGGAATGCTGACCATCCCACAGAGGATCCTGTGCAGAAAGAGCCGGGAGAAAGCCTTGTAGATAGCTGTGAGGCCCCAAGCATGGGACTGTTTGAGGCTCCTGTGAGTAGAACAAGGCTGCCTTGGGTACTGAGTGAGGAGGTGACCTGAGAACCATAAACTCTTCAACAGTGACAGGGAGAAACCCAGAAAAGGAGCTGCCCAGCCAGCAGAGAAGGGACCATTATAATCTGGGGGTGACAAATGAAGGCAGACAGCTGTCCCTGTGCTTTCAGGGAGCTGCTTGTATGCACCAGGCCATACCACAGCCTCTGCCAGGGTAGACTGTGCTCAACTTAGTACAAGTGAGGAAAAAATGGCCAGGCCTGGAGGGAAGGATGCTGTGAGCAGTGAGGGTTGGACACTCCATGACAGACAGTGCCTAAGGCAACTGGGGAGGAGATGACCCTGAAGGGGCTGCCCCCTGGACTGGGAGGAAACAGCCTCTGAATATGACCTCCTCTTGTTCTGCCTCCTCCCCTCATAGCAGGCACTGCTATGTTGAGTTCCCTTTGGTGTGCACGAGCAAGGGAGGGAGAACACAGCCTCATCTCACAGATTTTCACCCACCACCCCTGTGGGTCTGAAAAAATTTTTGGAGGGATGTGGAGCAGAGAAGCTCACCCCCAGTGATGGGTGCCTCTAGGCAATGCCCATTTCAGCAAGGAGGGCAGCACTTCTGTGAGCTGCACACCCTTCAGAGGGAACAGCCATACTATCCCCTTCAGTTGTACTTGGGGTCTCTGTTTCCTTCAGGCGGATCCTCCAGCTGACACAGAGGAGGAAAGGCAAGCCTTGGGCAGATGTTTGAACCCCCCAGCATGATCACCATGTTTACCAAGCACCCAAAGCACTTTCAAGGGTTTGAAGATACCTTCCATTGCTAGTATGATTACAGCTCTAATGAGATTTGAAGCAAGCCATTTTTTCTAAACAATGGTGCTATCTCATTCTAACCCATTTAGATGATAATCTGCTCTTCCAGATATTAACATTTTCATATTAATGTAGATCCTTTTATCCCTGTAGCTTAGCACTGGGTTCTGATTTATTAATAGCTGGCTCCCTCTGGACTAGGGGAGCAGGATGCTGTGTTGTGATGAGCTTAATAACTCACTGCTCCCCATTAGTAAATCACAGACTAGCACTTCAAATTTGCAGAGAGAATTGGGTTGACTTTCCCACATTCCTTGAAGCATCTTAGTCCTGTTGTGCAAAACTACCTGCTAACAGTCTTCCTTAAATGAGCCAAGAGCTCTAATACGGGTTCAGCCCACTCAACTGAACTTTTAACAGCATTTCAGGGAGCAAGGGCAAGAGCAGAGTTAACAGATTTCACTGGGTTTTCCCATCAAATGGTGCCAGGGCACTCTTCTGGAGGCACTAACAATATACCATCCAGCAGAATTAATGTATTTATTATTTTAGAAGAGCTCATGTTTTTTTAATGTATCCTGGTTTGAAGGAAGGGTTGAAAGTAAGGACAGCCTATTTGCATTGTGAATGAAGTTATCTGCCTCCTCCAACCCCCAGAATATGCAGAAATAAATGCCTTCTAATGAACCCTGGGGGGCTGAAGCTTTGATATGGATCTTGCCGGGGGTTATAGTGGTCGGGAAGAAGTTCTCACCAGACTGAAACCCAGCATGGCATGGGGGGGTAGGCAGTCTTCCTTAGAGTGCGAAAGAAGGGAAATTGGATTATCTTGCTAGCAGTTGGTATTTTTCTGTCTGCAAGAACTTACAGATGAGAGGCCCCAGTTGGGAAGTCAAATCCAGCCCTCTGCAAACAGTAATTTTTTTTCCTCATCTAAATAAAAGAGATGATCCTCTCCAAGTTCTGGAAACTTTCTTCTCCTGCTCTGGCTGGATGCAGGGCAAGTGGGTAGAGAAGGAAAACTCTAGGATTTGAATTTTAGTTTGGTGGCTGCTGAAAGTGTTGAGTATGTGTGGCCATCTGTTTGTAAACACAGAGTACTCTTTGAATGTGACATCTGGCTTTCAAGGAGCTCCCACAGCAGGCAGAATCACAGCAGTACACACTTCAGATCCCTCAGACGAATCTATTGTAGAACACTGTTTTGCAGTTTACAGTGCACCAAATAAGCTCAAAAAACAACAAAAGCAGCTGAATCCCCTTAATAGAGAAAATCTGTTTAAACGGGTTGCTTTCTGGGAACAAATTGTTGAATAAAAAGAACACCCTGGCAATGGGAAAGTTTTCTGCATTGCCAAGAGGTTCCATAAAAAGACCATTTTACAGCATTAACCCATTCCCTATAGAAGCCAGAGCATACCGCAGAGGATCACATGCTGCCTGGGAAGCAGCAGCACACAGAGATGAAATACAGCAGCCATTGACAGAAAGGGCTTGCAGCATGCAGGGCGGCTGTGCTCGCTCCCTGGACAGTGGCTGGCGCAGGACAGTGCCGCAGGGATTCCACCCACAGCACCAGACCGAGCGGCTCTTCTCTTCGCGTGAGGACACAACGTTCCTTACAGAGAGGGCAATACCAGGAGCGTTGAGCAAGCTCCCTGGCACAAAGGATGTGCCAAGTAAGGAGCAAAAGGAATTGCCACATTTTTTTCCTCTCCGAGCAGAAACGATTCTGCAAGAGAGTTAGGATAGAGAGGAAGGAACTAAGACACGAAGTGCTGCTGTTGTTTTTCAGGATCAGGGTGCTACACTAGTTAAGTTTCACAAGGTGCCAGCATTCTTATGCACCAACTTCAGAGTCTCAGTAGCAGCATTTTGGGATGATTTGCCCTGATTACTTGAGAATTTCGGCAGCTTTTTTGAAAGAGGCAAATGTCCCCCTCCCAAATTCTGTGCGAACTGCAGGCCAGCCCTGATGCTAAGGACAGCACTCTTGGCAGGCTCTGGTATCAGGCCGTGGTTGCATTTTTGACAATAGGGTTGCTTACACCAGTTCAAGCAATCTTGCTCCCCTTCCCCTCCCCACTGCTTCCTTGCCCATACTCTGCACCACCACCTATGCCAGCACACTGTCTGTGTAGCACATGGTGAATGAGACCAGAGAACTGATCCAGATAAAAAAACAGCTTGAGGAAAAAAAAAAAAGTTTATTTTTCAGCTGGATTGGTTCCTGCTCTGGGTCACTGCACAGCAGGGCAACTCAGGGATAAGAGCCAGTGCCAAGGATGACTGTCAGTCAGTAAAGGTCTGAGCCACCACCACCCCTTTCTACCCCTCTGTGTGGTGGTTTAGACTTCACTTTCTATAGGGCCTTTACTTTTACCCCAAGTTTAGATTTCTCTGCAGAGATGTGATTCAACCTAAAACAAGAGCTTAAGATCTTTTGTATTTCACAGAATAGCCTTGGAGTGTCAGGCTACATCTCATGATGCAGCTTGCTGCAAGGATCCTCAGGATCTAAAAACATTTTAAAGATTTTGGGGGTGGTTGGACTTAGATGAGCTTCAAAGTTCCCTTCCAACTCAAACTATTCTATGATTCTATATCTCCTGCAAATACACTTATCTATGTATGTGCCACTGGGTGAGAGTAAATCTGGTCACAGGAACAACAAGAGCTGTGTTATTAGCATGCTGCACACTACATTCATAGCTCTTCACTTCTCAGAATGTTTTCTGGTCACAAGGGATGGAGCTACTCTGCTCCCTGTGCTGGGATTAGTGACTTTTGGGCAGGCAGCATGGGACTCTGCTCCACTGCAGACTGAAAACACACCCAGCAAACCTCACATGGCAGCCTCTAGCAGGGCTGCACAAGGCTTGTCTGCCTGGTACTGCAAGTGGGCTCATTTTAGCACCAACCGCTTCAGTACCAAAAGGTGTAATGGAATTTTAATGACCACAGATGGCCACAACTTCTGTTTTATGTCTAATCTGAGCACCTACCCTCAAAACAGCACAACAGCACGGTGCACCTCTTACAACAGGCTGGGGAGAGGGAGAACTCAGGTGAGCGAGTGCTGCCAGTTCCGCACCTCAGCTACCTGTTGCTCAGCCTGGATTTTCCTTACTGAATACAGAATGTGTTAACTATATGTAAATATGATGGAGTCAAGCAACAGAAATGTGTAGGTGAACGTTGAGTAAAATACTTTTGATCCACTTCCTCTAAAACATTCCAAATCCATGTCCTCAGGGTCTTTGAGACACATACTAGCTTTAACACCTTGGTTTTGTACTGGATTATTAGATTCCCACATTTTTCCACAGGTGAAGGAAGCTTGCCCAGATACAGTTCATACCAACTGTGTAAATTCATTGTAAGTAGTGGCCAGATGTTGGCAAGAAGAGACCAAAGAAAAGCGCATGCTATTTTCTCATTTAAGTATATAAGAAAATGGATCCTCCTATCCAGCTGTGAGCCTTTCCAGAATACATCCCAGAGTACAGCTGATGGATGTGCCTCCCACAGACCATAGGGTTTGATGCCGTTCCAGGCATGCTTCATGGGGAGTATTCCATTCAAAATAATTATCAAACTGAATAGAGTAAGTACCAATCTATGCAAAAACCACTTTGGCTGCTGCCTGCAAATAGATTACAAAGCACATTTGGCTATTGTGTGCATGCTTTTAAATTTTAAAGTGCTGGGGGAGATCTCCGAGTCTGGAGAGCATCAGAGGATCCTGAAAGCCCTAATGAAATGTGGAACCCAATTCTTTCTGCTTCTTCCTCCCAAAAGAGTCTCAGACTCTCTTTGGTAAAAGCCACCACATCTTCAGTAACTCCTAATAAATCTTACACTAGCTTCAGATTTGGGGAACCCACACATGAAAAACCTGCTCCCAAACTCTCATCTCCCATCTTGGTTACATTAATTTCTTCTTGTGGTCTTTCTCTGACATCCATAATGTTCCACCTCCGGTCCAGAGAGATCAGAGCACTGCAGATCTGTCTCACGCAGCACTGCCACCACATTGCTCTCTCTCAGTCCCTCCACCGCGGCGCCCTTTCCATCACACCATGTGGCAGGGCCTCCAAGCTCCTCTCTAACCCTGCTCTTTTTTATTCTCCCACCAGAACTTCTGTTACACTGCCAATAGGATGCAACTACCCACTTTGCTCCTCCAGTGCTAGTTGCTTATTTCCCTCACTGGCATTTCCAGCAACTGCCTTCTTATTTCCATCTGCAATGCCTCCCCTCAGCACTGGCCTGCCTCTGCAGGTCTGCACAATACCACCTCATTTAGAACCCTCCTGGATACTATAGGATACTTTGCAGTGGCCATAATAATCTGCCTAAATTAGTCTCAGGCTTCTACACTTAATTCCTCCGTGAGTTTTCTTTAAGGTAATGAGGACATTGGCTTTTGAGTGCACCTCACTGTAACAGACCCTGAAGGGAGACAAGACAACCTTACATGAAATTTAAGCACATGACAGACTCGGTGAAGACACAGTAGGTTAGAGAAGTTCCCGCTGTGCCCCGAACATGTAGCCAGCTGAGGTGCAAGTCTAGATTCCCCCCAACGTGTGACTGGGGTCTGCAGTCTGAAACAAAGTTTCAAGACTTCTGCTGCAGTTTGATTATGAAATCAACCTGAGTTTGTAGTTCCCAGTATCAGATCAAAAATACCACAGCCACATGACATGAAACTCACTCCACCAAGTGAAATGAATTTAGAAAATTTAGGCAAGCCAGTTTTACATGGCAAGGTGTTGCAGCAGACCAGGTACTGTCTGCCTATGCTACCCTACTTTCCTGCCAAATCAGGTATAAACTGTCCAGCACAACCAGCCAAAGCTGACATAACAGCATGAGTTGCATGAGCTTTACTTCTTTGTGTGCTGAGGCTAATCGGACAGAAATTCAGTTGTGTGTACAAGACCAATCCAGGTTAAACGGGGACTGCTGGGTGATCAGACAGTGACCAGATCCACAGTGGTGGTGAAATTTGGGCCTTCGGGGTATTGTGGGGTTCCTTCTTCCAGCACAAGGCAAGATTTTCTGTGTTTGCAGCTGCATGGTTCATCCTGCTGCAAAAATTGGAAGAAAGGGGTTTGTGTGGGCTATAGGCAACTCTGAGACTCTAACAAGGATGTTGGAAAGGGCAGCTGTTAACACTGCCAAACCTCCTTCTGAGAAGAAAATTCTTTGCAGGCAGACTGGCTGCTCTAAAGCACATCTCATATTGGGAGTGAAACTGTACTGCCTGTAATAGAAGCATATTGGTAACCAGTCACAAACACAGACACGGGTGAAAGCAAAGAAGCCCAGCACCAGGAGATAAGCAAAGGCCATAGGAAGGGTGCATTCCAAGTACAGGAGCGTGGGTCAGATGGGGTGCCCAGGGCAAGGGGCATCTGGGTGGGATGGGGCAGCCAGAGGAAATGGGGCAGCCATGGGAAATGGGCACTTAGGTAGGATGGGATGCCTGGAGGTATGGGATTCCAGGATGGGACAGAGCACCCAGGAGGAATGGGGCACCCAGGAAGGACAAGGCGCCCATTCACTGCAGCCTGGGAAGGGCTGCAGAGAGCCATCGCTTGTGGCTTCAGAGCAGGGAAGGGGTTAACTGGATTCGAGTAAACCCCTCTCTGTTGAACTCCTTGATTCATTTTCTCTGTTCCTATTTCTTTCTCTCACTTTCTTCTCTCTCTTGCAGACTGATTAAAAACTCTTTGAGTTTGAAGGTTTTTGTGTCAAAACAGCTCAGCTGCCAGCTGGGTGCCAAGCAGTGAATATTCATGGTATTTAAATGTGACAGTGCGGTGGGGGCTAAAGGACGGGCTAGTTAGCTCTTTTTAGATGGAGATTAACTGCCTCTTTGCTCCTAATCACCACTGTTGTTGAAATATTACAGCTTCTGTTACAACTATTAATGTCCTAAATGAAGAACAGGCTCCTCTGAATAACATCAAACACGAAATGGTCACTTCCAATTTCAGCCTATTTCTCTCCTCTTAGCTATTGTGTGTTTCTGTTTTTAACTGGAGACCTGCCTAGGTACCACAGGGTTCAGCTTCAAGCCAGGCAGGAGGAGAGGAGCTAGCCTGGCTCGAGGGAGCTGCCGAGAGCCGAAGGAGTATTCATTCGCCTCTGGCTCACTGGTTCAAGAGAGGTCAGTTGCTGGCCAGAGGTTGTTATTTACCTTGTGAGGATGGCGGCTGCTTGGAGTCAGGAGTGGGTACCCAGCTTCAAGTTGATCCTTCATGGGCAAGCTTTCAGAATCTGCTACTCTAGCTGAAGCCCCTGTTACCAGTACAGGTTGGAGGCAAGTAAGTTATTTCCTTGCACCTAGCAGGAGTCCAGACAAGTGTGAGCTGAAGCCCACCATCATCAGAGTGATGTGCAGGAAGGCACAGTCCCTTGTTGCTCTCTAGGCTGGTATTTGATGGGGACAAAATGAAAACCGCAGCTCTCGGTTCCACCAGGAACATTATAAATGGTGAGGTAAGCTGACAGGCTCCTGTCTGAGCTTTACTCAGATAAAACTCCCACTGAAGTCAGAGGCTGGATAAAACTTGTGACAGGGTGGTATGAGTTGGTCCTTTCACAGCAGTATCTGGAGGGAAGCCTGATGGAAAATACTTTGCAGCAAAAACTGCCCAGATGTCCGATGCATGTTTGGCCATTTGGAACCTCTCTGCATTCATCCCCAAGAACTGCCCGCCGTTACCTGAGAGCATGCCTGGCAGTGTGACGAAGAGGAGGGAAAACCCATGTGTGGTCCTTACGCTCTGGCAAGCAACAGCAGAGCAGAACACCAGGCTATTGATTTCATGTTTGCTTTAAAAACAACCTAAGTGCATTCCTGGAGCAAGGCTGGTCTGGAAGCCTAAATAAAATAATATTCTTCAGCCTTGAAAACTGACACTAGACTTCAATGACTGCTTTAAAGTCTTGTCCCCCAGACTAAGACTTGCACATTTCCTAAGCTCTTTACGTACAAAAATGGTGCTACTTTAGCTACACCAGCGTAGCGAAAGCAGCATGTCTCCCGCCTTCCATCCCTTTCCTCTTCCTTGCATGAAAACTGTTAAAAAGCACCTTTATTTTGACAAAACCTTCCTTATTGGAGGAAAATATGTTTTTACCAATAAGAGGCTTATTAGCATCAGCACATCTAAGTAGGAGTCGTGATAGCATTATTGGTTTTGTAGCAAAAAAATCACATACATAAACAGCACACTTAGGCTGTCTCAGAACAGATGCACAGAGCAAACCTATAGAGAAAGGAAAGCAGAAGAGGCTGCTGGCAGGATCTGTGTGCTGCACTCTGCGGAACACAAAAGACCCCACCTGAGATAGTGAGGGACTCCTCTAACTCTCACAAGGCAGCACAGTACCTGGTTACAATGTGTGCACACTATTTATGATGTACTGGCAACACCACAGATTCAGACCTTCCACAGCCTAAGCAGACCAAGAGAAACTGCATGCTATCCAAGTTCACTAGAAAATAAACAAAAAAAAATATCTCTAGCAACCAAACTGAAGCCACCATGCTTTCCCACATACAAATAATAGATTTGAGCACTGGTCTGTTAGAAATGCTAGTTTCCATGGGCACTATCAGAAATATGTGGGCCTGGCCCTTTAAAATTCTTGCCTCTCAAGGAGAATTGCATTGGCTAACAGTGGGCTCCTGAAGAAAAAGAAAAAAAAAAAATGTAGGATATATGTGTATATATATATACATATTCTCTTCTGGCAGAACGTCAGGATTTAGACAGATTGCATCTGATATTCAAGATGCTTGTGGGCAATGCAGTCATGCAGGAAAACCAACATTGGTACCTTTGTAAAGGCAGCCTGGTAATCACCACCACAACAAATCCTAACTCCTATCTTGATACTCTCAGGATTTTCCTGCATCAACCCTATCACCATTCATGCTGAACAACTTTCCAGGGTTCTAAATGCTGTATTTAAAGCTTCACCAATTCTAATATTCTCAATAATAATATCAAAGCCTTCAGGTGTCTTATGCATTGAAGTCAGGATGACCTGAATTACATTAGATTTTTCCCTTGAACAGTGGTTGTTTCATTCTAAGTAAATCAGATGGTACTTAGTACATACTTCTGGAGGAAGAAAAAACAAAAGACAGATGGATGTGGCTCCCAGCAGGCAGCAGTTTGAAAACATGGCACCAAATACATCAATAGTCCCAGTCTGTTCTTTGACACGTTGGAGCGCCTCTTGCTTTCCTCAGATAATTTTCTTCAAATGTGTTCAGCCCCCACAACGTCTGAGCTCCAAAGTTGTATGAAATGGGAATATCCCCAATGCAATCGTAACTGAAGGTGCCAAGTGGCATAGCTGTACAGCCAGAAATGCAAGAATCCTCCTAATGCACTAACGTTGGTGAAAATCACTGTGCAGACACTGTCAGTCAGCAAAAATGAAGGTAGCAGCAATGTGGCAAAGTTGCTCTGGAATAGCCCCTCCTTGCTGCAGGTTTGGGAGCCCCATGCTAAGGGGTTGAGACATGTTAAGAGAGTTACTGGTGTCCAGAGTTCTGTCCACAGAAGGAACAGATACGCTAAGAGAGCTGGTTAGCTAAATGCCAGCAGGACAGGAAAATGTGGGAGCAGCTCTCTAGGCCAAAAGGAGACTTGTCAAATGGGCACAAATTTCAAGGGTAGAGAGTGTGTCACATTCCAGCATTCCTGCTTGTTAGTCAGGAACCAGAAAGAAAATTATAACCTATGCTGGCAGAACATAAGCTATGAAATTCCTAACACCTTTCTTTTTTGACACCAGTGATCACAGAGAAAAAAAACATCTAACTCTTTGATCAACTGTCCTGCCTGCCAGTAGCCTCACAGAATGAAAAGGATGTGGAGTAGTAGGCACTACTTCTCTTGGTCACAAGTATCTGAGGACATCCTCTTTCATAGAATTATAGAATAGTTTTGGGTAGAAAAGACCTTTAAGATCATCAAGTCCAACTGTTAACCCATCACTACCAAGTCCATCACTACCATGTCCCTATGCACCACCTCTATGTCTTAAAATACCTCTAGGGATAGTGACTCAACCACTTCCCTGGGCAGCCTGTTCAGTGCCTGACCACCCTTTCAGTGAAGAAGTTTTTCCTAATAAAAATCGAAGGAAATGAAGTTATGAAGGAAATTCCTTTCCTTCATAACTCTTATTGTTCTCTTAATTGAGGGTTGCTTACGCTGTTAAGGAATAGTTATTTCTCAGCTATTGATTGTGAGCAGAATTACCTGAATGGACATGTCCATCTCCTCCTTTCACTACTGCCATGTAATCTCATCTCTCCCCACTTTCTAGTTTGCCCAGACCTCACTAGTAAAGTTGCCTTCCTCTGCTTCATTAAAGTGTCACATCTTCCCTCTCTCTCCTCCATCTGTCCTTCCTCTTCAAGACTTCAAATGCTGACCCCATGCCCCATTCAGGCCTTCCCCTTCCTGCTCCATAGCTCCCTTTGTGTCCTTTCAGCTCCTCTGTCTTTATCATGCTGATCTCCCCTCCCCAGCAAAGTCACCCATTTTCAAGCCACAAAGCCTTCCCCAGCTTCTCCAGCATGACTTTTGAAAGCAATCCCTTCTCATCACCAATATCTCTCTTCTATCATATGCTTCTTGTGTTTTTGTTTCACCTGCCTGAATTGATAGGTGCAGACAAGTTTGCAAACCAACGTCCAAACTTGATTTATGAAATAACTGATAATGAGGATTTATGTGCATGGATGTACACTATTATGTAGCTGTGCCAGGTTCCCACTGTCTCCTGGTGGTCCAGGTAACCTAACCAACAAAGCTTTTCATGTCCTGTTCGGCTAAGAGGTAGAGATGTCTTTCTTCTGCCTCAGATCAGGTACCTGTCCTGCACGCTTCAAGCCTACCAGGGTGTTGGCTGAAGCAAAACCCAGCTCAGCTGGGAGAACTCACAGAGAGGTCCCTGAGCTCATGAGAAGTATGGTGTTCCTGAACTGGTCAAGCTGCAAACAGGCTCTGAGGAATACCTCAACATTCATCTCATTAAGTTCTATTTGATTTATAACTTGCTATCTCTGAGACCATCTCCTTTCTTTTCCAGCCTTCAGAAGTGAAAAGCATTTGGGTCACATTGTTAATAACTGCTGGGCTACTTTCACGTCTGACTGATGTAAGTTAAAGCAAGGACTTAGAACACCTGATACAGGAAAGTTTTCCACGAGAAAAGCTGGAGGTAACCAACCTCCTCCCTAAAAATGAGAGCAGACTGAGAAAAGTGGTAAAAATACAAGCACCGCTCTCCTTTTCCCACAGCCCAAAGCATCCAATTGCCTACATCCCTGCTGCATTCCTGCTAATCCTGGCATTATGCCTTCTCCCTGTGCATTTCCAACGTCCCTGCTTCCATGGATGTTATTCCAAAGTGACCTACCTTCCATGCACTCATTTTTAGAAGTATTTACATGAAAAATCGGTAGATAGAGGCTACACACAATGAATGTTTCATTCACCTCCACCATGTTTCAATTTTCTTGCTCGAATCACCTTGTACATATCTCCTGTTGGCTGCCTGGCACACACCCCAGCACATCACAGCCAGGTGAAGGCCAAGGTGAATGCTTCTTCAGTTACAGCTTATCTGAGAAACCTGAAAGGACTTTTTTAGTTCAAAGTACATAAAATCTGCATTTCTGTCTTGTCCATTCACCAGGACAAACAAGGGTACACCTCACCCCCAAAAGCCCACCTGGGTAGCCTGTGGCAGGAAGCACAACAGTGACAGAAGTGACAGACCTCCCAGACAGCTGCTCATTTGCTGTCTCTGATAGTGTCTGCTCTTCCCTGTGCGTGAACCCCCAGGCCAGATGCTTCCCACCGAGCCAGTGAGCAGCAGGAGAATGATTCTTGCTCTTTTCTTTCAGTTGATCAGGTCTCTGTTAGGTTACTTTCTAAACATATTATTTCCATTTTTTAGCGGAGATCATTTTATCTCGCTAGGGTCTTATTCATTAAAATTATCAGCATTTGCAGGAGGGGCAGTTAACTTCTCCAGGCACTGCCTCGCTATTGATGTGTCAAGCAGCATCAAGCACAAGGAGGAAACTGAATATAGGCTCTGGATTCTTTTCCCAAAACCAAAGGCCCCAAAGGCAAGCTTTTCTCCAGGAAAGCAATGTCTCTGTGTGTCTCCTCTGCCAACCAGACCCACAGTTGGGCTCTGCAAGGAGCTCTGAGTGAAGCAGCCCTGCTAGCAGAGGAAGCATTTTGTAATGGCACGGTTCCTTAAAGCAGACCCAGCTTCAGGATCTAAACCCTGGACAGGATTAATTACCCAGCAAGCGGCTTGTTAGAAGCTATGTTGGCACACAGATAAGGAGAACTGTAATGGAATCAGCCAATTAACCAGCCGATGGTGCTGAACTAAATGTGACCCCATCGTTAATTGTGGTTGTTTCTCAGCACTTTTCTCATCACATTGGGTGCTCAGGAACGGGGAGAGAGAGTGGGCTTATCCAGGTGCTTCATTTATTTCTGTTCACAAACAGGAATCATGGGATATAAACTTCATGACAATTACATGGCAGAGCTTTAAATCTTACTACACCTACTCTTCCTGAAAGAGAGGGGAGATTAAAGTCCTGGAAAAGTAGAAAAGAAGGCCTCCTCTCACTCTTGAGCTGAGTAAACAGCTGTCCGATGTAATGAAGCCTTCTTAGTGTAGTTTACCTGAAGGTAAATTTTCTGTGTGAGTGGTGTGTGAGAGGAATTCCTCTCACTCTATCTCCTGCATGGCCTGTGGCCCAGCTGCACTGTGCAGATCGGAGCCAGCAAGCTCAAAGAAAGCTGACATGAAAAGCTCAGGATGGCCTCGAGCTACAGCTGCAGAACTGGCTCCAGACTTCCCCTCAGTTCAGAGGTGTTTGAATCTCAGCCCCTTGCAGAGCTTTTGAGCCAGATGGAAAACCCAGGAACGAGTTTTCTTAAAGTTCAAGAGGGTCCAAGAGGTTTTGCTTTAAATCCATCATTGGGGATGACCTAAAGCAGCCAGTGATGCAAAACACGTCTATCTTCTTGTGGCTGCTCCCCTAAAGGAAATGGTTGGACAATTGTCAGGAATTAATCTCACAAGCTCCTGAACAGCTAACACTTCCCTGTAGGAGGACTGTGATGGAAGGGCATCAGTCACAAGAACAAGTACATTAATTGCTAAGTGTGGCCTTGCTTCCTGGAGGATGCGGAGTCTGCACTGACCTAGCCACAACTAGACCCATGACACAGCCTCTGCCATACCCGCCTTGGACTTAAAGTCCATCTTCTGCATCCTATCTGGCAGTAGCAAATGTGGCAGCTTAGAGCAAAACACAGGAGAAGAACAGGATGGAGATTCTCCTGATTTCCTGCAGTCTGAAGCATAGAAACTTCCTGATCTGGAGGTTGCATAAGAATCCCTGAGTTTAGCATTTCTTTTTAGACTTCACTTTCATGAGTTTTCCAAACCCTTTGAACGTATCTATAGCCGTGTCACTGACTTGTGTCCTGTGGCAATGAGTTCTGATTCAGCCAGGCATTGATGAAAAAAGCAATTCTTTTCACTTTCCTTTAAAACTTTTGCCTGATAACTTTGTTTCTTGCCCCCTAGCTCCCATGCTGTGATAAACTCCTTACATCTCCATGCACATCACAACTTGATAGATCCCTAGTGTAATCCCTTCAGCTGTCACCTTTCCAAGCTGAAGAGCCTGGTTAGTCTCCCTTTTTAAGAGATTCATTTCATACCTGTTACCTCTATGCTTTGTCACTCCTGACCCACAGCTCTTCAAAATTTCCCCCTGTGGCTGCTCCCTGCTCAGTCCCTGCCCTTCACTCCCAGAGTCCCCTGTCACACTGCAGGACTCTTGCCAGCACTGCCACACTTTTTCTCATTCTATTGCATCCTCTCTGGGGCACCAAGACTGCATGCAGCATTCAAGACACATATGCACCATGGATTTATACAGCAGCATAATTATGTTTTCTGTTTTGCTGCCGGCTCGTTTCCCAACCATTCCCTCCCCCATCTCCAGTCTGACTGATGCTGCACAGCTTTCCTCCCCAGGATGGCTCCAGATCTCCCTTCTGGGTGGTAATAGCTAACATGCATACACATCCACTTATCATTGTTTTTCCCCACATTACTTCTACGTTTATCAACATGGAATTTCATCTGCCTTTCTATCACCCACTCACTCTGTATCCTGCAGCTCTTTGTTCATTACAGCTTATTACAGCAATCTCATGGAAAAACAAGCTCATTACAGTCAAGAAACTCATGCCTTATTCCACTGACTGAGGGGCTGACTGTGTTGGAGGTGGTGCTGACTGCTTGAATTTCCTTCCAGCTAGTAACAGAGGGCCCAGTGTGCACTCCCATCCCCTACCCAGAGGGGCAGGACTGATTGAGGCTCCTTCATCAGCCAAAAGGGCAAAGGATCACATGCACAACACACCATTATTTCCCTACTGCTGGCAACTTTCTCCCAACAGACTGCTAATGGCAGTCACCTACCCACACTCCCCTCTGATGCAACCCTTTCCCAGCACCATGGCAGTCAGATACAGCAGGAAAGATCAGCTGAAGCAAGACCCTTCCCAGCACAGCCCAAACTTGTACACCAAGGATCCAAGTGGAGCAAGGAGAAGGGAAGTGCTCTGGGCAAGGCTATCAATATCTACTGTAACAGGGAGGTAAAAAACAGAACAGGGAAATCCAAATCCTTACTACAGTGGTTACTTGGACCCACTACCATGGAAGGGAACAGGGCCAAGGATGTTTTCTCCAGCTAGGTATGACATGCAAACCCACTTCCTCCCTCCTTCCCTGAAGGAGACTTGTCTGTGTAGTACTCTGAGGAAGGAATGACCTAATATTAGTGTCAATCCTGTTGTATAGTTTTATCCTATCATTCCTGGTTATAGCTTGTTATAGCCACTTAAGTTACTCCCCTCCCTTGTGGAACTCACACCTGGCAAGCACATGGACACATGTAATCTCGTTTTCTCAGGCTCCTTGTTATCTATGCTGCATTATTTATTTATTTTCTTTCCTCACCAGTCTCCCCAGTCCTACTGTATATCTCAGTACCTTTTCCTGAATCCTCCTGGATTTATCTATATCTTTCTGCAGTGATACAGCCCAGACCAGAATGCAGTATATTTTGCTTAGGATCTTATCAGAGGCACTGAGAGGAACCGCTGCCTCCCTCAGCCATGATTTGATGCCATAGATAAGAATCTCATTAGCTATTTTCTCTGGCTACTGTAACACACTGTAGCACACAAGATACTCAATTTGCTGTCTACTACCACACTTCCATTTCCTTTAGCATAACAGCTTTTCAAGTCCCTTGTCCACTACATCACTATGGGCCAGCTGACCTAAACGGAGTACGCTGATTTGCACCCATTAAAGATTTTGCCTTTCATTTGGCATAAGTTCTCTTTAGGCTAACCAGCCTTCTTTAATCCAGGTCAAATCTCACATAATTTCTTGCTCATACTGCTAACCTGTGCAGTTTCTGGGGGATTTTTCTCTCCAAGAGAACAGTCAGAACTCTTTCCTCTGGTATCACTTGTGCATTTCTACTCGCACAGCCCACAGGGTGACTGAGTACTGTGTATACATGTATTTCCATGCATATTTCCATGCACTGTCTGTACACGGTATACTGCCAGCCAGCAGCCCAGGTATGAGAATTCCTTTCCAGAATGACTGGAAATGTGTAGTTCAAACAAAGCTGTGCCTAATTTTCCACTTCTCTACTTCTGGTTTCAGGGGCAGCCAGGCCAGCATGCAGGAGCGCCACAGCAGGGTCTGTGAGAGCTGCTCAGCAGCCCGTGGCTGCCTGCGTCACTGGCTTTCCAGGTCTCAAATTTCATCCAGTCCAATACAGCACGGCCAGTCCTACAAAGCCCTTCCAGAACTACATCCTACAGTGCACATGTCTTTTTGCCAGCTGCCCAAAATGTTGCACAGGAGTTGTCAGGATTTAGACCAAGATAAGAAGACCAGTTTTGGCCTGTCCTTGACAGGAATGGGAGGCTTCATGGAAGGGAGAGACTTGTCTCATTGTGCTGCTGACTGCCTCTTTGTTGCCATACATCCCGCAATGGATGGGATGTTGCAAGGATCGATCTTCTGCTTCCTCTTTGGAAAACTGGCATTCTCAGAGCAGTGCAATGTTTGGTAGAGCCTTCTAGCCACACAATACAATAAGCAGATGGAGAGCTGGCTGCGGTATGAAAGAATTAGGGGGGAAGACAGAGGGGGCAAGCATCTATCCAGCTTCTTACCATGTTGGCCCTGACAAGCAAAAAGAGAGTCCTTCCCAGCTTGTATCAGTAGCCAAAGATGTGCTTCCCCCTCTGTATTAAAGAAACACTCCATCTTATTCCCATGAGCTCCAAAACTGTGGGTCCACGTTGTAAAAGAGCCTATGCAGATTTAACAAAGCACCAGCAACCTGCAGGGATGGCAGGGCACGGCTGAGAGCCTTGGCAGGGCGCCTGTGGCTCTGCCCCCTGAGAACGAAGGTCGAATATACTGTGGTCGCTGCTTGCACGGTTTACTTGAATTTTACTGAAAATTTACTTCTCTGGGTCTACTCTTTGTATTTCCAGAGCGACTGTGTTCAAAAGCAAGTAAAGAAGTCTATATGGCTGCGTTTGCAATGCTAAGTCTGTCTTCATGAATTTTAAGCCAGAATAAGGCAGCACAATGGGCATAAAGGTGCCTTTACACAGTCACACACTCCCTGATCAGTTCTTGAGATGTCAGGAGCTTTCTTGGTCTTTGCTGAGCTTTAGGGCCAGCAGGAACTGATCTCATTCATTCTTGGCCTGCCAAAATCTCAGGGAGCTTTTGTAAACTAAGTAGCACCTCAGCTATACTTGCTATACTGGCATTTCCAGAGCAAGTCAGCTGTATGTGCTTACCAGAGAATTACAGAGACTCCTGTTTATAGCAGCATTAAAATTCCCTTAACAACAATTAGCACAGATAAGGCAGGTAGTGTGGGACAACATATTTCCTCCATACATTTTCTTTATCGTCTGCAAAAGGTGTGACAGACTTTCACACCTCAGCCTACTTCTTCAGTCTGTTCTTAATATCCACACAAAGACAGCATACAGTGTGACTGCTCTGTTTGCAGCAGCTGGTGAAAGGCCCCTGTAGCCTGTGCTGTGAAGCAGAATCCAGATACATCACCCTCAACCCACTGGGACAGTGGCTCTAGAGGAAGGCAGGCCCACCTGGGGGGAGCCCAGTGCTAGTTCAGTATGAAGCACTATTATTCAGACACCTGAGATGTCACTTGCCAGCTCAAATTTACTCAAAAAATTACAAAGGAACTTTGTCCTTGCAGAGTTTATGCTGGATCAAGTACCACATTATTTTCCAAACCTCCTTCTCCTCCCCTGCAGCTGACAGGGGCCAGCACCATGCACTATGCAGTTCAGCTACCTAGGCAGAAAATCATTTGGGCTCCCTCCTGATGCAGACAAAAGTCATGCAGCCTCGGGAGGCTGCAGGAGAGCACAGATCTGGCATTAGAGAAGGTACAGCCATGCTCTTAAACTAAGCACCTACATGCTGTGCAGTTGCACTGGGCAGCTTCCTTCCTGCACTCCCTCTTGTCCCTAGTGTGTGTGATTGCTTGGGAGCAATGAGGGGCTTCATCCCCTCCACGATCTGGCTCCTGCCCCCCCCAGGGATTTAGGAGTACATATTTTAAAGACCCTCCCGGGAGCTCACTCAAGCTCTCTGTTTACACAGCAGATTGGTGGCGTCTCGTTTGAAGTCAAGATTTAAGCTGTTCTTTCTAATTACAGGGACACACTGAAACCTGAGAGATCTCTGCTGCTTAAGACTAAGCAGAGAGGAAAAAAAAACACAGTTGCATAATTAGAATAATACTACATGCAAACCCTAGAGTTTGCTTTACACAGAAGGCCCCTGCAGCAAAATAGGACATATGCTGTTATTTGTCCCCTACAGTCTCATTTCATCATGCTATTTTCTGCTCATCACCTCTGTTCCTTGCAAGTTATCACCAGCACTCAAGGACATTTGTTCCACTTTGTCTACTACAGAGCATGGGGGATAGTAGAAAATATCTGAATCCCCATAAACTTCCCTACACAGATAAATGAAAGCCAGAGTATTTCCATCCTCTCCAAACTGACAGCTGCCATGGGATAGAATTACATTAACAGATTATACATTCAAATTCATTTGAACTGATCAGTCACTAATGTTTCCATTAGGAGAATAAAAGGGAATATACTACCACCCCATTTCAGAAAGACAGGTACAGTCTTTAAATTATTCTTTAGCAGCTCTTGTGTTTCTAAGAGCCCAAAAGTGCTGCTCCAGTGCCCCAGTTCCTATGCTGGTGTCAAAGCTTCTTATGCACTCATCCCTGCAAGGGGGACAGGACGGACGAGAAGATTTTGAGGCTAGGTGGGACAGCAATGTTTGCTGCCTCCCAGAGTGCCTTGTCTCTGAACAATGTACAGTTTCCCATGAGTAGGGCTGGTTCTTACAGCCCTTCACTGATGGGGTCCTGAGCCTGCCTGGAGCTTCCAGGCACCGCTATCAGCTGTGTAAGATGGGACACTACCTCAACTCCTCTGCTGTCACTAGCAAGTGTGATGTTTTGGCAGGTGACAGAGGAGGCAGGAGGTAGGAAGCAAGGTGAGAAAATACTTTGGGAACTTTCCCAGCACATCAGTCCTCCAGCAGCACAAACCCACTGTTGACTAGTTCCCAGTTTACCTTGGGTGTGTGAGCCAAGTGGTGAATACATTACATAGAAGGTGGAAAGTAGCATGTTTGAAGCAACCTGAAGCACACGGGCCTAATCACAACCTGGAAGCAAGTCCAGTCCTTTCCTCACCTGACATTCCTTTGCAAAAGAGAGCTGCTCTCAGTTGGCTCAGGGCAATGCCTGTCCCCTTGGCTGGCTCTGCCCTGAAAGGCTAGCACTTCAGTAATCAGATTAAGAGCCTCAAACAACAGCTGTGTTTGTTCTCTGAATGAAAGGCAAAATAATTAAAAATTACTGTTTTCCTGAAAATTAAAAGACTAACTGTTTCCTCTCCTCCTGATTTCCATTTTTTCCCCTGAATAAATACATTGCAGCATTAACAGCAATGAATAATTGCTGCTGGGATCACACTGACCTGTGTAGACTTCGTAACATTTATAATCTCTTATCTGAAAATTACTTAAGAGAAGGGGGCCATAAACCCCTTTGAAAGTGAATTCCTTCCAGTATTATCCACTATTCAAATGGATATAGGCTGAATAATTGGACATGATTAATTAAAAGCTGCAGGGCACCAGTGAGAGAGACTAATGTAAGTCTTCACTGAACACCCCCTCTCCCCAAGCTTTCTGCATTATTTTAAAATACACCAACCCCCTACTGCCCTGGCTTCATTTGCTCCAGACCAAGTGACACCAGAGTGGGATACCTGTGACCTTAGTCATGGCTGCCATGTTCCTTTTGCCCTGCAGAACAAACACAGCCATCCTCACACCACTGGGCTGGCACAATGTCCTGGCATGGGCTCCTCTACACAATTTAAGGGACTCCCTGCACATATAGCTATATGGTACAGCTTAAACACTCCTCCTCAGAGTTTCTAACTGAAACTAATTTCATTAAGAATCACAATTCTGTGATTCATTAGCGACAAAAAATTATTACAGGACCTGGTGCTCAAAGCCTTGTGACAAAGAGGAATATAATCCCTGTTTGAAGGTAACTAAATTGTGGCTGATCTAAGGATCCATTCGAGATCCCGTGGTGGACACAGCCACAATACCATCTTCCTGCCCAATGGTACATCTTGGGATCTGCATCTGCTGCAGAGAAAACACCACGTAAGTGCAATGGTATTTATGTGGCCGAACCAAGGTATGATGTTGAGATTAAATTTTCTGTCCTGTGTTCCCAGTTTCAGTGCTATTTGGGCACCAAAAACCTCAGTAAAACTCGACAGTGCCAGAGATAGTATCTACAGGCAAAATAAGTGTGATTTGATGGGAAGTAAATGAAAATTACCCCAGTTTTCATACTCGGGATGTTTTTACTTCCATAATCATGCTCCTCCCTTTCCCTTTCACACACTGGACCAAATCTCAGCCAAATCTCATATAGGTGTTTGATGACTTGGCAACGACTTCAGGAGCTGAGCCCTTCAGGATTTGCTATTAGGAGCAGAAATTACCACTGTGAAATCTGAGATGGTTTTCAGGCATAGCAGGAGGAGAGGAGCACAGGCAGAGAGAAACTGCACCAAACCTGCAGTGTAGTCATTCTTCTCCTGTTTCTAAGTTAAAATCACTGCTTTCCTGCTTGAATATTAAGCATGGAGCAGTAGAGCAGCAGTGAGACAGCTGCAATGGTGAATTTTTATTCCTTTGTTAATGGAGGGATACAGACTCTGAAGGGAAAATGGTGAATAAGGGAGGCAGGGGAAGAGAGAGGGGAGAAAATAACAGTGGATGTTTCTGTTGCTGGGAAAACTGGTCATACAGTTAACAGTGTGAATTTTATTTCAGAGGAGAAGAAGCAAAATTACACCCACTAACACACACTTCATACACCCACACCTACACACTTCACCACACCCACCCTCTCTCTTGTGCTGCGTCTGCCCACACAGAGTGGGACCCAGGGACTGTGCCTGAGGTGGGGGCACTCTGCTGTGAACAGCAAATAGCACTGACAGAGCTGATGCTGGGCAGCTTCTCCATGGGCTCCTGAGACACACACAGTAGTACAGTAACTTCTGCTGGGGTAAAAGAGGCTTGTTCCCTTGCTAGGGGCTTCTCTGCTACCCCTTAGATATATATATGTGTGTATATATACACATATATATATAGTCTTTGTTCTTCGGTCTCCAGAGCGTCTTTCCCTATAATGCCAGGCAGAAGCAACAGCTGCTTATTCTGCTGCACTTGAGCAGACGACAGCACTCAAAGTGACCTTCAGCTCTTTGAGTTTCCTGAGGTTTTTCTCTTACTGTCACAGAAAAGGATCCCCTTCAATAAAGTTAAAGCAAGACCAGTGTCAACACTTCTGTTAAAGAACCATCTGTGTCCCATCCCTGGCTAGCTTGGCTTTAGCTCACTGAGAGTTCCTGAGGGTAAGAACTATGCTTTCTTCACATGTATGTATTTCTGGTGTTCAACAGAATAAATCCTCTGCAGTAACACTATAGTGAAATCCCCAAAGCTAATGATCTTCCTGTTCCTGGGGATTACCAACGGAAATCTACAGTTTAGTAATGTCCTCTGCAACTCTTGATGGTTAAAATCTCCTAAAACCAGTTTCTGCCTCTCTCTGCTGTCATACAGAGTGATCAGACGCATCTAAAGAGGCCATCAAATTAGAGAATTTAGGAGGTACTCACATAATATACTGGCCTGACAATTACACAGGTTAAGAAGTGCCTGCCTCTCTACCTCTTGCTGTTTCTTCCCATGTTGCAGCTCTCTGCGTCCTCAGTTGTGTCAGAAGAGAAGAGTTCAAAGGCCATGATGCAAATCAGGCGCAGAATGATCTAGGCAAAAAAAATACTTTTTTTTTTCTTCAGCTGTTTTTTCACAATGAAGTGTGTACTAGAAGATAAAAGTGACTTTTTACTTTGGGATAATACAGCCTCCCTACACTACTGTTAGCTTGCCACAATATCAAACTAAAAAAAAATTTAAAAAAATTTAAAAATTCCACTGATATATTTGAAACTGTTCTTATGTCAAAAGAGTAGAAGGGACAGGCAATGTCCAGCAGAAAATGCCAGCTACATAGTCGGTGAGAGTCTTCTTTAAGCAAGAACTCCAGAGCTGGAGTCTTAGTTTTGGATGACTGATCCCAACATCTGTTTTCACCCAAACCTGCTATAAATTGAATAGTAGCCCCTTGAAATGATAAAACAAATGCAAAGATTCAAGCCTAAGCTCCTTGAGATACTAATGGTGATGGCTTTCAGTGTGCTAACTAAAAAACAGAGAATGACTGGTCTGACTCCAATGCCTGGCAGGTATCCTGAAGTTTTGTATGAGGTGAGTGCTACAAGCACTCAGGCGTGGTCTCACATAGACAGACTTTGCACTAGCAGCCCCTGTGCCATGGCCAGGGCCAGCTTCCCCCTTCCAGGCAGTTCAGAAGGAAACCATGAGCTAAATGGCAAGCACAGGGCAGAGAGAGCTGCTCTTCCCCAGACAGTCTCAGACCATGTGCGAGGAACAGCACAGTTGGACTTGAGATGCCATAAAGAAAACACAATTCCGCAGAGTATGAACGGGTTGGGGCAGGGGGCTTTATATAAACACTAAAACAAGATCACCTGCAGTTTAAGGAAAGGTAAAGCCACAACAGAGCTGAAGGACAGGGAACTGTTGGTCAGAAGAGGATCAAACAGAAGCAGAGGAGGAGTATTCGACTCCCCCTTGAGAAAGCCTAAGGCAAGAGAATATGTTAGGGACAGGGCTGGTTTGCAGAAGTGTTCAGAATGGCATTAGAACAAGCACTCCTTGCCTTTCTAACAGCGTTCAGGACACAAAAAAACCCTGATATAGTAAAATATATTCATTGTACCTGCACTGTTAATGGACTGCACAGACTGGGCAATCTGGAGATTGACCATCCCTTAAATCCTACGTGTCCTAGGAAAGAAAATTCTCAAGCAGAAATATCTGAGGCCACCGGCAGGAAAACAGAGAGGTATGCCATTTTCTGAAGGTGATAATAAAAAGTAAAGGGTTTTACAGGCACTGAATTTTGTCACAGCCAAAACCAAGAAGCCTTGTAAAATGAAAATGAGTCACATAGCTGTGTGGCTAAATAAGGACTGCAGTTATTTGTGTGGGGGAAGGTAAGGCACAGTTCTCCTGCTGTGTTTGCTTAAAAAGTCCTAGGCACATGATTAGCTGATCCTTTCCTATTTAATGACTATGAATTTCCCTCTCCTCTAACACTGTAACCAGCCTCCTTGCAGAGGGAGTCCTGCTTTCAGCTTAAGTATTTGTCAATTTGTTCTTCTGAGGCTTGCAATGAAAGGCCCCCTGATTTGTTGGAGGAATATAGTGCTGCATAGATGTTTTTGCAACCGTTACAGGGACAACAAAGTCCTGCCACCCGGCTTTCTGGCTCGTCAGCTTCGACTAGGTCTGTCACTCTCCACTGCCCAAAGACAGAGCTTTGGGAGAGGAAAGCATGGAGACCATACTGAGGCTTTTCTTGTGTAGTAAGAGAGCGTATGGAGCACTGATAGAGGTAAGTGGAGGGGGATGAGTAACCCAGATAGGGGGAAAAAAGAGGGAGATGGAAAAGCAGTGCACAAGGACCTCATGGAAGGACACAAAGAGTTAGGAAGTGTTAAAAACATCAGCGAGGAGAAGTTCTGAAGCAGATATTTCTCCATTTTACTCCAGAGGGATCCAAAGACACACCAGCGTGACATACCAGGATACAGACACCTGTGTGTGGACTCAGAAAGGGCAACAGAGCCCTTTCTGGCAGGTATGTGATATAGACAATAATGATGAGCTGCCATAAAGACAGATTGGTGCCACAGGCTCCAGGGCAGAGGGTGCTTTCATCCCCAAGTACACCTCTTCAACTTTGTTGCAGATCTATACAAACACCTTAAATGTGGCCAGGAAAGCTGCTCCCATTTAGGTAGATCTCTGACTCTCCTCTCTGAGGAATACATGTGATTAAGGTCTCAGTCACCAGGCTTTAGGCTGGGAACACTAGGTTCACCTCCTTCACAAATGTCAGAGGGGCTTTTTCGGCACAGTGCAAGAAACCTATGCTCTTAAATTGCCAAATGGAAAAATGTTAGGAGCTTTGTAATGGAGTTTCCATACAACAACAGAAGAACACCCTGATCATATTCTTGAGAATCACCTGCAGTCCCTGTGCCATGCCACTGTGCAGGTACCACCAACCTGTGCAAGAAGCAAGCAGTGCCCAAGCGTGAAGCCGTGCCAGGACAAAGCCCTCAACCCCAGAACTGACCCTCCAGAGACCCCTGTGCCAATGGCCAGGCAGAGAGGTGCTGGGGTACAGGCACTGCACTGAGACCAGGCAAGGCTGGAGAGCAGCAGAGAACAGGGACGCTTTCAGAGCACACAGGAGAGAGATGTTGAGGGAGGCAAGGCAAACCATGAATTAAGGTAATGCATCTTGAAGGTGCACTGTGGAAGCAGTTATCAACAATAAAGCTACTGAGCATAAAGCAGATTTGAGTGTAATTTGCAACACTGAGGTAAGGCTAACCCAGCATCCTGGATTTGCACACCTGGAGAATGTGGAGACTGATGGGAACAGCTCATGCAGAAATAACTGCTTTCCAACTCTCCTTTTGTTAGGGGTGAGCCTTTCTGTCTCTCTGAAACTGTAGATAAACTCTCATCAGCAACAACAATACCAGAAATTAACACTGCAACACATTCGAGTCCCTGGATCTCATTGTGCTAAACATGACTCTGCCTCTTCAGCATGTTGGTTGCTCAGCAGACTTGGAACAAACAATTGGCATTAGTGGGGTGTCACAGTAGGGCAGCTTGTTACTGCTCATCAAATATCAGCATCTTCCACTGTGCACTGCAGAAATGGGGAGAAAAGTGTCTCATCTCATCCAGTTCTCAGGTGTGATTGTATCAGCATTTTTCTGAGATGCAGTTAGCTGGGTTCTAGTACGAAACTGTCACTCCATCTTTGAACAGATGATAGTAACATTTCACCTTCCCCCAACAAAAGAGACACTTACTAGAGATTAAATTATAAATTCTGTCACCCTTTGCCAGCTTTAAAGTGCATGAAGTAATAAACCCTGCATCTTTCTGGCAGTAAACAGTATGGCAATTAGTGCAGAAAATTCTCCCTGAAATACTTCTTGTAAACAAAATGCCTGGGACCTACCTCGAGACTAAAAAATGTAACAGCAATAGACAAGAAGGACCGAGAACTTTTCAGTGACACTTTTCCACCTGCTCCACACAACCCTTTTCCTACAAACATGGGAGCTGGAAGAAGACCGCTGGGGCCCTGCCAAAGAAACCCTTCACAGTGCTCTGTGCCCTAAGCAGATGACAACAAGCCTCCTGCGAGCTACCAAGGGACTGAGACACCTAGGATTTTGCTAAGGGAAATGTACTACCTTGCCACCTCCCACACATGCTACCAGTGTGCTGATTTTCCATCAATCAGATAAATGAACACCAACAACAGGCATAGCCCATTGCTTCCTGCTGCCTCAGGGTCTGACAGCCCAGCACAGGCACAGCTCACTTTGTTTCCCATCACAATGTACGTGGTATCTTGTTCCTATCTCCTCTGGTTTTATTCTTTTCAGTGATTTTTTTTTTCTTTTTTTAAATCAGCCTGAACCCATGTGAGACTTCATGCTTAACACTGACCTTGGGTGTTTCTCCATGTTACCCTGACATGAGCTACATCCTCTTGGTCAATTATTTCTTTCCCTTTTATTATTTCCAAATCTCAGTATAACTGGCAGCTGCTGAACATACTCCACATGCTTAATGGCTTCAGAATGACAGAAGGGAAGCTTCTACATTCGGGTTTAGAAGCCACCTGGAAAACCGAGTAGCTATTTTACAAACCAATCTGAGCTTCTGTAAGTCCATGGACTTCTGCCTTCATACTAAAAATACACAGAGAAATAAAAAGACTTAGCAGTAGTGACTGAGCTTATGAAACAAACTGCAGAAGCTGGAAGCAGGCTACTTGCTGCACTGTATACAGCTTTTGAGGCCATTATTTCTGATTTATAACATTTACCTTTGATACTGCAACAAATTTTAGCTTCTAAAAATCGTAGCTAGTATCTGAGAATCCAAGTCTGGCAGAAAACAGAAGAAAAGGGCAGAAAGAGCAGAAAAGTCTTCCTACAGTGTGTGTTGTGCAAATGTAACAGTTGAGAGCTCCCCAAACTAGAAAATACATCAGAAACATGTATGAAGGATCAGGGTCCCATCGGTGCCACTGTCACAAGGCATGTAAAACCCTTTGCCTTCAGATACAGAACCTGTGGTTCAGCCCTATGGTGCTGAGGGAGTTGAGAAAACAATCAGCAAGGCAAGACTGGCTCCCAAACATCCCTTTGAGCAACTTTAAGAAAATGAGAATCAATTAGATGGATGATGGGTGCTGTAGGGATCTGCAGCCAACAAGAGATAAGGCTACATTACACACATATGTAGTCCCAGTAGTAAAGTACTCATCAATGAGGACGGTTTCCCTTCTCATCTGCTACTCCCTACTTTTACTCCTGCTCCTGCTTTCCAGCTCCTGCTTTCACAGCTAGCCGTAGCTAGCCCTCAGGCTACCTACCAGCAGGCCATTCTCATTCACAAGGAGCTAAAGAGAAGGCACAAAGCCAGCCAGTCAGAGGCATATTAACCAGGCCTCACAGGGACCAAGTCCTTTTCTGCCCTCCCTGAGTCCATTCAGGGCATGGATTCTTGCTATGCAGAGAAAGACCTTGGATATTTCAAAGCAGAAGAGGCATCTGTGCTTGCTTTTGTCTGGGGATTTAAGCACCAGTTATGTGTTGTCCCAGAAGATATAGTCAACAAGAGCTTCAGTGAACTAAGAAACATAAGCCAACCTGGACTGGAATGGGGCTGGAAGGAAAGCAGATCAGGTTTCCAAGGCAGTTATGTTGGAAGTAATCATTAAATGCTGCAAAGTGCTCTCCAAGTTTCGTGTTGGAGCTGAACTCAATATAATCAATTCCAGCTGTTCCATCAGTTTCAGGCCCTTGCTTGTCAGGCCCTTTGAGAGCAAATCATAAATTGGCACTAGTTCTCCTTTCCTGAAGGCAACTGATGCTCCTGTTCCTCATAACAACACAGGTCCTCACTTTCTGATGGATGTGGGGCTGATTATGTATTCTGATGGCAACTGGTCTGTAGGAAAACCTAACAAGAAGCAAAACAAGAAAATCTTGCTTTCCCCACTGATTGCTCATAAGTGAGCTGCTGAGACCCAGGACTTCCAGTAACTCACCCAGTGTTCACCTTTCAAGATGCTTCAGTGGGTGCAACTCCTTCTGCTACACAATAGCACTTACAGTAGCATCGAAGGTACTGAAGATGAGAAGGTGGTATCAGCAAGCTACCCAACCAAACTCAGTCAGTTTTTAGCATCCTTCCCAGGGTGCCTAAGCTATACTATCTTTGTTTTACATATTCTGTAGTGGTCCTTGTCCTTGCTAAGTCGGGCGGGCTGCCTTGATTCTGAAGAACTTCCATGCCCTACACTCCTGATTTATTTCCCTGTGAAGAGAAATGCCTGGTACCAAAGTCTGGGTTCAAAATAATGTGTACGCGAGGTGACTGTTTGGAGGTGAGAGGCTGGAGAGGAATAGTACAGATGTGCCAAGTCACCCAGGACACAGAGAGATGAAAGCAATGTTCTTTACTCAAGCTGCAGAAGCATGGGGACAGATGCGCAGCCACACTTCAGCTTCCCTGTGGCACAGAGAGCTGGAAATGCAGTCAGATCTCTAGTCTTGGGGGAGAAATCTTTAAGATGGTGCACTGCAGCAGTGTCTCTAATACAGTGTTTGATGCTGGCAAGAGGCCTCTGGCAAGAGATGCTGTGGGGCTGAGGAGAAAGAATACATGGAGTAGAAAAAAACAGGGTAATCACCTCTGTAAAATCCAACCATTCCTGGCTTCCCAGAACAGCTTTTTGGACCTGGCTGTGATAAGGAGAGTTTTATAGAGTCATCTCGAGACTGTTAAATGACACTAGGATTCACGTAAATGCTGCCAACAGAAGCCCTGCCTGTGAAATCTCTCAGCTTCCAATTAGGATGATGCTGAGCTCCTACTCTAAGGCACCGTGATGCTCATAACAGCTTTTGTGGCTGCCTTTCCACACTGTCTTGAGAACTGAGGCACCAGCTCTATAATGGGTGTCTTAATTCCTGTGACTTTTGAAAATTTCAACCACATTTGAGGCTGAAAATCTCATGCACATTTGCAATGTTTATACAGCACTGAAAAGCACAAATTGTACAGACAATTCAGTTATATATGCAAATGATATTTTATGTTTCAGCCACGAAGACTGGGCAGTCTGGGTTAGAAAGGCCTCTGAAGAAGACCCTCAAACCTACTTACATCCATTCTGCACAGTTACAGAGACCTTTGAATTTCATGAGGGAGCTATTTCCTCTCACAAGGCTCCAAGTTTGACAGTTCACAATAGGTGTTCATCTGACGGTTGTTCATCCGGTGCTCACTGATATAGACAGAAGGGTGCATGAAATAGATCAGCCTTCAAGCCAAAGCATTCAATAAGGACAGAGTAGTCAACAGGGACTTAATTGTGTAATTTAAACCTAGTTTGCTTTTCAAAGCAGTTTTGCCACTCTGTATCTTAGAAGCCACTAACTGCTGTTCATTAATTTCTGAACATGAGCAGGCCTTAAAATCCTTTGCATAAAAAACTTTGGGCTGGTCCTGGCTCTTTGCTTTCTCAGGGTGCATGTCTGCTGTTGAGCCTTGCACCAGGGAAGGAGAGCTAAGAAGAGTAGACTTAGTAGAGTGCCAAGTGCCAAAGCCAGAGAAGAAGCTGGTCATCAATAGGCATGAAGCAACTCATATACAAGCCGGCAGGGCCCAGCTTCTGTGCCAGCTGCTGAAGAAACCTTCTTCACTTCCCTCCGCTCTGTCGGGCTGCCTCCCACATGCTGCGCTGACAAGGGCTGCATTGCTGCATCCAACACTTCATTCCATGCTTTGAAAGTCCAGTCTAATTGAGTGACAAAGTCATTCTGCCTTGAATCTCAGCAGAGGATTTTACTCTAAAGATCCTTTCATCTTCTGACCTTCTCTTTGCTTTTCCTGAAGCCTGCCCAGCCCAAGGCCCAAAAGGGCATATGAAGAAGCAGCTGAACCTTTCCAAAGGCGCATCGTGTGCTCTCCCAGCCTGAGCCCTGCCAGTGCAGTTAGTATTTAAGAGAAGCATCTGGTTGGGAATCAGGAGTGGGAACTGCCAGCATAGCCAGGCTCCTTGGGAAGAGTCCAGCCCCTCCACAAACACAATGCCATGCAAGAGCTGTCACTATCCTGCTTACATCACTCTCCATCAAAGGACAACTCTTCTCATGTCCCACAAATAGTCTCTGGGTTGCAACTGCTTTCACCGATGCTGTTCCTCAAAGGCTACAAAATTAGGATCAGGGCCCTGCCCTCTTGCACAAACACTGCAAAAACATGACCTGGCATGGTCCCTGCCCTTCCCTGCTTTCCGACTGAACACAAGGTAAGACGAGGGAAGAAAAAAAAGTGGAGATGGGAAGGATAAGGCTTCCAGGAATCAGATAATGTTACTCAGGCTGGACATACCGATGAGTGTTACGTGAATCACCTGTCCAACAGCTTAGTTCTGACGAGGCAATTTCATAGAAGCAAAAAGAGTAGTAAAAGTTAAAAATGTAAGAAAAAATAAAGAACCATCATGAAGAATTTAAATAAAGGGAATCTAGCATGGTCCTTAGGTATATCACTCCCTGAATTTAGCATTAATGCCAATCCTGCCAGAAGAATAATAGATCAATTCCTCTTACACTGCTTTGCTTTCACAAAATTTGTCTTTAATTTGTATAATTCCTATTACCTCTGCAGAACCCTCCCTGAAGTCTGCCATCCCTGTTGCCATATGCTCACATTGAAGTAATACAAAAAGCAGGAGAATTGTGTAGCCATCATGATTCCCCGTGATGGATGCCCAAGCACTATCTCCTTAGAAGGCACATGCTTTCCTCCCTTTTCATCCCAAATACCCTCTTCTTCCTCTCACAATCCCCTATTCTCATCAGTTTAGGAGATTAAAGTCCTGCAGTTGCTCACACCAAAGCACAAACAAGCAATTTCTGAGACACTTTCTAGCTGCCACTGATTCAGTATGTGGTGTTTTCCGTCCACAATAAACAGATAACCTCTGGGAGTGTTTTTTTTTGAAGAACTGACAAAATTCAGAACTGTTAACATTCTCATGCCAGTAAAGATGATTCCTCTCCGCTTCCCTGAAATCCCCCTGCTATCTTAAACTGATGCTTTCTTTCTCCACCACTGCCCAAACCAGCACAACCCACCCCCCCTGCAGATCATCCATCCTCCCAAGATGGTCCTATCTGTTCTGCTGCCTTTCCAGAGGAGAAGGGGGAAATTGCTGCTTGGGCAGAATATAATATACATCACAGGAGTAAGGAACTAGTGCTCCCTGTGCCTGTGAACAGCCCAGCACTTACAGCTTCTCCGTAAGGGAGGAAGAAGAGGCTGGTGCCATGCTTCTTCCTATCCTCAACAAAGAAGTCAAGTACTATTATACTATGTATAGGAAAGGGCTGGACTAGCCCAAGCTCCACTATTAGACATGATTATGAGGTACTGCAAACACCATGTTAATTCCACACCAAAATAAGCTTTGTGTTCATGGAAAACATAGATTTTACCCTTCACAATCTCTATGAAAAAAAGCACAGGATAAAGGTAAGTATAAATTGAGATATATCTTTATATTTATGTCTTATGCAGCACTATATTCATTGCCTAATAGGTATGTACACATATATACATATTATCATACAATAATAAATATTAGAGAAAGAACCCACCAATGCACAGAAATTACTTTTCTCTTGCAATTAAGTTAATTATTGTCAGATGAAATTGAAAGGTTCTTTTCATTAGCTTATATCCTTCTGGAATGTGGATTTTAGCCTGAGAAGCAATGGCAGGCTCTTTTTTGAGAGTATAAGGGCTACTTTCCTCCTCATATTTTGTTCTGTGTAAGCATCCAAAAGGAAACCATCTGGTCTGAAAGATGGCTATGCTATCAATTATCTGTGAGGATGCACTTTCAAGGGTAATTATATCCTTTCAAGGTTTGGCTAGTTTGTTCAGACAATTTTACCAGTGGAGAACTTTCTTTCAGGTGCCTTAAGTGTGGAAAATTTCAAGACTGAATATTTGTGAAATAACAAAGTTTAAAAGGTCAAACAGGAAAGTGAAAGGCAAGCTGGCTATAGACTGTACTATCAATGGCATGCATTGTTCTGCCAGAAATCACTAACTAGGAGGTATTAAAATCCGAGGTAAGTACAGAGAGAATGCCACAGAGGAATAGATGTCACCTGATAGATAGGTTTATGGCACGCAGAAGCCAACAGGACAGATAGGGAGACTAACAGCAGAAAAGTAGAAACAAGGATTCTGCTCCTACTTGGACCACAGAAAACTACTCACCCAAGAAGAGTACAAGTGCCAGTACAGCCTGGCCTATAGTCTATAGTATTGACTGCTGATGTCTCAACAACTCTCCTATCCTCTGCTGAATGACTGGGAGGCTAAGTGTGATGCTAGAGCACACCTGGCTTAGCCAGACTAGCTAATACTTTCAGAAAACCTAAAAGTTTGAGATCAAGAGTCAACTTTGCATGATCTCCAGGATGCCATACTGTCCTGTTGGAAATTCTCCATTATTGTCAGTATACCACATGCAATATAGTGGTGAATACCTGCATCTCTTAGCAGAATAAATAAGGCCTCTTGGCCTGAAGGCAGAAGGATTCCTGAGAAGTGTTCAGCTGAGAGGAAATAACCAGTTCTCAATATATGCTTCTGCTCTCAAACTTCTACCAGGGTCAAGTCCATTTCAAAATAAGTTTGAACTTAGGCTTCCATTTAATGTATAACTGTTTGACTTTATATATTTAAAGAACACTGATGTGAGGGTAGTTTCCTGAACAGACAGTTGTTGCATTATTTTAAAATACAGTTAGAATATTTTTTTTTAAACTTACAGTAATTCTGATCTCTTTTTTGGTTGTTTGAGATTGTTTTGCCATCATACAGCACAGTCTTCAAAACACACCAACAGTCAAACACTTCCATTTGAAATGAGTAACCTGATTTTTAGCAAATACTTGCATTCTCATACTCCACACATTTAAGGCACTCCATTAAAACTGACTGACACTATTGCCATCTTATTCACCAACTGGATTAATCAGCTGTAGCTCAAGTTCCCCTGAAGATGGGTGAAAAGCAAGAGTAAATACCAGTTGCAAGCACTTAATAGAGCCACGAAACTATTAACTACCTCTAGTTTTGCATGAGACCTTGCTGCAGATTATACCCTCTTCATACTAGCATCAACCATTCATTCCATCCCCATCTTGCAAGTACAAAGGGCAGGTTCTGCCTGAATATCTCTTCCTCTGAGGGCAGTCAGATACCTACCTAAGAATTACCCCCAGAATATAGAAGTACATGTGGTTTTAGGGCTCTGGACCAAAACCACTGCAGCCACCTAACCTAAGATGCTGATCTCATGTGAGTTTACTCTTCAAACTCTAATTGTTCAAAGAACTGTGAAGGGTTATCTTTGTGTTAACAAGCTTTACACTGGATCGGGTACTTTTGATTCATGCCACTCTGCCTTTACATGAATCAGGTATCATTTCTCCAGAGTAAATCAGGGAAAAAATATCACCAGTTCAGTTGGGTGGCGTGGCTGATTTGGATCAAATGTGTACACACTTATGTACAGAGTGAGCAAACCAGCAGCAACAAAACCCACCATATTCCCATCCTCTGCTCCAGCAATGTCCTCAGACATTGCTCCCGAAGCCTGAGACAAGGTTATTGTCCATGCTCACGGAGAGCCTGTCCTGTGAGCTTTATTGTCATTCTACCATGGGCTTTGTGCTGTTAGCTATTGCTCACCAGCAGCCACCAACCACAAGTCTGTTTGGGCTGATCAGTCTGAACATATCTCATCCCCTGCCTCAAATCCCCCATTCATTAACAGTATGTAGCATCTCTCACTCAAAGTCTTCAACCAGTACATCAGATCTTATCCATACAGCACCCAGAACTGACCCTCTCAGCATAATGAGATGTGGCATCCACAGCAGGCAGGAACTATGGTATCTTACTCCTGGTCTGACACCAACTCATCGGATCACCTTGGGGAAGCCATGTCATCCCTCCTTGCCTGAGTTTTCCCAGCTGTAAGATATGGATAATAATGTTCTTTGAAGTCTATCCAAATCCTTTGATAAAGCACAAAGATTTTATAACATTATTCTTGACTGCACGCTCTTCAGGACATCAGTTGCGTCCTTGGCATGGGAAATCCTCTAGCACACCGCAAGTGCTAACACTGCCCCAAAGAGAAAACAAGAGAACTATGCATTGGCTTATCGTCACGGGCACTGGAAAATACACGTTGGTTGCTGATACACTCTTGGATTTTGGCAAGTCTGTGTGTTATTTCGGAATACAATCACAAATTGCTTTGAGTTCAAAGAATTACTCAGCACTGCTCAGGGTTATCTAGGAGGCAAGCCAACCTCCGGCTGTATCACCTCATATCCTTGGGAATATTCCTCTGGTTTGATCTGAAGCTGAGTGGATCTTGAAGGCACACAGCTGGGTTTCTCTGGACATCATCTAGTACTATACATGCTCTGATAATTGTATTTTACTTGACAGGAAGAGTTTTAATTTTCTTATTTAGAATAATTAATTCATGTAATGGGTGTTTACATTGGCTCTGTGCAATCATTTTTTTGTTTTCCTCTCTTTGCTCAAAGATATATACTATTAGTACTAAAGCAGCAGTGGCCGAAGGAACGAGCACACACAGCTCCAACTCAGAACAGGGAGGGTCGTTCTTATGTCACTGCTGTCAACTTAGGACAAAAACTGCGATGAATAGGAAAAAATAAATAAATCTTTTGTTTTCAAAGCTAAATAGCCAAAAATGCAACTAGAAAAGTTCCATAAAGGTTTAGCTTTCAGCAACACATAGCGGAAACAAAGCTTATTCCTCTTCTTGCTGTGCCCCCTGACCTCAGAGTTTTATATGTCATTGCCTAGAAGGCCTCTAGTCACAACAGCCTCTGTGCATGGCTTTCCCAGGACTTTCAGGGTTTTCCTTGGGGGATGCTTGAGTGGGGGAAAAAAGGACTTTAGCACCAGCCTTCGATTTAAAATAGCAGGGGGAGTTTACTGATTAATATTCATGAGGAGGGAACAGTCTGCTTTTTGTTACCACAGCCGTTTCCCATGCAAGGTGGGTTGAGAGGGAGGAATACATTAAGGAACATATCCTACTGCCACAAGTACCACCACCTTTAGAGATACAGAAAATCAGGAGGCTAAGCACAGCTCAGATGGTAAATATTTAACAGGGAAAGGACTTGCCTTCTCTTTTTGCCTGTATATATTAAACTAATTATTTCATTTTAACAAGGGAACTGTGTTTTCCTGCACTCTCTACCCCCACCCCTGCCCCCTGCTTAAATTCTGGGCCTAAGCGGATAGTTCACAACATCCCATAAAACCTCATCACCACTGACACAACTGAATGTATTTCCCTGTTTGGCTGGTTTTTTGAAAGTCTAGTATGAAATGCTACTTCTCTTCACTTGGGGCACAAGTAAAAGCAGAACTGGTTCTCTTGCACTTACACCAGAAAAGTCCTGGGATAACTTAGCTGAAATCTGTGATTCTCATACCCACCTAAAGCTAGCATGTAAAAGAAAAAAGCACAAATGAGGCAGTTTTTCAAATGCAGATGCTGATTTGGGGTGCCTCTGAATTGTGGGCATTCAGCTGAAAATACTGCAGAAATTCAGCAGAAGCACAGAGCATGGTCTCCCCTTTGACGCCCTCAGTCATTCCGGCCCCCCCCATCATCATCTGAACACAGGGATCCCAGAACCATCAGTGATTTCTGAAAGTTACAGTGAAGGCTCCAAAGCCTCTCCTGTGAGGATAAGCAAGGACTCCTTGATTTCTGTGCAACCACTGAGAAATTATACCAGCTTATTTGGCAAAATCAACCATTATTGAATAACTCCTTAGAGATAAGAGATTGTAAAAGGTGCCGTACACCTCAATTTCCGACACCAAAAGTGAATCCAGGGAGGAGCTGATAGACTTCTCTGACAACAAATTTATGTCTATGCTCATGAACCTTTAACAGCAAGGCAGGAGTGAGGTAGCTGAGGTGGCATCTGAAAGAATTACCATTTGACATCTTCTCCTGTGCTGAGTGAAACAAACTCTGCTGACACAACCACACTTCAGGTGATACAACCATATTGACTGACTGAGAACATTGAAAATGTTGATTGGAGCTGATCATGAACAGACTACAGCGGTGCATGACTGAGACCACATCTGGGTGCCAAGAGAGCATCACCTTGACTGTCATCTTTTCTTCTTACCTCCACAGAACAAAAGACCATTAGTTAGCAGATCAAAAATGGCAAAGCACATGGTCCATGTAGGGGCTCACCTCCCACAGAGGACAACAAGGGCAGTGCTCTGAAAGCCAGGTTAGCTTTGCCACCAGCTGCTGGCAGAGCCTGGGATCAGGCTGGGACTGGATGAACTGTGATCCCAGTCCAGCCTCACTGTTTTGACAGATGTCTTTAGACTAAGTGCAGTTAATTGCATCAGTACAGCAAAGTTCACCTGGGGAAGGGAAGAGAGAAATGATCGGTTCCACCCATGGCAGCTGTCCCTGACCCAAAGGCCCTGCAATATCCCTCTATTCCTTCAAAATCCAGCTAGAAACTTTTACCAGTGGAAACATGCTGGGCTTTCACTTTTATTGAGATAAAACCATGAGGTAGCTGTATCAACAGAAGTAGTTTTGCATGTATAGCATTGGTTCCCTGGGAACCTAAGCATGTCACATTGGCAAAGGACACCTACTACCACAAGAAGCTTAGTTTCCACTGCTTGGGTAGCAAAGATGCTCTAGTAGTGAGAAGAAAGCAGATGATGGGGCCCAGAGTTTCTTGCTGAAACTGAAGAAGCAAGGTTAGGATTTGGCTTAAGGATGGCATGAAGCATGAGTAGACATTGCATGGAGAAAAGAGTAGGATTTATCACTGTCCCAGCCAAGGCTAAGAAGAAAGCCAAGGCTTTCCAAACATGGCTGAAGAGAGGAGGGCACCATGCCCCTCACACCATCTCCCCAACCCTGGCTGCAGCGCACTCCCAGCACACTTTGCTGGAGCTCTTGCTTTGAAGAGCTGTATCTGACTCTGAGCTGATTGTGAATGCAGAGCGTGACCCACTTTAAACAGGTAGGCCAAGAAAACCTCCATCTCTCTGCCTTTAGGGACCTGTTTCAGAATTCAGAGGACTTACCTTGACTATGTTTTCCATACTGTTTGATGTTGTGGAACCGTCAGTGGGAATACTGAGAGCATTAGATGCCTGGGTGGCTTATTGATTTGTTCTAGTTTTATTAAATTGGCTAAAGTTCATTCAGAAGTCTCCCTTTCCCACACTCAAATACTTATTCTGAATGCTGCCTTGAGAGGGGCGAATGGGGAAAAAAAAGAAAGGAAACTCAAATGTTGAAAAATTTATCTAAAGAAAACTGTGATGTGAAAATGGACTTCATAACAAGTATATATTATTTATATCACTAACATAATCTTCTGGGTTCAATACTTCTTGCTACTTAAAGTCTGGGAGAAGTTGGATTTCTGTGTGCATGAGGTTTCTAATGACCAGATGCACACATACATGTGTGTGTCTCTGTACAGAGGGAAAGAAACCTGAAGAGAATGAGTCTACCACAAACAGTAATTTTTCTTTTTCCAACCAAAGAAATAAAAGAAAACTTAGACCATTGCCCTTTTTTGTGAGTGAGAAAGTTGAGAATTACATTCTTAGTAACCTATACCCATGAAATAATTACAGACAAATTAAATGGCTGAGGTCACATAAGACCCATCCAGACCTTTCCCTTTCCCCCAACAGTAAGATTAGACACCCCGGGAGATTTCCAAGAAACTTTACAAATTGAAGTAAAAGCTGTGAAAATCACCAGTGCTCAGCAGCTCTGAGAAGGACACCAGGATTTCACAAAGGCAGGTTATGAACAGCTCAGGCCTGGCTGAAGGAGTGTGGAGGAAGAAAAGGGACAGCACTGTCACTGTCAGGTCCCAGGTGCTCCCCCAGTGCAGCTGGGACCTGCTGCCAAATGGGCTTATGTTAGGCTGGGGCAAACAAAAGATGGGGGGACAAGGTGGAAGTATCTCCTTGGATCCAATTCCAGATTTATCCATTCTGATGAGATTCAGAGATAACTATCAAAAGAACTACATCTGTTGGAACAGGTGGGAGACCTGAATTTGAGCCTTCTCTTTGCTGCTTCTATTGCTGAAACAGAAATTCATTTCCATGTTACTAATCCTAGTGATACTTAACTTTTGTTATGGTCTCAATGAGTCAGTAAGAGAGCTTCGGAGGCTTTTTTTGTCAAAAAAACTCCTTCTCCACCAGCTCTTGCTCTTAAGGAAAACACCATAGATTTCATCTCTTACAACTTTACCGTTTTTCTCTGAAAAGTACTCACAAACCAGCTTATTTCCCCACAGCAGATTAGTTAAAGGCACAAGTAGGTTAAAATTTATAATTCTTCCTGCTGCCTTATTCTGGATATATTTCAAGCTGCATTGATGTTTCAATGAGATCTTTTTCAAAAAAATTATTAATTGAAACTGTCTGGCTCTGTCATCTTGCCCTCCCATTCTCCACCCAATGAATCAGTAAATTGTAACAAGAGAATCTGGCTAAACAAGTTCTTAATTCAAACGCCATCTTATGGACAAAGAAGTCTTTGAAAATAGTATCAGTCATCTGGCTCCTTGCGATGGAGCAGAAAGTTGTGTTTTTTACTGTTCATCTCTCGCTTCAGCGCCATCAAATGCCGAGTGCAGCACAGTATGAGAAAGTGGAATTCAGGGAGAGAAGAGGGAAGGGGGAGGCCTCTGCCAGAGGATCCCAGGGTAAGCTATTTCCTGCCAATTAACACATGGCTACTGATTATATTTCTCCCAAGAACAGAGTTCCAGATAAGGAGAAATTTTATACCCGTTGCTTCCGGGTTACTTACAGAGCTTAATTTTCTAAGGTCCAGCCATCTTCTCACTGAAGTGACAGATTTCAGTGTGAGCAGTGCTGGGCCTGCTTCAACCACTGATTAGTCCTTCTGATTAGCAGAAGAGTCCTACTTCCTAACAGGAGGAGGTTTCAACAGCAGCCTCTAAAGTTGAGCACACAACTTGTCACGGCTGTATTAGTGCAGGTGTCACTAAACTGTCACTCTCCCTGCAAGCCCTGTTTGCACTCATGGGCAGTGTTGCAAAGTTCACTGTACAGAGCTACAGAACTAAATTAATTAATCTGTGTAAAATGGATTCAGAGCCAAGCACTGTTCTATCCACAGTAGTAAGCTAACCAAACAAAGTATTCCCGACTGCTAGTCATCTATAAAACTGATTTCAAATGTGCCCATTTATGTCCTGTCAAGCTATCTACTCATGGCATGTGTGGCATTTTCAGGTTTTTTGCTTTTCATTTTTAGCTGTTGGAGTACCTGAAAGCGACAGAGCACAAGGGAATCAGAATAAAAGACATTTGTGTGAGGAGACCAGACCTTTTTCCATTACTCTCCTGCATCTTGTAGTGTCTTTGAGGAGGCTGGTGGGAAGAGGTTAAAGGTCACCTAGAGCTGCCAGTAAGAGTGAAAAATGGTGGATAGTGCCCCTGTTCTTGACTTCAAGTTCCTTTATTTCCTTTTGTCATGGCAATATCTCCCAGAGAAGGCCTGAATGTTGCAAATTAGTGTTCCAACTTATCTTTCTAATTACCTCTTCAGGTGTAACAGTGAGCCAGCTGCTTGCATGAACAAAAGAAACTGCTCAGTAGTGTCTGTGTTTTTTACGGCAAGTATCTAGCTTGTTCTTAGACAAAAATAGTAACAGGATTTTCCCCCCCTTCCTGGGGAAGTAAAGATCTTGCCCTGACAACTTCAGCCCTATACAAAACATTCTGGGAAGAAATCTCAACTTATACCATTGTTTCTGAAAGAGGCACAGTTAGGAGAACATTTGATAAAATCAAATACGTGAGCTGACCCTGAAGAAGCAGGAATCATGCACTGCTAAAAATGAGGGAGACAGAACTAAATCCCTGAACGCAGGGTTGGGGAGGCTGACTTCTGCCAGAGTCACGTGAACAAGAGCTGCAGCTTTTATTTTCCACCACATGCTTCTTGGGCACAAAGTGAAACTCCCTCTGATGGGAAAGGATGATGATTTTGGTGACCAAGTATGAAAGAAGTCTCAGGAAAAACATTTAACCTTGTGCTGGTTCAGAACAGAAACCCTGGAAACTTGAAACAAATTCCCAGGAATGCTGTTGTCTGTCATGCAGTCAGGCTGCCTCCGAATACACAACTCTTTCTGGGAAAGTGGGTGCTGCCATGGAAGACTCCTTCCGGGTGAAAAAAGCTGTGATGTTCTGCAAGAATTGTCAGCCACAAAGAACTGCAGAGACTCAAAAGAGAAGACAAAGAGATAATAGACCATTGTTTAGTACTTTATATGTAAACATAGACAATACAGTTTATGCAGGATACTGAACCCATCCTGACGGACGATGGTCCAGCCTCTAGCCAGGGGAGAGATTAGGTCAACCTAGACAAGGCTGACCTAAGCAAGCTGGTAAATCAGGCAGGCACATGAACCAAGGCATGAGACTCTGATTAAAAGTCTATTGTGGTGGAAAAATCTCTTACTGAGGATGACCAAAGCAGACTGATCTCTTACGAATTATATAAATACACACAAGTATATATTTACATGGCATTTGCAGCCAGACAAGGTCCTTGTCAAGCTATATGCAAGTATGGAGTGTGAGGTGCAGTGAAGTTAGAGAGCTCTGTGCAACAGACACAACAGGGCTGTCTTGGGTGTATGGCTCTAAGTAAAATCTGAATGGTGGAGTGTCTGGATTTAGCCAGAAATATTGACTCCTTAAAAGTTAGGCCTCAAGCTTTTTTGTGAATCTAGTCTTAAAAGTGTATGAATTTTCATTTTCAACACTGAATGGAAAAGTTCTGTCACTAAGAAATTGTTTTCAGAAATGAAAAACCTTCAGTGGTATGTCAAAAAAACACCAACCAACCAACAAATCAAAACAGCTTTTGGGTAACAGATTAAAAAAAAACCCAAAACTTTATTTTGTTCCAGTAGCTGTGCCTATGTTAGTATGGTGGTCCAGAGCAGTAGTAAAGTCTTGAAGCAAACGCAAAACCCCCGAGCATCACCACTTAATAGGAACTGGTTTGCTTTGCAGAGTGGTTTTGGCATGCATCAGCTCAATTCCTTCTGGAGGATGCTAAGCCAGAACTGGCTTGGATAGAACCTAATGAGCTCCAGTCCTAAATGGAGACCTGAGAGTCTGAGTTGATGCATAGTTCTTTGAAGAGCTTCAAAACAGATCTTTGGTGGGAACATTTGGTTCATGCAACCAGACCACCTGGTCCAAAAAAAACCTCCCAAACTGCCAATAGGTTAGATGTAGCTGTCTCTGCACCAAGTAGCTTCAATGTACTGATCCACCCATGTTGTAGCAAATTACTTAAGACACAGCCTCACTGCCTCAAAAGGTGCCAAGAGTTTACTATTGGCTAAGGAAGAGCTGCAGAGCTGTGATTCCAGCTCATAGCAAATTGTTAGAGCCAAACTATACTAAATAAATCAGTGTCTATGCCAAGTCATGGGGAAAAGTGCAGCAGATTAGGCACTCATTAGAAATTAATTTCCAAGCTATGGACTGAACAAAGAACAGATGTGATACAAAAGTTTTTATTTAAACAAATCCACAAGGTTCTTGGTCATATTATGACAACAGCTAATGCATGCTTAGTGGCTTTTCATGTTTAGCTAATCCTGAATAATGTTATTAAAATCAGTTTCCCAGTGTCTTTTCTGTTTGATTGATAGTTTATTTCAAAAATCACCCATGGAGAGCTCTTTGACAGGTGCTGGTGTTGTGGCATCAGAAGCAATTCAGACACCTGATTAGTTCATTCAAGTCCACGCTCAAAGTGTTTGTTTCTCCTTCCTCTCATACTCTAGTCTTAAAAAAGTCACTTGTCAACGTCAGGCTTTACAGATAAAAAGTAAAACCCCCTGCATCAGAGACAGAACTGTTCCTCTAGAAGGCAGAGAACTTTTTCCCAACTACTACTACATACAGCTTCAGGTAGCTTCAGGTATCAATAGCCTTTAATACAAAATACTGAAAATATTTCTTCAGCCAATATGTAGCTTTTCATCACACACTCACTATTTTGTGTGTTTATACAGTTCAGGCATATACATTCACATCACATGAACAGAGCTGATGCCCACACTGGGAATTTTCTTTCCTTTTTTGCATATAGGATTGTTCCACTTGCTGATGGCTAAATTCTGCTGGAGATTACCTATGCTCACTGCATTATTACATACTATCTTGCCTAGCACATTGCTCTTGGAAGACTGGGACATTGCATATGATAGATGGAGCTATGTACAGGTATGTATCATCGACATCAGTGGTTTGATTTCAGTGACAGAGGGCAATAGAACAGCAGCCAGGTGAGAGTCCTATTAAAAGCACATTACTTGAAGGATTAAAAACCAATCCTTTTTCTTTCGGTTTCAGGGAGCTAGAGACACAATCCTATTAACCAACATGCAGGTACTTAATTTACGTGAGACTGTTCATCTTGATCCTGAGCAGCCTCCCTCTCTTTGGTGCAAAAGAGCTGTATGTCCAGCTGATTTCAACATGCACAGCAGGGGCTTTCCATGTAGCAGGTTCACCCAATGACTAGCAAGACTATGTGAAAATGGACTTCTGGAAACCATAATGCAACTTCTACAGCAGGGGCTGTCCTCCAAACAAAATGTCATTAAGGCAGGTACATTTTACACAAATACAAGAGAGGAATTCAGATCTTGCCTTGTTCCAGTTCCCTATGCTTCTATAAAAAGGTGGGGATCTGGCTAAGCACTTTGCTTTTCTGATTGGAAAGCAATCTCCAGCAAACTGGTCCTCCATTTCTTCCTACCCACAGTTACCTCCACCCTGCTTACATAGAGGAAAAGCTGAGAAACAAAAGGCCCTATTTCCATTGCCTTAATGCAATTATTAAACAGCAGGTTCATTATCTGAGAGGAGCCATCTGCCACGGAAGAAAGATGAGGCAAGCACAGAATGAGGCCAGCCAGAACTCCACCAGAAAGTAATGTTTACACCTGAACAGAGCTGCTCAAGCAAAGGAAGCAAGATAGGGAAGGCAGAATCCTTTTCCAGCCTGGTCATTAACTGATCTAAGTCTTGAAATACAACTTCTGCCTGTCTTTGAGAGACTAAGGTGCTGCGTGCCCCTGTGCCGCATTTCCCACAGCCATTGGAGGGGTTTGGGTCAGAGGCCCCTCTTGCAGTGCTGTGGTCGGGGGCAGCCAGGAGAGCCCAGCAACACCCACCCCAGCTCTGCACAGCAGCCACAAAACCAGGCCCTCCCTTCTGGATGGCAGACCCACAGGTGTTGGATCATCCAAGTTACTGTGTTTATTCAAAGCCCCACCTGCAATCTGTATTTCTAACATGGGAGAGTAGCAACTTCCACAGCCATTTAAAACAGGAAATTCTTCTTTGGCAGCTTTTTTGATTTGGGTGTGTTTGTAATGTTGTCACTTATCTAAGGGGATGCAAACCACTAGCAGGGCATTCTGGCTATTCCCTCCTAGTTAGCACCTAGAGCTCTGGGGAGCCTGCAGCAATGCCCTGTGTCCAGGCAGCCCAGTAGGTGTGCAGGGCTGCAGGCTGCCTACAGAGAGAGAATGAACTGGAAATGTTGATTATTTTGTTTGTTTATTTCATCTACAATTTTGGCAGCTGCTCCACAGTGCAATCAGATCTCCTCCAGCACCTTCTGACTGAGCAGCTGTGACCTTTCTCATGTAGGGAAGTTGAAGAGTAGGATGGTTGGCCCGATCCAATCTTCTGACTACTTGAGATGGACCACATGCAGTAAGAAAATTCAAGATAGTCCCAGATATCATGCAGGTAGAATGAATGCAAAGAAATGAAACTGCTACACACAGATTTGCCACTAAGCAATCACAGGGCCTTAAGAAGAGATTATAAATGGGGCGAGAGTATGGAGTGGAAAAAGTACTTCAAACGTTGATCCTGTGGAGAACTTCACACTAATTACTTTTGAGAAATGCTGAGAATGAAAGGCAGCATCAATATGCTAACATTACTCACAGCAAAGTGTGGTTTTAGACTGCCACACCATTCATCTACTGCCTGATCTCTCTACATTTTACAGACATCCAGCAGACAGATTAGAGCAAGGCTAACACGTCTGGGTTTAATGAGACATGCCCTCTTCTGCCCACAGATTATGTCTGGAAGAAAGAGAGAATCTGAGGACTTTCTTTACCTTTATGTGGGATCTCTGCGAGTCCAATGGCCCAGCTGGCAGTAATATGTAGTAGCAACCCCAGGGTACTACTCACTGTCCAGAAACCCCAGACTTTTCCACAGCATCTGAACAGATCAGCTGCAAAGACTCTTCAAGCGAGTCCAACACTTCCTGGAAGCATCAGAGGGGCTTGTGGTGCATGTTGCAATCAGCTGTGAAGTCAGGGCAGAGGAAATTCAACATTTCCTAAAGCACTAAATTTGTGGTGCACGTGCAGACTACCTGTGCAAAACACAGACAACCTGGCACCACCTTGTTACGTTTTTTCTCAAAAATAATTTTGTCAGGGTTTTGTAGGAAGAGACTCTGTCAGGTCTGAACTAGGAGACCAAGGAAAAAGATCTGATATAACCCCTGACAACCATTTCTACTGTAATTAGGAATAAACTTCTGAACTTGCCTCCTAACAGCTACGATGCTAATACATGTGGACCCAGAAGTGCTAGGAGCTCTAATCTAGAGATCCCACGCTGGCACCATGCAAGTGAGCTGTTGGTATGAAGGCTGCAAAAAATATTCTCCTGGGAATCTATTTGAGAGGGGTAGGGGATGTTCAGCTGCTGGATGAGATCAGAAATAAAAGGTTACTATGTTTTATTTTCGTTAGAAAGTAAAATGCAGCAGAATCTGATTTTTGGTGGACATCAGGGTGAAAAGGAAGAAGCAACTAAACCTTTCTAGCCTCTTTCTTGCTTCTGAAATAACTCAAAAAAACTACTTAGAGAGAGAAGAAACTGCAGTACTTTTAATCATCACCAGCAGGTCTTTAACCTCACAGGAAACAGAGAAGGAAGGACAGATTGTAAAATATCCAGACAGATTAAAGGTCATTCTTCTTTCCCTTGGGATGAAACATTGCATCTCGCCTTAAGGACAAATATGCATCTACTGTATACATGCTGTCACACAGAACATCCACATCTCTTCACTGTCACTCGACAGTGGCACACCAAGTTTACATTTGAAAATAGAGATAGGCATAGCAGAGGTGAGCAAGCGAGCAAGTAACATGATAGACAAAGAAAAAACCCAAGACACTTCCCACAGTGACAGGATTGACCCAAGCCAGACATATTTAGTGGCCACATTGTTAAAATTATGTACATTACATCAAAAGGTTATTCTTGTTGAGCAGGCATTGGGAGGTAGGAATTTGGTCTGATGCAGCAGAATATGCTCCCTAGAGCTCACCAGCTCTTCCCTTCACAGATTTTGGGCAGCTCACAAAGCCTGCAGACACACAGCAACACAGAGATAAGTGGGCTGGCTGGGATGGCAACAGAAGGCTGAGTGGCAACCAAACGTGCCACCACTGCCATAACTTTTCACTGGAGTAAAACACCTTGGCTGAAGGATGGCTGGACACTTTCCTGCCTGAACACATTCTTTCATGCAGACACTTTCTTTAGGTTCTTGCAGTCAGTTGCTTCACTTTTCAGCATCTAACCTAAGACCTATCAGGGGACAGTGGCTGACAGTATGGCTGCAGACCTACTGCTATCAATAATTCACACACTAAGATGGGATCTTTTTTCTCTTGAAAGCCTGAAGACCAACAAGGGCTAGTAGCACTCAGAGCTGAGTGCTCATTCCTTCAGGACTCCAGTGCAGCAGGGCCACTTCACTGGCCACTCCACATAGGGCTGTTGGGATCTCCCTGCCCTTTCCAGGCCACTGTGTCATTCAGGGAATGAGAAGTGCTCCCTCTTTTCATAGCTAGGAGCACAGAAGAGGGAGATTTTAATCTCCAGCTCGGGACCTCCATAAGGAGGCTGGAGATGGGCCTTCTAGCAACACATCACTGCTGCTAATGAGAAGGCAGAGCGGGAGCTGTGGGCAGAAAGGAGAAGGTTGAACACCTGAATGGTTCTTGATGCAGTGCTTCAGGACCTGCTGCTAACTCTTATGTGCTGGTGATCTCCTTACGTAGCAGGAAAAGAGAAATACTCTATAAGTCTTCTCTTAAATGGGACATTATCTGCAAACTTACTTTTGTAATAACATTTATAGGCAAATTATAAGAAATTACAATTTGGAACCATTAAATAATCAAAATCAGGCAAGGGTGCTGTGCTACCTGTTGGGGGGCCAACTCTTTCACCCCCATGCCAAGTCCTGCGCAGAGGTGTGAAGGTAAGTGGGCAGAAGCAGGTCACATCACACACATGGAGAAACTATGAAACTCTAGATTCCCAAGCCTGCCTAAAAAATACTTGAAATCCTTGAGCCTTGCCATAGCTTAACCACCTGACATATGAACGTTTCAAAATACAAATTGTCAGTAATGCCCTTGTTCTTGTCCGAGGCTGGAATCCACATGGTCTTTGCTGTTGACATAGACAAAGTGCCAGGACTTACCTGCAACCCAAAGAGATGGGAACCACCTAGGAGAGATGCTGACAAAGGCTAACTTGAGCAGCTGAGCACAGGGGCAGATTCTGTGTCCGGGTGTGAATATCCCATAAGGAGATGCTGCTCACTCTGTCAGCACATCCCCCACCGTGCAGCTGCAGTCTTTTCCACAAAAGGTATCCACCATCGGGGTGCAGCTGTGTCAGGCAGTTTGGAGACAGCTGTTCAGGCAAGCCCGAACATCTGGGTAGAATGGCAAAACACATCCAACACCCCACTGTCACAGAGAGGAGAGGGCAGCTCCCCATCCTGTAGTTCCTCTCCTGCTGGATTACTGGCTGAGAGAGCTGAACTGCTTACTGAAGGCTTTTTTTTTTTTTGGGGGGGGGGCAGAGCCTGTGCATGGGCTGGGATGGGAGGACAGGGCCACGAGAGGGTCTGGAGGCAGTGAGGCTCCTGGTCTAGCAGGGCTGGGGTGGCTCAGCACACCCTGCCCTGCTGCACCCTCCCTGGGAGCTACAGGCTTAAGGCTGTGGAAACGGTGGTGCCACCAGTAGCCAGTGCCTGTCGCTTTTGAAGGCTGGCGACATTGTCCCAGCAGAGGCCTTTACCAAGGACTGGCACCCAAGTTGTTAACTCTCCCTTAGGGGAAAGCAAGCTGGGCATTTCACATCTTGAGGAGGCCCGGCTTTCAGCAGCCATGCCACAGAGGGTGGGGGACACAAATCCCTTTACAGGGAGACTGAATTGCAGCAGGGCTGAACAGCTTGAGCTGCGGAGGGGCCAGAGGAATCTCTCACTGCTCCACGCCCTGTAAATCCTTTGCTAATTACTTTATGGCCTTTATTTGTGAGGATAAAGGAAAAGGATTAATTAACTAAGAGAGAAGAGCACACATCTCCCTAGATGGGCTTCATTAATTGATATGGGAGGGAGAAAAATCAATTAACAAACTCCTTTGCCTTCCTGATCAATCTGGAAACAGAGCTATGGCACTTTTTTGGGGGGATTGTGAATGGTAAAAACAAGCCCCCCCCCCCAGCCAGCTGCAAGTCATTCATTCAGCAGTTGGCAGTTTACACCACTTAACTGTGGTGGTGTAAAGCCTGCGCTTTGCAATTCTGTGACAACAGGCAGAAAAATAACAATGTCAGTGAGGTGATGCTTCTGGGCACCAGCTCTCCTTGATTTTGATGCTTCACTCTTAGCAGAGAGCTACTTGATTGTCAAGAAAATAGAGCTCTGAAAATAATTATAGGATGGATAAAGGTTTCCCCTAACATTGTAAGTCAGCACATGGTTCTCTGCAATGTATGAGAAGGAGTAGGAGAAGCAGAACAGACAAGAATACCACATACTGTATGTGCTTGTATCATTCCTCTGTCTTTTTTAACCTTTATACAAATTCGGAGCTAGACCCAGACACAGGAATCTACCCAAGATTCCTTTCGTGTGGCATATTAGTTGAAGGAAATGAATGGTCCCCTGGGATAAGGCCTCAGAGGAAAGGAAGTGTTTGATGAATGAGGTTAGAAAGGTCTCGGTGTAGCTGTGTCATTCCTCAGTAAGGGCTTCTCCAGACAAGAATGATAGTAGTTTCCATTGCCCACACAAACACAGGAGGATATTCAGCATCTGTGTTGCAATGTATAAAAAACAAACAAACAGCAACAACCATCAAAAACCCAACACACCCAATTTCTACAGTTTATTCTCAAGCAATTGGAGTAAACCAGATGTAATATATTCAATTGTTTAAGCACTATAAATCATTACTTTGTGTTAAAAACACAGATGGGGAGAGTTCTAGTTATCAACTGGGAATTACACAATTTGAATCTGATGTCTTGGGCAGTGATTCTTAAGTTTCACTGTCACTGTCTCCCAGAGATGAAATTAGTGAATAAAGGAGAAAAAGAGAACACAGGCACTGAAACAGAGAGAAAAAACTGCAAAAGAGGGACAGAGCAAGCTAATAAATAAAACAAAAGCCTGAAGGGAAGAGCTGCTTTGTCAGAATATAAATATTTCCCTTACCCTTTTATCTTTAATATGGTGCGAGGAGCTTATTAAGGGGAAGTGCAGCTCTGTCCCTGGAGTCCATCCACATAACCATGTAGGGAGCTCAGTCCACACAAGCAGCACAGCCACGCACACATCAACTCTTCTCTGCTGGAAACAAATGTAATGTACCAAGTAATAAAAGGGAAAGCAGGCACCCACAGTGGTCATTACAACTCATCTTCTTGCTGGCCTTGGTGCTGCTTTATATTAATGGACGGCAGGGCTGCCAGGGGCCCCCAACCAGAGGGCTTTGCTCTCCTCAGGTCTCAGCTGCAGCCTGGGCTGAACAGCCCGTCCTTCTGGTGCTGCAGTGGCTCTTTTGCAGGGAGAACCAACATGGCAGCTTATAACAAAGACAAATATTGGGTTTGGGTGAATAAAATGAGGGAGTGTGTGAAAGCCTATGTGAAAGTGTGTGTAAAGCAGGAAATGCTGCCCTGTAAAGAGACCATGCTGTGCGCTAAGTGCTGAGGAAGAAGCCCTTCCTTTTAACCACAGCTCAGGACAGCCACCTCTGGCAGCCGGGCCAGGCCTCACCTTCCCCCGGTTCCATGCTGAGTCCAGTGTGCAGAGAGGACAGTGAAGCATGAAGCAAAATTGTGTATTAATGGCTCCTCTCTCTCAGAGATCTGGTTTCCAATAATGACTTGGTTCCCCTTCCCAGCGCTGGCACCAGCACCTCTTGGCCGGCCCTTCAAGATGTTTGACCATATGGCTGCACAAAGCTGCACCATCAGTCAAAGCCTCCAAGTCAGGAAGCGGGATAGTTTCAAATTGCTGCCAGCAGATCCTTTCCCACTATTTCCCTTGCCTGGGCTGTCACAGATACAGGTGTCATCCTGGCTCCTTTACCACCTCGCTCTTTTCATCTACCCTTAAAAAAAAATAAAAAAAAAAGGAAGAAAAAAAAGGGGGAGAGCAAAAAAGAAGAGCTTTGCATTTCCTCTACTCAGGCCTTAAATGGGAAAAATGAAGGGAATTCATTGTTGGTGCTTGCTTATCCCTCCACCCCTACTGTTGCATCACTGTGGCCCTTTAAGCATGACAAAATGAGCTCCCCAGGCTTGATTATGCAAGCCACTAATTCCTCCTCCAGTCAACCGGGTGCTCACACTGGCAGCTATATAGCTTGGGTTTACCCAGCTTTTGTTTTTGCTTCTGCTTATAGAGAAAAACGCTTGGCATTTTTGCATTAAAAATGGACCTGATTTTTCTTTTAACTGTGTACTTGTGAATAGGAAGAGACTGCCATGTACAGTCTTTTTTGAAGTGTTTTTCTTAAAAAAAGTTGGGATGATGTACATTTTGGGTTTTCTGCCCATGACACTCCCACATGAGCTCCTATTCCAATTTTTCTTCCTCATGTTTGAAAAAGAGATTACTTCAAATACTACCAGTAAGCTGAATTTTCTTGGGAAAGTTTTCAACAAACGATTCTTTCAAGAAGTGATTTTGCTAAAAATGTAGTGAAAAAATAAGTACCTTCAAGTCAATACTTTTAAAGATGGACAAAAGCAATAACAAAGTTGTATACAGCCCCCATGCCAGTTCTAGGATTTTTTTTTAGCTGGCCCTGTTAGGAAACAAGCCTTCAGACTCTAAGGAATTAATCTAGAAAAATGCCACTTGTGCTGGCCATCAGCTGTCTGGCTCAGTTGCAGCTTCCCTGGGGTGAATCAGCAACTCAGAAGCTGCCTGTGTCTCCTCCCTCCTCACAGCCCTGGTGGTGGGCACCCAGCATCTGAGAGCATCTTAAAGGGAGAGTCAGTCTTGCTTTGAAAAAAAAACAACCTCAACAGCTTTAAGACATGCTTTTGAAGCAAATATAATTTTTTAGATCTTCAATGTTTTAAGCATAGCTGCTTTAGAAATATTTGGAAAACAGAGCCTTTCTCTGGAAAACTTTTGAGCAAATTGGAAGCTGGTGAGTAGCTGCTAAGGTTGCTTCAGAGAACCCAAACTCACCATATCTGTATAATATCTACAGACCAACGCCTATAGACTTTACTCACAAAGAACTGACCCTTGTGGTGAGGGAGAGCATTGAGTCACAGACACAGATGAAAATCAGATGGCTGCAGCTACTCCTACCCCCTCACCCTGCCCTGCCACCCTCCTGCAAGCAGCTGCCCCTCACAAAGGGTCTCTGGGCTAAAAGTAACGCGGCTCCAGGAGTCAGGTCAGTTGGCAGCTCAAAGGAGGGAAGTGAGCAAGTGCCAAATCTGAACTGCTCTAACACTGTGGGCCATGCAACGGCAGCCCTTGAATGGCTTTGAGCTGAGTGCAGATGTCCTTGCCCTGGAGGAAGCAATGCGCAGGGCAACCAGCTGGGGACAGTCACCCCTTCAGCTGTCCCACTTTCTATGGTCTGTTTCGTGAGTTAACACCCTTCTGTACCACAATGAGAATTTGCATGGATAAGATCTTTCTGGACAGAAAATGCCTTTACTGTTATGTCTAGGAAAACACCAAAGATTGCACTGCATTTGCGTAGTAACAATGATAATCACATAACACACTTTAGAGGCACATTACCTCCCTAACCAGGAGCCACTGGCCTGATGCTGGCTTCACCCAGAGATGGGGCTCTCATTCAAATTCAGGTAAAAACAATTTGAAGCACTGCACAAACGCCTACAGATCACTGACCTTAACAAAATGCTATCCATGTCCACACACAGTTTCCAGGGTTGGCACTCCTCCACCATTGCCAATGCACCATGTGGGGCATCTTCTAAGATGCTACTGGAGGACTTGTTTGCTTTGCCCAGAAAGTCATTGTTTTAATATTAGTTCTCATTTTCCTACATTATCTCCTACCACCTACAACAGCCTTTATAAAAATAAACTAGTAGGAGTTTGGCAGACACCAGCGTTAACATCTCTACTTCTGCAATTACACTTCAGTAGCTATCAGCAGCTGGAATTTCAGTTTTCACACCTCAGGCAAAACCCTGCACCTACAAGCCTCACAGAGCTGGGAGGCAGGGTCAGAGGAATGCCAGCTATTGCGTTCCCAGCATCACTTCCTACACCGAAGGTCTTGCTGTGACGCTAGTTCCTCTCCATACTGGTGAGACCAGCCCCTGCCCGGCTTGCACAACTGCCCCGAGCACAGTCAGAAGCAGCAGTGCAGGGCAGGGCACGCCACGGCCTCATCAAGCCCAGCACATGCCCGCTCACTTGCATCAGAGAGAAAACAGTAAACAGCCAACATTCATGATTTCCTCCAAAATCAGATTTTTTTTTTCTAGAAGTAACTTCTGCTCCAGGCGAGACCTTCAAACCTGTTTGTAAACAATCCTGAGTAGCACAAGCTTTGAACACTTTAGAGTCCTATAACAATTTATGTTTTCAGATATATTTTTGTAGCTTTGTAATTTTACAACACTGTTGCTTTTTAAAATCCCTAGTGGATACTTCATTACAGTGTAGTATGGTTCCCTGTCTATTGAAAAATGCAGCATAAATATATGCAAGTTCATCATTAAAACCACAGCTTTACTGTTGTGTAGCAGCTGACCAAATTATGGCTTTAAGGCTAGCTATCAGGTCAATAAGCTATAGTCATCAAAAGAAAATAACCTCACCCCAACAACACAATTCAACAAAAGCCCCACAGCAAACTGCATCCAGCTGCACTTGTGCAAGAAAAGCAAATGAAAAATAGGTAAAATCTGAGTTTGGGTTCCATAGGTCTCCCCGTGAGGTGCTGAGAGTTTTCATTTCTCTCTAAACAAAAAGGGATGATCTACTATTTTTTAGAAGAGTGAAACCATCTACCGCATCATGTATGTAAGAATTTGGCAGCAAAATAGGATTTGAGAGCTCTCAGTAGCTTTCCCCTATTTAGCCTTTGGATTACAAAATATTGTAACCATATCTTAAGTCACAGACAACACCTCAGCATTTAAAATAACATAAAAAAAATTCAAAGACTGAGGAAAAAAAATTAAATACAAATATATACACATTCACAAGAAGAAGTTGCATCTCCATTGTTCTGCAGTCTCTAAAATAAAAGAAATTGTAACCGTGGTCCCGGCAAACACAGGGGCTGCAAACACCATGTGGTATTAGACTGAATTCAGAGCAGAATTACCAACGTTACTTTGAATTTCCCAGCTTTGGTAGGTGCAAACCAGACATATTATGTTATTTCTTTTTAGCCCATATGAGAAAATGTTACATGCAGCTGAAATCTATTTCAGACAGCAGTGTTTCTTTAGCAGAATGGGATTTCTCTGATGCTTTGCTCCATATGCTTCTAATTATTGCTCAATTCAAACAGCTATTTCTGCATTGACTTGCAGGAATCTCAGAAGGCACCTTCTACGTAGGCAAGAAGCATAGCCCATAAATAATTTCAAAAAGTATTAAAGAGGGGAAGCTTCATAGCTTTTCATTCCAATCTGACTATGTGGTATTTAAATAAACGTCTGTGGCTTTCCAGTAACATAGTAGGAACTCCCAGGTGGCAGAGCTGGGGGAAGAGAGGGAGGAGAGCACTAAACATACTAATGAACATGTAATTAAGAAAATGGGCCCTCATTCCCTTCAGAGACTCCATGAGGAGGGAGCTTATTTGAAGTGCTGCCTTCTAGTTCCCCTCTCTCCACAGAAGGAAAGCAACTTAATACCTCCAGCACCATTCAGAGTACCATGGGTCCCAGGTCCAAGAAAGTCTAGTCAATGTGCCGACACAGAGGTTGGAATTAAAGTTTAGAAATAACCAGTTAAAAAAAGGTTAAAGAAGAGTGTGTGATGCTGGTCCACAAACCTCATGGCCCCCGTGTCTCAGGAGAGTTGTCTATAGGCATTGGCATTAGCCCTCTGCACCTTTTCCTTAACAGCGTTGCTTCACTGACATGCACTTTGGGTCACCACTGCCCAGGGCCTCTCTTGGAAAGAGAAATTCTCCTTACAGCAGCATGCAGCAGGAAGAAGCTCTGTGCAGCAAACTTTTACGTGGCTCAAAGCAGGGAACCACCTTGGCAAGTGAATCTCTGGGGCATGACTGGGACCAAAGGAAGAAGCAATTCTGTTTAAAAGTTGTGGAGGACAATGGTTAATTTGTGCAAGCCTATTGGGAAGAGGGAAAATTGAAGTAATTAAAATGTTTGTTTCTCATTGCAATCCAATTTTGCAAGTGGAGTCAGTTAAGGAAATTTCACCCTAAACACAGGATGGTAGCCATGATTAGTAATTTAAGCATTCATGGGAGGAGGAGAGAGGATTTTGTAAACAGAGGCTTAGGAATTCCTTAGCCTCTTTAGACATCTGGCAAGTTCTGTATTGAATAACAGCTCTTCTTCCCTTGTTTTCTGAGCTTTGGAAACAACGTATTTCTGGAAGCTGCACTCATCTTTAGTGAGTCTTAATCAAGCGAAGATAAACCATTTGTTTGAACATCAGGCAGTGGCTTCCTGCCAATATGATTGTTAGATGGCAGAACCATGTCCCAGGAGAGATGGCAATAGTCCCATTATTCAAGGCATTTAAAATTAGACTAATTATACCACTAGCATATGTAATAGCAGGGTCTAAACGATATAATGAGTCTTTCCCGTCTCTTATTTTGGGCTAAATCCGGTTCTTCTTCCTACATAAACAGAGTTGGAGGCTTTGATGAGTATCCTGCTCTGTTTTAATTGAAGCAAGTGGAACCTTACCCATTAACTCAAACAGGACAAGTGCAAGCCTTCAGTCTGTGCATTAAAGAGGATTTATGATACAATCTCAAACAGATGAGTCAATAGAAAAACAGAGGTAGGGCATAAATGACAAAAGACCTAGCACAATGCATTTGACCATTGCATCCTTCACAATCAGAGAATTATCACCAGCAGAGTGAACAGAGCAAGCAGTCACTATGTCCATACCAACCCTGGTGCTGGAAGCAAAACGTAACTCAGTATTCACAAATATTGTGGCACCATTTGCAGTGAGATGGGAAATTTATGCACAAAATTGAGAAACTTGGCTGGTTTTCATTAAGTTGTTACACATGTCCATCAGCCTTATGTTGCTAGAGCTGCATGCAGAAATGCTTGTGGATAAGAAATTGAAGTCACCTTAATGGCAGCTATGCAAATGGCACATCTACATAGAGTTGGCAGGCTGAAGAAAGGAAGGAGAACTAGTTTTCTCCAGCTTTTCTGTAGACAGCTGGGCTTCATAATTGTGCAGTTCCTTCAGAAAGGACCTAGAGATCAGGCGTTAGTACTTGTCGTTGGCCTCAGAAACTGAAGGGGGATTTATGGAAGGGGGAATCACTGAGTTTTGGAAAAGGGATGTCTGACTGTTAAAGGATTTTCACCAGTCAGTGGGTAACTCTAGGTTTGCTTTATTGACAGGTCAGAGTTGGGCCATCACCTCAGTGAGTGGCAAAAGACTCACATTTTTACGTGACTATATATACTCTTGACACACATTATGTGATTGGATTTCTTCTTAAAAGCTCTTGGTGTTTTCCCACAAACTCTCAGTTCCTTAATTCTTCATCATTTTTTCAAAAGTCCACAAAAGCTGAGATTCAGTGGATCTTTATCATTGTCTTGTTTTCAATTCGTCTTCAGAAGTTACAGTCTATTGGTGCATGAGTTCATCAGAGCGTGCTCTGGTCACTAGAATCACTTATCTTCTTCATCGTTCACCTTTGAAGTTCTAAGAACCCCGGTTGTTCTACTAACCCATGTCTAGCCTTAGCCTTATCCTTTAACAAATGTCTATTCTACGTTAATCACTTATTTCTTATTTATTATCATGTCTTAAGATTATGACACAAGATTAATTTTCTATTGATTCAGCTGGACTAGGTTTTAAACCAGACATGGTAAGGACTATACAAAGGACAATGAAAAGCAGCTTCCAAGTCTGACAGTAGTCTACACCACCTGCATTCCATTAATCATACATTCAACATCTTGTTTTCTAATTCTTAACTAACCTTAAATTCTCAAAATGGCCTATTTTCCTTTACACTGACAGAAAGTCCAGACTAGGTCAAGATGCATGGTGTGGAAGAGAAGTCTGGAGGAATATAGTTCTGTGAAGGGGAGCCTGAACCACAGAAAGACACTAGCCAAATTCCATGGTGGTGAGAGCAAGCAGGGAAGGGAATATTTGTTTTTGTTTGGATTTGTAACACTTTTAGGGTTATAAAGCAAGGAGTGACTCTGCTAGAGACCTTTGTAGACCTGTGAGTCATTTTCACAGGCACTGGGAGAAGCTCAGAGTAAGCTGGAGCACCCACGAAGCTGGAACTCCTGCAGCATCTGAGAGAAGGTGGTTGGGAGCCTCAGGCAGCTCTGTCCCAACCGGTTCTACTCTAGGTGCTGCCCAGGCTGATAAGTCATATATCCCAGTGTATAGGGAATGGGTCAAAATTAGCCACAACAGTCTGGGAAGCGTCCAAGCATGATGCCAGGACAGAAGCACATTTTAAGATTTAAATGATCAGAAAGTAAGCTGGGCATGTGCTTATGCTACATCCAGATTGTCAGAGCAGAATCTTTCCCAATGATGGAAAGAGGACAGCAGACATGAATGTAATCTTTTCCTGTGGTCTCTGGAAGCTTCCCTTCTTCATACTGTGATATTATTGCACCCAGACAGAATGATGACAGGGCCTGGCTGATAATACTGCTGCCAGCAGAGAATTTGTCTTATTAAAAAAGCACCTAGCTTAAGAAAGTGAAATAGGGAAGGAATGCCTGCATTTTATACCAAAGGGCCTCTGCAACCCTAGATTATGAGAAAGCAGACTAAATTCACTTTAAGGAAACAGGATAATTCAAAGTGTCATGCAAGGTTTAAAATGTAACTGATATCCTCACTGAACTGCTGAGTGGGGATGAGCAGATCAACTTCAGGTTTTGTTTTCTTATTCACAGATCTGGGAGATGAAAGCAATCATCAGCCTGATAGCCCATCTTTGTGAATGTTTCCTAATGTTTTCCCCAATTTGATCATAAATGTAGAAGGCTGTGCTGCTTCCCTGTCCTCTGGGATACTACTTCATAAGCTAATAATTATCTTACAAATCCATGATGCAACCAGCTTTTACCTCTCTCACTGTGGGAAACCACATCCCCTCCAGCAGTATCCCGGTCCTTTTGTCACCTGTGCCCTCCCCATATGCTCTTTTCAATCAATTTCTTATGTCATCAATCTAATTTCAAATTAAAGGGCCATGGTGGGGGGCAGGGGCTTGCCTTCCCTCCTCCTTGCCTGTGAAATACCAGGCTCTTCCACCTCATTACGAGAAGATTTCTTTGGTGAGCTCAGACAAAATGCAATTTAGAGCAATCTATCAGACTGATAGAAATGCAAGCAGATATAATACTGTGAACTTACTTTATTTCTAATTATGTAAATCATTATGTAAAACAGGCAAATGCATCATTTCACCCGAGGCTTCTGGCATTTCCCCACTAAGCTTTAGGGATTGCAAATTTTGATGTTCTTAGCTCAATAGCCTGCCTGATCATGTAAGACTATATGTAAGTACACTTCAAAATGTTGAGGTTGAAAGCATCATAGGAGTTATTTACTAAATGTAACTGGGACAAATCTCCCTATTCACTGGGGCATTGCCAGTGCCAGTCAGCAGGACAGCCTGTGAGGCCCAACAAGTTGCTTCCAGCTGGTGGAAGGAGAAGGGGAAGTTATGGCCTTTTTTCTTCCAAGGGCAAGGAGGACTGGAAGTCTTGCAAGAGATAATCTGAAAATGTTCACCCTCAGGCACCCAAAATAAGTGGTGGGGTGGGGAGGGGGTGTTTTGTTTTGATTTCCCTCCCCCCATGGGAAGACTTTTCTATCAGATGGGATAGGAAACAAGTAAAATTATATTGGCAGCACTTAAGGAGGCTTCAAAACAGCAGGAAGAGATATCATGTAGGGATGTTGCTCCTCACTGGCTTGGTTTGGAAGTTGAACTGGATTTACTTTTAAATGTGTAAAAAGACAGATAATTGTTTGTTCCTAACAATTCCTGACTATCCATGGTAGTCTAGACAGACATCTCCAGAGTTGGTACCAATACTTGAGATTGTAAATTTATCCTGGTATCTTGGACTTGCCAGGACTTTGCTAGTGAAGTTTTATTGCCCACAGACCATCCAGGACACTTGGAACACTAGTGGTTAGGAGATTTTTAAAGAAAACCTTTTGAACTGCTATGTGGTTGCAACAGACAATTTCTCAGATGCTGCAAAGTCTTGCGCAGCACATTTGTTCTGTGTGGCTGAAAACCTGACTGGTGGCTGCCTGTGCTTATGTGCTGATGAGAATCCCTCCTGTTGTGAGGAAATTGAAGTAATTTTGCAAGCTGACACTTGTGAATTTATATTGAGGTAAAAACAGAAGATGAGCACAAGTTTGCTGCCTTTTGAAATGGGGCTGGTGCTACTTACAGCTTATTCTGGATACTTCGGGGTAACCTGTGTTTCAGAATCCTTGATTTTGCTGCTGCTTTTCTCCCCTTTCTCCCTTTCTCTCTTTTCAGAAACCTACATTTTGCTGCTGCTGCTTTTCTCCCCTTTCTCCCTCTCTTATCTTTTTCTTTTTCTATTGCCCCCTGAAGGCTGTCTGGATGTCCTAAACTGTCTTAACAGCCCAGGATTTTCTTAGGCCACAGTCTGCCACTTTGAGACTGTCAATGCCTCTTACAGTTATTGTGTCCCATCTCCTAGTGGGTCTAAATAGGAAAAAGCACCTTGGAATTTGGTAACATGCCCAAGAGACTTTCTTCCTCCATCCTCCATCTTAGTAAATCCTGTTGCACATTTCTGCCATCTGGGATGACCTAGCAGCATCATTCCATGCGATAAGTTTACTCTCTTCTTATCTCCTGAAGAAATAATCTGGGATACAGCTGTCCTTCCTTCTTCCTTTCTGCTTACCCTTCCACTTCTTTTTTCTGTTTGTTTGTTTGTTTCCTTTAGCTTCTCTCTGAATCTATGTGATGTTCATCCTAAGTATACTGGAGTCATACAGCTTTTATACCACGTACCAGAGCTCCCAATCATAATTTAATTCATACCATGGTTCTAGATGAATGACTCTTAGCAAATGGGACCAGCAGAAAACAGGGGGAACCACTGATGCCACCCACCCTATCTGGTAAATAAATACCCTGTTAAGGTCTTGCCACTTGATTTGACATTCCTTCCTCTGAATAGTTTTTGCCACTGCCTCCCTATTGCTGAAAGATAGTTTCTTGCTACACCATTTTACTAGCTCTGAACTTGTCTCTATGTACAGAATGAGCAATGCATTGGGGCAGAAAGTTTGCAGTTGCTTTACTTTCTCTGCATTGTCACTGCCTGCTGGTGAAACATCTCTCATCCAATCTTTTTCCTAGTGAATATCACAAAATGCTTTGCAGATGAAGTCAGTCATATAAGCCAAATGGAAAATTAGAGGCTTCACGGTGATTCTTACAGATAGGTGACTCAACTGCTCATGGAGTGCTACAGAAAGATGGAACGGGGAGAGAAAGAAAAGAAACAACTGGAAAGAATAATCTTTTTGAAGGTTACTAACAGCCAAAGAACAAACAATAGAGTAGACAAATTCATGTAAGTTTGTACCGTGATTTAGGTGAAAAGTATCACAAAAACCTGCTTAGTCACTGTCACGTCCCACAAAGTGGGCACGGCTCCCTAGAGGTGGGGGCCCAAACTAAGTATAAATATCAAACCCCACAAAGTGGTCACAGCTCCCCAGAGGTGAGGGCCCAAACTAAATACAAATATCTCTTTTAACAACCCATTTGGCGAGATTAAGCTCAGGAATACTCTGCGCAGCACTCCAGGAGTAAGACCGTTACCCAGGAGGCTTCCACAAAACACACCTTTACTTAAGATTGAGTAAGATTATAAAGCTTGTCAAAAAAACACACCACACTTATACTCTCAAAAGCAATAGATTACAAATAGGAGAGCTTAGCAAAAAGGTACTTTCAAAGCAATGGGTTTCAACTTAGCAAAACTTAAGGAAATTGTCAAAACAACAGGTTACAACTAACAAAGCTTAACAAGGTTATCAAAGCAACAGGCTACAATTAGCAAAAATTTGTCAAAGCAATGGGCTACAAAAATTCAACAAAGTTAGAGACTATGTTACCCTTATGTGCCGAGATAAGGTTAGAAACAGAGAGGGAGAGAGGGAGGGAGAGAGAGAGAGAGAGAGAGAGAAGGAAAAAGAGGAAAGCGAGATAAAGAGGGATAGAAGAGATATCACCACCCTTGGATCCAGCCATGATCTTGGTAGGAAGTTGTGGTCCTTGGATGGCGGGCGCGTGCCGAGCGTCTCGAGCCTGCATCTTCTATGCTACCTGGCCCCACCTCTTTCGGGGGGGGGACTTGAGGTTTCTTGCGCAGACTCAGTGTGGAGTTTTAGAGTGTTCTAGAAATGAGTTGGTGGGCATGGGGGTCCCAGTGATCCCTTGGGCCTCCTAGCTGCGTTGACCAAGCAATAACCCTTAGTTCTGCACATGCGCCCTGTTTGGTGGTCTTGCAGGGGGCTTACACAAGATGGCACTCTGCCTCCTCAGGGTACCGACAGTGTCCAGCTTATCAGGGTGGCCACCCAAGGAGGGGCTCTTCTTGCAAGAACAGGGTCCAGGTGGCTATCAAATGAGGCCCCCACCCAAGCACAATGCCCATTTTGTCAGGGCGGCTGTTTTGAGACAACTGTTCATTTAGGGACTCTACAGTCGCTAAGTGTAGAAAAGTAAGGAATTCAGGTAACAAGCCTTAACAAACTGAAAAACTATAACTGAGAATGAAGAATAGACTCCTTTTCCAGAAGCAACTGTTGCAGCCATAAGTAGCTAGTCCTGCTCATACACATTTTGGAGAGCACAGTATTATTTTTAAAAGCATGTCAACTTTAGAGGAGTAAATTTATTTTAGCAAGCCTGTTTATAACTGTCAACTTATCTTAACAAATGTAACAAAAGCTGCAGCTCCATGGTCTTACTGGAATGAGGACACATTGTTCCTCAGTAGGAGAAGAGATAGGAAACATTTGTCCAACAATTGCTGTTGTGAGTTCCCTGAGCCAAACCCTGGTCTCTTGAACTGCCCTGAAGGAGGGCACAGATTGGTGTATTTGCTTAGTTGCTAAGAGGAGCACAATCCTGAGTAAAGGAGTAGAAGCAAAAATTTGAATAGAACAGTTCAGGGGATATGTCTCCTCAAAGGAAGGCTGGGGTAGGCCGGATAATACTTAGCCTGAGCCTGTGTTTGGCCACAGGGTCTCTCTGGTAGGCCAGTGTGAGGGAAAAGCAGGCTTGTTGTTGTGGGGCTTTTATCAAGCACACCCTTTCCATGCTGCCTAGGACACCCTCTGGCTGTATGTTCCAGAGGCTTTATGGCTCCACCGACTCGTCTGTTCGGTGGTGCACCTTGAAACACAGCTATGCTGCAAACCCCACACTTCTGTCCTTAGCAAATGTACCTTTGTCTAGCTCTAGATCTGCTAAGCATCACTGGACATCCGTCTCTCCACCTGTGCTATTTTCTCTCTCGTGTGCTGGGTTCTTCCACAGAGGAACTGCTGCTTTTTTACAGCCTTTTTGAGACTATTAAGGGGTTGCAGCAGTGCAGATGGGGATTTAAAATTTCTCCTCCTTGTTTAGGTAACACTGGACGCTTCAAAAAAAGCTGCCTTCCCCCAGCTAAAGCTGAGATCTGCATGAATAAAGCGTTTATTCTGCCAGCAAAAAGCAACGGTCATGCTGCGATAACAAATCAAACCCCCCACGCCGGGGGAGGCGATGGTGCACAGACACGAACATCGCGGCATCGCAATCAGCTCATTCTGCAAATGTACCAGGGGCGCTGCCTTTTTTTTTTTTTTTTTTTGTACCCCTTTTTTTCCTCTTTTTTAATAACTCTGGGCACAGGCAGCTGTTTGCATTTTTAAAGCCTGCTCAGAAAGCAGTTAATTTTAGTCTGTTCGGGCCACCCTGAGCGAGCTTGCTGGGCCCCCCCGCCTCCCTTCCCGGCTCTGCCCTGCAGCTCGGGGGAGGTGGGGGGCCCCGGGGCGGCTCCTCCCGTCCCCGGTCCGGCCCGCCCCGGCGGGGATGGGAAAAAGTTGTTCGCAACTTTTTTTTTTTTCCCCTGCGCGGTCCCCTCCCTCCGCCCCCCCAACCCCGGCTCCCGCCCCGCCCCCTGCACGGGGATTGGCGGGCGGGTGTTGCTAGGCCCCGCCCCGGCGCGGTTTCTGAAAAGGGCCGGCGGCGGGGGCGGGGCTCCGCGTCGCGCCCGCGCGTATATGGGTCTTTTTTTGTGCCGGCGCGGCCGCGGGCTGGGAGCTGCGGTGCGGGCCGTGTTGGTGGGGCCGTGGGCGGAACGGAGCGGAGCACAGCACAGCAGAGCGAGGCGGGAGGCGCACGGCTGCCCACGACTTACAGCCTCCAGCGGCGCCCTTCGGGAGCGGAGCCCAGCTGAGCCGCGGGGAGGATCGGGCAGTAATTGGATTTTAAAAGTTATTTAAGCCCCGGAGTAAAGTACACGGCTCAGCCGGGCGCGGTAATAATCCATTTAGCCGTAACCTAAATCCCCGGCGCTGGGGCCGCGCAGCAGGGCGAGAAGCAGCGCCGCCGCCTCGGGACCCTGCGCGGAGCTGATCGGAGCCGTCGCCAAGCTTCGCACCCGTCTCCTGTCTCGCCGCTGCCGTCTCCAGGGGAGAAGAAAACTTTGGCCGGGGGAAGCGTCGCCGCGCTGGAAGCGCCGACCCGCCGGAGCCGAGGAAGAAAGTCGCCGGAGGTCCGCCGCGGAGCCGCCGCCGCGCCCCTGCCCCGTGGAAGGGGCCTCGCCGCCGCCCTCCGGGCGCTGATGCCCTTGGGGCGCCGCGCCGCCCAGCTCTGAAGGACTCCTCGAGGTTCCCCGGGCCCCCAGCCGCCCCGGCGATGCGGGCCGGAGGAGAAGGAGGAGGCGGTGGAGCGGCCGCCGGCGGCTGCCCCTTGGCGGGGCTGGCCGCACTGCTGGCCGCCCTGCTGGGGACCCTCGCGGGAGCGGCGGCGCAGCAGTACCATGGCGAGAAGGGCATCTCCGTGCCGGACCACGGCTTCTGCCAGCCCATCTCCATCCCGCTCTGCACGGATATCGCCTACAACCAGACCATCCTGCCCAACCTGCTGGGCCACACCAACCAGGAGGACGCGGGGCTGGAGGTGCACCAGTTCTACCCGCTGGTCAAGGTGCAGTGTTCAACCGAGCTCAAGTTCTTCCTCTGCTCCATGTATGCCCCGGTGTGCACCGTGCTGGAGCAGGCCATCCCGCCCTGCCGCTCTCTTTGCGAGCGGGCCCGCCAGGGCTGCGAGGCCCTCATGAACAAGTTTGGCTTCCAGTGGCCAGAGCGGCTTCGCTGCGAGAACTTCCCTGTCCATGGCGCAGGCGAGATCTGCGTGGGGCAGAACACATCGGATGCCCCACCGGGGCCTGGTGGTGCTGCGGGACGGGGGGCCACTGCCCACCCCACGGCTGGCTACCTCCCTGACTTCCTCACACCGCCACAGCCCCCCTCCGGCTTCTCCTTCTCCTGCCCCCGGCAGCTCAAGGTGCCCCCTTACTTGGGCTACCGGTTCCTGGGGGAGCGGGACTGCGGGGCCCCCTGTGAGCCAGCCCGGCCCAACGGGCTCATGTACTTCAAGGAGGCAGAGGTGCGGTTTGCCCGGCTCTGGGTGGGCGTGTGGTCTGTGCTCTGCTGCGCCTCCACCCTTTTCACCGTGCTCACCTACCTGGTGGACATGCGCCGTTTCAGCTACCCAGAGCGGCCCATCATCTTCCTCTCAGGCTGCTACTTCATGGTGGCAGTGGCCTACGCGGCAGGTTTCTTGCTGGAGGAGCGGGTGGTGTGTCTGGAGCGCTTCTCTGAGGACGGCTACCGTACTGTGGCCCAAGGCACCAAGAAAGAAGGCTGCACCATCCTCTTCATGATCCTCTATTTCTTTGGCATGGCCAGCTCCATCTGGTGGGTCATCCTGTCCCTCACCTGGTTCCTGGCTGCTGGCATGAAGTGGGGCCATGAGGCCATTGAGGCCAACTCCCAGTATTTCCACCTGGCTGCCTGGGCTGTGCCTGCTGTAAAAACCATCACCATCCTGGCCATGGGTCAGGTGGATGGGGATGTACTGAGCGGGGTGTGTTATGTAGGTATCTACAGTGTGGACTCACTGAGGGGGTTTGTGCTGGCACCCTTGTTTGTGTACCTCTTCATTGGCACTTCCTTCTTGCTTGCTGGCTTTGTGTCCTTGTTTCGCATCCGCACCATCATGAAGCATGATGGCACCAAGACAGAAAAACTCGAGAAGCTGATGGTGCGCATTGGTGTCTTCAGTGTCCTCTACACGGTGCCTGCCACCATTGTCCTGGCATGTTACTTCTATGAGCAGGCCTTCCGTGGCACCTGGGAGAAGACATGGCTCCTCCAGACCTGCAAAACCTATGCTGTGCCCTGTCCCAGCCACTTTGCCCCTATGAGCCCTGATTTCACTGTCTTCATGATCAAATATCTCATGACCATGATCGTTGGTATCACAACTGGCTTCTGGATCTGGTCTGGCAAAACCCTTCAGTCCTGGCGACGCTTCTACCACAGACTCAGCACCGGCAGCAAAGGCGAGACAGCAGTATGAGACCCCCTGGTCCCCTCTGGCACACACATGCATGCGCACACAGACGAGAGAGGAATACTTGGCAGAAGAGGAAGGCAATGGCTCCCTGAAGAGGGAGGAAGTGAGGCTTTTCCAAACTTTTTTTCTTCCTCCCAGAGGGTTTGGAAAATAAAAATTAAAAAATCTTGGTGTAAAGTTTCAGATGGACTGTGTCCAGTGGTGCTTATGTACAGCTAAGTGGAAAAGCACAGAAGAGGCTAATAGTGGGATGGGAGAGTCCTTCACCTGCAAGAAGTCTCTCTACCTCTCTCTCCTACTACCCCTGTGCAGGAAAAAAACCCAACCCTACTAAAACCATCCTGCTTTGCTTTGGACCAGAGCAGGGGGAAGCCAGATCTGTTGAGCTGCCCCTGCCGAGAAGTAGCCAAACCCTCTATGAATTGTTGGGGTCAAGCTGCAGCGCAGGCAGGGTCACTCCCCAGCCTGAGCTCACCGCCCGAGCTGGAGCCACCACGTGAGTACAGCAAACCAGCTACAGCCCAGACCGTGCTGGTGAGATGCCTCTGCTCTGTCAGCTCGAAAGTTCCTTTTTACCTCAGTCATACCTGTTTTAATTGTTTTAAAGTGAAAATTCGGCCCTTGGTCTGTTGTTCTTGCTGCTGTGGGGAAGGAGGGGATTGGTATTCTATACCCTGAAAAGAAATGACTTGTTGCTTTTCAACAGAAGGCTTTTCCCCCTTGCCTTTGTTCTAGGAGACAAAGGGGGAAACAAAAGTGTTTTCTATGTAGAAAGGCATAAGCATGGGATCGGTTTTTATGGGCAAACTAACAAAAAGAAGTCGTTGAGGTTCACCCTTGGATGTGAGGAGCTCACAGAAATAAACATTCCTTTTGTGAATAAAGGAGAAGGCAGGATATTTTCCTGCCGTTCAATATGGGTCGCTTTTCTAAGCTGAAAGAAACGCAAGACTTAGACGACAAGAAGAGTGTAACTGAGAGCACCTGCCAAAACAAGAGCCATTAAAATATGTAACAAATATAAGATTTTTTTCTTTCCTTCCCATAAACATGCTTTCTTTCCTGCTCTGCTGTGGGCTCACTGCAGGTGAAGTCAATACAGAGCCGGCTTCTGGGGACAGAAGGAATCCTTTTGGCTCACGATGGACCCTTTGCCTGCTCCTCAGGTTCCCTGAACTGCATGGCAATGACTCATGGTGCAGGAGGGGGTTGGGGTTCAAAAGCAAGCAGTTATCGCACGTGAGGAGCCTTCTCATTTCAGCTAAAATACAGCTAGTTAAGTTTCCAGTGATCACGTCTTGGAAGGAAAAGACATTCAAAAATTAATCATCAAACACATTTTCTTTTTGAAATGTGACAGATTTTTCTATTCTGAAATTAATATGTCGACTTGTTCATATTTTATTTTTTGCATACTACTTTACCTTTATATTCACTGAAGGGTTGTTTTTTAAGTATATGTGTGTGTGTATACTCTTGCCTAAGGACAAAATAGGAAATTCTGGATTTTTAGCAAGTCTCCACCCTATAGCTGCTCTTCATTTTTTTGGGGGAAAAGTGTCTGGAATGAAACTTAAAAAGAAAAAAAACCTGTTCAGGGTGAGGGGGCAGACTGCTGCTGTCTGAGTGCATACCGGTAGTCTGGGCATGAGAAATGGGGTCCACCAGCCATATCCCTCAGTAGATCTGATCTCAGAGTTGCATGGCTCAGGTTTTTGTCTTTTACAATGTGCACGTGGAAGATGGAAAAAAAACAACAAAAAACAAACAAATATGTAAGACAAGTGCAGTATGTACATTTTGTAAATCTCATTTTTGTAAGAAATTGTATTTAAGTTTTTACTTGATTTTTTGGAAGGTCTGTATGAGGCCCTGCTTCATCCCATGTACAGATCACTAAATAAATAATTTTTAATACAAAAGTTCCAAGGAAGTTCTTTCAGTCTTTGAACGCTCAGCAGGTTATAGAAAGGGGGGACAGCTCTGTGAGGGGCATCCTCCCCCTGCTTTGTTGTGAGAGACGCAAGAGCCTTTAGCTTAAATACACTGACCAGAAACTCAGTTGTGACTTGAAACTGGCCTTTTTGATCACATTTTGAGACCATTTCAAATGTTTGCCATCACTTGAGGTACTTGCATCATAGCCAGGTTTTCTTCCAGGCTCTGCCTCTTGCTGAGGGCAAGCTGATAAACCAGTTTCCTTATCTAGGGAAAAAGGATAATGCTGTCTTCCCAGTCCAAAGGGACTTCGAGATTGAGAACTGGAAGTTGCTACAAGTGCTGTAAATTAAATCCTTGCTTTGACAGATGGAGTGTTTCAAGGAAACGCCAAGGACTAGGTCCTTTCAATAGCTTTCAAAGGGTAGTGGTTTGAACTGGCTTTTTTCTCCCCCCAGCACCTTTGCTACTCCCATTTTGTTCAGGTGACTTTTACTTTAATCTTAATAGCTAGCCTGAAGCCTACATTCTTTCTTATCGCAGTCATCTGGAAGCCAATAGTTTCAATGCAGTGGTCTATTTTATTTCATTTTTCAAACTGAAATGAATGTTTAGACCTCAAGCTGTTGCTACAATCACGGAAAGTGCTCTGGCAAACAGAATTTTACATCTGTGAGATGATGATAGTTCCCAGCTTTTCTTACAATGATTTCAGCCTATTTGTTGTGTTCATCACCTTTCCTTTGCCTTAAACTAAGGCTATACTAAACTTTAAATTACAGAACAGAGTTATAAGATGCCTTAGCTGGATGCTATCATGGTAGCTGTGGTTGCAGTGTAATATTGTTCTATTTACTGAGCACAGTGCAACAGTTGCTGTTTCAGGGCACTACTTTACTCGGACACTGTGCTCTCAAACATAACTGTTTACATTAAATTGTACTAACTACTGATTTGAAGTTCTTTTCAGAGCTAGCCCCATTTGCACTGCCTCTGTAGAAAAGCCACATCTTTTATTTGAAAACACCTCTAGCTGCTCCCCAGAATCACTCACTTGTCAAGTCTCCTTTTTGAAAAGCCTTTTGGTTTCCTGCAAGTTAGGCTGCTTCAAACTGCTCCATGGCATGAGTTTGCTGATGGGTGGGTGTTTCATTCCCCTCACTTAGGAAACCTGAACCTTGCTACAAACATTTCCTCTCATTAATCCATCAGTGCCAGCCAGAGCGATAGAAAGGCTAGAACAGCTTACACTCTGAGGGACTGGTAACCGACGGGAGCAGTGCTGTGACTGACACTCCGGTGCTGTGCAGTTTTGCTAAACATGCAATTAATCCTTAATCATGAACAGCTAAGCCCACAATTCATGCAGGCAGCCTGTACCCCTGCTCTTTTCCCCACTCGCCACCCATCCTTGCAAATTGGATGAGAAACTACATTTAGGTGTGATCACTGCTTTTTTGTCCATATGTGGAAAAACTTAAATAGAAATATTTTTTTTAAGCTCATGAGACATTAATATCTGAAAGGAAATGTTGCTGTTTCCACCAGAAACTGCTAAAGCTGAATGCTTTTATTTCAGTATTTCCTATTAGGTACTTCTGGATTTAAAATCATTTACACAAGACATCCAAATCCTAGGACTTAAGCTGGTCTTCAAAATTTGAGATTGTAGGTGAAATCTGATGCTGGTGTAAAGTAGAAGCAACTGCTGTTCACTTTTAAGCAGATGTGACACATCAAGGCTGAATTTGCTCACAGTGGAAACAATTTAGAGAATTTCAAGTAGTGATAGCGTCTGGCCTTCTGGAATAAAAATATATCACCATTCTGATAACAAAGTACTAGTTACTTTCATAATGGAATATAATTTTTAAAATGTCTTTGTGAAGCTGTCTGGAAAAAAGGACGAAAAGCCTTTACTAACCTTTGCTACTCGCTGCAAAATGATTTTTCTTTGACTAATGTTTAGGTCCACTTTCAGTCAACATCTTTTTAAGTTTAAGAAAAGTCTTCTACCCCTCACCTTTGGCCCTTTTCTATGCAGCATTTTTGGTTCACAAGACCATGGCAAGTAATAGTTACTGTTGATCAATATCCCTGTAAGTTTAAAGCATACACATTTTCATGAAAAATATACAACACTGGTTCTTAACTTTCAGAGATGTTTGTCTCTTCAGAGACTTTCTAGAAGAAAGTATTATTATTTCAGGCAAGTTAAAAAGGAGGCTTTAACAGTTCTAAAGTTCATGAAAAACAACAGCAACTGAATGTTTGTCTCCACAGAAAAAAAGTGCTTTTATAACATGTCAGTGTTTGTTTGGGTTTATTTTTGGTGGAATACCCACACCAAGGATTGCATGTTTTTTGTCTAAGTACTTCACCCACAACCAATAGCTTTGCATGCAAGTAAAAAACCACACATCTCTCTGTTCACCAACTGGCAACAGTAAGCATTATTTGTAAATTCACATGGGTTTAGAAACCAAATTACTAGCTTATATCTTAAATAGTCTATTTTTTCTGCATCTCATTCTCACTTCCTTCCAGACCGTATAGGTACTTTGCGTACATCCTGCTCTCCCATACTTGCTTTCTACTCCTTTTTTCAGAACCATGAATCCAGCTGAAAGAAACTGAGTCTGTTGCTTGGAGGGGAAAAGAAGGCTCTGAAACTTTCAGCACTATAACTGTTCATTGAGATAGACTATTGCCAAGCCTGTTCTATATAAACCAGGATAATTGTGTCATGCCAACATGAATATGTGGTTTTGGCAGCTACAACACTGCACAGGATAATATAGGATTGGGAGAATAAATACAGTGCATGGCAAGTTCCCGAAAGCCCCAGTTAGAACAGACGCATTTTGACTAAAATTATGCCTCAAATGTACAATTAAAATATGTGTATCAGCATTTAACACTGCTCAGACAACCAGTTTGCACCACAGTCCGAGGAGAACAGGAAGAGTTTTGACATTGTTTAAGCCCAAGGTCCATGGTTGCCTGGTTTGGGTGGCTGGGCATCACGTGTCTCAAAACCAGATCAGTGGTAGTAAGGCTTACTTACTACACTTACTCCTAATCAGGGTAAGGACTGGGCTTGAGCACAGCGTTCCACAGCTGCAGCCACAGAGGATTTGTCTGAATGACATACAGTGAGCACAGGATTGAACAGGGTCGTAAGTGTGTACTCCTCTACACCTGCTCCTCTCTGTACAGCCAGCCTAACTATGCCAGGAAACTATGGGACTGGGACAAAGAAGAATATGGATAAAAAGCTGGAATAAGCAGAGCATATTTTTAAATAACAATTGTAAACTGGGGGGATCGTTTAACCGTATTAGTCAGGAAATGGTTCATTTTGGCTGCCCTAGCTGTGTCACAACTTAGGTTGGTTACACGCTTTGCTTAAGCATGTTACTCCTAAAAATACAGGTGGAGAAATCAGAGTGTGCTGGCTAGATTTGCAGTCTACATGAGTAGGCCTTGGCTGCACAGGTCTTGGACATGAACCCCATCATGTGGCCACCAAGGTAGCCATGAACCTTACTATTAACACCAGGATCCCAAAGGCCAGGATAACAACTAGAAAGGAAAAAAGAAAGAGGCCCAATTCTCCCCTACCTCCACTTTTACTGGAGGTATTGGCAATCCTAGCATTGTTCTCAAACCAATTTGCAGGAAGGCAATGCTGTCCTCAGGCAAGGACTCAGATTATTACCACCAAGCTGTTCTTTTCCTCAGTGTAACATACAGAGGGGCTTAAAAAAAAACTTGTGGGGAATCGAGAATTCTGACAGGAGTTGTAGAGGTAGAAAAACATATTATCTGGCTCTGATGGATACAAAAGGGTGTTCCAGCAAGTAGGCACTAATCTAGGATTTGGAAGAGAAGTGCTTGATCTCCTGCACTGGTACAGACAGTGGCCAGACCACTTACAACCAGACTATCAGCAGTGCTCAGGCAGCTGAAGATGCAGGCAAGTATATGGAAAGCATTTGCCATAAGTGCTTAAATTCCTAGGTGCATGTCTAGGTAATTGACTAGAAAATCTCATCTCTGTCTCTAATTCTTTGCCTATAAAATTGGAACAGTAGCACGTCCCTAAATTATAGGAATGTTGTGAAAATTTAATACTCTTAAAATTAGAAGAAATTAAATACAGCTATTAGGGTTTGCACAAAATACCTCTGTCAGATCTTTGTCCCGTAGTCTGATGTTTTGCAAGTAGGTCCCATTTTATAGGACGCAAAATCAAGACCATCAGCTAGAATAAATTATTTGTATATTTTCCAGTATTTTATCTAAAACTAAGCAGGCTGAGCACATGCATTCACAGGAACATCACTCTAGCCAGGGCTCAAATATAAGGTGTGAGAGGGTATAAAGACACAAGCCAGGTAACTAGAAACTTACACCGAACTGGGCATGCATGAAAATCAACAGCTGTGGAGTACAGTCAGACAAAATGGGCTTGTTTTATCCTAGTGCTTAGACAAAGCAGAGATAAGGATTTGGGCCCATCTGTGCTGGTGCTATACTGTGCTTAGCTCTTCCAGAACTCCTCAATCTCTCATTTTCTATGTGCTATAAACAGTTATTACAAACTGGCTCTGTGACACTTCTGCTGTCCCTCTTTAATCTTCAGTTCACTTCAGCTTGCTGCAAACAGGATCTAAATAATCGTAGTAGGTCTAAAGCAGAGTTGTCCAAGGCTCAATCCAAGCTCTTAGCAGTGAGAACCCACATTCCCTGCCATGTTTTCACTACATCTCTTAGTTCCTCAACAGTTTTTTCTGTTACCATGACCTCCAACAACATTTTTCTCTTTACTGAAGGTGGGCAAGTAGAAGGATTAGTTGGCTGTTTGGGCATTTTCCTGCCTCAACAACAGGGAACAGCATGAGACTACTATACTTCTTTCACCAATGAAATATGGAGGCATCTAAGCTAACTGGGGTAAATGTTTGTGTGTTGCCCTGGTGCCAGCCTTTCCTGTGGGAGATTTCTGCACCCATTCACCTTCATCACACATCAGGTTTTTGTTGCTAAATAAAGTAAACCAACAAAACAATAAGGATTCCTAAAAGCATAAAAGCACATGCTAAGTTATAAACCTCCCCCCCAAACAAAAAAACCCCATAACTTAGGAGTTTTTATGGAAGGCAGTCAAAGAGAGTTACTTCAAAAATATTTACCTAAAGCTCGAATCAGATCAACTGCCTGACATGGCTTCTTCCCACAAGTTTTCCATGTGAGGTGTGTGTGTATATGTGTGTATACGTGTAGTGTGAGTGTAACAACTGCAAGTTACAAGTACAGGTAAATCATCAAAAACCCATTCAAGGAAGAAAATCAATAGGCCTTTGCCCAATGCAGCTGTCTACTAATTAAACACTGGTGTTAATTGCAATAGTGTGCCTGAACCTCATTGCCCTTGTTTGTTGTGGTGCCTGTGTGAGCTCTGGATCACTCAGAACTTTCACATTCTCACAGAAAATGAAACCATCTATAAAAGGAATGAAAGGCTGTGATATGTATATATATCTATAGGGCTATTTTTAAAGAAAGAAAAGATTTTTTGTGTGTGCTAGTTCAAAGCCAGCTTTGATTATCTAAAGAAAAAGTCAGTCTTTAGAAAGGGTAAAAAACTAAATGTAAAGATGGAATCTTTTTTCTTTAATCCATGATGAAAAGAGCGTTTCTTATTTGTAATGCTCTTGCCTTTCTTTCTTTCTTCTTTTTTTTTTAATTAACGGTGAAATGTAAAAGTTTCAGGCAGCCTTTCCCGTCCTTATTTTACGAGATGCGCAAAACAGCATTCCACTAGGGCCAACAGCCAGCAAAAGGGATGTCATTTGACACCCTTACACAACTATGCATACCAGGCTGGAACGGAGCTGGATTATGTGAGTGGATAGCAAGCTCTTCTAGAGAGAGGATTTACTCATACTGTTTTTCTTTACACATTCTGCTCTCTGAAGATGGTAAATGAGCTACTGGATTTGCACAAACTACTCTCATGAAGGCTAAAGAATTCAGGCACAGAGTGGATGAAGACAAAGACCTGGCCTCTCTAAATCAGCTCGTAGCGACCACTGGAAGAGACTGAACAGTGTCCGTATCCGAAGGGACTAAACAGCAAATAAGGCCTGAACCATATTACTCTTCTAAGGCAGGAGCAGAAGGTAGGCTGGGTTTCCAGAGCCCAGGCCAAATCCCACAGCAACTTTCTGCTTTTATGGTAGGCTAAAGTTCTGGATCTGAACATTCTAAGATTTAAAAGACTGTACTTCACAGTTACTGTGGGCCACAAACTCTTTTCTGGTAAGAAAATCCCTTATATGCAAAGATTAATTAATCAGTGGATAGTTTTGCTTTGTTATGAAAGCAGAGTTTTGTATTGCTGCCCACAGACAGGGATCTTGTTTTCTGTCTTTGAGATTCCTTAAGGTTTTTGCCGTTTTACTAATACAGTTGACATTACTAACAGAGGTAACACTTTAACTCCATGCCCCTCATTTTCCTCAAGTAAAGATTTTGCAGCACTGAATTCTGATTCAAATCTTAAATCAAAACCTCTCAACACAAGAACTGAAAATAAACAGAAAACAATCTCAAGAGACTCAACAATTTTATTTAAATGACTCTTCCATTTTGCTATCTATTTTCATTAAAACTAGCTTTGTTAATAAAGTGTCCTTTGGTCAGTATTTCACCACTGCCTTCAGACTTTAATACATTACTTGAAGACAGACATTAAAGGTGTAGTACCGAGTTATATACATAAAAATAAAGCTGTGAATGACTGTGTCATGATAACCATTCTTTTCTCAAGCTTCACCTCTCAGTGTCATCCCTGGCTGCATCTTATTTAGCTGGTAAAGTTCTTTGTACCAATACCAGCCTGTTTTATTTGTCCTTAAATGTAATTCTGCACAGACGATGACATTTTTATTAGTCAATGAGAAGTGGTGTGTGCCAGCAGATAGGGCACCAGACTACGGGTCAGGAGACTGTCATACTTTTCCCAAACTTGCCCATAGTCTGCAAATTCTTCCAATCATCCTTACCTCCATTTCTTGTTTGGCCTTTCTCTACATAGGATCATGCTCTTTGGGACAAAAAATGTCCCTATTGTCCCTATGTATGTGTTGGTACTGTTCCCATCTTGCTGGAGCCCTGATCTTGATGGGGCCCTCTCAAGATTTGGTACAATGCAAGAGGTTCCAATTAAAAATAACTGATCATTAAGAGACAGAGAGTGGTAAAGAGAGAGATGGTACTTTACTTTCTATGGGGAAATAGTCGAACACTAGTGGCAAAGTAGAGATGTGTGATGACACCAAATCTTCGCAAAGAAATGAAAGTGAGAAGTGTCACTCATCACCTTTTGGGCTTTTGTGTAACATGTGTAAGGAATGTTCCCTTCTCTGAAGAGTCTTTGTGGACTCTTTAGATGATGGGATTTACTGTCACATGCCCTCTTTTGCCTGTCTTTTTTGGTTGTTGTACAAAGTGTTGCCATGTGGGGTCTGTGTGATAGCACATAGTAAAAAATATCTCCCGCTGAGTGGAATTGGTGCTGGCCAGTCAGATTGTTAGTTGGCTGACTATTCCTGAAAAATGAAAACCAGACACTGAAGAAACTATCTTGTTCATAAAAGGAAAATATTTATCTTCAATGAAAAAAGCCCAAAACCAACCTCAAAACAAAATAACTGTCTGGATATTTCACTAAATAATCACTACTGAAGTGAATAAACAATTGAGCAGCAGAGCAAAGAGGAAGCCCACTACTTGCCCACACACCTCCAAAATAAGGATTTCAATTAAGCAAAACAATTTTCCAGTTCACTCTGAACTACTTCAATTGAAGAAGAAAACAAACGGGGAAATGTCTGAATGTTTTGTTTAATTCTTCTTAAATGAAACAACTCCAAGTTTGAATTTGAAATGCACCCAAAGTGAGTGAAAAATATCAAGCAACTTTATAAGGTCCAGCTGGTATTAAGGGGCAGGCTAAGGGATGTACCAAGACTAAGACAGATAGGTGAAGGCAGGTAGCTCAGCTCTGGAACCACAGGGAGTTTGAGAGAGACAGAGGCATTGGTTTTACCTACAGCTTGCCCTGTAGCACTGAGAAAGTCTAACCCACTTCACCTGCATCAAGTAGACCTGGTAATAAGGAATTAAAGGTAGAAAATGGAACATTATGCTTAGCAAGATGAGAAATGGCATATAGGCAAAAGTATCTACAGAGAGCAGAGAAAGAGGAGAGCAATGAAAACAACTGAGCCCAACACACAAGAGACTTATATGGGCACAGCAACAGCTATATGCACACTTGCTTTTCTTGGGTTTCAGGCTGCTCAGTGTGAAGCCATGCTTCCATGCCTGCTCAGCCTTAAGCTCATGCTAAGTGGCTCTGTCTGCTGGCTAATGTGATGAGTTGGTTTGCAGATTGGGCTGGCTCACAGACAGACCCCCAAAGCCCATGCAAGGTGAACAAGTGACTGCCTGCTGCAGTCCAGGCAGGTGTTACTCCAAGATTCCTCACACTACCTTTTTAACAGGACATACATCGTGAAGTACTGCCTCTGACATCTGTTAAGTGTGGTGAAGCACCTAGGCTGTGACGAAGCACTTAGTCATACATAGCTGCAGTAGCATCTTCAGGGCAAATTAATTGCTGACTGAAAACTGCTCCAATTAATGTGAATGCTCACCAAATTATATTCCTCTTGTAAATTTTCAAAATAAGTATGCTGACAAAGAAATTAATTAAGGTTGCCCGGCACATGGAGTGCCTTTCTAGAATGTTGGTCCTAGCTATTCCCTTGGAAACCAGTAAATAAAGAGTTAAGGTATGAGCAAACACAACCTTCACTGTGCTGTTTGAGCGATGCCCCAATATGGCCATAACACACAGAGCCTGTGCTATCTCAAAGGCAGAGTGCAAACATTCAGGGAATAGGGCACATGACCACAGGACAGAGTGTAAAGCCTTCTTTTTGCAAGGGAAAACTGGTCTGTATCAAAGCCAGAGAGACTGGGGGCAGGGGCAGTGAGACACCAACCTCACCTGAAAGACAGCTGCTCTCTTCCTTAGGACTAACACCTACTCACTTCACAACCTCCATCCTGCGGACCACCACAGGACTGCTTGCTCCACCCTCCAGCACTGAGCCCACAGATCATCCTTCCAGCACCCTGGCACACTTCTGGTCATTCCCCTGGGGAGGAAGAGCTCCAGGCACCGTTATTACCACAATTTACAAAGTCAACACCAAAAGGAGACACACTACTGAAGCACCCACATGAGCAGAGGAGGCAGGGAAAGAGGCAAGCCACCTTCCAGAAGGACAAAGGCCTTTCTCATGCCGAAGCCCAGCAGCCAAACACTCCAGCTCTGCCAGGTTGAGTGGGGCAGCTCCCACAGCTGATATGCCCAATCCCCAGCAGTACAGCCAACCCCAGCAAGGGCATGGGGACGGTTATTCAGGCCCTGCTTTTCAAAAGCTTTATTGCTTACCACATTTGCCAAGATGGAAAGGTGTAAGATGCTAACAGATAATTTTGCTGTTGCATCAGTCAAGGCTTTTTTTTTTTTTTGGCAGGGGGTAGGACGCCAGAGAGAGTACCATCTCTGCTATAGCACAAACGCTGCTCTGAAATGCATGGCCATAGAGCACCCTGCTCAAACACTCTTGACCTTGGCAGCGGTATACTCAGAAGTGTTGCTCTGTCCCTCTTCTTTATTTATTTCTCATTCTCTGCTCCCTGGGAAACTGAGAATCACATTAGCATCTCCCTCTTTTTCGTCCTACTTTGAATGCTGAGTAGCTAGCACCCATTATTCTGTGACAATGTCCCGTCTTACTGACATTTCTTGAATATGTACATTTTTATACTGCTTTAATAGTGCTATTTTAAGCTTTAAAGCCTGTCACTTGTCCTCATGAAAGTCAGATGGAAAATAATGCTATTCTCATATTTTTCTGGCCTTTACGCCCAAAGCAGCAGTCCCTAGAGCAAGCCTCTGTCCTCCTGTTGGTAAGGATTTCTGTAGTCAGTTTGCACAGTGTCCTGTGACTACAACTGAAGGGCAAATCCTAGTACTACAATTACAGTGCACCTGCAACATGTGAGGGCTTGTTCTGTGATCACTTACAACCCCCTTGATTTGGAGTTTTGGCTGAGCAATTAATGTATTATCAAATGCAAAAGAAATACAGAAACCAAGGAGTACAAAACTAAATAGTATATTTATGGCTGTTTCCACTTTTGGATGGACATACACAAGTATGAACTGCTAGCGATGCACTACTATGAGATCAAGAGGTGGCCCACAAAGCTGAGTCTTGAATCCAAACCTTCTCCAGTCTCTGAATACAGACACATTCCTACAGTTTGGGTTTTCCCCAAAAATCTCATAAGGAAAAGACTTTCATTACCATCTATAAAGAGCCAAAGTGCGGAAGCTGTCCTACAGCAAGCTGACAGCCGCATCCTCACATTCCCCAGAAAATACTCTTCTGATTCAGGGGTGAGGTTGCGGGGCTGCAGGCCCGATGCTTAGACCTGAACGCTCTCAAGCTTCGATCCCAAGCTCTGAGTGCACAAATCAGCCAATTGGCTCAGGAAATTAGGGTAAGACCTATTGTGCTTGACAAAGAAATGCCCTATGGCACAGCTGACTAGCAATAACTAGCATACGCTGGCTGAATTTCATGTGCATGGGAAAAAAGGCTAGTGAAGACTGCACAGTGGTAAGTCCTAGAGGTGTCTTGTGCTCTTCTTAGTGACAACCACTGCATTTTCATCAAGCATCTGTCACCAGCAAATTATGAGTTAACCAGGAGAGTGGATTGTAGGGTATATATCTTATTTATCTTATCCTGTAGTTAAAAAAATCCTCTTAGATTCAGGTGTTAATGTCCCTTTTCTTGGGTATTTGCCATACTGTCTCTGGGGTTAAAAATCTCCCTGGCAGTAAGCACTTCTGTAAACACTCCCACTTTATCTGCAGAGAGTGAGAATCCCAGCAGTACTGTAAACAGATATAAATAGAAACTGTTAAAAAAAAAAATCAGCATATGCTAAGAGTAGCAGTGATTTCTGGCAAGAATTAATGAAACCAGATGAAACACGTCTGATATGATTTGTGCTATCAGATCATTTAACTAGTTCTGGCTTTTAGTTCATTATAACAGGCTTCTGTGAGGGTGAAAAAGAAATAATTGTTTATTCAAATGGCAATAATTTGGGTTTCTTTAATTGGCTCCTAGTGTGAAGGCACTGATTCCTGCTGTTTTCTAAAATGCTGGGTGGAAAATCTTCAGCACGATCTCCAAATCCAGAGGCCACTGAGACCATTCCCCACTGCAGCCTCCCAAACTGCAATCTAACCTGCTTCAGCCCTGTTGCTCCTCCTGGCTTGTCTGCAGACTGCAGAGCATCAAGGCAGGGCTTAGCCGTTCATGAGTGCTAGTGGGCTTATTAAGTATTCCTATGCAAAGCTGATGAAGTGCTCGTAAATAATATTGGTGGGACTGAAATGTGTTTTCTTTCCAGCAGGCTGGGTGTTCTAGAAATGAAATGTTTTAAAAAGAAAAAAAAATCACACACCCAAAGAGTATCTAGAAGGGAAGACATTTTAGATAATATAAAAAGTATTTTCTTCTAGTACTAAATTTAGTCCACCAATCTTTGCCCAAGGACAGGAGAGGAAATTGGTTCTGCTTCGCTATCAGGATACAGTGTAGAAATGTCACTGAGTCTACAAAGACACATGCTAGCAGTTTTAAAAGCAGTATCTCCTGTTTCTGCTGATTGCTAATTCATTGGGTGCTAGTCAGTAAAAAGGTCACATAATTCCTGCTGGGTAAAAGGTGGTACAGGACTAAGGCATGCAAAGAAACAAAAAAGAAACCAAACCCAACCCAAACCACCCAACATTTCTGCAGTTTGAAACTCTATGGAATAATATTGCAGATTTATGTCTGAGACAATGCTGAATTATGGGTCAGTGCTGTAAAACCAGAATACCATTACTTAATCTAACGAAGTCCATGACAGAATAAAAAGGCCCCAGTTTGTAAGATCTAAGGGGCTGAGACTTTATCTGCACACTTTCCTGTAAAGCTCCAGGTGCACTGTGAGATCTGTATCATCAGTTCCATGCTAAAAACTATGTTGTTTAAAACAAAACAATCAAAGGCTGAAAAGCGAAGCTCTCAAATATCATGAAACAGCAAAGCAAAGGTTGCCTAATGTAACCTTCCTTCTGCCTCTGGGTTGTATGGTATAATATACTGTTTCAGTCTCTGACCAGGTACTGCCCCCACATACAGTTTTTGGCAAGAGCCCCCGCTTCACTCCAGGCACAGGACTGACAGTGCTCTGCATACAAAGCAGCTCTTCAATATTCTTTTTAATCTCATCTCTTCAGTGTGGGGCTCTGGCTTAATCTACTACAAACTGTCGCAACACTGCATGAACAATGATACTTTTCCATTCTATGCTGTTTTTTCTTTGCTGTTCAGCCCCAGAGTCCCGAATGCTTTGCATTAGTTAACACATTTATTTCCAAAATGTCCCTGCAAGGTGAGGAATTATTAACCCTAATTTATGGAGTAAGACTGAGTTACTTTCTAAAGAAAAGTAGAAAAGCCACCAGATCTCTGGAGTCCAAATCAACCACCTAAATCATCATTTTTACAACAGGCCTCTGGCCTTTATCCACACCATACAACTTCTGCTAGAGGTTAGGCAGCAGTGCCAGAGACACAGCCCCATTCACTGACATAACATAAATCTACTACTTTTACTCCAGACCAATGAATTATATGACCCTGTTTTAGGTTTTCTTAGGGCAAAATTCAGTCCTGTGCAGAGGGCCAGCATTTACATCCTTTCTCAAAGGTTTGCAGTTGTGTGTGTGCCTCACACTTACCCTCTGATCTTTTTTTGGAAAGAAAAAAAGTCATGCTGTTTATGCACTAGTCACTGTGATCATAATGAGGCATATGTGTACAGCCTCTGTTTAGAAGGGATAGAGTAAAGGTTACACTAGCTTCTTGATAACCTAAAAAGCAGGAAATCAAGTAAAAACACAAATTCTACAGTAAAGTAGAGTAGTAAAGTAATTTTACCCAATTATTTAAGGAACAAAATAATCTCCAACTTTCAATCATCATCTCTACATCAAGAGTGTGTTCTGTACACTTGAATACTTTCAATCCACAAAATAAGAAATACATGCCTTGCTATGTGAATGGAAAGGCCTCAGATTTCTTCACAAAGGTACCTGCTCAGTTATGTGATGGACAGGACTGAGACAGTATATTGGTCTCATTCCTTCTGCGCTCTGCCAAGTTTACATGTTTTCAGCTATCCGTGTGACCAGTGGAAGCTTGTGAAAACCCCTAAGCAGTGGAAGTTCCCTGTCCCTTTATATCCACAGGAGATTCCCAAAACTCCTTTGTTCCAGAGTTCATGGTAAACCAGCATGCAAATAAAGAATGTTTTCTGAAATCATATCTAAACTAAAGCAAATCTGATTTTCACTGGAGCAGTGACATCCACTAATTACCCTGCTGAAGTTACATTTTCATTGCCTGCTTTGAGGCCCATGTATCAGTCAAAAGGTCAAGATTATCAGTGCAGCAGAGAAAGTGTAGCTCCTCACACACATGCATGCACATGCACTTCCCTGATCATTTGAAACATTCTGGGAAGGGGGAAGAAACAACATCCCTCACACTCAGCCTCTCCAAAGCAAATTTACTATATCAGACTTCTCATGTTTAAAACAGGTTGTTTGTACAGTTCTAGTACCTGCCATGGGCTCCTTTTTCACTGACTTGGGTGTTAAAAAGTTTAAATAAATTTAATTAACAGTTCCAAGTGACTGAAGAAACCATATTCAGAATATCATTATTTGGTGCTGTAATCTCGAATTTCAGCTTTTTAATTTCTTCCTTTAAAACATACGTTGTGCTCAAAAACACATATAGTCTTTTCAGGGTAGCTTTTAGCTATGCAGCCACTAAACATCTCTCATATATGTAAGGATTTATCTCTGTAAGAGCTTTCTGAACGAAGGGAGAACTACTCCCACTTTGCAGGTTGTGCAGCCATTGCATGGCTGTGCCTCTACAACATTACCACATCCTAGTCCCATGCCTGTATTACTGTGGTATCTGGAGGACACAGGATGCTCCTGCCTGCAGCAGTGTTGACAAAGGGAGCAAATGCTGTACCCCAAGGAAAGACCCTGCAGCAGGACTTAAAAGGTGAACTAGACACTTGGAAGTCAAGACAGAACAAGCTTCACATCCTCTCTGTATGCAAAACTGAGTTTTGATCTCCTAGTATAAGGGGCTAGTGCCAGTCTAGTGCTGGGCTCCCGAAGCACCTAGAAACAAACACAGAAAACAACCTCAGAAAGTCTACTAATACAAAGATGCAGTGCTGTCTCCTTTGATTCAAATTGCTGTAGCTCTGCTCTCACACCGTTAAGTTATGTCAGGGCATTTCAGCCACTGGGAGAGGCTAGGGGAGAGATGGCAAGGAGAGCTAGGGCCTGAGCCTTGCTGAACTGCACTTGCTGCTCCAGCTGCTCCTGAAAAGACAAGGAGGCAACGGCAGCCAAGCACGACCCTGCTGGTTCTACTCCACCCTGGCAGCAGCAGCTACCAAGGCAGCTTCCCTGGGTTCTGCCCCAGCCAAAGGAGTCACCACAGCTTCACTTCTGGTTCGTCTGTCTTTGGTAAGTGCCTATTTTGCCTGTGTTCAGATCTTCTCAAGGCCACACAGAGGGGGAAGCTACACCCAAATTCCAAGTCTCAATATAGTAGCTTAACCACAAGACTGTCCTTCCTGGCTTTCTGTACAGGCACATGTTGCCTCAGCCCCTCTATGGCAAATACAGCATAGTGTCTCACAAAACAAGGTTTTCTTCTCTCTCCTGAGCCTCAAACGGACATGTTCACTTACTGTTTTAAAATGAGGGATAAGCCCAGGGAAGAACCCTATCAAGAGACTATGGTTTATCTTAAAACCTAACTAAAGCAGGCACAAATTCGGTCCAATATTCTCTGGCAGGGTTCATGACTGAAGCCATGCTGCTAAAGATGTTGCATGCTCTCTAGCCCATATTCTTAAATCCATGTTTGCTCTCGTGCCCAACAGTACAGAGATAAGCAAAGGAGGAGGTTGTCTGGCCTGTGTGCTTTCCCTGGTAAACAAGTAACCACTGTAACACGGATCATAGTGCACAGTGTCTCTCCTTGTGCTTTACCCCCACCTACATCTGTGCTCTAGCAGCATCATTCCTGTGGAGTGCAATGGTCTCTGATGGTTACAGAGCATGCTCCAAGGTGATCTCCAAGACTAGGAAAATAAAGGAAGAATTTTTGTCAGCTGCCAAGGCAATGAGAGCTTCAGTAATTCAGAAGGACAATTCTACCAGTGGAAGCAGGATGCAAGGTGTGCTAATACCCAAGCTTGCTGATTACTCTGAACCCCAAATTCTGCCAGACACAGACAGGCATGACTGCTAGAGGCTTTCTCAACTTCCATACAAACTCTGAATCTCCAGAAATCCCAACATATGTAACTCTTGTGGAAGCTTAATGTGAATTCTTTGCTCCCATTGTTCTCCTGTTCACATGTTGGGAGACTTCTTCCTGCTTTCTCCCTGTCAAGGGAGACAGCTTCAACAATATGGATTTTATTGTACACCCCCTACATCCCACTTCTGCCCCTTGTCAATAGCACAGAGGCCCAAACACCATCTTAGCTGTGAAGAGGAAATGACTATTCACAAGACACAAAGGTTTATGGATTTCTGCCTAACAAAAGATTATCTCTAAGCAGGCCCTTCATGTACTGATGCCTCATCTCTTCCAGTAGGAAAGCAGACAGCCTCCAGTACCCCCAACACCAGGGAATGAGAACACTCCCCAAGGCAGGTGTACCAAGCAAGGTAGCCTCTTAATCTTCTCACATGCAGCAACGCTATTTTTCATACCAGCTGCATCTTAAACACTCAGCTAAGATGGTGATTAGTGGTGGTGGTAGGGTGTCACAGTGGGAGCTTTCTTAAGAAGAAAAGGCTTTGATTGAGCCAATGAAAGCTGTTGCCAGGGAACCAGATGCCATGAACACACCACTCCAGCAGCGAAAGAATACAAACCATGTGAGTGCTGGACTGAGCTTTAACTGCATTTGCTGGTTGAGGCCTGAACACACCATTAACTCTTTCAGTACCTGAAATAGTTCATACAATGAACTGGGAAGATGGGAATCTGTTACAAATGCACAGGAGCAAAACATCTCCTGATATCTCTCTATTACACCCTGTTGATCCAAAAGAAAAACAAAGGAGGGAAACTTTTGACCTTTAGTTTTTGCCTGGGAAAGGAGGTTTGTTTGTTTTGTGAAGTATGTAAGGAAACTTCTCTTCAAAGTAATGCTTCATTTTACACTAATGTGAAAAGGAGTCAGATAAATGCTCAGATAACCCTATAAAAGTATTAATTTTGTTTTTGTAGGGGGTGTTACACATAAGTTTGATGCACACAGGTCGTTCACCAGTCAGTTCCTCTGCAAGAGAAACAGAATAGTTTAGATTCCATTTTTCCCAGATCTGAGCTGGTTTCCAACACAAATGTTACCGATTTGAATTTTATCTGATCAGTTGCCAATTTGTTTCAAAGTTAACTTTCCACTCTGATTACTAAACAGCCTTGTACTCTACCGACAGAGCATTTTTTTCCTAATGTAAATTCCACAGTGCTCTGCAACCCTACCAGTAAAATGCAGCTAAAGCTCTAATTAAAAATCATGCCTGCCATATGTCAATTCATAAGAACTAAAATTAAACTAACAAGGGGCTGTAACCAAAACTTATTTTGAACACAAGAGCCTGTCTGCTCCATTTTGAAGCAGTGACATGTGCAAGCCTGGGTAGTTCTTGCAAGACAAGGACTAATCCCAAACATTTTCACCTTTGGGCTTCCAGTTCAAACCCAGAACAGGTTCCTAAGCACAAAAAGCTGTTCCCACTCTGTAGCCTGAGTAAAAGCCCCTCTGCTCCTGTGTAGCCAGTACTGGCTGCATGACTACTTTGATCCCACAGAGTCTGTAACTGTGTTGAACAAGTAACATGTTCGTGGCAGTATTATACTGAACTCCCGTCAGTCTCCATTTCAGCCTTTTATATCCTGTGGTAATGCCAGCCATCTAGTGAGCTCCAAGTTGGGGTCCAAGGTACTACTGCTTTTTTATGCTTTTCCCGTAGTGCAGAAGACCCAGTGGGAAAGGACATAGCAATACCATTATAATGCTTAAAGTGGCCATAAAGTCTCAGTGTGAGTCCTAACAACCTGAACATAAGGGACAATAAACCTTGGGCCTCTCAAATTTATTCTAGGAGATTGGCAAGAATGGATATAGTCCTAAGCTGATTTAAAATCTTCACACAACTCCCATGCCAATTCCTGCCCAGCTTGACGATGACGGAGAATTAGGCTCCTGTGTGTCTACTGGCCATCCAAACAGGCACAACATCTCACTGTCAAGATGGCACCTACCGATCATTCCCCCAGAGCCCCTTGTTAGCCCAGATAACAGCTATTCCCCAGCGGTATTGCCTAGCTGAGGACTGGGAGAACACACACACATATACAGCAAACTACAAGGCTAAAAATGGGCACCACGGGCTGGTACAGAGCACTTCTGTCTCCTTAGGTTCTGTACTGATTTATCTGAAGGTCCCTGGAACTGCTGTGGGCTTGGCCCTGAGATCCTGCATTAGTTTCTGTGTTGCTGTGAAAGGGGCTGCCTACCCGCTTGCAATTTAACTTCTGGGTTTAATCTGCAGATATGCATGCCAGGCTTACTGCAGTTGTTCCCACTGCAGAGCCCCCATCTCAGGCAGGCCACAACTGCCTCTTTACAAAAGTTCTTGCGTAACCCTCATAAAACAGGAAAAAACAACCCTGCAGCTCAGTTTAGGTTAGCAGTGAGTAAGTGGAGAACTGGAAGGGATTTCTACAGGCAGAGTGGAGTCACCTAAACACAACTTTGGCAATGTATGAGGGCTAACAGCCCAGTTTTCTAACCAGTTCCATACAAAATCTCTAATGATCAAAAACAGTCAGTGTCTGCACTTTGTATTTTGAGCCCAAAACATACATACACACTGCTAGCTGCAGCACAGTGGCAAAGGAAGCCATTCTGCTGTACTGGCTTAGTGGGACATCAGGATCAAAGTGTCACTTACTGAACAAACATGGTTCTGTGGCATGTCAGTGACCTCTGCAGAGCTCCCATCAAAGATCTCGCACAGATGTGATCCTGCTCAGTTTGCAAGTGCAAACAGAACTGCAGGGCAAGATGGTATTGTTACAGAAGCTAATAATCCAATCTCTGCACTACAAAGAGGTGCAGATGTACTGAAGTTACCATGTTGGAGAGTGATATTTAACACTGGCTGTTGGTGTCCCCGTCCCACAAGGTGCTGCTCAGCTCTTCATCAAAGATAACCAACCAAAACGTATGTGTATTCCTCACACTTAGACACACACACACTAAACTGAATTTGCAAACTGGAGCCTTCAAGAAATGTGAAGTGCAAGATGTAATTACCATGTTTCCAAAACCTATTTCCCTCCTTCCCATATGCATAAAGATGTAACTCAGTTGACATAATTGCATGTTCTCCCCACTCCAAGGATCCAAGTGTCAGTGCAAAGATTACACCTGCTCCAGGACAAAAGTGACAGTGTCCTGTAGGAGTTTGATACATCCTTTGTCTCAGCAAGTGGAAAATCCACAGCTAATGAGGCAGCAGACAGTGGGGTAAGAAATCAGATCTTCCTGGACTGAGGGAGCCAAATGCTGTTCTGAAGAACTGGACTCTGTCCTCAAACATGGCAGAGTCTCTGTGCTCAAACCTCAAGCTCTGTACCCAGTCCAGAGCCCCCTGCCCACCCCTCTGACCAACCTCTGCAACAAGTCCATCCTCACTCTCTCCTGCAGCCCACATCCTCTTCAGTTAGTCCCCAGTCATCCCTCAGTCCTTCCTTTTCCCTTCCTTCATGCTCAGCCTCCCTGGGGCTCCCCATGTCTTCTTACTTGCATTGGTACTGTCAATAGATTTTCCACTTCCTTCCTCAGACCCTCCTTCTCCTTTCCTTGCTCAAATTGTTTCCTCCTTTGCTCTCAAGCCCACTGACATTCAGATCAGCATCTGGACCTACTTTGAGTTAACATGTTATTTCTTACCAGGCAAACCTCTAATTACAATCACTGTCTTGATGAGATATGCTCTGATACTCACTGAAAATGCATGTTTTCTATGGCTGTTCCATACTTACAGATTTGGAGAGTTTATTTCAATAATACATTATTCTGAATTTACACAGATTTATTTTAATGGCATTTAAAAACAGATCTGACATAGCACTTGAGTGCTGGATTTTCAGTTGTAAAATACGTACCATTCTAAGATATAAACTAACAGTACTCACCAATAAAACTGACAATAGTGAAAAGCAATTGCCAATACAGCCCCTTCCTACAGCATTAATGAAACGTAATTAAACACAGCTCTAAAACTGTGACACAGTGTTGGAGAAAAATTGCTACAGAAATGCAAAGTACAGAATCAACTACAGGTTTTGGAAGTAAATTTAGATTGATATTCTCACCTAAATCTCTAATTTATTAATTTATATTTGGTTCAATTCATTATAAATTCATGAAGAACAATCATGCTTGGAAGAAAATTATCCTAAGCTGAAGAAAATTTATAATGGTTCTGCCAATACAGGCTCATTTCTATGGCTGTTCTGTTACAGAAAGTGTCATTTTTGCCAAATGAAGAAAGCAGCTCCTCTGTTTGAAGACATATTTGGTTTGTACATTTTCTATTGCTGTTTATAAGTTGCAAAGCACTTTGAGCACATGTGGAGTGGAAGACACTGTATAAAATAAAGTTAAAAGTTGTAGTAACATGCTGTAAGTCTTTGTACGTGGCAGCAGGGGGCACTTACACAAGACGATGCTGCAGCGCAGTTCACAGACTACCTTCGTTTCAAGACCAGGCAGAAGCGTTCAGTGTGGTCACATCCTGCCTCTGAAAGCAGAGCATGTCTGCACTGAGCAATAGCTCCCTGTTCCTCTTGCTCCTACTAAAACTTCTCAAAGCAAGTTGAGTAGCTCAGTATGAAAATTAAAGAAAGAAAAACCTGCACCTTTGAATTAAGTATGAAAAGGGCAAAGAATTTCACACTCAAGCACTGGAGGAATAAATATCTGAACAGGTCCTGCCATCCCAGTGCTGGAGTGGGGGTTAAATAATACAAACTCCATCACCAGAGTCAGGAACACAGCTGAGAGGCTGAGACTCTTGCCTTCCTCCACAGTTAGATAGGAAGGGTGAAATGTTCCTACACCAAGTTTCTGCAAGAACCAGTTGAAGAACCAGAGAAAAAGTAATTCAGGCTACATAAATACCTACCCATAGAGAATGAGTCTTCTACAAATCAATCCCCAAAACTGGTCTCTTCCAGCTCTAATAATACTGGGTTTTCTCCATTCTCAGCTAATAGAGGAATTTTGAAGGCACCATAAAGAAAATACAATACAGCACCTTCAGAAGAACAATGTTATTCTGTCACCTTGGGGTATTTACTGCAGTGCAGTCCATCCTTTAAATTTTAACCTGGTCCTTGAAGTACTTCTGTGCTTACTTGTGCTGTCCCTAGCTGATGTAAGGATCCTAATTTGTTTGCCACCATAACAACAGAGAAACAACCCTGATCACAATGAGAAGGGTGGTAGTGGTTCACAGATCCAAAGATGTTGCACCAGAACAGAGAGAACAACTGCACAGGACAGACAGAATGAAAAAAAGTAATGAACTGCACCGAGTCTCCCTCACACTGTCCAAAAACCCAGGACACTTGTCTGGCTTTTCTGCTATGGGGAGTTGCACGTTAGCAAGGCACAGAGTTATGAATTAGTGCATTTCTGAACAAAAAATCTGCCTGAGCACTCTGAGAGGAAGTTTGCAGTTCTAGGGGCAAGATGTGAGCTTGCTGATGTTCCTGGGGCTCAATGCCTAATCTCTCCCTGCTAAACTGAAACATTGGGCAGGTAGTGAAAAAAGACAAGGAGAAACTAAACTGGAAGTGCATTATGAACTGGAGGTGAGTTGTTGTTGGAAAATTCTCCATAATAGCTCTCAGGCATTAAATATTTTCCACTTCAGAATGTTAAACTAATGTTGAAATAACCCTTTTAACAAGAGATTATTTTACAGTATCTTCTTTGCAATAAAAATAAAAATGCAATAATAACAAATGGTGTAATATAATAAAACATATCGATGTCTGCTATACCTAAAGCTAGGGAATCTTAATATAATTATTGTTTGGGAAGCTAAAACATAATTAATAGATTCTGAAGTGAAAATCATTGTCTCTGCCTTGGTGAATGTCAGATTAATTGGTAAACCTGCTAGTTCTACAATTTGTGTATGGGTTTTTTGAGCCTACATCTGTTATACCAATTAAAAATACTTTGTTTGAATAGCACATTCCATTAGAGTTGAACAGCAGCTAAAAGACCCATTTATATGACGCACTGCACCTGATAGCCTTTTATGAGGACATAACCAGGTGGATAGATGATGGCAGAGCTGTGGATGAGGTTTATCTTTATTTCAGTAAAGCATCTGACACCGTCTACCACAGTATCCTCGCAACTAAACTGAGGAAGTGTGGTCTGGAAGATCAGATAGTGAGGTGGATTGTGAACTGGTTGAAGGAAAGAAGTCAGAGTGTTGTGGTCAATGGGACAGAGTCTAGTTGGAGGCCTGTATCTAGTGGAGTCCCTCAGGGGTCAGTTCTGGGACCAGTACTATTCAATGTGTTCATCAATGACTGGCTGAGGGAACAGTGTGCACTGTCAGCAAGTTTTCTGATGACACTGAATTGGGAGGAGTGGCTGACACACCAGAAGGCTGTGCTGCCATTCAGCAAGACCTAGACAGGCTGGAGAGTTGGGCAGGGAGAAATACAACTAGGGCAAGTGTAGAGTCTTGCATCTGGGAAAGAGCAACCCCATGTACCAGTATAGGTTGGGGACTGACCTGTTGGAGAGCAGGGTAGGCGAAAGAGACGTGGTGGACAGAAGGATGACTATGAGCCAGCAACGTGCCCTTGTGGACAATAAGGCCAATGGCATCCTGGGATGTATTATAAGGTCAAGAGAGGTACTTCTCCTCCCCTACTCTGCCTTGGTGAGGCCACATCTGGAATATTGTGTCCAGTTCTGGGCCCCTCAGTTCAGGAAGGACAGGGAACTGCTTGAAAGAGTCCAGCACAGAGCCACAAAGATGATTAAGGGAGTGGAACATCTCCCTTATGAGGAAAAACTGAGGAAGCTGGGTCTCTTTAGTTTGGAGAAGACTGAGGGGCCACCCCTTTAATGTTTATAAATATGTAAAGGGTTAGTGTCAGGAGGACTGAGACAGGCTCTTCTCAGTGATGTCCAACGATAGGACAAGGGGCAATGGGTGCAAGCTGGAGCATAGGAGGTTCCACGTGAACATGAGGAAAACCTTTTTCACTGTAAGGGTGACAGAACACTGGAACAGGCTGCCCAGGGAGGTCGTGGAGTCTCCTTCTCTGGCGACATTCAAAACCCACCTGTACACATTCCTGTGTAACCTACTCTAGGGGATCCTGCTCTGGCAGGGGGGTTGGACTAGATGATCTTTCAAGGTCCCTTCCAACCCCTAACATTCTGTGACTCTGTGAAAGAAAAGTGAATACATTAGAGCCACAGCCAAAGACAGCTTTTTCCTCAGTTCACACCAACAGCACTCTGCACAATGGTCCTGACCTGACTCAGTGGATCTTCAGAATTCTTTCTGAAATAATATTTTGATCAAGTTACATAGAAAAAACTGAAAAACGAAAGCCTGCAGGATGCAAATAAAAATTTACCCCAAACTTTCCTTCCAGCTTCAGTACTGCAGGTTTTACTGGAGTCAGAGGGGCTAGGAAGAAAGGATCAGCTTTGTGTAGTTTTCATCCTGGCTTGAGATGGATTTTAAATCTCTGCTGTACCTCCCATAAGAATCAGGACTGTTCACCCTATTAAGCACTTCTATCAGAACAATTATTCTAAAATATAATTTTTGGTCACTAGGAGCCAGAATAGGGCACCATAACTTTACATAAAAGAAAGCACGTAAACACCGCAATTACAATAATTATTTGGAAACCCCTAACTATCTGCATTCAAGAAACAAAAGAATTTTCCTAGAGAAACACTGTATGCTCGTATTACAGTTTTCTCCCAGCGGACCAAGACAACTGATCTATCAAGAGTCCTTCTCACCCATCTCATTCAAAGCACATCAGCAGACAGCAGTCTCAAAGCCTCTGTCTTATCTTATCGACACCCTTTTGAGGGCAGCCACTCCTCTAACCTCGGAGTGCATGGGGATGTATCTCAGGCTGAGATTGGACTACCCCAGCTAAGGTAGTATAATCTGTTTGAGATGCATGTCTGTTGTTGCCTTTCCTACAAAGGATGCTAGACCCTGAGGGAAACACCATTTTTTTTTCAAGAGTCCCCATATTAAGACCATTTTACAGCAACTCTTTTTTCATTGTATAATTAATCTCTTCTCTGCTCCAGCTGACTTAAGGGGCTCGTTGGAGGAAGAGAAATATTTCTTGAGCTAGGAGGGGCCAGATTTATCTGTTCACAAAGGATACGGCATAGAAGAGCTGTGGACCAATTTGAATGCTACAGTAATACAGTTACTATCTCTATAGTATAGCAACTACATGTCCCACCTGAGGGCAGGGACATGTTTCTGTTCACAGTATACCCGATTCTAAAGAGAAAAGGACAGGGAAAATAGTTTTAAACAGAAACAGGTAAGTTACAATTGCTTTTTATTCCTAAGACATTTGATCCCTGTTGTATTACATTTCAAATTCATTGATTTCCTGAGTAAGAAAAAAGAAAATGTTCCACAGTAACAGTGGTCATGGATGAGATGCAAAAACCAACACAGGTACTCCAGTCTGGGACCCATGGTCTTGAGGAACTGGTGCGATACAAACCACATTGAATACAGATGTAAACATGGCTCTAGCATGCAGGCTTGTCAACATACATCTTGTCACATTTAATAGCACAGCAGTATACTATGCCTGATACTGCTTGTATATAAAACACTTGTGGTTTATATGTTCAGTACTGCCACTGCAGTACTACCTATAGTTAAGGCACTTTTCAGATCCAGGCAGAAGTATCCTAAAAGTACATTTGTTTCACTTTTTGTATTCCATAGCCCATCAGACACCCTGGACCCCATGTAAAAACTGTGAAGCACTTCTAAATGGCTGCCCTTTGTAAGGGCTGCTGTGGCCACAAGAAGGGGAGATGCACCAAAAAAAGGCAGAGGTAGGAAGAGAGGGAAGAGAAAGCTCTGCAGACATAGGCTTGCTGCTCCTGCTGTCATTAGGCTAAAAGGAGGGATAAAAGCCACAACAGCTGCCATCAAATGAGACTCCACCCCAGTGATGGCAGCAGCAGCCTGGCTTTACATGTGTCTAGTTTTATTCAAAGTGTGCTGCATGCTCAGAGTCACCACCCAATGCATCTGTTGCCCTAAGCAAATGCTTACTGTACCCTTATCTAAGGCAAGACTTGTCTGGACCTAGCCCATAAACCCCTTTTGCAGTCAAGAAGCAGCCAACTAAAGTCCCCATGAAAATAATGTAGTGTGTTGTTAGATTAAAAGTGGGCAAAATATTGATTATTAATTCACAGCCTGAGCTCTGGCTCTTCAATACTTCCTGCTGTAGGAGGTCTGTTGGAGAACACCACAGCTCAGGTCCTAGCAGTGCTGTACAGTAATTTATAGGTACAGACATCAGAGCTTCATTTGATAGATTTACTGATGACAGCAGATGAAGCCACAATGGTGAAAGCATTTAAGGAAAAAACAATTTCCTGTGTAGTTAGTAAGCCAGAAACTGACCAACTCCAATTTAAAGTTTTTTTGTTTTTTCCTCTCCAATGTCTCCCTCCCATTTCCTTCTCTGTTTTAGGATTATTTTAATTGGAAGTACCATGAAAGTTACTCCCATTTTAGCAAAGCACCTCATGAAGGACTGCTTGGATCTGCCTCTTCCAAAAGCCTACTGTACAAGAATGGGTGCACTGGCTCTGTACTCTGAGAATCTAGCTGAGCCTTCATGGAAAAACGGAGAAAGCAGAAGCAGCCTGCAGGACCACAAGCACAGAAAAGTACAGATGGAGTTGCACACCCTCCAAGACTTGACAAGAGCCATCTTGGCATATGGACAAAAGCAGGTAAGAACTGACAGATTACACAAGGCCTCTGGCTCCGTTCCTCAAGATACTGACTACACAGTTACTCCACCAAACCTCAGAAAGACTACTGCTGTTCACTGATGGTAACAAGCTGCTAATAAAATGAACCTGATATTTAAAACATTCTTTAGCATCATCTTCCCTATAATATTTTCCTCTTTCCTTTGAAAGTTACCAGCTATAGTTCATTTGTCATGAAATTTGTACCTGTTCTGAGGTTTTAAATGGTGCCAACATGGTCTCCACAAAGAGTGAATTATTCCTCAAACACATTGCCATATGGAGAGTTGCTTTCTTTGAAGCCCACATGGAGCCAGATTTTGGCTCTAGTAAAGTCTGCTGGAATAGTGCCATCAGCATCAATGGAGCCAGTTCATGTGTGGATTTCATGTCGATGACCCTTGACAAGGAACAAACCTTCTCTACTTCTATTCAAGTGGAAAAAGTCATCATGTTAACTAGCTGAGAGTTTTTTTCTCCTTAGATTGGAAAGAGAAGTGTCAGCCATCTCATACAATACTCATCACACTGGCTCCCATGTTTCTCAAGTCACGGTATAATATTCAAAGCAATTACATAACAGCATTTTGTATTCTACATAACTCATTGCTATTAAAACTAATAAGCTACACCCATGCCAAGGACATGATTTTTTTTCTCTGCAATGCAGCAACTCTACTTAAAAAAAAAAAGAGGTAAAAAAGCACGAGGCTTTTTAAGGGGACTAGACTTCCACAGCAATCTCTGATCGTGTGAGATATTATAGAGCTGCTACCAACATTAGTCTGGGAAGACTTTGCTTAACTCATTCTTGGCTCCACCATCAGTGATGTAATGTGTTCATCCCCAATTTGTGGCAAGATTTTTTTTTCCAACAACCTCCATCTTGATCTGTGCTATATATACACCCAATGATAAGTTCACAGATGTCTACAACAGTAAATTCTCTAATTAAGCAAACCCATGCTGTGCCACTTCCCTGATGACACAGGGTATTAATAAGTTGAGTATCAGGTAGCAAGGATCCTCATCTAGCATCATACATTTTCATACTCTGACAAATGCTTAAATGCTTGCTTCTACATTGGAAGACAAGTCAGAGCTGACCAAGCAGTTTAAAAACCAACCACAGGCTGTTTTTTCTCCCAACCATTTCCCAGTAGTTGTTAATTTTGCTTTTCTATGACTCTGTCTCCATGCTAAATGCCAGAGACCCAAAGATTCAACATCAGACTATGTTGTGTCAACAGTGCCTACAGGAGATACAGCCAAAATCTCTTCATCTGCACTCTACCTCATGAACTAGGTACAGACCAGTGTGAGGGCACTGACATGGGTCGATGGGGATTATACAGCTTGTAAGTACTGCAGCAGGCCTGATGGTGAGCTGCACAAGTTTCTCCTGTGACAGAAAGGTTCATACACAAATATGACTTGTTGCCACCTTTTTAGTTTCTTGATCCTGGAATTAAATGGCTTAATCATCACCAGCATAACTTGCTTTGCTGCTGCCTAGCAGTTTCAAGAGAGCAAGTGCAGCTGAGGATTTTAGCAATGTCTTAATGTCTCTAACTAAATCCCTTATTCTTTGGGGAGGAGATTAGGGAGCTCCTATCTTGACTTTCTAGCACTTCACTCAGGGAATTCCAAACATCGAATGTATCCCCTTAGGAATCAACCAACCCTGGAGACTAGTTAAACAGACAACTTTAACTAGACCTGTAATTTCTTATTCCTGCACTAAGGTATAAGTAGCAGAGTAGAGCCAAGGACCTGCTTCACAGTGATTTGATAGGGTCAACATTTCCTTGTTTGTTACAGCATCTCTGCATTTACTTTATTAAGATAATATTGCAGTAGGTTGGTCTTAAGATTTAAAAGAGGCGTGGGTTGAAGCTTGCCAAATACATTTTGGAAGCACACCCTTAGACTCTGGGAGGGCATAGAGGAAAAAGCAGAGACACTGCCTTGCAGACTCTGCCACTGCAGGCACAGCTACCAACAGAATAAAACTGGCAGACCTGGTGTTCTGAAACACTCTCAAGCCCAGCTAAAGTTCTCAATAGCTGCAGGTGTTCTTAAAAAACAACAGCTGCACAGAGTAGATGTTTCCTGAAAAACAGCACTGGAAGGAGGAATTCAGCTTTTAACTGAGAAATTAAGTTACAACACAACTATTTCCTCTCACATCTATGGCACAAGCATCTTAACCTGTGGTCACAGCCCTTAAGGCTTTCCTTTTCTTGGTCAGCTATCTATCCACACTACTCTGTTTCCTTCGAGAAGAGTAAACACAGTCTTGAGATTCTGGAAGAGGAAAGTGGTACACAGCATACACAAACTTTGTGCCTGCATATGTGTGTGTGCTTGAGTAAGGGACGCCCATGAAAAAGCTAAATCAAGACCTCTAGCCTGTCAGCTATAAGACAAGGTTTATTAGGTATGGTATTTGCAATGAAACAAGCTAGATTTTTTTGTTGTTGTTGAAAAAGATTACTGAGATTGACTTTGGCACATAAAGGGTCAACACTCCCCCAAGGTCTACAAGCTAACTTCAGAGGCAGTATACTAATGCTTACTGATCTCCAGAGCATGGCCTCACTGCTAAAGTTTGCCAATAATTAAACAAGCTATCTGTTTGGGGGTAACTGGACCAATATGACAATTTAATACCATGTTCTCTCTTTCACATACAAACATGCATACCCAAGCAATAAACTGGCAGCAATGTTTAGTTATTATTAATCTGACCTGACTGGAAACAACAATCCAATTCCTCTTATGAGAACACTGACTATCATATAATTTCTTAAAACTGTCTTTATTTTCTGGTTTATTTCTCATTAGCCTACAAGTTGTTTGTAAAATGATTAACGCACAAGGCAGTTAACTACAAAACACTGAAAAAAAAAGCTGAAAACTCCAGTTTTTTTAGGAACTACATCTTGCAAAAGCATTTGGAAGCTTTGACAGTTGCCTCTTGGATGTTTTTATTTCTTGATAATGCCAGCTTATTATCTAGGCACCAGAAATATCCAAAGACCTCATCCCCATTGTGCTAAGCACTATATATAAACACATAATGAATCAACAAACCTTTCTTCTAAGAGCTTATATATGAAATTGCCATCTTTGCTGAACACACTGGAAAATGTAAAGGCATATGCCAAAGTTTAATGCTATTTGTAGTCAAACATTAGGAGGAGCCTAGAATATTTCAGCACTACCACAATTGTGTAGCTTAGAGTGAACAGGAAGCTCAATGTTTAAATCACAGGAAGCAATTTGGCTAGTTGTAATGATCTCAGATACCAAGTATTCTGCACAAAATACTTTGTAACCCAGCAAACCCAAATTGCTGTTAAAATCTTAATCCTATAGCTTTACATGTATGAAACTTTGACCTTTTATACAAGTGCGCACTAATAACAACAGCTCAATGGCGTGAAATGTGCAACAAAATTCAACCCTACTCATATTCAGAAATAAAGGTTTTTCATGTTACTAATTAAGGGCATTTTTAAAAATCTGCATGTGCACTGTATGGGCATGAATGACTGTGCACACACATACGCAAATACTTCTCAGTTCTAGCATTTGCATGAGCCTTAAGCTAGCTCTATCATGTCTCACATAGTAACGATATCTGCAGAGATAAAGAGTGAACCTTTACAAAGGGAAAACCTTTAATCAGTCTTCTAATCAGAGTTTGAACTAATGAGGAAAGTCTCAGTGCAATCGAGATAGTTCTTGCTTAACTGCATCTGACATTTTGGAATAGATAAGGCTCTAATGGTCTATGGCAGCGCTTTCTCTTTGGAAACCTTGGGATGTCATTAATAAATATGGGGCATCATACAGGGACTCCACACCTCTGTAGTCGAGACAAAACATCTTATAGGAAATCACTGCCTACTGTGTCATGAACCACATCAGTGAAGCCAGGCACAACATCCATCAAAGATTAAAAGAGCAGAAAACGAACACCGCTGTGACCAAACACTTGAAATCATGTGCCGACTGCCACAAACAATTAGAATTCAGCAGGGGTATTCTCAGGCATTCACAAATCATGACTGCAGGAGACCTCAGGAAATGGGGCCACGATTAACCCATCCTACTGTCCCCAGCCAAAATAACAGGCTGTTACGGGGAAGAAGCTGCAAGCTTTCTGTCATGAAAAGAGACTCATTTTCCTAAAATCTCACTTTCTGATCAGGATGTGAAGAATAGTTGGTTATCCATGGAAAATTAAAGTTACAGAGAGCAGGAAATTTGAGCTTAATTCTCTGGGTTTTGAGCAAGGCGGGAGATCTGCATTAGGCTTCTCACTTGTCAGCAAATGGAACAACTCAAAGGCTGCAGGATTGTGGTCTCCAAGAAAGGCAGCTGCTCTTGTCCCCCAGTGTCTACTGACAATCTCAATGCATCTTTGCAGAGCACTGACAGGCTCCATCGGTTAGGTTTTCTTCTTATGTAGAAAACAGGCCACTGCAGGAAGACAGGTTGGACATATTTGCTGATTCTGGGTGTGGGTAAAGGAGAACAGAAAGCCCTTCTGAGCACTAGAGCACATGAAAAATTGTACAAACTGTAGAATAAAATTCCAAGGTTTGAATAATACTGGGCTCACAGAAAAAACAAGGCCAAGCTATTTGGGGTATTATGTCAATAGACAAAAATTGTGGAAAGGCTTCTCTTTTTTACTACTTTTTATTTTAAAACGGGTCTGTTGAACTCAGTTCTATATTCTCAAATCTGCTGCAAGCCTCCCTGAGATAGCCTGAGAACTGAAACTCACCTGAAATTTCTCACCTGCCATTTGAGAAGGACATAGAATTGGATCTGCACCAAAAAAACAAAACAAAACAAAAAACACAAAAGGGTGGGCTCTGCTGGCTAGCACAACCCCACTGCCCCTCAAGTTCCTGCACTGGGTCTTGCCTTTACCTGGACACCATAAGCTCTGGTGCCCCAATCAAACCATCTCTCCCATAGCATCAGTAGCTGTAAACTGGCTGTGGAACTATGCAAGACAGGAGTTTGCAGAGGAGGGAGTTTTGATCAATTTTTGGAACTTTAATCTCCTAATTTAAGTTTATACTTCCAAACACTTTCACATGCAGGCACATTCATTGGCAAAGGCCCAACACAATGCCTGACTTCAGCTTGAGCTGAGAGCACCCAGTACCTTACAGTCTTGCACATTTTAAGAGGGCTCTCAGGGCTGGACAGACTCCAAAGCAACAAACACCACTGATGTCAGTGGAAGTTTTCTACTGCATGGTATCGAAGTTTTGTTTACAATGTCTCTCTAGAAGAAATGATTGAATGCTGAGGAGAAATATATACAGGGATGTAGGAAAAGAATAATTAAATGCAGTAATTGGCTGTAGTGCAAAGGAAAATGAACAGGCTTCAACATGCCTCCTATACTGTGAAACATTTGGGCAAGTACAGGAGGGCCTGTTCTGAGAACTGCCAATAAATACATGCCATGAATCCACACAAACTAGAAGATGACTAACTGGAAGACATGATTATAGTTGTATGGATATAACGACTCTTTAGAGCTGTTATTCCTACAGCTAATTTATTTATCTTCTAGGAGAGCATTTTATTTCTATTTATGTCCTTTCAGTTCTTTACACACCTGCTTACTGGGACATAGGTAACCCATAAAGAGCCCATAAAGAGTAACGGGTCTTCCCAGATTAGTCCTTCAAGAGCCACAGGAGTGACATGAGAGACACTCACCCTAATCAGGGAACAAGTATGATACATGGCAGAGTACTTGAGATAAGGCACCAAGATCTCATTAACTAATTTTCAGTTCTTACATTGCACTGGGACTTGAACAGATCATTGACAACACACTGCATAGAGACGGAGCCTGGGATGATGGCCAAAAACACAGGAGGTAGCTAAAATCAGAACAGACCAAAAGGGTAAACGATCTTGATCATAATTCTCAAATTCTTAGTGGCTTAGCTGCTTACCTCTAAGCATCTTCATAATCACCTTCTGAGTTATTGATTAGAGCCTGTTAACTCTGCAGCAGCAGGGAGTTGGGACAGACATTGAAGTATTACTGATGCAGAGGATCGCAAAGGAACGCCTTGGCACTCGTACCTCCATTTCCTGAACAAAGCTGATAACCAGGTTGACCAATAGATTTGACCAGGCTATTCACCCAAGAAGAGCCTCTTCAGACTCTCCAGAACCTGGGATTCTGGCATAAGAGACATGCTCCACTGTGCAGGTCAGTGGCATTTAAAGTTAAGTTGAAAGATAATTAAAATTATCTTTAAGATAATTTTTTATACTTAAGATACTTTTTTTATACTTAAGCATGTGTTTCTGAAGTTATTAACGGGGAGGAGTGTTGAAAAAAATCTATTACATTATAGAGGGAATTAGAAGAGGAAAATGAACTTTCATGCTCACATTCCTTCCTGAGTAGAAGGATAATAGAGTAAACATTCTTCTCAGCAGGATTCACAGGATTTGGCATCCAAACCAGTTTCCATTCAAATCAGTGAACAGATACCAGCAGACAGGAGTTTAATTAGACCTCAGATTATTCTTAATATCAATATATAAAGTGATAATACTGTATAATTGAGCTTGGTAAGTTAATTTTACTACATGTGATATAGGAAAGAAACACAAACTTGGGACTTTCCAATGTATAAGCTCTCAACTTCAGGCTCTCTGGGTTTACCAAAAGACAACTAAGAAGAGTTTGTATTCTGAACAAAACTGTGTTCCCCAGATTTGGCATATAAATTTTGTCTCTTAAAGCTATAGTGGATAGCCACAAATATTGGGTTTAAAACCAAGTGATAAACTTCCAGGCTATTTAGATCCAGTATTTTGTTTGGACCACCTCATCCAGTTCAGTGCCTAAACCAGTGTTTGTTATGCTTTTCAACCTGAACTCATTCATGTAATTTCAACTCCAATGGCACAGCCGAGCACAAACAACTCTGCAACAGATACCCAAATTTCTGCTATTACTGGGAGTGATCAGAATAATTTTAACAGAGTGTTTTGAATTAAAATAGTATATTAAATAGCTTTACTACGTATTTTCACTTTTTCAGATTGTTTAGCAAAAATCTGTTTCAGTCTACTGGGTTGGTTTTTTTTTTTTCTTTCTTCCCTTCATATTTTAAGCCACAAAGGGAAAAAAGAGAAAATGGAAGGGACTACAGTTTACTCCTTTCAATGTCTGAGGGACTGGAATGAACTGAGCTCTTCAAAGCTCCATTAGTCCCCCAACAGTCTGTAAACACATACACTTATTTATACATTAACAACCTGTTTTCACCTCCCACACAATCATTTCTCATCAATTATTGCCAACATGATTAACATTTCCTGTTCTCCTGCCTTAAGCCATGTATCTTTTTACTTGCAGTCTACCCATTCCAGAGTGTATTAGGAATCCACTACTACTTCAGTAATATTCCGGAATTGATAGGAAGACACTACAGGACTTGTCTGCTGTTCCTGAAAATCATCACTTTCTGCTTGTGCCACCATCTTTCTGCAATGAACTAAGGTAACAAATCCACCTACATATTGCTCAAAAATTTTTAAACGGAAAACATGATCTAAGTCCATATAATCATCAAGAGCATAGAGAAAAAGAATAGGCAGTTTATTTGTCATTTTGTCTAAAACATGAAAACGTTGGGGGACATGACACATCATCATTAGGCAGATGGGAGGGGATTTTTTTTCACATTGTGCAAGTTAGTTGTGGAACTTACTGCCACAAGACATGGATCCTTGAAATGCACTATTAAAAAAAAAGTTGACAAATCTACAGAATAAAAACTTAAAGGACTATTAAGCCTACAGACCTGCTCAGCTGCTCCTTGCCAAGCACTGGGAGAATACAGTAGGATAATACTTTATATATTTCTCCCATTCTCTCATTTCCTTCTAAGCATCCATTACTGACCACAGAGACTGGGTTGAAAGGACCTTTGGTCTGCCCCAGATAAGGCCATTCCTATACAAGCAGATACCCCGATCCTAGCTGAGGCAGGTAGGGGAGCCAGCCCGCAGCAATAGGACAAAACTGCTGAAATTCAGAGACTGTTTTCCAAGCCAATGATTTCTTATATGCTGCTGTTGAAGTAATGGAAAGGCCATATAAGCTAGAGAGTGTGAGGAAAATTCCCGGTACAATGTGTCTCTCCCTCCATCTGCCTCAGGCTTTTGAAACTCATTTCCATAGTAATTTCCTTCTCAACTTGACATTGCTTTGCTCCTAGTTCAATGAATACCTCCCCTGTTTGGTGAAATTCCTGCTAGGATACAGGATGTGAGAGCTTAATAAAGTTTGCATTCAAATTACATTTCTATGCCTTCTTCAGGATACATAGTTTTAAATTCCAAAGCACTGGTCAACACCTTAAAGAAAAACAAAATTGCTGAAGCAAAACGCCACTTCCTGGAATACAGCATGAATTCTCAATTAGATTATAACTTAATCTGTGTCCATGCACTTTAAGAGAGTAAGCAAGGAGTTTTCCATGCACTCACAAGAACTAAATCTCAATTGCTGTCCTGGAGCACAGATTGCTGAAGCCCAGCCATTACAACCTCTTCATTAATTCATAAACCAGCGTTCTTCAGGTGTCACTGGATGCATCAGGATGGATAGAGACTCTTGCAGTCAAATCTACAACCTACTATCTTACAAGATAGCGTAGCTCTCAGTGTTGGACATGAATGTAAACACCCAAAATTCCAACCTAAAAAAAATTAGACTTGTTCTGATCTTCCATAGATGCTGCGCTTTGCTTCAGACCTCACAAACTTCTTTCTTGTAGGCCAGAGTTATTTGCTTCTAAAGGAGCCTGAGGACAGAGAAAAGCTTGCAGGAAACTATGGAAGCCAAGAAACACCTGGCAGGAGGAGAGCCCAAGTACCTGCTCAGGTATTAGCGAGAGAAGGGAGACTGGGGGCTGCAAAAGACACTACCTGGAGCCAAACTGCCCTCTGTTCAGGAGCCCCACAGGTTCACTGCTCCACCTTGCTGCCTTCTCAGCCAGTTCCTGGTCTGCAACTCTGAGTCCCCTCAGACACCCACAAGACTAAGTACTGAATGGACATGGAGTCTGTCTTGCAGCAAAAATTGTGCCAGTGTATATTCTGGCTTCAGCACAGAACAGATGGCAGTCACATTGCTCAGCATACACTGGAAGGTGTTTAGAGACTAGAAACATCCAAAATCTTAGAAGAAAATAAGATGTTTGGGGCTTCCTGACTGTGCTGAGATGATGCAGAGAATGTAAGTGAAATTTATTATGCTCTTGCCTTAAAGTCTGTTTCTCAAAATTGGAGGATTGTTTTGCTAAGTAGTGTTGTGATCCCCGGTACTATAAACTTAGACTTGAATAATATGCCTGCTTACAAATAATACCCTGAAAACAGTTATTTTTCTTCTATGAAGTCTCTGTATCTTGCATTGCTGTACCCATTAAAGTGTCACCTTTCAGGGGATCTCAATCTATTACACTGAACTCAATGAAAGTGCTGTTAAGCCTCTCTTGAGACCAAGCACAATTCCTTGGCTAAATGATATATAAAGTAAAAAAAAAAAAGGAGGTACCTACTTAAGCACTCTAGCTAGAAACAAAGAACAGAAAAAACTTAAAACTTATTCCCTCACTTTCCTGTTCTAGCCACAGTCTTACGCCCTTTGTGCCTGGTGTGGTATTCCTTTGATTCCTGAAAGAGCTGATTCAGCTCACTAAACCAGCAGAAAAACATCCCAGCCAAGAAACAAACATGCGAATGCAACTCAGACTCAAAAAATAATAATAAAGCCTTCTATAAAAGATAATTTTGATTGGAAACGGAGTTTTGTACTAAGCACCACTTCCTGAGAGCATCTGCTTTCCGCAGAACATTTCAGGTTTGTCAAAAATGAAGACTGTCTTCAAGTCAAATGACAGAAATTCAAATAAAACATGGAAATCAGCCCCAGAAGGGATGGAACAACACACTGTTCTGACCAGTGCTTCTATCAGTTTTCCTTTTCTTGCCTCCTAGAGCACATGGCTGAAAGGTCACAAAGACAGCTATGGCAGAGCACAAGCACAGGAGAAAGCAGGACTACATAGAAAATCCAAAGGACATGGCAACTCTAAACAAACCCATGGAAGGCTTTTTTAGGAACATCACTATCAACATCTCACATCTTCTGAGTGAGAAATCTCATTCTACCTTCTATGGGGGCTAACTACTTGAAAGAAAGAAGCCCTACAACGGTAAGAAATATGTATATTTTTTTCATGCCACATAGCAGACATATTTGTCCTGAACTTGACAGATTCCTGAAGAATTACAAAACTTTCAAACACATAGCATGCAAGGAAGAATTAGCCACAGCTGTCACTGCTAGCTGTGACTATAGGGCAGAGGTAATCTCTCAAGTATAGATGACCTAATGGTTATGGCTGTGTGTGGCAAAGCTGGGGAGGAAGGAAGCACTGTTGCAATACAAGACACTTACAAGTGTCATGAGGAAACATTCCTCCTCCACAGGGGCATCTGGAGTGCAGTGCCTTTCATCCATGATAGATTCAGTGGCAGGATAAATCTCCCACTTGGAGTCACTAACCAGTTTTTAGCTGCTGTTCCTTATGCCATGTCCCATTCTTTCACACTAAAGATATGCAAAGATCCAGGATATTAAAGTAAAAGAACTTCATGAAAACAGCCGCTTTCCTCCTATCCCATCTGTCACAGGCTCAGAGCAAGATGTAGTAATAGAGGAACATAGATAGGTCAGCTTTTTGGTTTTTATGTGTTTGGTTTTGGGTTGGTTTTTTTAATGCTTCTGTAGTTGTAATAGCTTATTAAATGGTCTCAAGGGTCATAACTTAAGCATGACACACAAAATGGGCAGAATTGAGACAAAGCAGTGGTCAGTCTGGTCCAGGATCTTGTCTCCGACAGTGAATAGTACTGCACATTTTCCAGGACCAGGCCAAAAATGAACAAATTAAGAAATTATGAGTGCTTAGTTAGTGGACTGCTTGTCCTTGAGGAAAAAGGTCTTAATGAAAAACACTAGAGATTGGCCTCTGAGCTTAGAGTCCCAGAATTAATATACAAAAAGTATACATGTTTTTTTAAAATACAGTTTGTTGCTCTTGAAGTACTTAATGTTTTGAAAATAAGGGGAAACTAAAAAGTGCATATTACTACTCCTTTAGAGGTGCAGACAGCAGCAAAATGCTGGAAAGGCTGTGTAGGGGTATTTGTAAGTTTAGCCCAAGGGCTGATCTAGGCACCTGGGAGAATGACATTTGAAGTGCAACAATAACAAGTGGTGTGACCAGAAATACGCCAAGGAAAAGCACTTACAGCCCCACCCCATGCTATGAAGACAAGCAGGGTTGTTCTATGACATCGTTGCAATGCTGTAACTGGGCTATATGTCTAAGCTTATACTCTTGTTAGAACATGACCAAGGTCCCAGCCATGCTGCATATTTTAATCATGCTGTAATTACACCAGGGGACAACAGTAGGATAACCAGGTCCTAAAATGCAGACGTAGTTGAGCTGGAGTCAGAGAGAGCAAGAGTATACTCAGGAGTAGAAAAGACAGCATGGTTGAAGTGCCTTAGGGGAAAAGACTCATGTCTGCCAGAAAGTCAGAATAAAATGGGGTTCAGATAGAAATCTTGTGTTAGATTTGTCTGTGCAGCAGTCTGATAGGTTTACTTGCAGGTATAAATTCATCAAAACTTGCTCTGAATAAACATCAACCAAACAAAATGCTTTGCAGTGGAAGCAAAAGAAGTATGCCCTATAATAAAGACTGGTGAGATTTCTCAAAGTCTGTACCAGAGACTTTTTGACTTTCCTCACTACAGTATTCCTCTGGAGAAAACCATGTTTCGATAGCTAGCTGTTCCCTTAAAAGCACTGCATCAACATTTTTACCTTGCCTGTACCCAATAAGCTGTTCCTAATATACCATGGTGCCATGCCTCTCCATTAAGCTGTTTCTACAGAAAACAGCACTGCAGAAAGGAGTAAAATCAAGTAACATAGCTGTGCTTAAAAAAGTAAAAAAAATACTTAAAAAAGGACAGAGATACAAAATCTTATTATGCAGGCTAGCAAGGCACCTCTGGAATCACCAGAAATTCTTCAGATGTTGGATCAGGCCACATGTGCTTAGTTTTAAAGTGCTGAGGGTTTGACAATTATCTTTATTCACTGTCATCTCTGTTGACCAGGTACTTATTAATTAACTGCTCTTCTTTATTTATGTATTTATCCCCATTCTAATAGCCAAAGGTTCCATTATTTATCAGGTTGAGATAAAAGCCAGATCTCAGGGTTCAATAAGAATTATAAATAGAGCTAATACATGACTAAACTGCAGTCTTGAGAACTATCTCCAAGTTTCTAAATAAAAAACATCAAACAGAAAGGAACAGCAGCATCTGATTTACCTTCATGCAGCTTTTCATGTAGTACCCATACTACACAGCTACACAAAAAAATAAATCCATGTAGTAATATTTGTTAAATGTGCAAAGGCACATATACAGGATGCTGAGTGACAGAGAATGTTGGCAGGAACCATAGCATACCCATAATCCAGAAGCAACTGCTAACTTAGGAAGCCCAAGCTCTTAAGCAGGAGAGCACTCCAATGTTAAGCACTTTTCTCACATATAATGTAATTTCTACTCTTTCAGTGTAAGTTCATTATTGACCACGGACTGAGAATAATTACTGGGCCAAACTGGCCTCTTGGTCAACCCAGTACAGCCATTCTTCTGGTGGTAAGCGATATTTGTCTGGATTTTCAAAGAATTTTGAAAGAGCTCTCTGCTCTACTGAACTTTCTTTGAAAGAGACTGCAAAGCAAGAAATAAAGAGGAGAGATAATTCAGGGCACTTGACATCTTGGGTTTGTATTTTACAACAGACACCAGGAACACTGAAGTTACCTATAATCTTAGAAGAGTTACCCAGGATTTACATACTCCCTAAGAAAAATCTGAAATGCAGGGAAACTCTGAAGGAACTTCTGGTCATACCTTCACTTGTTCAGATGCAGACCCTACCTGAGGACCAGGACTCAGAAAAGTATTGCTATAGAGCAGACAGCTAAATGCAAACCATCTTGTAAGGTATCTAGCCTAAGACTGGGAGAAAGGGCAGAGTCAGCTTTTGCACTCTTTATCTGAAGGCATTTCAGAGCAGGTGTCTCAAATTGGTCATGTCCAAAGGTCTGTCAAAGCTCTTTCCTCAGCTGTCCATGTCAAAGTAGGGTAGAGTCTCTTCCTACATTGGACAAACTTTAAAAAAAATCCTATCAGATAAACCACCCCAAATTTCCAACTGCTTAGCCAATGCTTGTCTGAATGAGCCAGGTGCCTTTGGCAAGTAAAAACTGGGCTGATGTCTTGCACCAACACCCCTTCTTGAAGCAATTAGCAACTTCCAAAAGTTTTGCCCATTCCTGCACAGCATACGTGGGCAGCCAACTTAAAGGAGGTAAAAGAAACATCTGGGAGAACCCAGAAACTAAAAGCAGAGTTATTCAAAATTATGAGCTATCATGCTATGTACCAGAATCCCCCTGCCATGCTGGACAGGAAACAAAATGCCAGTTCCTTAAACTGAGGGGCAGAAAAAAAAAAAATCGAGCCTGTGGGCAGAGCTGCACCTATTTTGCGTTGGTTGGAGTAGTCTGCAGCTACCCTTATCTTGAATGCTGAGGTGTGGCTCATGTAGCAAGCACGCCCTAACATGCAACGCACATCTAGATTTGAGTGTGTTCTTATCAGATCAAAATGGAGCACTGTTTGCTGGGACCCGTAGTCTCCGAGGGCCGTATCTCTTTAAAAGACAAAGGGCCACAGGGCACATCCCTGAACTCGGATCTCATGTGGCCCTCCCACGGTTAGTTTGCAACATCACACATTGCCAGAAGAAAGATCAGATTTGGAATCTGGGCTGCCAAGGCAACAAAGACTGAAAATGTTACAAAGATGGATTTCTCAGCTTAGGCAAAGCAGAAAGAAAACACCCGAGATAAGATGGTCCTCCAGCAGGTATTTTGCACACTTGTCCTTTTTTCCCCTCCACATGTTAGCAAAGCAATACCCATGTCGTTCACTGCAATCATCACTGACACAGTACAAAAACAAAAACCAAAATAAGTTATTAATAGCCATCTGGTCATCTCTTCCTTTCACAATAAAAGTTATATATGACCAGTTCAGAACATTGGAGGCCTGTATCTGCCAGTCTTCTGGGTCATATTTGCATCTCAACTCCTGCTTCTCCAAGTAAGCAGGCCCATCACTTCAGCTCAACAATCGGCAGTATTAAGTTTGTGGGTTGGGGTTTTTTGTTGTTGTTTAAAAAAAACCAAACAAACAACAAAAAACCAAAACCCCACATCTCTTAAAGAGTTAAACTGCATTTTACATTTATAGCATGACAGCTTTTGGGTTATATTTCTTGAAATGGCATAGGGCTTTTTACTTGTTCTGAGAATAAGAAAATAGAAATACCTAGGGAAAGCTTGGTTTGAAGCTGCTTCTCAGCAATCACTGTTTAATGCTTAAACGCTTTTTCCCTTTAAAATGCAAAATTTGTAAACTACACTTCTTGTCACTTACTTGAAAAGGCAATGACTTTCCCCAGTATACCTGGCATTAACTTGACTCTTGAACCACAGATGTCATACACAAAAAAAAAGCCAAAATCTGGGGTTTGAAAACTGAACACAGATGAAGGGAGTTTTTACTTTTATTCTAGTCCTATCTTTCCCTTTAGTTTATGCCCTGGCCTCCTCAGTTTCCCCACTCCTTTTCCTGCCAGTGTTTTCTCAGAGTTTTAGAACTGGAAGGGAGCATTAGGAGCCAGCTGGTCTGCCTACACCTGTAACATAGGCCACAAGATTTTAGTCTTCATTTGCACTTTTTTTTGCTCTGTATCACGACTGTCATCCCAATCTGTTGGTCTGCTCACACAGACTTGTCACCTGAGAGGAATAATTTCTATTCAGCTAATGACATCTACTCCCAGAAAAAGTGCATCAAATCCACAAAAATAAAATTCACAGCTGTTTTATTAAGTATTTTGACATATTAGAAGGAAAGTCCAGAAAGCATGATAAAAATACTGTAGTACAACACAGGTAACCATAATCCTTAGCATAGTCAATGAATTTACAGTCACTTAGGAAATCTAGCAGAAAACCTCATTAAATAGGTGTTCATCACCCCATGATAACTGCAGAAGTGTCAGACATACATCTAGGAATAAAAATTAGAGGCCCTATTCTTACTACTTTAGGGCTGAATTCCACCTACATACAATTCCTGATCAACTTTATATGAATTGTATCCATTTACCAGTAGGAAAGAAACTCCAGGCCCATTAATAGACACCTCTGAGTAAAATGTCCATTACTACTAACAATCAAAGATAGTTGAGGGAGACAAAACTTAGAGAACCACACAATGCAATGAAATAGGAATACTCACATTTGTGTCACATAGGTAACACATGCAGTTTCCCCCAATTCCTAAGATTAGAAATGCTAAAACAAACATTAACATGTGCTTCTAATTTGACTCCAACCTGGTGAGCTATCCCAGTTGGAAACTCCCAGTTCAGCATTGCACAAGGGTGAAGAATTAAGTTGTATTTGCCAGGTTCCTGATATCAACAAAAATTTAAAGATGTGGCTCATAGCTATTGTGCATTCTGACTTTGCCAAGTCCAGTCTCCTCAAAAAAATATAAAAAAACAACAGGAACACAGCTATTCAGAAACTATTTTTTCCAAGAAACTGGTTAAAGGAATGAGTCACAAAACCACTGACTAGTATCTCCATTTCATTTATCTCTCTTTCTCCAGGAGCTTTGTGTTACACATCCAAGACACAGAGACCAGAAGCCAGGAGAACTTGCTGGCTGCTTCCCTGTGTGATCTCATTTCTGGGCCAGGAGGTACAGCTAAGCAGCACCAGATGGCCATTGGAGGCTATCCAGACATATCAAGGTAGGTTCACCTGGTGCCCAACAGGCAATCAAGAGTTTGCTCTGGAGGAGAGGAAGGCAGAAGCAAGAAAGATGAATGCTAGCATGAATGGCCACTGCAAGAAAGGCCAGTCAGCCGACATCAAAAAAAGACTGCCTAATGTTAAGTCATACCAACTTAATTTCAGTTACAAAACTAACAAGCTCCTAGCTACTCCCCATGAGCTAAATCTCATCCCTCAACAAATGGCACCTGGATTGCAAAGACATCAGATAGGCCAAAATAACTTCTGATTTAAATACACCTGAACTGAGCTTCTATATTTTGCAGCATTCAGACAACAGCAAATTTGATTGCCATCTGTACTGAAACATTAGTTTTTACCAATTCTTTAGAAGGCTCAAGACATTAAACACATTTTCAAAATAAGATTTTATGTATATATAACAAGAATGCTCTCAAAACTTCATTAAACTGTGGCCATTTCTGATTAAATGTGGAAGACATTGCACATGCTTTTAATGCTGTACTGTACCAGAAATTTCATGGAAAGTTTCCATAGAGAGAATGCACAAACTGACCAGGAACTCAGCAAGAACAGCAAGCACTCTTCCCTAGTGCTCTGTATATTCAGTGCCCTGTGGAATGGCACAGCATCCCTCAGCATCACAATTATCCACAGTTTATAGCTTTTAGGAAAGATAAATAACAAGCAAAACTCTTCACAGTATTCAAGTTAACTTATTTAAGGCTCTCAAGTGTGTTTGGGTTGCCATGCAGCTATTTATGTCACTGAAATGCATACAGATTTTCCAAAAAAAGGTTTTCAAATTAAAAGAAAGAAGCCTATTAATTAATGCTTAAAATTAAAACTTTTTCTATAGCAAATTAGTTGTTTCTGAAAACACAGCTCTGTCATAGGATATCTATTTAAGAATGAAGGCATGGTTATGCACCTAATACTGTACAAGTATTAAGGCCAGTAAGGCAGAAATTGTTTCCTGTAAGCTAGTGATCAACATTAAAAATTCATTACTCAACAGTGCATGCAATTACCCAGTGGACTAAAAGACAGAACAGTTATTTCTATGAACAAAGGAAAAACATGGTGTCTACTATCATTTCTTAGAAGGATACTATAAAAATGCCTTTCTACATGCCCCTATAAATATAAAATGTCCCAGTAGCAGATTCATTACTTAAATTTTGTAGCAAAATCTCATTATTTGTACTTCTGTTTAACTAACACAAACTGAATTTCCTTGTTTTTTGTCTTTCCTGTTTAAAAGTGTACCTACTTTATGCAGCATTTCATTATTTTCCCTGCTATGCCTTTTCTGCTGAAGATGATGAGAGATGTACTCAAAAGAACATCCTAGCATTAGGTCTCCTGCCACCAGCTGAAAAGAAAGATTCAGCTTGCCAGGAGAGCAAGGCTGGTGCTAAAGCTCCCAGCAGCAGTGCTGTCCTTCCAGACTGCACTTCCAAGGCTACCCCCATAGGGATTACACATGTCACTCTCCTGGAAGAGCAAAAAGGTAAGGTACTCCTGTATGTTTGTTTTATGAAAGGAGTCTGAAATTACTGCTTTTGTTTAAACCATGGAGACTAGTGTGATATTTTTAGTAGGAGTCCTGGAAATTTTACGATCTGCGTTTAAGTTTTACTTGCATGCAGAGGGAAGGGGGTTGGGGATTCAGTTATTTAAGTTTGCATGTGCCAGACACTAATGTAAAAGCAGGAAAATCAAGAGGATTAGAACTCTTATATACCTTACATATACACATCTTTATGCATTCCAATATTCCCATCAACACAGAAGCAGTGGACAATCCAGCCATGGGTTTGGGGTTTTCACCTCCTTCCAGTGCACAAGGCAAGGGTACTCCAGCCCCCAGCTTCAGCTCATCTCTGGGCTCCTCTATCAGAACCCAAAAGCACCAGACCTGCCTGATCAATGAATCACACTGCATTTTGCACACAGTAAGCCCCTAAATGGGCCCACTGCTACAAGCATTCTGGTGCCAGGTAATATACCTGGGACTTGTGGTGCGGAAGTAAGAGTACTGCATGAGAAGTTGGAAGTCAGCAGGGCTTTCATCCACATAATGGGTGAAAGCAGGGCTGATAAAAGCTGTCACGTTCACTGCAAACCATGTAGAACTCTGGCACTGGAGTTGATTGCATATCTAACACTCCATGTGCAGGGCTTGGCAAATCTTGGCATGAAAGTGATTAGCTGACTGAGGAAAAACAACAGAAAAAAAGATCAGTGGTAGAATTAAACTCTAAAGATTGTCCATAAGAAAATTATGGGCAACAAAGCTACCACATTCACAACAAAGTGCAGCAGGCAGGTGTTCTGTTACATGCCTACAAAATGTATGCTCTTGTCAACTGCAGCTTTGGATTCCAGGCCATGCTCACCCCCAAAAGCAATGGTCAGTTAGTGTCCACCCTATATGTCATTCTCCTACCAGAGAGAATAAAGAAAAATACCTCCAATCAGTAAGTTTAGAGAGGTGGCAGAAGGGCATGGAAAATACAAATAAAATACCCTATTTCGTAGACCACTTATCTATATATACATTCAGGATTTGCACTCGGGTGCATCATGGATATGTAGCTTTGGAACTGAGCACTCAAATTGTGATCCAGACCTGCATTTTTGGTAGTCCTTGCTGAAAAAGACCAAAACAACCAGTGCTCTTGAAACACCTATAAAATTGGATTTACTTTTATACTACAGATCTCCCAGCCCTTTTCAGCCTCATTCTCTGAATTACCAGATGACAAGGTAAAAAATTATTTTAAGTGCCTCTACGAATGTAAGAATCCTCTCTCTAAAAAATGCTTCTGCTTTGATGATACAGATTGCTAACACTGACTGGTTGGTTTTGTTTTCAAGAGCATTATAATAGCACTTCACCAGGCAGCCTCATGGCTCCTGATGATGAAGTAGTTTCTATGTCATTATTGGAGCCTGTCCATAATTCAGATGTTGTTCTTCCATTCAGCTTCAATCCAGATGACAGTAAACACAAACAATCCAAAGATTAGTTTTGTTTTTACATAGGTAGCTCTCAAATTTCAGACAGTCTTAGAAAAAATTAAGAACAGGACTCAGTCAATATTTTTCTCACTGAGACAAAATCCCTTTTACTCATTCAGACATTTCCACTAACATCTGCTCAGCAAGCTCACTTGTCCTGAACAGGAAAGATCACAGCACAGTCATGGAGGGGCTGGGGAATTGTATGCTAACAAGCATCAAAGCTGCCTTGGAATTTGTGAACTGTAAACCATCTGTTCCTTTCCCTTGCAAAGAGTCTCAAAAAAGGAAGAGACAGCTAGTTTGTAATCTCAGGTATTTCTGCTATGTGCCTCAGCTAGCCAATGCAAATCATCTTCTGACAGACAAGTTATGCAATTTCCAAAAAAACTAAGTTACAGGCTAGTTTATGGGAAAGAAGTAGGTCTTATTTCTGGTAAGGTCCATCACATACACAAAACAATGTCCAAGAGTGAAAAATGCAAACAACAAATAGAACTTGCGTCTCTCTCCTTTTGCTGTTAGGACTAAGTGGGAAGAGTGTTAGCAATGACATGCAGCACAGCTAGTGATTACTGGTGCAGAAATGCAGTTTGGTTTTGGGAAACTTCAAGCAGAAGGTTATTGCAGAAGCATGTGGCTGTGTCATTAGACATGTAGGCCAGCTCACCCAACCAAAGCCCTCTTTGGCTATGACAGCCATGTAAACTGCAGTCTGGTCTGCACTGACCTGTGAGTGTGCTGGACCCTCCCTGGGACACAGACAGCACAAGCCAGAAACTCCCAAGCCCTTCTATCCCTCCTCAGCCTCTTAATTCCCTTTGCAAAAGCCAATGCACATTCAAACTGCTGCTGCACTACAGCTCTCCCCTCGGAAGCTGCAGGCAAACAGGCAGAGGTGAGACAGTACTGCCCTACAGGCTATCAAGCAACTCCTAGTCAATCTATAAGACAACAATAGAAAAAAAGGCAAAAAAAATATTCTCCCTGCTTCTCTCCTTTCCTGAATATTTTGCACTATCCTGTTACTGCACTGACATTTTCTATGCTGCCTCTTTTTATTGGTGAAAAGGTTTGCTCTGGGTTTTAAATGCCCAAGCCATGGCAGGTCACAGCAAAGCTTGCTGCCAGCAAAAAATGTTTACTCTAACTGCATTTTTCAAATTTGATCTGAAACCTGATCAACTGAGACTTTCGTTTTTCTTGTGTCACTGCAGTAGCAGAGCTCTCAGAGATCAATTTATGACTCCCACTACAAATGTACAGCTCCACAGAGTCCATCCTCCCCCCAAATAATACAGGGGAAAAGTAGGGGCAGGGGAAATGGCATCGTATAACAAGCTATTACTTGTTCCTTTCTTGGGCAATGTGCAAAGCTCACAGTCAGAAAGCCTATTTTAATTAAGTTTCTTATAAGATAATTTACTAATTTTGCTATGACACAAGTAAAATTCTACAGCCAGTGACAGTCAATGTTTCCACAATTCACACAACATGTCTGTGCATTCTTCTGTGTTTTCTAGGTATAGATGCATGTGAAGGATCAACTTTGCTTAGTCTTGTAATTGAAGAATCAACTCTGCTTTGCTCCCATACAGAATGGAAACACTTCTGCCCCTGCAGGACCAACTTAAGCTTTCTGCCTTTCAGCCAGTCTCGCTGTAGAGGCTTGACTCCACACACATGGATGGGGGGTCAGAGTGAATGAATAATGCTTTCCTTGGGGTTTGCTAAAGACAGCTTTAACTTCATCTGCAAACAGGGACATCCCTCATGAAGAATTACTCTCCTAAAGTATCTTCCAGTGGGTTTCAAAAGCAAAGAGCAACTGTACATCTCCAGTATTTTATAAGGGGGCTTTGGTCGGTTCCAACCCTGACCACTCTGACAAACCAGCAATGCCATGAATCACAGGGCACTTTCCTGGATACAATGAAGAATCCTTTAAATTCCTTTAAAGCAAAGGAATTCAGAGTAAAAGCGGAGATGCTCTTCTCACCCTAAGCATGAGAAAGTCTACCAGCTCATTTCTGTTGCATGGATGAAGTCAGGCACATGACAGGGAAACACACTGGTAGTCCTACCCAAACCTGTTCAAACGCAGCCAGCCTGTCTCTAGGCTGCACAGGATGAGAACATATGCTGTAATTGTATTTGGGGGAAAGAACTCCAGATCAAAATATATACATTTTGTTCTGAAATACTATTTTCCAAGTTAGAACTGTATTACAAAAAAAGACCAAGTTTTATTAAGGTAGCCTAAAACCATCAAGAAAAACCCAGGAAAACTCCCAGGAATATTTATTTAGCAAACCACCTGTGAAAACTGAAGGTGTTCCTTTCAGTAAGAAATGTCCCACGCATAATGCTGTAAAAACACATGAATGCAAACTGTACCAGCTATTTCTTCTAAAAAATAAAGCTTCAAGGATAGTTATTTGTCATGCTGATACCTCTGCTAGCATTTAAACCATTATGAACCATTACTGAAGCTGAAGATGTCTGACCTTTGTGAAAATTATTGAGGGTGAATGTTATTTTGCAGACAGCATTAATGCTGCAGTATGTTGATTCAGATCATCAAAAGAGAGACATCTTTGTCAGATGTCTGGTCACAGAAGTTAACATTTCCTACAGCCACTGGAATATTTTTAAACCATAGCAACAAACTATAACAGGGTATATCTTACTAAGCTACTAGAATGTAATTTCAAGTAGAAAACCTACTCTGGACTGCAGTGAGAATTGGGTTAGACCCTTGGTGCTCGAAAGGCAAGAATAAAAAGCAAAACATTTTCTCTGATCGCTTGTTAAGACACATCTTCAATAATTACATTATACTGTAACTTACGCATTTTCAAGCATTACATGCACATGAACAGTGACAGTGTAGCTAGGTAAAGCATCCTTTCAGGAAAAGGCATCCTGAGGACAACATTAAGATAAAAGAGATGGGAAAGTAATAATACTGGATTTTCTCCAACTCTCCTTTTCAAATGTCATTGGACTATGCAAATGGAAATTTCTCAAAGGCTTATAATTTGTCTAAATTTGAGGGATTTTTCACAGGAACAGCATAAAGTACACTAAAAATAAAAAAACTTGCCCCTTATTCATCAAAAGACATTTGGTATCTACTCCAAAGTACAAACATATTTCAACTTTGCAAGAAGCTATTCTAAATTTTTCCCTATGTTCTCTCTGTTTCACTATGTTGCTCTTTCAGACAATAGAATCAGTTTTAGGTGTTGAAAAAAAAAAACAAAAAACAAAATGGAACAAGCCGCCAAAACCAAGGTTCTAATTTACAGTTATAAGCATTAATTCCTTTAAATTCTCTAACAGCCAAAAAAACCTCTCCAAGTATGCAAAGCTTTCAATAACCTAGAATTTAAATAAGCAGATAATTTAAATAATTTTTAATGCTTTTTGATAATTTATAATTTAAAATGTTAAGTTACATTTCAGAACTTTCCCCAAAACTACCAGAGGTGTATCAACAAATAAAGAAATCAGCATTCCAATAATCATTTAAAATCAAGAACTTTAAGATGAATATTTAATGAGGTAAAATGTGATAATATACAAATAATTGACTGGAATACTTTTAAGAGTTGTACATAGCTCACACATTTTCTTCATTATCAGATTTTTCTAGAAAGCAGAGTTTGTTCTGAGAGAGAAAATTAACACTTAGTATACTATTTGTCTCTTAATTAAACCCTATCTTAAAACCCAGTAATTAATGAAAAATAAGAATGGACAGTCTTCAGTGCATCTACCCTTGAACTCTACAATCAACAATTAACATTAAATTTTTTCTTTCCACAAAAATTTGTTCCCAGGTTCCCAATTTAACATGCTGTTCAAATTGTCCCACTCCTTCAATCCTTCTAAGCTTAATTATTAAAAAACCCCACAAATATTTGCACCAAAAACAGATAACATTACAAGCTCAGGAACAGCTAAAATACATAAGGCAATCTTTAAATAATTATTTTCTCATCAGGTAATTTATTCTTTAAATCTAAGTGATGGTGATTATTTGTGGAGAGCAAGAAAAGGCTGAAAATGGTTTTCCTTCCAGCAGTTACCACTAACTCAACACACATCTTTCATTCCAAGTTACCACCAAACCAAAGATGATAGAAAAGCCCCCAAGTTCCACTTTTAGATCATTCACCAGAACGGTAGATTTCTCTAATCTTAACCCCACAGGGCAAAATACTGGCCTCAGTGAACCCAATGGCAAAGCTGCCATTAATGCACGCAGGCAAGGAGTTCTCCGAGTAGCCCAGGGGAGACCTTTTGAAGATAGTTACCTCTGCACCAACTCCTCTTTGCAATACACTTTTCTTAAGCATCACTTGCCCCAGCCAGCACTCACCTCTTTGTGGGACTGAAATAGTTCAGCTGTTACAGCTGTCTCTGGAGAGTTAATTCTCTTAACAATGCAAGTGTTAGCAATCCATTCACACCCATTCCCTTCACGCTACACTGATGGCCATATGAGTGTCTAGCACCCAGGCAGCCCGGGATGACACTGCACACCTCAGTGACACACACCTGTCACTCAGAGCTCTTGCTTCATCTAAGCAGATTTTCCCTGAAAACAAGTGCCCACTCTTGTGTAGTCTGTCTCCTTTCACCTGCACTTCAGCAGAGTCCCACTGAATCAGGTTCTCTGACTGTCCATATATACCATCACACTTTCTCCAGTACTCTGATGTGAGACATTCCTGTAATTTCAGCTTACCTTTCTGAATGTTTGTCTGCAGATCTCAGTCACATCCGACCATGATCAGCTGTTCAGTACTGCATGGAAGGCAAATTCTCAGTGGGGGGCTTTCCATACCATAATTCTACAGCAAGAAGCCACTCAGTTCCTGCAGGATTCAGACACCTGCAAAAGCAAGAATGTTTCCATTAGTGAAAAGCTCCTTACAAACGAAGAGCCTTTCATGCAATGGTCCCAACACTGAAGGGTCTTCAACGCTACATCTTCAAAGCTAAGAAAAATGGACAGATACTACTTTTGGCCTTCAGATACTATATCCATTAACCTTTAAGGACAACACCCATCACTGAGACAACAATTTCATGCTTGTAATGATGTTCTTATAGTTTAGTAATTTTATAGAAGTGAATGCAGAAAGGAATCCAATTTTTATGACAAACTACATCAAGGAGTGATATTTACTATTAACATTCATGTCAATATTTCAACTGAGAAAAAAAAATCCTAACACATTTGTCAAGGAGTAACAGACTAAGCTAGAGTTAGCAGTTTAAAACAACTGGCATGCAGGTTAATCACAGTCTGAGCAAAGCCTATCTTGCAAGTCAGAATAAGAAAGTCTTTCCAGTTTTATTTACAGTTTAAGTATTCAGTAACAGACTCTACTGAAGAACAGTGGAGGGTTGTTTTTTTTTTACATTCTAGCCAAAAGATTCACATGGGATTTATGAAGGTTTTTTTAAAATTAAGTAAGAGTCATCAGGCCAGATACCAAGTTGCCCTCTTACTGTAAAAAATGTAAATGCTACTGGTCTACAAGAGTATCAAGAATTTCCTCACTGATCAAATATAAAGCAAAGTCCTTATCTTTATTGTTATAGGATAATAAGCTACAGGGTCCTTTAGTATTTTAGAGCAAAAGCACAAAGTTTTTAGCAGTCATTCTCTGGAGGGAAATTTCAAGGTGACTAGAACAGTCCTTTATATGGATAAAATACAATTATAAGAAGTCTGTTCTAATTAAAGACAATTTTGCATTTCTTATGTTAGGAGATTGCAGAAAAGGTATAGATACTTGAAAAGACAATACTATAATTGATGTTACTTTAATTCCATATTATAAAGAAACAACCTACATCATCCTGTTCAAAACTAAAAAGCTACGCTGCCTCCTTCTTGAAAGTCTGAGCAGCTATGGCAAGCTATTCACACTAGTAAGTAGGTAAAACCACAAAGGTCACAACTTCCTGAGTTTCAAAGCAGTACTTGAAAATTATCACAGAAGAAGATACAGCAAATGAGGTTATGCAAGAATTTGAGAAGTGAGGAGATCTCAGATGAAAGTGGTAAGAGCAAGCTCTGGTTCACAGAAAGTCACATTAAAATAGGCCATCTAGAGTTTTGAGTCATTTCTACAGGAGTTTGTGACTATGACCCTGCTTTTAGTGCAGCCACTATTTTAACTTTGGAGTCTACCAATCTAACTACACTCAGACAGCCACTAACAGAGGCCAGCTGGAGACAGCTGCTTTCCCTCAGCTGATAACCCAATCTTTCAGTTCAGCCTCCCCAAGGAGAAACACACAAGATGCATCCTACTCCCTGTGTTGCTGGCATACACAGGAGAGAGGGGGCAGACCCTCCACAGAGTTCTGATACATGATTTTTATTTCACCAGTATGAACTCAGCCAGACTTTGGCCAGTCTCATCCTCGAGCCTACTACCATGCAGCTGCCTCTGCCATTGCTTCATTACAGCAGTCTAAGGTCTACATGGACATACCCTGTCTTTGGGTATTATTTAGATACTAGGTTTGTGTACCTGGAAACTGGCTCTGCTTATGCTGTCCGCTTTCTAGAAGAGAGAAGAGATTAAGTTTCTGGGGCTGTCAGTCTAGCCTGCTTGTTTGTTCTGTTTTGTGGTTTTGGTTCATTTTAAACAATAATGCTATTAAAACTCACTCTATAAGCAGAGACAAAACTATATAGACCTTCATCAAGATGCTTTCTATTTCATGGCAGGAGACTCAGAATTACCATGTGAAACCAGAGCCAACCTTCACAGACATTCACATGAAACCCCTTTGAAGAAATGAGTAATAACGTACAAGCCGTATCTTCTTATAAAATTCAGTATGAAGTAATACACAAAACATTTATGGGAAAACACAATATTGCATTAAGTGGGTAGGTAATTAGCAGACCTGGACAAGGGCTTGCAGGCCCAAAAGCTTATCTGTTCTTCCTCCTCCTCACAGTAAGTCTAGTAAGAGAAACTGCTTCTCCCTACTAATTTTCCCTTGCAGAAACTCAGACCTATTTTTTTCTAGAATGCTCTGGTCATTCCCCTTACATACACCATTTTGTAAGACCTACCCTGTCACATTCAGGAGAAAATTAATTTTTCAGTGGACTTCCAATAATAGGCAGTCCTGAAGACACAGGATACAATGACCACTTAGTCTCATCTGATGAAGCAGGTTTTTTCTAATAGAACTTGTTTATCGGCACTTATCCAGATTAAACAAAGGGATAAATGAATGATACCAGGCAGGTAAACAGAGGTCAAGGTAGAGGTTTAAAAAGGAATGCATACACTGGAAGGTGTGCATGAACTTACATAAGCGTTAAAAGGTGGAAACAAGTCTAATTTACTGTGGAGGTTAAGAGAGGAGACAGCATCAATAATCTCTATTCAGGCTACTTCGCTTCCTTGCATTGGGCTTGCTTCACATGCTTGCAACCAAAAGAAAGAAAAAGAGGCAGCTTTCGAAATCAGTATATGAAACACCTCGGTTTTGCAGCAAGCCTCCTAATACATCAGCCATTATCATGTTAAGCATAGGACAGGATTCTCAGGCTGTGAAGGAAATCTTTTTGCTCACACTGTGTCCTTCCCTGGGGCCTCACTTGGTCTCTCTATTTACTAAATTAAAGGCTGTTTAGTAGAAGTGGGAAGATTATTCCTATCAGTCACTGTTCAGTCCAGGTCCTCCATGAAGTGTTACAGGCAAGGCTGCAAAACCTGAGCGCACAAGCTGGGGTGGTGTGAGGATCCAGTTGCTTCAACGCATTTCTTGTATAAAGAGACACAAACAAGAAAGTCTCAGATACAAGTTGGCAATAAAATAACTTAAAACTTAGGAGCAATGATTGAAAAAGAAAAAAAATTCAAGAGAAGTATCGATCAAATTATTTATCTTTCCACACAGTTCCACCCGCTTCAATTATTACTCTGAACTGCACAACTGTCTAACAAAGTAAATAATTGAGTGACAGCAGAAGGGTGAAGGGCTTATTTATTTATGCATTTATTTTTTTATTAGAGGAAGTTCCTGAAATGCAGGCCAGTCATTTCAATCTAACAAAAAACTGGTGAGTCACTAGCTACTGGAAGATTTTTTTAGGATTTATAAAAGCAACTCTCCTCTACAAGAGTTAGGTTACAAGGAAGAGGAGACTATCCCCAGTAAAGCAGCAAGAAAACATGACTGGGGTCACTGTCACTCCAGCCTAATGTATAAATCTGTTAACCTGCAATCAAAAATCCGTGCCTGCAGTCATAAGCACTGTCCTGGACGGTACATTGCACAAAATTGTCCATAAAACTACTTATGTGCATAAGCAGTCCCACATGGTTCAGTGCATCTTATTACTCAAGTGTTAGCAGGGGTCTTAGGTCAGGATACTGCATTCCTTAAACCAGACAGATTCCCATTTAAGTGATTAGGAGTGCTTCATTTGTCAAACAGAAATAATTCCACAGGTGTTTGTTTGAGGTGTGATACAAATTTACTTTGGCCACATTTCCACCTTTCTTTAATGTTTGCAGGAAAAAGCTGTTGGAGTGCACAAGCATTACTGACCTAAGCAAATTTCACTCATATTCACAAGTATTTGCACCAGAAGCTTCTGCATGCAGCTACACACACGAGCTATCTGACAAAATCATAATGACGGAACAACTCAAATTTCTGTGTCACACACGTTTTTGTTCATTTTTATGCATATGATGAAATAATTGCCCTTTTGCAACTGAAAGGTGAGCTACTTTCAGTGCCGGGTAAATCGCTTGGTTTGAGCAGCAAGCAAAAGCTGCAACAGTGAAAAGCAGTAAATTAAGCAGACATGTTGCTGTATCAGCAACACAGGATTGAACCCTTAGTGCTATTCAATACAAATGGGTCTATTGGATTATGGGTCATTAGTTCAACCACTGTTAACAAGTGCAACCAAACAGGAATGTTATTAAACACTTATCTTCAGGGGCAGATTTACTGGAGAAGATAAGGAGATGTAGAGACTCTGCCATTCACACTGCCTATTTTAGCATGCATTCCCGTCATAAGCACCTTTCATTCATAAGAATATCTCAGGAACCCAAGGCATCCTCCACTGTCTGCCTTTGCATGCTGGTGACTGCACCCTGGCACCCTCCAGACGCAGACCGATTTAGTTCCAATACACATTATTTGATAACCTCTTGCTGCTTTCCTGCTCCATGACGACAAGACAAAAGGGGCAAACTTTTTTTAAAAAATAGAAACCAAAAGCTGAATGTCTCAATATTCAGTCAGTCCTAAAGACACTGAGCCACCCATCTTGCTCCTAACACAGCAGGCCACGCAGCATTTTTTGAAAACCAGATCCATTATTTAGAAATGTAATTTCTGTCTCCTAAGAGTTTAACTCCTATCCCGGGCCTCCAGGTCTGACCCCTGCCTCTGCCCGACCCTCCCGCTGGCACAAGGCAAAAACCCGCCTGTGAGAACTCGGGTGACTTAGAAAAAACCTAGACAAAGAAATTCTCCCAGATCTTTTGCACGTCTTAATCGCACATCTTGAACAGGCTTGAACCAATCCGTAACACAATGGCAGCAAAAGAAGTGGCAGGCAGATATATCCCTTAACAAGAACCGTTTGTCAGGGCAAGGACAAAAAAAAAGAATATTAGAAGAGAAAGAGGAAGAATTTGCCACCTTGGCTGTACAGGGGAATGGATCGGACTAACTGCAGCTGAAATCGTCACAGACTTACTAAGAAAGAGGGTAATTAGACACGTAAAAGCAGTCTCTTTCCTTCCCCTCTGAGGTCAGTTTGGTTTCTTAAAAATGTGCACCTTGGCCCATGTGCCATACAAGACTAAGGAATTAATTAAGCAGGAGGAGAGTGCAGTTTTCACCACTCTGGACTATATTTCAGCCTCTGCAGAAACTAACATTTGTCACCACTACAGTTTATGCTCCTCCATATTTGTGGTTTCCCCATAGGAAATCAAAACTATTTAAATTTTCATTTAAAGGTCAAATTCCAGAAGAAAATAATCATGCAAGGAAGGATGGGTTGGAGGGCTTTTTGTTGCAGGTTCTGAGAACGAAGGTTGCAGCCAAAGGCTGACTGTAGTTAGTTAACTTTGCCTTAACCTCATTCTGATAGTTTCCTCATTGCCTTGAAAGCAGGCTTTAACCTTATTTTAAAAGTTGTATTAGTCCTCCTAGGCAAGAAGCTATGAAAGAAGGAAGAAGCTTACTATAGTAGCCACAAATTCTTTTCATCCTTGATCATCAAGAACTGGAAAGCTGGGTGAAAAATAGAAATTGAGCCTTTTTTAGTTAAGACTAAAACAACAAATCTCATTCTACTATAACTGATACATTAATCATGACATCAATAATTACTTTTTTTACAAAACAATTGTGACAACTAGGTCAAGCTGAGCAACCATAACTATGGATCTAGTCTCTAGAGAGCCAAACTTAGTCTTGATTTGATGAGGGTTTCTGAAGAAGGCATGACCAAGAACTTAAAGAAGCCTTGCTTTCCAAGAGTGAGTCTCAAGCCTTTTTGCATCCCTTTAAATGAGTCAACATTCAAGCAAACTAGATTGTTATTCCACTCCAAAAGCCCCGGATCTGTTTTTAAATAGCCACAGAAATACATAAACTACACCTTAGCCAGCCTTGTGATAGGAGGGACAGCTAGCTGAGAAAGAACAAAACTAAACAAAACTCAATCCCCCAGAACCAACCCTTGAAACTCCCAAAAAGGCAGCATATTTCACCCCTTTTATGGAAGGGTATTGGCTCTTATCAACTGCCATACCCTTACCAGCTCTTAAAAGTAGAAGAAATGTTAGGAAGCATTTTATGATTGGAGGGGGAAAGGGAGGAGACAGACTATTAGAAAAGGTATGGAAAGGAGTTAGCATAGGGCCAAAACAATCTTGCAACTGCATTATCCCAGTAGGAAGTTGCCAGGCTGGCAGCGAAGTGAAGCACCGATACCACCAGCTACAACTTGCATTTAAATGAGCTTCCCACACCTCAATGCCAATCCAGCTCAGTCTTGATCTGCAACAATTTAGCTGTTCCAGCCCTGGGCCTGTTTTACACAACAGCTGCCAGTCTGAACAAACTGTACATTCACACTGTGTAGTGAATTATAATTAAGGTTCTTTCAAACTATCCTGATAATGAGTATTGTTGTAAGTAAGCAACAGCTAGCAGGATAGGTACTTCTCTGCAGTCTGCAAGCTGCTACCCATCCCATCGCAATCTGATCATTAACACTTAAAATCTAAAACCCAAACGAGTTCCTACATTATTCATACTAATTATTTTATAGTACGACAAATGTACACAGTACTTTTAAAAATAGAAAACAGAGACATTATCTTTTCAAGTTAGGAGAGTTTACATTAACCCAAGCTAACAACTTTGGAAAGGAAATATATAGAAATAACAGTGGTGAGAAAAATAATCTTGGAAAAGTTTCATAAGGTAAAGCAGAATTAAGCAGCAGTATGATGGACAAATATCAAAAGGATATGCTATGCATAGAGTAAGATACAGCAGAAAGCCTGAAACTTTTTCATGTCCTTGTCAGTAAGACAGAGGCTTAGAATGCCAGCTGAATGCTGTCTTTCACCTGCATCCAAAACCTACTGCTTCCAAAGGCTGCAGGAATTCGTGGAGACCTTCCCTGCTGATGTAAAAGTGGAGGCATAATGCAAACAGCAGCGTGGAACCACAGAAATGCAACCAACCTACTTCAAGTTCTTTACAGCTTCAAAGGGACACAGGCTATTCACTGGTTTACAGTTATACAGCTCCTCCAGGTTACACAAGCTCTCAGGGAAGAAATGTCTCAATAATATAACTTTTTGTCATTTAATTCAAAGCACTTTAGAAACATTAACAAAAACAAACTCTGAAATACAGATAGGATCACTTCACTAGTGAAATGCAGTTTCTTCTGCCCTGCAAAACTGCAGCTAATAGTTCACAGCAACATGGTACCACCATCCAAAGCCAGGATAAGGCCTGGCTATCAAGACACATTCAGGAGTTAATATTTGCAGTTATGAGAAGTACTTCTGAAAATATTTCAGCTATTAAGTATCATTCATTGTAGGTCATGGGTGTGAAATTCTTCTCATCACCTTCACAGGAAGCTCTATAGTCTTTTGACAGCAGCTGTCCAGAAGAAAGGAGACTCTGAACTTCAGAAATACAGAGACAGTATGTTTGGTTTTTAATGTACCATTTATGTGACTGTGTTGCCTAGTATGTTGTGATACACCTTTATGACAAACTTAACTTTCTAACTCAAGAAAAGGGAAGCTTTTGGTTGTAAAAAAACAAAATGGCAAACCAAACACACATACCAGAGATGATCAAATTATTTTCAGTAACTAGTGGGCTGGATAACACACTTCCAAATAGCGAAGTAACTAGCAGAAAACAGCTCTCAAAAGAGTTTATAGTAAAGATAGGGCAAACCTTCTGTTCGCTGTCCATGTCCTGACCAGACAGCTGCTTTATCCACTTTATATGACTGCTCAGATGAAGATGTAGAATGATGACAGACAAATGTATCGAAGTTGGGAAGAGATAATTCCCAGTACTTCATTTCCAAGCTAAAGTTTTGCTAGGTTAAGGCATGTTAGAAAGGCCAGATTATACCTTACCTTTTGTCTGTTTGCTTTAGATCAACAGCCTACCCTATGCTAAGAGAAACATAACTAAAGACCTAATGCAAGGGACCTTAGTTCAAGAACACAACAAAACTTTAATAAACAGAAGTCCACTCTCATAGATCTTATTGCAGAAGCAGTGTCTAAGATGACAGTCAGAAATCTTCAAAGACAGTTTTATATAAATTTAGAGGAACAGCAAATATTACTAAGTGTTCTTCCTGCACTATGTATCCTCCCACAATCAGGTAACACACAGCTGCAAAGTTACATCTGCCACCAGAACAATAATTTTTAGCACTTGCAAAATGCAAAGAACAATATGAAACTCAGTTTATGTAGCCTAAACACATGCTTAATATTCCTGTGGGGGAAAAAAAGTCCAAAGAAATTCTAAACTTCTTTCTTCTAACTTCCCTGCATTGACCTGCAGGCCACAGTTTAGTGCTGTTCTTGGTGTTTGTGGTCTTTGAACAGTCTAGTAAATATGCTAGAGTTAACACATCAATGTTGATGAGTTAATCGGTTCTTTGGTTGTAGTTTCACACTCTCTCCAAACTCAAGTAGACATGGCATCACACTGTCTTACATTAAATATTCTTTCCACCACTCTTTAATGTATAAAAACAGAGCTTTGTTTTGATTAGATTATTCCAGAAAACAGTTCTATAGGAGTGGATCTATTTTGTGAATATAGAAGAAATTACATCCCATAAACTTTGCTATAGTTTTCTGTAATATGTTGAATCTACTGCCTTTTAAGAGGCAAATGCAAATACATTTCTTTATTAAATGTACTGACTACAGTGCTCTGGATTACACCTTCTTGACTTGATCAGTTGTTATGGCTCTCTCCTCTCTTCCAGCAGAAAATCCCCACAAAGATGCAGAATTACATAAGCAAATAAATGATTTAAAGAATGTTCTTAAGAACACTAGAGAACATTTATTTGCAGACAAAGAAGGTTCTCAGTTGTTTCACTTACATCTTTGTCCTTCCCTGAACAACTTTAGCATATACAACAAACACTTGTTTTTTTCTTTTGGTAGGTTCCATATGGATGCACAGATTTCTTCTCAAAAGTATCCAGCCACAATACAGTAGCACTGGGGGGCGAATTTGTTGGAAAAATGCCATCTGTATTTGCAGAGCTTTATAAACAACAATATCAGCAATCTGATACTGCAGGTCAACTCTTCCTTTCTTTACTGTTCACTTTTCAGCAACTGAAATCACAAGGCAAAAAGTCAATAGATATTTAAGCTATTTAAATAGCACCAAGGATAAAGGTCATACCTCTGATGTGATTTATCTTCACAGGAACCCACCCAAATCTTGGAAACCACTGCCTTGGAGATACGAGATTCTGGGGGTTGTATAGATAAGAGGCTGGTAAATTCAAACTAGAGATAGCTTTTTCCAGAGTGTATTTAAATAGCTTAGAGCAAAGCCTTAGGTTAGAAAAACAAACAAACAAAAAACCAAACAACAAACCAACCCTAACCAAACCCAAAAAACACTCCCCAAAAAAACAAACAACTCCCCAAAAAAAACACCAGCAATGTGCTATATTCAGAAAAATGCCCATGAGGTTGTAGAGAGTTGCCTACTCCTGCACTGACCAAGAGGCTGGTGTTTTCACAAGCCTGCCACAGTACAGGAAATCAGCAGTCAGGTCTTCCAGTCACTGCTGCCTCATGGCCCAGCTCTATTTTCAGTCATGCTCCTTGCTTTACTTCTAAGGTAAAAATAATTCTTCTGTGCCCTAGTAGTTTGCCCCTGGCCCAAAAAGGAGGGAGCTTATCCCTTTGCAAACCTCAAGTGCAGTTCAGTGAGCCAGACTCAACAGCTGACCATGCCAAAACAGGTATCCCACACTGCCACCTTCCCCCAAACCCCCTGCTTCCCTTCTGCCAGATGGCATTTGTCTAGCTTCTCCATGAGTCCATCAGCTTGCTCACACAGCTGCAAACTGGTAAAAAAAATAATCTACTAACAAAGTAGCAAACTCCATCACTTAGTCAAAGGTCAGTCGAACATGTGTACTGACGCAGTGAAAAAAAGAAGGGAAAGCATGTGGCTCTCCCTGAACTCAGGAAATTAGCTCCTGCAGAGGTAGCAGAATAGGCAACTCCAGCACCACCAACCACTGCACAGCCACATGCAAACACATAGCAAATAGCTTGGTAAATAATAAAAAAGTGAAATCAAACCTAGAGAGGAAGCGCAGCATCTCCCTGACTTTCTGTGCCCGTTACTACATACGTGAAAAACAACTGTTCACATTACTTTAAAAAGTTTTTACTAGTCCCATGAATTCTGCTACAAAAAGTCTTTGTCTCAAACTTATGGTATGAAACAGAATTCCAGCTTGTGTAACAGACAGCAATAGCACAATTAAAAAACTGCACCTGAGGCCAGCTCTGTTCAGCGATCAGAGAAGAGGAAGAGCACTAATTAAAACCACGTTCTCTAAAATCAGAAGTGGTTAGTTGCACATACCAGATAGAACATAGTATCTGTCACAGGTGACTGACCTCAAAACTGAGGAAGGAACAGGAAAGGTGAACATCTTTACAACAAAACATGGTCTGAAGGGAAAAGTGATTCAATAGCTACTAGAATCCCTGGTATTTGCATTTGGGTGAAAAGAAGAGTAGATACGGAGCTAAAGGAGATACTAAGGGCACATTCATGCAATTGTGGCACAGATAAATCTGATTATATAATTGGGAGTTTTGCCTATTTTCTTTGGGATCAGTGTCTCAGTAATTTATTAAGTTCTCTTAACCAATCAGTCCAGAGAGTTAGGTTTTCAGATTAACTATAGGCTTAAACCTGCAAAGGCGCCTTTTGCAGCTCCATGACCACTTCACACCTTGCAGGAGGGAGCTAGAAGTATCTTTTGAGAGCAAGTGCAGGGGCCTTTACTGTTCAATTTTGAAATTTTCCCTGCATTGCACAAATCTCTGTAGACTGCAGCAACTATCGTTTTTGCTTCTACAGCAGTCAGAAAGCTCTTGAATCATTAACATGGGAATATCAGCATTGCTATTACTTCCAGACATTTCTTTCTTCACTTTCCAATGTTTTCTCTGTAGTATCTGTCATTACCTTGTTTTCTCATTTTCCTTTTCATTAAAGATTATTATTCAAGGGAGGAAATGTAGCACAGTCTGAGAATTCATTCAGCATGAATGGAGAGACATATGGTCTAGTAACTTAAGCAGAGGATCAGGAGCCAGGCTGCTTGTAAGACCTAGCCTGACAGTCGCCCTCTTGATCTTTGTGCAAGTCATTTAAGGTCAAATACTTTTGCCTTCCCCCAGCCTGAAGTTCAGTACAGAGTCAATTCTTCAGAGCAGAAGAAAGGGTCACCCCACTAACACTGATGCTCCAACTTGTAATGTAGATACACTGTCCTTGTGTGAAGCACAGACACTTCAGGCTTATCCTCACCACAGCTACAACACAGGAGATCATGAGCTCAAATATTTCATGATCATGTCAATGCATAGCATGGCTTCACAAACACCTCATGCAGGAACAAGGTCTGTGCACTACACCAGCTGGCCAAGGCAAAATTTGACTTGGATGAGAGCCTTCTCCCAGCATGACTGAAATAAAGAACATGTGTTTTTCTGATCTGCTCTAGCTGCAGAGTGGTGTGTTTGCAAACATCACACAATCCAGTCCCAAGCAATAACTAGTGCTGACTGGTTTGCTGGAGTAATCCCATGAAGACAACTCACTGTGGTTGATATCCAGTCACCTTTTGTTTCCTTCAGTCTCATGGCAATGGGATTAAAGACGAATTCCTACAGAATGGGGCTCTGCAATAAACAGTGTGTGCGCAGCCCAGGTGCAGTCCCCCATGAGCATCCCAGCCTGCCCATCCAGTTGCTACATTTTCTCTGCACACACACGTGTAACAGACAGGGCAGCAATGCTTCTTTCAGCCTGCTTTAGTTCTCCAACTGGATAGGATAATTCTCACTTGCCTAACAAGAGTTGTGAAAAATACAGTAACTCACTTTAGCATGACTGTGTTTGTTTCTTTTTACCACATAGAAGAGCAGAACCTAAGTAGATCATTCTCAGGAAATGATTTAGTTAAAAGTTACCTAAATTTAGTCTTATTCCTGTGGCTCCATTTGTTGGGCACATGGACCTATAGCTAATTTCTCCCTCATTTTTCCTCTAGGAAACAGGAGCACTGTTGCTGAATTCAGAGAGCCAGAAAGTCTGGATCGTCTCTCTGGAAGCTTCAGATTAATGCAGGATAAACAGACTTAAGTTGGACTTTAGTTCTCTGCTGTATTCCTATGACATACCACGGATATCTGAAGCATAACAGCAAGGTAACATCAATTCTATGAAAGGTGCAAGGTTCACAATCAGTTCCTATAATTTATATGTATGCTGGTACATTTTCAGAGCAGTAAGGATGAAGGAATTTTCTTAGTAAGGTGAACAGATGAAGTATGGGTTAGACTGAATTAGCAACACTTCTGTTTCCTGTTCCCTTCCCCCTGCCCCTCAAGAATTATAAGCTTGAGAGTCATGATAGTGCTTTTCTTTCCAAGTTAAGAGAAAAAAACAACAACCACCCATCTCTCAAAGCTTCTCCAACTGTCAGGTTTCTTTGTCTAAATTTTCATTACAAGGATTCTGAGCAAACTGAGGGTTGTACAGGTATCTTACACCTTTAGTTCAGTTTCAAAACATTGCAAACATCAGCACTGCCACAAAAAACCCAACAAAACCACACAGCAATACCTTCATGCCTTCCCTCCCTTACTCCATGTTCTCACTCTGATGCTGTATCTCCTTTTCCATATATGCCAGCAAAAGCAATTGCTTGAATGGATTTGAACTTAAAACTAGTCAAGTAAAAAAAGGGAACGTTAGTAAACCTCAATCCAATTCACTAAAAAGCCATACAAACCTGTCGGCCAGGCTCAAGTACATAGTATTTTAAGAAGAGTCAGCTGTAAAGTATTAATGAAAATAACTCTCAAAGCAGAGTTATACTGAAACTCCCTGATCTAAAGCCCTACATACCCAAAGCTGTATTGAGAACTGAAATACAGGGACTTTTGAAAACATACTATTGCTGCAGCAGGGGGGTTGGCCTTGATGATCTTCAGAGGTCCCTTCCAACCCCTATGATTCTATGATTTTCCTCTCTTCTAAAAAAGTAAGCAGAATTATATTTTGTGAACAAAGGCAGAATCCTAGTAAGCTTCACCCTTAGCAGTAGTTAAGAGGAACTTTGGGTATAAGTTTAGAGGCTATTTGGCATTCACTCACTGCACAGGCATTAAGCAGAATGTGATTTACTTTATTTTCAAAGCTGAATGAACTGCCACAGAGAAAGGCACCATTACTGTGTGCTAAAAATATCCAACACAGGGGGAGCACAGAGGAGCTGGTGCACTGTAAATTCATATTCCAACATATTGCACACTAACTCTCCCATACAGACAAGCCCTTAGACTAATAGGCACCTGGGAGTCTTCAAGTCTGAGTGCCCAATAAATAAATAGGCTATTTTTTAGTTTTTTATTGGTGCTCTGGAAGCAAGCTCTGATGTCCCTACTCAGACAATGCTCCCATTGACATCGAGTCTTAGTCTATCATTAAATACCATTTCTTTTACAGCTGCAAGCTTTCCAGGTTAGAGGATAGGGATTTCATATCAAGCCAAATCACTAATCTCAGTCCAAAGGGGACTGTGCAGGCATTTATTTTGATTTTTATATAGGAACCTTGACACTGCTTGATTCAACAGACTTGCACTGATGCCTAATCAGGTAATTTCCCTTTTATCTACCAATTCCCAACTCAAATAAATGCAAAACAAAAAATTAAAATAAAAATTCAAATTTTTTTATTTTTAAAACTGTTCCAGATTCAGATTTGTTTGGGACAAAGTTGAGGACCACTAGGAAGTTTGAAAATCATTCACACAGGTTTCAGTTCTAGCTTCCCAAGCTTTAAAAAAAACATAATAGACCCTCAAAGCAGAAAAGAGTGTATTGAGTTCATATAGCTCATCCTTAAGTATTTTGAGCTGCTCCCTCCAGCCACCACAGTGACTTCCCATACTGACAGAGGAGGTCTGAGTAGAGTCCACTGAATTCAATGCAACACCACTAGAGCTAAAGTTAACTCACTGCCAGGAGTTCACAACCCAATTTATCAATTCCCAAATGACAGTGAGCAGTCCTGTTTCAGGTAACCTTGCTACTCATAGCCAGGCATTACTATGAATTGTTAGCAATTCTGTGGAGCTGCAAGGAAGTGACTGCAGAGGTGAGCCCTTGGCTAACAGAGCAGACCTGGGCAGCATTTGCTACTTAGTTCTAATTGCAAGAAACTTCTCAGATTCTGACACAAGAACCCGTTTCCCCCCTTGAGGTACCCAGCCAGCACAAGAAGGAAACAATCACTTATATCCATGCTATTTTAACTTCCTTTCCACTACACTTTGCTTCTTTAAAATGATGGGTCAATGACAAACATTTTCCTTCTAGGCAGTTCACTCAGTTGTAGTAGTGTTCATGGAAAGTTTGACAGCTTTATCTTCTTTCTCAGCAACTTACAGCTGTGACTCCATTACTTTGAAGTAAAATTTGATTAGGTTGGAATGAAGTGCAGACATCAGTGACTTGGGCTTAGTGTGTCACCTGCATTTGTTATCTTGCAGTAGACAATTTCATCAATTATACTTTTTTGTCTAGGCGGAAGACGACAAAAATGCTGATCAGCATTTCACAGGGTTATTTTGTGGCTGCTAGCAGGCCATTTAACATCTGATAGACCATATAAAATGGTCTTCCCAAGGGCTTAGAGTGTTCGGGTTGTTCTTTTTATAGTGCAGAAGGTCATTAATGAGCAAGGGAAAGCAGCATGGAAATAATCTAGACAAGTCTTGTTGAGTTAATAAGAAACTGTCATTCTGCTTCAGTACTTTCTCATTAAGCCTAGCAATGTTCACGTCTAAGGAGACTGATGGTACAAATCTATTTTAATGCTCAATTTAGTTCCCCAAGACTTGAGTCAGAGCAAGTTCACCCCTCCTATTTTTCCCCTCATGAATTTTTCAGTTCAGCAATTTGAGGAATTTTTTTTTTTTTTACACATGCACCTCAAAAGCCGAAAATCTTTTTTTTTTTTAAGAGCTAGATGTACCTTGACTTTTCTGAACAGATCAGTCACCCCAAATCAAATTTTGTCCTCCTGCTGTTACAAAACAGTCTATAAAGCTAGTCAACGTATTATCATACTTTGCACATTTTCCTGGACTAGTCTTACAACAGGTTTGTTGTTGGGTTTAGGTGTCACATACACTGATTTCCCCACAGGAGCAAGGCACAGACACCACCTTTAAATGAGTCTTAAGTATCAACGGTCTCTCATGCAACATTAACACCGAATCCAGAAAGCCGCTTCTTGCTTAGAACTACACTACAAGAAAAGCTTTATTAACTCTTCAGCTACTCTCTCCTACGCCCCACTTCATTTTGGTTCTTGTGACTAGAATCTTCAGCGAGTTCACTTGCCTTTGTTCTTGCCAGGTATCCTTCCACAGAGGATCGGTCCCCTGTTTTACAGAGCTTCCAAGCACTCTCTCTTAAGCAACTGTTACTGCTGTGCTTACTATTCCAAGCAAAGCTCAGCACCGAACACATCACAACAGCTCAGATGGTTAAACGTACACAACAGTGACCTTCATGTCACACTGAGATTCCCACCAGCCTTGTCACACAATTCATCTAAGTGAAGAGACAGGGTAAAGAAGCATCCTTGCTGGCCGGTGGCTGATGTTTGCTTGCTGCAGGGTCAGTCTCTACATATCATCACCCCAGCTAGCGCACAGAAAGCCAAGCTGGCACTGATTCAGCATTCAGTAACTTAGGACTGGCTTCAGGCTTATGGAAATCCAAGAGAAGAGGGAAAGAACAGATTAGAGCAAAGTTCAAAGGAAACTGATAGAAAAGTGCCACGTTCCCTTTTGTACTTTACATGTACAAAACCTTCATGTGTGTATCAGGCCAGAACTGCTAACACTGAGCAATTCCAGTTCTCTCCTGCTGTTTTTAACACTAAAGAAAACAGTGCAGTGCATTAGTGAGGGAGTTTCATTCTCTTATCTGTTATTCGCCAGCATTTGTTAGCTAAACCTCTTAACTCTCCCAGCTACCCATTGCTCACACCAGGGAAGTTCTTAAAGCACACCTTTTCACACAGCATGGGTTTCATCTCATAGTTGATTTCTCTTTTCTGAACTCCAGACATACGGAATTTCTTGTTAGTAAGCCCATAACAACTGTACATCCCAGCTCTGAAAACTCCCTCTAGAGCTGTTTCCACAGAGTTCATTTTTACGCTAGTTTCTTTTCCTTTTCTTCTCCTTACAACAACCTTCCAAAAAGTCCCTAGATCTTTTCAAGGCAAAGTATTACTTCCTGCAGTGCAGACACTATGGTAAGGAGCTTAAGTTGCTGAAGGTTTGATATCTCAGATCATTAAGGTCAAACAGCGGTGAAAAGCATTTAAAGGACAGAAAAAGAGGTAAGAAAGATGCATCCCAATGTACCAAAAATACTGCAGGACTCCGATGATGTAAATAAACAGTTTTCATTATAGGTCATACTAGTTTTATGGGATGCTTTAGAAACCCACTGATCTGAGATAACTTGAGAGAAGTCTTCCATTATTGTAATTCCATGAGTGCTTCTGTCAAACCAGGACAGCTTCCTACTATCATTCACTGTTGCAGAAACAGTGCAATACAATTGCAGAATCTTTTTCCCTCCAAAGTACATTTATGTCAGCTGAGTACTGGCAACCTTCTACTAGCACTCGACATTAGTGCAGCTGCCAGGGAGGAGAAAAAGCAAGACTTTAGTTAAATCTATAGTACATACCCTCCACTATCTTAAAGAAAATTTAGGGCTGGCGTTAAATCATGCCTAGCATTACCACAATCTACTCTGTTCAATGCGAAGACACAGTCAACAATAGCAGGAGACCACAGAAGCAGCTGCATGGGTTGGTGGACCTGGCAGTACATACTACTAAGTGTTTGCTTTATGGTCCAAAAATACCTTTGTAACTGCACTTTTCTCGTGAGGGAGAAAAAGGTAGCAAGGCAAGAGAAACAACAAAGACCAGTAAGAACTAAACACTCAGAACAGCAAGCACACATGCTTTGTGTTTCTGGTTCTTTCTGTAGCTGGTCAGCTCTGTGACATGAAGTAATTTAAACATACTACCATATCAAATAATAATAAATAAGCCTGCAAAAATATTAGTGAGAATGAAAGAAAGCCTTAAGAGCTTCTGAAGGATCAAACAGAAATAAAAAATCATCTCAGAAATTTTCCTTTTTTGTGCTGTGGTTATAATTGGGAAAAAAAATAATATTTAAGGATATATATCAATTTTGATATTTTTATTACATAGCCCGCATCATATAAGTTTGGCATTTTTTAGCATGTACTGCCAATTCAGGATACCTGAAGTAGATCTCCTAAAGTCAGTATTTCCTATTTAAAGAAGGAAATCTATTTGTCAAAAGGTAGTTTCCTTGCTCTCCCATCTGCACTTCAACTTGTAGTGACAATTGCAAGATAGTCAGCAAAACTGTTTTTCATGTTGCCATCACTGCTTCCTTCTTGCTGTCTCATCAGAGCTGGCCTTAGGTTGTACAGGGTTCTACATGCCAGTATCACATACAAGCTGGTATCTTGACTCCTTCCATAATTATGATTAAATCAACATAATCAGCCAGCATGGGGGAACTATGCAGGCGTTGCCTCCTTTCTGGAGACAGAAAGATACTGGAGTTTTCTCCCCCAGGCAAGAAATTAGAAGTGCAAGATGTGATGAAATTCAGAAACATGCAAGACTTGCCTGGTTTCTGATTTCATTACCCCCGCACCAGAAAGGTTTGGCAAGGTAAGAGATCCTCTACCAATTACGGTCATGTAACATCAAGAATTCAGTAAGTTTCCAGCATGCAGCAAGGTGAGAACTTGCAGCTTCAGTCAAGTCTTCTGTTGCCATTTATTCAAGCTCTGAAGTCCTACAGGGTTTACTCATGGGCCAAGAAGCTACCAAGCAACTACACATGCCCTAACAAAAGTAAATAGTCTCACTTCAGCTTTGCAAATGGTCATGGGTAACAGAACAGCTGGGAAGGCTGTGTTCCTTCCTGTGCTTGCAAGATCAGCCTTACAGCCAAAATAAGACTGGTGTGCACTCTCAGATAGAAGCTCAGAACACAATGACAGCAACACCCCCACGCTGATGTACCATTTTCAACAGTGCTGACAGTGTTGGCAGTCTCAACACTGACTGATGACTTCAGGAAGAATGGTTCCTGCTGTTACATTGAATTTGACCCCTACCACAGCTGACGTATGTTCCAAGACTCAGCTACATATTTAGTTGGAATTCACATCTCCCTCAGTTCTCTCCTAATCAACATCCCATGGCAGGTGAGATCAGCCCCACACTAAAAGATCTTAAAAGACAAGCTCTGCACACATTCTAGGCAAGTCACTGGAAGCATAAAAAAGCAGAATCATAGATTTAAGCCTTTAACTGTTAGGTGAGCTTTAGGAGATCCTTCTCTACAAGAGATTTTATCTGCTTAAAAATTTATGTGAGCTTTACAGTAACACACGTCAGTGTTGTGCCCCAACAGCAAATCGTACCATCTATACGGCATTTCACCCATCCTTGAAACAATGGCTCTCTCTACTGGTGCCTTAACATCCTATACCACATGCCAGCTCTACAGAGAAACGCCCTGAATACCCATAGCAGAATGGTTTGCTTTTTCGTTCGTTCTTTTAGTAGGTGCTTCCCAAATACTATTCTTAAATATACATTGAAAAAAATCTTCTACTGCTAAAGAATTACTTACTTCTACAGTTTAATCTCTTGCACTTTGGGGATGCTAGCAAGAAAACTGTCTCCTGGCGCTTTGTCAGGAAGACAAATAGACCACCATTTACAAATCTCCTTGCCTTTTTTATTATTAATCTGCCTAACAGGTGAGGTCTGATAATTGACAGCACCATAGCGTTGATCTAACAGCTTCATTCTAGCTCATAGGTCACCTGCAAACTTTTGTTTTTAATTTAAAAAACAATCCCTTTACTACTGCTGCCTGATACAAGGTTTTAGGAGACCTTTTACTTATCTTACAATTTGAAGGCTCAACACTGGCTCAAAGATTTGGAAGCACATAATAAACCTCAAGCTTTCAATTCTAAAATACTACCTAAAAGCACCCTAAAAGGGGAAAGGGTTCCCCCTTGCCCCTCAAGCAGTACTATTGTCACTTTTGCCTCTAGAAGATCTTTAACCCTAAACCTTGGAGAGTTATTTCATTTTTTTCACTTTGTCCCACAATTCCTAATTTCAGCATGCAACCACCAGCTCTTAAATCCTACTGACTTACTAAACCATTATTTTTACCATCCTATATATTGAGAAAATACATTTAATAGGACTATCAGAAATCCATTCCTTGAGCCACAACAGACTGCAACACCAAGTTCCAAATTTCTCTTGAGGTGAGGGATCTTGGTTTTTTTCCACTATCACATTTAAAACTAAAGCTATTTTCTCATCATACGGTTTGGCTACTTATTTATTGAGACCAATGGCACTGAACCACAGCTGCAGCACACCTGTTCAGAGAGGAAAACTATTCTGCACAAATCTGAGCCTGGCCTAACCTGACCAAGAGATGATATTCACTTTTACAGATCCAGACAAGCACTGGACAGAAAACCTGAATGCAGTTTTACACAAATGGAAACCTGCTTTGACCAGGCAGCAAACTTTAGTAGAGAGGCCTAAGTTTAAACAGAAACAGCAGGTATTTAGATTTTCACTTTTCTTTTGGAAACCAAGAGTCAAACTATTTTTCCATTTCCTTTGTTTGTATTTTAGTCACACGTCTTAATTACATTATTGTCTATCACATTGTCTAACCATCAGAGTGGAATTTCTCAGCAATCGTACAGCAACAATAGATGTCTCTAAGCCATCATAGTGAGAATGGAGAGTAATTACCTCATATTTATACAGTCAGAGACCCATGGTCTCTCAGAGTCCTCAGATAAAAATATTTGACTGCTACAGCATCTAAGTGCTTTTAGTGCACTTTGATGAGACCTCTTAAAGATAAGACTAAAGGACTAAGAAAAAATAAAAGGCTTTATGAAGTTTACTTCTCAATTAGCTCAAGTTAAGCATAACCATATACTCAAGTCTAGACTGACTAAAAGAAACCTAATGAGTTGTACAGAAAGGGTATACCAGAAACAAGCTGCAAGGTGACACCATGAAAAATTATATAGGCCTGGACAAGTCTCTCAGCATTTATTTACAGTATCCCATAAGAGGATCTGCAGTGGAATTTATACCAAATTACCTCAAAGCAGATTCAGTTTTTAAACCAAAATAAAACTTAAAACTAAAATATCCAACTAGTATTAAAACAATTTTTTTGTCTTCTCTCTTACTAACGCTAGTAAGTAAAATAACATGTTTTACATATAACTTGTGTTAAGTCAAATGTAATAGTTACTAAATTCCATGCTCAGAATGAACGATTTCTTTTTCTCAGCATCTCTGATATTCTGTCAAAAGCAGCAGTGTACTATGATAGTGGTAACTCCTATATAAATCCTTACATTCAGGTCACACCTTTCAGAATCAACTGCCTGCTATAGACCAATTTACCCTAAGACAAGTAGCAAAATAAAGCCTCTAATTTTTTTTAATCACACTACTGATTTACAAATGCACCTCTTGAAGCCATATTCAGGAAATACATTTCAAACAGGATTTCACAGAAAATTCATAAAGAACTTATTAAAATGTGAAAACTCATTATTTGTATCTTGATATTCAGAGAAACTGAGCACTTACTACTGCTCCTAAAGTCACTGGAAGCTATGGATTCACATCACTTCTGAAATAAAAATAAAAATCAAACCATGAGTTTCTAAAATACATCAAGATCTTTGGATGATAAGTGTTACAGAAATGAAACTAATTACTAAAATATTGATCATTATTAAATATGCAAGGCATCTGCAAATGAGGCTTTGGATCTTCACTGCAACATACGAGAGAACAGGACTGGCTTTCCTCAGTAATGAGGAGACAAGCGATCTCCAAGGAGAGTAGCAGCTCCTTGCTAGGGCCATTACAATTACATGAGTTGTTCATTATATATTACTGACAAATTATTCTGAAGAGTTTCAGGGCTTACAGATGTGCAAAACATGGTGAGAGGTTAAGGCAGGAGCAAAAACAACTATTTTTCTACACCTTCCCAAGCTTTTTTATTTAAAACTAGAATCAAGTCTAAGTTTTGATGGTTAATTTTATTGTTGCTCTCTCCCACTTCCCAATTTTTAAAGACAGGACATAGAGCCTGAATCTGGATTAAGAGTTTTGAGATCTCCCAGCCATTAGGCAATGCAGAAGGAGACTGGAGTAAAAACAAATTACTCTGAAAAGCAGTGAAGAGATTTCCCAACAAACAGAGAGCAGTTGGCAGCAGCTTTGATACTCTAAATTCTGCGGCAGTAAAGTTTCCTGCCCCTTCTCCTGGAATGTCTTTTGACTATATATTTATGTCATAGACTGGTTTCAGTCATGGCTCCGACACCAAATGTTGTCTGTCTTGTGGTACAGGTTGTCTGCTTCGTACCATCAGGATAAAGTTAAGGTGGCAAAACAATCATTCCTTTGCAGATGAAATTGTATATAGCCAACTGGTAAGTGACATAATGTACATATAAAACGACCCATCCACATACAGACACTACTGATTAATGATGTAACAGCGCTCTTCCTTATAATTCCTCCACAGGCCAGCAGCACTGAAAAAATACAGCTGGAGTAGCAGAGGAAAAGTCCTGGCTCCAAGTATGTTCTGTGATCCCATCTGTTTTCCCTCACTGATCCAACAACTGGTCTTCAGGTAAAGTGAAACAGGAGGGTCCCAGAGCACACTAAATAGATAATGAGGTATTAGAAGGAACTGTAGGAGCAGTTATATCAATAGCAGGTAATAGACAAAATCAAAACCCAACAACCCACATAGAGCAAATAACAGTTCCTTAGACAGTCAACAGACATTGGTTTAGCTTTTAGCATAAATCCTAAACCGTAATTTATAGAGGAAAATTGTTTATCTCCTCAGCTATTCACCATCAATGAGTACACAACTTGAAGATGCCATGTCTCAGATTTTTCAAGCAGAATATTTAGATTGCATTTGGGGTGGAGTCCACAACAGCAGACTGGAGGAGTTCCAGTGGAGTTCTAGTGTGCAAATCCTGAAGATATATTAATATTCTCGTATCAGTAACTCTTGTGAGGTAACCAAATTTGTTCAATTTCAGCATTTGCTGATTGCCAGATGAATCGATACCCCATATCACCACATATCATAAGCACAAACACTTCAATACTTTTTTCCTAGGATGTGGGAGCTGCAGAGACTAAAGTCAAAGAGCATCAGATAGAAGTTGACCGAGGTGGGCACAGAATTCAAAATGCAGAAAACGAACAGTGATTAAGACTGGCAACACCACATAGGTAAGGTTATAGGTATAGGTAAGACTAATGAACATCTAGCATCTTACTCAACCCCAGGGTATGCATCTTTCTAGTGGGAGATATAGCACGGGAATTATAAAGAATTAACATGTTATAGTTCATTTCCTCAGAACAAAATGAAAGAGAGGGTCCAGCTAACTTTCTGTGCTTTTGCTTGGCAGTTGCTTGCAAGATCAAAGGCCAGGGATGATTGTGTAGTTTTTGAGAGTGGTAATAATCAACTGTAATTAAAACTAATTTAATTACTATTAAGCCTCAAACATCATGTATCAAGCATCACACAAAAATTTTAATGACACAGAGTAAGTCTAAGGATTTTTTCCTTTTATTTTGTATCAAAAGTCAAGGATTACAAATTGCATTAACAAGCAGAAATGGTAGCTACATTTTTCTCCCTAAACTGTGCCTGCAAAGCAGAAAATCCTCAATGATGTGCACTTGAGAATGCACTTAGAATAAACGTGGTTTGAGGTTATTTAGGCATCTGTTTGCATTAGGGTGGTACCTTGAAACAGAAATCTGGATTTTTTGGGCTTCAAACTGCAGGCAGCAGACTTCCGGGGACTGAGAAAACTTGTACAGGGCCAGAGGCAGCACAAAAGCACGCAACTCACCTCTCTCATATTGCAGCTCACCTCTGCCAGGTATCATGGCCTTCCACCGTTTGTCCAAAGAAGAAACTCAGTTAAGTATAAGCATTTAATCTAGACAGTCATCAGCCTTTTGGTAAGTAGTCAGAACAGCAGTACCTTTTATTAGGACAAACTAAATTATTATGGGGTGATAGCTGTCTGCATCAAAGTCTTAACATTTTCCCCCAGTTTTTCTGTGTGGAGGTTCACTACAGTCCTGATCATGCTTTTGTGCAACTTTTTGACCATAACAATCAAGATTCAAAACAAGATTCTTGGTATATCTGATTAACTCAGGAGGGGCAGGAAACAGAATAGAGGCAGAATGACCAAGAATAAAAGTTTTAATACTGAAAGTCACCAAGTTTTCTCATAGAGCAAATTCTCTGACCTTGGATGAGATTCAGATGAAAACACAACACTTTTATCCTATTTATGATTTGTTCTGACACTTCTCTTCGCCACAAAAATATAACAGGAAGAAGCTCACCCTGACAACCAGCCCTGCAGAGACAGCAATGGCCTTCCCCCTGGCTCGGGCCACCTGCCTCCCAACAGTCATCCCAGCCAGCAGCAGGTGGGAGCAGTGGGGCTGTGGAGGTGAGAAATGGTGCCCGTGGGTGCAGGCAGGGATCTGTGATGAAGAAACTCCCATGCTACCGGGATACAAAAAGGAGAACAAAGATTTAATCAGCATGTCCTTACCTGCTACTGCAGAGCAGCTCTGCCGCCGCTCTCACCACCACAAGATGGCTGCCTCCTCAGGGTGTCCGGGCCCCAGCGCTGAGGCGGGCCAGGCCCCTCTCCTCACAAGGCACTTCCCCAGCCTCACAGCCTCCTCAGCGCACCCTGGCCTGAGCCTTCCCTCAGAGGGGCAGCAGGAGGGGCTCTCTCCCAGTGGATGGCACAGGAAGCTCCTATCCCCCGCTATCACCTGACCAGTCCCACAGCCTCCCAAGGCAGCACCTCTCCACACAAGACCGGCCCTCTAGGGCTACCCCTCACCAGACAGAGTTCACCAGCAGCCCCGAGTAATTTTTCGCCCCAGGCACAAAAGTGTCGCCAAGCTCAGGTCACCCCCACACTAGTTTATTCTCATTAGCAACAGGCTTTGTTTTGTTTTGCTTGCTATTTGGCTGAGCATGATCCACACAGGGGTGGGATGAAACCATAACTATTAGAAGCTTTCTGGCAGGTTACCTTGACAAGAGGAAGGAAAGATGCAGCCCCCACCTGCCATGTCACAGCAGGCCAGAGCAGTGAGTACCTCATGACAGCCTGACTGAGGGTGACAGGAGCAGTGAATGAGCCCAAGCCAGCCTCCACACCAACACAAAAGCCCACTCCTTCAGATCTTCCCCAAGGGCAGGTAAGACATGCTGCTTCATCACCTAACCCAGCCAACCTCCTTCTCTGGCTAGGCAGGTGCAAAGCTGTCTTTCCTACCATTAACTGGAGCTTTCTCTCAGAAGTCCTAACAGATACAGAACCCCCTGCCAGACAGGCTCCTGTTCACACTTAATTCTTCACAGCCCTTTGGTAAGGAGTCATCTTAAATCCCTGCGGCTCCTGAAAATAATTCAGAATTGGGGGAAGTACTGACCGTAGCCTTCCCATTTCACAGTAGTGATCCTCTGATAGGTCAGCTACCTGACTTTTAGGCTTTTTTAGACTTACCTGTTTCCTTAAAGCATGCTCTTTTCTGGAACTAGCTGAAACTTCTGTCTGCTCCCTCATATATCACAACTTCAAAGCATTTAGAAAAACTCCAGGGGCAAATATGAAGTTTGCAGAGGTTCAGAGAATATAGCTTAAGTAGCAACTTATTGGGGTATTAAATACTCAGAAATTAACCTGAGTCATCAGATATCACAAAGGAGAGTAACTACAGGAAGAAAAAATAGTAAAATACTTACCATATAGAGAAAAAAGGTACTGTTGGCCACAGTGACAGGGAAAGTCCCACTTAAGTCATATCTACTTAAGTACATAGTGTATATTTTTCAATAATTTTAAATCTCAATAACAGATAAATAATCATTCACAGAATGTCAACTTTAAGTGCATTATTAATTATATTCCTGTTCAGATTCCTTCTGAAAAGTGGCAAGATGATAAATCTGCACCAGGAGAACTAAGAGCAGAAGAGCTACAAATGGAGAGGATAAAGGAGCAAGAACAACAGAAGTGGAAAGTGCAGCAAGAACAAATGGAAGAAGGCAGATCTGGAAAAGGAACAACAGAGGAGCCGAGAGGAGATGCGGTTAGTGTGGATAAGTTCTAATTTGATAAGAACATATTTGAATAGCATGATTACACAGAACTACTGTAGTCTTTGCTTTGCTTTTTGTCAGCCAGGCATACACATCCAAACCCAATGTTCCAGCATGAAGAAACACATATATAACAAAGCATTTTCTAATATAATAGAGGACTAATAACATGTAAGAGTGTAAAGGAGCCAGCAAACTAATCCAGTACCCCCAGGCAAATTCCAAACTAGAGGATAACATCAGACATTTTCATCTGAAACATGTGCATACATAAAGTTCATCTTTTAGCAGCATACTAATATTTTCATTAGTATTGAGTATGTCTACTTATTTCACTTCATTTTTAATACTTTTGTCCATTTATCAGTACTCTGAATTCTGAGTCCATCATAAAATCACATTTTTCCAACTCATAAAAATTCAGTATCCAGTGAATCAAAGTTACTAAACAAATTGTTTTTCAACCAGCTGTACCTAGGTTACAGTGAGTTCATGAAGATGATATTCCACACTTTCTTTCTATAAAGCACCAAAACCTCTGCTAAGCATTCTCCCAGACAAAAACCTCCACATGGTTACAAATGCATTGAATAACAATGTAGGTTATTCCTTAATGATACAATAATTTTATGCTACACAGAAAAAAACCAACAGTGAGAGCACTTCTGCACTTTACCTCTGCTGACATAGCTTTATGGAAAACAAAACAATAAATACTTAAGGCAAAGCTCTGGGAAACCCATCAGTGTCAGAAACAAGCCCTGATGTCATATAATTACCACGTTTCTACTCACTTTTTGAAATATTCTGCTTACACAAAACAACACATTCTGACACCATCTTAGTGCTTTGCTTCTGTTATACTCGCTGTTCAGTACGAACCGCATTTACTGGGGAGAACAGCGGCCTCCTTGGGCGATTTTGCAGAACTGCAGCCTACCTAGAAATGGCTGAACACTGTGGAGGGTATCCCCTGGTCACAACTATTCGCAAAAACCAGATTTGTAAAAGTAGCAGCTTTTAACCAGATGGTTGAAAATAAAGGACAAATCTGACTCATAAACTATTTTTCGATATTAGTGCTATGCTCTGCCTAATTTCAGGAAAAGCAACTAGGCATTCAAGGCAAACTGCTGGACTGAGAACCCCAAGTTAGTTTGGAAATTATCTTAATAGCACTCACTGAAGCAGAAGACCTTTAGTTTGATTGTCCTTAACTTCCCGTTCCCAAAATAAAGAGAATATTCCTTTGCTTCATGAACCTCCTTGACTTTCTTTCCGGATCCTTGCTTACAGTTTGAATCCTCCAGCAAAAGAGCCTATTTTGACTGCCATTCTGTTTACATCTAAATCTCAGCCAAGGCTTTCCATTGTCTCCTTGCTTGTTGCATAGCCTGGGTTCTTGTTCCACAAATATGCATATCATTTTTTTCTTCCAGCTCTTGTTCTCTGAACTTTCCCAGCTGTCCCTGTGCTCTCCTCCATCCCTTGTATACATATCTTTGTATCTCATGGTCCTCATGTCCTCCTCAAAAGTTTTTGTTCCCTTACAGACAGTATGAAGGAAAGCGAACAGTAATTAATTTTAATACTAATTTGCAGAACCAGCCAGACATACTTTAAGTGTCACTAACCAGCATCTCTCTATTTCTAATTTATCTCCCCTTTGCTTTGGAAATCTGCTTAGCTCTTTGGGCTAGAACATGCTCTTCTTCTGGCAAGAATGTTCAGCAAATTCAAGGTTGCTATAGCAATTAATAATTTACATTTTAGTTTACAGAAACAAATTAGAAGAGTAGAGGCGCCAGGAAGAGGAGGCAGAGAAGTTGCAATTAGAGGAAGCAGCGCAAGAATGTATTTGGCAGCAGCAGGATTATCACAGAAAGCTTCTGCAGTTCCAGAACAGACAGCTAGAGGAACAAGAAGGTGGGTCTATGGAAAGGCTAACGTTTACTTAAGCTGCAGATCATCCAACCGAATGGATTATTTCTGGTAAAGACTTAGCCTGTGACTCTGGCATAGAATTGCTACACCACCAAAAGTCCCCAACTTGCAGTACCTCAGCTGTTCCTCCTCTATGAGACACATACAGTAACAATAGTCCTCTCTTTCACAGTCCCTGCAGCCTGGAGAAATCCCACAACCCAGCTACAATGCAACTGTGCAAGAAGCTAGCAGTAACAACATTCATGCTACATCTGTTCATTTCTTGATGTTTTCATTATGTATCTTCTCTGAAAGCCAGAGTCCCAATAGCTACACAGTGTATATATATTTACTTCTAATAAATAGTTGCAGAGGAAGGCTTGAACTAAATGCCAAACAGATTTAAAAAAAACAATTACAATGTAAGACAAACTCACGTGTTTGAGACAGTATTAAATACTCACAATGTCAGCATTTCAACAAAATTTTATTTTTAATTGATAAAAACATTTCCTAAATAGGAAGCATGTGAGCAACTAATAGTTGGTGATGTTTCTAAGAGGCAGAAAAATGCAGATAGAAAGAAGTAGCAATGTGGGTAGAGGAAGAATGTCAGGAGCTGGTGAAGACAGAACACCTGGAGTACAAAAAAAAATTGGGAGAAGACAAGATACGAGGCTGAGGACCAGATGAAGAGAGAGGAAGGTGCTAGACTAGCTCTAGAAGAAGCAAACACACAAGCACAGCTTTTAATCAGGTATGTAGCTATTAATCAGAGTTAAGTTATTTTTCTCCTCAGTAAAATCAGAGTTAAGTTATTTTTCTCCTCAGTAATAACATCTTTACACTTAGTGCCAGACTATACAAAAATAATTCTGTAGTCAGAAATTCTATCAGTGCAGTTAACACTGAAGAGAAGCATCAGTACCTCAGTAGTTAAGGTGCCTTCAATTAGAACTCCCAAGACACAATGCAATTCTTTTCCTATTTAACCAGTTTTCTAAGGTTACCCCAAATTCCATCAGCAATTCACATAAATGTTATCTGTATTCTATATATGAGTTTCTAAAAATCTATTTAGACTACAGAAAAAAGCCCAACTAGATTTCCCCATTTATCTTAACTATTATTACCTTTATGCAGTCCATTGGAGAAGCCTCCACCATCGCATGCTTCTGGAGCTCATTTCTACCAGCACCTCAGAACACAGGAACTGGGAGTCTGTATATCACATACTACAACACTGCAAATGGCATAACTGGCCTTAAGGGAAACCTAGATCAATTTGTCAGGCACAAAGCAGGACCAGGAATAATAGGATACATGAAAACTACAGCTAAACAGGAATAACTATCTCCTGCTTGCTCAATTCATACTGTTGTGACAGGAGAACATACTGATCCATGAGACTGTATTAGCATAAGTCAACATTTTCTGCCCCAACCCATTCCAAACCTTCCTCAAAGCCAACTCCTTGGGGAAGTCCAATCTCCTGTCCAGGCTCAGTGCCTCAGAATGCACTGTGGCAAAGTCAAAGAAACTACCAGTGAAGCAGCTACAAGTTGTGCATAGGTTTCAAGTCAAAGCACCCAAGCAGGAATTCTGTCCTGTGTCTGCAATCCACTTCATTAACACTGTTTGTGGGCAAAGAGCATACCTGGAACATCTGCAGTTCCAATAAGCACCACTAATAGATGCTGCCAGACTAGAACACACTTAAGATGTTCCTTGTCCATGGAAATTTTCTTATTTTCAGCCACTTGAAAAAATGAGTCCTGAAAATCATATAAAAGAATAAATAAATGCTTGATACAAGGAGTAGATAATTGTACTGAGCTCTTTCAAGTCCAGTCTAATTAAAGGTTCCAATCAATTCAAAAGAGGAACAATGTTCCTTTACAAGATAGGTGCAACTCATTCACAAATTATTTTTCTAGACTGCAACAGTACTCTGTGCTTACATCCTATTGATAGCAATTAAAAGTTACATTCCATCAGCTACTAGAAAGTAATCTAGACAGAACTCTTGGGATGCCAGAATATAGATTCTTTTGTCCATTTTGTGTTAAGAAAGAAAATAAAACTGTTCAATTACAAAAGGTATGGAGACCTCAGTGCTGATTCTTGGAGGCATTTTCCAAACCAATACATTGCAATAAGCATGCTACTGTTTAAGGAAAGGCTAGACTTCAGTAGCAACAATAAGACAGTAACTGAGAAACTATAGCAAGGTATGAACTTTTCTTCCCTATCAATCAGGTTTATCTTATTTTCTGCTTCTCTAAAATTATCTAACATAAGGAAGTGTAACATTCATAGACTCAATTAATATTGCAGTTCCTGTAGAGAGTCACCTGTGGAAAAGCACACTCAATTTTTGCATTCTAAATTGAAGCTGAACTTCATTCAATATGCATTAAGCACTGATCCTAGAAGCGAAACAAAACCAGTTTACTCTAATTCCAGCTTCATAACTCCCACAGTTCTGTGGTGCCTCAGAAGATCTTCCCATTTAAGAAAATTTACCTGCAGAGCAATAATTCAGAAGTGAATACAGAAGACACAGGTCAGCACAGATATTTTAGTATTGTATTATTTAAAGTAATTTCAATTTAAAGGAGGAAAAGTTAAAAACCTAGTATGTATTGTAGTGCTTCTAAAACAACATATGATTAGTCAAAATTTGTGGCAGACTTCAAGTTTTAGCATTATCTGACATCCTAACTCAAGTCCAAATCCTGCCAACATTTACACATTTAACGTAAAAAAATCTATGTCAAACTGATGATCATGTAGATATGTTCATACTTATGGAGACTACACAAATCCTTTAAATGCACCAGCTTAAAGTCTTTTGAGACAAATAATTTTGTAAAGCACTTATCAATACAGCTTTTATACCCCATCATAATAAATATATTAATTTCACAATTTGAAATAAAGCAAGGATTAGCTTCCACCTTCCACTGCATAAGTGATTCAGTGAAGATGCTTTCATTTTCCCACCATCACTTTTTTTTAAATACTTAACCAGCCATCAACAGTGGAACTCAATTCTTCTAATGTGCAAGTAAGCATGTAAACAAAGATAAAGAAAAATATTACAGGAAGAAAAAAGATTATCTTTTTCACCAACATATGAAGGCCAACTTGACTTCCAGTCATGTGCTTTAAAGTTATGAGTGGTCTAGAAATTCTACTCCAGACCATCTTTTCAGGAAGAAACTCTTGGAAAAGTATTAATTCTTCCAGATAAATGAAATCCAAGCCTGTCTACTCCTTTACTTCAAACTTCAGGTTTTATTTCAATGTACAACTTCCAAAAATAAGCCTTAAAAAGGTTACTAGTGCATCTGTGTAGCATGTGCCATCTTTTCACTTTACATGAAGGTCTCAATCCTAATCTTTGAGGCAGAGTACCGTTTTCCTGTTATTACTGTTCTATCAAATTAGTACAGACATTGCTTTAGACCAGCAGCTCCACTAAGTGCCAGCTCTGAGGCTTCACAGTAAGTCTGAGAAAGAGGTCAAATCAGGTTACCACTGGTACCATACCCACTCTATAGAGAGATGTATTTTAGGACAAGGTTACACAATAGGAAGAAATCTTTGCCTTGAGCTTCATCCTACTAAAGCTGCATTCTGCAGGAAACCCTCCCCCATAGTCTCAAGAGAACTAAATGCAGTACTTCAGCTAGAAAGCTGATATAGATGAGCAAATGAAACAGATTTGGAAGAGCAAAGAAGCAAAGAAAGTTGGTGCCACAATTAGAGTATTAGCATCAAACCCAGAGGATTTGGATTCTGTTCCCAGTACCACGTTCAGCTTCCAGTGACCTGAGTAAACTACTGGCCCTTGCACCTCAGTTCATAACTTGCAGAGGAGGGATAACGGGAATTGGTCTACTAACAAGAGCATTATGCAAATTTAAAGATAATCTGATAATAATTTCAAGGCTGATTTATTTCTGGAGTTGTGAAGCAGATATATTTAGTATTCTAAAAAAGCCATCAGAAATAAGTGCAAAGAAGCCATATTGCTCTACATTACAGTAGCAAACCCTCTTCCCCCAAGAATTGAATTACATAGAATATTCAAGAAAACCCCATATTCTGACATTTTGTAAACAAAACTTTTAATCTTCAAAAAATTGCGTAGTGCAACTATGTGTACAAAAGCATTACTAAATCAGAAACAGGACAAAAAAACACAAGCATGAAAGAAAATGCATTTCTAGCTTTAACAGCAAGTGCCATAAAAACTAATAATTCCAAATCTGCAATTTCTTCCAAGTATGCCAGCACTAAAATGTGTCTTTAAAAGAAGCTGGAATTCAAACTGAACTTGATTTAGCAAACCAAAACAGAAAAAAGTCCTATTTATCTGCAGAAAGGCTGATGCAGGGACAGTGCAGAAACATTCTCTCCACACCACCCTGCCCATAACCTCCAATCTGACCTTTTATATCCAGTAACATTCTCAAACTGAACATTTAGAAACTTCAACTAGCTAGAACATGAAGTGGACCCTTGTATAATGATGCCTGATGAACTACGATGACACTTCCATGTCATCCATCATAGGGAGATTATGTAATGGTTCTATGATCCTATGGAATGCAGACATTAAAAACGTCTTCATATTTCCTTCCAAGTTGCATTTTCAGTTTACTTTTTGTTCATGAAGTGAAGCTGTATGTAACCATTTGTGAATATTCTCTAACAAGAAAATAAACAGCTAATAGTCTCAAATAGTCCCTGCAAACCAAGCAAATCAAGGATTTTACTGTAGCAAGTAGAAAAAAGTATTTTTTTTTTTAAATGAGGTATATTCACAGAGCACATTTTTTCTGGCTTCAAAGTGTAGTTACTGGAAAAGCATGCCCTAATTATAAATTTTTATGGTTTTGCTAATTTTCAAACATTTAAAAGAAAATGCAAGTTGTTTTATAAAATTGTTTTTCTTGTTTATTTTAAATGAAGCTGGTACAGACAATGTCCATTCAAAACCCACGTCCCAGGCCAAAAGGTACAAACAAGAGTGTCAAAGTAACACCAGTCGTGTGCTGTGAACATTCTTGCATGAATACCTGCCTGTACTAATTGCTATATGAAGTTAAAATGCTTCTGGGCTCTTCTGGCAAGACTTAAAAATCATTAGGGTTTTCAATTTTATGTCTTCAGCAAATCCATCTCTGGAGCAAAGTACAGATGACAACAGTTCTAGCTTTTCCATTTCCGACTTTGTAAATCTTCTTTGTTGGGCCATCAGCACAATTTAAGCAAAATAGCTCTGAGTTATGGATACACAATTTCTCCACAGTTTAGTTCTCTGAAAAACTTCATCTCGCACTGAAAGTTATAGTCCAGGAGTGAAACAGTCACACATCAAAACTTCAGGGCAGATATGGAAGTCATTAAGAACACTCGCCCACCCGGCAGATCTTACAGCCTTCGTGCCTGAAATGCACGAACCTAGTGAACATACAAATGCATGTGTGTACGTGTATTTCTAAAGGGGGGGGGGGCGCAGAAGGGAAAAGGGGAGCAGGGCTGCAGCTGGATCACAAAAGTTCAGCACAATGAAAACAGAAACAATAGTGTATCATGAGCACGAGAATTCAAAATACCAGACGCTTGAAAATAAACTCCCAGAGATGGGGTGCCAGTTTCAATTCAGTGTTGAACACCACATTACAAAAGAACTATTATTTAAAAATAAAAAAGGATTAAGGGGGAAGAAAAACAGAAGGATCTAAACTGTTGAGTGACCCCCCGTCTGTTCCTGATAAACTTCAATCACATCTTCCTCCTCCATCCCCAGCTGTGAGAACAGAGAAAAGACAGCATATAATTGTTATAAATCTGGCATACTGAATTCAGAGCAGCTCCTAGACAAGTTATACAATGTTTTGTTCCTCTGTCCCATCATAGTTCATCAAAGGGGTGAAAAAAACTTCAGTCACCATCTCACTAACCAACACTCCTGATTTCTCATCCTTTTCCTTCAGTCTTACACATCTCAAAGCAAAAGCTTTATCAGTGAAGTCTAAATCTGGTTGTGAAGCAGTACATTATCAGCCTGGAAGCTAGCTAGCTTTACCTTTCTCTAAATCCTTTATTGGGCAACAGATGCACAGGAATGTAACCAACATCATAGTACATGCACCAGTTGTACAACCACATGAATTATACATAGTACACTACCAGCTCACAAGATAACTAAAACCTAAAGCCTGTTTACAGCTGTGTTCTCAAAGAGGGTAACTTGTTCAATTTCACAGTACATAAGTTTCTGATTTTTCAGAGGGCCATAAATACAAGTGTTCCTTCCCTGCTTTGTCATAACAATTGGTGGAAGTCACTGAACACAAGAAGTAACCTGTTTTCTGTTTACTTACACTTCAATCTAATAAATGTGAACTAAAAACAATTATTCCAAAGTCACACTGAAGTTCTAGCTCAAGAACAGGGAAGTTCCATTAGATTTTTTTTCCCTGATAATCAGTGACCACATTCTTCAGAGACAACATGAAGGTCCAAATGGTCTCCTTCTGAACCGCATATCAGCCTTATTATAGATTCTAGTTACACAAACAAATTCAGACTATATTTGACTAAATACACTCCAAAAAGTTGGCTATATTTAAAAAAACTCTTTCGTTCTGTTTAACAGTCTAGCAGAACAGAGAAACTAGCCAATTTGATATTTAGTTTCTCTAGTGAACTGTGCAGCACTTTCTCAGAAGAAACTCACCTCCTTGGGGGTATGATTATCAGTAATTCTCTGACCCTCGAAGAGGAACCTGAGTGAATTCATTGGAACACCCTAAAAAAAGAAACAGATGTACAAGAAAAAAAACTTACTGAAACTTGTATGGATTTACAAACAAAACATTTTCAATAAAAACACCACATGTGAAAGTCAAACATTAGTTCCTGTTATGCAGGGAGCTCAGCTATTCTTTTGCAACTGTGCAGACAACAAAGAAGTGACTCAAGGAACATGATAGTACTGAAAAGTACTAAAGTCTCACTGGAATTCTAGCTCAACAGCTTGGAAGTTTCCTTAGCTTTTTTTGCTTGTCTTTTTTTATTCACAAATTAAGTACTGACTACACCCTCTCTTCCGAGACAACGTTACACATGAAGTCTGAACTGCTTATCACCCTTATTAAAGATCCTAAGACAACAAGAGGAACACGAGGTTTACTTTATGAACTCCTACCCTTGCTTTCCCAATGTTCTATCACCACAGGAAGGAATAGCAACCTTTACTATTTTCAGTTCTGTAAAAGCTCTACAAGAAAGAGCAGAGCAGAGGGAGAGAAAAAAGAAACACTGTTCCAACAGGGAGAAAGGAGCATCCCAATGGTAAATAAAATAAAATTGCAGTGTCTATTGCACAGTGTGCCTGTATTATGGCAGAATATCATACTCCACCACCTCAATAGGTAAGGCAAACACCTCATCTTTTTCTTCTCTTTCAAGTTATGAGCAAAACAAACACAAGTGAAATATGACCTGGTTTGCACATCAATTAGATATGAAATACTGCTTGCAAATAACTAGGTAGAAAAATTCACAGGAAAGAACAGCTCTTCACACTGTTCCAACAACCCCTCTGGCAAACTTGGAAGGCATGGTCACAGTTCCTTTACCAGAGAAGAGCTACTTGACACCAAAAACAGTATTGACTGCTGATGAAGGAAATAACAGACAATCCAGAATTCAGCCCAGAAGACAGATTCATTCAAACATTAATTCTTCTGTAAAAAAAGAATTCCACATATGTACATTTTCATCAGTCAATAAGACTGCTGTATGATTATTTCTAAAATCTTACTTTAAAAATTCAAGTTTTTCAAATAAATCAAAATTTTAATTGTTTAGACTTGGCTACAAACATATTTGGTGTTTGATCTTTTCTTTCCTCCTACTCCAGAAGGACAGCAAAAAAGAATACATTCTATAGAAGAAGAGTTCAATTGACCAGTTCCACTTGTCTCCAGCCATTCAGACAAAAAACAGAAGTATTATTTCTTATATTTCCTGAAGTGAACCACAACACAGTTCCTCAAGAAAAGACCATACAAGGCATCTGTCCCCAAAGCTGGGGGTAAACCAGGCCAGGGTTTCTGGAAACAGCATTAGTGAGTCCATAATAGCTGCCATAACATCTGAAGTGAAGACGTATTTTTTGCTCTGTAACAGTAGTTACTATTTACCTACATCCACAAATGGTGTTGCAGATTTCTTTAACTTAGGGCACAACAGCTAGTACTAATCAATTACCATAGTAACAGCTGCAACAATGCCTAAGGCTGCTCTCTCTTATCCTAAGCCTTCTAGAGCTTTAAGGGAATTTTGCTTGCAGACAGGAGATTTTACAGTAAATATAAATGCATGCCTCAGCAGTTTAAAAGGTAACTTCTATGTCTTCTGAGCAGCCACTATATATTTTAAAACAGTCATTTTAACTTATTACCAAATTCACAACTGTCTTAAGTGGAAATACCTTTACTTGGCAAAAGAAACTAGGAGATACATTGTATTTGTACTGCCAGAAACCTGTCCCGATTAGACAGAAGCTTGACTGTCTCAACAGGTCTTTATTTGAAAGAACAGTGAGAAAAGTAAAGCTAAAGTGTTTGGTTTTATTTTCTTTTTAAAGGCAGAGTGTCATTGTTTCACAAACCTGTCTTTGACAGTATGATTCTTTGAGTTTCTTGAGGTGTGTTGTCATTTTCACCTTGAAGTGAATTTCACTGCTGTCCTAAGAACAGAAAAGAAAGAAGTTACTCTCTTTGTAGTAACTGCTTACTTTATCTATGCCAATTTTAAGACTTTCATTCCGAAAAACAAAACTAACACAGAATACAGTTTAACTATCACCATGCATACCTTAGTGCCTCATAAAATGAGCCTCCAGGATGATTTATCATTCACTAAATTCATCATGCCCTTCCACAGGAAGCTCTAGTTCAAAACAGATGGCACAGTATAGCCTTAGGCTCACTATAGAGATTTTTGATTTAGAAGTACTAAAAAACCATACGTGGTTCAGTCTGTGCTTCCATCTTTACCCAGCTGATGTACTTATGAAATACAAACATACATGTGCAGGGGACTTCTGCTTTAAGATTCCAAAAGAGACAAGTTAAAGCTTGCACCTCAAAATATATACAAAACCTTGTCCAATTAAAGTAATTATGTAGAAGTTAGGATACAGGCAGACTTGGCAACACAACACTAACCTAAGGAGTAATTTTAGGTCCCATTATTATTTAGGTCCCTATTAGCCATAAGATAGGAGTAACTACAACTATCAAGATGGCTACAGATAAGTCAGACTGCAAGAGATTCTGGACAAAAAGCATGTGGGTCACATTTAGCTTTTGAATATGTTCTCATCATTGCTGACTAAACTAGCAAGAAGCAAGCTAGTTTGTGTTAGTCCTGCTTTAAGTCATCCATCTCCAGTCAACAGCACAGTAATTGCACAAATACTCCAATAAACAACACTGAGTTAAGTCATGTGAGCCAGGGGTTCTTTGCACAGAAGGACTTCTGTTCAATAAGAATCTCGACATTCACATTCCAATGCCACTTGAATTCAGACTTATAATCCACCATTCACATCTATCAACACGCCAGCCAACAGAATCCTCTTCCTGTCTCTGCCCAAGAAAGCTAATCTCATGCTTAGTGTACTAAATGAACTCTTGAGACCTGAATTTATCGATTTTGCCACATACTTAAATTCATATCCCTGGATAAATTAACCCCCTAGTTGTAAGATAGGGATCACACTGACCAAATCCTGAGTCATAAGTCACTCAAGCTTTTAAAGAAAACCACACGATAGTACACTAACACGTGTTACTGGCAATTGGTAAGCAGTTTATGACAGGGGAGGATCCACACTGAAGAACTGAAAGTAGCAACTTTCATTTGTTCACTTCTACAAAACAAAAACTCACACCTCCACCAAATATCAACAAATTCTTATGTAAAAACTCACCTGCCCAATGACTTTGAGTTTAATGTATTCCCCTTCTTTCTTATCTCCTAAGTCCTCAGCTGAAGGTTTTGCTTCCTGCAAGAAAAACATGAAAAAATCCGATCAGTTCAACACTGTTTTTTTCACCGGATAGTGTGATAGTTATCCTCCTTATTATGTGAAATCAGACTATCCAAGGCACCTTATTTCTTCCTTTCTGTGTGTGAAAATAGTAGCAACACAGTATTATGAAAGGCTGTCTGCCTGCCTGTAATAGAACCACTGAAAAAACATAAGAGATAAGAGAAAGATTATTTGCAAATAGATGACACATGCAAAAATGAGAAGTATGATTTTGTACCACTAACTTCTAGTCAACAGACTGCAAAAAAGAAATACAGGAAGTATACTAAGAGGCTCAGATATTTGACAGAAAAAAATAACATTATGAGGAGGGTAAACAGAAAGCACCTGAGACCCTTTGAGTGTAAAGGGACTTAACCATGCAAATATTTTTCAGTCTATTGCTTCAACACTAGCCACTACTTTCAGAAGGATAGTCAGCCACCCTATTTTCTGTGACAACAAAACACCAACAAGTAACAGCTTCCTTCTAGCATGCTTGCTTTAAGATCACAATACTTAAAAGTTCTTGAAAGTTGCAGTTCTTTGCAGGATAAGAATTGCACAGACAAGTTTGATTCAACAACTTGAGCACTAAAGCTCATCAAAAGGGTTTAAGTGTTATGTTCCATAAAACATGAACTGAGGACATAGAAGTTTTCATGTTAGCTGCTGACAGATAAGACAAGTGAAAGGTCCAGCTACTGTTAGCCCCATCTCTGTCACGACATATTCTGGATCAGGGCTTTAGTTATGTTGCACTGCAGCACAAAGGGATTTTACACAGACATTGCCTCAGGTCCAGATAGTGGTTGATGAAGAAATCTGGCCAAGTAGTCAGAAACAAGGATACCCTGCTGATCATGTTTCAAATCTTTATGTTATACTTTATTCTTTAACACAATAGAAAAGTAAAATATGTACAGGTGCCTACAACATATTTTCCCAGCCCTAAACAGACTTTTTGCCGAGTATACAGAAATATCCTTTGTATAATTGGACTTGAACTTCAGGACCAAGCCCCAGAAAAACACATACTGACCTTCTGTATTAAGTCCATCCAGATAGGTCTCTATCTGGATTAAAATGGCAGGCAAGCCTCTTCAAGTGTATTCTTTTTCCCTTTAAGAGGCTGAAAAATGTGCAACTACTTTGAATGTTAAAAATGCAGAGAAGGGCAGGGAGAAAAGTCTGCAAACACCTTCCCTGTCTGTACCAGTCTCAGTCTGAAGGAGAGGAAGTGCTCTTTGTATCACTTTGACTCACTGCCTTGAGCCATTCAGTTTCTGTGACAACAAAAAAGTATAAGCCAGAGACTCCACATGGTTTTTTTTTTATACATCCACCTGGGCACAACCTGGACTGCTGGGACTGACTCATCACCCTTCAAGCTCACACCTGAAAACTGACCCCAAGCTTTCAAGAAACTAGATACCTGCAGGTTTCCAAGCAAGTCACTTCAAAAGTGTGAGTCCTCAATGGTAACAGTCACAGCAACTGTGCTCCCCACCTAAGTTTTCCCTAACTTATCTGAACTCTAACCTCATGGGACTATTTACGGGAATAAAAATACACTGGTTTCCACTCCTGACTAAAAAGAGAAAGAAAAACCTGTGACTTGTTCCAGTAACTTGCACAATCAGCATTTTTACTGTCCGTATGCAGGATTACTAACCTCTAGGAATCAGAAAGTTTCAGATCTCTACAGATCTAAAGTTTGCAACTTCAAAACTATCTCCTGTTTTGCTATCACTGAAAAAAATTTTAAGAACATCCTGTCCCTTTACATGTCATTTCAGGTCAGTCACCAAACTGCACACAGTGGCATATTATCCCAACAGTAAAGGCATTTGTACTAGCTCATACAGTTCTGTGCACTGCAACAGATCTACCTGCTTAGCTTTCCAAAACAAATCAACCTGTACAAGGTACAACAACTTACCATGGCAGTGCCTCTGGCCAATATGAGTGGAAATCAATGATTCAGAAGATGTTTGATTCCTACTCCCAGAGAAAAAGGGCTCTAGTACTAAAAACAAATAGGGGAAGCAGGAAACAGTAGAAAAAGCAGAGGGAACTGGAGTCTCAAGGGATCATACCATACGGATGTTCCTTTAAAGCCCCAGTAAGCTCTCACCCATAAAATGAGAGCAAACAGAGCTGTAATTTTAGGAAAAAAAAGTAGTAAGATCAAATCAACATTGACAATGCCAATAACCAAAGCTTAAAAAAGCAAACTATTTGAAATCAGAAAACAAGATCCAGCAAGTCTGAAACAGCTCCCTGCACTTTGTGAGTGAACTATAATGCCATTCAAGTCCCAATGGTAAAACCAACACAAAAACACTTAAAAACAAGGAAAGCAAGAAGATTGCAAAGTTACTAAACCACAAGCATTCACTAACAAAATTCAGAATCAGCAATCTTCAAGCAAGCCTCCAGACTTTCTACTTGCACTGTAAAAGTAACTGTTGTTCAGGGTATCTCATGAAACAGTACATAGAAAAAGATTACCACGCAAACAGAGCAGGAATACCACAACACTCCAAGTGGTTAACTTTTCATTAGATGCCTGAAGTTTTAAAGGCTTCATTCCACAGCACAAAATAAGGGTCCTAGTACTGTCTCACATTTATATATGAACACTAAATTCACAACCATAAAAAGCACACAAAGTTTATTGTGTGAAACACACTGGTGTTGCTACTGCAACTAATGAAACCACAAAAACGTTGTAAGTTTCCACCTCCAACTTTCTGAAGTGCTCAAACTCCCATGTCTAAGCTTAAAAAAATCCCTATACTCAGCACACTTTAGATATTAAAAAAAGAAAATCAATAGATGAATATGATTTCAACACACTTCCTAACAAATAAACACTTAAATTCATTATAGGAGCAGAAAAACACATACAAACAATAGTATTATTTATTAGTAGCACATGAAAAGATAAAAATGCCAGCATCTAGATTCAATTAAAGCCAAAACAACCCAAGACCCTTGAAGGGTGAGAAAAAAAAAATTACTTTTGTTTCTGCTTAGATCTCAACAAGCTTCCATGTGTTTTTGAAGTCTGCCTTTCTTGCAAGTATTTTTATTTATCATAAAACTTAATTTTCTATTGGAATTAAAGTAACTAAATCAAGCATGCTGCTTTATTTATACTAAACTGACAAGCCAAAATTAGCATAACTGGTGACAAATTGTCCTCTTAACTTCATTCGAGGGTGCAGAAAGGAAGACACTGCAAGTAATCCAGAATTTTGGGTAATCCAATTATTTCTGCAGGATTTATAAGCAGAGGAATGAGATTTACAGCACTGCATTACCTGTTAAACTGCTGTTAGCTCTTGCTGCACAGTCCCCCAAAAGTGAATGAAACGACGTAACAATGTTTAGCTTATCTATTAAAAAAATTTTTAAATCGAGATCCTCATTCAAAGACCTTTAAGATATGTGTCTAAAAAGGTCATTGCAATATGATGAATTTTATGGACTTTGAGCATTCCCAAAGAACAAATATGTATGTGTTTTAGCAGAACTTGCCCAGAAAACGAATTACCCAATTAAAGCTGCTATGTGTTAAAACATGCCTTAGTTCACAAACGCAGAGAGCTACAGAGCAGGTCACGTGAAGATCAGTCTAAAAGATCAAGTTCAGAATTAGCCTGTTTTTATGCAGCCACTTTCACGTACTTTATTACCCGGGAAAGTGTCCCGATGGGCGCCAGCAGTAGCTGTGCTCCCGGCTGCACTCCCACAGGCAGAAACAGGCAGCAGCACATCCTCACCAGTAGATAGATTGTGGTGGCACGCCGGGGGCGGGGAGGAAGACCACCAGCACATACAGCAATGGCTTCTATTCACGGATCATCATGTATCGAGGCTGTTTCTCAATGCAGACACAACATGTACTAAGCTTAGCCCAGTCTCTGGAAATTAATGTCCTGGCTGGCACCAGTACTGTTCTTGACTTCACTGCACTGCAAGAAACATTTGCAGCTGACATTGATTCTTCTGAAGTCAAATCGTCATGACAAAGTTAGAAAATACTGCCATAAGGAGGCAATACATATTAAAAAAAAAAAAGCAGAGCAGAACATAAAACCGGAATGCTGTTTTAACTTTCCACCAGCAGGTCACATAGCCTAAAGCAAGAGTTGTAAGCAAAGGGCTGTATACATGCCCGCCAAGCGAGCCAGCAACTTGTGATAAAAGTAACTAAGTCACCAGCTGAGAAGTCAGAATTAACAAGAACGTAACCATGTACAAGGAGTGAAGGCAGGACAGACTCCTCGTGAAGGACGGGGAGTTTAAAAGAGGTCAGCAACGCTCAGCTAGGAAAACCTGGGCTTCCCCGTCCCCCGCCCGCTCCTTTTGCATTCCTAGGGCAAACAGAGGACCTGGCAGGTCAAGCCCAACCCGCACAGAACCTGTTCCGGAAAGGAGCATCCTACCACATACATAGGAAACGGAAAATGAAAAGAAACAACTGTTGTGCAACACAGCTCACCCCTCGCTGCACTCCCGGGTTTCCAGGGCCGGGCTGCCCCAGTTGCGATCCCGGCCCGAGGCCCCGCGGAGCCGCCTCCGCTCCGGCCGGACGCCAGCCCTAGAATATCTCCCGCCTGGAACCCGCCCCCAAGTTCTTCGCGAAAGACCCCGAGCGAAGACGAAAGGGGGATTAAAATGGGGGGAGGGGATGGGGGCCTGAGTTTGGTCGCGGTCGGAAACTGGTACCCCTCCCGCGCACTCCTCTAGGGGAACACCCGCCCAGCGCCTCCCGGGCTGCCGTCGCTCTGCCCGCCGTGGGCCGCCCCTAGGAGAGCACGGGGCCGGGCCAAGCTGCCCCGCGAGGGGGGAGGGGGCCTCAGGCAGCTGCTCCCGCGCCTCCGGGGCCTGCCATCGCTCCCCGCCGTGCCGTTCCCCCGCGTCCGGCAGCAGCTACCCCCGGGGTCGGCGGTAGGTCGCGGCCAAGGGCGCCCGTACCTGGTCAGACATGGCTCGGCCCCGTTGCGTGCGGCAGGCTGGGCTGGGCCGCTGCAGGCGCTCCGCTCCTTTCTCTGCCCGCAGCGCAAACACAGGCCACGGCGCGGGCGGGATTTCCTGTGCGCCTGAGCTCACTTCCCGTCCGGCCCGGCCCGCCTCCCGCTGCGCCGGGGATCGCGGCAGGCACCGCCTTCGGTCCCGCGGTGAGCCGCCAGTGCGTTGGGCCTGCTGGCACCGGACAGGCTCCGGGCAGAGGCGGGGAAAGGCAACCAGGCCGCCGCAGGGACGGCGGCTCTGCCGGGGCCCGGCGCCTGCGGGCGCAGGCGGCCTTCAAAGGCCCGGCTGCAGGGAGGCACCTCGCGGTCTGTCCGCTAAAGGAAAAATGGGTGTTTTCATGAACTCCGCTAGTTACAGGCAGCCTAACGACTGAAAGCTTATGCCTGCCCGGCCGTATTGTCCTGCCCCAGAGGAACTAGGACGACTTGTATAACCATGCCAACAAAAGGAGATTTTACAGCAAAGTCACTCTTGTTATGCCCACCTGTAGTGACTTCCTAAGGCTTTTACTAAGATACATAGTTAAAAACAAAACTCACTGTTCTATTTATGTACAGTTCACATTTTAAAAAATCATTGTAACCATGCAAGTAATCAAATCTGCATGTATTAAGCAAACTTGCACTAAAGCAGTTGCATTTGCACAGACTTCTAGGGACAGACATACTGGCACAGAGCAGATGAAAAGCTTGTTACAGACATTGTTACACTAAGAGCATGTAACCTTATAGCACTAAGGTTAAAGGTCAGCATGAAACTCCAACGCAATTCTTCATTTAACCATTCCTTTCTATCCAATAGTATAATAAAAGCGGACATACTTATGGGATAGAATAATATCACCTATCCCTATATACAGCAATAAAGAGATAACCTTGAAACATACACACTAAGTAGCAGTGACAGCACCTCCTTTTATTCCCCTCTTACTCACTTGGTTGTGGACATGTTACCTCTTCAAAGCACAAGCTATATTTGTGCAGGATCTGCCAAGCCAGTTTCCATTCAGCCCATGAGCACTATGGAGGAACACCAACAAAACTCATGCATTTCTTCTTTAACAGCCCAAACTCAACAGACAGCATACTTACAATTAAAACACCAGAAAAATAATTACTTTTTTTTTGTTTGTTTTAAAAAAACCTAAATATACCTACACAAACTACTTCTTCCAAAGCCATCCATGCTGCTGCACTAAGACTACTTACCTTAATAAACCTCACTTCATTCTGAGGTGTTTTATAACTTCTCTAATTTCCCCATCTGCAACTAATCTCAATCACCTGAAGTCAATAACCTTCACCTCTGTTCCCTCAAATTGCTGCTAACTAATGTCTATAAAGCTGCAGATGTGATCTTAGGAGCCAAGAGCTGTTAGTGGTTTTCTCAAAACTATTGGCCCATTCTAGTCTGTGCAAAGCCTCTTTGGTCTGTCAAAAACAAATTTCTTGTAAAACCAGACCTTAACCTAAGAGCAATCTGTTATGTCATAATGCCAACCTGTTAGCTTGAGAGCAGTTAGTGTTGCCAAATGGGATTAATACAGTGCCTTAAGTCAGGCAACTAAGTAATATTTACTCTTATATTTGCTCTGAAAATTCTTTTTCCAGTTGAACATAATTTATTTGGCAATATTACCAGTTGTGGGACTTCAGAAACTTGGTTACATTATCTAAGGCACTTTCCTTAAAAAAAAATTCTTAAGAATTCTGTGAATCCCCAGATTTTTCTGACTTTTTGCTTTCCAGCATATTCCTTACAAAAGAAGCAGGAGAGGAAATGAAGGTGTGCTGACTCACATGGGTGGTTGCATAAAATACAGCAACAAATGCTTGGTTATTAATCAAGTGCAAGCATTACTTCGAGTCTCTCTTCCTGTGGGCAGCAAAAACTCTCAACGCAGGTAACTCTCAACGTGAAGTAAGTGGGAATTTACCAGGGCAAGGACTGGTGCTTTTTGCCCACACAGTTTTTTGGTTACCCAGTAAGCCTAGGCCCAGGTGAGAAGTAGGTCAGACACAGCAGTGCCCACCAAGGCATTCTTTGCCAAGACAGAAACCAGCAGGTGGCACGAATGGACAGTTTTGGACAGAAATGCCCGAATCCCGGGGACACAGCTTCAGTGTGAGGAAATAAGCACCCTTCCAAATGTCTCAAAAGACATTGTTTGGCACTTCTCTGTCAAAGAAGGAAACTTTTTAAAATGCACATAACTGCATTTAGTCGCAACAAATTCTTTCTGTAATTGTATCTGTGCGAAGATCTGCAGACAAGGCCGTAGGAAAAGCCTAGGGAGAGGGGAGTGGGCGAGGGGGACCCACCCCGGTGCGCAGAGAGGGCTGCGAGCACCCGTGCACGGAAAGCGGGCTGGATGCAGCGCGCCAGCGCAGCCTGGCGCCATCGAAGGGGCCACCAGCTCCAACCCGCCTCAGGAGTCACTCGAGAAACAAAGAACTACCAACGCCGGGTACCCCAGCCCTCGTGCACAGGCCCATTTCCAATCACCGCGACTGCCCCCACTGCCGAACACCACGCCCGGGGACCCGAGGCCGCGGCAGGGCTGTGGCGCAGACACTACCCAACAGCGAGGCCGGCACATTACACAGACAGGCAATCGCACCGCCCCTCCCAAGCAGCCATGGGATGGCCTAGGGGCAGCTTTTTTACGTCAAGTGGCCCGAACCTTTACAGGCGGGGCAGTGCGGACAGCGCCTGCGCACTGGGAGGGCCGCAAGGGGCGGGGCCCCGCGGTAACGCCATTAAGGGCCTCAGCACAGACTCTCTCGCTCCCCCTTCCTGTAGCGCGCGGCCGCCTGGTCTCGCTGCACGCCACGTGGCTCGCGAGAGCGCGCGGGGAAGGCGGTCGTCTCCGCTGCGCTCACTTCCGCGGCTGCTACTTCCTCTTCCGGCGCGTGCTTGACCGGGGGGTCCCGTCGGCCGGCGCACGTGGCCGCGCGGCCCCACGGCAGGCCCGCCGCCACCATGTTGGTACTGTTCGAGACCGCTGCCGGCTACGCCATCTTCAAGGTGAGGGACGGAGAGCCGGCCGTTGGCGGCAGCCGTCCTGCAGAAGTGAGGGCTGGGGGGGGAGCGGTCCGGGTCTGCGCTGGACTTACGGGGCTGAACACGACAGGCGGCCGAGCGTTCCTTCGTCCGGCTCCGACCCTGTGCGGTGCCGTTGGAGCCAGGCGGGAGCAGAGGGGCCGCGTTTTGAGGGGCAGGGGCCGCACTGGAGGCGCCCAGGGGGTGGAGTGGGGCTTCCTCGGTGGTCCTCCCCAATATCTCGTTTGGCGTTCGCTCTCTTCCGCCTGGGGCTGTGGGCTCGGTAGGAGGGTGCGTACCCGCCGCTGTTCTCCTGTGAGAGTCCCTGTGGGCATCCGAGTTTGGGAACACCTTCTCTTTGTGGGTGTACTCTCATAGCTGACGTTCCAGCAAAACCGTGTGTATGCAGGCAGGGGTGCACAGGAGTCAGGCAGCGTGTTTCTCGGAAGGGGTTATGGGTGCTTCGGCCTGGACGTGGTTCTGAACGCAGAGTTCGCTGGCTAGTTGAGTACAGAGGCAGTTTGAGGATGGCCGCAGGGACAGTGCGTGGTTTGGCTTCCCTCGCTCCGCTGGGAGGAGCAGACCGCCTCAGGGCTCTGCTAGCCTCTTCATGAGGTGGCTCAAAGGCCTCAGTTTCCCAGTGGGTTGAACAAGTCTAAACTAGGGCTGCTACAGTGCTGTGCTCCCCTCAGGCCTGATCACTTGCTTGAGTGTTGATGCATTTACAGGTCCACCAATTTGTTAATGGAGTTTCGCTTTTAATTTTACCCCCACCTTAATATTTTTTTCTGAGTTTAGCGTGTGTGAATACTAGTGCAGGTGCAAAGAGACCAAGGCTCTGGTTCCTGTTGCCCTAATCTGCTGCAGAACTACATCCTTGGTGCTCTACAGAGCAGTGTTTATCTCATCTGTCCTGAAACCTTTCCTCCTCATTGGGGTGCAATTGTGCAGTTCAGGCAAGGAGGATTTCGGGACAGAAACCTCAAAGAGAAGACAAAAATACTTACAAAAGCAGATAGTTTCTGTTATGCGGGCTTCCCCTCCCAGCATTTATACCTGGGGAGCTACACACATACAGCAATCTCCCTGAAGGTTTTGCTGACTGGATGTTTATGTTGGCTACTATCCTGCACCTTCCAAGTTATTAAAATTACTTCTCGAGTGGGCTCAGACCTCTTGTGCAGTGAGCCGAGGCCTTTGACCTTTCATAGGAACCAGGATGGGATGAAAATAACCCATATTTTAATTTCTGGAAGCAGAGTAAGCATAAAGAAGAGGTAGGAGGAGGGGCTTAAAGAGAGACGAGGAAGTTTCTCTACGGAAGTGCTGCTGTGCTCCACTGCCGGTGTCACCGGCTGGGCCGTGGGATCTGGCTGTGCGGTGTGTGCAAAGCGACTAGAGGGCACCAGGCACCAAGGAGCGGCATCCTAAGGCAGGCGGTGAAACATCTTCCCTGTGGGAAAGACAGGAGGCAGAAAGTGGTGTCTGGGCTGGGTTAGAGAAGAGGTGAAAGTTGCCTGCTAGAACTGAGTGGAAGTAGTATTTTATTGTAATATGTGTTTTGAGACAAGCTTTGGTTCCCCATGCTTATTTCACTTGCAGCTGCCAAGGCCACTGTCACAGTTTAGGGGGTTCTATTGTTCTACCACCTAATCCCACCCAAGAAGGGGAATCGGTAGAAGGAAAGGAGGTTGAAGTGCAAGCAGATGTAATAGAAGAATAGTATTAATGGACTAATATTAATGCCAGTGTTAATATAAGACACAAAGTTATACCCAGCTCCAGGCAGCAGTCACGAGCTGTGCCCTTCTAGCAGTGCAGGCTGAGTGCCAGCCCTGCGAGCCGGGCAGCTCCAGTGACAACAGGCACAGCGGGTGGAGGAGGCCTCAGGCACGGGATGACCAATGAGACAGATGGGACCTTCTTGGGGAGGCAGCCATGATAGAAGCCCCCGGACATCTCTGCAACCATCCTAAATTTATAGTGAGGGTGATGTTTATGACATGGAATACTTTGGTTGGCCAGCTTGGGCCAGCTGCCTTGGGCTTTACCCCTCTTACTGCACCCACATGGTTCAAAATTACCCTGACCTTGGTCACCACAGAAACCCACACACCAGAGCATCTTCTCTCTAGTTTGCACAGAATTGGACTCTGCAGCCTCTCAAAACTACAGTTTCTCTAAATAGAGAAAATTATTTTAGAATTCTGTCCCAGTGAAGCTAGGACAGCCAGATAGGACAAGCTGCAGTGCGTATCTGCAAGGCAGTGCTCTCAGTAACACAGCTGTCCTTTCCTAGACACAGTAGTTGTGCAGCTGCAAACTTGGCAATTACTACACCTGTATGTTTGTTCTGTATAAAAATATTCTCTGCAGAGTTTAGCTTTTTTCTTTTTAAAGTAGTCTCTAGAGATTGTCACTGCTGGGCTTTTGAGGATTTTAGGGGGGCTTGTTTGTTTGGGGTTTTTTGTTTTTTAATTGAAGTTTTAATAGAATTTGTTCTTCTGAATTTTAGGAGACAGTCATGGTCACACATTTCCCTTTTTAGCACATGTCCATTGCCAGCATAACTGTGCTGTCTTTATGCCTAGGTGATCAAGAACTGTTGTCCTCTGCAAGATGTGTAGCTCTCAGGTATTCCCTTGTAGATGTTGCTTCCATCAGAGGAGCAAATAGCCTAAATAGTAAGGGCAGATGCAGCATAGCCATGTTCTAGATCTTGGAAGGGTTTTTCTAGTCTTACTATCTTGCAGGACACAAAATATCCATAAGCATGTAATTTCTGTATACCAACAACCCTGATTTAGCAGCTTCTATGTCTTTATTTTTTTCCATGCATCTATGTCTGTTAACAGAGGCTGAAAAATCTGTAGGCCTTGGGGTAGGAAAGATGGACTGGAGAAACCAGCAGGCTGAGGAAAAGAAGAGTTTCCCTGAGATTTTACCGTGCCTCAGAGTCCTGTGGGAAATGGGTTACTGTGTTTATTTACTCAGCTACTAATTGAGTTTAAAAAAAGACAACCTCCTTTGACCAGGGTTTAAAAATCTGATAATCCCAGTTAAGATTTCTGGACTGCATGGAGTAAAGTTGCAATTATGTTGCATTTGCATTGTGGGGACGAAACCACAACATTTTTGAGTGAGGTGTAAATGACATAGTGTTGTAAAGATCTTGACTGTACTGTTCCCCCGAGCACTTTTCTAGGAATTTGCAGTACAATCTGCACTTTGTGAAGTGTGTGTATGCGCTAGGGGTGTAATTGTTAATCTTGTGCTGTTTAAAATCTGAGGGGGATCCCCGTTGTACAGAGATGGGATTAAGCCATTGTTGCCTCTTAGTTAGTTCTTGGTTCTGTGACTGTGTTAGTTAGTTCTTAGGCTGTGGTGAAAAGTCTTCTTTATAGTTCTCTTTCTTCCTTGGTCCAGCTCAGATTAATAGAAATGACTTGTACTCCTTCCTGTTTGCTGTCCCAGACATGTTTGTGTTTTCCCGAAGTAGGGACAGGTTTGGTTTTGGGTCACAGGGGTTGTGAATGAGTCTTGTAGAGGAGGTGGAGCAAGGCCAGTTTTGATAAACAAGGAGGAGGTTTTGCTTTCATGTGCAGGTTCAGAAGGACCCAGACATTATTGAGCAATTTCTGTAGCTGCTAAGAGAATGATGAAACTGGAGGTCACTAAAATTGAGTTGACTTGATCAATATAAACTTGTAGTGGTGGAATACGCTGTAAAATTGCTTCAGGTCTTCTCTGCTGAATGCAGGGTTGAAGATTGTCCAAAAGTGCTGTAAATATAATTGTGTGGATTTTTTTCCTACAGGTTCTGAATGAGAAAAAGCTCCAAGAAGTTGACAGTTTATGGAAAGAATTTGAAACTCCTGAAAAAGCAAACAAAATGTAAGCAGCTTTATTTAGAAATAGTAGCCTGGCTTTTGGAAGGGACATGACTGTCTGTAGTTATGCACATCTGAGGTTCAGAAAGAAGTATTGAGTTTATTTTTCAGTATTCTAAAACCTAAAAGCTGTAAACAATGATAATATCTAGTTAGATACTTAAGGAAATTTAGAATGGAATCTCAAAGTGAAAAGAATAACATTTTTTCCCTTGTAGTGTAGGTAAGCCACAGAAGTCATTACCATGTGTCACCAAAGCAAAAAATTGAACAATATTTTAAGAAGATCTGGATGTTTTGACAAGAACATCTGAGCTTGTATTGTTTCAACTTGCTGAAATGACAGGGGTTTTGTGCTCAACGAAATTTGTTATAAATAAAGTAAAATGGTTTAATCCAGCTGAACCTCATGGCATGTGAATCACTGTGAATTGAGAGTTCATGTTGTTGCCCATGCTGTCAGTGAGTGTTGGCACCACTGTGTAGCCACACAGCAATGGCAGTGTCCACTGACCAAGCTGGCTTTTCTAGCAGCTCACTGTAAAGCTGGGGGCAACGGTGGATTCCTTCCAGGTCTGTCTGGGGTGTTTTAACTGGAAGATTTCTAACCACCTTTGCTTATAATGGATACCTCTGAGCAAGCTATGCCTTGTGATTTATCCTGCTCTGTAGAAGTATTTAGATGAGAGGCTGGAATATCCCACGTCTGCCCGTTTGTAGCGTTGTTAATTTTGTCTTAGAAACATCATCTTGGCCACTTGCTAGACAGGATGTGGTTCATAATGGATCTCTGATCAGAGTAATTCCTATCTCTTCTGCCTTTCTGAAAAGGCTTCAGTATAAGCCTGAAGCTTCCCTGGGGCTCTGTGAGTGCTTAACTCAAGCATTCAGCTTTATCTATGACCTTGCTTCCTTTGCAGATACTTGACTCACAAAGAACAGTGGTTCATCAGAACTGGGTTAGTCAAATGCCTGTCCCTGACAAGGAATTTACTGGATTGAGATAGCTGCTTAGCTGTAACTCTAGATATCAACACCACAGGCAGTGTGAGGAGGAGAGGGAAGCAGGGCCTAAGGATCTGAGACGGTGTGGTTAAATGCTGTCCGGATGAGTTTTGGCTCTGGTCAGCAGTTTGGGCATGGAAGAATTTTCTGTTGTTTGTTTTAACCTCAGCTCAGGATTGGTATTCTAACATCTAATTACAAGGGAGGACTTGAGGATTAAAGGGCAGTGAATCAGTTTAGGTTTACAGTCTTTGAAGATGCACTTGGTGGAAAAGCATGTTAAATTTGAGCTGCACAGGCTATGCATTCCACAGAGGTGGAAGGTTCCCTTTTGAAGATGAGTGGGAAGAAGCTATCATCAGTCAATCAGCAGGGACACCTAGTTAATCAGAGTGCAGTGTTGAAATGTAGGTGGATGATGTCTGTCTTTAAATATGAACCACAGAAGAAAAAGGGAGCTTATGTTTTCTTACTATGTTGATCCTAGAAATACTATATCAAGATTAATTTTTTTAACAAAGTTTGTGGGACTCAGCTGGAAAGTCACATCAGGCTTAAACTTAATCGGCAGGTTTAGTGCTCTTCCTTCTTGTTGAGGATCTGGATATTGATCTCTACTTTCTTGCAGTTTTAGTAAGAAGAGGGGAAAAGAGGCAGAAAAAAATGGTTCTAGCATCTGATTTATGTACATTTGTTACCCATATGTATTTTTTTCTTCTGTAGAGTAAAGCTGAAACACTTTGAAAAATTTCAGGACACAACAGAAGCACTTGCTGGTAAGTGAGCTAATATCATTCTTACAAAAAAAAAATCCCTGTCATGCACAGGTTCACTCATTACTTACCTCTGTCCCTATGCTGTTTCTTTACTTAGTTTTTAAGTCACAAATTTTTCGAAGTCAGCTGTTTTAATTGTTTTATGAGGTCAACCATCCACTCTGTAGTGCAACAGAGATGTAATGAAGTCTAGTTTTTTCCTACCATGCTTATTTTCCAAGCAGCTCACTAATGAGCACTGTGGAGGTTTTGACTGATACATGTAGCCTGTTGTCAATGATGGATTCTTGTTGAAGCTGAATATAATTGATTTGAGTCAATATTTCGTCACTACCACTGAGACAACAGATACCAGAGTACATATATTATTACAACTGCCATTGTTTTATGGATGCAGATTATGCCAGAGTTTTTCCAGCCTAAAAAAAATGCCTGTATTCCACTTGAAAGAAATTCAGGAGTTTAAACAAAAGTGAAAGCTTTATATTAAATAATTTTTACTGATTCAACAGTTAAATGCTTGATGCTGTGGACTAGTTTGAACTATTAGTTCTAGCTAATAATTCAGAAATGTGAGTTGCTGCTGAGTGTGCTGTGTGATGTCAGTAGGTGGATGCTGCAGGTTGTGTTTACGACTAAAGAATGAATCTTCATATTCCTATGTGGTAGGGATAGTTTAAAAAGGAAGCTAGGGAAACAAGAATGGAGATCAATAACCATGGTACATAAGATGCGGGTGGAAAAGCTGAGGCTGAAGCTGATGTATATTCCTTTCCCTGGCATATTTTTTGGATTATGTTGCTTTTGCATATGTTTGGTTTCAGATCATGTATAGTTAGGCTGGTTGAAAAAACCCCACAAACACTCTCAGAACAAAACATCAAAAAAAACTCAAAAAAACTTGTACTCCTTTGCTTCAGGTTTGCTTGTCTGTGAAATGGGAGAGATCATTCAGACTACTTAGGTCACATTTATTTTAAGGGAAGACTCCACGTGGCTGTTTTAAGTGGGTTAGTAGCTATTAGCCAGCTTGAAGGGTGGAAACTTATTTCTGTTATTGGTTGAGGTTGAGAGGAAACTGAATGCAGCACTTAGATTTTACCCTTGCATTTCATTAAGGTTCTGGAAATCAAAAATCGCTGGCTTCTTCTCTACTTATTGTGATGAAGATGTTGCATCAATCACAGAAGTTCAGTGGAGCAAAGAGCTGACCCACAAAGAGTTGTATAAGTGCCTGCTTAAAATACATTGTATGGGACTGTAAAGCTGTTAGAGATCTATTAATACTCGAGAATGAAGAACGTCCTTTTAAAGTTCTTCAGTCTACATGTTATATTAAAAAGGTCTGTGTCTGGCTGCCCAGTCAGTGTGTTTGGCATCATTCTTACTTGAGCTTTAGATAGCACATTATCATAATCAGAGGATGCAAATGAGCTATTATTCAATTTAGGACATTCAATTTAGGTTGCTGACTAAGGGACCTGGAAAATGGTTGGTTAATGAAATGGTACACAAAATGTTCCCATACAACCCTGCTTTCGGAAATGTTAAACATGTATCTAAAGCGTAAACCATACTGTGTGTAGAGATCCTTAAACAAATTTTACAGAAATAGAACTGAAACCACATGGAGAAAGGACAGGCAACTGGGAGAAGGGTTTTTGATTTAAGCCTTCAAAGGAGCAAGTTGATAATTTTCTTCTATTTTGATTTTAGCCACTGCATGGCAAAGTAGTATTGCAGCTTGGACTAGAGCTGCTGTGGGCAGTTAATATAAAAATACCAAGTTAAGAGTAATATTTTTACATGTTTTAGAAGGAGAAAAAAATGGCATCTTTGGTCTTTTTGTTTTATATAGCATCCACAGCTCTTGTAGAAGGCAAGCTCAGCAAGAACTTGAAGAAGATTCTCAAGAAGATAGTGGCAAAAGATGCCCATGAGCAGTTGGCTGTAGCAGATGCCAAACTTGGAGGTGTCATAAAGGTGATAACTGATTTTGCCATTCTTCTTCTGTCTCATGCTACTGAAATCTTAGTCAGGTTCCAGAGATTTTGCAATCACTAGGAATGGATTATGCTGCCAATGCTGTGTCTGCAATGTGGAAGATCCTAATCCTTGTGATTAAATGTGTACTGTGTGTATACTGCAAAGATGTTGTCTTGAGTACATAAGTGAAGGATATGGTAAAAGTGCACTAAAGTGTTTGGGTTTGCTTGATTTCTCTCAAATACTGATTAGAAACCCAGCAGAAAAAAAAGGTTAGTTTCCCTAATGATCCCATCCAGAAAAAAGGAGGAGGAAGGAACCAAACAAAAAAACAGCCAGGCAGACATGCTTATTCCTCACTAACAGATGCAGCAATAGTGGGGTGATGACTTAGTGTCTTGTTGGGAGTACACATCGTTCTGCCTTCCTCAGTCTACAAGCTGTTGTGCACATCCTTCAGTCCTTGTCTACCAGAGGAAGTGCAGTGGAGGTGGACTGCTTTCTTCAGTATCTCCTTAGGTGTCAAGTACCAGGTTTCTATCTAATGTCTGATTGCTCCCTGTTCCAGTAATTTTTTTCTGGCTACCTCATCCTGCCTTAGGAGACTGATGTAGGCTGCAAAATGAGGAGGATTTAGTGTTAAAGTGAATAATACCAGGGACTCTGAACTAGTAACTCAGTTTTGTCCTCTGAAAAAGACCCAAAACCCCCAACACTACCTCTGAATTTTCTGTGGCCAAACTAGTAAACTGCAAAATCTTGAATCTTCAGTTCCAGTGTCTACATAGCTGATAGAATCATAGAACCACTTAGGTTGGAAAAGACTTTCAAGATCATCTAGTCCAACCATTAACCCTACTCTTACAAGTCCAGCACTAAGCCATATTCCCAAATGCCACGTCTAGACTACTTTTAAGCACCTCCAGGGATGGTGATTCAACCACCTCCCTGGGCAGCATGTTCCAATATCTGACAACCCTTTCAGTGAAAGAGTTCTTCCTAATGTCAACTCTAAGCCTCCCTTGGTGCAGCTTGAGGCCACTTTCTCTTGTTCTGTCACCATGTACTTGTGAGAAGAGACCAGCGCTTACCTCTCTACAACATCCTTTCAGGTAGTTGTAGAGGGCAATGGGGTCTCCCCTCAGCCTCCTTTTCAGCCTCCTTTTCTTCAGACTAAATAGCCCCAGTTCTCTAAGCTGCTCCTCGTAAGACTTGTTTTCCAGGCCCTTCACCTCCTTCTTTGGACACGCTTCAGCACCTTGATGTCCTTCTTGTATTGAGGTGCCCAAAACTGGACACAGTATTCAAGGTGTGGCCTCACCAATGCCGAGTACAGAGGGACAACCACCTCACTGCTCCTGCTTGCCACACTATTTCTAATACAGGCCAGGATGCCATTGGCCTTCTTGGCCACCTGGGCACACTGCTGGCTCATATTCAGCTGCCTAATCAATCAGAACCCCCAGGTCCCTTTCTGCTGGGCAGCTCTCCAGCCACTCTTCCCCAAGCCTGTAGTGTTGCATGAGGTTGTTGTGGCCCAAGTGCAGGACCCACCACTTGGCCTTGTTGACCTTCATGCAGTTGACCTCAGCCCATAAATCTAGTCTGTCCAAGTCTCTCTGTAGAGCCTCCCTACCCTCAGGCAGATCAACACTCCCTCCCAACGTGGTGTCATCTGCAAACTTACAGAGGGTGCATTCTATCTCCTCATCAAGATCGTTGATAAAGATGTTAAAAAGAAGTGGTCCCAATACTGAGCCCTGAGGAACCCCAGTTGTGACCAGCCACCAGCTGGATTTAACTCCATTCACCACCACTCTCTGGGCCCAGCTGTCCAGCCAGTGTCTTACCCAGCAGAGCGTATGCCCGTCCAAGCCATGAGCAGCCAGTTTGTTTATCAGAATGCTATGGGAAACAGTGTCAAAGGCCTTGCAGAGGTCCAGGTAGACAACATCCACAGCCTTTCCGTCATTGACCAGGCAGGTCATCTTGTCATAGAAAGAGATCAAACAGGACCTTCCTTTCATAAACCCATGCTGACTGGACCTGGTCACCTGGTGGTTCTGTATATGATGCGTAATGGCACTCAAGATGATCTGCTCCATTAATTATGAGTCTTCTGTTCAAAGTGGAACTGTTACTGTGTGGGGAGCTATGGGTGTCACTACCTTGAGCATCAAAAGATCAATGAAACTGTTGTGTGATCACAGGATTGCAGTGAGAAAACCCAGTTATAATTAGAAAAGGCTGCTGGAAGAAGGGCTTTAGAGGAATGTCATTATCATGCTTGACTTTAGACCATTGATTTTCATCCTGCAGGACAAGCTGAATTTGAGTTGTATACACAGCCCAATGGTTACAGAGCTGATGAGAGGAATTCGCTCACAGGTTGAAGGGCTCATTACAGGCCTCCCTTCTCGAGAGATGGCAGCTATGTGTCTGGGTCTGGCACACAGGTGAGTTCCTAGAACACCTCTATTTTATCCCATGTCTGCCCCACTCCTCTGTCCTTGACTATGCTGTGTTGCTTGAAGTGTCTCTGTGTATGTGACATAGTCTCATACTCTGTAAATTGAGACACATTTGTGTTTGAAATCTTGTTTTATAAAGGAAGGGGCTTTCCAATTTGCACCCATACTTTAGGGAAAGGCTTCACCTCCACCCCAAGTTGAAGTTGATAGCTTTCCTTTGCATGTTATGTACATTATGATTTGGTTTGAAATGTCTCTGTTGCAGTCAAGTGGGTCATTTAAAACTCCATTGCTACTGAGAGGCCATGATTTGCTGAATTTTGCCGGAATAAATGTTAAAGGCAGTTGTCTTCCCACCTTGCTATCACTGCCTTTTAGGTTTAGTGAAGTAGTACTTAAATACAAAGTTGTTGGATCACAGAATCACAGAATTGTCAAGAGTTGGAAGGGATCTCTAGAGTTCCTCCAGTCCAACTCCCCTGCTGAAGCAGGATCCCCTAGAGCCCATTACACAGGACTGCATCCAGGTAGGTCTTGAGTATCTCCAGAGAAGGAGATTCCACAACCTCCCTGGGCAGCCTGTCCCAGTGCTCTGTCACCCTCACTGTAAGGAAGTTTTCCCTTGTATTTAAATGGAACTTCCTATGTTCCAGCTTGTGCCTGTTGCCCCTTGTCCTGTCACTAGGAACTACTGAAAAGAGTCTTTAATGTACAGGCTTTCTCAGTGAGAATCTGTTCCAGGAAGTTTCTCCTGTTGCTTCACGTTAGCCTTGCTGATATTTGCTGCTGGGTGGGTACAGTTTTGTGGATTGCCTCCAGCCACTACAGAACTGGAAGTGCTGTTGACAAATACTTTTTGTGGGGGAACCAGGCAGAAAAAAACCCCAGCCCATTTCCTGCCACCGCACTCATGTTCATTCTGCTGCACGTGGTAGAGAGAGCCTTAACTTTTGCTTTCAGTCCAGTCATGGAGCATGTGCATGTATGTACACGTGTTGGAACTGTTGTGAAACTTAGGTCAGTATGGCTTCTGGCCACAGCTGAGCGCAGTCAGTGGCATAAAACTGAGCTGGTATGAATGAAGACAGCTATTCTCATGTAATATAGGAGCATGTGGGGTATACCCTGTAGCAGGATGTCAGGATGCTAATGAAACTGTATTTCTGTCTTCTCAGCCTTTCCCGGTACAAGTTGAAATTCAGCCCAGATAAAGTAGATACCATGATTATCCAGGCAATTTGTAAGTATATTTAGAGCTTAAATTAATGGATTTGGCTTAGGATAGCTGACTTTGTTACATGGGTTACAGGAAAGTATTGCAGTCAATTTCCTCCTAGCATGCTGCTGTAAATTGGGCATTGGTATTCAGATAGGCATGAGGTATGCTTTCTTAATAGGGTTTTCCATGAGCAGGAACATTTTTAGGGTGATACAATAAACTGACTTCCTTTTTTTTTTTAGCATAGGCATCAGCTGACAACAGTCAGTGTTCAGTCCTCTGAGAACTTCACTTTCTGACATGCCTCCCCTCTGAGTAGTATTGGCAGAATGGGCCCCACAGGACAGGATTTTCTGACCATTCATTTTGGTGGTATCTTGCTTAGAGGGCAATATAGGAATAGACTCTTATGTTAGGCATGCAAAATGCATTTCAGAGTGTAATGTTACATTCCAAATCCTTTTCCTAATGGAGAACAGACTGAAATTGTAAGCACAGCTAAGAAAGCCCATTCCTCATTTTTCCTTGAAGACATCCACATGTGATGATCAGCATGCTTGCTGTGAAGCGGTGGTGCGGAATCCTGTTTGGAATACTAACTCCCAGACTGTTGTCTATGAAGAAACATAGTTAAACTGATATTAATGATTGCATTCAGTTCCTTCGTCACTACCACTGAGACAACAGATGGGAATGTTGGTATTGCGTTAGTGGGAAATATTTTAGCCTGAGGGCTCTGTAGCAATACATGCTGTGGGTGTTATAAGAGTATAACTTAAGTTATAAATCCGGTTGTTGGCCATATCTGTTAAAGGATGAGCCTTTTGGATTTGTGTTAGGCATATTTATATCATAAAGGCAACTAAAAGGCTTAATAGGTCTGTTTCTCGCCATTAAAGCATTTTTACATCAATCTTGTGTGTAGCACTTTGGCTGACTGAGAGGAAGAATAACTGGCTGCTGCTCCCCTTCCAGGGGACTGAGCTTTGCAGCTTTTAAAGGAGTTTGAGACAGTCCCAACGATAAAACTTTCTAGCCATACTCACAGAATTTCTAAGTCTAGAGACTTCGAGTGTACTGCAGCTTATATTTCATTCCAGTCTTTATAGGATAAAATACTTCCATTTATCTGCCTTTACATTGTTGAAATTTGTTGATTTTCGAGTTTTCCATTTTTAGATTACTTACTTAGAAAAAACAGTCCATTCTTCTTTCTCTTAGCACTTCTTGATGACTTGGACAAAGAACTGAATAACTACATCATGCGCTGTAGGGAATGGTATGGTTGGCACTTCCCTGAACTGGGCAAAATCATCACAGATAACCTAACATACTGTAAATGTGTGCGGAAAGTTGGTGAGTAATGAGACGTGAGCATGGGCAGTGTTGCATGTTAGTATGCAGTGCATTAATAGCAGTGGTTTGTAGACCAATGACTCACTCATCCAGCTAGTTGTGACCCTGTATACAATCATGCCTTCACCAGCAGTGTGTAAATAGGGTTGGTGGTGTATGCTTGCATCTTGATGCATGTTGATGCAATTTACCATTTTGAAGTTTAAGAGAAAGCTAATATATAACCAGTCAGCTTTCATGGACCACCAGCGTATCTTCTTAGAATCATACTAGTCAGCAGACCATTTTGGAAATTGGCTGCCAAAAACTGGTTAAAAGAGAATTGCTGCCTGCTTTGGGGTGTTCTTGGAGACTAAAACAGCTAGAATTATTCATAAGAGCAGAAAGAATGACCACTATAATATTTTGGACACTTGCCTCACCTCTTAGGCATGTGCTTTGTATTGATGTTTTTATTTTTATTTAAATTAAATTTTCAGTCCAGAGAGAGACTTGTGGTTTTAAAGGGAGCTTTTTTCCCCAGTTGTAGGAAGAATTACATAGGTTTTGTGAATGGTAAATGATTTCTTGCTTCCTGGAATTCCTCTTTTGTAATCTTGTGACTGAAAATTTTGCACCAAGCAGCTACTGAGAAGCTGAAGTATGCAGTGTTACAGAATAAGGGCTTTTATCCTAGTTTCAAGTTTAATATTTCCATCCATTCTCAGCTAGTATAAACAGAAAGTGAGAACATCGACATATATTTTGGGAGTTTGGAAAAAGATGATGGCAGATGTGACTCACTGTTGTTATTTTGGCCTTTTATCTTCATCTGTTTCTGTGCTTTTTTTACTAGTTCATCTCGCCCCCAGCACAAACATGCTTTCATCTGTCCCCCACAGGAGACAGAAGCAATTTTGCCTCCTCTGATGTTTCTGACATCCTACCCGAGGAGATCGAAGAGGATGTGAAGGCTGCTGCCGAGATTTCTATGGGGACAGAAGTATCAGAAGAAGATATAAACAATATAATCCATCTTTGTGATCAGGTATGTACGCATGGATGAATAGCAATAGGAGCTCTTCTTTAGCCATATCAGAGCCTCTTCTACCTGGTTTTCCCAGGGCATTGTGAACACACTCATGATGGCAGTGATGATTCCTATATTGTTGCTGTCCTGATGTACAGATATGAGGGCACACAGTCACTACCTCATCTGAGCCATCTCAGACTGTTGATGTCTGTACAAAGTCTTCCAAAAGTAGCAGTATTACTTTTGGTTGGAATTTTAAGTCTTGAGATAATGGTACTGTATAGTCTCTTAATCTGTCACTTTTGAAGCTAGGTGGTAAACCCTGGGTTAAAAGTGGAGCACTGAGGCCCCAGAAGAGTTAGAAGCCCTATCCTGCTTTCATCTAGATTGTCTGTGAAGTCCCTCTGACTTTACTGGTGCCAGTTAGGTCCCTTTATGTCTTTGAGTGAGTCGCAGGGTTAGGAGTAGTGAGTTCCTGGTCTTGGTCTAGACCAAGCTGCTTTTTATGTGCAGTCTAATTGTGTGTATTTGTATGGAACAATTAAAGAGCAGGTATCCCATCTCAAGAGAATGGTGGCAAAGATTTATGTGAAAACTGAATGTTCCATGGTTTTGTCCTAAATAAAATGTCCTTACTAAGTATTTTTGTTCTGCTTCACTGTCTTTGGCATGGTGTCAGCTCCTTTATCAGGAGCTTTGCTGAGAAAATAAGTTGCATAAGGGAATGAGCAATACAGATCAAATACACTTTGTGTATGGAGCTCTGCTTGGGAATATGCCCTGTATAAAGCTTTGTATAACCCTGGCTCATGGTTGTCTGTGTATTTGTGTTTTGTTAGTCTCCTGCATTAGAATTCTCAGCACTTCCTTATTTCAATGTATTTACCTTTCAATATTTGTCAGTCAGCTAATACTGATTCCTGTAATCAAACTCACTCTGTGCCAGGTGATTGAAATCTCAGAGTATCGGACGCAGCTGTACGACTACCTGAAGAACAGAATGATGGCCATTGCTCCTAATCTCACCATCATGGTGGGTGAACTGGTTGGAGCAAGGCTCATTGCTCATGCAGGTGGGTTACACTGATCAGTGTAAATAAATCTTAGATGGCTTCATCAGAGGTTTTCTGTGAGGAGCTGGTCAGCATTATGCAAGGCTCTGATGAACATCTTGTGATAAGGAGTTGGGGGGGAAGGTGGCTCTTGAGGAATCTGAGAAATAGCAGCATGAGCTTGGTAGCTGTCTGTGATGATGAAGTTCTCAGTTGGCCTGAATTCTTTTGGGAATGTGAGGGCAACTTAAGTCACTACCTCTTCTGAGATGCTTACTGAGCCTCCTGCTGATAGTTCAGTTACTTCTAAGGTGAAATGCTGACAAACTGGCATTAGGCTTTTATAGTTGGGCTGAAGATAGCAGCCTTTTTTTCAGTTACCTGTGCTGCATCTGTCTATGCTGTAATGACACATTCTTCCTGCCAGACTTTGGCAGGAGTAGGTATTACTCTGGTGGAATATGTTTTATTGAGTTGGCCTGATTTCTTGTTGCTGAAATCAAACCAAGACAGAGTTAGTTGAAGCATGAAAGACGGAAATGGCTTACCTGTCCTTCAGAAAATGAACATGAAACAGCTCTCATAGAGATGGCTCTGAGCTTCCTGCTTTTCAGTAGTGTAGGAATCTAGCCTCCTGCTTCTCTAGTTTGTCCTGTGACAAATTACTATTGCTGTGTGACCTCCTTCTAGGTTCCCTTTTGAATCTGGCAAAACATCCAGCTTCAACAGTTCAGTTACTGGGTGCTGAGAAGGCACTCTTCAGAGCACTGAAGACTAAACGGGACACACCTAAATTTGGCCTTATTTATCATGCATCCCTAGTGGGCCAAACCAATACGAAAAACAAAGGAAAGGTGAGTTGCACAATTCTTTACCAGCTTGGCTTTTTCCAGAGCATTATCATCTGTCTATGAGAAGACTTGGGCTTCACAGTGAGGCTCTTTCCAAGGCTTGCTTCACTGTATTTCTTTATGGGTACATGAAACATGCCACCATTCCACAAACATTTGAATGTCACTTCATTCCTGTTTGAAAAAAGTGAATGGGATTGTCCATTTGACACATCTGAGTAATAACAGATGCATTCCTGCTGAGTTACAATGTAATGCTGGCTTTCTCAAAGGGTATGTTACTTTCTTCTGTGTGGTAGTAAACTAAGCTGTTACAGGCTTTAGTCTCAGTTGGAAATTGGACTCTTGTGCTGAAGCTAGTAACTTCCATGGCTTATGCTTTTATAATGCAGGTGGATGAATGTGTTTGAAATGTGGAGAAAGCTATCCAGCCAGAAATTACACCTCAAACTAACCAGATCTAAAGGTTGGGGTGGAGAGGGCTATGCATAACTAACTTGCTGTCTCAGATGTTTCCCTCTATCTAGAAAATAAGGTGTTACATCAACAGTATTTCAGTGTTGAAAGAATGATCTACTAATTGTTTTTGGACTAAACACTGCTAGTAAATGGTTACTTTGTTCTTTTGTTTGTGGGTATGTTCCAGATCAGAGTGAATTGTTAGCATTTAATATTCTTTTTGGCTTTTCCAGATTTCTCGAATGCTGGCAGCTAAGACTGCCTTGACTATTCGTTATGATGCCCTTGGAGAGGATACCAGTGCTGAAATGGGAGCTGAGAACAGACTAAAAGTAGAGACGAGACTGAGGCTTTTGGAAGAGAGAGGGGTAAGTCTAGCAGAGGGCTGCATGAAGCTGACAATCTTGTTTATGGTATGATTTTCTGAGTCTTTTGCCTTCACTTAGCTGTGTGATCTAGTGTCACTCTTACTCTGTAGCTTCTCCCAGCTTTGGCTGGAGCAGTAGCATTTGTAAGTTGTGTGCATCCATTTGTTTGTATGCCAGTTTTTCTTGTTTACATGCCTGTCTTCATTTACATTATACTGAAAAAATCCTGATTTTGAACAAGATTTGTAAGATCATACCTTTACATTCTACTACATCTCTGTATTAATTGCAGAGATACACTTATTACTTCATAGCTTCTTTCTCTGCACCTTAGAAGAAAGCTCATTTGGATTTTCACCCCATCACCCCTAGGTTTTCCACCATGGTTCCCCAAGATCTGAACACTGATGATGTTTAGTCTTATGGAGCTTTCTCTGTAGCTAAACCAAGATGTTATTCTGCAAATTGCTGCATTGTCCTTCCATCTCCTACCTGCTGTTCCATCTGTTGCCATCGGCACAGCATGCTGGAAGAACATAAGGTTCAATTTCCTCTTTTAGGTGGCATGCCTGCTGCAAGTGATCTTGTAAATGATGGCTTGGTTCAGCCTCCCAAGGTAGAAAACCTGATATTAATGCTGTAGTACTGGCATAACTAGAACAAAAAAGAAAAATCCAGAAAAGCCTGCCTGATCCTCCTTGAGTGTTTTATAGAATCATAGAATGTTAGGGATTGGAAGGGACCTCTAGAGATCATCTAGTCCAACCCCCATGCCAAAGCAGGATCACCTCGGGCAGGCCACACAGGAACACATGCAGGCAGGTTTTGAGAGTCTCCAGAGGAGACTCCACAACCTCTCTGGGCAGCCTGTTCTAGTGCTCCATCACCCTCACAGTAAAGAATTTTCTCATGTTGAGGTGGAGCTCCTGTGTTCTAGCTTATACCCATTGTTCCTTGTCCTATTACTGGGCACCACTGAAAAGAGATTGGCCCCTTCCTCGACACCCCCCCTCAGATATTTATAGACATTCATAAGATTGCCTCTCAGCCTTCTCTTCTCAAGACTAAACAGCCCAGTTTCATAGGAGGAGATATTTCCCATTGCAACAACGGCAAGGAGGCATGTTAATACCAAAACAAACAGACAAGCACAAATTTAATTCAAATCCAGTTTGAGGCCTGTATTGTGATTTTGTGTGGCTTTATGCCAGGCATAGGGTGATACCTGCCCTGGCATTCAGTTATCCTTGCAAACAAAGAAAGTGTGTTCACATTTGAGCTGGTCTTGGAAATTTAGAGGTGTGATGTTGTATGTCATGTGGCTGTGGTAGGTTTGATCCAGTGTTAGATGCCCTTTAATTGAATTGAGCTCTTGAAGACCACTACTAGAAAGACACATGCCTTTCTCACCCCAGTTACTTCCCTGTCACTGCTCTACTTCGAGGTGCAAGACTCATACAGGTACACAAGAGCCAGACCAATAATAAGTCTGTTTCAGTTTTTAATTCCTTCCAAGAGCTGTAAAACTTCTGTTGAATTGTTTTCATTATGAGTAACTTGGTTTTCACTTCTGAATTTTTCTTGTAGATGAGAAGAATAAGTGGCACTGGAAAAGCCTTGGCCCGGATGGACAAGTATCAAAACAAGAGGTAAATAGTTTTTCCTTTCAGCTTGGCTGGGTATAAATAGATCTCCATGTTTTAATTGCTGAGAAGATATTTGGTTGTGGGCTCAGTTGACTTAAGATCCAGAAAACATTTTCTGTGCTCTTAAACACTGATGACAAGTCCCACTGCTGATGGGAATTTCCATTTCCTCACATTTTACAGTTGTGGTAAAGCCAGTGAATTGGAGAAACAGTCCTGATTTTCTAATAGTAAATTACTGACATAATCAGATAAAAAGTATGTTTAAATGCTATCACCATCAGCCCAAAAAATTGAGTAGTTTGGGGAGTTGATATATAGCAGTTTCATTTAATGCAATTCTGAATAAATTAAGTTTCAGAAAGTCAGAGTTTGGATGGATTTCTTTGACATGGAAGCTGTCCTACAGACCTACTTAGTTGTATTACTCTTAGGAAAGAAAAAAAACCAAAACACACTGGTTTGAGCAAAGCTTCATCTCCTTGTTTAGGTCTTGTATGTAATAAATAATAGGTATCGTAAGCAATAGATAAGGTCTGTACTCTAGGCACTGTTAGAGAAGCTTCTGGTGCCTGAAGTGACACTGTAAATTGCAACTGGGACAGCTGAACATTTAAGGATTTGAACAGGTTATTATTAGTCTGAGCTATGGCATCTGGGTTTTTCCCTTAATTTGGTTGCAGGCTTCTTGCTTAGGTTGGCCTGCTTATTTTGCAGAACCTTTGGTGTAGAGAGGGCAAATGCTCAGCAAAAGCAAAGCTGGGTGTAGCTTTATGAGGAAAAAAATGCACTTTTGCACCCATCTGCAGTCCACAAACATCTTTCTCAAGCCTGGCTGTAACTTTTGTTCCCATATGCTAGACAATTGATAGTGTAGTGATGGCTGTGATTTCTGGAGCAGCTTTTGAAAAGACAGTGTCAGCAAGTGAAGCATCAGGGTGTGTAAGGAGGCTGTAGCTCAGGAAGGAGGGTGTTGAGGAGATGACATACATGCTGGTTTCTGGCCTCTGGAAATGAGGAGCCATGAATTCCTGCCAGGACATGTTTCTACTGTTAGACATACTTTGCAAACATGTCTAGGCCTGGGGGAGAGACTGAAGATAGTTCCTGCCTGTTTGGCTTAGTCTGGCTGCTTAAAAGGGAAACTAACTTGGTCCCTGACAAATTGTCCTTGTATTACAAAAGTGGCTGTACTGCTTTATGGAGATGGCTTGAAGAGCTAAATGAGTGTTTTGAGGAGATTGGCAGGGATCTCTTTGTCTTGCATGGTACTGTGGATCCTGTATGAATTAGCTACATCAAAGTGTAATGTCTCAGAAGTTAATTGCAAGGCAGTTTTTAGAGATGAGGTTCAAGTGAAGCATTTCAGTATGCTTTCCAAAAAATGTGAGAGAGTGCATTATCTGTCTTTGGCATATTTATTTGTTTTTTGAGGGTTCTTGCAAAAGGCTGTGTAATCAATACCTGCAAAGCAATATGCAGTATTGATATCTGTAAGAATAATTTCTGATGCTTAGAGAATGAACGGATGGCACTGCTAGCATTATCACATGCTTCCCACTAGCCTCAGTTGCTTTTGTAACCTGTGTGAGGTAGCTACTTCTGAGAAGTTTGGGTGCTCAGTATGTGGCTGGGGGGGGATAGTTTAGGCTTACTGTTCTAAAAATCCTTCCTCCTTCAGTAGGAATTCTGTCTGAATAAGTAAGAAAAAAAGTTGCTTCATTGATATTAGATGAGTCAATTGCCCCTGAAAAGTTTTAGCTAAAGAGCACTGGGTTTCAGGGTGACTGGTTCTCTGCAGCCTATAGAGAAGTTTGGGATTGAGCAAAGGAGCATGCAGTATTGGAGAAGAGGCAGTGTCAGATACAGATTAGGTATTTGAATGTCCCTTAAAGCCAGTGACACAGGTGATACAGACATCAGCAGTAGCATTACCCTGTCTTAGGAGTTTGTGCCCCGTGAGCATAATGGTAGAGAGGCGGTGCAGGGAAAGCAAATGTAAAGCTACTTCTCTTTATATATATTACCCTTAGTGTACGTTTATATGGACTTACCAAATTGTATGGTCACAAGCATACATTCACCACAGCTATGCTGGAAAGGCTTTCAGCAGCAGAGAGATCAATCAAATGGGTAATTTAAGTGCTCTATAGAGCCTTGAACAGATACAAACCACAACCAAACTCTCACTTAATTGGTATCAGTTATACTTCTTGGGGTATCTTCTGTAGTCACAATTACTGTTCATGTATTGGAGAAAGGGCCTCACTATCTGTAGATGTTTAGTTAGCTGAGCAAGATGGATTTGCATATATTCTCAGGAGGTTGTGTTGAAGGGTTTGTGCTCAACTGCAGGATCTTACCTGGGGGCTAGCTCTTGTTTTTGTTAAACTGACTGGTTTTCTTCATTACAGTGAAGTAAAAGTATTTGACCCATCTGGTGACTCTACGCTTCCTGCTGTTTCAAAGAAACGCAAAATTCAGGAGGTAGAAGAACAAGATGCAGAGGTTGCTGTGAAAGCAAAGAAGTTCAAAGCAGAGATGAAAGGTTAGTTGCTGCATCTGTGCTGCTGGTATGTCCCTGTGTGCATTGTCCAGTGGGACTTAACATCTACAGCCAGCCACAATACCTGGTTTTCTCCTTGGGTATGACAGTGTATTTTTTAAAAAAGTAATAATCCTTTATGAACTGACACCAGACTGCAGTCAAAATACTTTAAATATCTGCTGTTAAACATTTGTAAGCATATAAAAACATTTAAAAACAAAACTCTACTCACTCTTCTTGCAGAGTTTCTTGTGTGGCAGGTTCATATTTAATGTGCCTCAATATCTTGAAGACAAAAAAGCTCTTCTCTGTAAAACCAGAACTTGCCCAATTTTCTTTAAAGAATACTGTTTTATTCTGTACAGAAATGTTTTCTGGCATGTTTCAACGTAGAAACATTGAATGTCAGAATTTGAGGTAAAATGACACTTGGAAATTTCAGTCTGAATTTATGTAATACATGAACAATTGTTATTCTCTGGAGCTAAAACTGACCTGTGGCCACAGTTGTTCTTCTCTGATAAATTACTGTGTGAAGAATAATCTAGTTTTATATTATGATTCATTTTAAGAAAATTTCTTCTCTCCAGTGTGCACTTCAGCATCTCTAAATGGCTAGCATGATACTTGCTATGATAGTGGAGTACCCAGTGTGTAACTTGGGATGGGAAAAAGAAAAGATGACTTTAGGTCACTTCTGTGAGACCCTGAGCCAGATCTGTGGGTGAGCTACTCAAGTTTTGTCAGCTGCCCATGCCTGCAGCAGGGCTGTCAGAGCCTTCCCTGCAGCAGGGCTGTCAGAGCCTTCCCTTTCTGCCCTTCTCTAGCTGTGTTCTAGAGTATCAATGTAGTTATGCTGGTTCTGTACCTTTTCATGCTCAGCTGATGCTGGGGTGTGATCTTTCCAGACACCGGTTGGTTCATGGTGTCTGCGTACATGGATGGACCAACTTGTAGGAACCTAAATTTAGCTGAGAATGCAAGTTAGGCTGGAGAGAGCATCCTTTGTGTTGTAAAGCCGAGATTGGTGCCCCAGCTTGTTCTCTTACGCTTATCATAATGAGACAAGGACACGAGTACTTTGGAGGCTTGAACTTTGCCTATTTGCTTTTTGAATAATGTGGTTATCACAGCTACTGCTTTTGATAATCTTCTGAACTAACTTCCCTTATTGTAGTCTCAGAATTATTCCCTTGGGCTTCCCTTGTGTTATCAAAGCAAGGGCTGATGTTTCACAGGCATGTGCTCCTCACAGGTGAAAGATTACATTGATTTCCAGTCTGAATATGAGGAGGATATTTCTCTTCATAGATATATAATTTAATGGTTCATGCTTTTATACACAAACCTGATTGTGTTTGCTCCATTAGTTTTATTGAGCATTGATACCTCCTGGTTTAGGGGTTGGGTGAAGTTTAGCAGGTGTCCTTGAGCTACCAAGAAGTATTTGAGCAGTAGATTGTGTTCACAGTACTTGTGGACTACTGAAATCTGTGCTTTTTGATTGTTTTTTTTTTTAACTTGCCAAAAGCCAAAGTAGAGGATTCAGATGTTTTGCTTTTCTTCCTGAAAAGAAAGGACATCCTCCAGATACGTGGTTTATACCTCCTGCTTTTTCCTAGTTCTTCAGATCAACTGGGTCATTTTACTTGGATACTTGGGCATTAGAACTGTCAGTTGCTTCAGACTATGGAAGAAGTGTTTTCAGAGTTAGTTATCTCTTATCACCTGTATGCAGAACAAATCCCTTCAGCCTGTCCTTTTGTACCCTTTAAAATAGCTCTGCTCCTATGCTTGCAAATTCTTGTCTTTGACCACCAGCAAAGTATGTTGATTTCCCTGACACAGGCTAGGCAGACTGTGGCCTTGCTCTTTTGCAGTATAGTTGGTATAACTGCACCGAGTGCTAGAGGGGTAGTGATGGTGGTCAGAGAAGTTTGAGTAGTTCAATAAGTTCCATAATACACAGAAGAGTGCAGAGAAGGTCGCAGCAATAAGATTTATGTTGCATGTCCACTTGAATATGCATGAGCCTTTAATTTTGGCTGTTCTTGGCTTTGATGCAGTGGGTCTATTAAGCTTTTCCCTGGTCAGAGATTACACATCCAGACATAGCATTGTGAAAGAAGTCTGTGCCCCCTCCTTCCCCATGCTGTTTGTGCAGCTGCATGATAAATGGGGGTGGTGGAAAAGCAGTCTGGGGAAAAAAGGAATTCTTCAGCCAGATAAATTTTGATCCAGTTTGTATTACAAGAGGAAGGTAAGGAACAGGAATAGGCTGGGAAGCTGCCACTGGAAAGTGATTTGTAAAACTATTGCTTTAATATTTGTTGTAAAGGAGGACAATATTTTGAATTTTGCTAGCTTGAAATGTAACTATTACTGTGCTGTTTTCTCTCTCCATGTTTGGGATGTGTGTATGGCAGTACTTTGGATAGGAACTGGCAAGGGAGTTGGGAGTGAGGCATGACTTCAAACCACTTTCACCGTTTACACCTACAAAGAAACCAAGCAGAAGGATAGTGCCTGAAACAAGTTTTAATCCACTTAAGGAGCTGTCTGTTAAAACCTGTTCTAGTGGTGAGGGAAGGGAAATAGGACAGGTATTTTTGTGACTACAGTCTTTGAAGTTTAATGTGACTAGACAGAATGCATACCACCAACACTGCTAACCAGTGCCCCCAGTGAGGTGTGCAGCTTAAGCATCAGGATAGTAGCAGCTAGTCACAGGGAAGGGCCTCTTTTGAAAAGAGAAACATAATCTTAAATTAATGGAGTGAACCCCAAAAGACACACAGCCCTAAATAATGGCAACAGTATGACAAGGGTGCCTTTACTGATAAGCAATGTGACTTGATTCTCTACATGTAGAACATCACTTGGAGGAGGGAGGGTTACATCAGGCTGGTATGTAAAAGGCTAGAAAATGGGTGAGTGGAACTACTGCTGGTGATCTCCAGCACTGCACAGGGCCATCAGTCAAACTGCTCTTTCAGTGCTGCTTTCTGTGCCTGGGTGCCTGATGGTGAGAGCTGTTGGCTTTCTTGTCAGCTGCTGTGTATCATAAAGGCACCCCATTGGGCTTGAGTGACTTAGAATTGGTGCACCCAGAGGAAAAACACCAAGACCCCTGGAGCCTTTATCCTCATTCTGCCTAGGTACAAATGCGGGAAATCCTGTGACGAGCTTTGCTAGAAGGCAGCAACTTCAGGAAGGCATCTGCTGCTAGCTGTGAGAAGTGACAGTGCCTTTGAGTGCACGGCGCATTGTCTGTGGGTGTAAATTGTGACAGGTTCCGCTACCTGGTTATCAGACTTCATGACATGTAGGGTAATAAGTTATATTTCCAAGGTTACCACTCAGCATTTTGCTTACCAACCCAGCTAAGTGAAAATGCGTTGCATAGCAAAATCTGATGCATATGCTCTTGTACTGTGAGGCTTTAATGTAGTTTGTGCTTATTTTTAATCTACTTTTAATTTCCCTTTGTCATATATACATATGGATGTGAGTTTACTTACTTTTACAAGTGTTCTGAATGCCTTATGCTGCACACTGTTCGCTGTGAATTACATGTATGGCAGAATCCACTTATACTGATATTTACTGGTTCCTTAATCTGGAATCCTTTGCAGTTTTGCTTCTGGCATTTCTTAATGTCAGAAAACGGCATGTGTTAGCTGGCTGTATTTTTCTGTAGACATGTCTAGAAATTTTTTACCCTGAAGCATATTTTTTTTTAAGCTTATGTTAGAGGCAAAGATTGAAGTTTATTTTTGACTCATATAATCCTTCTGCTGCCTTGAGAAACTAAAATCGTGCCAAAGTACAATCAAGATGTTAGGAGTTTGTGTGTTTGGGGGTTTTTAGTAATTGCACTGGTTTTACTTCTTTCTGTAAGTTGAGTGTGCTTCAAAACAAAACTGACTTTTTTTGGGGGAGTACAGTGAGAAAATTACTTAAGTCACACATCTAGAAACAACTACACACACCACTAACTAATCTTAGTTTTGTACCTACTGTAGGGCAGTGGTTGCTGTGTCATGAACTTACTCATGAGTACCATGTACTGAGAAACTCTGTATCCAGCACTGACTCAGTTGTCCAAATAAATTTAACTTGGGTATGCTCCAGTAACAGCCTGGCTACTGCATAGGTTGTCAGCTTGGTAATGATTTTTCCTCGGTTTCTTTACCTAGAGATTCCTAAGACCGTGTTATGTATTCTAGAAAATGAGTGATAAATCATAGTGCCTTTACCACTGTGATTACATAGGTCAGCTGTTGACAAGTAGTTCTTAAAAAGAAATGTAAGAGAGCACTCTTAAATCTTTCCTTGGGTTAACATTCCTCTCAGCTTATATAAATAATTTAATTCCTGTCTTCCAGGACAGGAAAGAGTTTTTGGTTTTGCATTAAATACTTTGTTAGCTCAGCATTAAGAGGTCTTTGTGCTTGCCAGTCTAAACAGTTAAGAAAACTGGTCTGCTTAGCAAATTTCCAACATTAAGATAGGGAAATCGGCTGCAAACAAGCTGCTGCTGGCGGAATGCATTTCTCATGTGGATTTTAGAGTCCTTCCACTGCACTTGTGATGCTGGTGAAAATATTTGCCAAGCCGGATAGTCTGTTTTGAGCGAGTATGTGAAGGTAATTTGGCAGACAAATGAAAACATGCAGCTTTTTTTAAACTTCGGGAGCAGCATATAGGAGTAGTATTTGTACCAGGAGATGTGAATAGTGCTGTCTGATCACTGTCCCTTGTGTCTTAGTTGTATATTGTTGATATATATATAATATATTGATATATGTACCATTAGTTCATTTATAGCAGAGGGTAGTCATGCAGGTAAGGGCAAGTAGAGAGAAAATTGGCGTAGAGAGATGTAAAGAAAGGGGCAGTGTGGTTTTCAGTATTTTGCATTCTTATTATCATCAGTGTATCCTGTTGCATCTCATAGAAAGCTTTTCCATTGACAACTTGCCTTTCGTTTTTCTTCCCTCTGTGATACATAAGAGACAACTGTAGAACATGATGAGCCTGTCAAAAAGAAGAGAAAGAAAAAAAATAAGGAAAAGCAGATTGAAGAAGAGGAAGTACTGAGTGAAGAACCCCCCACCAGCCCCACAGTTGAGGTAAGGCAGAATTGTACAGCTACCTTGATCCTTCTGAGAATGGATTCTCTCCAACACTTACGGAGTGAGGGGGGGAATATTCTTATCTATATAACCTGTGGTATGTAAGGACAGTTTTACTCTAGTAACTTTATTTCGTGATGTGATTACAAAATTAGGTTTGAGAAATTTGTGCCTGTAATACCTCCATGTACCAGGAGTGTTTCCCCTCCTTTTCTCTGCCCAACCTTAACATTAGTATTCTTTCTACATCTTTTCTAGTGGGCAGGGTGTCCTTTGGTGCCCATCTACAAGCATGTGTTTAGCATTTAAGACTTGTCAGGAAAAGAGTCTGTACCTCCTGAATTGATGAAGCATTTGATGACTTCTAGCAACATAGAGTGGATGAGACCAAACCAAACTAGTTGCTCACTTTTGAAATCCTGTTCTTAACAAGAGGTTAAATTTTCTTCCCTGTGTTTAGTGCAGGTATGCTGCCTGGCTGCAGTGCTGAGCTGTCAGCAGTGTGGCAGACAGCACAGCTTCCCTTGCCCACTGGCCCCACCACTGTAAACATTGAGTGCATTTAGCAGTAGAGGAAGGGAACATCTCTTGTGTTGTGCTTTGAGCATGGCAGCTGCTGTGATGCTTTGCCTGTGTGCTCTGTTGCTTAGCTACAGGTGTTGATTTGCTTCTCCATTATGCTTCGTTCATAGCAACATTTGTTTGTTTGCAGAATACAGAGAAAAAGAAGAAGAAAAAGAAGAAAATGAAAGATGAGGATGAAGACTGATAAGGAGCAGAGGGGGACACTGGACAGCTGCTTTGGAGTGCCATTCCCTGACATATTTTTTGTAGCTTCTTGCTGAAAACTAACTTCCCTGTGTCGCAAGAGGGCAAGGAGACAGATTTGATAGCTGTCTTCTGCCCTGGAACAGGATACCCCAGCTACTTAGGAGGATTGCTGGTTTTTTGCAGTTTATTGTATTGAAAAGCTCACAGTAGATTCTCTTTTCATATGCAGTCTCCACTGATAAGGAATAAAAACATTTTAATGGAGATTTCATGCATCCCTCTTTTCCCTTGTTTGCTGGTTTTCTAACCATTATCAGGACTACTTCTTAGTATTGTTTAAAATTAATGATCAGGAAAAAAAATTCTAAATGTGTAAATGGTCTGGTACAGTTTATTCTCTAAATAATTCAAAGGTTGTAATATTCTTAAGTTCTCCATACATATCTGCATAATATCAAAGATGCCTTTAACAGCTGAGGTGTCTTTGAGTCTGCACTGTCGTTCTCCTGAGAAAGCCTTTCTAAAATCATCTTTCAAACATTTTGGTTTTGTTGCTCTGGCTGACAAGATTCAAATGCATGTTTTGAATAGTAAGTTAGCTTCAAAATTGCTTCTGTGGTAATCGTGGCAACTTTCTTCACTTAATATAAACAACAACAAAAAAAAGCCCAGGGCACAATTACTTCTTCAGCTATCAGATAAGGAAGTTGAAAAGAGAAGTGGTCGACCACTTGCCAATTCTGCCATTCCCTGTAGGGAAAACAGATGCACTGAAGAAGCATCATATAACCAAGATGCTGAAGCTCTTGAAGCTTTATGGTGGAAAAATAAACAATTTTTTTACTATGTTTTTTTAATAATTAATATGAAAAAGCTTTTTAAGTGTAGTTGTAGACTATTACCTAAACAAAATAGCATTGTCTTTAGCTGGATAACACTTGGTAACTCTGCAGCCAGTGTAGATGGTGCTTTTCTGTGGAATAGAGCTTACTGACCAGCTCTTGGTATTTAACTGCCTGTGGCTTACTTTACTGTTAGTGTAAGTGGATGTAGTGAATTCCTAACAAAATTGTTAATGTGTTGATTTAAGCAGTTCCTCCAGTATCAAGAACATGAACTACATTTTTTCCTTTTCCCCCTCAGGAAGGTTGCAGTGAGTTTAACTGCCATAATTGAGAGGCTGGTCAAGGAGTATCCTGAAACAGCATATTGGGACTGTGCTACCATATTGCAACCATCTCTCATCCTAGGTGTTATGTATGGATCCTTCTGTTGCACTGTCTGCAGTCACTGATGTTTTACCGTGCAGAGCTCTGGATTGCCTGGGAATACTGAGACCTTTCCAGTTCATCTGCTTTTTTTGCTAGATGAGTAAGATGAGTTTAAGCTTAAATGTTTGAGCAGGCAGCAAAGATACTGAAAATTATTCATAATGAGATGGAAGACTTGGCTATTAGTGCTTTTAGTTTTTTATTGTAAATGCATTTTCAAACAAATCCTTACAGACATGAGATCTTGGTTTCCTCTGAACTGTTAATGTAGTTGCTTCCTCAGAAGTATGAGATAAATTATGTATGTGCTGCTCAGAAACTGTCCTATATAATTTACCCTAATCAGAAAATTGGTATGAACATCAGCTGCTTAGTATGTCTAATCAGTGGGATCAAAATGGAGAGAAGTTATTTTTGCACAGCTACTTCCCTCCCTGTTGCTGTAGAGGTGCTATGCTGGACCTTGTTCTCACCAACAATGAAGGGCTGGTGAGGGATGCTAAGCTCAAGGGCAGCCTTGGTTGTAGTGACCATGAAATGGTGGAGTTCAAGATCCTTAGGGCAGCAAGGAGGGCTCACAGTAAGCGTACTGTCCTTGACTTCAGGAGGGGAGATTCCAGCCTCTTCAGGGATCTGCTCAAGAGAGTGTCATAGGATAACATCCTGGAGGGAAGAGCGGCCCATGAAAGCTGGCTGATATTTAAGGATCACCTTCTCCAGGCCCAAGAGTGATGCATCCCAGCTAAGGGAAAGTCAGCCAAAAACTCCAGGAGGCCGGTGTGGATGAGCAAGCAGCTCCTAGAAAAACTCAGACTTAAGAAGGAAGCATACAGAGGGTGGAAGCTAGGACAGGTACCCTGGGAGGATTACAGAGAGGTTGTCCAAGCAGCTAGGGATTGGGTTAGGAAAGCCAAATCTCAGATAGAACTAAATCTCTCCAGGAGTGTAAAGAGCAATAAAAAAAACTTCCATAGATATGTTGGGGATAAGAGGACAGCCAAGGAAAATGTAGGCCTTCTGAAGGAAACAGGAGACCTAGCTACACAGGATATTGAGAAGGCTGACGTTCGCAATGACTTCTTTCCACCAGTCCTGTCTGGCAAGTGCTCCAGCCTCATTGCAAAGGCCACAGCAGGTGAAAGCGGGGACTGAGAACGAAGCACCCCCCACTGTAGGAGAACAGGTTCATGACCATCTAAAGAACCTGAAGGTGCACAAGTCTATGGGACCTGATGGGGTCTATCCACGGGTCCTGAGGAAGTTGGTGGATGCAGCTGCTAAGCCCCAGAGCATCATATTTGAGAGGTCATGGTGGTACAGGCCAGTCAGTCTCACCTCTGCCTGGCAAGATCATGGAACAGATCCTCCAGGAACATCTGCTAAGGCACATGGAAAATAGGTGATTGGTGACAGCCAACATGGCTTCACTAAGGGCAAATCATGCCTGACCAATTCAGTGGTCTTCTACAACAAGGCTACAGAGATGGATAGTGGCAGAGCAAATGATGTAATCTACCTGGATTTGTGCAAAGCATTTGACACTGTCCCACACAACATCCAGGTCTCCAAACTGACAAGACATGGATTTGACACATGGACCACTTGGTGGATAAGTGACTGGATGGCTACACCCAGAGAGTTGTGGTCAATGGCTCAGTGTCCAGGTGGAGGCAAGTGATGAGTGGTGTTCCTCAGGGGTCAGTATTTGGACCAGTGCTGTTTAACATCTTTGTTGGAGATACAGACAGTGGGATTGAGTGTATCCTCAGCAAGTTTGCTGACAATACCAAGCTGTGTGGTTGACACCCTAGAGGGAGGAGATGCCATCCAGAGGAGCCTTGACAGGCTGGAGAGGTGGGCCAGTGCCAGCCTCATGAAATTCAACAAGGCCAAGTGCAAGGTCCTGCACCTGGGTTGGTGCAACCCCAGGCACAGATACAGGCTGGGGGGAGAATGGGTAGAGAGTATCCCTGAGGAGAAGGACCTGGGGATGGTAGTAGGTGAGAAGCTCAACATGAGCTGCCAGTGTGCACTCCCAGCCCAGAGGACCAACCACATCCTGGGCTGCATCAAAAGAAGTGTGGCCAGCAGGGCCAGGGAGGTGATTCTCCCCCTCTGCTCTTGTGAGACCTCGCCTGGAATACTGTGTACAGCTCTGGAGCCCTCAGCACAGGAAAGACATGGAGCTGTTGAAGAGGGTCCAGAGAAGGGCCACGAAGATGATCTAAGGGCTGGAGCACCTCTGCTATGAAGACAGGCTGAGAGAGTTGGGGCTATTCAGCCTGGAGAAGAGAAGGCTCTGGGGAGACCTTAGAGCACTTTCCAGTGCCTGAAGGGGCTGCAGAAAAGCTGGGGAGGGGCTTTTCACCAGAGAGGGCAGTGATAGGACAAGGGGTAATGGTTTTAAACTGAAAGAGGGGACATACAGGTTAGACATCTGAAAAAATTCTTCACCATGAGGGTAGTAAGGTGCTGTAATAGGTTGCCTAGGGAGTTTGTGGAAGCCCCTGCCCTGGAGGTGTTCAAGGCCAGGCTGGATGAGGTTTTGTGCAGCCTGGTCTGGTGTGAGGTGTCCCTGCTCATAGCAGAGAGGTTGGAACCTGATGATCTTTAAGGTCCTTTCCAACCTTAACCATTCTATGATTTTATGCTTATTCCTTTGATAACAAGGGAATGAGATTCACCTCTTTTCTTACATAGCATATTTGAATGATTTATGATTGCAAGCCAATGTGCAGTGCAGGCCAGCTTCCACCTCACAGGGCAGCCTGTTGGAGCTTGGTCGTGAAGCAGCATGTCTTTGCCTCTTCTGCTTTGGTGTTGGGAGGGTTGATTTCCATATAAAATTAACGAGAGCTTCAACTTGATTCCATTTCAAGATTTCTGAAATGCTGTAGATTTTTCAGTTTTACAGAATGAAACTCTAATGAAGAGGAAAAAAATGCTCTGAGAGCTCTGTGTGTGACCCAGAAATATTGGGTGGAGAAAAGGAAACAAGTTTTAAGCTTTTCAGTCCTTGATAGACCATGTGCTTGTCTGCCACCACCTCTTAAGCAGGTAAGGAAATAAATGCCTTGGGGTTCTGGTTTGAACTGTTAAACTCCTCATCTTCGAAACAATAAGCTGCTTCTCCCAAAGGTCTGCTGCTGAAACATTGATATGTGTATTCAACTTGAGTGCTAAGTATGATCAGTGAAAATAAACAGTGGTGATAGACTACAGTCATTGTAAGCCAGGGTCACTGCCTTTCAAGTTGCTTATCAGTTCAAGCAAATAAGACTGGTTTCTCGTGCATGATTTTCCACTAACAAGGTCTGGGCTGTTGTGTACAATCTTACACCTTAAAATAACAATAGTAATAAAATCTACAGGTATGGTTGGGAAATACTATAACCTCTTTGCACAGAGAGGTGGTCCTTACCCAAGAAGTAGGACAGGCCTTTGGCTGAGATTTGAGCCTTTTCATCTTTTTACAGTAGAAGTTTAAATCCTGAGGCTTGTACAGGCTCTCTTGTAAGAAATAATTGGGCAACAGGGCATTTATGTAGAGCCTGTCACTAATCTTTGTGAGGGACTTCATCCATCCAAAAACTGATCTTTTGATAAAACAAAAACAAAACCCCCAAACTAATGTTAGATTAAGGATAGATGCTTTGAGTTGCTTGAATGCAGAAGGAACAGCTAGCCAGACTGATGATGGTACTTTAAGCAAAACAGTGAGATCTGTGGAACAGAAGAATCTAAAATGTTTCAGTATGATCCTTGGAGCATTTTATCAGGATGGGTTACTCTAAAAGCTAACAGTGAAAAATGGCTGATGAACTAGGGTGAGCCTAGAACAGGGTGAATTAAGGTGTTTCTAAGAGATGGTTGACAGTTTGAGGGCATCTTGTGCAGGTTCCTTGGGTGCTCCAAGTCCTCTCCCCACATCCTGCCATCCTGGAATATAACGTGGGCTGTGCTCACTCTGCTTTTGAAAATCTAGTCCCATGTTGACTGAGAGCTGGAGGGACAGCCTTCAGAGCTGGAGGGATAACCTTCCTTCAGAGCTCAAATTCATTTCTTCATCAGTAGCCCACAGTCCCCTTGACCATGGTTACAGACTCTTACAGGTGAAAGCTGCCCCTCCTGGGGTGGAGGTGACATGCAGCCTCTATCTACATCACACTGCAGGGGACACAACCACCAGCCAGCCTTCTCCGAGCTGCCAGGTGCTCATCTAGTGATGGTGATTCTTCTGTCCAGGCTAGTGACAAAAGTTCATGTTCAGGCACAGAACTGAGGGCACCAGTTCTGTGAAGTACCTGGGCATGACTGGGTTCTGGGCTGAGGTCTTGGGAGGTCTCCTACTTGCTTCTCTCCCTGTGGTTCACACTGACCCCAAAGGAAGGCTGTGCTCCAGGCTAAGACTGTAGTCTCTTGGAAAACGGATGTTTGGTTTTGTTTGGGTTTTTTTGCTACTTGGGATTTCCTGGTACTGTTCCCTGTGCATGCAGATTTGTTTGCACTAGGGGGGAACGTGGCAGCAGCCCTGCTCTGTCCCATAGTGGTTCAATGCCCTAGTGTCTACTGGCCATGGATGTGTCCTTCCTTCCAGGTGTCTCCTATTGCCTGCAGGCATCTTGCTTGATCCAGCCATCCACAAATTGTTCCTACCACCCACAGACACACCCTGTTTTCCCCGTGTCTGTGTCTATATGCAGCAGCTCTTGTTGAGCATCAGAAGCTAAGTGGAGGGACCCTGTTTTTCTTGACTAGAGAGAATGGGATGGGCAGGCACCCTACACCACTCTGGGCACTGGCCCTTCTGCTCCAGAGACTATCAGCTTCCCAGAGTCATCCCAGGATTTTGTGTGCCCCTGCAGTGAGAGGTACCGGCTGAAACTGAGGTGGGCAGAGTGGAGGTAACTGCTTGGGGTTGCGAAGCCTGCCTGCTGGGGAGGGACAGAATGCCTGCTGTTTTCAGGTAAAACCTCCATTTTGTCCGTTCCTCTAGAACTGTTTCTGAACATGGAAATTCCCACAAGTTGGCATCCTGCTGTCTGCCACATCCTGCTGCCTGTGTCCCTGCAGTGAGGCTTCACTTTCTCTGGAAAAAAAAAAAAATTTATTATAAATTATAGACAGCTCAGCAGTAGCTTTCTGTCTTCCCCAGGGAGAAGCACAGCAGCATGTTGTCTTTTGGAGTAGCTTAAAATTTTGACTAGAAATCTTGCTTTCTTAATAGCCAGGCTCAGTCCCTGTGCCTCTCCAGCCACAGGCTGTGATGTGCAGCCCTCGGCAGCAGTCAGCCTTGCCCCCGTAGAGCTGGTGATGCCCTGAGCCAGAAGTTGCCTCCCCAGGCTAGCACGGAGTATTACCAAATGCTCTGTCCACACTTGTACTCATTCATGCTTCATTAGCCCTAGTTAGACATCCAGGAGCTTCTGCAGTGAGTGCCCATCCATGCTCTCCATGCGTGAGCCCTATCTCTGAGCTTTCATTTTCTTCTCACATCCTTTGTACTCTGCCTTATTTCTTAAGCAAATGGTCATTCCCCTCATAGCAGTGAGCATCTCTATGTTCAATTACTCTGTTTTCAGAAGTATTAATCTACGCTAGAAAGATTTTCTGATGTTCAATTTCTCATCCCAGTTACTGGCTAATGGAAACAGCACTTTTGTCTGAACAGACCTCAAGCAAAATACAATGAGGAACTGATGGTAATGTGTGGGTGCAAAATTTGTAAGCTACCCTGGAGAAAAAGAGCAGGGTAGGACTGAAGTGCTGGGATGGAGAAGTGGGAGAGATGGGCCAACAGCAGGGAAACTAAGGGTTCCAGATCCAAGGGAAATGAGCTGGAAAAACTCCCATCATTTGGATCACAGCCCATTGAGTTTGCCACCTTTAGCTCTGATCTTTGTATGCCACCTCTTAAAAACTGAGATAATGCCTCCCAAATCCCATAAGTGTACAGGGTTCTCATTATTGCATTTTTTATGAAGCACTGTAAGAGCTCTAAATAGGATGTGATGTAGAAGTATTGTGAAGAAGAGGAAGGAAACCTGCTTGACAGTACAATGGTTGCAAGCGAGTTTGTCTTCAGTCCACGATGAAATCTCTCTTGATAAAGCTGCAGCCAGTCTCAGGGCAGGCAAGTTAAATTCTTTCTTTTCAAAGATGGAATTAAAACCAACTGAGCCAAAACACAAAACAGTTCTTGTTGCATGGTAGCAAAAAAGAGGTTTGCTTTTGTAGTGGTGTAGAGCACATCTTAAAATGATCTTTTTAAAACTGGTGTGGCACTGCGCAGGTGGGGGACAGCATCCAAACCTGAGCTCAGGCTTTATTGCTGCTCTCTGCAGGATTAGCAAGGCCATGCAAAATGGAAACTGCCAGGAATAGGAGAGATGGACAGTTATTTGTACAGCTGTGAACGTAACACCATAACACTGGAGATAAAGATAAATGCAATATAATTGCCAATTACTCAATCAGTGCATTGCGACATGCTGAAGCAATAATGGGCAGTGCTGTGGCACAGGAGCATGCTTCCTCCCCGTGGCCAGCTCACCCACAGGCCTTGAGAACAGCAGGATAAGGTAAAATCTGTACTTCTCCTTTTGCACTTTTGTTCATGTTTTTGCTTGGTTGACAGCAGGTGGGTGAGGGAAAGAAGATGCTAAGCAGGGTGAGAAACACCCAACAGGTCTCCTGTGTCCAGACCCAGCCTTGCCACATGCAGCACAAGGGGGCTGTGTTGGAACTCTGCACCAGGGTGTTGGGTGCTTTTTCCTGTGTGATTTCTGTGCCCCTTGTGATCTTCAAATTCAGCTGAGGTTTCTGAAGCAGGACTGACATGGAGCTTAAACCACATATTGTTTCCCCAGGAGGCAGTTTCAGCTGCAGGAGTTGGTGCAGCCAGCTCTTGTTTCCTGTTGCTGCATCATCCAAATAGTGATATCCAGCCATTTTAACCCCACGGGGTATAGTATGTTTAGGCTGTGGTAGCTAAAATAGCTAAAGATGTGTAAACCATCCCGTGCATGTCCTGGACATGTGAATCTGTCACAGGTAGAAAAGAGTGTAAAAATAGAAAGTTCCAGGATCTGCATTGTAGCATCTTTTAAAAATATCATCAACAACAAACCAAAAAAGAAGCCTTTGTCTAGATGCTTGTTTCCTGATGCCAAAAGCCGGGAGTTATTGCTCCTGTACCTTTCTGGAGACTTTCTGGCTGGGGAATGTTCTCTTTCCAGAGGAAATCCTTTTAACTTTCAGCAGTTCAGGACTCTAATTGGCAGAAATAATAGCTTGGTGCTGCCCCAAGCAATATGATTTTTCTTTTTTGTTGTCTGCAAAAGTCTGGCTTGTTCCAGTCCTGTGAGTCATAGAGGGAATGTGGACATTGGATTCCCCTGTTATCCAGGGTTGGGCTTCTGGTGAGATGGGGTCCTCAGACAGAGATGACCATGGGGGTATGAGACATCCTCCACAGAACTGGGGTACTGCTTCCTAACCCTCTCCTGCCTTCACCAGCGCTGGTGTCATCTTGTCACTGATGTGCACCTTTCTAGGTATCTTTGTTCTCACTGAGTTAACCACGGGGTTTTTTTGTTGGCTACTGCTATGGTTTCTCCAGGTGACTCATCTTACAATAGTTATGGATTCATGCTTTGTCTTTGCCAAATGCTAACTATTCATCAGCTTCAACCAGCATGTTTTGATGTTTGCACTGGAGACAGATTTTGATGGTTTATTTAGCCCAGAAATAAGCCTGACAGAGTAAACACAGGAGCTTTGAACCTCTCAGGATTTTGTTTCTGTATGGTGGGTTAAACAAACTGAGGTATTTAGCACAAGGCTCTCTTCCTTGTCCTGAAAAAAATGACTTCAAGTCTCAGGGCACAAAGCAGCAGCCATGGCTTTTGCTGCCTTCCCTGGGGCTGTGCAGACACTGGTGTGTGGCTCTCGCACGGGAGGGGACTCTCCAGATGGGCTCTGCAGCTCCCACTCCGGGGTCAAGTCAGTGCCAGGGACCACAGCTCACCTAAGTGGGGATGAGGCACTAGTTTCACTTGAAAGATGCATCAAACAAAGCACAGCAGGAAGCTGTGTGGATGATCTCCACTCCAGTCTTGTCTGGCTCATTTGAGTTTATAACCTGCTGGTTCAATACAAACACTGGTCCCAACCCCACATCTCCTCCCTGTGCTCCTGTGAGGATGCAGCTCCTGGTTTTAGCCTGCAGAGTGCGGAGAACCAGAACACCACATTGTGCATTGCTGTTTCCCACGTCCACGTGGCAAGTCCAGCTGCCCTTGAGCTCCCCACCTCACACCATCCTTGCTGTTCAGCTGGGGACTCCATCCTCCCTTTGTGGTGGCTTGGGGCAGTGAGGAAAAGACCAGGAGCAGGTGGAGATACGCAAACCAGGAAACTGCTGCATAAAGTGCCTGCAGCACAGGGGGATGCACAAGGCTGGGCTGTGTAGGGCTAGCTTAAGCTAAACTGAAACCAGGATTTTCCCCTGAATCCTTGCCTTGCTTGAAGCAAGGCATACAGGCAGCAAAACCTTCATTGAGAAGGAAGTGGTGGGTCTCCATGAACCCTCTGTGAAGGTCCTTGTTCTCTCTGTATGTCCATGGGACAGAGATTGACTGCAGGGCCTGACCAGATGAAATAGGCTAAATGAAAAAAACAACCAAGCAACCAGAACAAGTGAATGGGACACGAGTGCAGATGTGTCTGTTGTGCTTGGTTTGTGAGTGCCTGTGGGCTGCCAGGCTGGCTGTGCTGTCCTTCGAGTCCTTCACCTGCTGTCTCTCCTGCAGGAGCAGCATTTAATTGTCTTCTTCCAAATTGTGTCACCATATGCTTTTCCTCCTGATGACACCGTGAAACACCTGCCAGGTCAGCAGCTCATACCTGCCTGGGAAGTGCCAGCCCTCACAATTTGTTTCCTAGGTATATTTTGTCACTGCAAGCAGAGCAGCCCCTGATGCAAGTGGCCTCACAGCCACTCTTCTGGCTGCTTGCTCAGGATACTTTGCAGGCGAGGTGGGCTGTCCCCCCTCGTGCTAAGGTCCCTGGCACTCTGTTCCAGCACTGGCTGCCTGGGGAGAGGTGCACAATGCCTGGGGAGAGGTGCAGAATGATGTGGATGAGGGGGCTTCCTAAGGTAGGATGTGATGCTGTTTGACTTTTGCTGCTCGTGTTTATCTCACTGACAAGGAGCTCTTGGTCTCCTGTGCCAGTGCTGCTTCCCTTGGGGCATTTTTTTCCTTCTCCTTTTACCATCTTTACAGCTTGTTTTCCTTCCTGCATCTGCAAGGCTGTCTCCAGCAAAGCCCTGGCAGACAATCTTATCTTGAAGCACAACCAGTCCTGTTCCTTTCAGTACAGTATCTCGTCCACTCAAATGCTTGGCTGGAGCTTGGCTGTCTGGCACACAGCCCTGCCTGCCGGCAGCTTTGCCCCCTGGCAGGGGCACAGGCAGAGCCATGGCCTGGCAGGGAGGGTGGGAGAGGAGAGGGGCAGTTGCAGGAGCTCAGCTGTAAAAAGGCACTCAGGGAGGTTTGCACTGTGCTTGCCGTTTCAGGAGAGGAATGCTATTAATTAAGTGGGTAGGAGAGATGACTGAGTCAATTTTTTCCTCCTTGGCTTATTCACTTGATTTGAAAGGCCTCTTTTTTTTTTTCCTGCCCCCCCCGAGTTTGTGGTTTTGTTGCTTTGGTGATAAAAACAGTTCTACTCTGGAGCATCTGTGGGAAAGGGCCTCACACCTATTTCAGGAGAAGAGGTTTTAAAACTGCAGGGGAAGACAGATTGAGAATTTTCATTGCTTGTGCCTTGAAGCAGATGTTCCTGATAACTAATGCACTTGAAACTATTAAAGAAAGTGCAGATACAAATAGTACCCAAATTAAAGAAAATCCATTCCTTTTGCGTAGCCCCACCCTGCAAACCAGCAAGTATTTAATCTTATGCAACAAAGTGAAAACCAGTGTACTATCCTGACCAGGGCAGTCTGCAAGACTCATGATACTTGCTTCATTGTGTTGCTGGGGCAGCATGGTGGATTTAGTGGAGCTGCAAGTGAAAGTCTTTGTTACCTTTTGTTTCCAATGTCCAGTCGATGTGCATCATTTTACCAATAAAACGGGCTGAGGAGCTACTATAGGAGGCTACTTATGTCAAATGCTGCACTTAAAGAACAGATCAAGACCACAAATATTTTCCTTTTTACGAAGTATCTTCTGATGCGCTAGGTTTGGATTTATTTTTACTTTGCTGCTGTCTTCAGCCTTTTCTAACTGGCATTTCCTGGAGCCTTTCAACAAGAGGTGGTGAGAGCAGGCATGTCCCCTTGTTGGGGAAAGCTGCACAGTTCTCAGGGCTTTGCACAAGGCTTCACTGGAAGCCAAAGCCAATGAGCGCAGGATGCTGGTGGAGATGGGTCCTCTAAGGCATTGTGGTGTTGCAGTGAGTCACAAGCACAGGCACTAGGGGCACCAAAGCCCATGACGATTTAACAGCACGGTCCAAATGGACCTGTACAATCAGAAAGTACAATCTAGGGCACAATTTAAAAGCAGCTCCAGGCATTAAGGAAATATCAAGCGTTATGTCCTATACCACATGATCAACAGAAAACATTACAACTGTTTTACAGGTAGCAGCTTTTGGGGGTTGGCTGGCTCCTGGTATATATGGTTTTATTGCTTATTTTCTTTTATTTTAGTGTAAAGCTTAGAAACTTAAACTGATAGAAGCTGAAACATTAATTGTGTGAGTCTACAGGTTGTCAAAAATACCAGCTAGCATGATGTTTGCAGTAAATTATTGGAGCTCACAACTCTGATACTGATAATTGAGCAACTCACATTTGCTGAGGTCAAAACTACAAAACAGAGCTCTGAGTGCTTTTTTAATGTAAAAAAAGTCTAAATGTAGAATAACAGAATCTGTGCTTATTAAAGTTTCTCTGATTTCTCAATCAAATTTGCTCAATATGCAACCAAACATCTGGGTTTCCTTTGGCTGTCAGCTGCTGATCACCATCCCCTCGTGAAACCCTGACCTTTAGAAATCGCTGCAGTGAGCTGTTTTGCCTGACTATAGCTGTGTTTCATGCCTGCAAAAGATGCAAGTTTTGCTTCATTTTCTTATAGCTGTCTCATTTCTGGTCTGTGCTGTTAGCTCAACGACAGAAAGTGTAGGAAACAATGTCCTCCCAGCGCAAGTCCCTTGAAACAGCAATTCCCTGCCACCACCTTCCCCTAAATTAGTGAAGTTGGGTGAAGAGTGCTGCCTCTGTCTCTTCACAGAGGGTGGGTGAGATCCTGCCAGTCAGCTTCTAATTGCAGAGCCACTCTGAGCCACCAAAACCACTGCTGTTGCTCCACCAACAATTGCATTTAAGGCCAAGGTCCCGGCATGCTGAAGGGATGGCTTGGAGGAAGAGAGGGAATGAACACTGACCTAAACTGACCTTTCCCCTCACCAGCCACCCTCCAGCAGCCCCAGGGGTTTCTGCAGCTGCAGAGCAGGCAGCTGTCCACACTGACTTCTGCAAAGCAAAAATTAGTGTCCTTAATCTGGAATAGAGCAGTCTGGTGTTGGATTTGACACAGCTCCATCGTCGCATTGTATAGACATGCTTTGGAAGTGCTCTTCAGCTGAGCTGTGTTAATCATCACAAGATGATGCCTACAGGAGAGAGAAGTATGCTTGGTGATGTCGTCTTTTGATAACTGCTTCTCTAAGATGGACAAAAGTCTGGGTGCTCTCTAAGGTATTTTTGGCTGTGTGGTTTACACAGAAGGCAGCTTTGCTTGTCTTTCAAAGGTCACAGGAAAAAGCGATGATGTAAAGGAGGATTTTTCCCCATGAACATACTTAAGAAAGCAACTAAACAAAAAATCCAGTATTTCTGCTGGGAGTAATTCCTTCCTTACTGTGAGCTATGCTGCCTGGACACGTGCGAGGGATCAGGGTGAGATGAACTCCTGTGTGTCTTCAGAACCTGTGCCACTGTCCCTGTGAAGGGACCCAAGGAAGAATATGCCAGAGGAGACCCGTGCCCACCCCAGGCCATCCTCACATGTAGGGGGATGTGCTTTCCACATGCCCACAAGCTGAAGGAAGCTGTCTGGCTCCACACCTACCCACCTCACAGACTGCATGTCTTGGTCTTTCCCATTTACGTGGAGATTAGTCACGTCACAGCTTGGATGTGATGTTGTAACTTTGATGGCGTAATCCCACCATGTCTTTGGTAACTTGGAGTCTTCATGGACAGACAAGACAGGAAAGAGTTTGTCTGATGTGAAAAGCAGAAGCATCTATAAAAGTGAATATTAAAGTCCTTCAAGATGAATTCAGGTGTCATAAAGAAGCAAGAACAGAAGTGGTGAATAAGTGATTTTCTTTTTTGATCTGTAATTGCAGACCACTTTCAACTGTGAATTTCTTGGTAAGTATTTAATATTAATTAGGCAATTCCATTTTGACATGAAATCTCCAGGGCTGCATAGTCCTAATACAGCAAAAATCCCACATTTCTAAACGGAAGTTAAACTGCTCCTGGTCCTGTTCAATGTACTTATTTTAATCTTTCGAGTCTTCTGTGATTTCCTTGCACTAGTTGAGATGCTGCATAGACCCCAGGTTTGCTTTGGCTGGTGAACCAGCAGAGCTGGGATGCTGTGCTGGCAGTGACCCACTGAAGTCCCAGGGAACGAGTTGCTGGATGGAGCCTGCAGAGACTGTGGCCCTTGGCAATTTGTGAAAAACATCACATGATATGAACTGCCAGCAATGGGAACATCCCGACCCCCCCACCCCATAGTCATCTTGCACAAAAAGCAAGTAAGCAGTGGAGAGTGGATATCTGGCTGTAAGCAGACTGTGAGGGTTCACCCATCACCATCAATCAAGGTGTAATTCTTGTCCTGAGGCAGCTTAGTTTGGCCTCTCGATTCAACCACCAGAATCACAGCTGAACCAAAACATCACTTTTCTCATGGTGCACAGGCTACCTAATATATGTGGTGCTTGCCCTGCTTTGTTTTGTTTGCATCCCATCCTGCTTTCAGCAGGTTTCTGTTAAAGTGCATCAAACATGGTTTGGGGGGGATTTCCCTTCGGCCTTCACAGCATCCTTCATTTCTCACCCTCTGCAGTCACCCTGCTGTTTTTTCCCAAGGGGAAAAAAGTGTTTTGCCTAAATAGTTCAGAATCTCCCTGTGCCATAACCAACTCACTTGAGCTTTGACAGAGGCTGGACTGCTGAACTTAAGAGTGGGGAAACCTGAGAGAAAAAGGTCTGTGTGATCATCAAGCCAGCCCAGGGTCTGTTGAAGGTGCTGCTGGGCAGAGGGGGAGGAGGGCTGAAGTCCTGCCAGCTGAGAGATGCTTTTGAATGCTGGAGGTTCATCTGATACAAGTCCATAAAGCTAACATTTAAGGGTCAGATGATGTGATATGCTGCCTTCAGACATTGCATACGGAAGCCCAGCCCACTGTTGAGACAAAAGTGGCTTTAAGCCCCGTCTGTCCATCTCTCTGATCCATCTCTTTGCCTTTTGCCAGCTGGCATGAAAGGTTCTTTTATCTGAAACTATTTTCAGCTATTTCTTCTTTCAGAAACTCCGAAGTGTTTGCTTTACTTGAAAGAGCTATTTCCAGCATTTGTGGCTGGGGAGCATTCTAGCTTCAGATTTTACGACAGGTATTTGAGCACATTCCCTTGCTTTTGGAAGGGCTATTACAGAGGGCATCTTTCATAGGAAGGGTACATTTCTTACTCAATTTTTTTTTACATTACTTTTGATACCTCTTTAGAAATTGCAGGTTGGCAGCATATTACTTATGGTGAGCCAAGCCTGAAGCACAAGCAGGGAAGGTTCATGTTCACTAACTCTTGGACCAGAATGGGGAAAGGTGCCAGGAAGTGAACAGTGTCTTGGTGCAGCTGCAGGGCAGTTGCTCTGCCAGCAGTGGCCATGTCTTGCTGGTGCCTGGGATTTGCAGATGCTCCATTTGAAACTGCCAGAGAGGCCCCCAGGTGAGAAGCCTAGAGCTGCTGCTGAGCTTAGTAATGCCCAGGGAATGGAATGAAGCTTCTGCTGTGGGAGAGAGGATCCTTGTGCTGTTCTTGTGTGCCTGCCAGTAGGATGCTGGTTGTTTTTAAACCAGATCAGTTATTTTGAAAAGACAGTTTTGTTTCTGTTCAACCCCAACATACCAAAGAACATTGCAGCTCTGCAAAAGAGGAAAGGGGTTGGCAGCAGTGATCATTAAGTTTCTTTATGGCAATACCCAACTACTGTGCATTCAGCTTTTTGGGCGTAGCTTTAATATATCACAGTGGAAGGATTTGCAACATGGATCATATCTTGTTTCAGGGAGCTTTAACTAGCGTGTGCTTCCCTGCATAACTAATGGTCCAATGTTCCCACTTCCCTGAATAGCAGCCACATAAGGGAGCAAATCCTGAATATTGTTGTGTTCCTCATGGTTATGCTGCACAACTGGATGATGACATAAGGTGGAGAACTTCACCTACCTCCTGGACAAGTGTCTGATGGGAAGCTGAGGCTATTGCCTGCTGTGTAATCATCAGGCAGCTTAAGATTTTTTTTTCCCTTCTCTTTTTTAAGATGTAGCAATTTGTGGCCAAATAACAGGGTCTCAGGGGAGCATTCTGGCTGAAAAAATTATTTCAGAATTTGGCCTAACATAAGGTTAAGATAAAAGCTTTTATGTAATTGCTAATTCACAGTTGCAGTTACTTTGGCTTCTCTCATTATCATTCTTAAGTTATTTTTTTCATGCTGGGAGTTGGATTTTCCTGGCACTGCATCTGTTTTCAGCAATGTATACACCACAACTGCTGACAACTAGGAGTTGGATCCCATGTTCCTTGACCCTGGCTGTAGCTTGTTTTTTCTGGCACTGCTTCAAAGTCTCCCATCTGCACTTGTCTCCTGATGACCAGCGGCGGTCCTTCAGCTGCGTGAGAAATGCCTGATGTTATCCTGTTGTTCTCACCCTCCTCCAGGCCTGTTTCTTGGGCTGTGAGCGCAGTTCTTTGCTGGCTGTGCAGCCCTTGCCTGTTCCTAGACAGAGCCTTATCGGGGCTGCCTGTGGCAGCCCTCCCGTCCCTTCCGGCCCTCCCTGCAGTTACTGGAAGGCCCACTGGTTTTGTGCATTCTCGCATGGTAGAAAGTGTGCTCCACTGCTTCTCTGTTTTTTTCAGTCCTCTTTGCTTTTCTGTAAGATACTCCTCTCTCCCCCTGACCTCCATTCCAGCTTGGATCTGTAGCAGGTCACCTCTGCACCCTTCAGCTGCTGAGGGACAGAGGGAGAGCTCTCTCTCTGCCTCTCATCTCCACTTGCTGGGCTATTGTTTTCCAAGCCTGGCTCTGGGACGTGCATATCTCCAGGGTCGCCCCATACCCCACTTACTCCCAAGATGCTGCTGTTATTCCTAGCAGCAGTTTGAATAAGTACAACTGTTTTATGCTTGGATTCCTCCTGACTTGACTTACCAAGAGTATGACTTTCTAAAGGATGTGTGCTGTTTGGTAACATGCAGGTGTCCTTGCTTAGTTGGGAGGCTGGATGTTTCTCTGAGCTTACTTGATAGTTTAATATGTGCACGGTGTACTTGACAGATTAACAGTACGTTCATTCCTCTCCCACCTCTTTTCTGGGTTTGTTTATTTTTGTTATATTCCTGTTATACTCAGTTTCATTTGTTATTTTTGGTTTTGTTTTCCAGGCCTCTTCCCTTTCCTTACTTTTGCTCAGCTTAAATGATTCCTTTTTTGAGCTTTCTTGGTGTTCCAGGGGGGGAAACTACTATTACTGTTGAGTGTTTCATGCCTCTTTATCGTGCCTCACCAGACAGGGCATGCAGGAGCTTGTGTGTGCACATTCCTTCCCTTCCCTCATTGTCAATTTACTTTAATCTTCCTACACCTCCCAGCACGTGTTGGAGCTTTACCTGGTACTCGGGGTTTCCATTACCTCCATAACACAACTGACATGATGTAGCAGTCTTCAGCATCCCAATTGCTGCTGTCATCCACCAGCCACCCCCAGGAAAGCTTAGAAAAGACTCTTCTGATGCCCTGCTCCCACTGGCAGCAGCACTGGTGGTTGGGCATGTACTTCTCCCTCAGTCCAGAAAGCAGGAGTGTCCCAGCCCAGCAACATTTTGTGGAAAGCCATTTTCCTACTGATCTCCTTTCCTGCCTGTTGGTCTCCGGCTGGTTTCCATGGTATTCGTGGTTGTGTAGGGGTGGCAATTTCAGTATCCTGGCAGCCTTCCAGGCTGCCTTTCTAAAAAACCCTGTACAGTTTCAAATGGATATATTTTTCTTATTTTTCCTTCATCCCACAGAGCTGCTGTGTGCTTTTAAGCAGTTAATCTATTCCATCCTTCCCTTATCTCACAGGCACAGTGTGAGCTTGTGCCCATTCTTGCTGGCAAGTTGCTTTGAGATCCTCTGATTAAAGATTTGCCATAAAGGCAAAGAATTATCATAACCATGCAATCACTCTGAAAAAAATGAGTCCCAGTGATAATGACCTGTGGTTCTTGGAGCTGAACAGAAATGGAATACCATCACCGTTTACTTCCATGCTATCATGTAAGGGCATCCACCCTCTGAGGGCTGCTATGCCTTGGCAAGAGGTTGGTGGCCACCACAGCACCGTTGATGGATGTGTGCTTGCAGCCCAGCTACACATCTGTAATGCCAGTGCAGAAAAACATCAGAAAAAATATTTCTTGTTACAGAGGAGGCCTGATTCCTGTCAGTCCTCTGTTTTGTTTCAAAACCAAAACCAAAACAAACCAGGGCTTTGCTCTAAGCAACAGTTGGAGTGAACAGAGCACACATCTGGTCTCAGCTTCACACAGCCTTTCATAATAGTCTCTAGCCATAATAGTCTCATTTTCTGGAAGCGAGTCATTGCTGCTCTTTGGGTTGAATGAACTCTGATCAAGCTTGGACCTCTGTGTGTCAGGGTGAAAAAAACACCTCGTGTCTGAGCTGCGGGAGGCCAGAGGAGTTGAAGAGAAGGGGTGCTATGTTTGGATATGCACCGAGTGGCCTCTATTTCATTTAATTTGGGAAGGGTGATTAAATGGTGACCTTCTCAGCTAAAGATGGCAGGTCTGTGATCTGTGGCTTTGGCTGTTTTGGGCATCATTTCATCCAAGGGTAGGATACATTTGGCAACACATGCTGATACCAGACTGAAGGCCCCCATTGTTGAGATAGGTTTAATGGCCCTGAGTTGAAGGAAGATGCTCTTTCATCTGCTAAAGGGAAAGGGTCTGCAAACTGCAACACATACTAACTATTTGTATCTGTAGAAGCCACAGAAGATAATACAGTAGTAACAGCTGCCCCTGGAATTATTTGTGCACATGTTTTGCTCCAAAGCTTTCTGCCCAGCTGGCTGGAGGTCACTGTGAGCACTGATAAGTATTTGCCAAACACCAAGAAGAAGACAGGACAAGGTCAGGAGCTCTTCTGGTAGCAAGGCAGAGCATGTTTAGCAAACACGACTATCTCCCAAATTGGGGTGAGAGATTTCATCAACAAAACACGCAGGGGAGGTCGGAATGCTCGTGGAGGGCAGGAGAAATCTGCTTTACATCTTTTGCCTAAGCTGAGTGAAGCTTCTTTCTGAGCATCTAAGTGCAGCTGTGTCAGCACAGCTGCCTGCAGGAGTTTTCTGTCCCTCACAAAATGTTGCTGCCACCCCTCTGTCCCATCACTGTGTCTGTACCTGTTTGGGACTGGCTGATGGACCGGGGCAGCTGTGGAGTGGAGAGAAGTGAAGCCCAGCTCTGGCTCTGCAAGGTGCCAGATGCAGGTGCCTGCACTCAGTTACCCCAGCAGGTACTGATGTCTTCTGCATGCTGGGGTAGCTGAGGGGAGCGTGTGCCCTTCTTTTTCCCACACCTTTCCCAGGGACCACACTTGAGTGGGAAGCTGAGGGCAAGTCTGGAATTGGCCTCTGGAGGCCTGGTTCTCATTTGCAAGTCAAAGTTTTTTAGATCTCTGCAATTTCAAATGACAGAAGATAGCGTGGGGTGAAGGGAGCAACTGTTCCCTCGACACTGGCCACATGCCTGAGTGGCTCTGGGCAGTGCTGGTGGCTGGAATCAGTGGTCTGGCCTGTATCACTTCAAGGGGATTCCTGATGGATGTTTTGGGGAAGCAGTTAGTTGGGTTTGTTTTTCCCAATTGATTTATGAGAGGCAGGCAGGCCATACAGAGATAGTGACTCATTGTTGGATCTGAAGGAACATTCTTCACAGATAAAAATAATTTTCAAAATTGTCAGGCGACGGATGTCATGTTGCAGGCAGAAGCATACGGGGTAGAAATCTGTTTGGTGTAGTAAAAGGTAATAATTTTACTTTGATCTTCTTCAGGTGATGTTCCTGGCACTGGCCACATGCATGAGAGGAATGCTGAGCAGGCATGCTCATAGCAGCACCTTGCTCTGGAAGCCATGACTTTGAGAGATGCCAGCCCTCTGCCATCATGCTTGTGGTGGCAGGAAGCCCCAAGTTTAAAAATGCTTCAGGTCTAACACTGTTTCCACTGTTATGGCCTTCGCAAGAGAAGACAAGCTGAAGAAGCTCTGCTGTTGGGTTCATATCCCTTCTAATTGCAAAAGGGAACTGTTGTATGAAGTCTAAGCAAAAGCTGTTCCCTTGATGCTGCTACTGAGTCATTGAAAAGAAAATAGAGAGAGACCAAGAATCTAGGTAACAGCAGAGACCGAGGGCTGCACTGCAGCTCCTGAAAGACAGAGAACGGGACACTTGCTCTGTTACACCAAATAACTGCCCAAAACAGCAGCCTCAGAGAAGAACCACAGCTGCAAATGAGCTGCCAAAGAAAGGATCAAAAAAGGTAGGGGATTGTGGCACCATCTCTACCAGCCATCTAGGCTTGGCAGGCAGCAAGGAATATGCCAGAGCTCTTTCAGGGTTACGATGTGTTCTCTGGGGAAGGGAGTAACACCAAGGCTTCACATCTCCAATGCCTAGTATCATCCAGGGGCGAGTGGTGCCGCCACTGCCATCACTCAGGATGTTTGGGGAGCAGTTACTGCATGGCTGGTTTGCCATTAAAATATGTAATTTAAAATAGCAAGTAACTGCATTTTGTAGACACTGCTGCTCCCCGTAGATGAACAACTAGCTTGAAGTTCAAGGAGCAATGAGGAATGAGCATGCATGCAGGCTGTTTCCTCCAGACAACAATTTGCCTTGGCAAATTTAGTGTAGGTCCACCAAGGCTTTATCAGAGGGTTTAATTTTGTTTTCAAAGGCCATTTTTATTAGCTTTCTTCTGGAAATATTGTGCTGATTAGATAAATACTTGTAGGTCTACTCATCTGCGAGAAATTAAAGAATAAAAAGGAAAAGGTGGCTTTTGAAAACCAACCTGGCTTGTACTTCCAAATAGCTTATGTAGTGAGTGGTTAAAAAGAAGCGAAACAACAGCAAAAAACCCCACCCCAACACCAGAAGGAAGGTAAGAGTAGGAGGAGTGTGTGTTGGAGCTGCCATGAGTTCTGTTCCCAGCCGCCTGTTGTGAGTGTGAGAAGGCTCAGATAGTTCTCAGGAATGAAACCCTGCAAGTCTGTGGCAATGACATACCCTCTGCTACAGACCAGATGATGATTCCAACACAACTCATTATTACATCTCTATTTGTGACTAAATCCATTGTTGGATATAATGAATAAGTGATGTTTTGAACTGATAAACACCCTGCAGCAAATTTCCCATTTTATGTTGTGAAAAACAAGCCAAGAGATTCAGAGAAGCTGTAAAAGGCCTTTAACATAAGATTTCAGGCTTAGTTCAAAGTGGGAGGTGCTTGTCAGAGCTAGCTTGAAAGTTTCTCTCACCTCCACCCCCAAAATGGAGATAAAGTTTCCACAGACTAACCAGTGTTATCTCTAAAACAAGACAGCAACTGCTCTGAACATTGTTCGTAGTTCATTATCACAGGGAAATATTGTGTATTATGAAACAAAAATGTCTATTAACTATTTCACTGCTAATCCTTTTAGATACAAAATATTCCCGTTGTGTGTTTATCTCATAATGTGCACCTTCTTCCTTCTCCTTGAGTGTTACCTGTCCCATGCCCACCTTCTTCCTCTTCTAGGCTTGCACCTTGCATCTTTGGTCATGCAATTATGGGCCACTCATAGCAAATCACTGTACCAAAACCACGGAGTGTGAGACCAGATAAGTAATATCAATATAATAAATAATATCAAAATAAATTTTTCCAGGAACTACCAGAAGAATTGTGCAATTAATTTTTGTGTTAAGTCTCCTACCGAAAGGTAAACAAGGCTGCCACAAATTTTCTCTTCTGATATAGGATGATGATGTCAAATGCCATCCTGACTTCATCACAGAGAATATTTCATCTTGCAGTTGATTACACAGCAACATGGTAGAATTAAAAAAACCCAGATCAGAAAATACTTACTAGTTCATACTGGCAGGTATTTATTTTTTTTCAAAGGCCCAGAAGTTGGTGCTCTTTTTTGTGCTTCAGAGACAAAGAAAAATTAAGTTGCAACAGCCTTCAGATGGAATTTTGAGTCTAGCGGCTGAAAGTAATGTCTGGCACAGATTATTTAACTGGACTACAGGGGAAATTAATTCCCTCTGAGGCAGGGATTTCCATTTACCATTTCCTTGAGGCTCTTGGCAGAACCGCAAGTGTGTGAGCCTGCTCTGGTGTGTGATGCCACAGGAGGTTTGGCCAGCCTTGCATCTTGGCCAGGCAGACTGATCATCGTGGACAGGACTTTTCCTGTCTGTCAGAACAGAAGGAAACTGACTTTCCTCCACAAAGGACTTTTCCAGGGCTTCAGTTATGGCTTGGTGCCTCTTTTGTGGAATCGGTTTTCCCAAGATGAAGCCGAGCCCTGGGAAAGGAGCAGAAACTGACAATTCAGACAAGGTGAAAGTGATGCTGGTAGGTTGTGGGAAGGCTCTGAAGGGCAGAGTGTCTTTCCTGATTCCCAAGGAAATGTGTCCATGCTGAAGAAAAGGTACTTATGGGTCCTGGTTGCTTCTAAAGTCCCTAGCGGATTCACCATTTTTCCTTCTGCATATCATGTGCCCATTTCTCTGTACCTATGGTTTTCCTACTGCCACCCTCACTAACCTGACTTCTAACTCCAAGGGGACTCATGGGGGATATGTTGCCTCTGGGTGACACCCTGGATTGGACACTAATGGGAAAATCAATATAAAATAAGTAACTGAATACTTTTGAGGGTAACAATGTCTGCGTGTGATTACTTGTTTGGCTGCACTGGGTGAAGCTTTACCTGCTAACTCAGCAGACTGTAAGTAAACAGCATTGTCTTTTCAGTTTGTCCTGGCTGCAATTCAGGATGTTAATAATAATCTAGAGAGCTATGTAAGGTTTGGATCCTTGCTATCAGAAACAACCTCTCTCTCCATGTACTGTTAGAAGAAGCGAGATTGGGGATATGATCTTGTTGACAGATCCCTAATTCGGTAAGGATTGGAGACCTCTACCAAGTCCATTATTAAGCTATTACTGAGAATCTAGAATGGGGGTGCTTATTTGTAGGAAAGCCTGTGAGCATCTTGATTGCTGTTTTAATGTATGTTTATGCATCAGAGTCAATGCTATGTAGATGCTTTGTTTTTAAATTAGGAACAAAATATCCCCTAAAAGCTAAACATTGGGCCATGTTACTATCCTTTTTCCTGAACGCTTATGACAACACTGAAAGAACACTCTGGCCAAGTTGATGGGCAGCCAAATGTAATTTATGGCTTGTTTTAAACTGAATTGTTGACTTCATGAAAGGTCCTGTCAAAAAGAACAGTCCCCTGAGTCCTAACAATGATAACAGTTATGTTGCGTCAGCGCTAAAAAGCTCTTGGGTAACAGTGAACCTATCCTGAGAAGTATTTTTAAAGTGCCTGAAAGTTACAGTTTCTAAGAATAAATGGGCTCAAGCTGTTGTTTGATAGTTCATTTTGCTTTTTTTTCATGCTTTGCTCATTTTATTTTCCACTGATTTTTCATGCTTCTAAGATAGTATTCCATAGTTTTCCATATTCCAGGTTATTAAAAATAAACATGTGTTGTTTAAAGGAGATTCTGCTAACAGGACATGTTTAATTTCACTTATGTACAGCACTGAATTTGCAAGTGATACCAACATGTTTGCACCTGCATCAGTATGACCACCAGAGTGAAACATCTGAGATGTCTATCAGCCTTATTTCTCATCTTGGGGCCTCACTAAAGCACAGGGGCCCCGCGTGCGGCTGTGTCATTCAGAGCTCCCTTGCCCAAGGGCAAGACACATGCCCTGCACTTGGTGCACATCTGGCTGACATCTCGGGGAGCTCACTGCCACTGCCCTCCTCTACCCAACACCCTGGAATGGCCCTTCTGGTGCAGCCTTGCCCCTGCTGGCAAGAACACAGTTGCAAAAGAGTATCTACTTCATAAGGTCTTTCCTCATTGTTCTAGTTTTTAACAGTCTTGTGTCCGTTAAGTTCGATATTGTTGTTTCATTGGGTGAAGTTCTTCCTGATGGAAATACAGTGCTTCGGTCAGTGTATTTTCTTTAATGTCTTGGTAAGTTTTATGCATTTTCTCTTGTCTCCCCCCTACCCTTACCTGAATCCACACCATGAATTTACTGTGCTTCAGCTCTTCAAGTTTTCATTATCCTTAGTATTTTTCTGTCGGTCTTACTTGACATTTCTGAGTATTAGGCTAGCAAAATCCTAGCTTACAGATAAAACAATATCACAAAGAATTATAAATATGTTCTAATTCAAGCACATAACAATGAGTGAGCCTCAGTGTGACAGTTTAGATCTCTGGTTTCCTCCCACCACCGTGGGAAAAGGAAGCTGCTTCTGTGCTTAGCAGCGATTACTTCCTACATCTGTGTGGTGAAGCGGGGTCAGCCCCTCCTTGGCCCTGCCAGCTCCAGAGAAAGAGGGGTGCAGCAGCTCCAGCTGCACTGCCTGGCAGCAGGGCACAGCTGGGGGCCCTTGGCAGCCGCAGCAGCCTGGGAGGGCCCTGGTTCTGGAGGAGATGGACTTCTGCAAAATTCAAAATAGAGCAGGAAAGGAGAAAGTTTTGCAAACTGCTAGGATTGCAAGTCTGGGAGATTAGTCCAAGGACGTGATAAAAGCTCAGTCAAAGCAGATCCACAGCCCCGTAGCCTTCACAAGGGTTTTTTCTTGATCAGGGTCTGTTTTTTTGTGAAACTGAGAGGAAATAATAATATTAAAAATAGCATGTCTTGTTCCTTCTTTCTAGGAAATTACAGAAGAAAAATCCAAGCCATTTTGTGGAGAGAAAAAAAGAAAACATTTTAAGGCAGAATATCTGTTTTGTACAATTTATTGTGGAGAAGAACTCCGGTACTAATTAACGAGACAACACTAGAACCATTTAAACAAGTGAGACTTCTGTCATTTACTTCAGGCTGAGCAGGTTTTGATACACGTCATGAACAATTACAGTAATTTTCTTTTACCATCTAAACAGTGAAAGTGCTGTGCAACCCACACAGCTGAGTTCTTGTTTGCTGTGAACAAAGTAGATGGCCATTCTTTTATTGGTAGGTACAGCTGGGCAGAAGGTATGTTGCATAGTTTGGTGTCTTTGCTAAATTAGAAAATAACACTGGATTTTGGGCCCATGAAAAATACTCAGTGTTGGGGTTTTTTTTGTCTCTTGGAGATAAAACTATTCTGTTTGTTGGTGGGTTGTTTTTTTGAGTTTTCTTTTTTGGTTCTAAAGGTTATTTCTTGATAGTTCACATTCCACAAATAAGAGGAAGGATGCTGTGGTTAACATGTGGTTGTAGTTCTGGAAAGTGGCAATACAAATTACAAACCGGGATTCTGTATTTTGTTGACTCTTACCAATATCCTTGTTAGATCTGCATAGATTGGAAGTATAGATATTGTGACAATCTTTTAAAACATTTTTGTAATGATCTACCACATAAGCTCAGTTTGACCCTAGGAATTTCAAACTGTTTCTGGCTGAAGCATCACAATGATAAAAAAAACTATTAGAATGTATTTAATATTAATCTTGATGATGCAAGAATCAGATTACATCTCTTTCATCTGTTAAGGCTTGTAAAGACGAATGGAGTTATGCAGAAGCCTTTTATGATCATTAAAATCGTAACTCTGATTTGAAACTACACAATTTTATGTAGTAGCTTTTAATATTTTGAAGCATGGAATTGGATTTTTGAACTTGTACTCCTTGTACCCCATTCCTGACCCCTTGGATAAGCCTGAATATGAAGGTGACTTCTGTGTGTAGGATGTTTAAGAACTTTTTTCCACACTACACCCAGTAAAACTTGTTTAAAAGAGCCTTGCTAGGCCAGAATATCAGACACCACAGTCCAGTCACAGCTCTCCCATCAGCTGCTGGCCTCAATTATCTCTTTGGTCCTGTGTAATATAGCAAAGGTTAAAGCATACGAACACCTCAGCAGGTTGACTTTACCTTTGTTTTGAAATAATAAAATCTCAATTTAAGAGGCAGATAATGGTTTTGCCTGGGAGGGTCAGGTGGTTGAAGCTGTCTGAGCTGAGTAGACTTGCCTGGACTCGCTAAGGTAGAGATGAGTAGATAGCATTGCCAGTGCTGGTAGTGGAGCTCCACAGAGACAGTGACAACAGTAGAGGACAGGGCAGAGGCTTTGAGGTTTGTGAGAGGGAGGCCATGGTGGTCAAAGTCGATGCACTCTCAGGGCCGGCAAAATATTTTTTTGTTGTTAATCGCGGTTTTGTGATTCTTAAGCTCATGCTTCCCTGCTGCTGGGCTCTCTCTCAAGCCTTCGCGGGAAGGTTTGTCGGAGCCTTCACCCGTGCCAGGGGATGGCGAGGCCCGGGCCTAGCTCCCACGGCCTCCAGCGTTCCTTGTGTCTCACGGGCGCACCCGAAGGCCCAGCCGAGACCGGGGCAGCCTAGCCTGCTTCTGCCACCGCCCCCTCCCACAACATGGCGCTTCGCGCCGCCGCCTGCCCGTCTAGCTACCTGGAGGCCCACCTCTATGGTCAGGGGCGCGGCGGGCAGGGGGCGGGGTAGGGCGGGGTCCGGCGGGGGGCGTGGCGCGGCGCGCGGGCCGGGCGCCCAGGCTGGCGGTTGGAGCGAGTCCCCTTTGTGTCTGGAGCCGGGAGAGCCGTTGGTGCCGGCGGGCGGGAGGGGGCGCGAGCCGCGGCGGGGCGGCGGCGAACCTCCGGCCCTCGGCTCCCGCCCGCAGCCGGCGGCGAGCACGGGAAGGAGGCGGAACGGCCTCTCGCCAGCGAGCCCGGCGCGGGGAGAAGGAGCTGGCAGCGCAGAGGGGCTGAGCCGGTCCCCGGGCGAGCTGCGTCTCGCTCGGCCCCCGGCAGCGAGCGGAGACCGAAAGGAGGAGGCTAGGCCGGGCTGGGGACTGCCGAGAGCTGTGGAAACTCGGGGAGGGAGGCGGAGAAGGGGGAGCGCCTTCCCCCGGCGCGGGGAAGGGCCTCCGCCGTGCTCTCGCCCGCGGAGAGGAGCCCAGTGCCTTCGCAGCTGGAGCCTCTGAGGAGGGGCCTCACCTCCCGCCGCCCCGCGCTCCGGGCCCCACCTCTGTCGGGGTGGCCGGGGGTGGTGTCGCTTCTGTGGTGGGGGGCGGGTGGCCGGGGGTGCACGGTGGAGCCCGCCTGGCGGGGGAGACAGATGGGCCGAGATGCAGCCGCAGCCCTCGCCCTAAGAGCAGCGGGGGCCGCGCCTCGCCGCCGAGAGACTGAGGGGATCGCCGCCGCCTACCCGAGGGCGTGAGGCAGCCAGAAGAGAGTCCTTTACCGGGACGGGAGGTGGCTCAGCCGGCAGCCCGTAGAGCTTGTTCTCCGTGCCCCGTCAGCCTGCGGCAGCTCAGACTGACATTGCTGCAGACGCGGGATCGCGCCTGGATATGTTTCCTTCTCACCTTGGCTGTTTCTTCGATATCGTGAAGCTGCGTGGGAAATAAACTCGGTTCCCAGCTCAGTCAGGAGCGTGCCGCCGTCCCTCGGCGGGGGGAGATGTCCCGTGGCGGAGAGGCTGGAGCAGGCGCTTGCCCGGTGCCTGCGGAGCGGTGCCGGCTCCCGAGAGATGAAGGCAGGCGGCTGTAATGGAGTAAGAGCGAAGACGGCTCCTCTCATCTGCCATTTGCCCTTCCAGACGGGATTGTAAACCCAGAGAGTTAAAGAAGGCTGCGCGAAAGAAGGAGGAAATTCCTCTCGTTGGGCTTTTTCCCCCCCCCTTTTTTTTTTATTTTAATTTTTTCCTCGTCTTGCCTCTCTCCTTGGCGTCCCCAGGTATGACTGCCTCACTGCAGCACCTTGTGCTGGTGCTCCTGCTCTCCAGTGCCACCCTGCTGCTCAGCACTGCGGCTGGTAAGTAGCCAGTGGGTGTAACGAACTAGCCATTTTGGCAGAGGCAGGGGAGGTGGGGTCCGCTGGCATTTGGATTTGTGTCTCCGTAAAAAGTGGTGTGCATCTGTTTCAGTGGCGAAGCCTGACAAAAGTTTTGAAATCCCGATACTTTAGGCGTCTCGGAGAATAAAATCTGCTTTATTGTGCAAATGAACTCGACCGGCATTCAAAATGTATGCTTTGCCTAGATCTGCTTCTCTTGTCTAATAACTTACTTCAGTTTTGGAAAAATATATAATCTTTTTGTTTTGCATACCTCGCCCTTAGTAAGGTAATGCAGGAATTTTTAATATATATTTTAATCGTCAGCAGAACTGTGCCTGTTTTGCTGTGGGATCTTTGGGCACAGCCATTTTTAATTTTATCAGCATCGGTCCTTTTAGGGGCCTTAAACATGTGCTGCAGTTTTATAACAGGCTTACTGTAACGTATATATATTTTTTTTGGAGAAGATAATCTGAAGCAGAAGTGTAGCTATTTCTGTTGTCATTCATCATTATAGAACAGTAACACAAAACACTGTTGAAGAATGCTGAAAGATCTTGAAGAGTACTCTTAACAAGAAGTTGGAAGTATATATGGTGAGAACATCCTTATTCATATTTTTGGACACTGCAGACCTATTTTTAATTTTGCTCAGAAGCTCAGTGTCAGAAATGTAGGATGTTTGTGATACTGAAAGAGAGATGTGTGTTGGTCTCGCATCCTTTGGTTTTCTGTGACAGTGACAGATGAGCATGTTGGGGCCTTCTGAGTGTTACCCAGCTTTGTTAGGTACTAATACCAGTTCTCCTTGCAGTATGGATTTTCCAGCAGTTTTGGAAGACTCCTAGGACTTTGGTGTCTTTTTACTAATGAGGATCCAATTGGCAGTGCTTGCTTTTTAAAATGCTGTTTTGTAATCTGATGTGTATAATTCATAAATGAAAGAAAATTGCTGTATTTTGCTAAGATGACCCAACAAGCTGATACATTTCAGTGAGGTCTGAAAATTTAAGTATTTGTCAAAGTTGAAGATACTTGGTATTATTATTATGAAAATCCTATAATTATACATGTTTAGGCAGTTTGTTCATTGCTCTGACAGTAGTCCTGATTTTCTCGCTTCTGCTTTTAAGAGGTCTCTTTCAGGAAGATACGTAAATTAAAAGATTGATGTTGCCTGGCCATTGACTGCCAATATTTTAGACTGGTGTCTGCAGTGTCTCTCTGTGGTAGTTTCTGGAGTGTTTTTCCTTTTTTCTGGAGGAAACTTCTGAAGGTCAAAAATCTTGGTATTAAAGCACGTGTGAATCAAGAATTCCCAGTATCTCAACTTTTCTTTCAAATATAATTTTAAAAAAGTCTAGGCTTTTTTTCTCCTTTGTGAAAACTTCGGAGAATTGATAATTTCTCTGCCCTGATGAAGGAGAAAGGTTACTGAAGGAGTGAGTATGGATTTGAACCAGGTCAAGGGCTGGGCAGGTGTGGTACAAATCCATTTGCACGATTTTGCCAATTCACCTCAATCCTGACCTGGCAACAGCACTCCTGGTATTTCAGTTCTGGTTTTGCCTTGTTAAAAGAGTATTAACAATGCCTACTTGTTTGGTTGTTTTGTGAATACGAACTGATTTTCCCATTGTGATTTATTTCTTAATTGTGAAATTTTAACAATTCACATTTTAAAAAAACCCTGGTCATAATCCTCCGTAAAAGTAATTACACGGATGATTTGGGCTTTAGTTAAAGTAACTAATGGTTGATTTTAAGTTTACACTGCATTTCAGAAAAAAAAGTCTATACATGGGGAAGGTACGCTGATGTGTAATTCTGCCCTTTTATGTTCATGAAGGAGCCAACACTCTTTCTTCTCTTCCCCTCCCCCAAAGTATGATGTGTACACTTCCATTAGAGTGAAAATGCTGCCTTTGTAGCTTTAAAAAACCCTGCTAATTCTTCTGATTAGTGAATGGATACTACATCTTAGCAGTGTATAGAGTTGAGTGTTTATTAATATAAAATCATTACAGCAGAGGGAAAGTATTTTCTTAACAGGTTTGTGAATTTCTGTCTGGAGGAGAATATCTGAACCTCCCTGGGGAGAGCTCCACAAAGACCTGGGCTTAGTCTGGGCAGGAAAGATGTGAAGATGCATAAAGAAGACAACAACAGCAAAAAAATATTACAGTGGGGCTGTAGATAACAGATTATCTCGTAATCTGGAATATGAACGAATAAAGAAGGTGATTCTTCCTTCACCTTTGTAATTGAAGATGTAATAAAGAACTAGCTCTAGATTCAGAATTATTTGCTGATTATTAGGGGGAAAATATTACTGGCTTCCTCCATAAAATCCAGATCTTAATAGGTATCTGGTAACTCTGTATTTAAATATATATTAGTCCTTGTAAAGAGAAATGTAAGGACATTTTACCAACACTAGCCTTGGGTAATAATTTGAGGGGTTTAAAAAATATTTGTGGCACTTTGTCCTTTATTTCTCAAATGACTTGAAATCCCTCTTTCTAAATATTTTGTTTAGAACTTTGAGATCTATTTATACACCGGTATATTTTAGAGGTTTTGGAAGCGTTAATTGTGAGTGTTGTGCCTGAAGAGGTGATTGGTGAACCTTTGAGCTGGTCCCTAATGTTGCTAAAGAATTTTGTTTGGGTGTTCATATGTACCTGATGTTAAAGATAAAATCTTTCTTTGTTTCACTTGCTTGCCTTCTGTAATATGCAATACTAAACCACTTTTCCTTCTTTATACATATCCAGGGTAGACAGCATTCCATTGTCTAATGTAAATTATTTGTGGAAAGTATAAAGTGAAAATTAAAGCAAACAGAATACCCTTTTATCTTTGGGAATCTTTCCATCAGTCTGTATCTATGTGGTTCTGCAAAATTTTCAGTGTGAATGAAATTGGATAGAGATTGAAGTATTTTGTTTTAATGATCAACTTAATTATTCATTAAAATGAGTGAACTGAAGCATCTTTATCAAATTCTGTCTTGCCAGTTAAAGTTACTTTAATGTCTCAACATAATTTGTTTGAAATATGAATTGTATGACATGAGGAAAAACCTCCTTTAGCTATTCAAATCAGTTATTCTAATTCAGTGTTTTGAATTAGTAACTGACTCCATGTATCTTGCATATTAAACAGGTTTTTTTTTAAACCTGTCAGCACCCCAATTTCTTCTTCTTTAGTAAAGCTATACCAATTGCTTATGGCTCATTCACATGTAATCTAAAATTTAAACTTACTTTTCTGTTTGACTTGGAAGCTGCCTCAGAAATATTAGCCTAGCAGATGGAAACAGACTGCTTGCTTGAGGGGCATGACTGGTATGCTTGATGGATAACCACACATACAAGTGTAGCCTGTATGCCAGACTAGGGCTTTGTTAACTGTCTAGTTGTGTAAAGAAATAGTGTAGCTGTGAAAGCACAGAATTCTTCACAGAGCCATTCACCCTGCTGAGAAGAGCCTTTTTTCCATTAGGTAAATCAGTCTCTATGAACCTGGCCAAGGAGCCCAAATTTCAAGCCTTGAGATGTTACGCAGATACCTCACTTCAGTATGAATGGTTTTTACCCTCAGAGGAGCCACGTGTAAAAGGTTGACTAAATTTTCTGTCTGTCCTCCTCTGAAGGAAAGCAAACCTCGCCTCATACTGGTCAAAGAGGGAAGCGTTAACTGTATTACAATTATTCTTATGGTGAACTTTGTATAAGTGATTGTTTTGATGACACCTTTCTAGTACATACTGCAGACTTATCTAAAAAATAATTTGTTGACTTGTATCTTGTTGTTTGCCCTGCCGTTTTGTATTGCATTAAGTGTTTCTCAGTAGTCTCTATAGTCAGTGGCATTGTTTCCCTGGCAGATACCACCTTCCCATGCCTTTCTCACCAGAGGGATGAGAAAGTTCAGAAATGTTTTATTCCTAACAGAGTGTGTGCCTTACTGTCACTGGAGTTATATTGTGTTTGGATTCAGTCTAGCTGTGCCATTAACATGTACTGTCATTTTCTGAGAACAATCTAACTGTCCCAGCCAGGCCTGTGGGCAAGCAGTGTGTAAAGTTTCATTTGGAACAAAATGTTTATGCCCGGAATAAAACAGTCTTGGTGATGCTTTGTATTGGGTAGGACAAGGATGTGTGCACATCTTTTATGCAGTTTTAAGTATTAATTTCATTAAGCTTATAGACTTAGTGGAATTGCTCACTGCTTGGTTTTTAATTTAAAAATAAGTGAAATAAAAGAGCTGTTCTCCAAAACAGAAAATCAGATTGGGTATTGAAATATTGGTTTGTTTTCATTGTTGTTGTTGTTTTTTCTCTATTTCTGTCTCTGAAACATAAATTCAGAGAAGCGTAAGGCTGGAAGTGACTTCTCTTCTGTTTCCTCCAGGGTCTGGTTTCGTAAGTGCTGATAACAGTTTCTCCAATATCTCTGAAATTTCCAGAAAAGAGGTATTTCACAGCCTGTCTAGGTAGTCTGTCCTATCACACTGCTTAATGATAATGTTTTCCATAATGCAACAGTAGTAGTTCCCCTTCTTTCCCCCCTATATTCTACTGCAAGATCGTTTCAGATATGCCTTAATTAGTATGTGGTAATCAATCGGAACATACAGCATGGGCCATGCATACAGACAATTGCCCGGAAACATCAGTCTTCTAAGTTCCTATGTTCAAGCAGAGTTTTTGATAACTTCGCTACAGTAATTTGCAAGAGGAAGTTTGAGTTACTATGCTTTAAAATGAAATTTTTGCATTTTTTAAAAACTTACGCTCTTCCTAAAATTTTGATTTCTGATGGTGCCTTCCTGACTCAAGGGGTCTGTTAATTGCAGAGCTGGGAGCTGGGCTGAGCAGCAGGAGTGAAGTCTAATACCAGAGGTGAATCTGGGTGTGTGTGTGACCAGCAGGAGGAAAGGCTGGCAGGACAGGAGAGGTTTGAAAGGATGAAGTATTCGAGCTGGCTTGTGGTGGGATCAGGACCAAGGCATATTAGACAACCAGACAGAGATGGTGTCTCATGTTTGTCAGATTTGTTTAAAGAACAGGTCCCTGCAGTTGTGTGCTGAAGGTTTTGTGCTGGGAAAGTGTAGTTGTAGGTAGCAGTTTTAAAGATTTCTGCTATCTCCTATGAGAATTAATGAGAGACCTAGTAATTTAGATTATGCCTTTCCCCTCCTCCCCTTCCCTCAGTCTCATAAGTTTGGAAACCACAAGGTTTTTGGGTGGTGATTGCATTTTATTCCAAGTCATTGGTGTGTGTCAGTTTGGTCAATTGTCTTCTTGGCTTTGCATCAAATCACATTTTTTGTTTTGAACTTTGTGGCCAATTTCAACCATATGTGAAAAGTGCTAAAAGTCTGAAGAGATTAATTTGCTACTGTTTTCATGAAAATTAGGAACTGAATAGAGATGACAATTCCAAGGTAGAGGTTTCCCAAGGGGAAAGTGAAGCAGAACTCAGCCCATGTTCTCTTAGCTTAAAACTGTCTGCCCAGTCAGTGCAGGGATGCTGGCAAGCGTGTTGGTGCATACACCTCTCTGTAGTAAACACAGTGTTTCTAGTCTTCTGTTCACTCAGTGTGGTGTAGGAGATCTGGGGGAGAATTGAGGATCCCTTTTGTGGGAGGGGTGGGAACTGGTTAAGAAATGTGGGAGAAAGGGCATGTTTACAGGCAATTAGTCTGCTGCTTGTGGAACAACTTGTGTTTCTGAGACAATGTAGTAGGCGATTTTTTAAACTGAACTTCCAAAACAATGCCCAAATCTCTGTACTGAATGGCTATCGTCTATTTACAGCTTCACAGTGTCTATGAGTAACTTGTAGTTTATGGTATGCATTGTTTTTCATGCTTTCAAAACTGGATTTGATTTACTCTCCTGTGTATACACTTAGCGTTAGTTCAGATATCTCACATTAGACTTCTGTACAATCTTTTTTCAACAGTGCTGTAACTTACGCTTTTCCTGTGGTCCTTTTGAATGTTTTTGTTGTGTATTATACTTGCTTGAACCTGTGAAGTGCATGAAAAATATTTTTATTATTTGTATTAAGCAGGAGTAATGCAAAGGCATGTACTGTCACCTTTTGGGTGGGAGTAAATGGCAGACAGTGATATAGCTAGTGAGCTGCTTCACTGACTGGTACCAGCAAGTGGGCTAAGGTAGTGCTAGCAGGGGTGCACTCCAGCTCTTACTATTACGTTTAGCCAAAGGCTGGTGCTACATTTATGCTCCTTGTTCTACTCTATATACTTTTTCTATTTGGAGTTGTAAGCAGGGTGGGTGTAAGAAAATATGGGTAAGAGGCTTTTTTTTTTTTTGAGTGGGATGACTGAAAGTGTAATCGTAGGTCATGTATGTTAATTGGGCTCCTTAATTTATACATTAGCGAATGTAGCACTTAATGTCAAAGTACTGGGCGTTGGCAGTGTCATCTCTTAAGCTCATCGTTCTTGGCGTGAGGTACGTTTCCCTTTGCATAAGTCACAAAGGTCAGGTTCACCTGGTGTGAGAAGCTTTAACATAGTTCAGTGACAAGAGCAACTGACTAAACATGCTCTACTGCTCTTGCTTTTGCCATATCAGACTTACTCACTTTGGCTTGGTATCTGTTAAAAACAAAATGTTTTATTTCTGCAACCAGAGCAGCATGGGTACAGCTACTTGTTTACAAAACTCCTAGACCATCCATGTTTGAGAACCTTAATTGGGTTTTCCCAAGAATTTCAGCTAATTCACAATCCTATGCTATTCTGAAATTTGTTAGACTTGACAAACTTATGTAAAGAAAAATAATGGCTCACGTGACTGTTCAGGCAATTTTATAAAGTAATAATTGTATTAAATAAATTATCTTACAGGGCTATGTTTAATTGTCCACTGCTAAAAAGGGTTTGCTGTTGTAAGTGAGGGAGTGGTTCTGGTGTTGTTAGGTTGTTGCTGAACCTATTTGACTATTAATCCTTCCTTCTGGTGTTATCCTTTGGAGAGAAGTTGGTCTAGCTGGGGGCCTTTGTGTCCCTATATCATCTGGGTTGCAAAAATCTTGGTGCAGACATACTGTACACTGTAGGTATGTGCTGTATGCTGTGAACTTTGCCAGTCCTTTTATTTGTTTAAAACATAGATGCTAGAAATTATTTTTTCTATATTTATTTGCAGACAAGAGACCTTCTTAGCTGAAGATTAGTTTTTTATATGATTACCAGTTCTTAAATATAAAGTTTCATTATATTTAGCTGTCTGAGATATGAATGATATATATGAGTCAATTTAGTAAGCTGAAAAAACGTTTAGATTTTAGTAGGAAAATTGTAGCAGCTATCTTTTTAGTCAGATTGTGGCACTGTCATATATATGCAAAGCAGGCACTTAGTCCAAGACAATCTTTCTATATTACAGTTATTTCAGTTGCAATCAGAAGAGGATAAAAGGAATCCTGTATTGAAGTTCGTCTGGATGCCACCACAGTGTCGGTTTCTTATGTTTGCACGTTTAAAGTTCTTTTCCTTTATTTCTAGCTGTAATGGCCCAGGCCAGGGAGCTGTAGCAGGAGCAGCTGCCACGATTGAAATAGCCACAGAGGCCTGGGCTGTGCCAGCTGTAAGAGGAGACAAACGCTGGGTCAGGGCGCACGCTCCTGTGTCGCAGGGCTTGCTGCTGGTTGGTATTGGAGCAGGGCTCGGCTGAGAAGTGGAAGAACTTGTTCCAGTGTTCTGTGCTATTCTTACTCTGCTTTGCAGGCTGGGATGAGCGACTCCACAAATCTAAATGAGGGGAAAAAAGATGAGGAAACAATAGGGTAAATAATTTCTCATGCCCATTGCAGCAGTATTTGGATGTCTGTGTAAACCTTTTTATATAGAACACATTCAATTCTAGAGTGTGTTGCATAGACACAGTGAAGATGACTTGGAATACATGTATAAATGTATGTGTATGTGTATATATCCTTATGTACTCAGTATGTTACCAAAGCATGTTCATCTGCTTCACTGCTAAAACCTAACTTTCAATATTAGCAAATCAGCTGTTTGCTTGGTGTTCTTAATTTTCAAAAAGTCCTTACAAACAGCTTGCTTTGTGTGACTGGTAAACTTTACACTTATTAATTACATCCAGATTCTAGCAAGACCTGTTAAATAATTTTGCTTTTTGGTTATACTGAGGTGAATCTGGCCTAATTAAATTTTAGTTAATTTTAGTCTGTAGTAGTTAATGCGGTTGCAGCAGAGCACAATTATTTGGCCACAGTTGTTTTAGCTGAGTTTAAAAGCTAGTAAATGTTTTTCCCTGAAAATTTCAGTACAAAGTCAGAAATATCTTCAAGGGCAAACAGAGAGACTTTTTTTGCTTTTATTGTTTCCTGTCAGGGGATAAGTACCATTAATGAAGCTGTCACCAAGTTTAGCTTCCCTCATTTTAAGAAGTAATGGAATAGAATGTGTGCAAAAGAAAATCCTAATAATTATTTTACTAATCTTTATGCAGACTATGTAACTCTACTTAAAGTTGAAGATGTGTCCTTTGGACACAGGAATATGCAGTCAAAAAATGACAAATGAATTTAAAAGATGTGGAGTTGCCTAAAATAAGGAAGAGTAGTGATAAAATAATAATAATATAGTAACTCAAAGAACTTCATGGTTTCACTTTGTGAATGCAAGATTATTTTCTTCTCCCTTTTCTGTGTGCAGAGGGGAAAAAAAAAAGCAGGTCCTAAGACACTTGAATAATAACTAGTGCCATAATATGAGAGTGGCAAGCATATTCTGACCAGAAGTCACTTCACTGAGGAAATCTAGAGGAATTTAAGAGGGAAGGCCATGAAAGGGATGTTGACTTGGGTCATGCTGAGGAATGGAAGAATTAAATGTGAGATCAACTGTTCAGATGTCATGTACTTTGAAGCAGTCATCAAAACAAAGTCCTTCATCTTGAAGCAAATGAAGGTCTGCAAAAGGAGACAGGTATTGTCAAAGCGATATCATGGATAACAACTTGTTTTTCTTGACTGGTTTTTGAAGGGTGGGAGAAGAGTAACAAAAGAGCTGAGAACATAATAAGGCATACAGAGGAATAAAGAATGGGCTTTTAACACCGTGTAACAAAAACTGTAAACAGAGTTGGTGATCCAGTAATGAGGGAAGAAGATAGGTGGAAAAGTAAGAAAGCTCCACAGTTAATTAAGATTCTCATTAAAAACTGGGGGACCAATTGGGAAGAATGGTGAATTGTGTGTAGCACACTGGGCAAAGTGTGTTGCATTCATACTCCTTCTCTGTGTCCTGTTACAGAAAAAAGCTTGCACTAGCTGAGTGACAAAGCATCTGGAATTCCCAGTAAATCCAGAATATGTCCCCCAGAATTGTGTCTGAACTGCATTGTGTGTAGCTAGTACCAAACCAAATAGCAGAACAAGTTTTTGCTGGAAATGTTGGGGGTGCAAAGAAACATGAAAACCGAAATTTTAACTTAAAAAGATGTTTTTATGTGGCAAATAATGAAGAACTTTACTGAGCGTATTTTTCTATAAAGAACCTGAAAAATCCACAGTTGGACTAACTGAAATAAGAATTTTCATAGAATGTCAGTCCTTTCTATGACTTTGCCTATTTGCATTTGGTGAGGATTAATCTTGCATAAATTTGTTGTTAAATATTTGTGAAAATCAGTGCCCTCTGCTAGGGAATGCTTAGTTCAAGTTACTGAATGCCTGTGGAGTTCTATGAATAGTACCTATTTCTTAATGTTGCTTTACTACTAAGAGAGAGAGATACAGCTCCTCTTTGCAGGTTTCATGTATTTGTCATGCATATGGTATCTTTTCTGCCAACTTCAAATGTAAAATTGTAGTTAAATCCATAATTTTCAGACAGCAGGATTTGACATGCATTTAACAACGCTTTTATGTATCACTTCTAATACTCCTGCAGTATGTTCATGCCTATAATGCAAAATAAAAACTAAAGATGTCAACAGGCTGTAGCCAGGCTTCTAATTGAAGTTAGTCAAGATGATTCTAAATACTGAACTTCTTGCTGTATCAGCTAAGTCGTTTTCTGTATCTGATTATGGAGGGGAAAATTAAAATTTATGTGAATGTTCTGTATTTAAACAGAAATTTAAAGTCACTTTTCCCTTTCTGTGCTTTGAAGTGATGCCAGTTATGAGCTTCTCAGTGTTGCTTTTTCAGATATTTTTGTGTTAATGCTATAAGCTTAAAACCAGAATAACTTTTCTGTTTTTTTCACTGTTCAATACAGTTACATTGTATTTTCCAATGCTTGTTATACAAGATGCTGTTGTAATCCCACCAGCCTTTCTAGTATTCCAGTGTTCTGAATACTTTATTAATTTTTACAAATTTACAGTTAGTTCTTTGACCTTCTCAAATTTGGAGATTACGCATTTTATTGAGACTATCGGGAAACACTGAGAAATAAGCCTATTGTAATATCTTCACTTGTCCAGATAAAACTAGATGTCCTGGCTGGGTGTTTACCAGTGTTATTACAGGACGAGGTATTTGTGTCTTGATTCTTTTCCTAGATTTGCCCACCCTTCTCCACCTTTGGTTTTATTGTTCTTTTTAGGATGGTTAGAATAAGCATGTAATGTGCTTTCAACATATAAATGGAATGAAATAGTTTAAAATAACCTAGGGATGCCACATACAAATGGTTATTACTTTTAGCTGAAATATGTGATAACAAATGAGGATGACGTGTGTGATGGAATCTGATGGTAAATTCCTTTGTGGCGATTACATAAACCTGTTAGTTTCAGTGTTTAATTGATAACACTGCGGCTTGCTTCACTTCCATGAAGTGCAGGAATGCAAGGTGCAGAGGTAACTGCATTCCATCAAGTTTCAGTCTAGACAGGCAGGAGAGCATCATTCATCCTGTACCAGACAAGGAAGGCTAATCACCATCTTAAAAGTGACCTTACAGCTAAAGAATGTGCTGTGGTGGGCACAAGGAAAGGCAAGTCAAGAGCTCAGTGCCATCACCAGCAACACTCTTCCCAGAGTTAAGGGTCTTGTCTTGAAAGGATGATACCTGGATTGCAGAATGTTGGTTTCTTCTCATTTCATAGGGGTGGTGGTTTTTGAAATAAGTGGTTTAATGAAGTGCTGTAAAGTCAATTATATTTAATTGAAGGAAAAGCTTGTTTTCTAGTTGAGGTGAGAGGAAGTTTGAAGTACACTTTTATAGCAAAAACTATAGGGAAACACTATTGAAGATTCATCTCTGTCCTTTAATTAGTAATAGAGTGAGCTTTGACTTTTTCAAACAAGATTTCCAAGGAAAGGGTTTTATTTCATTTTTTTTAAGGCGATGTGTCTACTTCTAAGGCCTATCAAAATTCAAAGTTAAAGTGCTATGTAGCACAAACTGAGCCCAGTTTAATTAGTTCTTCTGGATTTGTTAGCTTGATTTCTATGTAGATACTACTAGAAGTAGTTGGGTAGGACTGCTGAGGGAAAAAATGGCAGAGCTATTGAGGGAAGTGTGGAAAGTTATTTCAAGTTCCCTAGGTGATATGAAGACAGTGAGTAGCAGATGCCCCTCATAGCATAGGAGGCACAAGCAGTGAGATGCACCTTGACAGCTTGAGGATAAATGTTAAGAACTCATGAATGAAGGCATGTAAAGCACCAGTTTTTATGGAAACTAAACAGTTTGCCAGCTGTTTTACTTTGCCTGTGTACATGCTCCTAACCTGCAGTAAGATAGCTCTTGGAAAGAAGTTGAGACTGTGCACATGCAAAGTGGATGCAAGATAAATTAAGTAAATTCCCACTGTAATTTCATATTTTATCTTACCTGGCTTTGTGGACATGATTTCTTGTCCCTTATAAATTGTTCTGCTTGAGCAGGAGATGATAATCATTCCACAGTTTAAGATCCAAGTGGAGCACTTAAAGAAGAGAAGCTGCAAATGTTGTGTTAGGAAAGGATGAACACAATTCTGTAGTTTTGTTTTCACTAGCAAAACCAGAATTACCTAAAAGCAGAGCATTAAAACCAAACATTAAATCAGTCATATGAAACAAAAAAAGTCATTGTAATTATAATATGATTATATTATATTATATTATATTATATTATATTATATTATATTATATTATATTATATTATATTAATAGTCATTCCCCCTCCCTAGAAGTGTTTAGTGCCAGGTTGGATGAGGCTTTGTGCTGCCTGGTCTAGTGGGAGGTGTCCCTGTTCATAGCAGGGAGGTTGGAACCTGATGATCTTTGAGGTCCTTTCCAACCTTAACCATTCTGTGATTCTATAACTACCTGTCTGACCTTAATTCAGCTGCTTTGTGCATAATTGTGACAGTTTTTATAAAGTATTTTTCTCTGCACGTTCTCTGCCTCACTTGGTGAAAAAAAGGGTAATTTGAAGTTCTTGCAGAGAATAGAATCTCACATTTGCAGACCTTCCTGCTTCTCTCTTCCCCTTGGATGATAAATCCTCCAGTTCAGAGGTGGCTTTTCATGTGTGCTTCTTCCTCGATAATCTCTTACTCATTTTCACATGTTTCCCTTATCTCAGTTATTGTAAAAAGACATTTTTTTTTAAACTTGAACATTGCTGTTTTATGCATTTCTTTGCTTCAATGAAAAGAATTGAATTGTATCATGTTACTAAAAAGAGATCTTTGATAAGTGCTCAGATCAACTGGGATGCATAAAGGAAATGCAAAATACTGAAGTTTATTGTTCCCTAAAGGAATGCTTAGCTTCCCTGACTCTCTTGGTAAGCTTTCTAAAAGTGGGGTTCTTTTATTTTTTTACTTTTATTGTCTTGCAGAACACAAACTGTCAGAATCTTGACTGAAAGATGGCAGATCCTCTGTGAATGTATTATTTGTTCTGGGGAAAATGTAGTGTGGTGAGATCAGAGGCAGTACAGGACAGTCATTGCCTACATAAACTTGGCTCGGGATAGCCCATCAGAGGTGGCTCATCTACTAAACTTCTTTTAAACATACATGAGCTTGAGTGAGGAATTGAGGAAGCAAATTCAGATACATGTTTAAATAATGCTTTCAGAAGAATCATACAAAACTCTGGTTAGGATTTGGGGAGGGGTGCAATTAGGGTAAAATTGTGTGAAGGGCTTTTCCAGTCCTTGGGGAGTATGCATGTTCCATGCCATAGATTTCCAAACTGTTTATCCTGTTGTGTATTTTATTAGAGCATTCCAGGACTTTTGAAAGGCAAGCTGGTTATATATTTTTTCACTATGTGTAGAAGAAAACAAAAATTGTCATCAGCTACTGTATGGGGCAGGGTGGGAAGGAGGGTGTGACAGTTCAAAAAGAAAATCATCCTTTCTTGGAGATCTGTATCTAGTCACTAGTGTGATAGCAGATACCTTTCCTTGTAGTTCTGTTAGAATTTTTTTGAATTCTTATCTTTGTGTTTAGGCTTGTATTGTGCAAGACAGATGAGATCAGGCTTTGGAAGTTAGCTCAGAACTTCTGTAGCCTTTACTTGCTCTGCCCTTCCTATCCTTCCGGTTTTTATTCACCAAATGTATACAAATGTGAGTACAAAGACTGTCCTCATCTCAAATGTCTCCATTTGAGGAAAAAGAGTTCCTCTCTCCTGTCCCACTCCTAGCATATGGTAGCATTTATGCAGTTCTGTTAAGGAGTGCAGAAGCATATGCTAATAAACCTCTCGTAGCTTTAAAATAAACAGAATTAAACTAAGCAAGTTAACTAAGTCTTTAGCGGTGGTACTCCTAGGGAGAAGCTCTTAAACTCCTCTTTGATGATCCACCAAAATTTGCTTGTTGTTACCAGGAGCTGACAAAGCATACATTGCTGTCTGTCTCTGCAAGTTCCTGAGCTTGAATTTAAATTGTCTCAAGTGCAAATGATGGCACCAAGTAGCAGTGCTTAAGCAGCATAATCAAAATATGTTTGTGTGAGAGCTGCATCCTCTTTGCACTTACTAGTGGGAGCACCAGCAGCATAAAACACCAGCAGCTTAAGTCTGGATCCCCTGACTGGCCTGCTGGTTCATATTCAGGGCCTTACCTAATTCAGGCTTGCTATTTCTGTGTGGAACTGAAATAGATGCATTCAAAGGTAAAGTTGCCTTCTGCCCTTCAGAAATGAGGTTAGTTGGGAAGCAGTACTCAGCTTTTGCTTTGAACCTGTGACAGTATTGGAGACAGTGCTTTGTTGCAAACTACAAGCCCAGGTATTTTGTAAAAGCAGCTGAGGGAAAAGGAAATAGTAGTTACGGCTGCTATAGAAGATGAGAAAAGGAAATGGGAGCCTCCCTCAAGTGCAGCCACTAAGCAAAGTAGTTAAAAATAGCTGCTTTTCCCCTCTAAGCAATTGTCTAAGTTGCCATAAATATTGTTGTTTCTTGGGAGCTGGAGACAAGCTTCATTCCCTGGATTTTCTGTTCTGAGACATCAGCTGTGTTTTGAGAACTTGTGCTGCACACACCTCCGATTGTTGCAGTACAGATGTTTAGGGAAAAAAAGGGGCAAAAAAGCATTGAAGCCTAACTGTGATTTTAAGGAGGAAAAGCATCAGAGTAATTATAAATGGTATAGACCATAGTGAGATAAAGTATCTCGGTGTCTCTTAGCATGTCACCAGCAACAAAGAACAGATCTCTGGTTTGCTGGCTCTGGGTCCATTGTCTTCCATTTCACCATTTTTTATTTCTTTCATTATGATCCCAAACTGATGGTTTTTTTGAGACATCTCATAATTGGAAGCTGGTTGTGGAGCATTGTGCTTCCTAAAACTACACTTACAGAGAAGAGTTGTGAAAAGAGGTAATTTTATTGCAAAACATACAACTATTACAAATACCAACTTTTTAATGAAACCTTGTTTTCAGAAAAGTTAGAAATGTATTTATTAATTTCTTACCACTGTTAACTGCTGTTTCAATTCTGTATGAATAGTTCAAAAGAAAAAACATCTTCATTTGAAGTATATTTTGAAGTGTTTTACCTTGTGTTTTACCTTACTGTTGTTTGAATTCTGCTTAGTCAAACTGATTTTTTTTTTTAATAATCATTCCTGACTTCTCAATTGCTTTGACTTGTTACCAGAAGCAGGCCACAGATTCCAAGTATCTGTTGTTTCATATTGTCCACTCATCCTCTTCATTTGATTGAATGTAATGTAACCTTTTTTTTTAACCTTTTCTTTCAACAGTCAGTATCCTTGTGTTTTGTTTTGGTTTTTTTTCAAGAAAAATCTAAGTGTAGAGACAAGCACATTGCTGAAATTTTGCTTTCCTTCCTCCCTCCCATTTCCTTCCTCCCTCCCATTTCCTTCCTCCCTCCCATTTCCTTCCTTCCTCCCCTCCCATTTCCTTCCTCCCTCCCATTTCCTTCCTCCCTCCCATTTCCTTCCTCCCTCCCATTTCCTTCCTCCCTCCCATTTCCTTCCTCCCTCCCATTTCCTTCCTCCCTCCCATTTCCTTCCTCCCTCCCATTTCCTTCCTCCCTCCCATTTCCTTCCTCCCTCCCATTTCCTTCCTCCCTCCCATTTCCTTCCTCCCTCCCATTTCCTTCCTCCCTCCCATTTCCTTCCTCCCTCCCATTTCCTTCCTCCCTCCCATTTCCTTCCTCCCTCCCATTTCCTTCCTCCCTCCCATTTCCTTCCTCCCTCCCATTTCCTTCCTCCCTCCCATTTCCTTCCTCCCTCCCATTTCCTTCCTCCCTCCCATTTCCTTCCTCCCTCCCATTTCCTTCCTCCCTCCCATTTCCTTCCTCCCTCCCATTTCCTTCCTCCCTCCCATTTCCTTCCTCCCTCCCATTTCCTTTGTGGTTTTTTTCACTTCTGTCCTATCTTCTGTCAAATGTTCTCCAAGTGCCTCTTCTGCCAAATGTTCTCCAAGTGCCTCTTCTGCCTGTGTAGGAGAGGGAAGAGGTAATTTGAACCTTAGAACTATTCAGTTATGTTGCTAGAATGTTTTGATGTCTAATACTAGTATATGTGAAATTACTCTGAGCCCTGCCTTCCCTGTAGATTTTAAGAAACTTTGAAACATAAAGGACATTTAAACTAGCATATGAAACACTAAGATTGTTTTCTGTTAACTTCTTCTGAAGCTGTTAATGTTTTACGTCTGAAGTAGTGAGTTCAGCACGAGGGAATCCAGTGGGCTACTATCTGGGAATCAATAGAAGTGGATTTTATGGATTTACTCAGATACTGTTGATTTCTCAGCACAGTTTGGTACATTTTAAGCTATACATACTATGACAAAACTTTAAGGTAGTTGTGGATATTTTTTCCTTGGAATAAACTAATTTCCATTCCCTTCCTATTTATATCAGCGATTATTTTTGGTAAAGCTTTGTAAATTTTCTTAAGGCTCATTTCGTGTGTGTGAGAGAGAGCAGGATGATTATGGTCTTAATGTCTTTGGAATTAGGAGACAACATTTAAAGTAATCTTTGGACAATCAGAACTTTTAGCATCCAAGTTCCAAAAAGGAGGATGAAGTGTTACAAAATTCCTAAATATGCTAAATTATGCTGGTTGCCAAAACTTACACTATTGCCATGTTAAAACCATTATGAATGGACCATGGACACCAAACTAGAGTTTCTTTACTGTGGGAGAAACATGCTAACTAGATGTAGATTTCAAACTGTATAAATGAAAAATTACAGTAGAATTAAAAGTATTGAAATCTGTTGTGGCATTCAAATGAATACTAGATGTGAAGACAGAAGAATGTATGCTATAGTATTGGTTCATAAATGAAAAGAGATCTGCAACAGGAAGGGTTATTTCAATAATTTACTGCTTGGAAGCACAAGAAATGGGAGGTGTGAGAATGCTTGATAACATAAGTAGAGATAAACTTTTTTCCTTCCTGATTTTACTCTGTGACTGAGTGGCTGAAGCTCTAGGCACTAGACTGGTGTGAAGAATGAATCCTCCTCATAAGAGCTATGCAATAAAGAACTGTTTAAGCATATTTAAAAAAAATAAAATTTGAGTTAGTCACTGGAGAAGGTTGGACAGAGAGGAGTTGTTTTCTGCTAAAAGTTTTTGTGGATTTCTTAGTAAAGCTAAGTAGTTGACTTTTGATGTTAGCATGACACATGCACACAGTGTGTGCAATTACCTGTTTCTGCCATTGTATGAACACATTCCTTCTCTCAGCTGTTTTCCTTGGATGTAGTTTTGTTCAGTACCAAACACAGAAGAATCTGCAGAGAACCAATTAATTAAAAATACATAGTCTCTTATAATTTTTGTTTGTTGATAGAATTCTCTAAATACTACTGAATACAAATACAAGCTAGCTGTTGAAGTAGTTGAAATAACTCTTAAAACCAGACAGTTTGAAACATTGGAATCTCTGTGTTCAGTTAAATATTGGAACTCCACATGGTCCTTTCTCATGTGAAAGAATAAACCTTGCCAAGGATGGGCACTTTCTTTAATGAAGTGTCTGTAAGCTTTTGTTTTCTTTAAAACAAATGTTTCTGGCTATTGCTATCCTCAGAAATGCTAAAGAATGATAGAATTCTTAGTCTGTGTTAGAATTCTGAGTGCCAGATAACAGGTGGAGAGTAAATCCTGGTGAGGTAGAGCTTTGTGATCTACTCGTTTTTCTGATGATAAATTGAGACACTAAGAGTGGCTTGTGTCTCATCATCTTCTTTGGTTGTCTTTGGTTAGTCCTGCACTTTTAGGCTTGTCCTGTAGCAACTGGATAATTCTTGTGTCCCTAGTTCTGCCCAAATTATTTCATCCTATGGGATAAGTTATTTTAGTTTCAATTTGGAAATTGTTGCTCATCTTGTTGGGAGATTGGTTCCATAAATGTGCACTGCTAGAAACTTAAGAGTCTGTATACATTTGCAAAGACTTTTTGCCTTGAAGTGTTGCACCTTCTTCTGAAATGCTCATTCCCCTTATACAACTTTTCATATTTTATTAATTCATTCTTTGAATGAATTAGAGGAGCGTTTAATAATGTTCTTAAAATTTTGAGATGTAACTCCAATTATTACCATAAAAGAGACTGCAAAGAGTCCCAAGGAAGAAGAGAGAAAAGACTGAAAAATCAGTCTTGCAGGCAGTCTTGCACCCAGATACTGTGGTGAGAGCTGCTTGCAATAAGGGTATGGAAGCAATTAAAAAATTAAAAAAACAAAAAAACAAAAAAGACAACCAAAAAACCCCCAAACCAACAAAAATGCAAAAAAACCTATCCCAAAACTTAACATATTGAAAACAGGATGTCATTAAAGAAATCTCTTGCTCTATACCTTGAACCTAAGCAGTTTATTTCCCACTGTTTCTTACTACAACTAAGCACAACATTGTGACCAGAATAATGGAATAAATGCCATGTACCTAGAGGGTGAACAAAAGAAAAAAAACAAATCAAAAAACAAGAAAAGAGAAGGGGGAAAACGAAGCACTGCTTCTAGAAAGTGGAGTTGCTCTTTGTTGGAGACTGCAAGTATTTCCAATTTCTCTTTTCTGTCTTTCAGTTGCATGTTCTACCAGGCTTTTGATCTTTTAATTTGGGTTTGACCTCCTTTGCTTTTGTCTGCTTCTCTAAGCAGTGGCACCACTGCTGCTTTCACCACTGGCCTGTGTTCTTTTTTCTCACTGCTTTTCACATGTTAGCATTCTTAGTATTTTGGTTTCTTCCTATTTTGTGTGTTTCTCTGGCAAGAGCAAGGAGCTTAGGTGAGAGTTGTGCTTTTAATTCCAGTTTTACCAGAATAGGTGCCTGGCTGGTGGTGGAGGAACTGTGGCAAGTTCACATCAGCTTGTTCATAAAGCAGTTGAGCACAGTTTTACCTGCCTGTGGAAGCAGCATGTGCAATAATCCAGTTGTTCCAGCGAGACTGTAGAGCATGTCCAGTGCTGCTTGTCTGTGAAAAATTGAATTTCCAAACTAACAACCTCTTCTGAAGTTTTTCAGAGGCCTGTAATTTTGGTACTTTGTCAAGAAAGTGAGCAATCCTCCCTGTATTCCCCTTCCACTTCCCCAAAAGAAAAAACGAGCTAGCCGCAAAGTAACCAAAAGCCACACCCTTGGTATGAGGCAGCCTTTCTGCCACATCTTAAATTCAGCTTCTTCCAGTTCTAGAATTGTCAACAGAATCCTTTCAAAAAGTATTTTAACACAGACTTCTTCACAAACTATTTTTTCTAGTCTTACTCTCGGGCATGATGGCATCATTTTAACAGAATCTGGTTTTAATTTCTAAGTAAAATAGTAGTAAAACACTTGCTGTATGCAATCTGTGACCACACTGATAGTTTGGCAAACGTCTTAAGCAACTGAAAATAGAGTTCTTCTGAGATGTGTCAGATCCTTAATTACAGGCAGAGTTACAGGCTTGGTTATAATATAATTATTCCCTCCCCTCTCAATTTAGAGTAAGTGAATATAAATAATGTCAACCCAACTGTCCCTCAATGCTGTCCTTAATTGGCTAACATTGAAAAGATGGTTAACAATACAATTAGTTTAGAAGAGATCCTAAAACTTGAATTTCAGGTTATGTGTATGAACATACTGAGCTGAAATAATGTGAAGATAAACTAGAACACGAACACTTGTGGTGGTGGTCAGTTTAACAAAACCAAATCATTATAAAAGCCAATGAAAAATCAGACCTAGGGTGTTAATGCAGATATTTGTAACCTATTTGATCTGAATTGCTATCATGTCTTCCACTGGTCTGCAGTTTTGATGAGAACTTTCCTTCTGCTTTAATTTGGTTTGTAACATTATTAATAAATTAAAACAAAACAAAACCAACAAAAAACAAATGCCAAAAAACAGTACTCAGTAAAATAGTCTTCTGGAGCTTGCAGGGAGAAATCTAACTCCTAGTAAAAAAAAAAAAAAAAAAAAAAGGAAGAAGACAAGCATTCCATTATCTAATGATGGAGAATTCACATCACTGCTATTCTGCAGTTTGTCCCCACTCCTGATGCTTCTGAAAGAAGTTACTGGCTGTGGAGGACAATATTCTAGTGATTGCTCTGTAAGCAGAAGGACTTGTGTTTGAATTAATGTTTCTAATGGATCCATTGATAAGTTACATGCAGAGCATAAATTTCTTCAGACCTGCACATGCTCTGAGTTTTACAGTCATGCTTACAAATAACAAAACCTTACATCCCTGTGGAGATTTGTGTGTTCCCTCTCTGGGACTGCTCCAGTGGCACAAACTGTTTGTCTGACAGTTAGTTTTACATATGAGAGATTGTTCTAAAGGCCTTTACAGGAGGAGCAGAAGTTTGTCATAATTCTTCTTGTGAAGACAATGGTAGTTTTTAATGGCTTATGCAGGTGAAGGGGTGTAGCTGGCCTGTGCAGATGTAGTACCTCCTTGTTCCCTCTATATTTTTAAGACCTTGCATGAGGCAGTATAGTTTTCTAAAGTAGCCAGGAAGAGGTGTATTGTATCCTAATTGACTTCAGACTGGTTTCTCTGGGCGAGACATGATGAATCTTAAAACGAGTATGAGAGGCTGGCTCAAAGACAGGGGGCAATCAGTGTAGAGTATCCCCTTCCCTTGCTTTATCAGTGTACTCCATTTGAAGTTTATACTGGCTGTCTTGAAGTAGCTGTCCATCTTGGAGGGAGTCTCATCCCTGTCTTGAAGCATATATGGTGGTTCCTGTGGAAAACAAGAGACCTGCTCCAGAGCTGCCAGAGGGCTCTAGCTGTTGGGAGGGATTCTGGTAAGTGGCCATTTTAACACTCATGTTTTAAATTCCCTGATGCTGCAGTTCCAGTCACTGTTCATGATGAAATCATGTAACCAGTAAATTATTTACAGAGGCAGGGCTAGATTGGCAGAGGTGCCCTCATTGTGAAGTGAAAGCTCCCTAAAGCAATGAAACAATAGAGAGTAGAATTGGAGCAGAATTTAAATGAAGTAAAGATTTTGTGGCAGCCAGCCAGAAGGCCAGATCCGTTTTTCTGAAGTATTAGATGTGTTTGTCTTCATTATCTGAGGCTGCAGCCCTGGAAGCTTGTAGAGCTTTCTGTTTTTGTCTATAAGATGGCTAAAATGTGTGATTGTCACATCATCTACTTCTAATAATTGCTATTATGGTTTTGCTTATGAATAACTTGGAAAATATTCACAGCTCCTCTTAAGTATTATGAGCATGGCTGGAGAGGCAAGGTCACTTCAGTTCAAGTAAAACTAGATTAGAAATGGAGTGTGCTGACAACTCTTGGTATGGCTGAAATACTGTATTTAAAAGAACAACAACAACAAAACTACAATCCTTCCTCTCCACTGCCAAACCTGCTCTCACCATACATACCCTGGGCAAAAATCTGACTGAAAACAGGTCTGTTAGCAGATTTAAAACTTCTGTTGTGACTCTCACACAGATTACATAGGCCTCCAAGTTGTTCAGCCTATATCCTTGTGTGAACAGAACATGGGGCAAAGGTAGTTAGCTGTCTTGGATTGAGTATAAGGGAAAAACCCAGCAGAAAGAAACGACTGTATTTTAAAGGAAATTTCAGAAGTACTTAAATTTCAACATTGTGTATTTTTGTTCCTTTCAATTATTGCTACCACAAACTTTATTTATTGTCTAGTATTAACCCTATTGGCTTTAGGTTATGTCAGTATATATTTAAAAACAGTCTGTGGAAGTTTTTAGGTGTGCAATTGAAGTTAACTTCAACATAAAATATTTAACAGTATTTATTACTGTAATTTACTTGCCTGTTTTTACAAGATTTACAGTGATTATGAGTATGATACATTTTCAAAAGTTTTGTGAAGCTGAGAGAAATAAGTCTTTGTCACGGTTTGACTCAAGATCGGCAATTAAACCAGAGACAACAATGCTTTCAATCCCTTCTCCTTCCCACCCAGGTAGGGAAAGGAGAGAGGAAACAAGGAGAGAGACTTTTTGGGATTGAAAACTAAACTAGACAGCTTTAATTATATGTACAATTATATACAAGTATGTTCAGGAATGTGCAAAAGCCTCTTGCCTCCCCCCACCCCCAGCAACTCCCTCAGCACTCTCCTGAGCTGTGAGCAGTCCTGAAATGTCTCGAACCACTGTCTGAGGTACCAGCAGAGCAGACAGGGCTGTGGGGAGAGTTATGAGGTCAGAGATGCCTGAGCCTGGGGTTGACGGTGATGGATGGATGGAGTCCTCCCCAGAGGCCAGCCATAGACAGAAGATAAGGGAAGAAGAAGCAGGAAGGAAGTTGTCTTCTGTGATGTCTGACCTTCCTCTGAGCTTATGTAAATATATAGAATGGAATACCTTTGGTCAATTTTGCTGTCTAGTCCAGCCCCCCTACGGGGGGGTCATAGATATGACTCACCTGCCCCAGTAGCCTCTGTAGCGGCTGATTGACTGGGTAGAACAAACTGACCTTTGCGTCTCAGCAGAAACATAAACATTCCAGTGTTATCAGTCCACTAGCTGGAACACTTGTTGCTAGTTAAAAGAGAGCTTACTGAAAAAAAAAAAAAAAAATCAGTAAAAGGAAAATTGGCTTAATCCTGGCTCAAACCAGGACAGTCTTGAAGGTAATTCCTGCTCCCCGCCCCCCCCCCAAAAAAAAAAACAACAAACAACCAAAACCAAACCTACTGAAGCATGCATACAAACTTTTGTGGACCTGTCTAAAAAGTCTTCATAAACAGTAGTAAACATCTTTCCTTATTTTTCTAGGCCTTAACTGTTTAATGTAATTATTTTATGCTTTCATTAAAAGTGAGCCATTTTCCCCCAGGAAACAGTTGGTTCCAGAGCTAATATAAACCACTGAAAGAAATACTATTTTTTTCTAACTTGTCATGGCTTATGTTTTGGGTAGGACTAGATAGTAAATTTTTGAACAATTCTGTGTAACTTACCTTTTCATGAATTAATTACCTAGCTTTGTCGTTCTTAACAGCTGCAACTGAGCAGTGTTCATTGAATATACACAAAAGTAGTGCGTCATAGCTAGAAAATACTGTAAATCCTGTCAGCTACAGATAGTCATCTGGTGGGACATAATCTCTGCATTTCAGTGGTTCAGAAATGTAGTCTCTGTTTCTGATGCTCTTGAAGCAAGTAGGGCAAAATAAAAACTTCAGGACTGGTATGTAAACTAGGAAGCTAACTGGAATCCAAGGTTAATTTTCACTTGTCCTTAATTTGATGCAGAATGGTGCTTGCCAGGGTCAAAGCTAGCATGTTTTGCAAATGATGTTACACTGTCACCATTCATACCAGTTTTAGTGGGCAGTTTGTCTTGGTAGAACAAGTAGAACCTTGAAAATCAAGTAGCCCATGAGACAGTCTGTTACTGTATTCCAAAAGGTTTAATATACAATTCTAGCTTCACTTCTTCTAGGTAAATCAGTTTTACCAAGAAGTAGATTTTTGTCTTCTTCCCCCCCCCATTTCTTTCATTTCAGGAATTTCTCCAGATATTATATTTAATGTGTTTTTAAAGATGTCATACAAATATGTAATAATGAATGCAGAATTTTATTTTTGCACTGGTTGCTTTTTAGGAAATGTCTCCAAATAATGAGAGCTGAGGTTTGGTCAGTATGTGCCTTTTGATGTAGTAAGAGGCAGGAGAGTATTTAGAGTTCTTTTCTTACTTGTCCCCAGTTACTTGATGCGTTCTGGCAAGAGTCTTCAGGAACCAGGCAGGAGACTGCAATTCCTGGAGCTGATGATTCAGTCGTCCTTGTACAGCAGCAATCCATTAGGAGATCTCTCCCAGCTTCTATCCTGCTTCTAGCTATGTATTCCTTCCTCTCTCTTGTACTCATCTGGAATTCTTCATTAAGCAGCTTTAAGTCACTAACCTGGCAGAAATGTAAGTAGTGTGTTTTTGGGCCTGCTGACCTAGTTTTCTGCCAGACTGCTGAGTTACAGCAGCTCATGAGGGCTCCTGCTGTGGGTCAGCTCCAACACTTGTTAAATAGTGGGAGTGTGCAGCACGTTTGTACCTTGCTTTTCTGAAATGTTCAGTGTTACTGACAACTATTCTGGGAAGGAAATTTAGCTCTGTCTGCTCACTATATCTATTCTGGAACTTCAGGGCTGTTAGATGTTGAAACAATTTCTATGTATGTACATATATTCTATGTCCTATTTTAAAGAGCCTGCCATGCCTCCCTCTGCTGCAGAATGGGCTGTATTTCATGTTCTTGGACCAAAGTTTCATAGCTGGGTCTCTAAACTCACGTGGTAAAACATGCATCAGACTAGCCATAATTTATGTCAGTCTGTAAAGCATGATTCTTCTGGATATGAGGTGAATGATTGAAGCAACACAGAATATTATGTTATAACTAAGCATGTAAAAGATGGAACTTATGTAGATTTTTGTAGAACAATTTAGTATTTATATGATGTGCAAAATGGCTTACAAGGTGTAAGCAGATAGAAATTATTAGTAGTGCAATATCCAGGTGATTAACTAGTTAAGGTCATAAAATACAAATTTTTTAAACTTGCAGAAAAAAGTGCATCTGTTGTTGTGTATTTTTCCCGTAACAGCTAATCTTCAAATCTGAATTTCCTTCATCAACAGATCTATTTGTCTGCCTTCCAAGCTGAAATATTTGCCAGCTTATTTTTTCATATTAAGTAACCATTTCTTTTAAGTAGATTGAAAAGATGTTCTGAGTGATTAAACACCTTTTCAACTTCAATTATTGTCAAAGTTCATTCTCATAAAACTAATTTAAGGTCTTTTTGTTGTGATATGGTGCTATTGTCTTGCTTCGTAATCTGTCTTTATACATCAGCTCTGTTTGAAACTGTCCCTCTTCACAGTGCCTTTACCTTATCTTAGAGGAAGACCTGAGATGTTTGCATTAGACTAGGGCACTAGTAGTCTTGAATTTCATGGATGCTTGTGTATAGGGAAAGGAAAGTCTGATTATTTGCAACACTTGAAATTCCGAAGTCCACTGGTATTTGTCCAGGTCATTAGGAGTGAAGTTAGTCAGGGTCAGCAGAAAGAAGGAAGTAACAGATTTACTGCTAAGAAATGGCTTGGTAATGTCTGTGCGAGGTAATTACACACAGGAAGCTGTATGGGAATAGGAAGTCCAAAGAGGTCAAAACTGGCAAGTAGAAGATTTGGGGAGAATCCAGGCACCTGCAGCTAGCAGACCCATCACTGATTTTTCACTTCAACTTGAGTGATGGTTGCCCAACAATCCAGATCTGGTTTTGGGTATTTTAGTGTAGGTTTGGTTGGGGTTTTTTGGGGTTGTTTGGAGGGGGAGTTGTGTTGTTTTGTTTTGGTGTGGTTGGTTTGGTTGGGTTTTTTTCTTTGTGTTTGTTTGTTTTTTCCCCACAAATAAATTTTTGCTCTCAAACACATAGTTAGGTAAATTTATCTACATTTTGCTTGGCTTCTAGGCATTTCTAGAGGCTAGGCAGAGATTAGTGTAAAATGGTTTTCAGGAAGCAAATCACATTGCAAGTAAGTAATCCAATTAATTTTTAGTGTAGAGAGTATATGGGTGTCTAATTTCACTGGGACAACATCTCTCATTCATAGTGAAATAATGAATGTTTTCTCTATAGTTTATTTAAAGGGATCTTCAGAGATCCTCTTTGCATATTCTGTCAAAATACATGCAAACTGACTACCCACAAGTCCATTCACTGAGCTATCAAAAATGTATGAAAGCACTTCAAAAGAATTGAGCCAAGTGAAGATTCTGTGTCTTGAAGTAGTATCAGTAACATAGCAGATACTTCATTTCTTTACAAGGAAATTTGGAATGTCTTCATCTATTGATAGATGTGCTTGGTAATAGATTGCTGTGAAATAGGTGGTGGTGTCTTTCAACTCCACAGAGGTTGAAGAATGAAAGGTTTAGTAGTTTACTCTTCTTTGTACAATTCTATACTGTAATTACTCAATATAGGACAAAGTTACAGCTTAAAATTCAATCAAATTCCCATAAAACTGCTGTGACAACTCAATTATTTTAATAATAATTTCCCCATGAAAAAGTTACTGGTTTTAATTCTTGGAAGTGTGGATGGCATCACACAGTGGGATACTGAAACGATCAGCTCACAATGATTCACTCTGCTAACACTGCTCCAGTCAGCATTTGGTGAGCACAATTTCTGTCAGTGATCTGACCATTAAGTGTTGGTTTCTTTGCATTTGTAGAATTGTTACATCTGATTTGCTTTTGAAGGAAGCACTGAAGCCCTAGGGTCCTGTTTTGTGGCAGTTGAAGTTGATATAAACCTGGAACTGCCTGGGACCACCTTTCTTGTCTTCCACCTGCCTCCTATGTGCCCTGCTAGTTGGCCTTGCCTTTTCTCCCCTGTCGGCCCCAGTGCTTCAGTATGCAGTGAGACCCTTCGGGGAGCTGACTTTCCAAAACTAACCTCCCTCTCCTTCCCTGGTTTGTTTCTTCCCCAGATTGCCTCTCTGAACTGATTCACTGCACACTTTTGTGACCATTAGCTCTAGCTCAAGAGAAACACCAGGAAGTAGGGGAGGGGAAGAGGCAAAATGGTGCTAATCTTACTTCGGTTTGGTTTAAGAGGCAGTGTATTGGCCCCAAGAGAGAAAGAGAATTATTCCTGGATTACTGAATAACAGGGTTGTCTACAGTTATTAAGCAGCTGATTAGAAAAAAATCTTTGTCTAACCGCAAGTGGTCCATGGAGCACGAGACAGTCGGTAGTTCACAACCAATGTGTACAAACCATGTTAAACAATTTAAAACTGCATTGCCTTGGTTAAAAATCTTGGCTTAAGGGTTGATGTTTTAGGAACTTCTTGTCTAAAGAGAGAGAAGTTTCTTTCATCCTCTATTCCCATTGGTAGTTTGCTTGATTTATAGGAGGAGGCGGCTCATTTAGGGCTTGACTATATTGTGCTTTTTAGTGAGGTTTGGGGCAGACTTTTTCTGCAGGGGAAAAGAGACTGAATAGGTTTGAGCTGGTTGTGTGAAATGCACTGACTTTCGTTACCATTTTTAAAATTTCTGCAGTGGTTTCTTTTTTTTTTTTTTAACTGTTTCTTTCACTGTGTAAATAGCAAGGGATGGGAATGCATAAGTGTGTTTTATTTTATTTTAAAGGACACATTTCTACTTGAGAAGCCTTGTTTTGTGGTGCTTCCCAGCCTTTCTCTTTTGTTTCATTCGGGCCTCCCTAGAATGCTTAAATATGCATGTAAAGGCTTTTTAAACTTTTTGGTTTTGTGAGCCTTTGGTTACTTAAGATAATAAGAGGATGTAAATAATAAGGATATATTGATGATGTGCATAATTGATTTGCAAGAAGTATACTGCAGGCATAGATTTTGAAAGACTTCTAGAATAAAGTGGGAGATACAGTAAGACACAGTAGGAGGTGTTTAAGCATAAGACTTGCAGAGCTCTGACCAATGTTTCTTGCTCTACTGCTGAATCATATTTTATGTCTTTTGAAGTGATAAGTAATGGAAAAAGCTAATATTCTTGCTGTTAACCTGTATGTAATTTAAAGATTTCGTTCTAAAGAGTTGATTGTGACTACTTTTTTTCCCCTTTCCCATTTCTTCTGCTGCTACTTTTCTGGGTTATTAGTTAGTGATAGCTGCCTTATGGACACAAGCTGTTGTTACTCTGTGGTTTTACATCACGTTTGGATAAGCTGTAAACTTTACATGCAGAGGGATCTGCAAGTAATATCTTAAGAAGTTGAGATTTTAGCGAAGTTATTTGCATTTATGAAGAAAATACGGAACTGATACAAACTTGCTTGTTGCCAGGCAGCTCTGATTTTAGATATATTAGTATGAGATAGAAAAAAGTGAAGTAAAATGGACTGTGGACTTTATCACTTCGTTAATGATCTGCTGCAGTCTTGCTAAACATCAAGTTCAAAATCATAATTCCTTGGGATGCTTGCAATGGAAAATTAACAAATCCTTAATGTTAACCAGCAAGTTAAGGATATGCTTATGTTCTGCTGTATGCTGACCTTGAATGATAAGCCAAGTCAAATCATTTATCATTCATAATAAATGGCTTGGATTTGCATAAACTCAGATTTTTGTTGGCACTTAATTGATTTTGTATAAAGTAACGCTTTATAATGGACTTCTGTATAGTTGGATAATTCTTTGGGGTTTTTTTATGTGACCTGGTAAACAAATGTTTTTCATAGTGAATGATTTTGTCTGTTCCAACCCTAAAGAAAGATGTAAATATTTTTAAAATTGAAGGAGGTCATTGCTAGCAAAATGTAGTGGTGGTGCTGAGTTTAATGCAAGCCATTTCATGTCATTAACTCCCTCAATATTGATTAATGGACATTAAAGCGTATAGAATTGCATTTAAAACTTCAAATTGCTTGACATCCATATTTGCGTTTAGTTGGGTAAAGCCCATTGTTGCTTTTCTATGAAAGTGTGATTTGGTGCAATTGGTTCTTTTTAAAGACAGTTGATAACATCTGTGCAGGATATTATAGGATGCTGAAAAGGTGAAATACTCAATAGGTATCTGTGGAAGAAAAATTTCTAGAGCTTTTTTTGACACAAAACACTCTAATCTCTGACTTGGACAGTCCTAAGCTGCTGATGCTTAGAAGCCAGAAAATTTTACTGGGAAATATTATATGTTTGTGTGTCTTTAACATCTGAAACTGGTCAGTATCGAAAATCATCCAAAACACATATGCAACATAAGTGTAGGGTTTCAAAAATATTCTACTCTGTAACTGGCACCAAGTGACAAGCTGGAGGGAAATTAATGTAACAGCCTGAAAGCTTTTCATACCCTGAGCAGTCAGTGAGCTGAAATGCCTTTTAACCAGTGGGATAATCCTTGTAAATGACGTGCGTTGGGTCATACCTTTTGTCTCATACTGAAAATAAAGGTTTTCTGATCATTTTGCCCATACATCAGGAAAGCTGAGAGGTCAGTGCTGTGTGTTTTCCCTGTTTACTTCATATTAAACATTACACAATGGATTTGTGCTACAAAAGACTGGTGGTACAAATAAATAAGAAGTGTAGTTTTCAAAGCACACCATTTCCCTGTAAAGAAGGAAGATGTGGAAGGCAAATGGCCTCAATCTGAAGCCTCATCCGTACGGTGTTGTTGGGGTTTTTTTTGCCATGTTGTCACGTAGGCCGTGGATGCCATCCTGCCTGGAGTGGGGGAGGTCCATTTCCTTGCAGCTTCTTTGCTCTGCTGTTGCTGATCCTGCTGCTTTTCTGCTTCATTACCCTGATGTGGGCATTGTTGATGCCTTTTCACTCTCAATCTCTCAGTCTGATTTAAAGGCTACTTTCATGTATCTTAAGGAAAACATCTTTCACCTCCTTCTCTCTCAATGTATATCCTGCATAGCAATATTCAGAGCTGTGGTTATGAAGCTGTGTTCAGCTGCACTGTTACAAAGGCAGATTTGAATGAAATCCAGACTAAAATTTCAGTCCAGTTTGGTGAGAAAATGATAAATGGAATAACAGGTTTTTCGTGATAGAAGCTAGCTAAATTACAGGTTGCTGGGTGTTGTTAAGAGCAAACATTTCTGTCTCCTCCATGCTATTTATTATGCAGAATCAGTGTCTCTTCTCAACGATCCTTACATCTAAATCCTTATTTTTGCATTTCACAGATGTTAATTTGTATATATTTCATAGTCTGAAATTAACAATGTGAGATGATGATGTTAGTGCAAACGTTTTTTTGATAATGTACAATGGGTTGCTAACGCAATTTAAAATCAATGACATCTAATACACAAAATGATTATTTAGTTATAAATGTGGTTTTACATTTCAGCTGATAGCAGTATTATGCACAAATTGAAATATAATTTGTGATTAATGTGGGAATGGATTGTCACAGCAATGGTAACTTAAACAGTGCTTTACCACTTTTGGGCAGATGGACTTCTTATCTTCTGCCTTCCGGCGTCTTTTCTCTTGAACTCTTTGTCCTCCCTTCTGTTACTCTTGTCCATGCTCCTTGTTTGCTGTTGAGATTTCCCACACCCTGTTTGTGCTGTTACTGCTGTATTTAATTAAATGTTTTGCCTTTGCAAATCATCCAAGTTCAGTGCTTCATTGAACAACATGCTGAAATGCCTTTTGTAGGAAGCAGACTCTTGACAAGTGTCAGCTGGAGTGACCTGCACCCCTTCCATCTCTCCCAGCATTGGAGATAGTTCAGCTGTTATCTGTAGCATTTATTATGACTCCACTTTGTGCTTGTTAAAGCTCATCCTCATGTTTTATTAGGTACAGTTTCTTGCTGTATTTATGTAATAACAATGTGAAGCACACAAGTCTGGTTTCCCTGTTCCATTGTACATGACCAAGCAGTAACCTTCTCTCTTACCTTTGTGAAAAGCTTGCTCCAGTTGGGTAAGGCTTGCCTGGGTGGAGAGAGAAAGTGCTGGTTCTAACCTAGGATTTATTTGGTATGTTCATTTGCTATTACCAATAGAATGTAGCTGTGTCTTTTAATATAAGCTTTGAAGATTAAGTGCCTTTGCTAAATACTGTATACTTACTGTGTATGTATAATTTATGCACGTAAAACAAAAGATTTGGGATGAGAACTGCTTCCAATGTGAGAATAGTAAAGGGCATAAACTTCCTACATCACAGAATTGTCATGGTTGGAAAGGACTTCTGAGGTCACCGAGTTAATTTTGAGGTTGGACAGTGCTGGCATTGAGCCCCTTGGAGATGGGGACTCTTCATTGGTTCATTGCTGATAATTTACTGAAGTTACACTTTTCAGTTGAAACTTGGCTGCCAGTGGGATCTGAACGTGTGGTTTCATGCAGTGTGTCTCTGGTGTGCAAGTGAATTTTTTTGAAAGGAAATGCTTTGAGCCTTGTTAGCAAGGATTTGGGTTATACCCTTTAATATGATAGTAGATCAAACTGTAATTAAATGCTAGTTTTAATACAGTTTACAAATTATTGTAGAGAAAAGTGATATTTCTTTCCAAATAAATTAAACCCCTGACCCAAAACAGGAGAATTCTAGTCCTTGACTAGATAAACACTTTCTGTGCTTTCATTATATTCTGGGTGGTTTTTTTTTGCTTGAAACTAAATGTAGAACAGCTTAGAAGCAGAGAAACTGCCATCTATTGTATAGTTAGGTTGTACTGTAATTTTTTTTTTAAACAAGCTTGTAGTCAGAAAAGGAAATAATATAAAACATTGACAGGAAACATGAAAATTACTGTAATTTTAGAAGTATGGAAATATGAGTGGGCATTGCATCTTTGAGCAAATTATATTGAGTAGTGTCACTAATGTATTATTGTGGTGTTTCTTTAGTTGAGAACTTTGGTATTCGTTTAATTGAACCTTCTCACTTGTAGAACTTGGTTCCTGTCATAGTGATCTGTACTGTCTGTGATGCTTAGAAAAGAAATTAAGAGTTACCAGAGTTACTTGACTACTACTTATTTCATATTTTTTGTTCCAAATATTAAACAGGCAGTTGGTTTTCTAACAATTTAAATAAGAAGGGTTTCGTTTGTATCAAATGTTAGCTGACTTGAACGCCACTATATGTAAACTTTGTTAAATTGTTATAATGTATTAGTGCTCGCTTTTCTTGGAGAGGAGTTGAAGTGACATTGGATTAGCTCAGATAAAGTCTGGGACATACGATATTCTAGAGTGTCGGTCTCTTTATTTTGGAAGTAAAAGCTCTGCTGTCAGGCACAGCTTTGCCGGCGGTTCTTGTCTGTTTGATGAAGGCTGTTTGCGGGGCTGGAGAGGCGTCTGCAGCGCCTGGGAGCTGCCAGGACCTCATTAAGTGCAGCTTGGACCAGAGCCAGGCATTCAGGGCAGGGGAGCCTCAGCATTTTCTTTCCCGGCGAAGAGAGGCAGTTCGAAAAGGGAGGGGAAGGAAGAAAAGACTGCTTCGCCCATCAGCTGCTGTGTTTTATTGTGCTAAAGGGGTTAGCCGAGTTCTTGGGAATAAACTTAAGGCCGTAACTTCTGCTAGCTGCTGTAAAAGTTGAGTGTGTTCCCTCCTGTCCTCGCCTTTTTCCTTTGCTTCAGTGAGACGCAATAACTGTAACAGAGCGTTCAAAGGTCTTCCTCTACTCTTAGCAAAGTTGATCGCTCTGGTGCTATATTCTAAATCAAACGAGAAATAACATCTTAAAGATGTAAACATCACCACCTTTGAAAAATATGTAGTTTTCACGTTTCCCATTCTTTGCGAGCTGTACATTATTTTCTAAAATATTTCAGTCCATTCTTTTTCTTAAACTATAAATGTTTGATATAATAATTTCTAAAGGGCAAAAAGTGTTAAAAGTGTATTTTCTATATCACTAGTGGGAAAAACTACAAGTAATTTGTAACTTTTCTGAAATACTCAGTTATTGAGGCAACTGTGTTTTAAGAGATCAAAAAGAGAACACTTTCTGAAATAAAGTTCTGCTAGACCAGAAGGTTTTTCAGCTCTTTTTCTTTCTGTATTTAACCTATGATTTTGATCTGAATAAGATTTAAGGCTTTCTAAAAAACACAGTAGCTCTGAGCAGCACCAATATAAAAAGCTTTCATTTTCACTGTTGCTGAATGTTTTGAACAACTAATATGCAAAACTGTGGCCTGAGATATCTGTGCAAAGACAACCCAGGATCATTTTGTGTAGCAGCCATTGTAATGTGAATTGGTTTTAGCAATGGATTTGGATGAGTGTGTTACATGGATTGGGGAGGGGGCAGGGGGGGAGCTAGAAAATGAGTTAAAACCTATTGCCAGCCAGGGCTGTCAGCTGCTACGTACTGTGTGCTCATGTTAACCAACTTGTTTTGCAGATTTGCAAAAGCAACGCTTTTCCAGACTTTTCTTTAGAAATTACAGTCTCGTCATCAGTTTAATAGTTTATTTAGGAAAATGATGGCATTCTTAGCACAGCTGGGGAAACCTCTTCTACCTGAAGAAATAAATGGTAGCTTTTGTTGATGGTTGTACTGGGTGGATGACAAAATTTATACAGTGCTGTTTTCTGTTTTGAGAACAGAACCTGATAATGAGTAAGAATATTTATAAAACTAACACATGGCCCCTCAGCCTCCCTAGGACTTGCAATTCCAGCAAAACCCTTTTGTGGAGACGGGGTAGACAGGCTGTCATGCAGTTTACTTTTTGAGACCTCTAGGTATATTTTTGGATAGAAAGGAGTATGTCTTGAAGGTATTTGTTACTGTTTTTTAGATGCTGGACTTACTTAAGCTCATAGAAGTGCTATTGAATGAGATAAATCGTTGTGAAGGAGCCTGTATGCTGGTGAAAGACTGCTGTTTGTACAGCTGCAGATCAGTTAATAGAGACATAAAGAAGCATGCCAGAATGGGGATCTGAATAGTCCTATGTTGTCTGAAAACTGTACACATCCTTAGTTAGCTGGGTTGACTATGAAGGAGGGAAGCAGCCTGTGCCATACTATGTTAATTGTTTTCTGAGAGTGGGGCAATGCAATCAGCCGTACTGCTGAGTGGTTACAGTTAGTTTTTAAAACTACATTTGTTTTACAATGCAGATAAATTGTCTGTGTTGTCTGAAAGAAAATTTGCTCCTTGTTTGCTTTTTCAAAGGGATTTAGAATTACTGTAAGGATTGCACAAACTGATGTTGAGTCAGTGCAATGGTACTGTCTTTTGCTAGTAAGTCTTAGGAACATGGGAAGAAGAAAGAGTAGAGAGGGATGAACACTGAGTAGCCAGCTGTCACTTCAACATATAGCTGATACTTGAGCTAGAAGGAATCGGTTACAATTTCTTGTAGAGTATCAGTTTAAATTTTAGTGGGTGCTGCTCTGAGAGAGGGGAGCGTGTGCTGAGCGTTTTACTCTCTGTAGATTTCTTTTACAAGAAATGGTAGTTCTGCAAGTATTAAAATCAAAATAGTCCAAAGCTAAAAATTAGAAATATTGCTGACCAAGCTTGAAAACCTCAGATTTTTTTCCTCCAAACTAAAAAGGTAAGTTGCTATGAATATTTAGTATGTTAATACTATAGATGTTCAGCAGTTGTAGATAATAGTATGTAGCAAAAGTATCACTGACCACTGCAGCTAATTTGTTTAGTAATTCTACTGTGGGGGAAGTACAAAATAAAATTTAAAATAATCACAGAAACTTTTGTTGTTGACTTTTTTTTCTAAGCTTGAAAATTACTTATATCTTTCCCATATATCTCAAAAACTTTCCTTGACATAATCTAAATCATGCTACAGGTCCTTTGGGCCATTTTTTATCACCAGGGAACTCTGTAGCCATAGGTCCTGCACGCCATCTTTATACATAAAAGTAGCTGAGATTATTAGAAGGAAGTTATTTTATTAAAGTTTTTCTTTTTCCATAAAATATCCACAAGAGAGGTGTTATTTCCTTAAACTCATTTAGATTACAAAATAAAGTTTTGAAGATTCTGAATAATTATGAGCTGAATCATCTCTAGTCGAAGTTAGACAGACAAGTATATCTGGCATTTTTCTGTGCCTTGATGGCATGCCAGAAATGTGTAATCAGATTTGCATGTCTGGATTTGCATTTAGTAACTAAAGCTCCATGTATATAATTTAGAAAATAATTTGTTTAGATATTTGATTTAAGAATTTAAGAAATGTTTCCGGTTGTTAGTGCTATTGATGCTAGTTTCTCTTAATTGCTTGCAGGTTAGACATTGATACTGCTTGAACTTTTTCTCAGACCTGAACTTTGCATCATAGGACATCCATCAGAAATTGCAGGCAATCCTTCACTTGTGATGTTTAAAAATGAAAAACTATCATTCAAGAAAAAGAGTTAAAGCTGCTACTTACACATTTTTCAAATGACAATGGCAGCTTAAACCTTTTCATTGCACTTTCCCTACTAGTGACTGTGAGATTCCTTACTGCAGTAGATGGACAGGGTCTCCACATAGTTGGCAGCTGAGGTTATTTTGAATGTTAAGGCCCAGGACTCTAGAAGGGAAATACAGATGTACGTTCTATCTAGTATTTTTGAAATATGGCCTGGAGAATACTAATTAATTACTTGAGCTCTATATTTCTCTCCAGTATTTATTTTCTTTTCAGAATGAGAATTCATACTGTCCCCATTTTCCTATTCTCAAATTCTTTGAGAGGTGTGCCAGAGAAGACCAAGTATTTGAGGTCAGCTAGGAAATGATTTTTTTCTTCCACTCATAAGAACTGAGCCATCTGTCAGGTATAGCAGAAACTTGTGGTAAGAACTAGATAGTGTTCTTTGATATATTGGCAATTGTTTTCATTTATGCAAACTGGAGGACAAAGGGCTGAATCTCCAGGGCATAATGATGTACTAGTATATAACTGTATTGCTATTTGAAAATCAAGGCTTGCAAGAATCCTGTAAATACTGTGCCAGCCATAAGCAGTGGTAAATTGCTCATCTTTCCTCGCACCGTACTCCTGTCACTTCATTCAGGCCACGAAGGTACAAAAAGGAAGGTGCAATATATATCAGAAGTTCACCTTGGATCTGAGGGATGGCTTCTGTAAACTCAAAAAGAAAATAGACTAGAGCCGAATGAGTATCTTCTCAATTATTTTTCAGAGTAGGGGCCAAGCCACCACAGGAATTTTAGTTGTTTTGTCTTCCACGTGTTTTTGGCAATAGGAATACAATGGAGAACTGCTGCATTTTGATGGAGTGTTCATTTTTACTTGAATATTAAAATGGCAGTTACAGTTCATAGTGGCCCCTGAAACAATCTTTTGGTTGTTCTTGCTTCCATAATGCTGAATTTAATGCAGAACAGTGGAACCGATGAACCAAATCGACAGTGATCTGTTGTTCATCCCTGGATGGCTGAAAAAAAAAAAATAAGCCAATAGTGCCTTTTCTCCAGTATTCTCTCTTTTCCTAGAGGTACAATAACCCTGGTTTTGTTTACATTCTGTATAGTACTTTTTAAAAAAAATATAATTTACTAAGATTTTGATTCAAGAACACACAGTCATTTCTACAAATTGCAAGTAATTAGGCAGAGTTGATAGGCAGTAGGTATAGTGAGACATTGCAAATACTCTGGATGCAGCGTAGTGAGTCAAGGAGCTGGACTACCAGAGAAATCTCCTGTACAGGATGGGATTCTGGCTCTGCTGAAATATGTGGCAAAACTCCACTAGCTTTAATGAGGTCAGCCTTTGGATTGGAAAGGGGCTTGGATAAATACCTCACATAACTCTTTTTTTATTCTAGTGACATTTCACACAGGCATTTGGGTGCAGAAGTTTTGATACGAATGGTTTTGTTTTCAGAACTGCAAGAATAGGTGAATTTATCTGAGTCTGTGTGGTTTTGCAAGAGCAAATTCTGTGGCAGATGTCCCTGCTAGTCTTCGGAGGCTTTGTAGGAGAGAGAGGCACCTTATAAAAAGCAAGATAGACATGGCATTTTGTTCCATCTGGAATCTGAGTGTGCTACATCAAGGAAGCTTCAAGAGCTGTAGTTGCTATAGTGATGCTTGCAGTGATGTTTTTCAGTACTAATTTTCTTTGAACACATATAAAAAGTAAAGCTTAAGAAAATAAAAGTTGACAGCCTCAGATTCATTTAGCTTTAAGTGGTGGTTTGTGTGGAATCTCCTAAATCAATTTATGCATATTAAGAAAACAGTATAAAATCAAAGGAATGTCTGCTCTGTTCATCCTACTGCCAAGAGTAAATTCTGGTTTTTAACAGAATTTTTGATTCTTTTAAGACACTGTTGATGCCAGCATAGGATTAATGTTAGTTTATACTTCAGCATAAGGTGATTGGGGCATGCGTGTATAGATCCTGTAGGACTCAATTGTTTGTAATGCTTTATAAACAGATACTGCTGTGAGGAGCTTATGTCTGATTTTAGATTAAAATACTGCAAGACAATGCATGTTGCACTTCTTCCTTTTCCTCCTGTTCCATTGCAGCTGGTCTTGGTTGGGAAGCCAGTCAGCTGTGCTGAAGAGTAGCAGAGAGACCTCCGCAGTGTTTCTTAGCTTCTGGTCTGATGTCATCTTTGACTCTAACACTGCTGTTTGGCACTTGACTGGAATTTAACAACTTTAATACAATTTAAGTGAAGTTCAAATGGTTATGCGTGTGTGTGTGCTAAAAAGTTGTAGAAGTGAGAAATGTGAATTAGATCTGGTGATGGGACAAGTTCTGGCAGAGTTGGGAGTGCTGTGCTTGCCAGAGCTACTCTGAGAGCTGCTGTGCTGGTATTAAGTAGGAGGCACTTTTAAGTAATCTTTCTTTCCCCTGTAAAATCTCTCATGTCTATTGTCTCTCAGGTCTAGCTTTTCTCTCGATTGGAGCAATTTTGGTGTCTCTCCCCTCTCCTTGGCGTGCTTTAGTTTAATTCTTGAGAAATTAGTATCCATGAGGTCTTTAATTTTCTGTCAAATTTGATTGAAAATAGCAAGTGGGCAGTGCTTTATTGTGAGGGTAGAGGACAGAGCCTAAAAAACCCAATTTTTGCTCTCTTACCATCTGGTGTCTCTGGGTTATAGAGCAGACCTGGTTAAGGAGGGGACTGCCAAATTTTTGTGGGGGTAGGAACAAACCAACATGTGAGAAATCTCCACTGTTGTCATTCTTACTGCAGTGACGTGCCTGTCTGCTGGTGAACATGTGTAGACACAAGCTCTCACTGTTCTGTTTGTGGGTTTGTCTAGCAGGCTCACCAGCAGGGTCTTCTACAGTGGGTGCTTGTGCCAGCCATGTAGCCCAGAGAGGTCTCTGGAATGTCCTTGGTTTCTGTCCCCCTGTTTCTGGAGTTACACAAATGTTATCCCATGAAATGAGAGAACAAATTACTTCCTCTGAATAGGGACTTTGATAACCACTTTTTAGTAATAGGCAACATGACAGTAACTGGTACAGTTGTGATCTGTCTTATTTGGATGAAAGCATGAGCTGGTTCCAGTCTCAGTTTATTTATAGTCAGAATAAAGGCACAGTGTAATGACTCAAGCAAAAAATGCCAGTGTGGAGGTCAGTTCATAGTCTGAAGGATGCCAAAGATAGTCACAGTGGAGCCATATAGTGCATCAGCTTTGTGCATGTGTTTGTATGGGGGGTTTGTTGATACTTTTGAAATTGTTAAATAAAGAGGAACTCATTTCTTCATTGTGGACTTATATTGTGCTAGAAATTCATTTCACCACAGGCTTGGATGAAAAGAGGAGAGTAACTTGCTGACTTGGCAGCTGCTCATAGGAACTGTGCTGTATGTATAGAGAGTGACCTGGAAAAGGTGTATTGGTGGTTGGAGGAGAAACTGGCATCTGCTGTCATGGGGGGAACAGGCAAGGAAATGATAAGCAGATGGAAAAAGATGAGTGAAAGACTGAATGCTGTAGGACTTTGAAAGGCAAAAGGGGAAGTACAATAAAGTTAAGCATTAAGGGGAGAAATAGCAAGGCAGAGACTTAGTGCTTGAGGTGTGCAAAAGGGACATTAACAGGAGCATAATAATGAACTCTGCGCTGGGAAAACCTACCTAGGACTTTAAATGTGTGGGAGAGATTCTGCACTCACTGTTTCAGTAGCTTTTAAAGTCTGCGGTATTTTGTGAGTAAACTCGGTGTATTCAGAGATTGCTGAATTTCATCATACTTATATTGTCTGTATTTTTCAGTTACAAGTTAGTAATTTTGCAAATCCTATTAACTGCCATGTCTTGTTAACATTCTTTAACGTTGAAAATACCCTCATACTTGATTTTCATATAGAAAAGCTAATTCTTTGTTTACAGTTTTCCTTTGCTACTTTATTTGGCTTTATATTGGATTGAAAGAGTTTCAGATGCAGGGAATGGTGCCTTTCTGCTGAAAGACCAACTTAGGTAGTTTATGTACTCATTCATTGGGTAGAGAAAGCTTAGTCATGACTGAATTAAATTCCTCTTTTTTATCCATGACATGCTTCCCCCTGTAATGGGCTGCACTGACTTGCTGTCACTGATGGGAACAGTTGCACATTTCCTCTGTTGGACTTTCTACATTTTCCTTTGCTGTTACCCTGCAAAGATAACCTGGCCTGGATTTTTGTGTTCTGTTCTCCTCTTTAAAGAAAAGAGACACATCTGCCAACGTTTTCATTATTTTACTTCCAATTTTGCATCAATATCTGTGTCGTACATCCTTATGGTCCAGTGTTCTCAGAGGGCACTTACGTCATCCTAATTAGACGGGGGGGCAGAGGGAGAAAATTAATGAGGCTGAGCAGGAGCTGCTTTTTTTTTTCCCTTTGTGAAATCCAACTGATACTGTTCCTCGGAGCTTCTTCACTAATTTCTGTTAGCGTTATTCTGGTCCCTGAATAATACAGTGACTGGGTAACGTTTAAACCCACATCAATCAAAGTATTTCCTGTTTTTTTCTCATCCTCATTGTCCTTGGTGACGTGCAACTATGATTTAGAATAAACAAGATGTAATGGAAAACACAGCTTTTAAAAATAAAGAAGCCAAAGACAGTGTGCATGAACTTGTCTGTTGACCTTCTTAGTAATCTTTGTGAGTTGTACCATAGTGGTGGATGGTGGGTGGATGGATAGGGAGGAGGATTTCAAGAGCTGTTATATAAGGGTGAAAAAAGCTTGCAAACCTGAGAGGTTTACCTTTCAGTATTATGGGATAGAGACAGCAAGCAAGATTTGGAGAGTAACGACATTGTAAACAAAGAAGCTGAGGATAAAACTATGGTAAGCTTCTTTTCTTTAACTACTCTGCCTCATTCAGACACAGCATTTGAAAACTGTGAATGGCTTTTGTTTCGTCTACAGAGAATGTTCAAAGATCTTTAAATCCTCAGAAGGTGAGGGAATGACAAGCTAGAGAAGAAGCAAGTAGGGGAGGAATAATTTATCTAATCTAAAAGCTTTCTGGAAAGCCATGCTTTGAATAACTGGTGCATATTTATACTTCTGTAGTTAACCCTACGCAGTCGGTCCTCTCTTCATTGGCTGTGAAATTCCAACTTTGGATTACTCTTCTGAGATACAGAGGCCATATCAATAGCTAGAAACTGCAATCAAGATGATCCTGTTTTTCTCACTGCACAGGAATCCTAGGATTCAATGCATAATTCCAAATGACAGAAAAACCCCCACAAAACAACAAACCATATGCAACAAAAAATGCCGTGTTCATACTTCTGATAATGAGATACAGCTCTACTCTGTCTGCTAAAACTGCTTCTTTTATCAACTACCAGAGGGATGAACTCAATTGGTTACTAGTCTTGGGTTTGCCTCCCTGTCATCTGAAAGGAGTGATTTTACCAGATGAATGAATCACTACTACAACTTCCTTCCACATCTGAATTTTCTTTATAGTTAATAAATCTTGAATTTCCTGTATCAAATTGGAGTGATGCAAATGTTCTCTCGTTACCAGTAGTGCAACTCATAAAGATGTTGAAAGAACACAATGTTTAAATGTTAGTAAGATGTTAGTAGAAAACTAAAGACATCTCATGGTTTTTGGTAAGCAAAGCTGTAAACACTTGAGTATCTTGTTAAATGCTGGGTTCTGCTGCTTTCCTCTTTGGTAGTAGTTCAGTTTCCAGTCAGAACAATAATTCTTTGTCATAGCCTTAAGGAGGAAAGTGTTGGGGCATAACGAACTATTTGAATACTCTTTAATAACAAAGAAACTTCTGTTATTGAGGGCTATTGGAAGTTTATGTTTTGCAAGGCTATTTGAAAATGGTTTGTGCAGAAACCTGTAACTTCCAAGTTGTTAAATTTTTCTCTTTCCATGATTTTACCCTAGCATCTGATAAGACATGCATTTTGGCATATATTTGGTTTTTAGTAAGATTTGAGGAGAACACTGGAAAGTCAAACCTTCACTGCACAGCATCCTTAGCACTGAATAGCAGTTCCATAATTCTCTTTGCTTCTTCATTTTGTCAGGTTTTACTGTAAATGTAGTTTAGAATGTAAGATTTTCTAGAACTGCATGCAATTTATATTCCGTAAGTTCAGTTTTTTAATGTATAAGAAAGAAAATAATGAGTTAATATCACATTATCCTGGTCTACCCTTTTACCTGGCAACAATGGAGTATTCCTGAAAGCACTTTCCAAGCAAGCTAGCTGTCTACAGTCCATGATAATCAGCTGTAATGGCACATAGGCAGCTGGTTTGCTAATCCTTTGATTGCAGTATTAGTTTGTCTCAGAGATTCTGAAAACCTGTCTGATCCTGTAAACGTGTTTAGTGAATATTGTAGAATAAATTATATCTTGCCTTGAGACTAAAACACATACTCAGGTTGAGTTATGTATATTCACTGTGCTTCTGGGTTTTTCCCTTTTTTGGTAGCTGTGTTTATGTTAAAAGAAAAAAAAAAGACATCTGTTCTAGAGCTGTTTAGCAAAAAAACCCCACAACTGTAATTCATTTTAACATTGGAAGGATTTGTATTTTAATCACCAGAAATTGTTCTTATCTAGCTTATCCCCATGTCAAGTAATTCAGGCTCAGATCAAGATCTTTTATTCAGAGGGAGATTGCAAATAAGATTTCCCTTATACAAATATATGAAAAAGAATGGGAAACCTACTTTGTATATCTGGATGGCTTATTTAAAATATCCAGTATTCTGTACAACTCTGTATTTTTTGATAAAGAAACATACTTTAATAATGCATGTGCAGACATGAGTGTTTTTTCATGTTAAACTTTAATTTTCATAAACTAGAGCCAGTTTGCTAGAAAATATGTACATGAATTAATAAACCTGATCTGAATTTCTTTAAAGCTGCTGTTTAAATGTTTAGTGCAAGTTATATTGCTTTCTAGTGTTTCTAGTTAAAATTAAATAAACTTATTTTATTAATTTAATAAATGATAACATTCTCAGTAATGGCTGACATTGTGCTTGATGATAGTTCTTTTTCTACAGACACCTAAATCAACTAACTGGTATTTGTTCAGTGTCACTCTAATAAATATATATTCCACTTTGTGCTTTTGAAGGATTAATGTCTTTCAAAAAAGGTGAAAATATAAAGGAAAAGAACTCTTTACTGGTAAATTCTGCCATTGTGAAGCCTCTAGTTTTTTGGGGTTTTTTTTGTTAGATGAGATTTGTCTTTGTTCCTTCCTTCCTAGTCCTAAATGCCAAGATGCTATTTCTGCTTATTTCCTGCCCTTAAAGCATGTCTGATTCAGAAAAACTGTGAACTCTAAAAATCATGGACTGAAGCTCTTATTGTCTCTGTGTCTGTGGCAGCTACAGCATGCCTGGGAAAGCCCCTGCTCGTTCTGGCTCTGTGCTCACCCCTGGAACAGCTGGTTGGGGGGTTAGGCTCGCTAGTGACCCAAAGAACCTTATGTTTTCTGCTCACACTACCTCTGTGTCACGTGAGATGTTTTAAGCTGTGCTACCTGGGGTATATAGGGGGAGTTAAGATGGACTTTTAAGCCTAATTGTAGTCATCATCTGCAGGTGTGTAATGCAAAATGTGAAGTTGATTACAGTCTTTTTTTTGAGTGTTCATGTTTTGGGAGTGCCCCTTTCCTTCTTTTCTGTCATCAGCATAAACAAAGATCATAAAAAAATGTCTTCTACTGTTTAAAATATTTTTTGTGTGTCCTTGTCTGCAGAAGTTTGTTTCTTCGGTGAGACATACAGTACATGAAAGCTGGTCCTTGAAACAAAAGTGTTGTTCACTAATCTGGGCTTGTGTGCATGTACCAACCATACACTTTTTAACTGCAGAAGTTGAGAAACCAGAAGTTAATGAAGAGCTTGTCTTGACTAGACACTGATTTTTCTGAGTATACAAAGTTTGCAAAAGTTAGCTTGTATCACCCTCTTAGCTGATGAAGTTGTTATTGGTACAACAAATATTTAAATGGGAAAGAATAATGCATAAAGGGAACATATGAATTTATTTTTAATAGTTCAATGCTCTGCCCATAGGTTTCTAAGAATTTAAGCACTGTAACACCAACAAATAGATAAACAGTGACCTCTGTTCGGTGGGCTGAAGCAGAAGTCAGTATTTTTTTTGTTTTGCCCAGTTCAGCAGACACCCATAAGTATCTTTAGCTCATAATTCTTGCCATACCTTCTCTCAATTAAGGAACAGAGTAGGAGTGTTTGAAGTAGGTCCCAAGTTCCTGAAGCAGCCCACAATCTCTTACTAGTCCTTGATAATACTCAATCCTCTGCATGAATTGGCTTTCACCTTGCACTGGCTGAATTAAGGTAACTAGGGAGCTGTCATGTTGACTCTAGGTTATGATGGTTAGTGGGATATTCTGTGGGATACCATTAAATGCCTTGAAGATAAAGACTTGAGAGATGTTTTTAACTTAAACATATATTCTTTGAGGATATCTGAAAATGCGAGAGGCTTGATACCCTCATAAATCATAGAATCAGAAAGGTTTGGGTTGAAGGGACCTTATAGATCCAAACCCCCTGCATGGGCAGGGACACTTCCTGCTAAACCAGGTTGCTCAATGCCTCATCGAATCTGGCTTTCAAGACTTCATGGGATGAGGCATTCACACCTTCCCTGGGCCACCTGTTCCAGGGTCTTACTACCCTCACAGAAAATAATTTATTCCTAATTTATTAAAAAAAGAGTGTGTCGGGGTGGACTCTCGTTTCTGCCTTTGCTCCTCATCATTTTTTTTGCTCTGAGTTTAAGATTTCAGAACCAAATAGGTATTGCTTCTGTAGTCAGTCAAAAGATAATAAAATGCATATTACCAAGGGCAAAATATGATTGTGATTTTGGAACTTGGATTTTCTGTAGCTTCAGATCACAGAATAAGTGCTAGTTTAGAAATGTTTCAGTGTATTGCCAGTAGTGTAAGCTTCCTAAAAATGTTTACAGGAAGAATTTTTGTAATACACTGTAAAAGGCTGTATGGGTACTATCTTTCTCCAAATTTAAGATACTGAAAAGTTTTCAAGTAAATGTTTTAGTAATATATACAGTAGAAATGGCATTGCTAGAAAAGTGGGTATATTCCGTGTGTGAGGGGAGTATCTAGTAACAGACTTTTTCTCAAGGAAATCTAAAGTAGTCTCTGAAATAATTGATTTTGCTCTAGGAAGTTTGGTACATGTGATTTTGGGGGAGAAATACCACATCATTAGTTTGCTTTACTGTTGCTTTTGCTGCAGAGTTTCCTGTGTTATTCCCTGCAGATACTTCACTTTGACAGCCCAGATAAACAAAAGCCAGACGCTCATACCCAGAAAAAAGTCCATGAACTCCAGTCTAGGGCAAAGATAGAGAATTTGGGCTTTTTCAGTTCTGCAAATAGACTCTGGCCACTGGAAGATTATGTGTAACTAAGGCTGTAATGATTTTTGTTCTGATATAATCGCTAAACAGTAACATGAACATACTTTCATCTGAGTGGAGACATAGTAATTTAGGAAGTGAATAGTATTTAAAAAAATAAATTGGAAAAATGCTAGGCTTGTTTATATTCTGTAATATGCATATTAATGCTTTCAGAAGATTAAATGTAGGCTGGTTTTTTTCCAGAAGATCTGGAGACGTTGGATGTCCAAATCCCATTGAGTCAGTGAAAGCCAGCTACTTCCTTCCCTATGTTTTTCCAGAAATGTCAACTTAAACGACCTTTAGCTTCAGTTGCAGTAATACTTAAATCAAATGAAAGGTAGATATTAAAGCTGGCTTACAAAATACTTTTTGTTGAAAATGTATAGCTTTCTTTTGAGTCTCTGAGTAGATTCTTTCTGAGCTGATTCAGCTTTGTGTAAAGACTGGAATTCCTGCTTGCTCATGGAGTAGAATAAGCAATCGTTTCATCTTGAGACAAGAAAACGGTGCAAACTGGACAAAGTGATTTGAAGCCATAGAGGCGCTTTCTAACATGTGAACCACCGCAGAAAATCATCATTTTCTACTTTATTAAAATTGAGGAAGCTCTAAGATTGTTGTGAAAAACAAACCTTTGGAGTCGAGTAAATATTTTTACACTTTGTACTCCACCAATGTGTTTAGATTAGATTCTCCCTTAAGTGACTTTTTAAACTCCGTCATTTAACACTTCTATGGTATTTAATGGTTCAGTTTTGTAAGTTTTATGCTAATTTACTTCTGCTTTCCAGTATTTGAGCTTGACAGCTTTTTCCAAAGGCTTTTTGAGTAGGCTTGAACCCTTGCATTTCCACACAGGACATGCTGACTGGATTTTCCTTTAATATGGAATGTGAAGTTTTCGGAAATGGGTGTACCCTGCATGTAAGTTGAAGTCTGATGGCAAAGATGAGTATTTTAAAGCTAACAAACTGAATGCTAAAATGCCATGACATTTTACTGTTTTTACAACATTAAACAGCCCCCCACCCCAACTGCAGTAACCTTTTGCTGCAAAATGTTTAACTGTTTCTTAGGTGAAAAGCTGAGTGATAAAATGTTGTCAGTCCTGTATAATTGTTGAACTAAGATAATGTTACTGGTTTTTAACATACCTGAGTGGGGTTTTCACTGCTAGCAGGTTATATATTTAGAAATTTCATATTGGACAGATTTCAGATTGATAACCTTCCTCCAGTACTTATTTGTTACATACATTTAATTTTAATTCTGTCTTTTAAAAGTCAATGGTAATTTAGCATAGGGGAAAAAGATGGAAGAAACCTGCTGAGCTATACAAGCAGGTTTCTTGTATTGGTTCAGATTTGCTTGAAATTCTTGAATTTTGTCCCACCAGATTTTGGGCTGGACACAGGTGTTGCTAGCCTTCTTGCTATCTTGTATTCTTACTAGATGGATAACATTTTGATTCTGTGGTAATGTCTGATTTGGATGATTGCACAGCAAGACAATCTGGTTGTCCTCAGAAACATTGAAAAAGTTGTGAAAATAAAGCAGTGACATAGTTTATGGGCAGAGTAAGCTCAGATATTTTTGCATAAGATCTGTCAGCATTTCGGGACTACTTAATTTATCAGCTGCTAGTAGTGAGTCTCTGCTGTCCTGTTGGTCTCCTGCATGGCTCCTCTCACTTAAGCTGGGCTCTTCTAAGTTAGCACTTCATTTTAGACTACATTTGGGGAAAAGGAGAGCAAGGCCTTCACTGAAGAATGTGAGTCAACCGTTTACTTTTTGGCCACTTCATACCTCTCTGATGAATTTCCTGGTGTGGTGAATGCATCTAGGCAGAAGCATGTGACACTAGTGGGCTGCAAGGTGGCCATGTGTTGGTGGCCCTGTGGCAGTGAGGCTGTGCTCGAAGGGTCAGCACGTTGCAGACGGGGCCGTGTACCACAGTGGCACAAGGCAGCAGGGCCAGGGTGGGAAGTGAAGCGTGAACCTTGTGCACGCCATGGGAGATCCAGTACAGCTGCTGCGTGATCTAGTTTTAGTTTATTCATGTAGTGCTAACAGACCACTGGTACTGCAAATGAAACTGAAACATCAACAGACATTGTTAAAGAATACGCAACAGGAAAAGGTTGGTGTTTCTGTTGCTGCTGGTAGTGTTTATCAGCAGACAACACTGTGTTAGAAAGGGAATAAAGAGAAAAAAGGTATTTCAAAATTACTTGGTTAAAGGTTAGATGAAGGAGAAGGAAAAACTAAGGTATATCTATGTGAAGAAAAAAAAAGACACTTGAATTTTCTAGTCTCCCACTATTTTGATGGGAAAAGGTCTTGTAATGATCATAAATGATTTAGTCATCTGCATGTGCAGTCACGTAATCACTTTAAAATCGGTATCAGTACTAGCGATCATTTTAGTTTTGGCACTAGCTCTCAGTCAAAGCCTGGCTCTGTGTATTTGCTAGCATTCAAAACTGGGACGCTACACAGCAAAAGCAGACAAAACCAAAATAAATTTCATCAATGAAGGCTAAGGCCATGCAGTACTGTGAGCAGATTATTCCAGATTTTAACATTGAGTATAAACTGTAAGGGTTTTATTGTCAAAATATATTTTGCAGTATATCTTGAGGTACATAATAAGTCCTATAAAATATAGGAGGAGCTTTAATGATTGTGAGGTTTATTTCCTCTCTTTTGGTTAGAAGGAGAGGAAAGCTTATGACAACAGATGTAACTTTCTGAAGCATTTTACTTTTCTGCTTTCCTCCTGGAAGTTCCCACTAACTCTCATGCAAATATCCATTCTTTCTTATTTCTTGTCTTTAAAATGCTAATCTAGAAATTACATTAGTAGAGCCCACTTGGAGAGCTTCTAGCACAGAAGTTTGCTGTAAAGCAACAGGTCGTGCTGCCTGCCCAACCCAGCATCCCTGGCTAGATTTTGCATTGCGCTACTCCTGACCTCTTGCTCAAAATCTCCCTGGGCCATTTCTTGTTTGTTTAGACCTTCGTGCTCTCATGCCTAATCCTTAAGCAGACAGTTTTATTTCTCTTCCTGACCAGTCAGTCCACATCTCTGTTGTGCAGTTGGTCAAACACAGTACAAAGCAGAGTAGTGGAATCGTAAATACATGGACCATTACCAGCAGTTTAGCTTTTTCCTCCTGCTCTAAGTTAGTGTTAAGGATGGTCTGCCTGTAGGAGAATGACTACTTTCAATAGATGTCTGCCTGTGATATATTCTTACGTAAGTATATACACATTTAGAAATATTTGTAGTTAAAGCTTCTGAGCAGAAAAAGATGAAAAAAGCAGCAGTGGAGTGCTTGCTAAGTGATGATTTCCTCAAGATTCTGCTTCTCTGTGCATCACACCAGAATTCAAGTATCAGTACTTGAAAGGATATACTTAAAGGAGCCTCCTGATGTACATTACTTTAATAAACTTCCTTTTAATAATTTGTATTATGAGGACACATGCTATCTCATAACCCTGCCTCAAGGGCAACTGTTTCCCCATATTGTGTAAATAAAACAAGTCCATAGAGAGCTGACTGGGCCAAAAGAAAACACGTTTTATGTCTATGGATGTTCTGATGAAGATCTCACTCATTCAAAAGACACATTACAGAAAAAAAATCCTTCATCTTTTCAATGAATCTGTTGCAGCATAATGAGGTTCCCAGCTGAATGTATGGTGGCCTGTATTTTTTTTTTCTTCAAGTCTTCATCTATGTGGTCATGAAGGCAGTTGGACATAGTTTCCAACATGGTACCTGTGTGGGGGGTCTGTGATGCCAGCAAGTCTATTCTTCATGATTACATGCAAGTGTGTCTGCTGACTGTTATCTCATTTTATTCATGTATTGCCTGGCATTAACTGTGAAGTTGCAAATGTTGGGGTTTATTTTTTTATTTAATACTGACAGTTAGAACATGGAGTAGAAATACTCTTTGTAGCGTTTAAGTAATGTTTGAGTCCTTTTTCCTTCTTTTCCCCCTCCCTTTGCACTTGATGCAGATTCTATGCTCTGCATTGAATAGATGTAAGGACAGGAAGCGTCAATTAAGTACTAATGGAACCAACTTCCTAGGCTATTAATGAGAACATGACTCATGTTCTAAGGATTTGCAGTTGGATTCCTGTAACTTTTGCTATTTCTGTTGTAATTTGTTTCAGTAATTACGTTTTCCTAGAACGCAAAATGATCATGAAGGATTTAGTATATTAGAAGCAGTTACAGCATATTCATGTGTTTAAACTCATCCTGTTATGGGTGAATCATATATTCATAGCACACAAGGTTTCTGACACAGTAGATATAGTTGTAATTTTCTTTTCATCTTTGCTGTCCAGAAATATCTTTAGTGGGGAACCAAGGCAAACATTCAAATAATAAACATATCCAGGGTGGTTTCGTAGTGAACCACTACAAACATCCAGAATTCACATATTTGTGTGAATCACTTCTCTGTTCATGAGCAGCAGGGAACAGCAGTATGGTTACAGAGAAAAAACAGTGAGAACATCAATATATGTTTTCTATAATAACTTGGGTTTTCAGCTTTTTTTTGGTAGATTGTAGAACTGATAAACACTAACACTGTAATTATATAAAAATCTGAGTCATATGCCAAAAGGAAATTCCTGAAGCCCTGATGCTCTTTGTTGAGACTGTATAGTGGCATGAGGATGAACTCTATGCCCCCAGAGCACTGTGGTGGTAAGAGTGAGCCACAGGATGGGCTTGGGAAACTACTTGCAATTCCCAGTTCCTTTATGATTTCAGGAAAATAATTTAATGTAGGCTGTTTCCCCATTCTTCTTTTGGAATATGACAATAAGGTTTCACAACCTGCTTCAAGTTAAATCTGTGAATGTGCATTTGGTGATCAGTTGCACCAGTAATGGCAACCTAGCAAGAAAGCTAAGAACACTCAGTTGTAATGCTGCACATGTTTTAAGCATATTTTTGAAACTGGATAGTGTAGTGTATTTTTATATAATTATAGATGTAAAATGGGCTGGAGAGCAACAGAACTAGTTTTTTTTCCTGGTTTATGATAGGGAAGTGAAGAGCTTGTCCTGTTCTCACTTTTTTTTCTCCACTGGTAGAACTCCTGGGAATGGTACCTTCCCTTCTTGTCTTTGTTGGAGATCTCTGCTGGATGACAGAACAGAAGTTTGAGTTTATTTTAATATTATTGAATTGTTTTGACATAGTTTGTCTGGTCAGTGAGTTCAATAGTAATTGAAAATAGTAATTTCATTACAATTCCTTCATAATTTGTTGTTCAGGTTTTATTTTTTGTCCTTTTCTCTGCCAGCCTATCTGTTGTTACTACAGTTGTCTGCCTGTCTACAATGTCAACCTATCTGCTACTACAGTAGCAAATTTTTCCATGCTATATGACAGGTAAACATTCAATTGCCATTTGTTTGTTTCAAAAATCTCTCTCATGGTCTTTCATTAAAGGTGAATTAGAAAAGACCTGAATTTATAATGAGGTCTGTGTGGTGCACAAATATACTTTACTATTAAATTTACCTTATAAAGACAGTAAAATTTCCAAAAGTTCTTATCTTCTTATATATTGTGAAAGAAATAATAAATAGATGTTTTTCAGTTTTGGAGGTAGTCTTTAGTGTGACTCTCTCCTTTTCATAGTAATAATTTCTGTATTTCTAAAATTATACTTTTGTCACCTACGGATTTAATCAGATAATTGGATTTAAGTACAGTGAACTCCTCAGAGTCATCCACCCACCCAACTCCTCAACAGAAAAGAAGTTGCTCATTTAGTTCAGTAGATTTATAATCTTTGGAGGAATGCTTTAGATCTAATGATGAAAGAGTTATTATAGACATGCACATTTGTAGAGAAACTGCAATCCAAATTAATTTTGACTATTTTACTGCAGATACCTTGAAAAGGCCTGAAAAAGATCTATGTCTATATCTATGTAACGTGATTATAAATATAATGTGATTTCTCTTGGTGAGAGCAGGACTCTGAAAGATTACTTCAGCCATGCAACAGAGGTCCTGTGAAACCTGTACTACCAGGTATTTTGGTGCTAGGTCTTGGTTTTGTTTATTGGGACTTTTAATGTCTGGGCAAATATACTGTATATCTTGGTCTGTAAATGGCTTCTGCATCCTCCTGAAGGCACTGCTGAGGCAGAAGAATATCGAAGAGTGATTGGGTACAATCAACATGGCTTCATCAAGGGCAAATCATGCCTGACAAAACTGGTGGCCTTCTATGAGAAGGTCACAACATCAATAGACAAGGGAAGAGTAACTGATGACATTTACCTGGACCTGAGCAAGGCCTTTGATACTGTCCCGCATGACATCCTGGTCTCCAAGCTGGTAAAATATGGGTTTGATGGATGGACAACTCGGTGGATAAAGAACTGGCTTGATGGCTGCACCCAAAGAGTGGCTGTCAATGGGTCCATGTCCAAGTGGAGGCCAGTGACAAGTGGAGTCCCTCAAGGATCAGTACTGGGACCAGTCTTGTTTAACATCTTTGGTGGTGACATGGACAGTGGCATTGAGTGCACCCTCAGCAAGTTTGCCGACGACACCAAGCTGCTGACACGCTGAAGGGAAGGGACGCCATCCAGAGGGACCTTGTTAGGCTGGAGAGGTGGGCCCATGCCAACCTCATGGAGTTCAACAAGACCAAGTGCAAGGTCATGCATCTTGGTCGGGGTAATCCCAAGCACCGATATAGGCTGGGCAGTGACTGGCTTGAGAGCAGCCCTGAAGAAAAGGACTTGGGGGTACTGGTGGGCAAGAAGCTCAACATGAGCCAGCAGTCTACTCTTGCAGCCCAGAAAGCCAATTGTATCCTGGGCTGCATCAAGAGAAGTGTGGCCAGCAGGTCAAGGGAGGTACTTCTCCCCCTCTTCTCCACTCTCATGAGACCCCATCTGGAGTACTGTGTCCCGTTTTGAAGCCCTATTACAAGAAAGACATGAACATGCTGGAATGTGTCCAAAGAAGGGCCACGAGGATGATCAGAGGGCTGGAACACCTCTCCTGTGAAGACAGACTGGGAGAGTTGGGGTTATTCAGTCTGGAGAAGAGAAGGCCCCAAGGAGACCTTATTGTGGCCTTCCAGTATCTTAAGGGGACCTACAAGAAAGCTGGTGAGGGACTTTTTAGGATGTCACATAGTGGTAGGACTAGGGGGAATGGATCGAAACCGGAGGTGGGTAGATTCAGATTAGATGTTAGGAAGCAGTTCTTCACCATGAGGGTGGTGAGACACTGGAACAGGTTGCCCAGAGTGCTGGTGGAAGCCCCATCCCTGGAAGTTTTCAAGGCCAGGCTGGATGGGGCTCTGAGCAACGTGATCTAGTGGCAGGTGTCCCTGCCCACGGCAGGGGGTTTGGAACTAGATGATCTTTAAGGTCCCTTGCAACCCTAACAATTCTATTATTCTATGATTCTATGATTTTGCCAGTTTGAGGATACACTGCTGGCTCAGCTTGGCTCTGTGAAATCTGTAAGGAAAGGAATGCTGCACAGTGAACTGTTCATGGGTCCCTTAATATGTGGTGAGCATGTCTGTCTGTAGGAGCTTTGCCTTTCATTTTTCTGAATTAGGTAGCAAATGACCTGGATATATCAAATGGATCTATTCAAGAGCCTCAGTCTTAATAGGATAAATATGTTGTTTATTTTAACTGCTCTTGTTTAATAAAGTTCTTAATATTAAGGTATTTCCTTGTGTTTCGATCTATTTGAACTGAAGACAAACCAATGAAAACAGTAGTTCTAGTCTTACCCTACCATTTTCCCTGCCTTGGAGACAAAAAATTTTAGGTAGCCCAGGAATACTGGGTTTGTGTCTGGTTGCTGCACATTGAATACCTTGAGACCTGTGTCCTGCAAAAATCACATACTAGTTGAGGAGGGCAGAAACCTCTGGAGGTCATCTTGTCCAACCCACTCCTCAGACAGGGTCACCCAGAGCCAGTTGCTCAGGACCATATCCAGATGGCTTTTGAGTATCTCCAAGGATGGAGTTTTGGAAGCAGCAGCTTTGGAATTGTTTCCAGCTAAGCTGCTATAGAGAGGGTTAGTGGCTGCCCTTTCACATTGCAGCTGCATTGACTGAAAACTGGCATAAAACAACATCCATGAGAAGCACATGTAAATCCACATGAGCAACAGTATTTTACCCTGAAGGACAGGATTTCTCTTGAAATAAAGAAAGTTTAGAACAGGCACCCCATCACCTCTGTATGTTTTTGTAGCAATATCTGACTAGTTTCTACTGCCTGGAAGATGGAAACCTTACTGCCAAATTCCCAGAGCAGGAATGTGCCAAAATCATGCAAAGAAATTGAAGTGGCTCATCTATTCTGTTGTTCTCGAAGACAGTTTCTGGACATCTGAGTGCACTACGCAATTTTCTTTGGCATTACAGCTTCAACAATGAACCTACATACAGAAAAATAAAGTAGCTTTTGTGATGTGTCCCCTGTTCACCAGATGTTCCGTGCCATCAGGGAAGGGGCAGGGGTCAGCTGAGTATTGCAGAGGGTACTGCTCCCACAGGGTTTGTACTAGTCCTAAGTTATAATTGAAGTAGGAATGTGCAGCAATCAGCATGGAAACTCTAGTTGTTGAGTGAGTAACCTTTATTTTTTGTTGGAAAAGTTTCTCACTGAGATCATCTGACATTATATTAGTTTGCTGGAAAACTGATAAAGATAGGCACTCAGGTATTGTACTTTCTCATGCTTCCCTTGTCCTCTTCTTTGCCGTTATTCTTATAGGGCAATACATTTTTTAAAATCAGAAAAGCCTTTGGTAGCAACTGTTACTTTCTATAATGTGTAGTTGACCAGCATCTTGCATGACAGTTAACAACTTTTCTGTTTTTCAAGTATCTTCTGCATGTTCTTGCCTCTCAACCTTGATCCTAAGATTTATAGAAATCTCAGGAGACCAGAAAAGTAGGCAGTTAAAGTTGTCTGTATCTCTGGAGCACAGATATGATACATGGAACTGTATTTCTGAGTAGAAAACAAACAAAAAGGTGTGTTTTTTTCTTCCATTAGTTGAGAGGATAAAAGTGTTTTTTGTTTTTGTTTTTGTTTTTAACCTGCTGAGCTATTATGAAAGTGGACTTCCCTGGAATTCCCTTTCATTTATTTATTTATTAATGTTACTACAGGTTTTGGGTTTTTCATAAGAAACAGGAATCTGTGTGGCTGCTTTCTAAGTTCTGTTCTTTTTAATTAATTTTTCACAATAAGGGTGAATTATGAAAGGGCTTATCTTGCAGCAATTTGAGCATTCAGTAAACAACCAACATAAAAGATGACCCTTCGTCCCACTCAGCTATCACATGCAACTGATTTTAAGCCCTTTGCAGTATCCATAGGAGCAGATACGTCATATTTCCCATGGCCATATAATTCTGTCCCATTCTCTCTTGAAAATTATATTTCTGTGTTAATTTTTTCTCCTTTCAGTTTTCAGAAAATTTAGTCAGCTCCAGTTCTCTTATGGCAATGGAGTACTGTCCTTACATACTTTGCTTCTTGGCCAGTCCCATGTCATGGAGCACAGAATGCAGGACAGATGCTTCACGCCTGGCATACTCAGCTGTTGCTGGGAATAAAACTACTACGTGCGACTGGCAAGTACTGCTTGAGGCAGCATATGCTAGCTGTTAATGTGTGACCTTTTTGTCCCCAGTAACTTGACTAACTCTACTCATTTAGAAAGAGTTAGATATTAAATTGAGGTGGCTGTATTTCTGAGTATCAAGCCACTGCTTTATAATAAATGTATTTATCACTTCAAAACTGTAGTTCCAGATGTAAATTGTGTGCTGGCCAGTGTACAAGAGGTGGGTGAGTAGTACGGACTGCTGGCCAGGTTACTGGAATGTGTGGAGCTGCAAGTGATTGAATTACAGTGGTTAAAGAAGTTCCTGTGTCCTCAGCTGAGTTTTGCTGGCACTGAGCTGACATGCAGCTTAACTGATTGTACATGCCCTACCAGACCACTAAAAAATAAGTTGTGCTATTTTAATTACTGTTGCCACAGAATAAACCTGGAATCACTGACAGACTGGTTTTTTGGATAGTGCAGCTATTTACAGTTGTCTCAGCCTAAGAGAATTTTGACTCTTAATGAATAGTAACAGCCTTAGAAGTGAGACAGGTAGGTATCTGAGTCTCTTGGTTTGTCTTTCTGTTGCCCAATCATCTATGCTGGTGACACAATGAAACAACATTTTTGCAGTAAGTCTGTCATGCTGAAACATGGCTTCTTTGGGGGCAGGGCTGCAGAGTGATTCAAATAAGTAAATCCTCAATGAGGAGATGTTTTATACATATACAGCACGTTTAATAATTTACAATCAGGTATGCTATAATTTTAAGTTCAAAATAGATTCCACCTTACATCTATCTTTTCACTACCAATGCTTTCACGAGAGTTAAAGAACTGGATGAAATCTAGTTGTTGAGATTCTTCCTGTGATTGGAGGTTTGCTGAGCTGTTCTACTGAATAATACTTACTAAGTGCACTGTAATTACACACTTAACCTTCCATGCATTTTATAACATAATTCAAGGGAGAAATTAAAGTGTTCTAAATGTCATATTCACTACAACTGTAGGATTTATTTATCTTGGACTTGATGCCTTTCTGAAGAGTTTTATTGTTTGAATGTATTTAGTCTTTCCGAAGAAAAGATGACAGAGGCATATCAACATGGCTGAGTCCTTTCATTGAGATGCTATAAACAAAAAAGCAGCAGTCATAGGGGTAAAACATATGAGTTCTTAAGATCTTAAATTTTTGAAGCTTGTTAATTAAATGTTCTAGTAAAAATCACTATGCTTTTTGTGGTTGTGGGGTTTTTTTGTTTAATTAAAGCCCCCAAAGATACTTCAAGTGATTATGAGTATTTTTGTTCTCTCTTTGTATATTTTGTAATGTTCCTGCTGGGCATTCCACAGGGAGACTTCACATGCAGTGTTGCTCCTGTTTACAGGCAGTGTGTTCCAGAACTGCTGGTCAATCATGTGGGTTTTACTCAGCCATTAGTATTCCTGTGGGTGGTCACTAGGGATGTCGTGTGAAAGACCCCAAACTGGTAGGTTGCTGAGCAAAAAGAAATAAATGTCAGTACAACAGCTGGATAACATATAGAAAAAAGAGATGGGTCAATAGGAAGAGAGTGGAAAAAACCCTGTGAACTAGGTAGGCACTGGGTGGTATCACAGCCTGAAAAATATAATCTTGGTTTAGGATCTGGAAACAATTAAGTAATGCATGTGGTTGCTGAAGAAACGAGCTAACAGTTGCATAACTTTTAAGGGCAAATGATGCAGACTATGCAATGAAATTTTTATTCTCCACCTGTGAACTTCAAACATTTGCACAAACATTTTGAAACATCATCTGAGGTTTTTTTGGTCCTCTTTACAAAGGTAATTTTGGGATAGACCTCATTTTTATTTCTGACTGTTGGAGTACAGTTTAAAGAATGCATTCACGTAATTCAGGAGAGTTTTGAACGTACGCTTCCAGGAGACCTTAATAACACAGTTAATAGTTTATGCATAAAATCACTGACAAAAAAATATTTTCCTTCTTTGTCTAAAGCTGCACAGAGTGAGGAGCGGCTGTGTGCATTTAAGGACCCGTATCAGCAGGACCATGGGATCAGTGAGAGCCGAATCTCCCAGGAGAATGGCACAATTTTGTGCATGAAAGGTAGTACCTGCTATGGACTTTGGGAAAAAACACGAGAAGGAGACATACATCTTGTAAAACAAGGTATGTGGCATCTCAGTGCAACTGCAGTAGTTTTGTTCCCCTTTTCGCTGTTCTGTGATCTAGCCAGTTATTACAAAGATGTGCAGCTGCAAAGCTAGACATTTTGTTCATGTACAAATGCATAGTTTTAAAGTTCCCATTTAGCAGTTTTAAATATGAACAGAAAGTTTGTTTGAAGTGAATGACTTCTAAAAGAGACCAAAGAGATTAATGGGCAGTTCAAGGAAAAAACACTCTTAATTGCTTGTTACTTAGGATGTTCAGAGGAAGATTGCTGTCTTGAGTATATCTCAGTTTATGTATTGATGTAATAATAAATTTTAAAATTAGTGTCTCATTAAGTAAAAATGTATATCCACATTGATTAAATGTTTACTAAGGAAATTGCAACAATAGCACAAAACTGTCACATATCACTGGCTGTCAGTTTGCTGCTATTCTGCAGAGAGAGTGGTGGTAGAGAGGGGTGAAGGGTCTTGCAGTTGCAGAAGACATGTTTTGGTTGCAGTTCTCAGGAGGTCTGCTCTTGGTTTCTTGTGTACAAGTTTATGTAGCATAAGGCTGAGTGAAAACTGTTTACAGACATTCTGTGCAGTTGTACTCAATGTTGCTTCATCTTTGATCTGATAATCTGCTCAAAGAAGCAGTCTGGCTGCTCACCTATGCCCCCACGCTGCCTCTTTCCCTTCCAGGCATTTGTGCATAAATGACATTTAACTGCCATTGATGGTACTGGAGAAGGAACAGTTGCTGCAGGGAGGGAGAGCCTGCATTAACCAAGAAATAAATTATGATCCTGTAGAAGAGTCCAGTGATGTTGACAATGAGGAAGGACAGAATTTTTAAAAACAATGCAAGAAGCATCAAACTATAGATGCAGTCATGTAGCCTAGCTCTAAGGAGAGGACTAGGTAGCCATTTCATCTAGGCTATGGATCAGAAAGTGGTAATATTGACTGTCGTATCAGAGAAATGAGGAATGGCTTACATCTGCTTAGAAGGCTCAAGAATTCAGATTTTGTCACATTGAGGTTGAAAACTGGACACCTCTGATAGTGGCCTTCATCACTGCCCATATTTCTTCTATTTGGCTGTTGTAATGTCTGAAAGAAAATCTTCAATTTTTGGTTTAAAAGGTGGTAGTGAACTCAGGCAAGCAAATAATAACTGTTTTCAGCCCACTCTGTAACATTTAACTGCATAATTTATGATTTCTATAGGTGTGTTTAATTATCCATGCAACAGAATTAATTTTATGCTGCTTTTAAAAATAATTATTTAATTTGCCTCTTTTTACAGGTTGCTGGTCTCACATAGGAGACCCACAAGAGTGTCACTTTGAGGAGTGTATAGTTACAACCACCCCTTCCCTGATTCAGAATGGAACATACCGCTTCTGCTGCTGTAGTACAGACTTGTGTAATGTCAACTTCACAGAAAATTTTCCACCTCCTGACCCTACTGATACAACACCTTACAGTAAGTCAGATGTTTCCAGCTCTGTCATTTCATGGTTTAAATAATTTAGAGAAAGATCCTTCTTTCATGGTACTGTAAGATGTACAACCTGTGACTTTTCTCTTTATATGCAACAGAAATAGCAAACAAACCAGAGCTTTTCCATATGAAGTTTATCACAGTTATATATTCCACAGTGCTCTGCAAAGAATGAGTTAAATGCTTAAAAGATCATTGTTTGTATAGGCAACTGCTGAATGGAGATTACATTTTCCAAAATGGTCTCTAATCTTGGGTGCTTTGGTATTTGGGTGCCAAACTTCAGAAGCCTGTGGGGGGGATATTCAACACTCAGTCTTCTGTTAAAAAGAGTCCAGTAAGTTCATTAACATTATGGCACATTTGAAAAGTCTGGCTTGTCTGTTCAGTCATCGTTCACAGATGGCTTTGAGCAGTAGAGCTGGTCTTATATCAGGCTGTTGAAATTCTCTCCAGCTGCCTTAGAGTGCTTTGCAATCTGACTTCCTTCTTTTGCATACCTCTGGTAGTCATTAACTTTGGCATAACATCCAAAGCATACTAGTTTGAGCAATGTAGTTTGCTTGCAGATTAGATTATCTGTTAAATTATTTATTATAAAAACGTAGTGTCTGGATCCAAATCAAGGGATCACACCCCTTAACCTCCTGTTACAGAAGCCAGATCATGGCTAGCTGACACACTGTTATGCTGTGTTCCAAGAATTGAGAAGCTGTGAAGAAGCTGAGTTAGTGGCCTAATACAAACGTTTGGGTAGCCTTTTCTAAGTAAGAATTGTGACAGAGAAACTGAATAGAGGCAGATGTGTAAATGGCAGTACAACTCTTCCTGTATGTCAAGAGTTCTTTATCAATGAAAAGTGTTTTGTGAAATGAAGATGTCTTTTAATTGGGTAGCATTTAAAGCTGTAGAATGCAGAAAGAACAGTTTGTGTTTAGGAATGATATTATTTTACTTAAACTCTAAGATAGTGAAGATACTGATGCTTTCAAAAGTAACTGTCAGATGGAGTCTTTGTAAGCAATTTTGGTCAAAATGAGGGCTTGGCATGCTAAAAAAACCCTGCTTTCCCTGATACAGTATAAATGGGTAAAGAGAGTAGATAAGACAGGGTGCCTTTTGCCTGATAATGTTTTTTGTATAACCAGTAAACCACCATTTGGAATCAGTGTTAGAGCTCAGCACTCTGTGCAATGCAGAACAAACTGTACTTGACTCTGGTAATAGCCATCTGACTGGAGTTGGTGCCGTGCAGGGGAATTAGACAGGAGGAAAAAAAGGTATAAAGATAATTCCTTGTCCTTTTCTGTCCCCCCAAAATGGGAAGGCAAGGTTCCTACAAAATTACTTGTGCTCGTGCTTCTCAAAAGGTAGAAATTAGAAGCTGAGTTAATTTGATTATTGGGTGATAAGATCTTCAAATAGTTTAAAGTGGATTTTTTAATACTGAAAGATCTAGCTTGACTTGTAAAGTGAGACTAGAAAAAAATTTGTAAATTTGTAGTACAGTCCTTAATTCACCCAGCTGTAATCGAATGCTGCAGCATACATTTCTATTGACTCAAACTGTTTTGTGTTACTGTGTCACCTTCTATTTTCATAAGATGCAAATTTGGCTTAAGGCATAAGCATAAACAAAGTAGGTTGGTGCCTAGCACAGTTGTCTGTCTGCTTTGACTAGGTTAAGAGATGGAGATTGGCTATTCCAGCAGCAAGGATGGCCTCATTTGTCACTCTGGTGTCACACTGCTATGTGTGACAGAGATGGGCTTCTCCTGGCAGTGTAAATCTCATGTACCTACAGCACTGCTGAGGGTAGAGGATGTTCTTGGAAGCCAGAGTAAATAAAGGGATGCTGTGGCACACAGACCTCTGCAACATTACAGATCCCCATTCCAGGTGCTGGAGTCTCCACAGTCTCCACGGTCCCTTCCTCAGTCCTCTTCTCTCCTTCTAGAACCCATTTTGGTGCTGTAAGATTTAGTTTTGTCACCTCAACATTGAGCACAAAATTCTAGCTTTGGCAAAGTTCAGGTTTTATGGAGTTGCTGGGAAGCTTTGAATGACCCACAACATACCTTACTTGGGCACTCTTCAGCCTTTGTATTAAAGCTGTCAGTGCTTTAAGGACATGAGTAAACTTAGCTGCACAGGCTGTGGCAATCTACATCTCTGTATCTTTTAGATTATTAAAGTGAACATGGTGATGTTCATATGGGAAATCTTCTGCAGAAGGTAATTTCAGTGTAGCTGGTGAACTGCAAGAGCACTATTTCATATATATTTTTGATAAGGCATTAAAAATGTTATGCTTGGAATAGTTCTTGAATGACAGAAACCAAGGTATGTGGCCTCCTAGCACTGGATTTGTGATCTTGTAAGCTTCAGAGCAGATGTGACTAGTGTATGGTTAATTCTGTGGAGACTGATGAGTCCAGCCAACAATACAATATGTAAATGTTTTTATGCTGATTTACGGTAAAGTCACCCAGAATAAAAAGTTCATGGAATAACAAATAGAAATTCAGCTATAGTTTAAAAACTAACAGAATCTGAAAATGCTGCTGATTAACCTAGTCAATTTAAAATTTCATTATTAAGGAAAATTGTAGGTGTTCTTTTAAAAGAACTGTTTCTCTGCAGCTACACGAAGGATCTGTGGAAACAGAGGAATAGTGTTAGGCTCTTGAGCTAAATCCATCAAGAAAAATAATGGAGGAATAAAAAAAATATACGATCTTTGGCCTGCAATGTTTTGTGTGTATTTAAAAATGTAGTTAGACTGTAAATTATTCAAAAAGACTGAAGGAATTTAATTAAGATCTTAATAAATTTAGGAATAACACATTATTGTTGTCACAAAATACAGCATCTCTTCTCCTAAACATTACACTCCATTTTTATGTAATTGTCTATTAGGATGTCAAAACATGTTTATCTCGCTACTGTATCTGTGTAGAATGGATTTGATTTATTTTTAAATTTTTTTTTAGTTCATATTTGGTCAGGGCATAAATACAAGAAATCCATCCTGTCTTGTAACAAAATTTTTATAAAAATGAAAAATAAGATTAAAGACAAACAGGTCCTTGAAGCCTTAAATGCAATCCTTACTGCCTTTTAATGTGCAGCTGGTAATTTAAAACAATCATACATCTGAGTAGTCATATTCTTCTCTTCTATCTTAAAGATAATCTAGGTAGATTTGAGTAGTTATTTGTGCTAGCCCCTCCAGGTAGAATTTTGCAAATGCTGTAGGATGGGGTGTAGTCTAGAATCTAGAGTCTGGAGGTGTTAAAAATGCAAAATTTCAGGTAGCTATTTCCTCATGGCAGGAGAAGTAAAGGTTGGAGAATGGTGTTTATTTCAGATCTGAAGACTTGCCTGTGGAATTTGGAGCTACTCAAGTGCAGCAGTTCCAGAACAACCTCTCATCCTCAACCTAAGCTTGTGTTTTTTGGGGGAAAATACAATTTCTCATGTTTTGCTAAATCACTCGTGGGTAGATTCATTATTCTTCCATCTTGTATTTGCACAAAAAAATTGACAAGAAAAATAGTCCATCTTAACTTCAGCCAGTATGTTTTATATACCACTTGACCCAACCTAAAAAGGGCCAGCTATGGCTTCCTGGTTAAATGTTTTGAGATGTGTGTTTACTACATTGGCTTTTTCAAATATTTATTTTGAGAGTTGTTAAATATCTGCCTCTGATATCTACAGAATGCTTTCTAAATTCTGAGACTCTTTTGAAGACAGATTAATTAGTTCTGCAATCATTTGTAATGTCTGTTTAAATAGAATTTCAGTAGCTAAAGAGGTAAACGATCTCCCTCATTGGTCATAGATACATTGTTATAATGAAACATTCATGTTAAAATAACATCAAGATGAAGGCAAGAAAACAATTAAAAATTTTTTTTCTTCCTCAAGGCTGCATTCCTGGCACTGCAAATAAATTAATCTTACAGTAATTGAGTGTTAAGAATATATTTTTGCATGATACATAGAAAAAATCCCTGACAGCAACAGTTGAGCATTACTGGTACACATTATTGTTGAAATGATGTAGGGTTTTCTCATAGCAAGAATGTTGGCTGCAATTTCTTAAGGATATAGGAACTTCTATTAAATAAGTGCACTGAGATTTGGATATAAAGAAACTGCCTCACACAGTGAAGCAAGCTGGTATTTTGTTATTCTAAAACACTGATAGATGGGTTTGTCTTTCCAGGATGATACCGTCCTGGCCTTTCTTTGCCAGCCTTCTTGCTGCATATATAAAATACTTACCTAAACATCTGCATTTAAGTGCTTGCAGAATTCTGTGGAAACTTTGAGGAAAACTACCATTAAAAAAAAAAAAAGTATAGTGCTGGGTCAGGTTAATTAATGTATTAATAGATAGTTTTCATTTAACCATTTTCATTTAACTTTTTAAGAGGCAGCAGTTAGACTCATGTTACTGTGGGAACACAGAATCATGGAATCACTGAAATATTTAGTTTGGAAAAGACCTTTAAGGTCATTGAGTCCAACCATAAACCTAACACTGCCAAGTCCACCACTAAATTCTATCCCTAAGTGTGTCACATCTACATGTCTTTTAAATACCTCCAGGGATGGTGACTTAACCACTTCCCTAGGCAGCCTGTTCCAGTGCCTGACAGCCCTTTCAGTGAAGAAATTTTTCCAAATATCTAATCTAAACCTCCCCTGGACAACTTGAGGCCATTTCATGGCCCAGTGTAACTCCCACTGAAGTTGAATTAGATCATGTCAGGCTAATTTTGGACAGTCATAACCCTGCTTACTCTCAGTTGTTATCTGGAATTGCCTTTTTTTTTTTCCAGAGAGCAGCATCCAATATTAATTTGTAATTGAAAAGCATTTACTTCAACTGGGTTCTGCTTGTAGTACACAACCAGCTGAGTTTGTAGCCAGTATCTGAGCTGATCTTTAATTTCTGGTCTGCCTAATCTAAAAAAAACACTCTGTAAATGAACTTTTACCCTTGCTTGCATGGTTTTGTTTTTTTTCCCCATGTAGTTTAGATGTATAGCAAAGGAGAAATTACAAAACTTTCAAGGTGATAGATCTTCTGTCTTGAAAGATGGAGGTAGGACTGATCCAGAGGAGGATTAAAAATTGTGCCCTTGGAATGATAGGGAATCAGTAACACACCTTCCCTTCAGTGAAGAGATAAGGCATTATATGTAATTAATGTACCTTCATTATTTTATAAGGCAGGGGAGGAAATACGACAGTAATTAAGGGCCTTAATATCTTTTTTTAAAAATTGCTTTGAGATTACTTTAAGACAGCCAAGTATTTGATGCAAGAGGACATAACTGTGCCTCCCAGGAAGTTATTTTAGGGCACTGTAGAAAATTAAGGTGCTGAACTGCTGAAGGAGATACAGATGAATGTGCATGGAGATTTCTAAATATTTGTCTCTGTTAAAAGAGATTATATGTGGAACAGCTAACAGAGGGGAAAAACAAAAAATGTTTTTTTTTCTTGGGAATAATTCTTTGAGATACTGACATAGTGATGAAATATTCTGGATTTTTGGCCAGCTATTGAGAAATGTGTATTTTCTTGAATCTTCAGATGCCCTTCTGTCTGAAATTTAATGCATGTTTAAAAGAAATTCTCGTCTTACATTTTTGCTGTTTATTTGGTTACAGGAAATGAAATTACTATGGAGGAGGTTGTGACATAGGGTGCACATTGCTACAAATATTTAATGATAACATTTTAGAAATGTGTGCTAATTAAGGCTATCACTTGTGTTGTTGCAGCTAAGGGAAAGGTGATAGTATTGTGGATTAATGTAGAGGAGAAGAAGTAGAAGTGGAAGTTATTTCGGAGAACCAACAAAGTATGCAAGCAATCAGTATAGAAGGTGATATATAAATTCAAGTGAAAGCCTTTGTTTCTGTAGAATCAGTAAAAGGTTTTGCAAGTCACCCAAGATAACTGGTAATGCTTGTTGAGTAACTTTAGTTTGGTGATTTTCATTAGAAAGGGATATATCAAAAGCAGAATTTCTTCAAGACCGTTGGTAGCAGCACTTAATGTTTTCACTTCTAAGACATCATAGTTTCCTGAGATTAAACTTGCATCTTTACTGAATGTAAAAGTAATGCTTTGATGTGCAATTGCAGTCTGAATATTAAATGTTAGCTGTGAAGGCAAACCCTACTTAAACAAAAAACTGTACATGCAATTTTTTTCTCTTATAGAAACATTTAATCAGAAAGATGAAGTTGGAGTGTTTTACGTGCTCTGAGATTGAAGTGTTTTGGAAATGTTTGTGAATTTTTTGAAAATTCTTTTAGGCACCAAGCCCATAAAATGCAAAAAAAATAAGTGTTAAAAAATAAGAACAAACATGTTTATTTGAAAAGGGAGAAACATTTCAAGTATTATTTTTATTAAAAAAACCCTATTTTTTTGTTTTTATGACTACATTCCCTACTGCTTTGTCAAACTACTGTCTGGAGCAAACTTGATACGAGAGCTGTGCCAGCAGGAGTTATTAATGTGTTAGGACCTGGAGGTCCAAGAGAATTTGCAAAGTTCATTTAAAAATCTGCTTGAATCTAAGTGCTTTTTGGATGCAAGGTGGGATTTTTATCTTTATCTTGACATTGCAATAATGTGTTTGTGAAGTGCTAGAGTTCTAACTGCACTTTGTTTCAGAGGACTAAAAATACTTCAGGAGTCCTTAGAGATCTCAATTCTTCAAGTAGATGTGGACATAACTCTTAGTTTATTCATCTGATATAATTGTCTCATCTGCGTCTTTCTCATCCTTGAAGTTTACTGCATATTTTTAGTACTACACAGCAAATATTTTGAGTTTAAGGTCTAGAAGGAAGAAAGGAAGCATCCATTTTCTGAAATATAATCGGTGGGTTTTGCCACCTTCAATAATAATGAAAGTGTACATTTTTAGGCCACCTTGCATCTGAAAATGGGTGATTCACAGTTCTTGTATCATGTACAGTTCTTGAGGCACTAATTTGCATCTCTGCTGGAAATTGCTTTCCCATAGTATGTTTTATGCGCTTCTAAGAATTTGAAGATCTACAAATATCTTTGGGTAATACAAATATAGCAAATATATATATTTTTCATTTACTGGGAGTACTGGGTATCGTCTGACTTTTGTATTGTATTACAGTAAATCCAATGTCATAATTAGCAGATATCTGTTGTGACAGTGCACAACAAGGTTTTGTTGTGAGTGCCTAAGACGCAAGGCAAAAGCAGATAAGGCTCATAAGAATGGGACTCTTTCAGAATACATTAGTGGAAAATTAGACTGTAAATAATGAAGGCAGTAGATAAGGAATTGTTGTGTCTCATCTCAAGGCAAAATGGAGAACAGACAATGATGTTGTATTTTTTATGTCGATATTCAGATGCTACCATATGCGATGTACTACATGTCTATAACGTGTACAATATGAACATTATTGTAAACAAATCCTACACTGCTGTTTAGCGACCCAGATAATATGAGAAGTAGGTAGGATCTCTCTGGAAGGCAGATTGACATATCAGTGTGTCTTTTAGGGACATTCTAGATCAACAGGCTTTCTGATGTAGTAGTAGTAATAGGCTTCTAATAACTATTCCACTCACCTCAAACATTTTAAGACTGGGTGCTGCAAATCTTAATGCTGCAGAGTTAAGACCACACCCCCACAGAAGCATTTCTCCTCTAAAAACTTGCAAATGTGCTCAGGTAACTCTTCTCAACAAAGTATACTGACTGAATTAGCCAAGATACTCTACGTTGTGGTCATTACTTAGCAAAACTAAAAAACAGTGTTTTGCGAATGTTCTGTTTGGCAATGTCGGTGTGATTTTTCAAACAACATTTATATTCACATCAGCTTTGTTGATATCCACCCCTCCCTGTCTTGTCATGCAAAAGGTTAATTGTGGTGCACAAGCGTGGCAGAAGTGCCTGTGCGAAGGCTTCTCTGCTGCTGCAGCTCCTGACTGGGCATTCGATTCAAAATGCTACATCTGTATGTCCCTGGGCAGACTGGAGCTTCTAGGCTTGCTGAGAATGCTGCTTCTCCTAATGCCCTTTCTCCTACCCCATTGCCCTTGTAGCATTCCTCGTATTTGATATTTATCATGGCTCTACTCAGGTTTTCTTTAACAATATTGCAGTGAATGGAGTTAAGATATCTGAAGGAACAGGAACTTTACAAAGTTTAGTTATAAAGCACTGCTAGGTGCTGCCAGGTACTACTGATAAATTCCCACCCCCACTCCGTCACTGGTTTTGTCTGTCCCCAGTACAGTGGTGGTGAGAGAGGTCTTTGTCCATAGACTACAGAAATATTAAAAGGGACTGGAACTGTTAGGCACAAATCAGAAGATCGTTTACAAATATTGGGTCTGTTATTGGCTGTTCAAGTACTATTAGTCCCATCTGCGCAGAACAGTGTTTAGATCACAGGAACCTTTTTCCTGTCTCTTCTTGCTCCATTTTCTCTAAGCCATACTTGTTTCTTGTCCTGTGTGCTAAGCTTACTGACAAAAATCTGATCCTATGTCATGGTTTTGTCTAATGCATTTTAGCCCCTTGATTTGGGAACTCATACAATTTAGAAAGAAAAGTTTAGGTTCCTGGCGTTGGACAAACTCAGAATACCCTCTGTTAGCTTAGCTGCTTTGCAGTCTTACCTGAGTTGTATCCATAGCTCAGCATGATGGAACTTGGCCTCCTCAGAGGGGACTGGAAGTCTGGACAGATGATTAGAAAGATGTTGGCTCTTCAGAGCTGTTCATCAATCCCTGTTCCTTTCTAAGCCTTTTTTGGGTTTTTTTGTTGGTTTTTTTTTTTTAATCTGGAAAACATTGTGATCCTGAAAACCCAAGACATTACTTAACATTGATTTCTGGCTCTTTTATTTACGATACTGCATACAGTGCATCTTCAGAGAGGAGACTGTCTGGAGGTAAAACACTAATGGTATTTCAATCTGGCACAATCTTGAGAGCTGTAGGTAAATTAAGCTTTTGGTTTTTAGCAATGTGCTAAGTTGTTTCTAAGAACACTTGAGTTACTTTTAGACAAAGTGTGTAAACCAGCAGGAATTCTGTGGATGAGCTGTCGGGCAGCTCCTGCAGAGGCTGTTGCAGAGCAGGCTACTTGATGCAAACTGTAGTTTGTCTGTTTCCCTCCACTGTACCAAACAAAATTTCTGCGTGTTGGTGGTTACTGGGGATCAGGGTTTTACATTTGTTTTCCTTACAAAGAAAGGCTTATGTCCTCTTTATTAATAAAGTGAATGGCAAATTCAGGTAAGTGCCTCAGGTGTTTGAATTGTGAACCTGTGACTAACTCTGTAATTCTGAATGTGAAGTTTCATAACCAGGCATCCAGCTCCTGACACATCACCCTGGCTATGGATGTCTCCATTATTTCTGAAGAACTGATATTGTCAGGGCTGTTTTGAAGTTGCAGAGATTTGAGGTGATCTTTTGGCTTTCTGGCTAACAGAAACCATGTACTTGAAAAACAAAGAGTCTATAGAGTATCCAGGGGAACCAACACAGACAGGAAAGCATCACATCAGTGCGTGCTCCTGGTCATGCTACTCCTTATTATACACCAACTGCAAGTTTTTTCAAAGCTGTTGCTTTCAAGACCAAATAATTCCTATTGTTGCTGTTCAAACAGGAGCTTGTGACAGTATATTCACTAAAATCTTGTTGGAGATTCCCTTGAATGTACTTGTACTATTGAAAGGCCTTCAAGTAAAGAGAGATTCAAACTGATACCAGAAGTCTATTTACATTTGTATTTGTTATATAGCCAAGAAGGCTTACTGTTGTTAATAGGGCAGATTAGGGTGAGGGGAATTACTGAAAATGTTATGAGGAGACTTACATGAAATACAAAGAGTAAAGTTCCTCAATCTGTAGCTATTTCTGTATACCGGTACTTAGTGTCATTGTGTCTTTTCATTTTTGCTTGAGGTTTTTGTGGTGTTACTCATCTCAGTCACAATCCAGTTTTGTTTTCTTTCTATGATAGTTTTGGGAGTGCTCCTTCCCTATGTATTGAAATAGCTGTTGTTGATAGGTAGCATTCATTATTAATATTTTTACTGTTTTGTATTTAATAAAATGAACAGTGGTGCATTGCTATGGTCACTATTACCTAAGAAATGGATTTGGAAAGCTGAGTGTTGTGTCTATTTTTTTGTGTGATTGAGACTTTCCCTTGTTGCAGTTCTCATTAGGACTGAATTTGTGATAGGAAAGCTGACTCTTTTTTTTTTAGCTTCTATGCTTTCAATATCAGAGTAGGTATGGGTCCTTCTAAATACTGAATGTTGTCAGATTTAAGTAGACAGTCCATACATTTCTTTCTCAGAAGTCTGTTTTGGTCATCAGTGTTGTATTTTGTGATGCTAAGATATTTATTCTGTAACACAATTGATAATTTGAAATAATTTTATTTATTGGTCTTAAAATCTAACATATGAGTTAACTTATTTCAGTTAATTTGTATAGTATACTTCCATATAAAATTGATTCATGGAAGAGCTTTTGCTATACAGATATTTCTAAAGGGGAGAAGTTAGAAATTCAGTCTCTAAAGGTAAGGAAAAATACTGAAAGAGGGAAGCATGAAGATTTTCCATTGCCTTAGCTTTTTTTGCTTGCTTTAGAGTTGAAAGAGGTTTGATGTTTTCTGAAAGGTCTGAGGAAGAACTTACTTTTCTAAGATATCCAATACCAAGTTGCATTGACGCTGAATAGGAGTTTGTGATCCAGATCTTTTAAACTCCTTTGGAGGTTTCAGTAAGGTGGAAACTACAGTTTTATTGCTTAATTTTAGAGTTTGAGCCTACAAAATAGTGCATGTATGTTTCTTGGCATTTGGCCAATTGTATCCTAAAAGTTTCTGAAGTATCTGGGGGTGACATTAGACAGCTTTCGACTTTGGCCTGGATTTTTGCCTTCCTTTAGAGTGGTGGCATGAGGCCCATTTAGAAACTAATTGCATACTTGCAGGCCTGTAAATATTTTCTTAAACTAGCAAATAATTCTGTGTTCCAGACATTTGTATTGACTTCAAAACTATATATACATTGAGCAAGGGTTAAGGTATCCTTGCATATAAAAGCGCTTCTCACTTCTGTAACACTTGGACAGAGCATACGAGTGTTGGAGCTGTAGCAGTGAAAGTGTTTTTTTTTCCTATGCCAAATTAAAATATTTCCATGTATCTTTGAGTTCAGAGCCCTGTCTATCAATCTGTTTACAAACCGGATGCATGTGTCTGAAGGAATACATAGCTGATAGGTGCTCTAGACAGCTGGGCCATCTATATGGCGCCACTAAAATCATTGTTGCTTCGTTGTAGTTCTGTTTCTCCCTTTAAAGCAATAACTCACTCTGAAAGTAGTGATGTGAGACACAAAAATAGAATTTAAAACCCCAATGAATTAGTACAAACGTTATAAAACACAAGAACAGTTTATATATAAATGTCCCTTTGACATGGGAGGTTTTACTGTTTAAAAAAACAAAACATGCACACACAAAAAAAGAAGCAAAACCCCAAACCAACCCCCAACGACAAAAAAAAAACCTAAACAAAAACAACAAACAAAGAAAACCAAGCAGACAAAAAAATCCCCAAGGGTGAAGAAAATACCCACATTCAAACCAACCTGAACTCCTGAAAAGTAGACGTCTAAAGTGCAGGAAATAAATATTGGTTATATTCTAGTTGCTGTTCTGTTCCCTCCATTTCTGTTCTCTGAGGATCTATTTGTGGGAAGGCAAAATGGATGGTGCTAACTGAGCCACAGTGAATTACAATTAGCAAATGTCGTTCCTTTGAGTGCAGGTCCAGACACTGCTGCTCTGCAGTGCTATGGGAAAGCAGGGAAAACTTGGTGAAAACTGACTGCGAAATAAAGCAGAGGAAAACACCAGAAGTCAGTGTGATAGATGAACATATAGAAAATATTTAAACTGTTTTTTAAATTTTTTTAATGACCCTGAAGAGTAACTCGAGCTTCTCTGCCTTCATCAATTGTGCACTTGTGAGCTGTGTAGATAAAGCTGGGAAGTGCCCACCACCACACGGAGGTTTGGGGGAGTAGAGCACTGTACACACCTACATTAGACACTCCCAACTACGAAGCCATTCATAGCATCTTCAGAGCAAACTAAAAATGCGTGTGGGTGAAATAAATACAGACTCTAAACCAAAAGCATTACACATCTCCTGAACACTGTGCCAGCAGCTCTGGGAGAGGTGCTGGCCACAGGCCTTGCAGCTCCTGCAAACAGAGCTTGTACAGGCACACTTGTGGTGAGACAGTGCTGAGGAAGGCGTGGGCTAACCCTGCTCAGCTCTGAAGGGTCAAATAGGAGACTTCTCCTGTCCAGCACTTAGAGAATAGTTAGTGTGCAATGGCAGCGTTAGACAGTGTATCAAGGGAAAGGTTTTTAATTAATTTGAGATTTCAACTGTATAGCTCAGCCATGCTGACATAATTTTCTTGTTTCTATAAAGATCAGTTAAATGGGACTTAAAAAATAATAATTAAACCAGAAAACAGTAAGGACTGTTGTGGGGAGAAAGTTTTCATAACAGTGTTGGGGTTTTAGATATCTGATATTAAAACAGTTAAAATTAAATTTTTATAATGGGGAAAACTCAGAAATTGTGAATCCTTGATCTCATTCAGTATTTTAGAGTAGACCAAGTGAAATAAGGTACCAGAGGTATCAGTCTGAATAGCTTCTCCCAACTCTGCCGAACTTGATCCTACACTGAGTGTAGTATTAAAATCTGTAGTAGAGTACACAGTGCAGGGAGTGGAGGTGAGCACAGTCTTGCATTTAGTAAGGTCTGACTGAGTGGTCACCATGGTAAGTTTGCTGTGGAATAGAAATCTCCTATAGTATGGGATGGTGCAGCACTAAATATTTAATAAAAAACGATGTTCATTTTATGGCTGCACACTTACATGATAACTGGCGAGTGAGTTGGTAGGTAAGCACAAACTGCTGAATGTGGAGATTTTTATAGCAGCCTGTATAAGGATTGAAATTATCTCTTTTAGTCATTTACAGTTTCTGACTGGTACAGGACCTGACGTCTGCATGTTAGGACCTGGCCTAGCATGTTCAGTGCCACAGTGGTGCCAGAAACATGTCATGAACTACTTCACTGCATTAATGTATTTGTAATCATTGCAATGGATTGTATCAGGTGCAGTGTCTTATTCCCAGAAGTACTATTGGCATGTTGCTGGCCTGTGTTATGATGGAGTCCTTGACATGCAATTGGAAGGCAGGCTTTTCTGTTCATTCTATATTATTATAAAATGAAATAGTTACCAGGTAGGTGCTGTTAGCTGTGGTATTTTTTCTTCTGGAGAAGCAAATATGTACTTGCAAATGCCTTTTGAATTTTGAATATTGGTTTAACAGTTGTAATGTAGCTATATTTTATCTGTTTGGTAGAAAGGGACTCAAGCACTTGACAACTTACTACATTATTGCCATTAACTGGGCTCCTGGCAGACCTTTCCTGGATTTGAAATCTTACAGCAAAGGAAAGTTTAGGAAGAAAAATAAGAAGTGTCTTTTGTGAGCATCACAGAAGTCATAAAACACTTGGATTTCCCTTTTGAAATTATAGATGGGGAAACAGAACTAGTCTAAAACTCTAATAGGGTGCTACCTGTTCAGAGGCATAGCTAATGTGATTACCTGCAAGTTGTTAGTAGGGGTAAGCAAACCCAACCACCAAACCTTAGTGCAAGCTGAAAGTGTGAGGTTGATTGGAGTCTTTCCCTGTCTTTCCTAATTTTTGTCCTGGTTATGCATTTTCACTTTTAACAGAGCTTATAGAATTGCGTATTCCTAAATCTGGTTCCTTTTGAGAGCAGCATGAGAATGATGGACAAAAAATTTCAGAACTCTAGTTACTGGGGGTGTCTTTTGGGTCACCAAATAAGTATGTATTTAAAGGTAGGCAAATTCTGCAGTGTCTTTGCTGAAATCTAGGAATGCTTTGATGGTGTCCAGCTGGGAACAAGAAGAGTAATTTGAAAAACTTGGGTATGACTGCTTGTATTTCATGATGCATTAAAGGTGTGGTCAGGACCACATCAGTCTCAAGTTTAAGTTTATTTTGTTGTTTCACAAAAAAGGTTTCTATTTGTTTAATAGAACTTGAGGTTTTTGCCATTTGTTTAACAGGATTTCATGGTACACTCAGGATTTGAGTACATCAGATTGACAGAAGCCTTCTTTGTATACATTTTTAAAAGGGTGCTTTCCCTATTACAATTTCTACAGTATTTGTGTAAGTAAGTGTCCTATGAAGATATCAATCTCAATCTTACAGTTTATTTGTACAGCATCATTGAAACAGCTGAAGCCAATACTGGGAGATGTGACAACTTCAGGGAACGATTTAAGAAAAAGTTTAGTTACATTGAAAATATTTTTTAAGCCGAACAGTTACAGAAGCTGTACCATTCAGTTTGTGCAATTAATCTAGCAATCACGCAGTCACCAAACATTGTTAGCAAATCAGTTCCATAGGATTATGAAATGTCTCCCTGTGACCTATTCTGATTTGTGTTGAAATATTTATTCCTGATTTGAAACAAGTTTGTAACTGTAGGGCAGACAGAACTTGTTAAACAAGTGAAGTAAACTGTATTTCTCATATACCCACGGTGTAACGTGAATTGATAGCTTTGATACCAGCCTTTGTACTTGATTGATGTATGTTTGTTTTGGCAAGCATGTTACCTTAGATATCTTCCTTCCTCCCCTCCCATGGTCTCCCTGGTTGGCTTTCCTACCCAGTTCCCTGCTCAGCATAACCGCAGTTGTACAGCACAGCTGTCAGGGCACCGCAGGGCTGGAACGGGCACCTGGGAGTAGGAGGCAAGGGATGCTTGAGCTGGCACTTGTGCTGCAAGAAATGAACATCAAACGATGTCTGTACTTCATCTGAAATCAAGTACTTAGATCTGTAGAAGGATTTTGCATAAGTGCAAACTAAGGATTACTATTTATCATTATTGCCTTTTTCATCTTCAGGTTCTTTTAAAATAATCAGAATAACCTTTGAAGTGAGGGAAGGTTGTGTTTTCCCATTAAATAACTGCCTAACATAAAGCACAAAGAAGCAAAATAACCTACTTAAGATCAGGCTATTCTGTATCAGAGCCAGAAACAGAACCCAAGTTTCTCTTTGCTTTGTATTTCAAGTTCTGGAAAATGTTTCTTTCCTTTAGGAAAAAAATATGCATTTACACATCTCTAACATATGCCACTTGTGTGCCTTCATATAAGATGCATTTAGCTATTTGAAGAAGGTCACTCCAGCTGATGCCTTGGAAACAGAAGCTGCATGTCACTGGAGACTATTGATCTTGCTGGGGTCCTCCTAAGGTTAAAGCCTTTCTCCTCACCAGGATGTTCTCAGTGTTTGAACTTCCGCCTCGCTGAGTGCTGGCTGTGTCTCTGTCTCCTCCTTATTGCTCTGTTGGGCTTGTCAGGTTTCCACAGCCTTTTCTGTCCTTAGTTTTCTTTTACTTAAGGATGTCCCCAAATTAGCTGCATCTTGTATCTGCGAAGGATCTTTGAGAAGGAGGTTCTTCCTGCCAAGAAGTCAGCTGAATCTCCATTTAAGCAAGGATAGGGGTAGAGGAAAATAGCCCTTGCTGGGGGGCAGCGATGGCTTTCAGCAGGAACCAGGAGAGGTTCAGCTGCTCTGCTGATGATCTCCACTCACTGCCATGGACACAGGACTGCAGCAGAGGGAGAGCAGTGTCTGCAGTAGGGAGGCTGTGCTGGATGAGAAATGGGAGTGAGAGAGAGACAGAGGTACACTGATGCTGACTGAATGAGAGTGCCTAAGGTCTCGAGGAAAAGAAGGAAAGATACTGTTCACTGGGTTCCTTGGGGACCCTAGAGCAAGACAGGAGGGGGATTTTTGGCTGGCCTTAACTTCCCACTTTCTGCTTCATCACTCAAACCACTAACATTCTGTGATTCTGACTCTAACAATCATTTCATCTGGGAAATACCTGGTAAGACCAACCAGTACAATGTTAGAGGGCAGGGAAATGTAATTAATATTGTTGTCTTAAAATTGTGCAAGACTTTCAAAATATTTTTCAAGTCCTAAAAAGATAATATGGTAAAAGTTAGAAATTATACGACTGTGTAGAGAAGATGACTGGGCAAAACAGGGGAGTATGAGGGAGGATTAATGGGAAAATCGGAAATGCACTTTCATGTTAGACTTTGTCCTTCTAAACCATGATAGGAGCTGCTGGAACAGATGCATACCTTCTGGAATACCACGGGTGTTGTTTGATTTTGCATTAGCCAGACAAACACAGTCTTTAGTAACCATGAATGTTTCTAAAATATCAGACAGATTTACCTCATAGCTGTGTAGCACAAGCATTCACATTTAAAATTACAAAACCTTTTGCGTACAAGAATGTATGCTATACTGAGTTGTACCGAAAGTATAGAAAAACGTTCTTCAATGAAAGTAAGTAGGAAAAGCTAAGTTTTAGTACTAAAATATTTGCTACACTTGAGGATTACAGTATTAAGCTGATTTAGGACATGAAATCTGAAGTACTAGGACATAAACCAGAAATGTAATGGAAAGCTTTTGTCAGAACTCATTCTCAGTCTGTTGGTATTGATCTTGGGTTTTAACTTGAACAGGTTAGTCACCTAAAATTGTGCTATAATTCAGATTCCGTTACATGTTTAGGGAAAAAATGTTGGAATAAACTCCCTATACGATCTCGTCTGTTAAATGAGTTTGTATTTCATTGCCTGTTGCCAAGGTTGACAGGATGAAGGTATTCCTGAATGTCAGTCAGAGGGACACAGCTTTGTTGACAGGACATTAGTTCTTCAGGTACCTGCCTGCACAGGAGCAGGCAGCACAGAGCTGGCGTCGGGCAGAAGCAGCGTCGCTGGCTCTGCCAGCCCGAAACAGAGACACTGGCTGCTCCGGCGCTGCTCCGGGGAGCGTGCCGCCAGCGCCTGCTGGGACAGGCCCGGCCGCCCCACGCTGCTGGGGCTTGGCTCAGCCTGCCCTCCGAGGACGCTGCTGGCAAGGGGGGATGTGGGTTTGTAGGAGTGGAGGGAGCATGACTGATGGGTGTACAGCATTCCTGGCCTTCAGAGCCCTTGAAGACATGAAAAATGCAGGCACAGGATCAGAGCTGGCTTTTCTGGAAGATTGGAGGGAATTTGTGTGTTTGCTCACCCATATAAAAATAGGTGGTTTCATGTTTTTATGTCATTTTTGGGGCGATATATTTAGTAGGAACATTACAAACACAAAATATTTAGCTACTGAGCTTGTTGGATTTAAAATAACTTAAAATAGCTGTAAAGAGGCTTTCTGAAGTACTCATTTTTTTTCTGTTGCAGCACATGCATTTTTTGATAAAGTGTTTTTACAGAGTCTGGAAGACTGCCATTGTGTTAAAGCTGGTGTTACCATTTGGTTTGATAAGGAGCAAGTCCAATTGGTCAAAAATCAATATAAGGGATATTGTAAATGTTTTTTTTTTTGTTTTTGTTTTTTTTTCCAACCTTTTTATTAAGAAACATTTTTCTGAATATTTTATTTCACTATAGAACATGTCCCTAGTATGTGGTTAAGTGCCCAAATAAGCTTTTCATCAAGCTTGAATGCAAGTTTGAAGTGTACACAAATGCAGTTTCCCTATAGAAGCAAGGTATTTCTTTTATCTGTCTAGTAACAAAGGATTTACCAATATATAGGGAACTTCAGAAAAATCATCTACATTTGGGTTTGTTTTTTGGTTGCTATTCATTTTACATATGTTCTGGTTATAAGGATCTGTCCAGTAGTGTTAAAAGTTACACTGAAGATGTGTGAACTCACAGAAGAAAAGGCAGAAAGAGAAGTTGTGTTGGGTTTTTATCAGCTCAGGAATTACTTCTGTACAAATGTGACAAGCTGCTAATTCAGCTCTTTCTATCTAGTCATCAAAGAAAGAGCCGTTAGGGATTGCATAACCCACTTCTCTGCCAAAGTAATTACCACACATGCTAAATTTTGAAGTTTCAGTGCAGCCTTCAGTTTTCAAAACAAAAAAGAATGGTGAATCTAATACCCACAGCCTGGCTCTGGATCAGGTGCTTGGTGGCAGCCAGTACCCCAGAGGACAGAGGCCGTGGCAGGGATGCCAGCGCTCCAGCTGCCTGGCTGTAGGTGCAGTGAGGGAGCCCTGCTCTCTGAGACGAAGTGCAGAAAGCTCAAACCCAAACACCATTTTTGACAGCAGATTCGAAGACAGATCTGCCCACTGAAAATCTGCCATCATGAATGACTGACTCCTAGCTGCAGCAGGATTCCTGTGGAGCATGTTCTGGAAAATAAATTTTACAGCCCAAGACGTGTGATGTTTTGAGGCATTCTCTGAGGAGGCAGAGGGGATCTTTGATGCATCGTTGCCAGGTTGTGATGTTACTGCAAGTCTCAGGAGACTTCGGTTCTTTCTTACAGCCCAGGTTCCATATAGCAGTGCGCTTATATGAATAATGAATTAAAATTTTAGCTCTCCTGGTGTGGAGAAAAACATGAAAAGATGCGTCATAAAGGACACTTCGTGACAATAAGTATGTAAAATTTTACATTAAAATTTACAAGCAGTCAAATATGGTGAGCTTGTGAAGTGCAAATTGGAAACATATTGGTGACTGTTTAAATATTTTCTTCAAATAATGGAATTATTGGAACTAAGTGCAAATCTTCTGCTTCATCCAAGCTGATAGACTAGAAACCATGGATTTGCGCTTAAGTCCAGGGAAAATACATCCATTTTCTGTTAAGAAAGAAAACAGCTTTAGAGTTACTGGTCTGCAGGATTATTTTGTTCAAGCATGTTTCACCATCTCCCACAAAAAAATACTGTTCCCATCGTGCTTTTCATCTGCATGAAGGCTGAGTGCTCTCTTCCATAGAAGTTTTCTTGCTGACTTCATTGTGCATTCAGGTGCCTCCAAAAATTGTATGTGAAATAGCGTTCTTTACCTTAACTGTGGTGTAAGTACTGAAGGTGTTCACATTTATAGGTATTAAGATATTTACATTTTATACTATCTTATTACAAAATTCAGACATGGATTTTAATTTTAATAATAATTTGCCAAATGCTTACAGAAGGATGTAGCCTCACTTCAAATTTACAGGCTTGTAAATCGGTTGTTTTAAAACATAAACCTGTAAAAGCTTAGGTGAACAGCAAAAGTTGTTCAGGAAATGCTATTTTTTCCTTTCATTGTTCTCAGCTATGCATAGGTTTAATGGAAAACTGGCAATAGCTCCTGCTGGAATTCATTGTAGAGGCCTGTAAGAGTGTAAGGAATTCTGACCTTGTAGTTCCAGCTTAACTACAAATGTGCATTTAGATGCATTCAGTTAAATTGGTGTAGAAGGCTGTGTGATTTGGATTCTTGTTTGCATGTATGAAAGTCCATGGTATCTACAAGGCTACTAATACATTTCTTTGCTACAAGTTCTCTGCTTTTTTTTTTCTTTCCCATTTTCTTTCCCGTGCTGAACAAATTTAAGATTTACTTAAAATAGCTTGAGTCTTTTTGTTTATATTGGAGGCTTTCTTGCAATTTGCTGTAGCGTCACGAAGGCTCAACTCTCTTGGTGCAGGACAGTGAATCAGGAATGAGGGTAGTGGTCAGTTGGTTGGAAAGAAATGTTGATTAGAGGTGGTTTGATTTGGTTGGAATGTGCTGCTAGAATGTAGTAAGGGATAAGGGCTTATTTTACACGTTGTAGAAGATTACTGGGCCATGTTTGGTATAAGCTATGTGTAGACTGAACAGATAAACAGATTGTGATTGAGATCTATGGGCCCTTGGAAAAGATAGCTAATTTGCAGCTAATTTGTGAAAGAACTGAGATCTTATTGCTATCATAAAAGTTGTGTAGGGCCACTGTGAAAAGAAATGTGACTTTAAAAGCAAGTAGAATTAATTATACTTGAAAAGGCACTTTTCCAATCTGCAGAGCATATTTGCAGTCATCTGCGGCTGAAAGCCATCTTGCCCCCACATTTCAGCCTTCCATCTTCGCGCGGGGTTGGTGACTGAACCGTAAGGTTTCCCTCATGCTTCTGATCTCATCCTCAGTATCATTAAGATTCCTTAATGGAAAAACAACTTCTGCAACAGATTGGCAATGAGCATATTGAATCTATCACATCAAAGAAATAGTTGTAGGATGGCGTGAAGACTCTGCTTCTTTTTAAAGCAATCTGTATGGGCAGATCTATGAGTCCCTATGTAATTTTACTAACTTTGATCAGAGTCAGTACAGCTGTAGTGGTTTTAAAGAGTCAGATGTTATTGTTGTGCTGTGAAGGTTAAAGGATGGTGTTTTCCTTGTTATTTGGAGACTAACATTGCTACATACTTGGTAATATGGCAATTTAAATAAATATTAATATTTTGGTACCTATCAGCTGTAAAACCATTTGACTTCTCATATACTGGTACCAGGAATTCTGTGGAAACATAGGTAATTATTTTTAAATGGATTTTTGTTATATAGAATAATTGTATGTTTCTCTAAAATGTTTTTATACAATGCTTTTCTAAGCTTCAATGCACACATTTTCTAGAATTAATTACTATTGTGTGACAGATACACAGCTATGAATCATTTACATAAAGAGTAGGCAAATTTCTAAAAATGGAATGAAAATCCTTAATAGCAATGTAGAGGTCTGGTGGAAATTTACGTGCAAATGTCCTTTATTATATGATCACCCACAAATAAGTATGTAGCATGAACCAACATTTCAAAGTCTAAGGTTTCGATTTCCAACATTTAAAGTTAGAAGGAAATAGTGTTACTGCTTTCATAGTTTTAAGGCCACATCTCCTTGTGTGTGTTTGTGTTGTGATACAGTCTTTAATTATACAATCAAATTTTTTCCCATGGGATTAATAGTTTTTCAACATGGCTAACACTCACTGCCTTTTCTCATGGCTGTCTTAAAACATCTCCTCGTAACAGTGATCTCTGTGGTGTTCCAGGGAGCTCCTTGGCCATTGTGCTGTAGCGTGTTTGGTGTAGTGGTGGAGAGGAGTTTATGGACAGCTTTCAGCTGCTGTAAGGAGAAGACTATCCTTCCTTCTCCTTATTTTCCATTCTGTCCATTTCATACCTTGTAATTTTAGTAATAGTCTCAGGGGCAACAATCTGCTGAATGGTGAAGAATCTGCATGGTTTCCTCACAGTTTGTCAGCCAGACTGGAATATTTTACCTTCACAGCACAGACTTTGGTCCTTGAACTGTTGCAGTAACACTGGCAGTGGTGGGTAGTTGATGCTTTATCTGGAGACACGACAAAGGGAAGATACGTTGGGGTGGGGGGAACTAAGGGAATAGCTGTAAGCAGGTTTCACAGTATTTGTTGATGAGAAAAGAAGACACAGGAATCACTCATCCTCTTTTCTAGCTCCCAGGGAGGAGTTCTGTAATGCTTACAGGCTGTTGTCATTGGCTGTTGTTACCTGGTTTTGTCTTAAGTTTTCTTTGATTTCTCAAAATGTTCTTTGATAATAGGATAAATGCTAATTTTTAAATATCAAAATGAGAAGCATACAGAAAAGGCTTTCATTTTTAAAAGTTAAATTACAGAAAAAGAAAAGAACCTTTTTCAAGCATAGGCACAGATTGGAATACTTTTGCATTAATTAATATTACAAGCTTGTGTTTATAGTGAAAAAATTAATTTGAAGGAAAAATACTTTTCCTTCTGATGCCATTAGCACTGTCAGCGTTCTTCATTCCGGGTCATTCCTGGGGAAGGTTAGGAAGGCAGCAGTAGACAGCCTCCATGTCTGGCAATATGGAAGCTTAATTTAAAGAAAATATCATTTTACCAAAGATAGGGTATAAGTGTTTGGAAAGTATTATGGTAGTGATACCTGAGAGAAGAGAGAGAAATCCCTGATGTGGTAGAAGTGCCTGCAGGGAGTATCTGAAGTGCAGGGCTGGGTTCAGCCAGATGACTCACTTCTAATTGAGTACTAGAAGCATTTCCCTTCACAGTTAGCTCTGAAACACATTCTCAATTATTTGTGTGTGCCTTTGACGAATTTTTTCTGTACACAGGAGGTGTTGTACTCGGGTTTTTGAAAGCCAAAAACGAGCTCTTTATTGATGGTGAGGTGAGGGTGCTTCTGGGAATGGTGGCTTGGCTTGTTGCTTACCAGCTGCTCCCAGCCAGGAGGAGATTGTCTCTCTTTTAATGAGTCATTCTTTGTTTCTTCTTATTATTAAAAAAAAAAATAAAAATAAAAGACAACTGTTATACTATTTACTGTGATATTTCTTTGTGATGGGATTGGTGGACTTCAGAAAAATGTTGAGTAGTGTCAGAATTAGTGGCAGAAGTGTCTCAAGATAGAAGTGTATAAATGCTGAGTGTCTTCTAAACGACATCCTCATACTGCTGCTTGAAGAGTCGGTAGCCCCATGAGTGGTGGGTGCTCTTGCTTTTCCATCCAAGTGGGGTAAGAAGTTGGCTCCTAAGGTGTTCTGGGCTGTACAACAGTTTCTGTTGGTTTGAGTTTTTTGTTTGGCAGATACTGTTTTAGATCAGGGAGCCGAAGTGGAAGATGGAAATAAAAACCTCACACATAAATAGCAGTGAAACAAGCAACTATGCTAACCTCTGCTTTCAGTTACAGTAACAGAAACTTGAGGAAGCTTTGCTGATGACTTCTGCATACAAGTGTGGGTAGAATTTGGCTCAGCAGTGAACTCCTTAATCATTGAATTTTCTAGAGTCTGCAACTAATTCTGCTCAGCATATGCTATTGGGTTTTTTATGCTATATATTGGTTTGGGAATAATATTGAGATACCTTCCTGCTCTGAATTGTGAAGGCATTGTTGGACAGTTGGTTTTTCATTCAACTTGTATTTGTCACTAAAGAAATACCCAAATATTGGTAATGATCCCAAAAACTCAAAATGAGATTGTTGAGTAGTACTTGTGCATGTTTAAAGTCAGTTCACACTACGACATAATGAAAAAGTACTGAAGCTGTAGGGCAGGTGTCTTGTCGTTGTAAATAAACTTTAAAAGCAGGGTCCACTAATTTGGGGATAGGGTTATTCACAGTTTCAGACCAATGAAGTCTTACTTAGGAAAATTTTGTTTGTGCTCTGTGATGCATCTAGAGCTACTGATAGGAAGTGTAATATCAAATTAACTTTAATGTTGAATTTCCTAATCTTAAGGGGTTGTGGTTGTTTCAGATGGGACTGTAAGTTCATGGAAGAAAACATGGAAAGATATTTGTATACATGTGTATTTTACATTCTTACTTTAAAATTGCCTTGCTTTTAAAGGTCAGTAATTACTTTTATTGACCCACACTCATGTACCTTTTGGTGAGATAGTTAAGATGTCTCTCCAAATAATGAGGAATATGGCATGTGTGCATATCTAATATAATAAATGTATTATTTTACTTAAAAGTAGATAAAAGGAAATGTGAACATACACAAGTGCCTTGAGAGGTCCTGTCTGGTTTTAGCTTTGCTAGCGTTTCTCGCCTAAGCATTTAAAAGCAAATCAGCAGCTGGTATAAAAGGCTAAAGATGAAATACCTCCAAAGAAAGAGATGGATTGAAAAACTGAATTAGTTAATAAGAGTCTCGTTAAGCTTTGGAAGGTTTTAAAACTGGGTCAATAGGTGACGTATCCTTTTTTGTTCTATTTAAGAAGGATGGATAATCTGACACATCACAAGTTATTAGTCATACAAAGCAGATAGAGGGCAGATAGAAATAATACTTTTTGCAGGGAAATAATACTTTTAGCCCAGTTACATCTGGGCTATCTGTCATTGTGTCAGTTTCGTGCTTTTCTTTGACTGTAGATTTACAAGTAAAAGATAGTAAAATTGTCCTTGCTGGGAAATGACAGGCAGTCATATGCAGCGTTTTACCAACTCATGCTGTTCTGAGCTGCATGTTACCACTCCATTGAGTGTTCAGTTACCCTTATTAAATTATTTATTCTTAAATTTATAAATGTTGCTCAACAACCTGACAGCAGTAACTCTCACTGTTGGACTGACTTGGCTGTTGGAATGTTGACATTATTTTAAAATGTTTATAAGATTTAAAAGTTGGTTCAAGGTGAGCCAATCTAGGGTTTGCTAAGAAACAACTCTCCTTAAAAAAAAAAGTAAAACATTTTTTCCTATTGAAGGCCAGGGTAGCTGTTCTTTGAGATTACATGGTGGCTGCACAGCTATCCACTGGAGGTAAAAGGTCCCCAGAAGGGATGGTCCATCCAGGAGGGAGAAAGCAACAAGTCTTCTCTGGGTGTTTTTCTACTGCTGATCAGCACAAAACGTTGTTATTGGAAGATTTTCTAGTAACTCTCCAGCCTGCATAATGTCACCATTCACAAGAGTGTCACAGGAGAAAGAGCAAGTGTGGCAGTGCAGCCAGGGCTGCTCCATGACTGGGTTACTTGGGCCACCCTTGCCGTGGGCCCTGCCAGGGGTAGGGGAACAGCAAAATCCTGTTCCTGGGTAGAGGAGGGCCCTCCTGATGGAGGCACACTGCTAGCCCTTTGATTGTAAGAACAACTAAAGTAGAGCAAACTTGGGCATTAGATAGCATTGAGAAGCAGTGGTGGAAACGAGGACTCTATCTTTAACAATGGAAGGGTTGTAAATGGCTGCATTCTAGTAGCCTGGTCAAAGAAATTACAGCTGATACTATAGCAAAAAGCCCAGCCCCTCAAAACCTTTGTTTTCTTAGTACATGCTAGGCACTACCTTGAACTGATGCAAAACCCCACCACATTTAATATATCTTTTCAAAGATAAGCCAATAAAATGTAAATTCCAGTCACAAAAATATGGAGGTAAAAATTAGAATTTCCCTGCCAGCAAGTATTCAGCTTCTTACAGTTGTGTAGTATTTCATGCAGCTTTGTATGATGTAACAGTTTCCTTTATGAAGTTGTGGTTTTTAAAATATATATATATGCATATATATGTTTTGAGTTCATAATTTAGATGAGACTTGTAATGTGTATCTTTTAATCTCCTTGCAATGGAAGTCACAACTCTTATTCCACAGTACAGTGTTCTGTGGCAATAGCTTATTTTCCTAGTGAAACTTGTTTTACCAAAACCAGTAGTAATGGTATTTCTTTTGATGGAACAAATTTAAATTTGATGGCATCACGATTATCGCAAACTCCCTCTTATTTTAAGGGTTAATAAAATGTGAGCTCCATGTTATTTTTGGTGGGTGATTTTTCACATACTTCTGTCACAGCTGAAACTCTGTCTGGTGTATTTTACCAGCTTTTTATTATTTCCTCTTACCATTATGGTTGTTTAAAAATGGAAGCTCTTGTCTTTTAAATTTGCTTTTTCTTCTTAACTGGTTCTCTCGTGTCTCTCCATACTAGGAACTGTAGTAAGTGAATCATGTATATGCAGTTAAAGCAAAGTGAAATTGTCAGTTTATTTGGCTAGGGTAGACTGGGATAAATTGTATTTTATTCTCACCTAAAAATTTACCAAATGTTTAAGCCTCTGTGCATTTTATATTTTGCGGTTTTAGCATAGTTAGGTCTCATTATGGTCTTCTAAGGAGGACTTTTAGCAGTCTGTAAGACAAGTTTAAACATAGTTCCCAAACTTGGTTTTGAAGCCAGAGTAAAGGAGGTCTTGTAGTGCCACATTCCAGTGATTCTGACATCAGAGGAGTATCTGCAGTAATAAATTTTTATATTAAAGCATCTGAATTTTTATATGCCTGCAAGAAGCAAGACTGGGGTCTGACATTGATGTTAAGAAGCATTAAGCTAACCATTCAAGACACTAACAAATGTTTTCATTAAAACTTTTTTTCCCCCCTGGGGAAAAAAAAAAGCAGGATACTTACATTTTTACAAAAATCAAATGTTATTTTTAAAAAGGCTCAATAAAACTAGTTATTTGATTATTTTTTTTTTTTAGTATTTTATTGTTTCAGGTTTCTTGATATTCTGCTGCAGTCTGTGGAGATGTCTGTCTTTTTGTGAATTAAGGAGTGAGAATTATGCACTGACATGAAACAGATCAAAACCCCAAAGTATTTTGAAATATTTGCACAAACAGACTTGTATCTAGTGTATGTTGTAGAAATTTGAATACAAAACATTCAGTATTCATCACATTTGCAGCATTATTGGCAAATGTTTTTGAGATTTTCCTTCCAGGAAAAATACTTAAAAAAAAAACTTGTCAAGATTACAAACCTGATTCATACCAGGAAACTGGATTAAGTCACAGATAGCAGAGTAGGACCACAGCACCCTGGCCTTGCATGGCTGTGCTGGACTTTGCCAGCTAGAAAGAAATTCACTTCCTGCTGTTGGTGCCTCTCCCTGTGGTGGTTCCGTTGTGTGGGGGGAGAACTAGTCCGTTCCCCACACAAGGGAAGACCAGGAAGAGCTGCCAATGAATGTGCACTCAGCTGTGCTTGAGCTGATCAGCTTTTGCCATCCCTAGATTTTAAAAGGAAAAAGAGTTTAGTGCTATGTCTTACAATCCAGAATACAACTTTTTTTTCCTTGTTGTAATAACAATTGCATGTTTTATAGTACTGATTCTTTTATATATACAATTAAAGAGTCTTCATCTTGTTTTCTTTCAGATTCTTCTCATTCTTTTCATCGAGATGAGACTATAGTTATTGCCCTTGCATCTGTGTCTGTATTGGCTGTTTTGATTGCTGCTTTGTTCTTTGGATACAGGATGCTTGCAGGTAGGGTTTGATGATCCTGTTGGGTTTTTTTTAATTGTTCTTTTGGCTGTTCTCCCCAGTCCCCATTATATGATTTGTACACAAAGCTTTCCTTCCTCCTCTCTGATGCTTTATGGTGATACCCCTGTCATAACAGTCCAGTGAGGTATCTCCAAGCTGCCATTTTGGGACCCATTTTTCTTCAACAAATCCCCTGCCCAGCACAGCTTAAGTGAGATTATGAACATGCTTTATAGTTATTGCCAGTGACACTCAATTCTCAAAATAGTTATGTAGCAAATAGCTTTAAGTTTGTAGCTATCAGCACATTCATTGCTGATTTTATTGGCTCTGAGAAGATAAGATTGGCTACAATCTTCAAAGTCCCAGGTAAGTTGTATTGTCTTCACTTGTAGCATGGCAAAAAAGGAAACTCTCTGATTCCTTCCCCACCCCCTTCCACAGGAGACCGTAAACAAGGTTTGCACAGTATGAACATGATGGAGGCAGCAACATCAGAGCCCTCATTGGATTTGGATAATCTAAAGTTGTTGGAGGTAAATGTTCAACTCTATTTCTTAATCTTAATTTTTATTCGATATAACACTTGTGGTCATATCAGCTCCCAGGTATAGTTAGAGAGAGAAATATATTGGTGCTCCTGTAGTCTTTTCTTCTAAATCACAGTTCAAAGAAGAAAAGAAAAAAAAGGGGGGGAAAAAAAATGTTACCGCAGTTACGTTTTGCCTGGTTTTGTTAGTAATGTTTTTGGCATTACCTAGAACATGTTCTACCTTGAGAAGAAAATACTAAACACGGGGAGGTAATGTGGGAAATCGAAATGTGTATTTCATCATTGCATGAAAACATCCATCTTTTTACATGACACTGCTTTACGTACAGTATCCTACTGTAGTAATTTGAAATGCTCTAGTAACACTGTTGGAATATAGGACTTACTGCACGTAGGGCAGAATATTTCAGTAGTGATGCATTTACGTAGAGTCATTCTTCACAGCGGGGTTGTCTCGATCTCCATGGCAACTAGAAGCCAACCAGTACTTTCTACTCAGCTTGGTATTAGATGTATCATCAGAAAACTGCAAGATGTTATGCTTTCAGCTGGTATGCTTGATAGAACTCATATGGAATTTTTAAAAGCCTTTAGCCAGAAATAAATCGGTAGAATGACTGAGAGAGATTCAGAAAGTGGTACTTTTCTTCTTTTTGCCCATTAGAAATCACACCTAGAGATGCAGGCTGCAGATGCGGTGTCATCAGGGCTAATGGTGACAGCAGACAAATCAGCAAAGAAGACTAGGTGGCTTCTGCCAACAAAAAAGTACTTGAGGCAAAGTTTACAAGAGTATAAGGATACACATTGTAGAAGTGTGCAAAGCCCCAGAATTAGTCATACTGGTGGTGGAGAGATCTGCTACAGGGTCTTCTGTCCTTTTTCTCAAATCCGAAGGAACTGACTCCTCACCTCTAGTCATAGGGTGTTGAAGAACAAATTGGCTTAAGCTGTGCTTGCCTTTTCACATCTCTGTGGGTAGAATACATTCCAAGTTTGTACGTTAAAGTGACTCTTTGCCACTTTGCAATCCACTACGAGGACTGTCTGACATGATACCTTATAAAGCTATCCTAAACCTAAAATGTATAGCTTAATGTCTGTGATCTCTGGAGTTAATTAAAATTGATCACATGAAAGCTATAAATGTTTAGTAGACAAAAAGTTAATAGAATTAGCAGCACAAAACACGTGGATTTTATTGATTCTGTATGTAAAATGGCTGAATAGATTATTTGTGATTTATTTACTGAGTATTCAGACTACAGATCAATTTAGTAAGATCTAGGTTGGTCTACACTGAAGTTTCCAGCTCCAAAATAGATTTATGACTGCATTTTATTTCTAGTTTTCAGTACAAAATATTCACTATATGCTTTTTTACAGTCTAAGTCAGTATAAAAGTCAGCATACAATCTTTGTAGAGTGAAAACTGGGAATTTGTCTTCATTTATTATTTAGTGAACTAATGATTTACATTTATTTTCAGTTGATTGGCCGGGGACGATATGGAGCAGTGTACAAAGGCTCCCTAGATGAACGTCCAGTTGCTGTGAAAGTATTTTCCTTTGCTAATCGTCAGAACTTTGTCAACGAGAGGAATATCTACAGGATTCCACTGATGGAACATGACAACGTTGCCCGCTTCATTGTAGGGGATGAGAGATTCACTGCTGATGGCCGTATGGAATATTTATTGGTGATGGAATATTACCCCAATGTAAGTGCTTCAAAGAAATCAATCAGATTGGTTTAGATTCATAAGAATAGCCACATAAAAAGGATGTACTTCAGTATTTACCGGTGTTTTTCATTGCTGTTTCTTGCACAATAATGTAAAAATAATCCATATAAATAACGATTTTAATGAACCTTATTGTGGTTTGCTTGTAATAGCCTTTAAGATTCCCAGTTAGTGCTACCAAATGTAGTCTTACAAATTCTCGGCTGTACTATTTCCTCTTGGTTATAGTGCAGATTTTTTTAGTCAACTGTGCAATATTCAAGGACAGAATTTGAAGAATTATTTTTCCTTTAAAACAATCCATTTAAAACTTCTTAGCATTTTGGTACTACTGTTACTGTAGCTATGACCTCATTCAGTAGCTGTACGTACTGGGTTTGTTACAATGAAACATAATAGATCCAGTATCACTGTCAAAACTAGTTTGTGGTACTACAAATCATGTTAGCTTTTTATCTTATTTTCTTTAAAGTTTTCTGTGGCATACCATATTTATTTTGCTGTACCATATACTGATGATGTAGGAGAGGTCTTAAGAAGGCAGCCTTACTTTCCAGAACTGTATCTTCAATCTTCTTAGCTAACAGAATGCATAGAACCCTCAAATTTCTTGGTTTGAGTTCCTGATGCTCTGTGTGTGTGAGATAAGTGTGATTAGAAAAACAGATGTTTTAAAAATACACAGCATAAATGTGAATTACTTTCATGAAAAATGATAAATTATCATTTATATGTTACATACATGAAAATGCAAAAAATTATATTTTGCAGTTTATCTTTTTTTGGGGGCTTGTGTATGGCAAAGGAATAGCTTCTCAGTTACATGATCTTTTAATAAGCCTTTTGATCTCAAGTAAGCAAATTCATATTGTATTTACTGTAGTGTGTAAAGGTGATGGCTGGATCCTGATTCTTTTTGGGGACAGAAGGACAAAAGCTTGCTTATCTGAGTAGCAAAAAGAAACATAACAGTAAAAGTAGCAGTAACGACGGCCTCTCTTTTAGGATGGTTGAGGCTCTACATACATATTTGTGTTTAAAGTTAAATGTGTACATGTATATAAATATCTAAATATATATGCAAATGTAAAGCAACATAGCACTTCACAAATACATAAAGAATCTCCTAACCGAAACTTTTGAGTGAGAACACATTTGATCATACCAGCTTATAAGAGGTGGGCATCTAGGAAGAGATGGCAGAGGCTACAAATGGCCATCAAAAAGCTCAGTTCTGTCCATACTAGATGGACAGTGGCAAAGCATGTCTGCTCTGCCCTGCTCTGAAAGAGTAGGCTTATTTTCAACTAATTGAGTTAGGTGAAATCAAGCAAGTATTTGGCTCCTGGGAGGGCATAGCATAACTGTCTTAACAGGTGATCTGGTTTTGCTGTTTTCTCAAATGAAAGGATTTTCAACTGAAATATAATTTGATTGAAAATCGTGTCTTGTTGCTTATATAAACAGGATCTGTTAACAATCTGATTAAATGCACAGATGAGGCTTATAACATCATTATCAGATTCTTTCTCAATATGATATTACGAACAGCAAGATTAGTCTAAAATCAATCCACTGGTAGTTTGGAAGTCATTGGAAAAAGTGCACAGCAGGTGTAATTAATGCACAGTGTGATCCTTAATTCAGTGAGCATATGTTCTGCTGTATGTGGAGCTAACAGCAGAGAAGGAACCTTGCTGTGGCAGCCCTACTAAAAGGGAATTGCAGTGTTCAAACTGGAGCCATCAATCTCATTTCAGTAAGGAGTAACCCATCTAAAGTGTGCAGGTGAAATACTCCCCAGCAAAAACATCATTGTCCCTTGAAATCATTCCTCCTTGGAAATAGGAACACACAAAACAGAACATTCACACATAAAATGGTTCTGGGTGTTGTCTTGGTGAAAGCAAGGCAGATAGGTTTGACCCAAATTGTGTTATTATCCAAACATGCCTTCAGACCAAAGAAAGTAGGCGAGCAAATAATAAAAGGAAAGATAGGTGTATTTGTTAATTAACATGCTGTTCTCATGGTACTCTGAGGTGGGGCAGGTGAATAAGCAGTAAGTTGTAAGGGATGATGTCGTGGGAAATAAGTAATAGCCATAGAGTTGTCCCCACAGTAGTCAGATATTCATGTCTTATTAGAACAATAGAAAAACTGTTGTAAAACACATAATAGAATCTTATGATTGTTAAAACAAAAACATTGATTTAATCAAAAGTTATAATCAGAACAAACGTCTCCAATTTAACATGTAACTTGTGACTCTGACAAGAATAATGTTATTACAAACATATATCTCTATATATCTCTCTAAATCTTGGCTAAAACTTTTTGTAGTTGTAATTTACACTGAACTTCACTAAAAGCATAAAATCACAGCCCTCAGCTACCTTAAAAAATGTCTGGTGGCTAGCAAGCTCCACAGCAGAAAGATCTTGAAGTTGTTTTGAGATCTTTATACAGTGAATGCCTCCCAGTCACACTGTGGCAACAGTCCTGTGGCCTCTATTAGAATTCCAGGGCTGGAATCTCGACTCACTAAGCCAAGAAAATCTGTTACTGCACCCAAGTTGCTGGCAGTTGGAGGCTAGTAAGAGTGTGTGTATTCTAAAACAAAGCTTTGAAGAAGAAAAAAAAATTGAAAGTCTAGAACTCATTTCTAGGTGGACTCTCTGTTTTTTTGTTTGTTTTTTTAATTACCAAAATCTATTTGAAGTTCATGTAGCAGCATTTTAAACAAGGAAAAAGAATGCTCATGTAAACCTGTATGAGTGACATTTGGTCTGTGTTTTTACCAAGGAGATTATCTGTTTATGGGTTCCCTGTTCTGTACAGGCTGTCTGAAAAGTGGTAGGACTTTTTTGTAATTCTCTTAAGGAGTGTCAAGAACTTAGTTTTACTTCTAGTAGTAAAAAAATTTCCAATGCTTCAATCATTCTAAATTATTGTTTCTGTGTACCTCCATCTGAACTGTGCATGCATTACATACCTGAAAGTTGACTCCAAATAGGCTCAAATGGCACATACCAGACTTCTTTGAACCGAATGTTCATAGAATCATAGAATGGCTAGGGTTGGAAGGGACCTTAAAGATCATCTAGTTCCAACCCGCCTGCACGGGCAAGGACATCTCCCATTAGGTCAGGTTGCTCAAAGCCCCATCCAACCTGACCTTGAACACCTCCAGGGATGGGGTTTCCACAACTTCTCTTGGCAATCTGTTCCAGTGTCTCACCACCCTCAAACTGAAGAATTTCCTCCTAATATCTAACCTGATGTCCCCTCTTCCAGTTTTGATCCATTACCACTTGTCTTTTCTCTACAAGCCCTTGAAAAATGTCACTCCCCAGCTTTCCTGTAGGCCCCCTTCAGGTATTGGAAGGCTACTGTGAGGTCCCCGCAGAGTCTTCTCTTCTCCAGGCTGAACAACCCCAACTCTCTCAGCCTGTCATCATAGGAGAGCTGCTCCAGCCCTCAGATCATCTTTGTGGCCCTTCTCTAGACTTTCTCTAAGAGCTCCATGTCCTTCTTACGTTGGGGACTCCAGAACTGGACACAGTACTCCAGGTGGGGTTTCATGAGAGCCAAGTAAAGGGAAGAATCACCTCCCTTGACCTGCTGGCCACACTTGTTTTGATGCAGCCCAGGACACAGTTGGCTTTCTAGGCTGCAAGCGCACATTGTCAGCTCCTGTTGAGCTTCTTGTTCACCATCACCCCTAAGCCCTTTTCCTCTGGACTGTTTTCGATCCATTCTCCACCCAGCCTGTGTTGGTACTTGGGATTGCCCTGACCCAGGTGCAGGGCCTTGCACTTGGCCTTGTTGAACTTCATGTGGTTGGCATGGGCCTAGCTCTCCAGCCTGTCAGGGTCCCTCTGGATGGCATCCCTTCCCTCCAGCGTGTCAGCCACACCACACAGTTTGGTGTCATCACAAACTTGCTGAGGGTGCACTTGATTCCACTGTCCATTTTGCTGACTAAGATGTTACAGAACTAATTTTGCAATAAAGTGGTTTTAGTTGGAGCAATGATGTTACATGTTAGTGCACCTTTAAGGTTACAGGTTTAAATAGGCAAAACCAGGGTAGTTTGTAGTCATAAAGGAACATCGTATCATAGTATGAATACAGAGACATCTGGATGACTTGTTCGTCATGCATAGGGATTCAGTTTAGACTGAGTGTATTGTCAGTGGGGACTACATGCATAAAAACTGCTCAAAGATGTCATAGTTTGCAGGATGTGGCTCTTGTTTTAGATAGTATTCACAGTTTCTAGAATATCTCAGTATCATAATTGACAACTTTCTGGTTTTCTTGGAGATTCCACCACAAATTACTAAAAAAATCCCTCATTTTTCACATTTAACCTCCTTTCAATAAAAGGAGAACATTGCATTAGTTTTTCCTGTTTCTTCAGTGTGTGTGGACTCACTCCTATTCTGAATTGCCTTTGGGTTTTTTGCTTTGGTATATAAATAGATTATAGCACAGAAGATGCCAGTTAGAGATGTTGAGTATTCTTCTGTAAGTGCTAATGATTTAAAGACCACTATTTAGTAACCCAGGCTATTATGTTGTCTTCTGTTGTTCAACAAGACTTTTGGAAGAATAAATCAAGTGCATGCTATGCTTTTGTTAATTAATAGAATTATTCCTAAAGGCAGTCCCTGTTATTTTGTGATAAATTTCCTGTTCTACTTCTTCAGATAAACCAAATGGCAGCACTAGAAATCAATGAAACTTTGGTCCAGTGTGTTGTGTTTTACAACATCTGGGTCAACACAGAAGCAGCTGCAGGATTCCACCTTTCAGGAGCAATGGATAAAACTGACTCTCCTGAAGATTTTAAGTGGGTTTTTTTCTTTGTTTGTTTGTTTTAGGGTTCTCTGTGCAAATATTTGAGTCTTCATACAAGTGACTGGGTGAGCTCCTGTCGTTTGGCACACTCTATAACAAGAGGCTTGGCGTACCTGCACACCGAGCTACCTCGAGGAGGTAAGGCCAGGAAGGGATGCCAAAGTGTTCAAGATACTCTTACTTCTATCAGGTAGTGGATTCCCACCTTTCTTTTTTCTCTGTGACAGTACAGTGAGCAGGAAAAAATGCATGTAAATAGAGCTTACTCAGAACTTCTGATATGTTCTTTCCTTCTGAAAAATCCCATGTTGTGAGCTGTGCCCCACGATACTTCTGTGAAAACATGGAGTAGGAGCCAGCAGAGCCCCAGAGAAAGGCAAGAGGAGGAGGCAGAGTTGTGTGGTGCTGCTGTATCATGGCAACAGGCTACTGAAGACCTGAAGCACTGGATGTCTGTCTGGCAGAGAGCAAACAGATGGGGTGTTCTGTTTGTTTTTGCAGTTCAGACACAAATCACCAAAGCAATTGTTAGTTTGTGTGTGAACTGTATACACAAAGAGAAATAATGAAATCTTCTAACTCCACTGTAGTTTTATTTATCATACGTCTTGAATTTTGTCTAAGGGTGTGGACCTAGTCTTTGCTGTGTACACATGATACTGCTGGGCTTTTTAGTGTTTTATTAGAGCACTGGATGTGACAACATGTTGATTTATATCTTTGTATCTCTGCTTGTGTGCTTCAGCCAGCATTTCAGCAGCTGAAGTATCATGATTATAAAGCAGATAATCTGAGATATATGCTATGTCAGGCTGCAGAATATGGCCTGGCACTGAAGCATTAGCTTTTTGGCAGTAAGTAAAAGGGCGGGAACATTAATTCTATGTTAAGGTGCTAATGTTTGGATTAAAATTGCAAACTCTATATCTCAAATGTTAAGCATCAACTCTAGCAGAGAATGACAACTGAAGATGCTGTTAAAATGCAAGGCTGAGAATACCTAAATCAGTATTCCTATGTGCTATTGAAACTGCAGCTATCATCTCAACTTGATCATTTCGAAATGTGCAGACAGGTGTGTCCATTAGCAGCCAGAAAATGTGTAAACCTTCCGTCATAGAGAAGAGACAGACATAGGCTGGTCTGTGAATGCTAGGAAGAAACTCATGGAGTAGAATAAATTTTGCTGTAAAACTGGTTCTACGGTGCTGGCTGTTTTACTAACAAAACAAATTGCACATAAACTAGGAACAACTGAGATTATTCTTTGGGAAAGACCAGATCCTTTGCAAGAGGAACATGTTCAGACTCTCTGGAATAATATTGTCTACATATCTTCTGAATAGGTGCCAATTCCAATCATAATATAAATAGTTGGTGCTGTATTTGACACTGGAGTGTGAGTATGAGAGAGAGCGTTTGGAATGGCTGTCAGGGCTGTGGCAGGAGGTCTGTGCTTAAGTACACGATGTTTCCCCTGCCAAAATCATGCTGAAATACCCCTTGGAAAGAAGCTTATTGGCAAACACTAAAACCTGTATATGGCAGCAGCCTAATATATTGTATAGATACATACTCTGAATGCCAGTCGGTTTTCTATAGATAGCATGCTGTGGTGCTCATTATAAGGAAGCTAATATGTTAGCTTTCTGAAAAATAAGTTGAATTTCTGTTTCTAATAGCTGAGGAGTCATAATGAGGTTCTCTCATTCTGCCAAACAGTAGAACTGCTCAAATAATAACGAGCACTTCTGTATGTCCAAATAGACCATTACAAACCTGCAATATCCCATCGTGACTTGAACAGCCGCAATGTACTGGTAAAGAATGATGGAACGTGTGTGATTAGTGATTTTGGACTCTCCATGAAGTTAACTGGAAACAGACTGGTACGCCCAGGTGAGGAAGATAATGCAGCCATTAGTGAGGTAAGTACAGATAAATCAGTGGATAAAGAGAGACAAATTAGTATGGAAGCAACACGGAGAAACAGTTGTTTGTGTTGTTACAAGGTGAATGTTAAGGTGGTACAATCCTTTCAGGGGAATTGCTGCAGTATTAGTGAGAAGTGGCTGAAACCTTGATCAGAAGAAACTGGGCGTATTCTCAAAACACTCAAAAACATACCTAGCATTTTGATAGATTGACAGCCCTGGAAACTGAAGTTTTCTGTGTGAGATATGAGAAGATGCAATGTAGGTTTGTTTGCCATGTTGTTTGTGATGATGTGGTACAGGTCCCTTCTGTCTTTTAGTGCAAGTATTGACTGAAGACCATTCTTTGGTGGTTTTGGTGTTAATTTTTCCAAAACGGTGACTTCCTGCATTCTACATCCTACAATCATTTATCTGTGTATCATCTGCAATTTTCTAGACTTTAAATACATCTGGGAGAGTGACTGCATGCTGAAAAACATGGACCAACTGAGAAAGAGCAAGGGCAAAATAATAAGGGATGCTTGAAAGAGTACCTTAATGGACAAGATGAAAGAATGATGGTTGTTTAGGAAAGTAAATACAGAGACAGGTCTTCAAATATGTAAACAGCTGCTACAAAGAGCAAGGAATAAACTGTTTGCATTCAGTGTGGATAGGACAAGAGGTAATGGGATTACATTGTAAGAGGGAGAATTTAGGTTAGTTATGAAGAAACCTTTCTAATCTGTAGAAGGCAGCCAAGGTCTGGAATGGACAGCTGAGAAGGGCTGTATAGAATTTGCATAATTCTATTAATTTAAGGAACAGATTGGGAAAACATCTGTTAGGAGTGGGTTAGAATGGATTCTAGGCAGAAGGAAGAAACTGATTTCTTAAGCTTTCTTTTTCATGATGCTGGGATTCAGAGAGTGGGTTTTTGGTTGTTTTCTTTTTGTATAAGCTTAAATACACTGACACCTGAATATAGATTACTGAAATAGAGTGAGATATTTTAAACGACAAGTGAAAGTCTCTAATATTTCAGTGTATCTGTCATCTTTGTGCTTTTACAGAAAACCTTTAAATTGCATTCAAATAATGTGCTAATCAGCTTCCCTTAGAAATCAAGTGCTACATTAATAATACCTAGTGCACAGGTTCTCTTATAGATCTCCCCTTACTGAACAAAGAAACAGGGAAACCACTGTTTAAAATGCAGGGTTATGGATCATCCTGTGACAAAATACTGTCCTACAAGTACTGATAAGTGATTGCTCTAATCTATTTCCTAGTGAAAATGAATAGCTATTTTCCAAGGCTGTTAATAACCTTTGACCAAGGAAGATGACAGTCCAGGAATAAAAAGAACAGCTTCATTGTTCAGCAGCATCCTCTTCCATTATGATACATACCTTAGTGTTTAACAGAGTAATTTCAGGGAAAAGAAACATTTCTGCTATATCATGTTGTATATGAGAACACTGAGTAAGGGACAAAATTTTGTTTTGGTACATAAAAAAAAGTGACAGAGTAGGGGAAGGGTTTTGTTATGACTAGGCTCCTGATAAGATTCTAGAAGCTGAGGACATTGATTGGAAGAAAGGTGTTTTTTCTTTAACTGTAGAAAATGCCCAAACAAAGTAGGGTATTAAAAAAAAATAATCTCCATAATAAATTGTATTTGGAAATTGCCTCCTGATTTGAAGCTTCCATTTTATGTTTTTCCAGGTTGGTACGATCCGCTATATGGCCCCAGAAGTCCTTGAAGGAGCAGTGAACTTGAGGGACTGTGAATCTGCTTTGAAACAAGTAGATATGTATGCACTAGGCCTTATCTACTGGGAGATATTTATGAGGTGTACAGACCTCTTCCCAGGTAACTAGAAGAACTGGAAAAAATAGTAGTAGTAGAAAATGGTACCAGCAACCAAAGCTACTCCCTTGTCATAGCGTTTGAAAGTGAAGAAGGGAAATAATTTTCTCAATTGTTTTTGCCATTAAGTCGGTGCCATCTAGCGTTCAAGATCATTATTGTCAATAGAGTGTATTTGGGTGTATAGCACAGTTCATGCTGAAAGACTGTAAATCACCTGTTTAAGCAGTTGGCAGGCTTCATGGTAAGTGCAGTTTGAGCATTGTTATTATTGTTATTGTTTACAAACACTGAAAGATGGTCTGATGGCAAAGGCAGTACTTTCAGTTCTTAGAAATTATAAATGTGCCTAAAGTGTCTTTCAGACTTTCCTCATGAAAGAATGGATGGGAAAGTGCTGTGGCTTAGTGTAACCTTTAGCCAGTTGTACTTTTATTTATGCTAGTGACATTGAAGATTCAGGGAATTCCTCCATATCTGCAACATAAAATGAGGAATTCAACTTTTAAAATCTAACATGTGAGATTGTGTCACAAGCACCATCTTCTTACCAAGATAGAGCATATAGAGTTAATCTGGCCTGCAGCATTCTCTCTGTAGTCAAACAGCTGCACTTTATGTGCAGAGACTTGTAATCTAGCTGAGCTTCCTCTCAAATGATGTACATTAATATATTCAGTCAGTGACATTTCACAGAAATTAGGTGTCATCCTCAGGCTCTAAGACATTCTGAATGTGCCACTCAGCCAGGAAAGTTTGAAGTTGCTGTCCTTTGAGAGGTTGCTGAACAACACTTACTCATTTGCAGTTAATTCAGCTTTTTTTTGGTGAAGTTAGACTTCAGGGGGGAAAGTGGAGAACATCTCGATAGACAGCAACTTTCATCACCTGAAAGCCATTGCTCTGCTTTTTAATCCATGATTTTTTCTTTCTTTCTTTTGCTAACAGGGGAATCTGTGCCAGAGTACCAGATGGCTTTCCAGACAGAAGTTGGAAACCATCCCACTTTTGAAGATATGCAAGTCTTGGTGTCTAGAGAGAAGCAAAGACCAAAATTCCCAGAAGCGTGGAAGGAGAACAGTCTGGTGAGATAGAATATTTTCAAAGAAACAATCATTTAACCAGCCATAGGGCGTACACACCTCTTAAAAGCAAGTTTTTAATACGTGCTTTTAAAAAATTCTTGTTAGTATTTAAGGATTGGGAGCTGCTTCTATCTAGACTTCTTAAATGTTGGATTCAGTTTTTAGAAAGCCATTGACATGAAAGCTAGATTTTCTTTTAAGGAAAAATACTATGATTATTATTGGATGCTGAAATGTAACACACCGAATAGGACTGGTTACATCAATAGTTAAATAGCATCTGTAGTGTTATGCATCAGGTGCCCCTATGTATTCTGTCCTGGATCAGAAACATAAAGGCGTTTCTGCCTTCTGACATCTTATAAACTAATAACATCCTAAAAAAGTTAGAAAAAACGTAAACACGCACTTTCAAAACCGAAATCTATAAACATTGTAATAAGCTTTTTCTTAAGCTGTATAGTCCTCAGAATTTGCAGTGACTACAGCTTCTAGCAATCATTTCATAATAAACTACATCAGAAATTTTATATGGCTTCATTTTGATCTCCAATTTTTATTTTCAAGACTGTAAGCATAGTAATGTTGTTTGTTGTTTTGAATTGGTATAGCATGGCTTAGAGCCTTGCTTGTGCTGCAGGCCAACAAGTTCTGGCAAGTCAGCTGCACTCTGGTAAGAGTCTGTGTGCTCGCTTTCATCTGCACAGAGGGTGAGGTAATGCAAGTCCCCTTAACTTGGCGGGAGGTTGGTTGGCTTTATTACAGGCAAAGTGGAATGCAGTTACTGGGTTCCACCTGATACATAGTAACTTGTTTAAGCTTAAAAAGCTTATGAAAGTGACATATTTGACTCTTACCTAAAAGGGTATTTTCCCTTGCTGAAATGATGCCCTTCAATCTTCAGAGAGTTTGCTAGTTGATAAGTATGTAGCTACTGTGCAGATAGATAATGAGGAGCCTAAGGCCTCATCTGTGCTAGTACTTGTAAATATGTATGAAACCATTTTCAGAGAGGAACATAGCCTGCAGTATTCACACTGTTGTAAAACATGTTGGAACTGAGTTGAGGGCTTCATAGAGAGGTTCTTTTATTACACTGTTTTGGCCAGCCACTCTTGGAGGGGCAGAAGAAAAAAACATCCATGCCCAAACTATATAGGCAATCAAGCAGCAACTGTTTTAACTATAGCCATGTTGGCAAATGCAGTGTTGGAAGAAGAACCAAGCTTGACATTTATTTTTGAAGACCAGTGACAAGTAAAATAGTTCAAGAAAGTTTTGTTTCGTAGACTACCATTTTAGATGTTGATTATGTTCTAACTAATTGATAGATTCCAGCATTATTAGACACTGAGCTAGTAATGATCTCCATATTTAAACTTCCTAACACATTCTTTGTTTTGTCACTAATTTTTATTTTTTTTAAATTCAGCATAATGATATTAAGTCAAGCTCTAAGGATGGATCTACACTTTTACTTCAAGAGAAAAGAAGAATAAACAATCAGTCATTCTTTCTTAGGTATCAAACAACCTGTTCCATCCTGTGCCAGTCGAGGATAACATCTGAATGAGCACTCTAGGGGAGATACCATAGAAAACTTAAACTCCAGATAACCTCACCCTGGACCCAGTTCCTAACTTCCTGTATCTAATGCATGGGATAAAAGACTTTGTTATTTAAAGCTATGCTGACGTATTGAATTGCAATACTTTAATGCAAATATATCTATTAGAGAAATATATTTGTCCTTTTCATTTGAGAAATAAAGATAAAAAGCAATATTTTATTTTTTAGGTCACATAATTAAGGTACTCAAAAGATTTGGAATCCTAAATTTATTAATACCTCTGCAGTCTCAGTCTGCTTCTTGAACATATGTGTTATGATACAGACCGTGATTAGCAGTATGGTTTTTCACAGTATAAATCAAAAATTTGAGCAGATGATGTACATAAAATAATTCTGGGGCTATAAACTGAGATGGGATGTTAGCAACATTCTTGACTTATTTGCCAAAGCAGGGACCAGGCTTGACTACAAAGGTCAGGACTGAAGGATATTTGTAGAATAATGCAGCTTTTCTCTCCCTTCTATCATTTTTATGAGTGCTAGAACTTCTTTCTAAATAGTGCATTTTAGTATGCATCTCTTTGAACCTGGAATTAATAAGAAACACATTACTGTGTGAAGATCTAGAACTTCAGTTTTGTTAAATATGTTTGCAGTCATCAGTGTGTTCCTTTCATGATCCTTAAAACATCAAAAGGAGAGGATCTGATAGAAGAGAGACAATATTAAATTAAACACGGTTTAAATCTACTGCTGTTGAAACCTGTAGGGGAGAGTCTTACAAAGGGATGAGACAGGAGATTGGGGTGTACACTGATTTAGGGATATGTCTGAATTGTGACTAAATCAGTGTCATTGTGACTAACAACCAAATGAGGGCTTTTATTCTGGGAGAGAAAATGGATCTAGTACGCTATCCACTCATTGTCCCTGAGGGTGCTTTTAGACTTATGTCCCTCAGCGAAGAGGTGTAGTTGCTTAGCCCTTCTTCCATCTACTGTGGGAAGGGAGATAAGAGATTTGCCAGTGTGGGAGCTCATCCCCACCTGCACAGCCATAGCTGCATCACTAAGGGCAGTGACTTGCCAGATAGAGGCAGTGCCAGGTGCCTGCGCTGTGTGCGAGGAGCTCTTGGCTGGCGTGCAGAGCTAGTCCTGGCTTTCCTTGCCAGAAGGGAACAAAGCAGTTCTGGCAGAGAGGCAGTCAGCGGCACCCAGTGAACGCCTTACTGCCCAGCTGAGACTTATGCACAGTCACTGGTGCTGGAGAGGTTAAAGCTGGGCTGTGAATGTGAGATGTTTGGGCAAATCATATCCTATCCGTGAGCCATAGATTGGCAGAAGGGGCCAATAAATGTCTGCCTGGTTTCTGTACTCCGGATACAGTGGAAGCTGAAGTGTTCAGTGCTCATAATTTCAGTTGTCTCCTCCTCTCCGGGTCTCTGACCATATGGCAGCACTTTTTGGAGGTCTTGAGCTCTAATTCTGACTGCACTATTCACCCCACAGTGTGATCCCAGGAAAGTGTGTCTGTTTCTTGTTTCTCCATCTGTAAAACAAGGGCAGCGATAATCTCCTCCCATAATGCAGTAAAATTTACTGACATTTATGAGGCATTTGAATGTTGCAGTAGTGAACAGAGGAAGAAAAGCATGATGAAATAAGCGAGGCTGTGTTATTTGCATACAGTACAGGGAAGCAAGGCAGGGGCCATAAGCTGAATTGTGAGGATAACAATGACAGCATTTCTAGAATATCACCAGTCCTCAACACACAGCTTCTGTAAGACAGAGAGAGTGAGCTGAGCATGTGTAACATCAGAGACGGCAGGCTGAAGGTTGTGTGGACAGTGGTGAATGTAGCTTTTTCTAAATAGTTGTCTTCCTAGTCGGTTTGTGTATGTGTGAGGTATGATATTAGTCTTGCATATTGGTGTTTTTAGGGTAAAAGAGCTTTTAATGAAATTGTGTATCTTCCATTTCACTTTCTTACCATCTTGTAACTATTTTCACACATACAGAATGCTGTCATAAAACATTAAATCAGAAGCCAAATATAAAGGGAAAATAATTTAAGATAAAGTGGTTTTGATTTTTTGTCTCCTGGCAGGCTGTGAGGTCACTTAAAGAAACAATTGAAGACTGTTGGGATCAAGATGCTGAAGCTCGACTAACAGCACAATGTGCTGAGGAGAGGATGGCAGAACTCATGATGATTTGGGAGAGAAATAAATCAGTTAGTCCAACAGTCAACCCTATGTCAACTGCCATGCAAAATGAACGGTAAGAGGGGAGAACATTTGGTTTTGGTCAGCAGCAAATGCCCAATGCAATGCTCAGCTCACTCCAGGAAGAAAGCTAGAGCACACTGCTTGCTTAACATTTCTGCACCCTTGAAGTGGGTGTGTGTTGCGCGAGCTAGTCTGCATATGGATGTTGTAAGACATGATCCTAATGGCTTTGTTCTTAAGATCTCCTGTGTGTCCCCAGAATTCAGACACCTTTTATGTAAACAATTGTACTTCTCACAGAAGGGCCTTTTAAACTGTCCACACAGGCTTGCACAGATATGAAGTGACAATGAATTGTCTTTAAGGACACTTGCTAAATAATGCATAAAACTTCTATTTAAGATGTTCTTCTAAAAACTGAATTTGCAGGCAATATGAGTTCAGGAAATCACCAAGTCTCAAACCTGTAGCTTTTCAGTTAACTACAGGGCCATCATTTAAGTCATCATCACTCTGACCCTGGTGAGACTGATGCTGCATGTTCTTTGCTTATATATGATTCAGAGGGAGTGAGAATTTGCAGAACTGACATTGGTACTATAGTATACACTAGATATCTGGATGTGAGAGAAGAGTAATGTTGCTGTATGTGGCAGTGCTTATTGTAATGAAAAAAATTATGTTCAAATCATAGAATAACTAAATTATTGAAATAATAGATTTCTTATGAAGACCTTGTGACTTTTTCCCAGCATCACTTTCTCCATCTTGTGTGTTGAGTTCTTGTTGCCCTCCTTCAGCATCACATCTCTGCAACTAGAGCAGCACCTGGGCAGTGAACTGGACAAATAGCAGAAAATTACTGTTATCTGACTTAGATTTAAATAGCATCCATGACAAAATTGCTGTCCTAGTAAACCAATTTTCTGCTACCCAGGATTTTTAAAGGAAGTTACTGAAGGATCTCAGTTTGTACTGTATCTGTCCTTAGGTTATGCATGAAAAGAAACAGAAAGACACTCAGCTGTCTTAAATTAGAGGCTTTATAATATGAGGTGATTTTTACATATATGATCTTAATATCACTTATTTTTTCTTGAAGGAATCTGTCGCATCATAGGCGTGTATCAAAGATAAGGCCATATCCAGATTACTCTTCCTCTTCCTACATTGAAGATTCCATCCACCACACTGACAGCATAGTGAAGAACATTTCTTCTGAACATTCAATGTCCACTACACCATTGACTTCAGGGGAAAAGAATAGAAACTCCATTAACTATGAGCGGCAACAAGCACAAGCTCGCATCCCTAGTCCTGAGACAAGTGTTACCAGTTTGTCCACCAATACCACCACCACCAATACAACTGGCCTCACTCCTAGCACTGGCATGACCACCATATCCGAAATGCCTTATTCGGATGAAACAAACTTACACACTACAAATGTTATGCAGCCAGGTGGGCCCACCCCTGTTTGTCTGCAGCTAACAGAGGAGGACTTAGAGACAAATAAATTGGATCCTAAAGAAGTGGATAAGAACCTGAAAGAAAGTTCTGATGAGAATCTGATGGAACATTCACTTAAGCAGTTTAGTGGGCCAGATCCACTCAGCAGCACTAGTTCCAGCTTGCTTTATCCACTGATAAAACTCGCAGTAGAGGTGACAGGACAACAGGACTTCACACAAGCTGGCAATGGTCAGGCATGCTTGATTCCAGATGTCCCATCTGCTCAGGTCTATCCTCTACCCAAGCAACAGAACCTTCCGAAGAGGCCTACTAGCCTCCCCCTAAACACCAAAAATTCAACAAAAGAGCCACGGTTAAAATTTGGTGGCAAGCACAAATCAAACTTGAAGCAAGTGGAAACAGGCGTTGCCAAGATGAACACCATCAATGCTGCAGAACCTCATGTCGTGACAGTTACCATGAACGGAGTGGCTGGGAGAAGCCACAGCATAAACTCTCATGCTGGCACAACGCAGTATGCCAATGGCACAGTGCCATCTGGCCAGGCAACCAGTTTGGTAGCGCAGAGGGCCCAGGAAATGCTTCAGAACCAGTTCAGTGGAGAGGATAGTCGGCTGAATATTAATTCAAGCCCTGATGAGCATGAGCCCTTGTTGAGGCGGGAGCAGCAGGTCGGCCATGATGAAGGCGTTCTGGACCGCCTAGTAGACAGGAGAGAGCGACCACTGGATAATGGCCGAACAAATGCCAATAACAACAACAGTAATCCCTGTCCAGTGCAAGACACAGCTACAGTCAGTATGCAGAATGTAGTGAGAAATCCTGGGCAGACCCAGACTAGAAGAGCACAGAGGCCTAATTCGCTGGATCTATCGGCCACAAATAGTTTGGATAGCAGTAGTTTGCAGTGTAAGTGCCTGCAGGACTTGAACAGTTTCCATGACGTTTTTTTTACTTAATAACTACATGTATCTGCTTGAATAGAAAATACTTGTGTCTCTCCTGTCCCTCCTCAAAGCATGCTTACTAAATCCTTTATAAATTTAACTTCTACTAGTACAATTTCTATCTTCTCAATAATGTCCTGTTTCCATCAACTCCAGCACATTAGGTCACTATCTTTCTTCCACATACATGGAATTAATCTGTCCCTTAATAACGTGTCTACTCTGGCTGTAGGAAGGGAGTAATTTCTAACTTGCATTATTCCTTGCAAGGCACCTATCTTGGTAGCTGCAAAGCATAATGAAAAAGCTTCCTATTTCTTCCTTCAGGGGCTCATTATACCTACTTTTCCTTATTTTTCTTCATTCTCTTAAGAGTAGCTGACTCCAAGACTCATTGATTAAAGTAATTTATTATAATAACTACTTATATGCTTAATTACTTCTAAAGCACCTGATTTTACTGCATTAGCCCAGCCTAGATGGAGTGTCAGGCATTCTCTACTTTGCTATCTGATCTCCAAAAGTTATAGCAATCATTCATCAGCTTACCGTGTACATACTAAAAATCAGTTACAGTACTTAGAGAAGGAATTGATTTTAATAGACTCCTTCAGAATAACTGCCTTAAAAGTTTTATGGCTAAAGATCTAAGATCTTTACAGTAAGAATGTAATCATGTAGTTAAATAAGTTACAACCTCTGAGTCTGACTTCGGGCCTATTGGAGCTGTTGGAAAGGCCTCCTAAGTGTGCATTTTTGAGAGAATATATTTCCAGAATTCACTCTAGTCTTTGACAGGTGCTTGCAAACCTCTGGCTCTGTTTAGACAGTCACTGTGATACTGGAGTGCCAGGCATGCTTGGGAAAAAAAGGTTTAGAAACAAACCGGAACATACCTTTCAAGAAATGTAGTTGAATATTCAGCAGTGGGATACTGAAACCTTCCTTTTAGGTAGGAAAGCTCAATTTTTTTCTTAACATGTTGACTTGAGTTGAAATCTTATTGAGGTAAAGAGAAAACATTATTGGAGTAACTTTCTTTAATTGAAGGTTAAGCTAAAAGAAAGGGTTTGAAGGTTATATAAAGTGAAAGGTTTTTAACAATCAAATTTTGACTGCTCAAATTTTGTCATTAATAAAGTTGATTTTATCAGTTTTGCAACCCAACGTCCCAAATCCTGACTTAGGATCTTAATAGAGAATGGACCATTTTGTCTCCAGGTGAAATGCTTTGCCAGGTGAAGTAGAATTAGGGCACCTATAATTTAATTATGCTTTAAAAGTTTAGCCTTTGCCATCCTATAGTAGCGACATTATTTTATGCCTCCTATTACAGGTAATATAAGATACTATGATTGCAAAAGCCCCTCAAATGTCAAATGCTGATTCTGCTGATTTGATGCCATGTGTATTCAAGGTAACACAAATTACTTCAGTGAAGTAATTTCTGACAGAGAACAGTTTAGTTGTTTTAGTGGCAGCTA